>HG992159.1:15093998-16421303 GCA_905220505.1 Laothoe populi
ATACCGGCTAGACCAGCATAACCGTTTTATTCTTATTCCGCTTCCCCCCGGAGCGGGCGGCAGTAATAAAACGCTTTCCCCGCGACAACAAAAAAAAAATAATGCCGGCATGACTATGTTGAGTAGTGGGGGATAGGTTGTCTCTCACTACGTGATACTCTAACTGGACAGCACTGCACTTACCAGCAGGTGCAGTGTGTTCACTTTGCCGTGCCACAATAAAAAACAAACTTATAATGACCTCATGGACTCAGCTTATGTCATAGTCACTCTGATATAGGACCTTAAAATAGATACAAGCATTAAATGTTATTTGCAGACATTTATACAAATCGATTACATTCACAACACGTAACAAAAAGATAACCAACCGCGCCCTCGAAACAGACATCTGCGTTTGCGGCAGACAGCTGCCATCATGGTTTTCAGAACTCAATTTTTTTACATCCTGCACGCTTGTTTTATTTATAAACGATGAATTTTGCAGGTTTTAACCTAGTTTTTTAAACTCATATTGTTGTCTATTACTATAGGCTTTACCACAAAGCTATAGTACCTTATGTAAAAAATTAAACACATCCAATAGTTGCCTATTATATAAGCCTGATCCCACATGAACATAAAAGTTATGTGCAGTGGGTATCAAGAACTACGAATGACATGATCTCACAACACCTACTACCCAGACCCATAACATACATTTTTGCGTCCCACAAACATTTTTCCTGGTTTGGGACTGAACCCGCAGCTTCTCATTTCACAATCAACCACTTGCTTGCTGCGCTCCTGAGGTTGTCAATATGAATTGTTGTATTTTAGATGGTCGATGAAACCACAAATCAATGGAATTATGATGGAAATCTTTAGGGGAGACCTGTGTTCAGCAGTGGACGTCCAACGGCTGAAAAGAAGGTGAAAACACAAAGGTAAATACAATGTAAAATTTCGAGCTCTTAATATTAATTTAAAAAGGTCCATCATGAAATTGGGCCATTTTAATATGGAAAAATTGATTTTTATTTCTATGTAGATTATATTTTATTAAACAATCATTCGTCCTTTTTAGTATTTAATTGTTTATTTATCTATTATATTAAAATTAACATGAAATCTATTAGTGTTTAATCTAAGGGCTCAAATTTTATCAGATTTTTTACAACATATTATGTAGCGAAAATTTCACATACATTTAAAAAAACGTTTTATTTTGAAACACCCTAATACAAATATTCGTAAAAAGTATCAGAAATGTTTTTTTTCAGCAATCTACGTGTATAAAACGGTCGCCGCACCAGGTGGACATATATTGCAGATCAGATTGATTGACAAAAATATTTTTATGAAGCAAACAGAGTGAACGTAGCGTACATATTTTTGGTATTTTAGAGATATTTTTAGAGATAGTTGAAAACTGAAAATATGAAATACACTAGAAGTATATTATAAATAAATAGTTGTACAACGATAGCCTAGTTGGTTGCGGTACGGACTGTCAAGACGAAAGTCGTAGGTTCGAAACCCAAGTGGCATACACCTCTGACTTTTCTAAAGTTATGTGTGTATTAAAATGTTAATTATCGCTTGCTTTAACGGTGAAGGAAAAAGTCGTGAGGAAACCTGCATATCTGAGAATTTTTCGAAGGTATGAGAAGTCTGCCAACCCGCATTAGGCCAGCGTGGTGGACTAAGGCCTAACCCCTCTCATTAGTAGAGGAGGCCCGTGCCCAACAGTGGGGCAATGTTTAATACAGGGCTAGTATTATTATTATTATAGTTGTACAACTAGTAGTAATATGGTAATGTAGATTGTATACAGGGGATATTCAAACGGTTGTAGATATGGCAGAGAAAATGGCATTATTATTTGACCAGTGTCGTCTACAGTGATAATAATTAAAAAAAAACGATTAATTAACTACAATAATTAAAAACTTAAACCTTCAGTGGAGCGGTATAGACTGCCGAATCGATAGTCGCAACAAAACCAGCTACAGTGTCATACACATTTGACTTCCGTGGGCAACGGACGAGAAGCCATGGGTTCTATTCCCACACTGAATCAAAAGTTTGTGTAACAGACAGGTATTTGTATAGTGTCTGGGTGTTGTGGGACCGTATTCCCTTGTAATTTTTGATACTCCGATACAGGTTCGACCTAGTGTCAGTGTCAGGCAGTGTCAGTGTGGTCAGGAGCATGTGTGTGACTGTTGGGTTGACTTAATATCGCTTGCTTTAACGATGTAAGAACACATTGTGAGAAAATCTACATTCTTGAAAATTCTCCATAAGAAGATATGACACGTCAATGATCCCGCATTAGGCCATCGCGGCCTAACCCCTCTCATTAGTAAAAGAGGCTAATGCCCAGCTGTAACACCCAACAGTCACACACATAGCCGCGATCCCATACTAATATATAAATCTTGTGTCGTTGGTATCAGGGACTACAAGAGACTTTCGGTCTCACAACCCCGAGACCTGACACAAATATCTGTCTGTCACACAAACATTTGTCTCGGTGTGGGAATCGAACCCACGGCCTCTCGTTTCACAGCCACTCGCCTATTGCGCCACGGAGGCTGTCGAATATTATGGACTTATTTAAATTCTGAACTATATGCGTGATCTTTTATTCACAGTAGATGTTGGCTTAACATGTCTCTGTGTTATTGGTATAAATCTAAATTTCATACGGCCTTGTCATATGTCTAAGTACATAATTTGTCAGTGAGATTTATTAAGATAATAGCTTTAGGAGGCGGATTAATGTCAAGGGTGATATGAGAGGACGAAGTGTCTTTTTCGTTTACTCGTGTCAATGTGAACAAATTCTAAATTTAATCTCAGTGATTAATCGAATTAACTGAGAGTAGGGTTAAATACACAAAGCGAATTAATGATTAAGAAAATGTTGTTCTAATTTACTACAAAATTTAAATATACGACATACGTACAGTATGTATACGAGTCTTCTATCGATGTAAAATAATATTTAAAATATATGCAGATTTTTTTTCTGCTAGAACCAGAAAAGCGAGGCTTCTTAGTTATTGGTAATTTTAGATTTTTAATGAGTAATCACTTATAGCACCTTATATCCTTCATATTCGGATTTATAATATATACTCTTCTGAACAAGATACAGCATAACATAATACTTTAATGACTATGCTATTTAGTGGGTTATGTAAGCAAATAGTGAAACAGGCATCTTTTTCTTTTTCTTATATTCTTATAATGTAAATCCTTAAATCAAAGCGTTATAACTTCAACACTTTTCCATCTACAAAAAATCTAATTTTATTAATATGAAATACAGTAAACAATATTTCCGCACGTCCAAGTATGTGGAACTGTCATTAGCAAGACCTTTTAAAACGGAATGAAGAGTGAAATATCATAATAGTTCAATTCAAACATTACATATTGGTAAGATGCTTACATACGGAACGTATTTGCTGCTCGTTACCAATTTTCGTGGACATAATTCTATTATACAACAAATACCAATCAACAATGCACGCAGTTAAATTGTAGGAAGTCTATTGAGTGCGCATCTGGCCACATAATTACGTGTATTGAATAGGCAGTTCTATTGTAAGCAGTGAAACCGGAACGCATAATATCACTCAGGTACTAACTAATCACGCTTGATTATCAAGTTGTTTACTGAAATTACGTTCGATCTTGGTATACATTTACTCTTTGTACAAATCTAATTTACAGGTCTTCATGTTAAAAACCAATATATCACATACAGTGAGGAAAGCGGTGGCCGGTAGCATGGAACGGGGGTCCACATGACGACATGTGGTCGCGATCTTCAGCATTGAGGGAACGAGAAAGAAAACCGTCTCTACCAGACGACTTGACGTGGCTCAGATACTAATTATAGGAGGGTAACTAAAGAGATATAGCCATAGCCAAAAAATAAAATAAACAGTATTAGTAAGTATATATTATGACAGCCTCCGTGGCGCCGTGACAAGAACCCGGGAACCGAGAGGCTGTGGGTTCGGTTCCCACACCGGGACAAATGATTGTATTACAGACATGTTTGTTTCGGGTCTAGGTTTTGTGGAACCGTAGTCCTTTGTAGTTATTGATACACGATACAGGTTTCACCTAGTGTGCGTCAATATGTATGTGACTGTTGGGAGTATTCATTTATTAAATAAATAACTATTATATATTACTACCTTATACCTAGTATAAATCCCTAAAAATACCCTTAGTGGCAACCATAGAATGCGAACACTACTGCACACTGTACTTCAGAATGTCATTCATTCCTTTGTTTTTTGCATGGATTTGTAAGGCCGACAGGGAAACCGTGCATCAATCTCGCTAGGGGTGCTGCTAGTGATAAATCCAAGAATGCTCCAATATATAGAGTTTTTTTATTGATGTCATGTAGGTACAATATTTTGCCATTTCTTTATTATACAAGGTTATAACCAGAAATGGGTATCAAAGATAATGGGGAAATGTTAGCGACGCGCTCACCTAGAACTGGCAGTTTTTTATAAGATATGTTTTTTGAATATTTATAATTGGAATCTTTGTAGAATTATTATAAAACAAGAAAGAAGCGGAGCATTCGTCTCCAGTCTGCGATACCAACACGAACAAATATTTGGTTTTATTTTTGTCTATCTTTGAACTCTATAAAATGTTCTTTATAAAATGTAGGGCAATATCGTGGTCTTAACGAGCTACCATTACGGAATCTTCATATTATAGATATGTGCTGTTGTTGTGATATTTTATATACTAATGCCTGATAATATGCAGTCTACTTTAGTTTTATCAACAGAAATCGGCCGTGTTTTAAAGTCAATCTGTATATAAAAAAGAAAAAACTGACTGACTGATCGATCAACGCACAGCCTAAACGGCTGGGGTTAGAGACTTGAAATGTTGACAGTAGGTACCTTTTATGACGTAGGCATCCACTAAGGAAGGGTTTTTGGAAATACCACCCTTAAGGGAATAAAATAGAATTTGTATGAAAATCCATCATTTTTGAAGTTAAACGCATGAAAATTGATATTTTGTATTGTATACTTTTTCTCCCAAACATGACATACACGCGGGCGGAGCCGCGAACAAAAGCTAGCTCTAAATATTGTTAAAGTTTTTGTTCATAGTCAAATATAAGATCATCCCGTTATTATCCCGTTATTTCAGATTTAGTCAAATCAGACTGTTCTCTACTTTCATAAATAAAATAGTTAGTGTAATTATAGCTGTAATTATTCCATAACGGTATTTTAAAAATATTATAATAACGTTGCATTTAACTGAAATAAGACTAACAATAGTCATAAATTGGGTACGGCTGCCATCACATGACCTAAACAATATAGGCTATGAACAGTGATATTTTATAGTTAACACATGCATATATATTTAGCTGCTTTTTATATATAAATGTATGTTTTTTTATATATCATAGTCCGACAAACGAGCCAGTGGGTCACCTGATGTTAAGTGATCTCCACCGCCCATGAACATCCACAATACCGAAAGTGTCATGAATGCGCTGTCGGCCTTGAAGGACAGGAACAGGGATTAGGGAAGGGAAGGGGGAATCTGGGCCTCCGGATATCTCACTTACCATACGAAACGCGACAGTAAACTGTCACTTTACGTTGGTTTTCTGTGAGACAGTGGTACTACCCCGGTCGAGCCGGCCCATTCATGCTTAGACAAATATGTCTTCAGCGTGGCTCTACCACTTCTTTAATGATTAAATCATTATGGGTTCTCAAAATATATTTCTCTAAATATTAATTCCATCTGAACTGATAACATTTCTTAAGGCTTTATAAAACCCGAGAACCAAATCTTGATCAGACGCTGGTAATTAATATAAATCACGTATGGTCTTTAGCGCTCAGCAAGTACTATAATTCATCGCATAAGATATATAGTTTGATCTAAGTCAATTAGAACTAATGCGCTGTTTTCTAAGACTTAGACATAAAAAACTGATAGACCGTTCGATGTTAAATGAGAGTCCTAATGGCCTATTGACCGTAGCCTTAAGATGAAAGCGACTTGGTATTTAGCTTATCAATATTCATTATTCTGAATTTCAAAATTTGCTTTATAACTCAAAAATATCCTTAGTACCGAAAGTTTGTAAATTTTTGAATAATAATTTTATCAATTTTTATCATGTTTTATTAATACTCATAGATAAATCTTAGATAGGATTTTTTTCTAATATCTTGCTCAACATGTCACTTACTAAGATGAAGGCTTAGGGTGAAGGTTTCTCGCTCATTATTATTTGATGTATTTAAAATTAATTCGAAATGCAGATTACTTTCTTTTCTGTTCAACCTATGTCTGCAATCTGCATGCATATTTACATGCTAATGTATGTATATGTACTTAGCGCTCTCTGAACTGAGACGCTGATCGGACTGTAGAGGCTGGGAAAACTGCAAACCTCGGAGCCACGCCCCAGCTCAGATAAATATATAAAAATATAACACCCAACAGTCACACACATAATCCCGATCCCGCACTAAGATACAAGTCTTGTGTTATGGGTATCAGGGACTACGAGAGACTTGCGGTCTCACAACACCGCCAACTGTACTTGATAGTTTTTTTTGTTTCCTATTGTTATGTATTTAAGTGTACAATAAAGCGTAATAATAATAACACCCAGATCCGACACAAATGTCTGTCTGTCACACAAACATTTGTGGGTGCGGCAATCGAACCCACAGCCTTTCGTTTCACCTGCTAATCGCCTACGGCACCACGGAGGCTGTCAGAATATCTGTATATATAAAAGAAGAAGTTGACTGACTGACTGACTGACTGATTGATCGATCAACGCACAGCCTAAACGGCTGGGGTTAGAGACTTGAAATTTTAACAGTAGGTACCTTTTATTACGTAGGCATCCACTAAGGAAGGGTTTTTGGAAATACAACCCCTAAGGGGGTAAAATAGGGGATGAAAGTTTGTATGAAAATCGGTCATTTTTGAAGTTAAACGCATGAAAATAGGTATTTTGTATTGTATACTTTTCTCCCAAACACAACTTCCACGCGGGCGGAGCCGCGAGCAACAGCTAGTATATAATGAAACTTCGAGTTAAAAAAGGTATTCGTAATTGTTTCCCATCGCTCATAACTTACACTAACTCTTAAATTATGCTTACAACAATTCCTGTCCGCTTTCTCAGGGATACTGACGTTGATTGATAATCCACGGCCTAACTGTATTGCCGGTTATTTGCTTAGAGAAATCAACTGAGTGATTTAGATGTTAATGAATGTAACTGTTGAAAACATGTGTATACATAATGTTAGGTGATTGATTACGGGTCAGAGTTAGTTGAATTACTTCTTGGTTGATTAGGATAGTGTAGATGTGGCAAGCACAATTAGATTAAACAATCGTTACCTACGGAGACAGGCTTATAAATGCTTAATACATACATATACACTCACATCTGTAATCCCTGCAGGGGTAGGCAGAGTTGTAACCAGTACACCCACTTTTCGTAGATTTTATTACGGTCCCAAAATGCGATAGGGGGCGAGTCCATTGCCATACCGGGCACAATTTCAGACTCCGAGCTGATACTGAGTATTTCTAAATAGAAAACCCAATATCACTTTACCCGACCCGGGGATCGAACCGAGATAAATCACAGCAATCATAAATTCGTTGGCTATTCAAATAAAGTTTCATGTACCGCTATATACAATATATCGTTTTCGTTCGTTTGGTACTTTTATTGGGAAATTGTCAATCGTTTGGATTCGCCGGCGTGATTTTGCATGAGAATCGAAACAACTAAACCAACAAACACTGAACCGATTGCTTTTTTAAATGAATGTGGTTATCACAGTTTCACAATTTAAATTTTAACCAAGTTTATGAAAAAAATAGACCATCATCATTTATTATTTAAATACATACATTTTATCGCTCCCTATCATATTATGGGACCGAAATTCGGCGAAAAGTGGGTGTACTGGTTACACCTCTGCCTACCCCTTCGGGGATTACAGGCGGGAGTGTAATTAAAAAACATATAATGTTCACAAAAAAATTATGGAATTTATTTAATATCTTTAATCTCCATCAATCGTGTAATAATTAAATCAAAATATATTTAATCATAAAATTTCATACAAATACAAATGAGCCGAATCAAAATATTAGTGTTGATTGTTGGGCGACCAAACTATTACGTGTATTTCTCACATAAATAACATATTTGTACTTTTTTCATATTAAGTTAATACTAGCTTTTGCTCGCGGCTTCACGTGCTTCTTTTTACTTTTGAAAGAAAATGTATCAAATCCATGGAGACATCTTAAGCTATTACATCTTTCTATATTATGCTATCCCTCGGGAACCGTGCATTTTCCGGAATAAAAAATAGCCTATGTCTTTTTCAGACCCCTCGATTAACACTATGCAAAATATCATGTCGATCCCTTGCTCTGTGAAAAAACTAAACTATCCCACGGGATCTGCACCTTTTTGCAGGACAAGAAGAACGTGCTATTCCAGACTATAATCTATCTGTGTGCCAAATTTAAACCAGATCCGTCCAGTCATTCTGGCGTGATTGAGTAACAAACTTACATCCATCCATCCAAACTTCGCATTTATAATATTAGTAAGAAGTAAGATTAGTAAGATAGTAAGATGAAATGCGATAAGCTTTATTTCTAAAGAGTCAATACCACAAGTGTTGCTGTGCCATCGAATTGAACTGTGCGAGAGAAACTCAACACAGCGATATTATTGACATACTTGAACGAACTCGATGCGAGAGACTCGAAGACGGCTCTTATTGACATGACGCATGACGTGGCAATGGATCTCGACGGTGATACTGCGTAGAAGAAAGGAAATTATATTTGTCTAGAAACGGTACATGACTTGTTTTATATTATCAAATTAGGAAATTGGGCAATATTTAATGTTATAAATAGGTACCAGTTTATTTCCCGATGTTTCAATCTGTGACCGCGGCTCAATGCAACTCGGTATACAAATTAGGGATGTTGCGAATATTCGCATCAGCATCCACAATTGCGGAGCTTCCGCATGGATTTGGACATCTGCATCTGCATCTGCATCCGCATCCGCAATAATCAATGCGGATTTTGTTGCGGACGTGAATATATGGGAGGTCGCAATAAGAAACAAATTGGACGGAACCAGTGAGCAGCGCGTGCCAAGAACTCTTGCTAAGTGACCAATAGGAGTAAACAATTCAGTGATAAGATACGACGCGTTTGTTATTGTTTGTAATTTTGTTACGAGTAGCCACTGGTGAAAGACCTTAAAGTTCCCACGGATCTGCACCATCAGCAGAATCCTGAGTTATGAATCACCTTGATGACCACCCGCAACGTGGGACCGCCACTGCTTGGCAGCAACGCTTTCACTCTTCGATCGTCGTCGAGGGAAGACGCGACAATCAGATTTATAAGTGCTGATTCATTGTACCTAGTTAAGTTATACTAAATATACATTTGTCAAATTTAATTGCGTTTTAAAAACCTCCTTCCGAAGGCGACTAACGTAATTGGCGCAGTCGGTAGGATAGTCGAGTCAGTGCGTGTATACACACATCGTTACCGCGCTGATAGTCGTATCGTCGACGCGTCGACTATCTGAACAAACGAGAAGCCATTCAGAGGAGCAGGACAATCGAAGATCCAGACGCAGATTAAGGACTCTTCGGGTGAGACATCCAGACATCGACGTCTATCACTACGAGAACAATGTATGTTGCAGAATTTATACTGTGAGTTGCACAATTTTATAGATTTGGTTGTCATTCCTAGATATATTTCCTTAGCATACCAGAATTGATCCTAATTCTTAGAATTTATGTGATTTACCCACAATCAAGTAGGGCGAATTTAGATATATTTCCTTAGTTATATCAGAATTGATCCTAATTCTTAGAATTTATGTAATTCATCCACGATCAAGTAGGACGAATTTAGTAATATTTTTTTTTTATTATATAATTTATAGAGGAATTTATCCTAATTCCTACAACTTTTATGTTCCACCGACGATCAAGTAGGGAGAACTTAGTTAACAGGAGAAACGCTCTTCGCATCGAGCAGAGAGACGCACATCGTAATTTAAGTAGTATAATAGAACATTCTAGCGAAATGGAGAATACACACCAGACAGCCGAGCAGGTCCACCAAAAACCAGGTAACATTACCGATCAAATTTATAGGGCCTTACGCCTAGTGCCAGAATTTAACGGTGATAGCAATGTACTCATTAGATTTCTTAATATATGTGACCAACTAGTTACAGCTTACATTGACCCTTCACCCGGCCATGAACTTCAAAATTATTCAATGCTCAATGGTATCCTCAATAAAATCGTAGGATCAGCTGCGCGATCACTAGCCACCAATGGCACCCCTAGTGATTGGAACGGTATCAGGAGTACGTTAATAAATAATTTCTCAGATCATAGAGATGAGTCATCGTTATATACCGATCTTTCTATATTAAAGCAAGATAATGATACCCCAAGTGTTTTTTATGAACGTGTCCAAAACCTTCTTAGTATTATTATAACATATGTCCAGCTGCACGAGACTATAGATACAACTACAGAGGCCAAAAGGCAACTCTACAAAAAACTAGCGTTACAAACTTACTTAAAAGGATTACGAGAGCCCCTAGGCTCACGTATTCGCTGCATGCGACCCGAAACCATAGAGCTTGCTCTCGAATACGCTCAAGAGGAACTCAATGTTTTGTACATGCAAAATAAAGAAGTAGGTTCATATAGCAATAACAGAAATAGAAAATCATATATACCTCTCAACCCCTTTTCAGTACCAGAGAACTCACTACCCTTAAACTTACCACCCTTACACGGTAATCCTAGACCAACACAGGATCAACCCCCTCTTCAAGGACACACTATTCAACACAACACACGACAGTTAGGACCATCTAGAACTCAACAAATGTTCAGATCTTTGCCACGGTCCAATATGACCACAGGATTTAGAATCCCACCCAGATCCCAACCCCATACCAATAATTACCCTCAGCCAATGAGTGGCATCAGTCATCCTGTAGCACGTCCTTTGCCACCGACAGGACATGATTGGAGAGTACATGGTAACCAACCGCCTAACAACTATTCAAGAACAAGAGAAATTAATATTAATAACTTTAATGATCCCCTCGGACCCTGTACCAGCGAACTCTATGACTATAATAACCAGGAATATGAATTCAATGAACAGTACCCACCTCTAGAGTACGGACTTTATGAGGATAATTTCCCCACCCAACCCGACCCACAAGAATACATCCCTGAAACTTCAAATTTTCATTTGGATTCGAAGCCAAATGCCCCAGAATAGAAATGAATACACACAACCAAAGACATTTACCATACATACAGATTCAAAACCCACCCCTAAAACTTCTGATTGACACGGGAGCTAATCAGTCCTTTATAAGCCCTGAAGCCATACAGAATTATTTTTCATATATACCCTTAAGTCTTGACCCATTCGAAGTTACGAATGTGCACGCAACGACTAGGAATAACTATTCCATTACAATGCCATGTTTCCCTGAATTTAGATCCACAGAATACATCAAATTATATGTATATAGATTCCATAATTATTTTGAGGGACTTATTGGACAAGACTTACTTAAGAAATGGGAAGCTGAAATCGACCTTAAACACTTTGTGCTAAAGACTAAATTCGCGAATAACCAGATCAGACAATACACATCTCAAAATGCCACCCATTTTAAGGAGACTATACCCGCGCGAAAAACAAAATTATTTTACGTTCCTTTGCATGCACCTGATGGAGACATCCTAGTAAAGGAACAAGTGATTCACAACTGTGTCATTCCTGAATGTATAACCTCAGTAATTAACTGTCAATGTATAATAGAAATAGGAAACCCCACCTGTAACGATATCTTATTTTCTATAGACGGACAAACAATTAAGACAGACAGTAGTGGACTCGACGCATCAATTTCTAAGAATCAGACACAAATTTACAATGAACAATTTGCACCTGTGACTAATTCCTCGAATAAGCGCACGCGACAAGTCTTATCAAAGTTGCGCACAGATCATTTAAATGCAGAGGAGACAGCAAATTTATTGAATTTGTGCAAAGAATATTTAGATGTATTTTACGTAGAGGATGAACCCCTTTCTTTCACTAATAAGATAAAACACCAAATCAGAACAACTGACGAACACCCCGTATTTAGTAAAAGTTACAAGTACCCATACATACATAAACAAGAAGTCCAGAACCAGATAGCAAAAATACTAGAACAGGGAATCATTCGACCGTCAACATCCGCTTGGAGTGCTCCCATCTGGATTGTGCCAAAAAAAGCGGATGCATCAGGGAAAATTAAGTGGAGACTAGTAGTCGACTTTCGTAAACTTAACGACAAAACCATAGACGACAAATATCCCATACCTAATATAACAGACATTCTAGATAAATTAGGCAAGTGCCAATACTTCACAACCCTAGATTTGGCTAGTGGATTTCACCAGGTGGAAATGGAACCGTCAGACGTCCATAAGACAGCATTTAATGTTGACCATGGCCATTACGAATTTCTTCGTATGCCTATGGGTTTAAAAAACTCCCCATCTACCTTCCAAAGGGTAATGGATAACGTGCTGAGAGATCTTCAGAATGTAATTTGTGTAGTCTATTTGGACGACATTTTAGTGTTCTCGACATCATTACAAGAACACATAATAAACCTAAAAAAGATATTCCATAGACAACGCGAATCAAATTTTAAAATTCAGATGGATAAATCTGAATTCTTAAAGCATGAAACCCCATACCTGGGACACGTTAAAACCCCGCAAGGCGTGAAACCCAATCCAGATAAAATAAATGCAATTCTGAAATATCCCATTCCAAGGACCTCTAAACAAATCAAAGGTTTCTTAGGACTATTAGGCTATTACCGGAGATTTATACCAGATTTTGCTCGATTAACTAAACCCCTGACTAAATGCTTAAAAAAAGGCGCTAAGATCAACTTGACCTCCGAATACGTTAAATGCTTTGAAGACTGTAAAGTATTACTGACCAATGACCCCATATTACAGTATCCCGACTTTACAAAGGACTTTATACTAACCACAGACGCTTCTAACGTTGCCATTGGAGCTATTTTGTGACAAGGACCCATAGGTTCCGACCGACCCATTGCATACGCATCAAGAACTCTTAACGACAGTGAATTAAACTATTCCACTATAGAAAAGGAGCTCCTGGCCATAGTTTGGGCCACTAAATACTTTAGACATTATCTTTTTGGACGAAAATTTAAAGTAGTAACAGACCATAAGCCTTTACTTTGGCTAATGAATTTAAGAGAATCGAACTCAAGGCGCACTAGATGGAAACTAAAGCTATCCGAATTTAATTTCACAGTTATATATAAGAAAGGCAAACATAATTGTAACGCAGATGCCCTTTCACGCATAGAAATTCATAATGAAGAAGCAGAATCTATTAAAGTCAACCTGTCTGACTCTCACAGCTCTTCTACTGTCACAGCACCTGACGACAGACCACTGATAAGCGCATCATCTACTGACACTGCACCTAGCTTAAGACCACTAAGTAGTCCACTGCCTCATGATCCAACACAAGACAACCCGCTATACACAACCTCTACAATACATATATATACTTCCAAGAAACGAGGCCGCATTGCAAAACATAGAATTAAAAGACCTTTTAAAACTAATAACCCTAACGTATTACAGGATCCAAATAGGCCTGACATCCCTGGGCCAAGCACAAGACATCCGACTTGACAGTCTTCGTGACGGACCTGGAATATTACCCTTCGAATTAGGACCCACGAAGATCACTTCCCACTTCCATACATTCCTACAAGAAATTAACATAAATAATATACGTAATCATATCAATTCATTATACTCAGAACTCGATAACTCCTCGAACAAACTATCGAACCGAAATTTAACCCTGTTCAAATACCAAACCACACATTTATTTGATAAACTTAATAAGCTATCTCGCCAACTTGACTCTTTGGAACCAGCACGAATTAAGAGGGGTCCTCTCGGAACCTTTATAAAAAGCATAACGGGTAACCTTGATCACGATGACGCATTAAGATTTGAACACTCTCTTAAAATTTTATAGAATAATGACCTTAAACTATCAAAATCCTACAATACACATATAAGCTTATTTAAGGAAATTACTATAAAGCAATCCCAAGTTCTTAGTAATTTAACTATGAATCAACAGAAAATATGGCATTGAATTATGTTATAAATTTTACAAGTACGGGCAACGATCGAATC
This sequence comes from Laothoe populi, assembly GCA_905220505.1. NCBI lineage: Eukaryota > Metazoa > Arthropoda > Insecta > Lepidoptera > Sphingidae > Laothoe > Laothoe populi. The sequence continues at coordinate 15,108,398 of HG992159.1, forward strand.
CCATTTTACGCTCAACTATCTCAGCTGTTTCTTATTATAAGCGAAAATGTCGAAGATCTGTCTAATGAAATTATTAGATTAGAAAACATATTAGCCTTTAGCATTAGTAGCACCATGCACCATTCTATTTTAGATGTAAGTGAAATAAAAAGTATGATACGCACATTACAGAATATTTATAGCACAAATCAAATTTTAGACTTAGACATAAGGTATTATTATAATATGATTAGAATGGGCACTTACTTTATAGATTCAAAAATCGTAGTAGTCTTAAAGTTTCCCATTACTTCTCCGTCTACATATAATTTATACAGACTTTGTCCCGTTCCCAATAAAAATCACAACGTTATTCTATCCCCATTCCCATATATGGCAACCAATCTTAATGAATATGTGTATATAGAACCGGAATGCCCGAAGATAGATACATGGTATCTATGCGAAGAGAAAGTAAATCATCAAATGAGGACTCAAAGAGATTGCGTCCACCGCCTAATCATTTCACAGGAGATAGATGAAACGTGTCACCCCACGCCTATCTCTCTGTACAAGGAGGCTCTAATCGAGCTAGATAACCAACATTATATTATATCATTCCCAAGACCTACTAAAGTTCAAACATTATGTAGTCAAGAACAACATCAATTCATGGAAGGAAGTTTCCTAGCCACTATTCCACAAAACTGCAAGATTAGAACTTCTGAGTTCACCTTGGCTAATATTAATAACCAGCTGCGTGGGAAACCAATGAAAATAATGTCGCTTCCAGATGTACCGATTTCTCAGAATAATGGACCCCGATATAATCTCACAACAATCGATTTGAACAAATTACATGACATACAGAATCAAATTTCCATGGAAGTTCCAGTGATGCCAGATGCTATTGACTCATCAAGCATTCATCACATTACAATTCCAATATACACTTTTGTAATACTGAGCATCATATTAGGTGTTACATTTTACATTCGCAGAAGATATATGAAACCAGAAACCGCATCACATGCTAACGACGAAAATGTTCCCACAACCACCACCGAGATACCACTTCAAGATAGAAGGACCGCAACATTTGCATTAAACATTGGCAAATAGTTGTCAGTCTAGGAGGGGAGGTGTTACGAGTAGCCACTGGTGAAAGACCTTAAAGTTCCCACGGATCTGCACCATCAGCAGAATCCTGAGTTATGAATCACCTTGATGACCACCCGCAACGTGGGACCGCCACTGCTTGGCAGCAACGCTTTCACTCTTCGATCGTCGTCGAGGGAAGACGCGACAATCAGATTTATAAGTGCCGATTCATTGTACCTAGTTAAGTTATACTAAATATACATTTGTCAAATTTAATTGCGTTTTAAAAACCTCCTTCCGAAGGCGACTAACGTAATTATTTAGTCTTCATAAATTAATCACAACGTGTTTAGTTTATCGAATAAACATTTACGTTTCTTTATGGTACTAAAAGTATACTGTGAATAAAGTGTTATAAGCGAGTTCACTGCGGTTAATATCTACTATATTATACAATAAATTTTTAATGTCACCACCGACACAAAGTGAGATTTAGACTTATTTTAAACTAGATGAACATGACCGGCGATAGGCTCGCCCCCTATCACGTTATGGGACCGAAATTCGGCGAAAAGTGGGTGTACTGGTTACACCTCTGCCTACCCCTTCGGGGATTACAGGCGTGAGTGTATATGTATGTATGTATATGAACATGACCAAAATGAGCCTTACTCAAACTTAGCAAAACCATCTTAACTGAAAAATCATTTCAAATCGATGCACCTAGAAGAGTTTAGTTTGATTGAAATCTCAAATAAAACAAAACAAGTGTAGAGAGATAATTAATTGAATTAAAGTAAGTTCACTGAACTCGCGTGACCATCACGCTCAGATTGTTTTACTTTTGACATAATACGCCTATAAAGTTCTATAATTATGATAAACAATCATAAACAAAAAAATACTACTTCATGAACACTGTTTCAAAAGAGACCACAGTATGCCACAACAATATTAAAGATTTATGATTTTAGTTTTATACAAAGTAAGAAACTTTATTATATATATATAACTTAACTATATTGAGATCCGCATCCGATGATGTGAACCCCCAAAAATTTGCATTGACATCCGCCTCCACAGATGTCAAAAAATCTGGATCCGCAACATCCCTGATACAAATCGCGAAAGCATAAAAACATGACTTGTTTCTTTTCTTTTAGGTTATAGGTTTATGGTTTATTATGTTCTTATAGGTTTATGCTAGGCTCTTCAATTGTTATACTTATCCAATAGTTGATGAACTAATAATAAGTTTAGTGGCATTAAATTCCAACTACAATTGTTATATTACCTATTACAACTGAAATCTGTGAATATGCTTCAAAGGGCAAATAACGCGAAATATATACTACATTTGTACGTCTCAATTAATAGTGTTTATGATATGTCGGTAACTACGTACATAGTGACGTATATATATGATTTACACAATGCACATTATTCACACACGGTAATTAGACAGGTACGAATACGACATAAACCAAGTTATATGTGCTACCTCGGAGCAAGTGCCTCGGTGGCGCAGTTGTAATTGCTTATGCGTTCCGACTATTGTGCTGTTCTCGGGCTCGATCCCGGGTCGGATAAAGTGATATTGGGTTCTTCTATTTAGAAATACTTAGTATCAGCCCGGAGTCTGGAATTTTGCCCCGTATGGCGATAGCCTATGTTATGGGATGGCTATAGCTCCCTATATTATGGGACGTAATAAATTGGGCGAAAAGTGGGTGTACTGGTTGCACCTCCACCTACCGATTCGGGAATTACAGGCGTACGTGTATATGTATGTATGTATATGTGCTAATGTGTGTAATTTTTATACAACACATCATTGTCTTCACGGTAATCTTAGTGTTGATCTACCTTTACACAAGTATAGATAGATTGTTTCTTTGAGTGTGTTTCTATGTGTGCGTGAGTTTTGATTTGTTCGACAGTGACTCATCATCCATTGATACATTGTGTACGAACAACCATTGTCTACACAAACACCACACACCCAGCAACACGTGCAAGACTTTGAATTATGTATAACACAAGCCACATACCCACCGTAACCTGTCATCGACGTGACGTCATTTACATAACCTTTACCTAACCGTCCGTACCCAATAATTGTAACTGTCAAAGGGTTATCAATTAATTAGTCCGCGTTAATTAATAAGAAACGGGATCAGATAATTGGCGTTTAGTTTGATAATCCCGATGGATTAATTCGAATGTCTATTAACCACGTTAGATATTGGAAACAGTTTAATGTAGATTCAAAGGATAATAGGATATGGAATCTAATTACAGACGAGATAAACGTGACAATATGATTGAATTAGATAGACTATACGTGATATCGAGATATGAAGTGTCTATTGTAGATTGATTTGTCAATAGATTACACTACACTGCCGTTAAATTCATGAAAAGCATCTTTATTGTTTCAATGAATTAAGTTAATGCTTCAGTTACAAAATTGATGGCCTTTGTTACTTGTCTGTGTAATGCAAATTATTAATACCAGCCCTGTATTTACTGTCCCACTGATGAGCACGGGCCTTCTCTACTATAATAGCTTGGGTCTTGTTCCATCACGGTGGTCTATACATGGCAGACTGCACACGCCTTCAAAATTTTTATCTAGAATTTTCAGATATGCAGGGTTCTTCAAGATATTTTAAGGCAAGCGATAATTAACAATAAATACCCACGTAACTTCGAAAAGTCTGAATGTCATTTAGGCTTTAGCAGTCGTACCAAGTACGCAATTACAACTGCAGCACCGAGGCAGTCATCGGTTTGAATTAGAAAAATACACAATTAAATTGTAGGTCAACATAATAAAAGTACGGAACACGTAATATTCGATAGTAAACATAACAAATGTTCAGACTATACGTAACCTAGTTTCGCTAATGGGTCAGTTATGGAACACGTCGTCACGTCAGTGAACACTTCCCTGTCACGCGAGAAAGCAATCAAATGTCTCGATCGCACCGGGTCTATGGAAACCCACAGACTAATAAGGTAATGTCGGGTCAATTATGCCACACACATGCTCTAACTGGCAACATTGATGAGAATATCTATAACTACTGGCTAAAACGAATTTTGATTGGGTACAAAATTTGAGTACTAAAACTAGGAGCATAGAATTTAAGGGGTGAAAATAAATGAAATGGGTTGAAACTTTAGGTGAGATTACAAAGCTTTATCCCACTTGACCCTAATAAACCTAAAAAATATGATGCAGATTCTTAATATCCACTATGAGGTAGTATACAGTTAAGTTAATATGTATAAACTTATTTAATTGTAATGACAATGTAAGTGTAATTCGTGTCAGTTCTCCATTCAAAGTATATTTGTTTATCTCATGTTTTTTTATGACAATTGTTTTTATTCTTGGGAGCTTACCTAAAATTTAGACCAATCGATCGAGTCGATCATGGGCCGTGGAATAAATTTAAATAACTAAGCAGCACAACGAAACATAGCAAATATATCGCGACTGGCTTATCATATTAGAAATTACATGCAACAACATTGAAAGGATTCGGCGAAAAGTGTACGTGAGTGTACTGGTTACACCTCTGCCTACGTGTATGCATGGGTGTATATGTTTGTAACACTAAATGACAAAATTAAAATAAATTTATAAAACTTAAATCTACCTCATTGATATCATTATATTAATCAAATCAAAGTCTCAATTTTTATTTTATTTTATTTATTTAGGAAAAACAAACAGTTATACATTGTGATAATATTAAAAAAAATTATATATCAAAAAAATACAAATGTACAACCTACGACGTTCTTCACAGAATACAATTAGATCACAAATTACCCAAATTACTATAAAACATGTCAAACTACAGCCTCAAACACAAATTAATCATTGGCAAATCTATTTAATTGATAATAATTTCCACGTTCACAAAACAGTGTTAGTGTGTGCAAGTTTGAGTTCCTAATAATGTGACTGACTGTGATTTGAATGTGAAATTGATTTCTACTAATTTGATGATGTTGAGAGTCGTCTGTATTTTGGGGTTGATTAATACTTAGGTAAATGGTGCTCCATTGTATACTATTATGACAGTAAACGATCTCAGACTTATTGCAATATTCGAGAGTCCTTTTTCTTTTTCTATAGATATCTGTATACGTGACCAGTTCATTTTTGTATAGCGCCAAATCCGAACATTATAGCGCTAAGCACTCTCTTGAATATGATCATACGTATACGATAAAACTGCAGAGGCACTTTGTACATTTAATATTTTTGCAAAACTTTGATTGTTTTATGTTATAATATAGAACCCAAAACATTTTTTTGGAATTATTGTCTGTCTCTCTGTCTAGGCATCACGCCTAAATTACTTTGTTTTTATATAAGCATTGACAATATTACTAAAGAGCATATATATCGAGGTAACATGTAGTATTTATTTCTATTAAACTTATTACGGCGATAAGGGGTGGTGACATATGAAGTGATAATTAGTAAAAGCTAACAAGCTTGCTCCCTAAATTATCATCCACGCGGGCAGGACGCGGTCAATAGCTAGTTTATAATATGTACCGATAAAAATACATACTCTGGAAGTATTCTGAAAGAATGAGCTATAGAATCGATTTCAGTAATTTTTAAATGGGTCATTCTTTTTACTAAAACTTAACAATACCTATTTTAAAGACAACAGTAAACCAAATCCGTTAAATAAAATGAACTTTATGTCGAGGGTAATAAAGGTTTTAATTTTATTTCAGTGTATGTATTACGATTGTATCTTTTTGTTTCAATTGCAGTATCTGAGAAAGTACATTATTTCCGTGGCATGTTATATATATAGCAAAAAATCCACAGCGAGAATCTTTATAAAACTTCTTAAGAATATTACTGCACTAAATAATAAAAGCTCAATGTATGTGAATAAAATTACCATTTTGTAATATTGTGACAACAATCTATTACAAAACTTATTAACGTGCAAGGCCCTTATGAGCGTGAATGTATATAAATGTATCGATTATAATTCACAAAACTCCTAAACTTCTAATCAGTAAACACTCTGCAAATTTTTAATAACCCCAAACCACTGACCACACAGGTCATTCGCACAATTCGGCCTAATTTACCGCAACCGCGTCCAGATCGATCCAAAGCCTGTTTCGTGTTAATTATCAAATGAAATCGTTGTTTCCAACGCGCACAGTCGCCGCATAACAAAACCTAATGGAATACTGCTGGGAGCAATCAAGAGATTGAAATCTATATCTTGTTTGTTTCCATTCCTATCTATTCGTGCGTTTAGTGTGGACATTGCGAATTATATTGAGTGGTTGATAGTAATACCAGTAATAAGATTAATTAATCTAGACAGCGCACGAGTAACCAGCTGTAAAACAAGGGGGCTGTAAAACAAACTTTCGTCGCGTTCGACTGCTTGGTCGAACGCGACGAAAGTTTTTTATCCCGGTACGACAAAGTGTTCATACTGCATCTGGTGGATTGCGCAGTGTCATCCAATTAGAGTATCGAGTCGTCAGAGACAATTTATCCCCCGCTACTCAACACAATCATGCAGGCCTGCTTCTTCACACTACACCATGGGCAAGAAGGTGAAGAAACGGTCGAGGGTCTAGTGTCAGAGTACTCAGAAGGCCGCGAAACGTTCAAACATTGTACCCCAACTCTAGACTCCCGACAAATACCGGATGTACACTGGCTGATCCCGGAACGCGACACACTTGCGTGAACCACTATGACGGGTTTTACACCCTGTGTACGGTGGTCGCTATTCTGGTGGATATGAATACCCTACCACCAGCACTTACCAGTTGTTATCCGTGAGTTACCTGAAATAACATGTTTTACCCGATATAACGTTAAGCTCGCCACTTTCAAATCATGGGACGGGACTCATATTAGAATATGAACCAAGGGAGTACTATAGAATACAATTGTTTATTGTATAACCATAATTACGTAAAATGTAGCATGGGATTAACTGCTATATGGTTCTACAATGGGGTGTCTTATATATAAGCTGTCTTTGTCAAACAACTTTTGGACGGATATTTTCTTTTTTATTTAGAAACTTATACTACACCGAGAAGGAAAATAAAAATAATCTGTAATATACTACTACTCAAACATTTCAATATCAAATATATACTAACACATATTACCAATACATACTATAGATATGTTATAAATGTACTAATTAGAAGTGTTACAACAATGACCAATCAAACGATGTTACCCTTATTTGTTAGATTTAAAAAAATATAAACATACATACATATACTTTCACGCCTGTAATCCCCGAAGAGGTAGGCAGAGGTACACCTCTGCCTCAGTGGTGTGGGTGTACTTGTTACAAATAGTACACCCATTTTTCGCCGAATTTTTTACGGTCCCATAATGTGATAGGGGGCGAGCCTATCGCCATACCGGGCACAATTACAGACTCAGGGCTGATACTGAGTATTTCTAAAGAAACAAACTCAATATCACTTTACCCGACCCGGGGATCGAACCCGAGACCTCAGCACAGCAGTCCTAACACATATGCAATTACAACTACGCCAGTCTATGAAACTTCTGATATGAATATTATGTTACTTACATCTAACAACTCTATGTAGGTAAATTAGTAACAAACCCAGTATTCTGCAATCAAGATATGTTAATAGTCGTCTTTGATATTCAAAGTCGTGTGCAAATGGTTTCCTACCGCTATAGTATCTTGACCACTCTAGGCCTTACTCTATGTATAATTAAACACATTGTCTTGTGGACACGTTTTAGAAATCATCTTAGATCTTAATGGAGTTATACAAATATGTCTACGATATGGTTAATAGAATATAGCAGAAATATTTTGATAATATTTATTCATTGAATATAATATAAAGACAGTCACCAAGAATAAGGTAAATGACGCAATAGTAGATTTGAGTTTCGAAGATCAAAAAGACGTAAACATGAAGTTACACGGTGAAAGAGCGCCTAATTCCTCGCAAAGAGAATGTAATTACTCTGTTAAATTAATACAAGAGATCCCTATTAGCAGATGAGAGATATTGAACACAAGGCTTATATTATCAATATTGTTTTATTTTTAACTCTGATAATCTTAACAAGCCAGTTGGATTATGTTATGTAAGCAGCGTCAATGGATGTTTTATAAATCTAATAAAAGCTAATTCACCATTCCATCCAATTTTTTTTTTAGCCTTTTTTATTTCGGTACTCTTACCCAACTAAGGTATGTCAATTCCATCGTACCCTGAACATTATACAGTCATAATAAACTAATCAAAAATTTAAATGAAAAGATACCTCAAATACTCTTCATTCTACATCTATTTTCGTTCATTATTCTAATTTAGTACTTAGTAAATACTAAGAAAACTTTCACAATACAAAACTAGTTCTTGTTTACAATGTTGGGCTTCAAAGACTCCATTTACAACATTGCTGAGTATCTCTAACTCCAAACTACTCAATAAACATTAAACAGGACCAGGATACTGGGATCGCTGATTTTATAGCCAGTACAGATGTCAACTCGGCTCGGGAGACTCCGTTCAAGTTTACCCGTCGAGGACCGTTAAAAGCACACGCGTCAAACTTTGATTGCACACCGGAGTTCTTTACGACTTTTGTTTTATTCAAGAAATACTGGCGTTTTAAAATATTAACGTTTTGAATACGCAGGCTTTGTGTAATCATTTGATTTGTTATGGAGGTATTTTAGTTGTTTTAATATGCACACTTGTTTGCAATTGTTGCTTGCTGTTTTTTGCGAGGCAGAAACGCTCTGCAACACTCACGATGCCCAACCACTTTCTAATGTAGCGTAACCAAGAAACAGGTATGAATATTCCAAGTTGACTGCCAATGTTCAGTTATTGGAAAGGTACATGACGAAGAAGAAGAGGTATATTACATCAAACGCCTAAACACACACACACAAATTTCACAGGAAAGACAAAAATGTGTGTAGTAAAACTTTTAATACAATATTGGCCAGGTACATGTTGTTTAAAAGTTATTGCAAGTAACTAATGATTAATTTTTAGGATTTTATGCTTTAATACCTTTATGGATGGTTTTGTGAGTTCATTAATGCCATAAACAAGATTTTAAAAAATCTCGGAGTCACTATTGCATATCTCTGAAGTAAAGAGTAATCTTCACTTCAGAGAGTATGTAAATACAAATAATTAAAATAAATTGCATAACCTCATACCATCGTATTTAAGCTGAGTAAACAGTAAGATCCTAGTTTCAAATCTCAGGTCAAACCATTGAAATTAATCACCAAACATTTAACCGGGATTATAGTGAGTACAGATCGTCACGGGAAACATAATAAAAAAATATATATGGATAAAAACACATATGAAACTCAAATGGATTGAACCACAAGTGCCATTACCCATCTACACGCTCGATACATATTTCTGAAATGACAAATGTTCAATACACGTCGCATAGACGCTAGCGGAGTATTCACGATGTATTCTTTCACGTTATATTCTCAATTTTCAATTTATAACGTGCTCCTTTGTCGAAGCGATCGCTTTCTCTGTCAATTTACACTACCCTTGTGCTACACTTTTGTTGCTCTCAAGTTCTTGTAAATCGCAGTCTTCAGATCTGCAAACATGATTTTTTTAAATTGTTAGTCTGTTCTACTATATGCTAATCGTGTGCAATAGTGATATGATAAAAATGCAGAACCGACAGAAATGATAAAGATATCGTCGCCTTAGACTGTTATCCCATGCGCAAGAAGTGGCTTTACCAGAGGAAGAAAAATCTGAGCCCAAAATTTGATTACCTCAAGTAATTCAGTTATGTCTTATAGTATGTATTTGTGATGATCTTGAAATACTGGAGCAAGTTATAGCTTATTTCTTTGAATTCTTTAACCAGCTACGACTCGCACTCTCGAAATCATCGCAATAGACACGACACTTGCTAGATTGTTCAAGGTTCACACATACATTGCGTTATAGCTTAGTAATGTTTTATTGTGTGAAACAAGTTCATATGTGTGAGGTCTTCGTTGTATAGAATAGAATTAAAATTACCAAATTGTATTTCTGAGTTTTTCATTCTTTTTTTTTTTTTTTTATCCTGGCACGGCAAAGTGACCGCACTGCACCTGATGGTAAGCGTAGTGCGGTCCAATTAGAGTATCGAGTAGCGAGATACATTCTATCCCCCGCTACTCAACACAATCATGCCGGCCTGCTTCTTCACACTACGCCATGGGCAAGAAGGTGAAGAAGCTGTCGAGGGTCTATTGTCAGAGTACTCAGAAGGCCGCAAAATGGCCAAACATTGTACCCCAACTCTAGACCCCGAAAAACCGGATGTACACTGGCTGATCCCGGAACGCGACACACTTGCGTGTGCCACTATGGCGGGTTTTACACCCTGTGTACGGTGGTCGCTATCCGGGCGGATATGAATATCCTACCACCAGCAATTTAAGTAATTAACCATTCTAAGGCGACGATATAATTAGGAAGGGTTCTTGTTTTCAATTATAGTATTTAGTTAGAAATATTCATTAATTGTGCCGTCTCCTAAATGACAAATCTTCTCGGTAATCAGGCACAAGAATGTCACACAAGGGTTCGATTTAGAAACAATGCTTGATCACAATATAACGACTTAGTGTGAAACTCGGCGGTGTGACAACGTTCCAACAAGTACCAGCTAGGTGATTAGTACGGGCAAAGTTCAGCCAACTTTAACTCACGAACTTGGTATTAATACACTCCAATTAAGTTTGTGTAACTTCGTTATCTATAAGCCTCGAACGACTTAAGGAGACATTAGATAAATACACATGTAACATCGATGGGGATATTTGAAATGAATAAGCGGAATTGATAACTTGGTCTTATAGCTTATTTACACATTACGAATTTGCCATTCATGGGAGACATAAGTGCAAAATGATAAGCATAATTTTAGATTTAACCATCCACTTGGCTGCTTAACAAAATGTAAATAAATCTTTGATACATAAGGTCTAAGAACTTTTCTTTCAACATATCCCTGAAAAGTCGTATAAGATATTCCTAGTGATCATCTTAAAAGCTTAGAGATATACTCGTAAACTCTCGATAACTAGACCATGGTCAACAAAGAAAAATTTTAGTCTTTATTAGGACCAGCTAAAGTAAAATCAGTTACTGAAAAAAAATTAAGGGCTCATAGTGCATCATCAGCTATCGAATTTAGATTTCACACTTAAGAAACAAAAATCACTACTTTTACTCCTACATCCATTTTACCTTTCAAAGCAAATCCACAAAAGTCAACTACGAGTAAATCAACAAACCTTCACTCGGAAAAACCACCATATTTTCATAAAACAAATATTTACATGGACGTTACAGATCGTCGTATGTCAGTAGCGTTTTTTATGACCAAGGCAGAGATACGACAAAAGTATACACTTTATTTATTCTGGAACAAGGGTCCAGTCACGTAGTACGTCGGTACGCGAAACTTACAAAGGTAACGTTGTAAAAAATAAAACAGACTAGAATATTTACAATCATACAGACGGAGACATTATTTACATACAAAAAGGCTAAAATATGGAGACATTTCAAACATTGCAGACGTGTTAAATACAGGCTTTCCGTAACCTTGTATTCAGTAAATTTTGTTATACTATGAAATTAGTTTTCTCCTTATTTACTACACTTATATTAAGTGGTTTACGGTAGGCAGCGGCTTTGCTGTGCCCTGGTATTGCAGAAGTCTGTCGCTCGTCTGCTCGTCTGCCTATCGAGACACTAAAAAAAAGTGATCTTCGCTCGCTGCGCTACGGAGCTGGGGTCGGTTGTGAAACTATAAAATTAATTTATTTAAAAAAAGGAACAGAATAACTTATGCGCTTTAAAAGAGCAGTATGACATAACTGCGTACAAGATCAAGAAGTTGTGGCCACCGGTACTTATGGTAAGATTAAACTTGAAAACAGATTTAAAACCCACGCAGATATAAATGTTTGTTTTAGGTTTGAGTATGGTGAGATAACATTCTTTACAGTTCTTAATACCATCAAAAATGTTTAACTTGTGGTCAGGAGTATGTAACTGTTGTATTATCTAAATTTGAAGAATTTCGGAATTCAATGTAAACTACGGGTCAAGTTCAGTTTGAGAATAAAGATCGGCGCCATCTTGATTAAAAAAAACGGACGATACAGTATGTGTTTAAAATTAATTCTTTTACATAGTTATAAAGATAGGCGTGTTTTTAGAAATATCTAAAACTAGCTGTTGCTCGCGGCTCCGCCCGCGTGGAAGTCATTTCCGGGAGCAGAAGTATACAATCCAAGGAGTTGTCTTCTGCATTGAGGCACCTATAGCAATTATCCTGACTTTCAGGTGTTGTGCCTGAAGCTTGAGATTACATTTAAGTAATACCTCATAAGTTAACCCCTCACTTCGCCCTTTTTAGGGAAGATTTGGTAAAAACATTGAAACACGTATTTCGTTATTTCTTACCAAAAGCCTAAATATGAATTTTTTGATCCCTAACTTGAGGAATTATGGATTTCCCATACAAATTTTGAACTCCTATCTGACCCCTTTCAAGATTGTTATTTGGGAAAAAAGATAGTCTATGTCCTTCTCCAGGATATAATCTATCTGCTTGCCAAATTTCATCACAATCCGTGCAGCCGTTTAGTCGTGAAAAGGTAACAAACAGACAAACAGAGTTACTTGCGCATTTATAATATTAGTTTGGATTCGAAGGCCATGTTGTAAATATTTTATACTGATACTACAAAGCACTAGTGGAACTTTAAATGCTCTGTTTAACTTTCATATTCTAATTACTTCTTCATTCAACTCTGTATATTTATGAATATTCTCAGTTATTGTTTTTTGTTTATTAAGAGTGTTAATAACTGCTATGGCAATTAAAGATACACATTAATTTACTTTGCTTATTATAGTTATGTCTGGTTTATTATGTATTATTCCCTATTTATTCATATACCATTAATATTATTTTAATCTGTCTATGTCGCATTAAAACGTACTATCTCTTTATACCACCACGTCTGTAATAAAAGCGGCTATGTTGCCGTTTGACTACAATAACAGTACTCCTATTGATACAAACATACACTAAAGTAGATTTTAAACCTTGGTTAAAGTTTATATTGCTTATTACGACCGACATAATAGCAGTGATCCGCAAAATATGCATTTTTCTGTCATATCGACCTAAAACTAGAGCTTCGAACTTATACTAATGAAGAATATTATAATAATTTCAATTTCTTTCTAATGTTCGCCTCCGTGGCGCAGTTAGCGAGTAGCCTCACGGTGAAAGGAGAGGCCGTGGGTTCGATTCCCACACCGGGACAAATGTTTGTGTGACAGACAAATATTTGTGACCGGGGTCTGGGTGTTGTGAGACCGAAAGTCTCTCGTAGTCCCTGATACCCACAACAAAAGACTCGTATCTTAGTGTGGGGTCGGGGCTATGTGTGTGACTGTTATTTATTTATTAATGTCAACAGAACATTTTGCCCAGTGGTAGGATATTCGTATCCGCCCGGATAACGACCACCGTACCCAGGATCAGCCAGTGTACGTCCGGTTTTTGTCGGGCCTGGAGTTGGAGTGCGTTGTTTGGCCGTTTTGCGGCCTTCTGACTACTCTGGCACCAGACCTTCGACCGCTTCTTCATATTCTTGCCCATGGCGTAGTGTGTATCAGTAGGCCGGCATGATTATTTTGTGTTGAGTAGTGGAGAATAGATTGTATCTCGCTACTCCATACTCTAATTGGATGGCACTGCGCTTACCATCAGGTGCATTGTGGGCACTTTGCCGTGACAGGATAAAAAAAGAACGATGTTCCTAATTATATTTATAAATTAATTGACGACCTCGCTTTAAGAAACAAAGAAAGAAAGAGTTTATTTGGCTTTTCAATAAAAATAAAACAAAAAAAAATACATAAAAGAAAATTCACATTACAGTGATAAACCAAAAAGGATCAAGCTCAGCTTAATGCTGCAGCATTTACTACAGCGCTGATTTTCAGCTTGACCTATTTTTATTAAGCAAGGTACCTAATCATTTCTGTTTACAAAATTTGATTTACATTTATGGCTTATAATAAAATTAAATAAAGGTCAAATCGGTGTGAATTATTTTTACATAACATTTGGTGAGCGCGGTCCATACATCAAATTTAACTACGGACATATTTATCAACATTGTATCCATGTAGTGCCGTATCTTTATGAGCATGGTACCATCAAAATGTCGTAATTTACACCCTCCCCCGAGAACACTCTATCCTCGGACGGGAGTTGTTGTTAAAAACACATATTTGTCAGAGCTTTTAGGTGTATTGTTTTATTAAGGCATAAACCATGCTTGAATCTGTATATATAAAAGAAGAAACTGACTGACTGACTGATTGACTGACTGATCGATTAACGCACAGCCTAAACGGCTGGGGTTAGAGGCTTGAAATTTTGACAGTAGGTACATTTTATCACGTAGGCATCCACTAAGGAAGGGTTTTTGGAATAAAACCCCTAAGGGGGTAAAATAGGGGATGATAGTTTGTATGAAAATCCGTTATTTTTTAAGTTAAACGCATGAAAATTTGTATTTGGCCTTTTATTTAAAAATAAAAAATATATATTTCAGGATTATAGGAAACTCCACCCCCAAAGGGTGTAAAATAGGGGAAGAAAGTTTGTATGAAAATCCGTAATTTTTTAAGTTAAACGCATGAAAATAGGTATTTTGTATTGTATACTTTTTCTCCCAAATATGACCACGCGGGCGGAGCCGCGAGCAACAGCTAGTTAAGTATATTTTATAGACCACATCTCTACAACATTTTGCTTTTATTTACATGTACATTTGCACGCAAGTTCTTTTATTAAGAAAGCAAATGGATGTTATAATAGTTTACGTTCTATTTAGGGAGTCAATTTAGAAATATTTTTATGCCTTTAAAATTAAGCCAAACTTTATTAGGCTAGGAGATCCTGCAGTTTGTTCCTATCAATTCTATCTGTCACTACACAATCATTAGTTGGTGAAAATCCCATATACTTTGTCTACTGGTACATTGAAGGGGATCCAAGTAGACAAAAAAAATTCAGTAACTTGGGACTGTCGACTGAAATGAAAACTAAAAACAATGAAATAACAGTGTTTTTGATTAATATATAAATTAATCTTGATATTGAAAATTAAAATGTCATCATTTGTAGATTAAAATCATTAACATTAGTCTGGTTTCTCATTTATTGGTAGCCCGAATAAAATTATATAAAAAAACATAGGCAGTAATGGGGACTACCGACAGAAGTGAAATCTTAAATCTTCGCAATTACTGTGTTCTTGTTTGAAACAGCATCCATGAAGCGGTAAGTTCTTTTGTTTATGATTACTTGTCAATAATTATAGAGCTTTATAGGTGTGCTTATGTCAAAAGTTAAATAATCTGAGCGTGAAGGTCACGCGAGTTCAGTACTTTGCCCCCATCCCAAAAGGACCCATCCCAAATATAGTTACAGACATAGGTACTATTACAGCATGTCGATGACATAAACTCATAAAACTATACCCATCCATAAATCGCCGAACGCGTCTTAAGAAGTTTTCACTTCAAAAATATTTTGGCCTTCTGTAATATTGGGTTTACAGCCGAGGGTATAATCGTTACATCTTCGTATTGTATTTACAAGATGAGACTGATGTATGTAATTAGTGAATAGGCTCCGCACTCCGTATTTTACTTTGACATCGGGTTTCGCTTGATTTATGTGATTAACTTACATTGTGAGCGAAATTCCTTGCGTAATTAAACTCATTTGAAATAACCTACATTACAAATTAGACGCTTACTGAGTTACTGTCAGAGTAATAATGAAGTCAGATGAAAATAATATAAAGAGTTTAAATAAGGAGAAACCATTAAAAATATTTTGGCTTGTAGAATTTTCTTGACAATACTTTCAAGTGGTTAACATATCAAATGTATATGAAATAAGTATTTGAATAAAAGCCATTAAACACTCTAACTCAAAGGTGAATATCGGGGGCACGAAACCTTTCCTTCGGTAGATTTTTTGGCATGGAGCGTACAGCGCTCAAATCCTTAACTTGAGGTAAGCCTTAAGATCACGCGTTACATACGATTTGCGACTTTAATACTTTCTAGTTCTCAGTCTTCAGTTTTATAAACTTAGTTAAATTAAATCCATACTTCTATACAAATACTTTAATTGCGAAAGTAACATGTTTATTACCTTTTCACGAATAAACGGCTGAACGGATTGTAATGAACTTTGGCAAGCAGATAGATTATATCCTGGAGAAGGACATAGGCTATCTTTTTTTTCAAAAAACAACTTTGAAAGGTTCAAATAGGAGTTCAAAATTTGTATTGGAAATCCATACTTCCTCGACTTAGGGATCTGGAAATTCATATTTAGGCTTTTGGTAGGAAATAAAGAAATACGTGATTCAATTTTTTTACCACATCATCACTAAAAGGGGCAAAGTGAGGTTAAACTTATGGAGTATTCTTTAGATGCAATCTCAAGATTCAGGCACAACACCTGAGAGGCTGGACAATCGCTACAGGTGCCCAGTGCAGAAGACAACTCCTTGGATTGTACACTTCTGCTCCCGAATATAACCTCCACGCAGGCGGAGCCGCGAGCAACAGCTAGTATCTAATAAAACCCAATATAGTATCAAATATAGGAACCACTTAGGACGCGAATGGTAGATAATATATCAGTACCTACAATTTAAAAATATAATATAAACTTAGTCTGCCAACCCGCATTAGGCCAACGTGGTGGACTAAGACCGAACCCCTCTCATTAGTAGAGGAGGCCCGTGCCCAGCAGTGGGACAATGTTTAATACAGGGCTAGTATTATTATTATTATTATAATATAAACTTTGCAATTCTTGTAGAAACAGATATAAAATAATAAATCTTTATACAAATAGAGTAACTAAACAAACCTTCTGTTTCGCCTGGCATTGGAAGCTGCAAACACAGTTCATAAAGAACAAATTTGCCAACCAAATAAACGCTGACGTTACTAAACTTTAAACACTAGCTTTTGCCCACGGCTAGGCTCCGCCCGCGTGTTGTGATTAATTATTAAATGTATATATTTACGAAAATAAAAAGTAGCCTATAGCATTCAGGGATAATATACTTTTATAACAGTGAAAGAATTTTTGAAATTGGATCAGTAGTACCGGAGATTACCCCGAACATCCAAACTCACAAACTGTACCTTTATAATATTAGTATAGATTTACCCGAAAATATTAATTCGTAAAACCTTTTCAAATTCCAGTACCAAAACAAACGTCAAAACTTTTTGTATTTTGAAAATATTTTGTTTGCTGTTTGAAATTACACCATCTCTCGCATTGAACTATTCCACTTTAAGTTTGAAAGTTAAAACGCTGAATCTTCGGTTAACAAGTGATCGGAACGCGTGGAGTGCTTCTGTAAACAACTTGGCTTCAGATATCGCAATCATCTTCTTGTTTACCTGCTTACTTTAAAAGTTTATTTATAGCCTTACTGGCAGCCCTGGCCCGCGGCTCCTCTCGCGTTTTAGTTATTTTTAATTAAAAGCTATACTTATCTTACTAATATTATAAATGCGAATGCGTGGAGAGATGGATGGATGTTTGTTACTCAATAGCCGCGTACTGATTGAGCGAGCAGCCTCGCGAGGCTGCCTCGCGAGGCAAATCCTCGGTCGGTCAAGACGTGCCTCGCCCGAGGCAAACGCACGCGCTGCCTCGCCCGAGCGTGCCGCGGCCCGAGCCGAGCGTTGTCGGTTTTAGTCGATGCTCAAAGGTGCCTCAGTACGTTTGCCGCGCTCACTCAAGACGGTAGTGTTTTGCCTCGCCAAAAATCTCAACGTCACTAATAATCTTTCCCTAGCGGATATTGCTTCTCGAAAATTTGTGTCCTTGCTTATTTTGGCGTTTATGAGAGAATACACATTGTCAAATTCGATTTTACTCATTCGAGTGAATTTTTTTTCTTCGTCATCGAAGCACAACTCTTCAAACAATCATATCCCAGCCTGTAATCTATTTTTGTATAAGAGTTTAATCCAAAAACGTTTAGTTTTCTGTTTACTTTTTTTTGCAAGCCTTAGAATTATTAAAAAGGCAGTGGTAGCGACAGCTTTCCGAATGTGCGGCCTCATGGTGGTCTCGGGCAAACTATACGCACGCGCGGTCTCTATTCGACTTCAAGTTAAACTGAGCGTCGATGCTCACGGTGGCTCGGCCTTGCCGCGCGAGGCAGCCTCGGATTAGAAAACTTACAGACCGAGGCCGCCTCGCGCGGCATGCGTACTGCGGCAAATGTCCGAGGCTGCCTCGCGTAGCCGCTCGCTTGGTCAGTACGCGGCTAATCACGCTACAACGGCTGGACGGATCTAGTTGAAATTTGGAACAGAGATAGATTATAGTCTGGAATAGCACATAAGGATAATGGACGGTCCTACAGGTTAGCAAAATATAGCTTAAGATGTCTCCATAGATTTCTTTAAAAATAAGTACCACGCGGGGGAAGCCGCGAGCAAAAGCTAGTATCAAATAAACACACCCAAGAGTCTCACATATAGTCTTGACCCCAGATTAGGTAAACCTATATCGTGGATATAGGTTTAAATATATATATAGATATCAAAAACTATAGGGGATTACGGTGACCCAACATAAAGAGATAAATATATACCCGATAAAGAGGTATTTTTGGAACACACAAACATTTTTATTATATTGTCACTTATTTCGTACATGAAACTTAATGTCTAAGGAAACATGCCTCGTTACCCATACTGTAAGAAAAGAAGCTTTTATATTTCTTACTGTAGTAAGAAATATAAAAGCTTCAACTTAACCTATTACCAACCCTTGACTAACCTAACCTATTTTTTATATGAAATCTCAAATACTACGTTCAGGAAATAAGAAAAAAACCCTGACCAAACCTAAAGAAGTCTATTGACCGTTTGAAGAGCTCACTGCGCCACTGGAGAGCACTCGTAACCTATGCGCCAATTTATGGGTTCAGAATCAGCGAAAAAAGCATTTTAATAGATGCTCGATGTTTGCTTTTTTACTAAAGTTGATAAACATAACATTGATCCCTCCGATTAATTAATATTCACATACATATCCGGTAGAAGATGTGTTGTGGTCAGATGGCTGAGGTCATGACGTCATCATATGTCATGGCTATGAGGGTTATTCATCCCTCTTTGATCTTCAGATAAACAGGAGCACATTATACGACAGTTCAGTAGAAATAACACACCTTCATGACTTCATAGTTTATTAAGCTACACCAGTTCGGAATGCAGTTATCCACTAGGAAAGAAGCCGGCAATAAAACCTATAGTTGCTCTTTTAAACATATCACTTTTACGTCAGTTGACAATTACACTTTTTACTTATTCAGTCCAATAATTAACAAAAACAACTGTTATCCTGAGTCTATTTTGCATTGTTATAAAAGCATCTATTCAATATAAATACGAGTACCACACGGGAGTAGTCACGATCAAAGCTAGTTTTATTTAATCAAATAATTTCTCTACGTCAACCTTTTAAAGCAAAAATGTAGGAAACAGAGCTATCTAATCAAAGTTCACTCCACAAACTATCATGAATAACCAAATCAGCAAGAAAGGGCGTCAAACAAGACGTTTGTATGAACGAAGTCATCGCTTGCATTTTCATAGTGGTTTTACGACGCACTTCGGATAAAAAAGATCGTGTTACACAACTTTTCCTCAATGTGATCGACTTCTACTAGGAGCTCGAACGTAGTGCGGCAGAGGTTCCCAACTTTTGGTTTATCAAGCAAATAGAGCGATACTAAAGGATTTTTATACGCCTTTAACTCGAACGGGACAATGCCTCATTGAAAATGAATGTAAAGTGACAGTTTACTGCTACGTTTCGGACGGAGAGTGAGTTTTTAGAAGCCTGATTGCTGGTGGTAGGATATTCATTTCCGCCCGTATAGTGACCACCGTACACAGGGTGTAAAACCCGCCATAGTGGCACACGCAAGTATGTCGCGTTCCGGGATCAGTCAGTGTACATCCGGTTTTTGTCAGGGGTCTAGAATTGGGGTAAGATGTTTGGCCGTTTGCGGCCTTCTAAGTACTCTGACAATAGACCCTCGACCGCTTCTTCACCTCCATGGCGTAGTGTGAAGAAGCAGGCCGGCATGACTGTGTTGAGTAGCGGGGGATTGATTGTCTCTCGCTACTCGATACTCTAATTGGACTGCACTGCGCTTACCATCAGGTGCAGTGTGGTCACTTTGCCGTGCCTGTATAAAAAAAGCCTATATCATCAACTTCCAGTTGCCGATTAATTTCTTTTAAGATTAGCAATTTACCCATGTTTTTTATTTTTTAAATAGTTTGGACGTCACTAACCTTCAAATGGTCTAGTTGCCAGTAGTGCTAGCCTTGGATAAAAATAAAAAAGTATTTAAAAAAGGAATTTCAACGTAAGTATGCGTTAGATTTTATCTTTACTAAAAACTATTGAGAACATCTGGTAAACAGACAATGGCGGGCAACTGAACCGATTCAATCGTTATCCCCAAGGGTGCGCCATTAGGCACTCTCGAACTTTAACTGTTCCATTTGAAATTATTAGCCCCGGGGTTTTGGCCTCGATCGTTGCTTACCCCATCGGATGGTTAACTTATAGACGTGCTCCAAGCATGTGTCAGTGTAATGAGTTATGTGAAACAATACGGATCCTGATACATGTTCTGTATTAGAATGGCAATGGAGAGCTATAAATTATTAAACGGGTTACTTGTAATATCTTAAATACATACACATATATATGATACACATAATAAGTGTGAGTGAGTATATATATATATACACTCCCGACCAATCCCCGAAGGTGTAGGCAGAAGTGAAACCAGTACACCCACTTTTCGCCGAATTTATTACGGTCCCATAATGTGACAGTGGGCGAGCCTATCCCATAGAAAGCACAATTCCAGACTCCGGGCGGAATTACTTAGTAATTCTAAAGAGAAAATCCGACCACTTTACAGGTAAAGTGCTGAGATCTTTGATCCCAGGTCAGGACCTGGGATCAAAGATCTCAGCACAGCAGTCGTAAAGCCAGTGCAATTACAACTGCACCACCGAGGCAGTCAAAATTAAACGAGATAAAGTAAATCAAGATTGTAAGATCTAGGCTCACTGTAATTTTACTCGTTTATTGTTTTAAAATGTACCCTTGGTAAATTTCAATTGTACAGTTACAAAAACTAACAAATCTATTATTTATTTTCAATGGCAAAATACCTTATCTTTAAAGTGTTTTCATAACATCAAATTAATTTCGACGCAAACAAGAATGTTTTCATGTTGGAACATTCAAAATCAACATTGCCCGAAGGAATACGAGCGCAGAAATCGAATAGAGTATTTTTTCATTTCTCGATAAATCTGCGTCAATATTTCGACAGCAATGGCGATCGATTTTCATTCGATATAAGTTACCTAATATATCTTTTTGATTTATTTACTTTTTATTCGAAAAACTTACATCTAGCATTTACAATATAAATACAGAATATTATACACAAAAAGGCCATTTAAAAGTTTCCACAAATAGGTAAAAAATGTTTAAAAAGTGTGTGAGTTTGTTTTTTATTCTGGCATGGCAAAGTGACCACATTGTAACTGATGGTAAGCTCGGTGCCTTCCGGTTAGAGTATAGAGAAGCGAGAGACAATCTATCTCACGCTACTCAAAATTTATATATTTTATTGAAATGAAACTAATTTTCACAGAGTTTATCGCGGATTAATTTAATTTTTTAACCCGACGTTTCGAAGGTTTTACAGTCATGGTGACGAAAGTATAATACAATATTTCTACCCTACATATAGTAGATTTCGAAATGTCTGGTTGAAAAAGTAAAATAAACTGCGATAAACAAATTTGTAAAAAAAATGTTTTATTTCAATGCGTATTCGCGTAAATATAAGAAATCGCGTATAACTTCGAAAAGCTAGAGGTGTATGCCATGCGGGCTGGTTTCGAACATAGACTTTCGTATTGACAGTCCGTACTGCAACCAACTAGGCTATCGCTGCTATTATATAGGATATATACCCTCGCTGTAGTTAAACAAAATCAACAATCAGCTCAAAACAATAGAAAACATCCTCCTCAAACCCTTTCTGGAATAAACAAACGCGCATAAACAATTTCTCGTCGGCTTCAATACAGATTAAAATTCCCTCGAAACGTTTCAATCAACAAAACATTGAACAATCAAAAAAGCTGTACGTTTAACTTTTTCATTACTACGCTGAAAGGAAATCTTTTTGAAGGCAACGAGCATTGTTTTCCCTGACAGAAAGGCGTTTTCGGAGCGGATCCACGGCTATCTCGGAGAAAACGAGTTTATCCAAAGTATTATGCAAAAATCGACTCAGTTTGTTTAATAAATTTCACCACGTTAATATCATGTTTGTTTCATTTTAAATAATCTTAGTTTAAGGAGCTGTTGACTTGGAATTGAGGAAAACTCTCTTTAATAAAGGTGTTTATTTCGTTACTACAATCGAAAATTTATTTCTTTTCTATATTAGGCTGATAACTCATATTACTAGTGATCGCTTAATGGTCGAAATTCGACCGCAATTCATAAAAAAATCCAGTTTGAATGTCGCATAAATTCACAATGTGAAGGTGGAATAGGTGTTTGTTTAATTTTTTTATTCAAAACACTAAAGCTCATTAATAGCTACAAAAATCGGTTGAAAAACAGGAGAGAAAAAGGTACGGAACTATTTTGCAATTTTATATAGATACAATTTTATTTTAATAATTTGCTTGATAATTGCTATTTGGGCTACCTACGACTACGCAAACCTACGACTTTTGTCTTCCATATCATTAACCTCTAAGATATCGCTGCTTTTACATATATATAAAATCATGTCGGAATAGATCAATGTCTTACACTTCACATTTCAAATATATCCGGAACAAAATCCCATCTTGATCCATCAGAGACGGCACTTTATGTAACGAAGTCAGAAATCGTATTACCATGATATCACTGGAATTTAAATCGGAATAAACGCTTCAATGAATTCATTTTCCGCGAAGCAAGAAATTTCACTTCAACAGTGCACTTTTGAGAAGAAGCAACATGTCTGCTACTTATGTTCATTAGAACTCGCAAGTTACTGGAATACGGATTTTATAGCAATACTCTGTTTATTAAACGGGGGATATTAATTTCATAAGTGTTTATGTTGCGGGGATATTGTTTTATGGCTACTTTGTTGCACCGCATATCATTATTGCAAGGACTATTCTCATTCAAAAACATTGAATGGGAATAGCGACCGCATCATGCAATTATTTTAATGAACTTAGAAAGTTATACTAATATTAAGAAACTGTACTTACATATTGTTAACATTTGTCCCTAATTATAGATTTGTTTAGTCTGAAATAAAGTCTGGACTACGAGAGAGATTTCGATCTCACAACACCCAGACCCGATACAAATATTTGTGGCTCACACAAATATTAAATATATATATATATATATATATATATATATATATATATATATATATATATATATATATATATATATATATATATGTATTATAGCATAGTCCAACAAACGAGCCTGTGGGTCATCTGATGTTAAGTGATCTCCACCGCCCATGAACACCCACAATACCGAAAGTATCATGTATGCGCTGTCGGCCTTAAAGGAAAGGAATAGGGATTAGGGAAGGGAAGGGGGAATCTGGGCCTCCGGATATCTTACTTACCATACGAAACGCGACAGTAAACTGTCACTTGGTCTACGTTGTCTACGTTGGTTTTTTGTGAGACAGTGGTACTACCCTGGTCGAGCCGGCCCATTCATGCCGTAGACAAATGTGTCTACAGCGTGGCTCTACCACTTTTTGATATTATTTTGTACCCTCTTCAATGATTGCTGATTTGAGTGTGTGCCCCATACAATAGCCATCACATCAATGTGGAGATGCACTTGAGAAGCATGTTTACAGTGACAGTGTTTTAATGGTTTTATTTTATTTTTATATAGATGTTGCTCGCGGCTCCGCCCGCGTGGTGGTAATTTCTGGAGGAAAAGGTATACAAACCATTTAGGCATCTTAAGCTATTACACTTTTCAACATTTTGCTATCCCATAGGAAGCGTGTCTTTTTCCGGGATAGAAAGTAGCCTATGTGCTATTCCAGACTATAATCTATATCTGTGCCAAATTTCAACCAAATCCAATCCAGCCGTTGTAGTGCCTATCCAAACATTCGCATTTATAATATTATATTAGTAAGTTAGTTAAGTGTGATGTAGTAGTATGTCGATAGTAAATAAGTTTTTAGCAATAGAGTGTGGCTTTTTGTTAGATTAGTAATTTTGTATTAGGTATGTCTTTTTTAATTTTTATTGTAGCAGCTACTTTTGTTTTATTTTTTATTATTTATAAGCAATGTAATGGCATCAAAAAAAAAGGTCAAACTGAAAATCAGCACTGTAGCATATGCTGCAGCACTAAGCTGAGTTTGATCCTTTTTGGTTTTTCGTGTTTAAGTGTTTTTTATTTCTTGTCTTCATTTTTTATTTTATTTTAGTGAAAAACCAAATAAACTCTTTCTTTCTTTAGTAGGATGAGCTCCATTGAAAATGCAGCCAGACTCATTGTTTTATGACGTCACACTTTTTTAGTATATAACTCACGTGAATAGTTTGAGTATCTTTAAATAGGAATTCGTTAGCAAACCTGTGTATGATTTTATTGTTTTTGCAGTTATTACAACATCTATAGAAATTCTATCGTGAAACTTAATGAACCTAATTTTACATAATTATATGGTGAATTAACCCAATTTCATATATTTTTAATTCGCAAATTACTCGAAAGGGCTACCAAGGAAACTGTTGTGACCCACTTTCATTTAGACTTAGTTACGTCCTTAATAACAATAATTAACGACTGTTCGTTCGCGAGCACATTACGTTGGTAAAAATTGCTGGACCGAATCGGGGATTTTTTAAATATTCGTAATATTCCGCATAAAGTTTTTAGAAAAAAACTGGTGTCATATGGACACTCGGTTTGTGGTACCTCGTTGTTGACTGAATTGGACTATATAAAAAGGCTATTTAAACGTTTAAATTATAAATATTCTGAAAATTGATGGCAACCTGAATAGATTCAAAAAAGTTTTATTTTACTAGGTTCCGATCGGGAAGTGCCCCAAAAATCTTTGCAAAGATGTCTGTTTTTGGTGTCGTTTTTAATTGTTACAGTTTTTCCAGTCTAGCCGCTCAGCGCACAAACGATAAAGTGCAACAAGGAACACCGTTCGTAAAACTCGAAATACTGTTCTGAAAATTGGAACACTGAGCTATTATTTATTTATGAAACTTCAATTTCCAACAGTACCGATAAAAGCAAGTATAAAATAAAAATGGAGTACATCCGTATTTATGTAATTACTTTAAGCCTTAACAACCAGTGCTGCAGCAAAGTCGACGTTTGCAAGATTGTTTACTACGGCGATTAAAACTGTTTACTTTCAAAACAGTTTACCGAGTCTCTTCCAATTTGTAGTTAGGTATTTGTACTCGGAAGGCTTGGAACAATTTTGCTTAACCTACATATTTCAATGTTCGAAGGTAGCGCAGGGACTATATAAAACACTAGCTGTTGCACGCGGCGTCACCACCGTAGCAGCCATTATACGTTGAAAAAAATAGATTTCGACAACAGTACTATATATCGGGTCCAAAAATATCTTATCTTTCAAGCTGGAACCAACCAGACACATATAAAAACACAGGCAGTCATGGTGACTACCGACAGAAGTGAAAACTTAAAACTTTATGAATCATAAACTGAATCTGAGTAAATTATTATTATATTAAGTATATATTATTCCAAACGTAACCTATTAAATTGGAATGATCAAGTAAGCCTTAAGATTCTGAACCGATTTTCTTACCGAATCATAGTAATTCAGATTTTGCGACCTCGATTCGAGGCATTCGATTCAGACGCCTGTAGAACAAAAAGCAACTCTTAGCTTTATCCTAGACATCAATCATCGAACAACTATTACACAACTAAACTGAACGCTTATATTCAACTTTTTACCATACCTTTAGGCATGGTTTTGATGATGGTACCGGCTGATGAGACGTAAGTTGTAGTTAGAAACTAGCTCATCCTTTGACTTTCCTAAAGTTATTTGTGTATTCATTGCTAATTATAGCTTGCTTTAACGGTAAAAGACAACATCGCGATGAAACCTGCATACCTGAGAATTAGTAGAAAGAGTAAAGGAAAAAGAACAACAAATATTTATTGAATCCATGAAATGTTATATATTATTAAGATTCAGTATTTTTTTTTAATCTACCGCCAGTTCGAAATGCAGTTTCGCTAGAGAAGAACGGGCTAGAAACTCGAGCGTTCTCTTTTCAAACATCGGTTAACAATATGGAGTCTATCAAACGGCATTGGCCCACGTGGTAGACTAAGACCTAACCCCTCTAGTAGAGAAGACCCGTGTCCAGCTGTGGGAAAAGTTTAATACAGGTTTGGTATTTATTTATTTTGTATAATGTATGTACAACACTGGCTGGGTTCCCTATTGAAAACCAGCGCTGCAGTATGGGGTAGCTTGTACTGCAGCTTGAAGCTGAATAGGGACTCCCATTGTTGGTGCGATTATTATTATTATTGTAATGTTTTTCTTTTTTTTATATTTATATGTTAATTCTTTATTACGTACCAACAATAAAAAATCTTTTCTTTCTATTATTATTAGGCATGGCTTAGTAATTCTAAAGTTGTTTCATTCTTTATTCCATTATTAGTCAGTGTCTTTTAATTTTAAGCTATGTTTTTCATGTTGTTTACTAATTTGTTAGTTATTTTCTTCAAATTTAAGTAGATTTATATGTGAAATTTATAATATAGAAATTATGTATATATTATAATATAAACTTTATTACACTACGAAAAAAGCGTAATAAAGAAGTAAGTACTGAGTAAATATATCTGATAACTGTTATTACAAAACCAAATAAGTGAAAACCATGAGGTAATGTCAAACTAATTAAACTTTAAAACTTCACTGAAATCAAATTGTTAAAGTATATTATGTCAAAAACGAAAGTACAAGAACTATCATAAAAAGCTCTAAAGCTTCTTCTAAAACGATATCAATACTACACATATAAAAAGCCAATTGCGTTTTAATAAAATTTTATCATCGCTATCCTTCACAGAAATCACTCTCGGAATCAAGTTTAAATAGATTATTAAAGTAACGTTATTACTATACAGCGAAAGTAAGACGTAATTGAAAATAGCTCGCTTTTCATCATTTCGCATTGGGGATTGCTTTTACGGCCCAATTTTTCACGTCCCCCATTCCCTCATTCTGTGCCCTCCTTCGATTTAATATTCCTCTTTTATGGTGAAAAAATGATTTATTAGCGCTACAGGGCGGTGCGCCTGTGATATGGGAATTGTGTCAATCAAACCATCTTTATTTTGTTTACAAAAAAGGTCGTTAGAGCTTGTTAACAAGATTTCAATATCCCGGAAAATGTGAAAAGGAGGAAAAAAGGATTGAAAACTTCGCAGCTTTACATTAAACAAATGGATTACAATATGAGTTTCGAATATTAAGGGGTAATTTCATAACATTTATTTTTTCAGATAAATTTCGTTAGACTAATAATTTTGATATTTTTATAGTATAGTTATTCGTTTTATTTTTAACTAGCAATTGAAAAATCGGCATTTGGACGTACATATTTAGATAAGAGATAAGTTGGACTGCCTAGGTGACGCAGTTGTTATTGTGCATGCGTTACGACTGCTATGCTGAGGTCTCGGTTTCGATCCTCGGATAAAGTGATAATAGGATTTTATTGGGAAATATTTAGTGTCAGCCCGGAGTCTGGAATTGAGCCCGGTATGGCGATAGGCTCGCCCCCTAACACATTATGGCACCGTAATAAGTTCGGCGAAAAGTGAGTGTACTGGTTACACCTCTGCCTACCCCTTCGGGGATTACAGGCGTGAATGTATATATACGTTTGTATTTATTTTCATAAGATAAATTTCTTTTGAAGAATAATTTCGACATTTTGAAAGATTCTCTATAGAAAATATGTTTAAATTACAAAGTTATTCGTCTGATATGTATCTGATAAATTGGTATTTGGACGTATTTAGATAGAGTATAAAGAAACCCTGTCTCTGATTGTGATAGCCTGAAAGGAGAATAAATCGTTGTGACAGGTTTGACCTCATCCAAAACGTAGAAATAATTTTAATTTCCAGAATTTAAATAAATTATTTCGAACCAAAAGAAAGATAATTCCTACAGAACGTACATACATAATGAGCGGGCTGCGGCACTGGCGGCAGTGTATTTCCATATGTATAATGTATCGTGGGCCGGTTGTAATGAACCCGTTGCATCTGTCGCTTGATTAATGGCGACGATGTGACCTCACACACCTGTGCCCTTGTACGGGTAGATTAGAATAATTATGTCTGGTTTATGCTTTAAAATTTAGGTTTACGTGTTAATAGATAAAAATTAATTTTACTTGCGATCTTCAACCACTCTATCACACATGATACAATGTACACCTTAAATACAGAGATGACGCCCTCGCAGAAGTGAGCCACCGCACGCCAGGACCTCCGGCTGGCGACCATGGATGTCTTCCACGGCCGGCAGCGAGAGGTCTCCTCCGATGACTGCTCTAAGAGCGCTGCGCTCTTCAATCCAGGCTGGACACTCCTCCAACGTGTGTTGGGACCTAGACCCCGGCCCTGACCCTAGCCAATTGTAAAAAGTCTTCCTATTTAACAACATAACAATTATTGATTCAAACTGTTTCCCCACTCCATTAAGTTGGTCGGACGGTAATTGCTCGCTGATTTATGTGTTAACAAATCCCTCCCGGGAGTTCCTTTCAATAATATCAAACGATATCGGGTCACATCCAGAATAAACTCGCAAGTTCTCGGGCTTATTTAAATTATCGAGGATAGTTTCAGACGACAAAGTTTTATGACAATTATGAGCAGAGTGGCCAAATGGTGCCAGAGGCTAAGCAACCAGTAACGTAAGAAGACAGGGACAAATTAAAGGACAGCAAAATTTTAATTTTACGAGATTTTGAATTTTTGGATACTTCATTTTTATATATATTTGTTTTATATGATTTCCACTAATATTGGTAAGTCTTATGGCTTACGTAGGCTAAGCCATAAGACATACAAAATGCCTCATGAAAATGTTATTTTTAAATTTATCAACTAAATATTTTGTTCATATTCGTTCGAAGCCGGCCTGGGTCGCTAGTAAATCTATAAATATGACAAATTACCATTTTATAAATATTCACATGTGACATTTATGTATTAAGGTATCTAGGGGGTGTATATATTTTCGATGACGGCGTATAGTGCTAAAAGTATGCACTAGTGACATCGTCGCGTGCCAATGACATAGTAGGTTACCTTAAGAGTTAAGAGTAAAGACGATAACTACATCCTTTGTGACACTACCGTCGATTGATCTGCCGTAGATTTGCGTGTTATTTTATAGCGTTGACTAAACAGCAGGAGTACTCGCATCTGATGCTTGACACTATTAATGGTGAACTATGAGCAGTTCTTCTAAATTTATCCGCTTCATATCGAACTCGTAAATAATAAACTTTTTAACAGTTTAGTTACTTTAATGCTAAACCATTACAAGTTTGTAGGTACAATTTAACGTTGTTCTGATTCTAAAAAAAATATGGAAAATTTGAATATGTCCCCCACTTCAAACTCCAACGACGGTCCTGGCTACTCGCATAGAACAAAAATAACTGCAATATCAGCGACAAGCTTTAGAAATTTCCAGAGGACAGTTTTACTAAGGAGTCTTGATACTCGCCTGAGGCGCGTCTTTAAATATAACTATGTATAATAAGACGTTGAGACTGTTGAAAATTACAGTTTGAAAGTTTCAAAAATGGAAGGAGGGTAGAAAAATAAATTATATATTTATATATATGTCGGAGGAGGTTTTTTTTTCTTCTGGCGCGGCAAAGTTACCACACTGCACCTGATAGTAAGCACAGTGCCATCCAGATGGAGAATCAAGTAGCGAAAGACAGTCTATCCCTCGCTACTCAGCACAATCACGCCGGCCTGCTGTTTAGCACACTACCCCTTAAGGACCCAAGATCATAGGAAGGATGGAACATGGTACCTGGTAAAATATTCCACAGCTTGATGGTGCGGCAAAAATACGAATTTGTGAACCTCTTGGTTCGGGCCGTGGTAGTAGACACCACGAAGCTGTGGCTCCGCAAGCCACTACGCGTGGTTCTGGTGTTGAAGGGAGAGGATGAAAGATCAAACATTTCTTCAGAGCATTCGCCATGATAAAGACTGTAGAACACGCTAAGCGCGGAAATATCCGCAGCTGTAGCGACTCCAGGCTGTTGGTCACGTCTGCATCATTCACAATGCTGATAGCCCACCGCTGAAACCCATCTAAGGCATCGAGTAGGTACTTAGCGGAACCGTCCCAGAGGTGAGAGCAGTATTCGATTCCCGGCCACATCTGTGCTTTATATAAGCGGTAGAGTCTGACCGGGCGTGAAAAACCGCCGCACCCTGTCCAGGATTCGGACCCTGCGTGAAGTAGCGGATATTACGCCCTCGATGTGAGTCCTTGGACTAAGATCACAGCGGATATCCATACCTAGGATGCTAAGGTCATTCCGCAGTGCGAGTGGAACAGCTGAAGAATGGGGATGGAAGAAATGGGGGTGTTCCATTATTATGATAATAATACTAGCCCTGTATTAAACATTGTCCCACTGCTGGGCACGGGCGTCCTCTACTAATGAGAGGGGTTAGGCCTTAGTCCACCACGCTGGCCTAATGCGGGTTGGCAGACTTCTCATACCTTCGAAAAACTCTCAGATATGCAGGTTTCCTCACGATGTTTTCCTTCACCGTTAAAGCAAGCGATAATTAACATTTTAATACACACATAACTTTAGAAAAGTCAGAGGTGTATGCCACTTGGGTTTCGAACCTACGACTTTCGTCTTGACAGTCCGTACCGCAACCAACTAGGCTATCGCTGCTGTTCCATTATTATCATTAACAATATTATATAATGGGCGTGCTGTGGGTAATGTTGGTATAAATGAAAGCAAGCTCCTAAATCAATTGAAATTATAATTTGAAATTCATTCTTTAACTCCTGTTATTTGTAAATGTTTTTATTAATTCATAAAAAGTACACAGACTTCAATAAAAAAACAAATTATGCGTACCTATAAAATTTGAGGGTTGCCCTCGATTTTTCTGAGATCTTATCATCAGATTCTGACTTGGTGCCAATGGGATCACCTGGGAAGTATACCCTTTTAAACAAAAAAAGATTTTCTCGAATCTGTCCAGGCATCTTCGAGTAATCGGTGAACATACGTAAAAAAAAAGATTCCGACGAATTGAGAACCTTCTTTTATTGAAGTCGGTTAAAAATACAATAGCAACCGAAACAGGCAATGGTTTTGTAACGCCCGTCCAAGCTGACCGCTGAAAAGAAAGTGCTAGAACAAACTGGCCAGCTGGACTTGATTGCGACATAAAAATCAATGCTTAAGGATAAGCAGGGCAAGGCAAACGAGCATATAGGTGAATTGATTATACTACTGATATTATTACCACTTTTCGCTCTTTGCTATAATCATGAATGCTTTAAGCGAAGTATGAACTAGCTACTCAACAGGTTGGTATGATCATGTTTTTTTTTTTTTTTTGGGCGGGGTAGGCCCGCTCAGTTTTCCCCCTAACATACAGGTTAGTCAGGGACGTGAACATCGTTAAAATAAATAAAAAATCTTGGTTTATTTAATATACACAGACTAAAAATAGTAGTATAAAATCCTACTTTAAACGATTGCCGATGTATGGTCGGTTTGTCGTGTAAAACATAAAATGTAGTCTTTATTGTCAATTAAAATATACATTTGAACTAATACTAACATTGCAATATAACTTAGTCTAGTGTCCTTTGCTCACTTGTTTCTACTTATGACTACGCTAGCTAGTTTTATGCAGTAGTCTAAAAATTTGTACCTTGTCTTCTTATTTACTAGCCATTCGTGTAGATTATCTATAACTAACTTATCATCTAATTCTAACTCTAGTTCCATTCTTTGTTTTCCGAAAACTGGGCATTTCATCAGTATATGTGTGACACTTTCGCTTTCGGCAGGGTCGCAGATGCACGATGGGCTCTCCTTGCACTTGAAACGATTCAAGTATTCGGAGAAACCACCATGCCCCGTTAACACCTGCGTCAACACAGGATTAATACCGATCTTTCTCTGTATGCGGTACGCTTGTTCAACATCTGGGAAAAACAGCTTCGTTACCGATGCTGTTTCACCCAGCTTATAGCGTGCGTTCCATTCAGAGATCGAGTCGCTACGTATCAGTCGCTTGGCGTACGACACTGAGCATCTGTCATAAGCGGGCTTCGTCTTCAAGGTTTGGGCTGCCTCCTTCGCGAGTTCGTCTGCCCTCTCATTCCCCTCCAATCCAATGTGGGCTTTTATCCAGAAAAGTTCAATTTTCTGGCCGCGTTTACTTATCATCTTAAGATTCTTTGTTATCTGAAACGCTAATGGATGGAGAGACTCGCCACTGGCGATGAGATCGAGGGCTGACCTGGCGTCGCTGAAGATACAATAGGATGCGGCCTTCCCCTTGAGGACTTCGTCCGTCGCTCTTTTAAGGGCTAGTAGTTCCGCCTGGAAAACGGTACAGTATCTTTCCAACTTGAGCTTTATAGCTTTGGTCTCGGCAGCATTATCCCAAATGGATAATGCCGCTCCGACTTTACCGTCTATTTTACTCCCGTCCGTGAAAATGCAAGCACTTTCACGGACGTGTCGGGCCAACTCCGCACCGTCCACCAAGCTTTGGTAACTCCAGCTCCTTCTTTCAGCCGGGTGATCCAGGCTGGCAAAGGCCTCCGGCACTTCCATCTCCCGGTCACCTACTACTCGCCGAGACAATCCTTTCTTGCTCTCGTACAAGAGTGCTGCTTCTCTCACTCTTATATCTAGCGGTATCATCCCGGCCAGCAGCAGTGCCGAGTTCAGGGATACAGTCCTGTAGGCCCTTGTCAGCTTCAGCGCAAAACCACGCTGGATTGCACACAACTTTTGCCGTACGGACACCTTGGTCGTTGCTGGTGCCCACGCACTTGCCGCATACAGAACTACTGGTTCAATGACCGCCGTATATATGGTCTTTACTACATTCGGATTTAGGCCCCAGTGAACTCTGGCTGCTCTGGAGAGTTGCCTGTATAGGTTGGTAGCCTTTTTACATGTTTCGGCAACGTGCTTGTTGAATGTAAGCTTGTCATCAATGACTAAGCCTAGCACTTTCAGTTCGTTGGTTAACTGAATATCAACACCACCCATGCGCAGGATCGGCGAGTCGTATTTTCGCCTTCGGCTCAACACCATCGCTTTTGTTTTGTGAGGTGCGAATTTCAGCTTGTTACGCTCTCCCCAGTCCCGCACACAGGCGAGTGCTGAATTTGCCTGGCTCTGGATCTCACAGGTTTCACCAGCGAATATCAAGATTATATCATCAGCGAAAGCCTGGCAGTAGTTCCCTCTACCGTCAAGTATCTTGAGCAGTGGGTCAAGGAGCAGGTTCCACAAGATAGGACCCCCAATTGATCCTTGAACGCATCCCTTGGAGGTCCCTCTTGCGTGCTCTTCCCCGGCATATCGAACCTTTACTTTTCGGCTCTTGAAGTAGCTATCTACAACTCTTCTTAAATTTATCGGACATTTTTCCTCCGCCAGTCTGACTCTAATTATCGGCCACCACGCGCTATCAAAGGCTCCCTCTATATCCAGTGAGATCACAGTGACGATCTTTTTCTCACTTATCCGGTCACGGATGTAATTGACCAGGGTGTAGAGGGAGTCTTCGGTGCTCCTTTGGGGCATAAATCCATACTGACGGGTACTCATCCTCGGAAGTAGATGCCATTTCACTCTTCCCACTAGCATCTTCTCCAGGATCTTCCCCATCACCGGCAACAGTCCTATCGGTCTATACGACTTAACATTTGTGTAGTCTTCTTTTCCGGGTTTCCGGAGGACTACGACCGTGGCTTCCTTCCAGATGGTCGGGAAGTGGCCAAGTTCGAGGCACTTGTTTGCCAGCGATAGGTACAATCCTGGGTCCTTGACAATTGCTTGTTTGCAGATGTCTGCGGTGAGACCATCTGCACCAGGGGCTTTTTTAGGGTTAAAGCTTGTTGTAGCCTTTATCAGTTCATGCTCGGTAAATGGCGGGTCTTGATTGTTATTATCTAGAACGTCATTTATCTGCTCGGCTACAACCCTGACGTGCTGGTGGTATGCACTGTCATGTTCCCTCTGGTCTTCTGGGTAAAAGGTCTCCGCCAGGAGCTTCGCTGACTCTTGCGGGTTTAGGGTCCTCCCATTATTGACTAATGGGGGATCTTCCTTTCTCTTTGTTATTCTGCTGATTACCCTGTAGATCCCATCCCACAGGGTTTCCCTCTCCTGCTTCTCGCAAAACTCCTTCCAACTGTTCGTTTTTGCCGTAATCACCTCATCCTCGTAGATTTTCTTTGCTTCCAAGTACTCTTTTACGACATAGGATCTGCGAACCGGCGCTGCGCAGCGGATCCTCCTCTTCCGGGTGACTACGGCTTTCTTCAGCTCGGCAAGTTTTTCTGACCACCACGGTATGGTGAGTTTACTATTTTGTTTCAAAAGGGGCATGGAACAACTACATGCTTCTGTAATTTTGTCTGTGTATGTATTTACTGCCTGATCTAATTCCGAAAAGTTTTCTACTTTATCTATTGACTCTACATTTAAATTGTTTTCCCGGTTTAATTGGACAAGTTTGTCATCAAACTTGCTCCAATTTGCTTTCTTAGTATTAAATTTTCTTGTTGTTCTAACGGTTTCCAAATTTTTGATTTTACCTAAGTTAATTTTGAAAAGAATCGTGTTGTGGTCAGAGCTCACCAAACTGTCGTCAACCTTCCAGTCCTCTACCCTGTTGAGGATGTCCGCTGTGCAAGCCGTAATGTCAATGAAGCTTGTGTATGTTCTCCCTCCTCTGACAGTGTCAAAGGTTGGGGTGTTTCCTATGTTGAGCACCTGTAAACCGTACTCGTCCAACGCACTTGCAGTCTCCCTTCCCCTGCTATCGGTGAGTGCACTGCCCCACCAGATGCTCTTCGCATTAGCGTCACCGCCAATGAGGAGATTTTTGGGTCCTAGTTTTAGCGCAATTTTCCCCAGGTGCTCCAGATATGGGGTAATAGGCGTGTTTGGCTCAAAGTAGAGCGAGACCATGGCGACCTTTCGGGTATTTACCTGGATTATCACCACGCAGATGTTATTTGTGGTGAGCTCAGGGCATTGTAGCACTTTAAGTCTCTGATCAAAGACAGCTATTGCTGCCTTGACTGTGCTCTCCCGGTTTTCACCCTGGTAAATCCTTACACCGCCATAATCCCTCACTCTACCTTGGTTCCCCACATATGGCTCTTGCAGCATTGCAATGGCAATCTTTCTATTTTTCGATTCGAGCAAAAGTTCTTGTGTTGCTAGTTGCTTGCGTTGCAGATTTATTTGCGCTACAAGAAGTGACCTGTCCTGGGAAAATGCCAGCTGATGTTCGCTGAAGACGCCCTTAACAGTACTCTACTGTGGATCTTGCTAAAGCATCCCATTTTCTCCTCACCGGGCAGTCGGCACTGAATGCGTTGGTGGTGGAATGGTATGATCATGTTGAGTAGTAAGGAATAGTTATCTCTCGCTACTTGATACTTTAGCTGGACGGCACTGCGCTTATCATCACGTACAGTGTCGTCATTTTGCCGTGTCGGGATAAAAAAGATATATAACGCCATCTTACATAAACTCTTTTACGACCAACCGAAGATTGATATATATGAAGTTATATTTTGTAGCTCTACTAATCGCTATATCGTCCCAATAAGACAGTGCTAAAATTCATTATGAAAAGATATTTACAAAAAGCAGCGATAAGACTGTCGATACGAAAGTCGTAGATTCGAAACCAGCCATTCCAGACTATAATCTATCTCTGTGCCAAATGTCAACCAGATCCGTCCAGCCGTTCTAACGTGATTGAGTAACAAACATCCATCCATCCAAACATTTGTAAAAAAATATTTGTAAACATTTTATTGGAAAGCAGGTGTCTTATAAATAAATACACCCAAGAGTCACACACATAGTCCTGACACGTCAGGTCAAACCTGTGTCGTGGGTATCAAGAACTATGAGGGACGACGGACCCGCAATACCCAGACCCGAAACAAATGTTTGTGACGACGTATTAAGTTTTAAATAGCTCTCTAAAGAATTGTAGGTGCGCAATAGACAGGAAGTGACGTGCGACACAAGACGTGTAGATGTCTACAAGTGCTGTGTGCAATTCCGAGTATAAAAACGGAGGTCTGTAGGCCTACTCTTGAAATCAATTCCAATCTCGAACTCGATACAGTTTCAATTCTCATCTAGAAGATATTGAAATTCTAACTCACTCAACTAAATGAAATAGAGAATTTACGAACTAGCGATCGTAAATACTCTATTTCATTTAGTTACTAAAAATTCCATCGTATTTAGTTAAATCGTGTGCTGGTGTTGCGTTCAAGAGTGCCAATTGTACAGTTTTCGAACCCAATCCCAATTTTAAATTGGAATCGAGTGTCAAGAGTAACCCTCCTGGTCGAACAAAAGACGGCAGTTTGCTTTTAAAACTTTTTATATGCTATTTAATTCTCGACATTGATAAAATGTTCTAATGATAATAGAAAATTGCAATTACAGTATAGAAACTATTGCGCGTTTCTGTCTCCTGTTTTGGTCGCATATATACGCCTACATTCAAATTCAGTGCGATCAAGAAACAAATATAAAATAAAATTTCAAATCAAACACTATCACTATCATACAATGTAAGGAAAATCGAATGAACACATAGTTAGAGATAAATTAGTTGTTAAGCATTTTGTAAATATGTGTGAGTAGATTGTGAGGGTACGACTTATTTATTAGACATGTCGAGGATATTCCATAAATATCCGTGGGTATATTGGCGATAATTATCAACTGAGTGGGGTGAAGAGTTCCTTTAAAAAGACGGCTCTCGAGCGCTCCACACTACAGTCTGTTCTTGGACTGTCTACAGCGTTATGATGCATACCAAGTATTTGGTGACTAATTGGTATTTGGTACATCTTGACAAGGAATTGTTTCTTATAACGTATTATTCTAAAGACAACGGCAGGCACTAATACACAATATACAAATCGGGTTAGTTGGGCTATACGCCGAGGCATTGTCTTTTTAACCGACTTCAAAAAGGAGGAGCTTAACAATTCGTCGGAACATTTTAATTACTTAATTGGTGCCAATTCAGGATCTGAAGCTGGGATCTCAGAAAAATCGAGGGCAACCCTCAAATTTTATAGGGACGCATAATTGGTTTTTTATATTATAAATCTTCACCAAGTCACACAGTCGCTCAGTCTATTACTTACAATCTATCCCTGGTATTTCTAAGAAACAAGGACTACACTATCAATATATAGTATTCAATAGTACTTCGGTATCAATAAATACGGTTTAGACGATATCAAAAATATTTCCGAATTTAAAACTAAACAATATGGTAGTCGACAATAAGTGAAAACCTGATAGAATTTTGTTTTTTATAATAGATTTTAGTCTAAAAATATCGAAAATTAAACCTATTTGTTAATTTATATGTGATTATTTAATATTTTCAAGAAACAAATATGTAAAAATAAAGCATTTTGTCACGTGACATGAAACACTCACAACGCTGAGCCAAACGTCTATTTTCCGGATAGTCACGTCACATGAGACCATGACAGATGGTGGTTTTGGTGGGAAAAATAAAGATAGTTAACAAAAATGAAAAATTAAATCTTGAAAACTTATGTTTTATTAATAATAATATAGACCATGAAGAATAAATGAAACTGTTTCCAAAAAACAGTCAACTAGCTTATTATCTAAAATTCTCATTTATAAAATTCCCATAAATCCTCTTCAAACAGATTGTTATTTTTAATCTTTTATTTCCATTCAAGGATTCCAGTCTTCATTAGTCATTCTTTGGGTGAGATAAAATGATTTATTAGTAAGGAGGGAACTCTTTTTCACGGCGGTGCACGATTGATGCGAGTTTTATTCAAACTAATAAACTCTTCTGTTTGTGTCGCCGATTCATAAGTGCTGAATAATATCTTTTACTGAAAACCTAGATTTTTTTATTAATATTATGAAGATACGTGTGAGTATTATTAAACTGAAAGCAGTGATAGCCCAGTTCGGAATGGTACGAACTGCCGCGACCAAAGTCGTAGGTTCAAAAAAATGGCTTACAACTCCGACTTTTCTAAAGGTATGTGTGCATTTATCGTTTATATTTAACCAACTTAAAAAAGGAGGAGGTTCTCAATTCGTCGGGTTTTTTATGTATGTTGCCGATTACTCGAAGACGCCTGCAGGGTTTACTCTTGACACTCGATTCCAATTTACAATTGGGTTCGAAAACTGGACAAAACGAAACACCAGAGCACGATTTAACTGAATACAGCGATTTTTTTTGTATCTAAATGAAATAGAGTATTTACGATCGCTAGTTCGTAAATATTCCATTTCATTTAGTAGGCGTTACAGTTCCAATATCTTCTAGATTGGAATTGAAACTGTATCGAGTTTGAGATTGGAATTGATTTCAAGAGTAGGCCTACTGAACCGATTCGAAAAATTCTGTTTTTGTTTAAAAGGGTACACTTCCCAGGTGGTCCTATTGGATAGTCAGGATCTGATGAGTCGGTATACTTTTGAGGCTATCAATATAATTTTTAATTGTCAAGGAAACAATGTGAGGAAACTAAACGGAATACCTGAGTATTGTTCCATGAGATGTCAAACTCGCACCTTTCATCCCGGCAGTCTGTACAAATTCCAACTGAGCTATCGCTGCTTTTAAAGATTAAAAATTTAAGTAATTTGTTTGTTTCATAAGTTGATTTTAAGAGAGATTTCAACTTCATAAATTACTTTTGCAATGAAACTATAAGATACATACATATTTTATATAGTTATTAGATCAAAAGATATTGTAACAGTTTCTTGGCAAACAACCCAATTTCAACCTTTTACAGCCTTACCAATGAGCCCCTAACGTGCAAGGAATTTCTCGATCAAAATAAAACCAAGTACCTTCTCTATATGTGAAATATTAGTCTAGACGTTACAGCTATGTGAGATGTGAAATCAACGATTATCATACTAATGTAACAAACCCTACTAGTAATCCAGCAGGATTGTATAGTGTAATTGACATAAGTTTCTATTATACGTCAATAGATGGCGCTTACTGACTGCTGACTAATTTATACATGGCGATGTCAAGATTCTCAAAGAAAACATGACCTCAAATCTGTTATCGTTTAGTGATAAGTAATTAGGAAAAAAAGAAGTAGTGACTCTTTACTTAACTATATCAATATATCGATACATACGCATAGTACATTGCCATACACCTTCAACCTAGCTTCCGTTCTGAGGAACTTTACTGGAACGTTCTCGGAGAATTCTGAGTGGATTGTTGTTATCTACCTGACTACCTCCCGTGTAACGTACTACGGTGAACTATTGTGTAATCATATAGACTATTTACTATAAATATCGTTTACTGCACCCTGATGTCATAATTCTGACGACACTTCGCACCCCGAATCTTCAAACGACGGAAAACCCTCCTTACACTAATAGAAATGTCTAATGGCTGCCACCTTCAACCGATATCTACAAGACTTGTGTTTGTATCACAAACTCACGCCTGTATCCAGTAGGCAGAGGTCAACTAATGCAACAATCTACGGTACTTCCATCCAATGATGTTTTGGATTGATTAATGCCACTTTGGAAGTCCAATCTTGATCAACTTACATTTCATAGATACAATTATCAAAACTTATTTTTCAGTAGCCAGTGATTTGAACTGGTTATAGCACCCCCAACTGGTTATAGCCTAAGTTTCGGTTCTTAAGTTTCAAACACTAGACCTATATGACGTTGAACTAAGATTTACTATAAAAGATAAGATATTATTTAAAGTCAAAGATTTAAAGAAACGCCTTTTAAACCCCTGCCTGTCGTACGAGGCGACTAATTGGGGCCATCTGGGGTCGCGGGCTCGCAGCGGGGGGCTGTCAGCCCGAATCGATGCACTCCCAGTTTCGGAGCATCGTGCGACCCCGAGATGGACGGCAGCGCGTGTGGTAAGGCCTCGTTCGCTGTCGTTGTTCGGTGCGCGGGGGCTCCTAAGCCCTCCCATGGAGATGGGCTGCTACGCAGCACCGCGCATGGGCGGTTCCGGCAGCAATTCTAGCACTCCTTAGAATACCCCGGGATCGCTCCGTAAGCGCCGAAGAAGGCCACCGCGGGGTTTTAGCTGGTAGTGTCGGGTGGGGTGTACATAGGGGGTAGGGACTCGGCCCAGCGGCTGCCCGGATAGCCATCATCCGGGCGAGGGGGATGCTGGGTCGTAAGACCGGCTAGTCCAGCATAACCGTTTTATTCTTATTCCGCTTCCCCCCGGAGCGGGCGGTAGTAATAAAACGCTTTCCCCGCGACAACAAAAAAAAAAAAAAAAAAGGGGGTTACCGTGGTGGAATTCAAACGCCCCCGTTCCACAGGGCGGGAGACACCGGTCAGTCGTCCACCCGGCGCCTCCTACGTCTTCTCTGGCGGCGGGAGGGATCATTTCGTTCCCGATCCCTCTCGGCACTCTCCTTCTGCGAGACGACGCTCTCGCAGAAGTGGGCCACCGCACGCCAGGACCTCCGGCTGGCTACCATGGACGACACCACGGCCGGCAGCGAGAGGTCTCTTCCGACGACTGCTCTGAGAGCGCTGCGCTCTTCGTCCCAGGCTGGGCACTCCTCCAACGTGTGTTGGGCCGTGTCCTCGCGGCAGTTGCCACAATGGTGGCACACGGCAGACACCTCCTTTCCGATCCGACACAGGAACGAACCGAAACACCCGTGGTCCGTCAGTACCTGCGTCAGCCGGAAAGTTGGCGCACCGTGGCGCCTGTCTAGCCATCTCTTTAGGACAGGACGCACTGCCGCGACGGTCCTCAAGCCCGCACTTGGGCTTTCCAGTCTGGTATGCCACTCCTCCACAGCGGTTCTGCGAAATCGGGCCGCAATCTCCCTCGGGGCCAGTCTCACCTGACGGCGACTGGACGCCTCCTCCCGCCAGAAGAACGCGGACGAGAGGAGTTTTGCGTCCAAGTGGATTAAGACCTAACTCCTTTCATTAATAGAGGAGGGTGACCAGTAGTGACTGATAGGACAATGTACAGGGCTGGCATAATTATTATGGGTATAAAATGGCAGAGCCACCCTGTAGGCAGTTTTTTTTGCAGCCAGCACTTACATTCTTCCAGTGTTATGGGTGTCCGGTGTATGGGTGGGCGATAGAGACTTTTATTGATAACGGCTTCGTGCTATAAAAATCATACTTCTAACCTAGCCAATGCATTTAATCGAAAAAGTTTTAAAAACTAGCTAAGATCTGCGCTTTTAAAATCACATATAATTTCAAGATAGTATAAAAGTCACAAATAATACTATATATACACTTTACTTGATTGCTTTCAGTAAATATAATAATCTTTTAAAATGCAATAGATATATATACAAGAAAACTATCTTCATTTCTGTAAAACACTCGGAGCGATCAAAGTAAACATGAAGCGGTTCCATAAGATATAATGTTAGTGAAGTAAAACTATAAGTTTCTGAGAATTCGTTTGCTTAGGACCTTCCATTCTAATGGAAAGATAACATTTCCCTTATGGACTTCGTCTCTCACAGTCACCTGTTAAGTTTGAGCGAAACCAACTTCTGTCGAGTAAATACTACAGATATAATTTAAATTGTCAAAGTTTGTGAACTCACATTCACATAATTATCAAACTACGGAGAAGGAGAAGTCCAAATGGCGCTGAATAATTGAATCGGATATAATTTAGTGATAGAATGGGTTGTTATTACTCATGTTAAATAGAACTTTGCTATTATTTACAGATTAAAAAAAACATAGCTACACCGTGCACAGGGTGAAAACCCCGCCATAGTGGCACACGCAAGTGTGTCGCGTTCCGGGATCAGCTAGTGTACATCCGGTTTTTTGGGGGTCTAGAGTTGGGGTACAATGTTGGCCATTTTGCGGCCTTCTAAGTACTCTGACAATAGACCCTCGACCGCTTCTTCACCTTCTTGCCCATGGCGTAGTGTAAAGGAGCAGGCCGGCATGATTGTGTTGAGTAGCGGGGGATACATCGTCTCTCGCTACTCGATACTCTAATTGGACCGTACTGCGCTTACCATCAGGTGAAGTGCGGTCACTTTGCCGTGCTAGGATAAAAAAAAGTGTGTGTCTGTGTGTTTGTGTGTTTCTGTGTGTACGGTGTAGTTGCTATGTGCTCAGTTGCAATAATGTATCAGGAGGGTTACTCTTGTCACTCGATTCCAATTTAAAATTGGGATTAGGTTCGAAAACTGTACAATTGGCT
Source organism: Laothoe populi (assembly GCA_905220505.1). Taxonomy (NCBI): domain Eukaryota; kingdom Metazoa; phylum Arthropoda; class Insecta; order Lepidoptera; family Sphingidae; genus Laothoe; species Laothoe populi. Next base: position 15,151,404 of record HG992159.1, read on the forward strand.
TGAACGCAACACTAGCGCACGAATCACGAATACGGCGGATTTTTTAGAGTATTTACGACCGCTAGTTCGTAAATATTCTATTTCAAAATATTCTAATAATATTCTTTGCCTGCGACTCCATCCGTGTAGAAGTAATTTTTGTTAGAAAAGATATACAATCCATGGAGGCATCTTTTGCTATTACACCTTTTTATTTCTGCCTAGTAGAGTATTTATAAAGAACCAGTATACTTCTGGGAAAAATATATCCCATGTATTAATCCAGCTAATAAACTATCTTTATATAAAACTTCATCAAAATCGGCACAGCCGTTTTTGCTTAATTGCGTAACAAACATACAAACTTTCACAGTTATAATATGAGTAGGATAACATACATCCATCGCGAATATTACCTTAGTTTTAAATATAAAAATCAACACAATCATACCGGCATTTTTTTTTTCTTGTCGCGGGGAAAGCGTTTTATTACTGCCGCCCGCTCCGGAGGAAAGCGGATTAAGAATAAAACGGGTATGCTGGACTAGCCGGTCTTACGACCCAGCATCCCCCTCGCACGGATGATGGCTATCCGTGCTGCCGCTGGGCCGAGTCCCTAACCCCTATGTACACCCCACCCGACACTACCAGCTAAAACCCCGCGGTGGCCTTCTTCGGCGCTTGCGGAGCGATCCCGGGGTATTCTAAGGAGTGCTAGATTTGCAGACGGAATCGCCCCTGCGCGGTGCTGCAACAATCATACCGGCCTGCTTCTTCACACTATGCCATGGGCAAAAAGGTGAAGTACTCAGAAGGTCGGAAAACGGCTAAACATCGTACCCCAACTTTAGATCCCCGATGAAAATTGATTTACAAGCTGAATATAAATTTATTAATTACTACATGTTGCCCGATTTAAATATAATAATTAAGTCGAGCAAAAAATTTTATTCCGTCAACAAAATTCTACATCTGGATTATTTATTCCGAGGTCCATAATACGTAAGCAATGTAGACATTGTCGCCCACTTCGGAACTATTTAAATTTACCCTTAACGTGCAAAGTTCATTGAGTGTTTAACCTCTTGTACTTAAGTACACGTGGTTTGATGATATATGTAGCAGAAACATAAATAGAATAAACTTATTAGTCAGTATAATTTAGTGTAAGTTATTTAACGCAGCTATAGCCTTGTTGGGAGTAGGATCTATCGAGACGTATTGAAATGTTAATTTAAATTTCGCGCCTTCTAATGTAATTCCCTAGTTTGTTAGACTGTGTCTTTGGCTACTCTATACTATATGTTTTATTCTCTCTACTCTGTGACACCGCGAGGAAAGTACTTAAAAATTGAAATTACGTTAAAATAAACGTTTCTTCTCATATAACCGACTTCCACTTATTTAAAATAATCAACAAGACGAAAGCCTTAGGTTCGTAACCAGTATACATAACATACACCAACTTTTTTAAAGTTACGTCTGTATTCAATTTTAATTGATAGCCTCCGTGGCACAATGGGTGAATAGCAGGTTGTGAAACGAGAGGCCGTGGGTTCGATTTCCGCACCGAGACAAATGTTTGTGTGCAAGAAAGATATTTGTTTCAGATCTGAGTGTTGTGGGACCGTAGTCATTCGTAGTTCTTGATACCCACGATGCAGGTTTTATTATATAACTATGTGTGTGGCTGTTTGTTGTATTTATTTATATCGGAGTGTGAAGAAAATAAATTAAATTAAATAGAACACTAACGCCATCTATTGAAAATAAATATCAATTGACATCTGACAGCCCGCCATTTCGGAGAACACAATGTAAAAATTATTATTAAAGGCTCGTTGTCGTTTTTGTTAATTATTGGTTTGAATAAGTAAAAAGTGTAATTGTCTGATGTAAAAGTGATATGTTTAAAAGAGCAACTCTAGGTTTTATTGCCGGCTTCTTTCCTAGTAGATAACTGCATTCCGAACCGGTGGTAGTTTATTAAACTCATGAAATGTTAACAACGTGTGTTATTTCTACTGAACTATCGTACGCTGTGTATCCTGGTTATCTGAAGATCAAAGAGGGATGAATAACCCTATGATGACCTATGATGACGGCATGACCTCAGCCATCTGACACAACACATAGTCATCCGGATATATATATATATAATATTTATTTATTTTATTTAGCAGCGATAGCCTAGTTGGTTGCGGTACGGACTGCCAAGACGAAAGTCGTAGGTTCGAAACCATCGTGGCATACACCTCTGACTTATGTGTGTATTAAGATGTTAATTATCGCTTGCTTTAACGGTGAAGGAAAACATCGTGAGGAAACCTGCATATCTGAGAATTTTTCGAAGTTATGAGAAGTCTGCCAACCCGCGTTAGGCCAGCGTGGTGGACTAAGGCCTAACCCCTCTCATTAGTAGAGGAGGCCCGTGCCCAGCAGTGGGACAATGTTTAATGCAGGGCTAGTATTATTATTATTATTTATATAATGAACTTTATGTCGATAGAAATAATGTTGCTGCAAATATGGATAATGGAAGCAATACTTATGTTGATCACAGTATAGTTTCAGTGTCATGTATTACGATAGTAACTTTATGTTAATCTCTGTTATTTTTAATGTAATAATAAGGCAATTAACTGATTTTATTATTATTATTATTTTATGTTTCAATTGGGGCGTCTAAGGGTGTGATATCTAGTATAAGTCTCGTGGCCTAAGACCAATCATCAGGCGATAATTGATGATATACATCACTAGACGTTGCAGAATGATGAGCAACATTATGAAGATCAATACACCCCTGACGTGCAACCATGTTTATTTTTTTATAGCATAGTTCGTCAAACGAGCCAGTGGGTCACGTGGTAGTAAGTGATCTCCACTGCCCATGAACATCCACAATACCAAAAGTGTCATGTATGCTGTCGGCCTTAAAAGGACAGAAATAGGGATTAGAGAAGGGAAGGGGGAATCTGGGCCTCCGGATATCTCACTTACCATACGAAACGTGATAGTAAACTGTCACTTTACTGGTACTAGCCCGGTCGAGCCGGCCCGTTCATGCTGTAGACAAATAAGTCTACAGTGTGGCTCAACCACTTCTAAATTCTATGTTAAGTTCCGCTTCACATGTAGCGCGTAATTTTTTTTATTCAAGGTTTTAATATAATACCCGTTAGTTAAACAAGTAATCGCTTAAGTAAATAAGCCTTTAAGAGATTACAAAAGAAAAAGTACAGTAATTTATAAAAGAATAAAAGTAAAATAACATCTTAGATTCAAAGATTTACATAATACTCAAAACTTTTCATAATTATTACAAAACTTGGAATCCGTGTCGATAAAGTTTTGCCAATTTCTCCTCACTCGTATTTAAGTGTGTGTAATGTATATAGCAGCGGTAGCCTAGTTGGTTGCGGTACGGACTGTCAAGACGAGAGTCGTATATTCGAATCCCAAGTGACATACACCTCTGACTTTTCTAAAGTTATGTGTGTATTAAATGTTAATTATCGCTTTCTTTAACGGTGAAGGAAAACATCGTGAGGAAACCTGCACATCTGAGAATTCTTATACGAATTTCGAAGGTATGTGAAGTTACCAACCCGCATAAGGCCAGCGTGGTGGACTAAGGCCTATCCCCTCTCATTAGTATAGGAGGCCCGTGCCCAGCAGTGGGTCAATGTTTAATACAGGGCTAGTATTATTATTTTATTATATTATTAAAAAAATGTATATATAGTCAAGTAAAATAATTTTTTTTTATGAAACTTGGAAAATTTATCAAATCAAATGAAAATACTCATGGAATCCATAAAATCTTATACATTATTTAAATATCGTCAATAATATTTACTCAACCTATTACCTATATATTTGTACTACACTAAATAAAAGACAGTTTAAATTGGATAACATTAGATTAGAGAGGCCCAATGTTTGTATATGGCGTAGTTGCCTAATGGTAATATAACAATAATAACACACCAAACAGTCACACATAGAGTCCTGGCCCCACACTAGATGAAACCTGTATAGTGGGTATCAAGAACTACGAGGGACTAAGACCTCACAGCACCTAGACCCGAAACCAACATCTGTCTGTCATACAAACATTAGTCGGTCTGGGAATTAAACCCACGGTCTTCCGTTTAACAATCGGCTTCTCGCCCCCTGCGCCACAGAGGCTGTCCATTAACAATGAATACTGAAGTATAAAAAAGTTAGTGTATGTTATTTGATCTGTTTTCGAACCTACGACTTTCATCTCGATAGTTCATACTTCCGATTAGGCTATAGCTGCGTTAAATATCTTACACTTTTACTGACTAATAAGGTGTGTCACACAAATATTTGTCTCGGCGTGGGAATCGAATCCACAGTCTCTCGTTTCATAGCCGACTTCTCACCTCAACGCGACGGAGGTTGCCTAATGTCAATAAAAGTTTTTTTCTAATGCGTAAATAGGCAGACGAGCAGACGGGCCACCTCATGGTAAGTAATCACCGCCGCCCATAGACCTCTGCAATGCCAGGGCACAGCCTACCGTGGATTCGGTTATGAGTTTTTGGAATTTAGCAATTTCGATATTACACTTAAGTAACATATACTTATTCATTAACTGTTAAAACATAATTAATATAAGATGTACTTAGTAAATGTTCTTGGAATAATACTTAAGTCTCTATCGATGTTGTGTACCAAAATTGAGTTTTAAACTAGCGTAAATGTACAGCCATCTTATCATGCTATAAAATGAATTTATATTTGTGTGTAAAACCTTTTAATAAAGAAGTAATCAACTCTGAACAAATAAATTCGCACAGACATGTAGTTAGAAATACGTGAGAGGCATATTTTTCAAGTGTCATAAATACATAGAGTAGTGTCATAACTCGATGGAATTGTTAATTTACTTTTTAGATTATGCAATGTATATTGTTTGTTATTCTTTATTGAATCGATATATATTTCAATTAAGTAAATATTTTTCATATTATGCCGAAACAAGTTTTAGTCAAACATAATGTATATAATAATAATCGCAGCCCTGTACTTACTCATTGCTAGATACTAGCCTCCTCTACTAATGAGAGCTGTCACTCACTATGATCAACGGGTTTCGTCACGATATTTTTGCTTCGCTGTTATATGAGCGATAGTTAACTTCGCAAAATAGATAGAATAGATTTTGTATGATTTCAAACCTGCAACTTTCGTCCCGGCAGTAAATATTACTCCCAACTAGGCTATCACTGCTAACATAACATACTATGTCAAAAAATATGGAAATTATAAAGATTATGGGCCCAGAATATGGCAGAGTCCGTCTCTGTTTAGATGCCTAAACCATAAAATAATCTCAAGGTACTCTCCTATTGGCAATAGAACGGCTTAAGCCCTATATAACAGTAGAGTTACTTTGTAAATCTTATATAAATCACAGCTATTCTTACGTTTTTATAGCGAAAACTTTATAGTCAAAATTTATTTTGGTAGTAGTAGCCATATATCTTGCTTTCTACGTAATCTCTATATTAAAATTAAATAGATTTCTTATTATGTAAATAGAAGAAAGCTTTTTAGGTTTTGTACATTGAGTACATTTATATTCATAATACATATTAACAAGTTCTGTTGTATGTATATGCTGCTTTTTTATCCTGACACGGTGACCATCTGATATTAAGGGCAGTGCCGTCCCATTAGAGTATCTCTATATGGGATAGATTATATTATCTCTCGCTACTCAACACAATCATGCCGGCCTGTTTCTTCACACTACGCCATGGACAAGAAAGTAAAGAAGCGGTCGAGGGTCTAGTGTCATAGTACTCAGAAGGCCCCAAAGCGGCCATACAGCGTACCCCAACAAAAACCGGAAGTGCACTGGCTGATCCCGAAACGCAACACACTTGCGTGTGCCACTATTACGGGTTTTATACCTTGTGTACGGTGTTCGCTATCCAGGCTACAGCTGTAAAGGGATACCTCTTCGCTTAGCGTGAACCGTCTGTATCATGGTGAATGCTCAGAAGAATTGTTTAATCTCATCCCATCGTCTCGCTTCCATGCCAGAACCTCGAGTACTGAAGAGTACAGAACCAAGACGTGTAAATTCGTATCTATAATAAGAACTACGAGGAACTACGGTTCCACAACACCCAGACTCGAAACAAATATCTGTTTGTCACACAAACTTTTGTCTCGATGCGGGAATCGAACCCACGGCCTCTTGTTTCACAATCGACTACTCTTGCTGCGCCACGAAGGCTGTCAATTTAAAATATAATTTAAAAATAACTGATAAAAAATAAATTTTAATTAGCTCCTCGTTAAAAATTGGATGCCCCTTTATTCGAACACAGTTACCGCAAATTAGCAACTTACGTGTCAATTCAACCTCCTATATAATTTCGCTCAGTAAAAAAGCGTACATTTAATCCCTGTTTAAGTAAACATTATGCTTTACTGCTGGATATAATTCGAATTCTCAATGACTATCGGTTAATACCGGTCGCTAATGCGGGACAATATTCAGACACATTTTAACGCGATTTAAAATATTTTAACTGTTTTCGTGACGATAAAAATGTTATAATAATGAAAATAATGACACAGATAGAAGATAATGAGTAGATAACCAAAATATACAGTTTAGTTCACAATATAAATAAAGAAAGAAAGAAAATCTCTGGACCAGGGTCCAGGTGGCAATAAACCTAATAAGTATCTACATAAAACAAATAACACATAAACCTTAAAGGCTACAAGTACACAAGAAAAAAGTCTCCTGGCATACTTATGCGCCCCCGTTTCCGAAGCCAAAGAGACCAAAAAGGCCACAGGCTCAGCGCCCGCCAGGTGGGAGGGTCCACCTGACACTGATTTTCAGCAAGGGCCAAGGAGAAAGGGCGAAATACGCCTGTTCGACTGGGATGGTGTCAGTATTTCATAGCAAAACATGAAGTGGCAGCATTGTTAATACATTTCGCATGCCCAGTGGCATTACCAGATCGCCAACAAATCTTCCTCTGCTTAAGTTTTAGAAAACATTAACTAATCCTTTAATTTGATTGGTGTGCACTTAGAAAATGTTATTTAAATTACTGGCAACTTTTAAATGGCGTTCCAATAATCACATAAAAATAAAACACGCGAACAAGTGAATACACATTGAAAATCAATCCAACGAAATAATGACAACAACGAGCCGAAAGCTGATCTCACACGGCGATTGCACACGACGGCCATTCGGCCAATTTAATTATGCAAATTCGCATAAAATGTACGTGAACACGAACCGCTTGGCAACTTAAATAATGATCAAATTTACATGCTAATATAATATACGTATATATGTTGCGGCAGATTGCACGTAATTGCAACGAAAACCCGATAATGGATGTTGATTAAAGTGATGTGCATCAGAAATAATTGCGTAACGGTTTAAAATGGTAACTAGTCGTTTCGACCTTTACAGAGTTTGAATAGGGAAGGAGCCTATCATTTTGCCAAGTGTTTTACTCGTATGCTGCACATTACTTTCTATACATAGACTAAATCGATTTTGTTAAAAAAACGTACGATAAGGTTCACCTGATGTGCTTCCATATAAATTCCAAGATCTGAATACAAACTGAAGAAAAAATTTATCGCTTCAACGATTAACAAACAGCACACGTGACGTTATCGGGTAATGTTTTACATAAACTAGCTGCATATAACATTAAAAACTGTAATGCAAAAAATCCCAAGATTCCTTAATACTTACTAAAAAAATTAGGTGAAAATGTGCAATTATACCCATCTCGGAAATAATCTAACCATGTGGTGAAATATTACGGTTTATATGGCGAAGTCTTCCTGGAACCTACATGACGCTTCCTGGTTAACTAACATAAGCTACAAGATCATAACATAACATACCAAGTTCTATCAGAAAGAAAGAAATATTTAATTCAATATAAGCACTATAAATAAAATTCTACTAAAACTAAACAAAAAAAACTATGAAATATAAGACATGCTTATAAAGAATACGAGTACTCGACTCAGCATATACTGGTATAAATTACCAGTGCTGGTCTTACGTCGGGCCGTTGGGTGAGGTCCCGGGCGCAGTCACTTCTACTAACTAACTAAACCAAACTACCAACTAAACTTAAATAGCTAAACACACCATTAATTACTCCTACATACATATTATATTTTTATTGTATCACGTATATTGTAGGAGCGTTACCCTAGATTATTGTTCTTTATACATACAAAACAAAGTAGGGGGTTCCTGTAGATCTTCTTCCTTCTATTAGAGATTGGAATACTAGACTTTTCATGAAGTCTTCATTCTGGACTAATAAAAAGTACTAAAATAGTAAAAACAAAAACATCCATTATTGAACAAGATTATCCTTTCACAACAACCTTGAATCTTGAAGTCCTCAAAAAACTAATTAAACGTTCCCGTCGATTTCGAGGCACAAATTACAAACGAATATCCCTCGTCAAAGAGTTGTTAACTAAATCTGTTGATTCTCGCTGTCACTAACCGAGTTTTCAAGTTGTCGAGTGAAGTGCAAATTGTCAAAATGTCTTTTGTGTCTTATCTGAGATTCGAGCTGGGGCAATGGAAAAGGAATTGTTGACGGCATTCGGTTGAAGTGGTAGTCAACATAGCGTACAGGATTAAGACTAACGAGATCTCGCGCATGCGAGTGAGAAAATTATCGACTAAAATAATTTTAAAAGAGGCAGGCAGGCAATCACGCCTGATGCTAAGTAATCTTCACCGATCATAATTGATCCCAATTCCGGAAGAATCACGGGAAATCGATACTACAAAAATCATTTAGCCTACATTACACAACAGCAACTCACCACTTCATTTTTAACCAACTTCAAAAAAGGAGGAGGTTCTCAATTCGTCAGAATCTTTTGTTTATGTATATTCTGTGTGTATGTATGTGCCTGGACCGATTCGAGCAATTATTTTTTATTTAAAAGGGTATACTTCCCAGATGATCCCATTGGCACCAAGTTAGGATCTGATTATGGGATCCCAGAAAAATCGAGGGCAACCCACAAATTTTTGCTGGTGGTAGGATATTCATATCCGCCCGGATAGCGACCACCGTACACAGGGTGTAAAAACGCCATAGTGACACACGCAAGTGTGTCGCGTTCCGGGATCAGCCAATGTACATCCGGTTTTTGTCGGGGGTATAGAGTTGGGGTACGATGTTTGGCCGTTTTGCGGCCTTCTGAGTTCTCTGACAATAGACTCTTGACCGCTTCTTCACCTTCTTGCACATGGCGTAGTGTGAAGAAGCAGGCCGGCATGATTGTGTTGAGTAGCGGGGGATAGATTATCTCTCGCTAATCGATACTCTAATTGGACGGCACTGCGCTTACCATCAGGTGCAGTGTGGTGACTTTGCCGTGCCAGGATAAATAAAAAATTATAGGGACGCATTGTAGTGTGTAAGTAACTATGTATGCTATAAATGTATGTAACTAATTATAATAAAGAGTCTTGACCGAACCACAGTCGTATTCACACGTCCTTACCTATCTCCCGCCATTATAGCATAATGTGTTTAGGCCGCCAGGTAAGTGACGTGATATTGAATCAAACTTACATATTTTTTTATTGTCACACTTGAGTATCAAAGTAATGACATCATTGATTTTACAGCAGAGAGAGATATATAATTGCCACTTGGAAACGAGGCGATCTAAGAAAATAATAAACATAAAAATGACAATCTTAGCAGTATCTCGTGTGTAGTGAGGCGAAAAGTCGACGAAGCTTATTAAAACGTAATAAGCCTGAATGAAGGCCCCAGTCTCGTAATATAACAGCTGGCGACCAGCCAAATGGCGAGAAACCCAGTGCCGACACTCTAATACCGGTTGAACTTATGAAAATGGTACAAAGATCTATTTTTATGAGGTATGAATATACTCATTGGGACATTTATGGAAAACTATTGTGGAAGTAAGGCGTATTTCTCTTGTAATATGGGTTGATGTGGTAAGTTTAGTAGAACAGTATCTTTATTGATGTATTCTTTGTTTATAGCTTATTTGACATTATTGTCAAATCAAATCAAATCAAATCAAATCATTTATTTTGTAAATTAGGCCACTAGGGGCACTTTTTACATGTCAGGTTTAAGTTTATCTACCGGTGCTTCGGAAATGCCCACTGGTCTGAGAAGAAGCACCAAGAAACTCAGCCGTAGGTCTTTTGTATTTTCATCATAACATATAATATTCAATTAAAATTAATAACAATACCTACTAGAAGTATTACACTTAAGTTCCATACACAATTATATAACAAAAAAACTGTTTAAGATTGATATACGTGTAAATACAAGGCATAGACTAAGTAAGTGACGCTATACAAGTTAATTAATTAGCTTAAACTAACAATCAATGAGCAATCCGGGCAGACCAGTCCACGCGAGCAGCACCCGTTCACGAGTATGACGCATGTGCCAGCCATCGGCCTCCTCAACCATAATACAGGGAAGTGACCGACCCGGCACATAACGCCGCCGCAAGCATAGACATTTAAGCGAGCATGACATACCCTAATCGCATCAAAGAACGAGAGAAAATAAATAAATATGCGACACAAAAGCTTTATAAAAAGCCAAGACTATTAAACTCAGCCATCCTGTAAAAGCCATTTACATCAATCCGTCAAAAACAAAACATTCTATAAAATAAGCAATATAAAATATAATACAATAAATCAATGTCAATTATTGAGTTGTGTATTTAGCTAAGCGACCACTGTTTTTTATCATTTAAATATTCCAATATATTGTAATAAGCCCTTTTTTATAGAAAGTTTTTAACTTCGACTTTGAATTGGTCGAAGGGCAATATTTGCACTGGCTTAGGAATTTTATTATAAAAACGAATACTAAGCCCCACAAAAGAAGCATGTACTTTTTGCAACCGAAAATACGGGGTACACAGTTTATGCTTATATCTAGTATTTAAAGTATGTACATCACTTTTCTTTTTAAACATACATATATTCCTCTTAATGTATGTTACATTTGCATAGATATATTGGGATGCAACTGTTAAAATACCTATCTCTTTAAAGAGCTCTCTTAAGGATACGGTCGTTCCTAACTGATAAATCGAACGAACTGCACGTTTTTGTAGAATAAATATGCTCTCAATATCAGCAGCCTTGCCCCACAACAAAATACTATAAGACATAAGACACAAGAAGAAAGTAACTAAAGTAAACAAGGCGAGCAGTCTCTACATCAGTCAACTGTCTAACCTTTCTAATGGCATACACTGCGCTGCTGAGTTTCCCAGCTAGGCATGATATATGCTTGCCCCATTGGAGTTTTTTATCTAATGTAATTCCTAAGAAAACGGTAGAATCAACAGTTTCTAGAACCTCATTGTTCATTACCAGATTAGGTCCTAGATTTGTTACATTTGGCATTATAAATTTAACGCATTTTGTTTTTTTGGCATTAAGTACAAGATTATTTGCCGTAAACCACTGAGTTACTTGTGAAAGTGTACTATTAATTTCGTCAAAATTATCTTTATTTCTATCCACTCTAAAAACGAGTGAAGTGTCATCAGCGAATAGCACTGTATTGCACATGTTTTTTAAATAAAAAGGTAAATCATTAATGTACACTAGAAACAAGAACGGGCCCAGAATAGAACCTTGTGGTACTCCCAGTAGTACAGGAAGATCCCTGGACTTCACTCCATTCACATCTACGCACTGAACTCTTTGTAGCAGGTAAGAAGAAACAACGTCAAGAGCAGTGTTGTGTATACCGTAATGACGAAGTTTCCGTAAGAGCGTGTCATGATGCACACAATCAAATGCCTTCGAGAGATCACAAAAGACCCCTACGGCGTTCTGCGATCGCTCCCACGCATCAAATATGTGTTTAATAAGAGCAACTCCCGCGTCAGTTGTCGAGCGACCCTTTGTGAAACCATACTGATTATCATGCAAGAGGCCGTTAACCTTAAAATGGTTAATCAGCTGCTTCAGTATAAGTTTCTCAAAAATCTTGCTGAAGGCTGGTAATATTGAGATGGTCGGAAGTTACCTGGGTCTTCTTTAGAGCCAGATTTATATAAGGGTATAATTTTGCTATATTTCATTAAATCTGGAAAAATGCCCGTATCTATACACTTATTAAAAACTAGCTGTTGCCCGCGGCTCCGCCCCCGTGGAGGTTATTATCGGGAGCAGAAGTATCAATGCAAGGAGTTGTCTTCTGCACTGAGACACCTATAGCGATTGTCCTGAATCTCAGGTGTTGTGACTGTCTAGATGGCTAGACAGGCACAACTCCTTACTTAAACTTCTAGCACTCCTTATAATACCCGGGATCACTTCTTAAGTGTCGAAGAAGGCCACCGCGGGGTTTTAGCTGGTAGTGTCCGGTTGGGTGTACATAAGTAGTAGGGACTCGACCCAGCGGCAGCCCGGATAGCCATCATCCGGGCGAGGGGTGCTGGGTCGTAAGACCGGCTAGTCCAGCATAACCGTTTTATTCTCATTCCGCTTCCCCCCGAAGCGGACGGCAGTAATAAAATGCTTTCCCCGCGACAAAAAAAAAGTGTTGTGCCTGAAGCTTGAGATTACATTTAAAGAATACCTTATAAGTTAACTCGTCACTTCGCCCTTTAAGGGATGATTTGGTAAAAACGTTGAAACACGTATTTCTTTATTTTTTACCAAAAGCCTAAATATGAATTTTCAGATCCCTAAGTTGAAGTATTACGGATTGCCCAATCAAACTTTTAACCTCTATTTCACCCCTTTCAAGATATTTTTTGAGACAAAAGATACCCTGTGACCTTCCCTAGGATATAATCTATCCCTCTACTGAATTTTATTAGCATTCGTTCACCCGTTTAGTCATGAAAAGGTAAGAAACAGACATACAAACAACAATATTAATTTTGCTGCGGAGATATTTTAAAACTGTTATATCTCCGAAGATATTCATTGAAATCAAATAACGTAAAGGGCAACTTTGTTCAAAATTAAATACTTGTGATGAATAAAGTATTTATTTGGATAAAGATTACTACCATGTTTATAAAAACCCCTTTCCAAATAATGCATTGTTTCAGAACAAATTCGATAACAATTAAAAAGGTTATAGTGAGCCAACCGAAATAGATAGACATATGCTATCACGGACTTTTTTTTAGAACTTTTTAAGGGGAACAATTTCATGGTACATGATTGTTATGTAACTTTAACCGTTAACGCAGCGTACGCAACGGAAGCTCTCAAAAGGAATAAATTTTCCCCGTTTTTGCAATATTTTTCATTGCTGCTCCGCTCCTATTGGTCATAGCGTGATGTTATATAGCCTATAGCGCTCCTCGATAAATGGGCTATCCAACACTAAAAGATTTTTTCAATTCGAACCAGTAGTTCCTGAGATTAGCCCGTTCAAATAAACAAACAAACAAACAAACAAACAAACTCTTCAGCTTTATATAATAGTATAGATTACAGTAAAGTAGGGAGCTACTATATCAATTATTTTTTTTAAGAAATTGACAGAAATGTCCCACAAATCACCCGTGTTTTTTGGATTGAGAGTTTTTACTATACTTATTACCTCAGTTGCTGTTATACGCTCAAATTTAAATAATAATTTACACTCTGACACGCTCTCACAAAGCAAAGATACAGCACGACTAGGTGAGGAATTTAATAATAATTTTTAATTTGTCATTCTCGCTACATTACTTCGCCAGAATTACGCCAGCACGTTCCGAACCAGGAATGGTGTATTTAGAATGGTAGGAGTATCTTTATATATATAATTCTACTGTACGCGTGTATGTCACTGAACTCCTCCTAAACGGCTGGACCGATTTGAATGTTTTTTTTTGTATGCGTTTGGGTGGCGCCCTGGATGGTTTAGATTCACAAATCAGCCCGGCAGATGGCGCTGCAGTCGGTGTGGCGCTGCTTTAACGGGCAGGACGATCGCGACGTCTGCTGGGCCCTTCGATCAACAATACAACAACAACAAGTTGTATTGTTGATCGAAGGCTGGGCCCGCTAGTTTAGCATAAATTCCAAAGTTCTCGAAAAAGACTTGAATCTGACTGAAATAGAATCTCTACTATTTTACATTTACATTCACAAATGTAGCGTAGGACGTCCTGTGACCAGGTGGAGCGACGACATACCCAAAGCGGTGGGCAGTGACTGGAAAAGAAGAGCCGAAGATCGGGCTCAGTGGCGCATCTTGGGAGAGGCCTACGTCCAGCAGTGGACTAGCACCAGCTGATCATGATGATGATGATTCACAAATGTTAGCAAAAATGAAAATGTTATGTAATGTTTGTTTATGTTACCTGCTTCGGTGGCGTAGTTGTAATTTCGCATGCATTACGACTGTTGTACTGAGATCTCGGGTTCGATACCAGAGTCGGGTAAGTGATATTGAGTTTTTCTATTTAGAAATACAATACCAGGCCGGAGTCTGGAATTGTGTCCGGTATGGCCATAGGCTCGCCCTCTATCACATTATGGGAAGGTAATAAGCTCGGCGAAATGTGGGTGTACTAGTTACACCTCTGTCTACTTCTTCGGGGATTACAGGCGTGAGTGTATATGTATGTACTTACTTTGATGTGAAAAATACATAAAATTTAATTTCATAAAATCTTTTCCCAGGACTTGGTAGAGAAAACTTCAATAAAGAGCTCAAAGCTTCAAAAAGAATAAGTTTACAGTGGTTCATGGAAACGGTAAAGTCTGATTTACATATAATTTGCAGAGTTTAATCGCTCCAAATCTCATTTACTCACCTTTCATTTATTAATACCCTATTCAGGTTTAAAACTATCTGCACAAATATGCAGATTTTCAGTTTAATTCAGTCTTGGAACGTCACCTCTTTCATATTTTGTACCTTTAAAATATTATCTGCTTCAGTATTTACTTTATTTTAATGCTTTGGTGCGAGTTCTTTGAAACGATACAATATAATGAATTAAAACTTTGATTTTAATTCAAAATTATTCAATAGGGAGACATTGCAATTTACAACACATTCCTTATATACATAGGCACATGTTCCTCATATATTTAGATCATTAAAGGTAACACTCGGTGACTTGGTTAACAAATATTCAACATTGTCAGAAAAAGAGGTACAATTCCGTTGAAATCTATTTGTTATTTACCTTTTCTATACAACAATAACAGCGGGGTATGTTACGTAAATTGTAAACTTACCTTTAGTTTCAATCTGTCGCCTCAATCGCTATATAATAATATATCGGACTACCTATTTTGATGAAATAAATAATGATTAGTGAGTGCCTCGTCGGGGTAGGTGAAGTGTAATAAATAATACACTCGCGTTTAACTAAATATATAATGATCACACAATACACGATTTAACAATATATAAAGTTACAATAGAAACGCGGAAGCCTTAGGGAACCAAATCTAGGCGCACGTCCACCCCGGAAGACGGTTATAAGGGCAACTAATGAAATGTGCGGGTGGACGGGCGACGCCGCGTGCGCAGCTTGTAGGTTCGTGACCGTGGTAATAGGGGCGGCTGGACTTGATTTGCCGCGTAATGGAATCGCGCGCTATATCCTCCCCCTCCAGGTCACAAACCCGTCTCGGATGTGACCTGGCTGGTCTACCCCGTTTCGGCTTATGGATAATTTCACCCTTACCATAATACAGTGTACGGGCGCTGGTATGATCTTTCCTCATGGTTACCCCTTGACTATCTTGGAGTATAAAACTGGTAGGGCCTACTGCCTCAGCCACCACAAAAGGACCGTTACGACGGGGTGCAAACTTAGAAGTGAATCCTTTTTCCGTTTTACTTAACACATGGGAATCCAAAAATACCAAATCTCCTACATTACTTGCGAGACTAGAATGTCGATACATATCCGCGGTCGCTTTTCGAATATCTTGCGGCTCCTCCACTCGATATCGAACCCGTGGCAAAATGTGCCCGAAATTACGCAAATAAGGTGTTATCCGTGGTACAAAATTCTCTTTAGTTTCTTTTTTTCTTGGTGGAACGCGGTACGGTGGGACAGAGATTGGAGAGTGTTCACCGGTATCGATCCGGTGGACTGCAAAAGTTGTAGCAGCTCCCCCTGGCTTGAAGATATCTTTATTATCACCCAGAAGATTTGAATGCTCTACACGCTCCTGTGGTGATACGAGAAAACCTTCATCCTCGCGTAATAAGTCCATAGCGGAGCAGCCGAGACGAGTCTCCTCAGTTTCGTACTCCAATACAAAAGTACCGGGCTTATTACTGAATGACCACTGGTCCCTACAAAAATCTAAAACCATACCCGCATCCCGTATGAAATTAACTCCAAGCAACGACTCCGTTGCTCCTGGTAAAACAACGAATTGCGTAGGTACAACCGGCCCTCGCACCATTACATTGACTAGCGCGGTCTTAACGATAGCACATTTTGTTTTACCGTCTGCAAACTTTAAAGTATATCGCACTTTTTCAAATAGATGATTATTTAAACACAAATGCTTGTATAAGCTATCACTCGCGATAGATTGTTTCGCTCCTGTGTCAATTAATAGCTTCCCGATCTTCCCGTAGATTTCGACAAGCATTATAGGTCTGCTACGAGGCGGATGTGCTGCTGATACGGCGGCCACAGATTGAAAGGCCGTCGAGTTCTTTTCCTTGCAGGTATTGCAGTTGGCACGTATCACGCCTGGCGCACCGCAGCCGAAACAGACAACGGATGAGTACGGCGACGATGATGGCGATGACGACGACGATGATGACGATAACAATGGCGATGGCGATGGTTTATCTTCAGCATGCCTAGACTGATTTCGGTCACGAAGCCTGGAACAGTCTGATTTTACATGTCCATACTTTTTACAGTAAACACACAGCGGACGAGGTTTCTTACTCCTCGATGTAGTACCAGGTGGTGTAATAGGATCAGGCTTCAGAACAGCTGTTTGTGATACCCCATCTGTGGTGTCTGACTTACGCTGTTTCGGACGACTCTCCTCGAACAAATCTTCCACACGCCGTGCTTCACATAATAATTCGGAAAAAGATTTGAAATCACTTCGAGGGATCTTTTCTCTAATCTTGGTGCTCAACAAACCATACACCATGTCTAGCTGTACCTCTTCTTTAAGGCTACCAGATGGCAATTGGGATATCAGGGCTCTTGCCCTGCATACAAACATATCCGTTGATTCATCGGTTTGTTCTTTATTAAACAGTTCTCTGTAGATTCTGTGCGGCGGAAGACGCGGTCCATAAGTCTGTTTCAGAAGGCTAATAGCCTCAGACCAACTCTCGACTGAAGATTTGACTCCCTGCCACCAGGTTGCTGCCAACCCGGTGAGAAGCATAGGTAGTCCACGCAGAGCGATGCCATCCTCGATGCCGACGCACTCCTTATAAATCTCGATAGCGTCAATAAACGCTACGACGTCACTATCCTTAGCGCCGTCAAAACGCGCCGTGCACTTGGCGAAGTTGCCTTGAGAAAGTGCAGGCGAGGGCGAGACACACGAAGCCGCAGGCGATTGCACCTGGAGTAACTGCACGAGTCGTAGCAGTTGTTGGTCTGTCATGACCACAGAAGAATGTGATGATGCCGCGCTACCATCTACAAGCGGCGTGCATCCAGCCGTCGACGATTCATCAGAAGTCGCCATGTCAACACTGGATTCTGCGTCCGTTTTTGACTTCTCGTTCGAGGCATAACACAGAATGTTTATAAAGTTCGTCTATACTATACACAGTCTAACATTAACACATAACACGGGCTAGGCGGAAAGTCCAATGTCCATCGTCCATAGCAACAACAAAATACACGCGTAATAAAACATTCAATAAACAAAAGGTATACTTATCGTCCCTTAGCGACAAGCTAGCGATCAGCATGAGGTGCGAAGCGGCGGCGCGTTTTGATCTGTCGCCACGGACGATATTCGACGCTCGCGCGTTCGGTTTATATAAACAACTAGTTCCGAATACCACACTGACGCATTTAGTTAAGTTACTCGTAGTAACAGTCAAAATAGGTAGTTAGCACAATTTAACTATTGTTCAAACACAGTTCATAGTACACGGAACACTATCACAGGTGTTTATTAGGTCCTCTAACTCATGCACTAAGTAAACCACGAAACTATATAAGTTCTTAATGTTCGTACGCCGAACGTTGGGCAGCCATTTATCGGACTACCTATTTTGATGAAATAAATAATGATTAGTGAGTGCCTCGTCGGGGTAGGTGAAGTGTAATAAATAATACACTCGCGTTTAACTAAATATATAATGATCACACAATACACGATTTAACAATATATAAAGTTACAATAGAAACGCGGAAGCCTTAGGGAACCAAATCTAGGCGCACGTCCACCCCGGAAGACGGTTATAAGGGCAACTAATGAAATGTGCGGGTGGACGGGCGACGCCGCGTGCGCAGCTTGTAGGTTCGTGACCGTGGTAATAGGGGCGGCTGGACTTGATTTGCCGCGTAATGGAATCGCGCGCTATAAATATAACATTATGTTAGATATAACTCAATAACGAAACTAGTAAGTCTCAACAGAATTACTTATGTATTCTGAAAATGATAATGTTTAAACTACTCCATTTATTCTTGTGTATACTTTACCAAAAAATGCTGAAAATCCAAAAAATATAAATATAACTACGACTAAGAAACTTCTAAAATAAAAAATAAAGATAAAAACACTTAACGGCGCGCTAGAAACCTCCACTTCAGATCCCATATATCACACAGGATAATTACCCCCTTGAAATAAATTTAAATGATGATTTTTACTCATTCCGTAGAGAGCCGGTGTATGCATATTTTTTCCTGGCACGGCAAAGTGACCACACTGCACTTGATGGTAAGTGCAGTGCCGTCCAATCAGATTGTCAGTATAACGAAAGACAACAACGAAGTATAGTTTATACCTCGCTACTCAACACAATCATGCTAGCCTGCTGTGTCGCTTCTTCACACTACGCCATGGGGCAGGAGGAAGGAGGTGAAGAAGCGGTCAAGGGTCTAGTGTCAGAGTACTCAGAAGGCCGCTACTCGACCAAACATCGTACCCCAACTCTATACCCCCGAAAGAAGCGCATGTACACTGTCTGACCCCGGAACGCGACACACTTGCGTGTGCCACTATGTCGTCATGCGGACGGATATAAATATCCTACCACCAGCATAATTCTGATATATTAAACTTTGTTTCTTAATTAATATAAATTAAGATTGTATTGTTATTACTACTAGATTTATACTTTACTATACCAGAAATAATAGAAATATATACACCCAACAGTGACACACTGTGTCCTGACCGCACACTAGGTCATACCTGTAGCGTGGGTATCAACAACTACGACATCTATCTACTATTTGTACAAACATATGTCTGTCACACAAACATTTGTCTCAGTGCGGGAATCGAACCCACGGCCTCACAACCGACTATTCGCCCGCCGCACCACGGAGGCTGTCATATCATAATAAAAAGCATATCATATGAACGTGAATATAATTATTTGATTTTCAAATATGTGTTCACATTATGTTAGTGTTTATTGCGAGCAAACATAAACAGAATAAAATACTAGCAGGTTAGAAGCAAGAATTTCATAACAAACAGTGTTTAATTTTAAATCTTGTTTAATTTAAATTTAGGAGTACTTGACGACTATAACCATCCCGATGGAAGTGATTCTCATTAAGTTGCCAAAACAACGGACGAGAATGTTTATTGAAGAATGAAATTTCAAATCCGCGAACTCGCAGAGGGGCGTTGTTTATTCGATTCCAATTTCATCTACAATTTGCGATGATAATATGATATTTTTGCTGATTCTCGAATATTGCAATACATTGGTAGGTAAGGCAATCTCCTTCAGTATAAACTGTTGGCTTACGATGGAATGTAATAACAGAAATAGCGACATTTTCGTAAGCATAATGCCTACAATTTGAAATCGCGAAATGCCTCCGCGAGCAATCCGCCAGACATATTTTACCTCAATGTGAAGGAAAATATAATGTGTTTTACATTGTGTCGGTAGCGACTGCGTTCCGACGGATTCTTTGAACTGTCTTCGTTGTTTATTGTTTATTGGGCCTTATTTGCACCTTATAGGAAAAAGTGTGTAGTGGTGAGTAGCCGGCTGAGAAACGAGAGGCCGTGGGTTCGATTCCCACACCGGGACAAATTTTTGTGTGGCAGACAGATGATTTTTTCGGGTCTGGGTGTTATTTGGCCGTAGTCCCTCGTAGTTCATGATACCCACGATACAGGTTTGACCTAGTGTGAGGTCAAGATTATGTGTGTGACTGTTGGGTGTTATTATTATTATTATTTATTTACTAAAATATCTAGTATAGTAATATATTATATTGTACTTCGACTTCCTCAATTCCAATATTTTTAGAATTTAAATTAAAAACTACGTTTTCTTCAAATTCAAGAGCCTTTATTCACTAAACCAACCCAAGTTTCCACGGCACTGAAAAAGAACGAGGTTGACATTACTCTTCCGTGACGTCACCGCTCGACAATTTTTCATAATATCCCGTAACCGGAGTCTCGGAATTGAGCATAAAAATATCATTGAATTCGGCTCGCGTTGAATGGATATTCCAAGTATTTCGAGTAATGAGACTCCGAATGCCACCTTATTCATAGTAAACTCTGTATAAAGCACCCGCATGAGATCTTTTTACTCAAGGTTGTACCGCACTAACGATCTTGACGATTTTAATCCTGTACACTCAAGCAAAATTGCGGCGGTATCATTTGCTATATTATTTTTTTTTATCCTGGCACGGCAAAGTGACCACACTGCACCTGATGGTAAGCGCAGTGCCGTTCAATTAGAGTATAGAGAGTGAGAGACAATCTATCCCCGCTACTCAACACAATCATTCCGGCCTGCTTCTTCACACGTAGTGAAGCAATTGAATGCAAGTGAATGGGCAAGAAGGTGAAGAAGCGGTCGAGAGTCTAATGTTAGAGTACTTAGAATGCCGCTAAACGACCGAACATCGTATCCTAACTCTAGACCCCCGACAAAAACCGGATGTACACTGGTTGATCGCGGAACGAGAGCCACTTGCGTGTGTCACTATGGCGGGTTTTACACCCTGGGTATGGTAGTCGCTATCCGAGCGGATATGAATATCCTACCACCCGCACATATCAGTAGTTTTCAATGGCTTTTATGCATTTTTAAGGAACATTCTATGTATAATAAGTAATAACATATTATCAATAATAATAATAACAGTATTATACACTGACTGCTGGGCATGTTTCTACTGTACTAATGACAAGGGATAGAGCTTACTCCACAACGCTGACCTAATGCGGGTTGGTAGACTTCACACATCTTTGAAATTCTTATGAGAATTCTCAGGTATGCAGGTTTCCTCACGATGTTTTCCTTCACCGTTTAAGCATGCGATAATTAATAATGACATGTAATTTAAAAAATTCTAGATGTATATAATAAACAATATGTAAATGTGAACATGTAAATAAACAATTAACTTAATTTATAACACACAGCAGTCCTTAATATTTAAATATAAAATCATCATTTTGTGCTGCCTAACTGCCCCGGTGGCGCAGTTGTAATTGCGCATGCGTTACGACTGCTGTGCTGAGGTCTCGGGTTCGATCCCCGGGTCGGGTAAAGTGATATTGGGTTTTTCTATCTAGAAATTCTCAGTATTAGCCCGGAGTCTGGAATTTGTGCCTAGTATGGCAATAGGCTCGCCCCTTATCACATTGTGGGACCGAAATAAATTTGACAAAAAGTGGGTGTACTGGTTGCATCTCTGCGTACCCCTTTCGGGGATTACAGGCGTGAGTGTATGGGTCAAAATCAGAGAGGTGAACATTTTCCTTCGGAAAAAGTTTTTGTATCAAAAATGAAATTACAATAATAACATACTTATTTAAATATACTACTAACGTACACAAGTACATGCACTTCGCGTGTTTATTTTAAATAACAATATTTTAGTTGGTTTTTAAACAAAAATATGCCCCAATAATCATTTCGGGAACGTGTCCTTAAACGATATTTCGTAATTCAGATGTTTCAAAAAAGTAAACAAAGATAAAATTTAAACCGTATATCTATAATATTAGCTTTAAATATTAATAAAATACATAATATTCTATAAACCAAATTCAAATCATTTGGATTTTTTATATTTTGGTTCCACACATGTTGTCTGACTGTTGTCGAATCATTTTGTGAACGCAGCTTATATTTGTCTATGGAATTAAAAAAAGATTGCGTAGATGGCAATAATGAGCAACAGTGTGGAGCCCGCAAGTCAAAGTGGTCAAACAGTGGTCGATGTGTTTTCGGTTATAAATAATTGATTTTGCTGGTAAGTACCGTTTAATTCGATACATATTGAGCGTATCTTAATTCGCTGTCATTCCGGAAACGTAGTTTTGTTGCAGGATTTTCGAAAAAGTGTTTTTAGTGAAATTCTAATAAATATTGCGGTTCACTTGTTTATGACCCCTAAAATTGGCATCCAAAGTGGCGGCATGATGCGTGACATGCAAACACAAGTCGAATAGTCATTCCGGGAACGGTCATTCCGGGAACGTTTTCGTGTATAACAGGCTTTCCCGAAATGACAACTTGTGTATGAAATGCATTTCAATAGCTTAGGTAAGTGTACATTTCCTTTAAGGTATTAATACAATAAAAGTAACACGAAAGGTGAAAAAAGTAAAGAGAAAAAGGAGTCTAAAAAGAGGATAAACCAAGATAGTGTAGCTTACAATAAATAACCTGAAAAAGCTAACGCGAGCTATTTATGACTGCCTTAGTGGAGCAGTTGTAATTACGCATGCGTTACGACTGCTGTAGTGAGGTCTCGGGTTCGATCCCGGGGTCTGGTGAAGTGATATGGGTTTTCTTTTTAGAAATACTCAGTATCAACACGGAGTCTAGTTTTTTTATCTTGGCAAAGTGACCACACTGCACCTGATAGTAAGCGCAGCCCGGTCCAATTAGAGTATCGAGTAGTGAGAGACAATCTATCCCCCGCTACTCAACTCAATCATGCCGGCCTGTGTGTACATGTATGTGTATATAAAGTTTATTGTAATTAGATTATAAGTTTAAACTTTGACATCCATGCTCAAGTATAAATAAAACCTATAGTATTGAGAACTTGTATTAATTCTATGCATATAATATGTAGATAGCGCGTTTCGATCATTTACGGAACGCCACCGTTTATTGAATTAAACTGTTATTTCGAGAACATTCTCGTCATTTTCGGGAACGTCACTAAAATTGCAATTAAATCAATAATTAATATTTTTTCTTCAAATATTTACATACACAAAAATGAATATCGTTTAAACTTATTTGGTTATGTTATCATTAATTCGCACAGTCTATTAATAGCAAAAATAATTTGAAATTATGTATCAGAAATCAAACAACGACGAACATTTAAAAAAAGTAATGTCTTAATTGCAAAAATGTAGTAAATCACTATATTTTCCGATTAAAAAACATGCTTATTACAGTTTTCTTAAATCGTTTTTGTATTAAATTGAATGCGTATTATTTTAAATTAATTAGAAAAATATTCCCGAAATGATTTCCGACTCTACCAACATTTCCATGGACCGCCAGAACTTCGGAAATTTTTATTTTTTTACGTTCCTCTTCTCAAGAAAGTTTCGTAACATTTAGAGCTACCAAAATATTTTGTTAGATTTATTCAGAAGCAAACTTAATTTTTCAGATATTTGAAAACGCATAATGCTCACCTCTCTGATTTCGACCCGTATATATGTATGTAAAATCATCATTAAATTCTTCTGTAACTCGCGAACAATTTGACCCACAGTCACTGCCTGACAATTTTATACGGCTCTGGGCTACCGTATATTTCACAGAATTATTTGGCGTGTAAGAGATTGCCTTTAATTACAACCATCTGAATGACTTTGAAAACAAAATAACCGTGAAATTGTATTTGAAGTCACGGTAAAATTTACTGTGGTGGTGTTTTTTAACTTAAGTTGGAAAATTTTAAGAGGCTATTTTGGGTCGTTTGATGAAAGTTATCGTGCATGAATGTGATTTTATGTTTATATTAATATAACAAATTGCAAAGCAAAACATAATATTATTGTTAACTTTTAAACAGTCACAGTATATAGTAAGAGTATATATATAATGTAGTACATGCAGCCTGCATGGCGCAGCGGGCGATTAACCGGTTGGGAAACGAATTCGATTTCTAGATTGAGACAAAAAATTGTGTAACAGACGGGATCGTAGTCCCTCATAGTTCTTGATATCCAAGATACAGGTTTGACCTAGTGTGAGGTCAGAACTATGTGTGTGACTGTTGGGTGTATTTTCAACAGACTTCAAAAAAAGGTTCTCAATTCGACGTGTTTTTTTATGTTTGTTACCTCAGAACTCCGTCATTTATTGATTTTATATTTGTACCACTAAAAAGCAAAAAAAATTATTTCTTTTTAAGTAAAAATAAAACCGTCTTCAAAAAACCCAGACACAACTACTACCGAAACAACCATTACCGAATTTGGTTTTCAATAAATTATTTGTCATCACTAGTAGAATAGTAAATTTGTCAATTGGCGCTTCGTATTCCAACTCTGCCTGTTTATGTAAAGTATTTTTCGTATTATTTACCCCGTCTCCATCATCATTTTTGTCACATGTGCAAACAAATCAACAGACAACAAACAAACGCGAGCATGAAACAGCAGTTTAGAAATTTCACTCTGAAAGCAGAAATATTCCCAGAATCAAAAGTATCCTAATTAACTTTTTTTTATCCTGGCACGGCAAAGTGACAACTCTGCACCTGATGGTAAGCGCAGTGCCGCCCTATTAGAGTATCGAGTAGTGAGAGATAATCTATCCCTATACTCAAGCTGGTCTGCTTATTCACACTATGCCATGGGTAAGAAGGTGAAGAAGGTCAAAGTACTCAGACGGCCGCAAAACGGCCAACCATCGTCCCCCAACTCTAGACCCCCGACAAAGATCTTCTACCAGCTAATGAAAATCCCATCCAATTGGGTTCTGTAATTTTAGAGACTAACATGAGAAACAGCTAGAAAGATATACAGAGACAAATAAATACACAAATCACAGACAATTATATATATTCTGTCCCACTAAAGGTTTTCCCAATTTAACTTTACTTTACTTTGAGGTTGAAAAATTACTATATTAAAACATGCAAAAATATTTACGGACTAAAAATGCATGATCAGCTACCATGAGTCAACTTAAAAGCAGTAGAGCTCCTGCTTCCCTAAAATTCAATTATGTAAAGCCCGAATCAATCCTCTGATGTTAATCAACCGTTAAAAACATAAAAGGAGAAAAACAACATTGCCAATAAAAAATCTTTCCCGCTGAAACGTGCGCCCATCTCAATAAAATCTAATTTACGTTTCGCGTATTGACGTAAACAAACAATTTCTACCTACTTGCTAATAAAAATTAATTCTCTTTTTTTACTTTTACGTACAACATGAAAAGAATATAACTGGCTGTATCGTATGATATTATCTGTTTTAAGAGTATTACATTGATGACTAGCTTTTGTCCGCGGCTTAGCCCGCGTGGTTGTATATTTTTAAAGAAAAGGTATAATATCCATGGAGTCCTCTTAAGCTATTACACGTTTCTATATTTTGCGAACTGTCAAACGACTGACAGTTATGACAAACACGCTAAGGTTACATTAGAAAAGTTAATATGGTCTTTAAAATTTCTAACTCTCCGCGCAACTTACTTAATTTTTTCTTTCATAAGAACCTTCTCCTAACACTAACCAATAATCGAAATCGGTCCAGCCGTTCACACGTGATGCCGTGACCAAGGGAAAACAGGGTTAATTTTTATATATATACCTATAGATATGATAATATGAAACTAGTAGAAGTAGTTTGTGCGGATAAAGAAAGTTGTAAGTATAAATATGTGAGGTAAATATTAGTGTAGCAGCGATAGCCTAGTTGGTTGCGGTACGGACTGCCAAGACGAAAGTCGTAGGTTCGAAACCCAAGTGGCAACTGACTTTTCTAAAGTTATGTGTGTATTAAAATGTTAATTATCGCTTGCTTTACCGGTGAAGGAAAACATCGTG
This sequence comes from Laothoe populi, assembly GCA_905220505.1. Lineage (NCBI taxonomy): Eukaryota > Metazoa > Arthropoda > Insecta > Lepidoptera > Sphingidae > Laothoe > Laothoe populi. Next base: position 15,177,651 of record HG992159.1, read on the forward strand.
AGGAAACCTGCATACCTGAGAATTTTTCGAAGGTATGAGAAGTCTGCCAACCCGCATTAGGCCAGCGTGGTGGACTAAGGCCTAACCCCTCTCATTAGGAGAGGAGGCCCGTGCCCAGCAGTGGGACAATGTTTAATACAGGGCTAGTATTATTATTATAAATATTAGTGTATTGCTAATATACATAATGAAGGAGTTTTATTTTACTACGCGTCTTTCTCACCTCTCCCTCAGTTTGAAATTCTATACCATATCATTTTTAAGAATCGTAACTGGCAGTGGTTCAAAGTAAGTCACCTGATGGCAAGTGATCTTCACCACTCATGTACACCCATAATACCTGAGCACGGGTGTGTTGCCGGCCTTGAAAGAAAGAAATAAGGGTTGGGGAGGGGGTTTGGCGCCTACAAAATCACTCACCTTATAATGTACTAGAGCTACACAGCAGACCGGCATGATTGTGTTGAGTAGCAGGGGTTAGATTTTCTCTCGCTACTTGATACTCTAATTGGACGGCTCTGCGTTTACCATCAGGTGTAGTGTGGTCACAGCAAGCTTTCACGTTAGTTTTTTGTGAAACAATGGTAAAAACCAGATCCAACCGGCCCATTCATGTTGTAGACATCTGGCTACAGCACGGCTCTATCACTTTTGCTACCCTATTCAAACTTGCAATTTTAGAGTATTGAAAATTTCAGATAAGACGTGTTCATTAGGTGCCGCTGCTGGAGTGTCCCTCTCTTCACTTACTATTAAAACATAAATATTTTATACACTACACATTAACAAACTTTAAAAAGAGCTTATAAATTCGTCTGTATTTTTATTATTAGGCTATAACTTCATTGTGAATCGGGTTTGATTATAAATGTATTCCATAGGGATTATAATGTTTCCCAATTAGTTTAAAATCTGATGAGGCGAAAAGTGAAAATAAAAAGGGAGGGATATCTCACCCAATTGCAACAAACGATATAGTTAGTTTTTTGAACAAATAATCTTATTACTATATTTTTTTACGAGATACACAACTTAAAACCCCACCAACACAACATAATTTATCATGTGCCTTAATTTATAACGGCACTATAAAGTCATGTAAACACAACAATTTTGCCAATAAATAAAAATAATGTATCTTCAAGTTTATGGCAATTTCAGCAAACAAGCAGCAAGTTCACTCATAAATCTACTGCGTGGGCATGCACGACGATTCCATTCGACGCGTCTGTTAGAAAACTTATAGCTATTTGTTAATATATCATTTTCATCTTGCACATGAAATGTAGTAATTTTTTTTACAATAAGACAACTTGGGTAACGTACATTGAGCTGCTTTAATCTAATGTGGATCCAATAAAAAAATTACGGAGTTTAAATATTGTAGCCAGTTTCAAAAAGAGTTACGCTTTTTGCCTATTCTACCAAACTGCATTCTGAACTGGAGGTATGGTAAAAAAGGTTGACTGAATTTAAATATTAATTATATTGTTAACATGTTATATTAATCACATTTCCTGGATACAATAAATAATTTGAATGCATCATTATAAACAAATTTCTTATATTGAACCCCATACTGCTTACTAGGCTTTATTAAACACTGACTGCCCTACCCTTATTGTTTTCCCTTCTCATATTTCCATCCCATGGTTGTCTTGAAAAGATCGCCGAGAGCGATAAGGCCTAATAATATGTACTTTTAATTAGTTTTTGCAGTGTTTCTATTTTGTGTATCTTAGTGTACAATAAAGAGTATAAATAATAAATAAATAATTTAAATATAGATAATTTTCATTTTTTTGTCAAAGATAAATCTGTATAAACAAAACTAATTTTACGGATTTTAACGGTGTTTATTTAACTATTTAGTCCTGACGTTTTAAAGCTTTACAGCCTTCATGGTCATGGGGTGGACTCCGTTTTATTTCAATGTGTAATATTCGCGTAAACATGAGAAACCATAATGATAGAATATTCTAGTAAAGAGGTTTAAATAATCCAACAGACACACATATTATTCTGGAAAAGAATATGATTCTCTTATGTCGTGGATACCAGAACTACTTACTACTAACTATCTGGATATGACAGAAATATTTGTAGAAAATACAATAAAAGACAATTTATCAGTCGAGAACCAAACTCGGGCGTCTCAGCCCCACCGAGGATGCCATACAAGCTATTTATGCCAAATGTGAAAACAGTAATATGCTGTAATAAAAGAATACAATAAATAGTCACGTTTAGCCTCCGTGGCGCAGTTGGCTGTGAAACGAGAGGCAGTGGGTTCGATTCCCACACCGGCACAAATGTATGTGTGACAGACAGATACTTATATGCGAGGACTGGGTGTTGTGAGACCGAAAGTCTCTCGTACTCCGTGATACCCACAACACAAGACTCGTATCTTAGTGTGGGATCGGGGCTATGTGTGTGACTGTTGGGTGATATTTATTATGATTATATATGGTCCTATTTTTAAACAAAAGATAAATTAATGAATGAAGAAGTGCCAGTACCAATTTGTAATTGTATTATAATATTTAAGAATCACGCAAAAATATATGCTGCTAAAACAATTTCAACCCATCGCAATTTAGTCTTGAACAAATTAAGTAATAAATAAGATAATGAAGATTTCAAAAACATCAAATTCAATATTTCATTAAATAAACTTTATATATAATAACTTCGTTTCCTTCTAAAAGCTTATTTAAGACTATTGCCATCTTCCTCTGTATAAAAGTATAACATGATCCCACTCTAAACACAGAAGTGTAGCGTAAAATTTTAACAGTCCCCATAAAAGTGTATGTAAATTTGATACTGCTAAATTCGGAATCTGTCGCTTTCCCGAACCAAAAGCGGATTGATCTCTGCCTAAGGTAATAGGCGTTGAAACTCATCAATTTTTCCTCACCGTATATTTTATCTAACATCTCTAAGGATAGGCGCTTTTAGTGCAAATTGAGTTGGGTGGAAGATTGTCGAATCACTTTCGTAATGCCGTGCAAGCCCTAACCCACATTAGATTGGCTCACTCCAAGGCCAAACTTTTGGTTTGCTAACAAAAAATTCCAATGAAGCTATTGTCATTTTTTGCTGTTTGTGTAAAAGTAGGATAAAATCTCCCATTGTCTCACTTGGGCTTACTAAAACGTGGCATGTGCAAATGTGCAAGTTGAATTAACGGTATTTTGAGTTATAAAAGAGATCCTAAGTTTTCCCGCCAAGTGTGAGTTTTGATGTATGTGATTTTGTCAGATAGATTAGGCTAGTTGGATTTGCCTGTAATTTTCTGTCATATAAATTTATTTAAGAACAAATGACGAAGCACAATAAAATAAATATACTCGAATAACATCGCACACTTCGCCATTATGTTCGCTAGATTATTGGGTAGGTTGGTATTTGTATTGAATTGTAATTATACGCAATAATTGCAAAATAAAAATAAAATAAATTATAATTTTGAAAAGGACTTCAAAGTACACCACTAGAAAATAGACACTAATATAATAATAATAAACGCGACGCAAAAGATTCGATGAAACAGTTTGAATTTATACGTAAAATATATTTTTATGTATAATAAATTAAAGATAAATACGACCGAGTTTATTGGCATAACATTCGAGGGATTTTGTAGCAATATTTTCTCATTAAACATTTACAAAATATAAATTCTGAAAATGAAGTTTTAATATATTTTCTGAATTTATTAGTTTCCTTCATTCACTATTCTCTTTTTTAGATCAATCATGAATGAATGTTTATATTCCGCGTTTTGTATTTACATGACGTGCCAATAAAAGATATAAAAAAATATTTAAGTGAGTGTGTATGTATGTAAGTTAAGTTAGTCAAGCACAACTACGGAAAGAATATTATAAGGCCGCTTAATAATAAGTAAGTTAGAAGCAATTAAAATTTTGTAGAAAGAGTAACTGTCAAATGACAGAAAGAAGGTGGCCAATATGATTCATGACGTCACCGCTCGTAATGTAGTACAATCGTGCGAGGGAGATAGTTGAATTGTTCCCACCACTTCCCCACTTTTGCTCAATATCTAAAACAATGATTACGGCCAATTTTTTTTATTAATTCTGATACAGTTTTCACTAAAAGGTATTTTTTCGTAATATTATGTAATATTGCAAAAATTAAAAACAGGGTAGTTTCCTATCCATCACGGTAACCTCTGCCTGTCGTACGAGGCGACCAATTGGGGCCATCGGGGGTCGCGGGCTCGCAGCGGGGGGCTGTCAGCCCAAATCGATGCACTCCCAGTTTCGGAGCATCGTGCGACCCCGAGATGGACGGCAGCGCGAGTGGTAAGGCCTCATTCGCTGTCGTTGTTCGGTGCGCGGGGGCTCCTAAGCCCTCCCATGGAGATGGGCTGCTACGCAGCACCGCGCAGGGACGGTTCCGGCAGCAATTCGAGCACTCCTTAGAATACCCCGGGATCGCTCCGTAAGCGCCGAAGAAGGCCACCGCGGGGTTTTAGCTGGTAGTGTCGGGTGGGGTGTACATAGGGGGTAGGGAATCGGCCCAGCGGCTGCCCGGATAGCCATCATCCGATCGAAGGGGATGCTGGGTCGTAAGACCGGCTAGTCCAGCATAACCGTTTTATTCTTATTCCGCTTCCCCCCGGAGCGGGCGGTAGTTTATTTATTTATTTATATTGAACAATATCATTACAGGTACTTAAACCTAATACAATATTGTCGCTTAACTAAATTAACTATTTCAGAATATACTACTTAATACTACAATATTTACATATACCTATAATAGGTGTCATTTTTGTTTTTATATAGTAATAAAACGCTTTCCCCGCGACAACAAACAACAACAAAAAGGGTAGTTTCGTACCTTTATAACATTTTGTAAGTATTGAATACTTTCTATAATAAACAATGTATTCAATATTTAAGATGCGACTGTATTGACTCTTGCTAAAGTAGCTATACCATTATGACCAAGAAGAATGAGTTTTAATCTTAACTTTTTCGCTGATTCTCCTTTAAGAGTTCTTGTTTAACAAGATCTCGGTGCTCTTTTGTAGTCGTTTTTAACTTAAGCTTGTTCTACGGGAACCAATTTTAACTTGTTTAATTTGAAAAGAATCGTCTTGGGTTGCAAATCAGTTGTTTATTTGTGTTCGTGTTAAAAGTGCAACGTAGTTGTGTAATTACTGCCAGTGTTGTAGGAATTTAAGATGAGGAACAGCAAAGTTTTAGTCTGTTGTTTATTTCATTACATTTATGTATAAACACTTTTATTCACACAGAGCTGCCAACATTAATGTATCAGTGGAAAACAAAAATCTTGTCGTTTAATTTAGGCCATAGCTTAATTTTTTAAAGTGTTTATATAGTGTGGGTATGAAATATTTGAAATCCTTTTTTGGATTGATCGGGAAATTATTATTTTAAAATTAAAGATTAAATGTTTCTAAATATTATGTGCAATTAATTACCTCTTCTGGACAATGAGTAGAGACAGCCCTAATAGAGTTGTTGGAAAGCGATAACACAATGTATAACAGAAATGACAATGTGTCACGTGATCATAGTACGTCCGCAACCATATGGTGTTAACACAATGGCTGTAAATACGACCACGCAGCACATTTTACACACATCATAGGTTCTAACAAGTGTACCGGTAGCAGATAACGGTTCGCCTTCCGCGAAATTTGTGGATCGGCTCGTCCTTTTTTGGCTGGTTAAAAGTTCTCTATGAAAAAGTAATAGACCCCGCGTTGCTTAGGGTCTATTACTTTTTCATTGAGAACTATTTTTTTCTAGATGATGAAGTGGTGCATTAATAAAAAACTATGTATTTGAATTCTACTAAGATTATAAAAAATAAAGTAGTAGAACAGATAGCTCTGCTTTTTTATACTCGTAATTAAAACTATTTTAATTCAACAAAAAATTTCTTCAATATTTAAGCTAATTTACTCATATACCCACGAAACATTGAAAAAATCATAAGTGTATTGAGCCGGTCTTAGAAAGTGCTACTTTCGTATCAATAGTCTACACCTCACTCAGGTTATCACTGCTTTTAGAAAATACAATCCTAAAAAATCCCTTACTTTCAACATTTTATCTTTTTCGAAACGTGCCGAAACTGTAAAATTAACCATGCTTAACTCTATAAGAACATTAAATTTAACGTCTTCCTCTCGCCATAAAAGTATATTGGCACGCTGAATGTTTGTTGGCATTTCCCTCGCGGTTCCAGCGTGATCAGAACATTTTTAATGCTTATAGAAAAAATGAGAGCTTCATGAAACGTTATTCTACAAATAGTATGGTTATTAACAGTTGTCACGTACTAATGATTCTAGCATCGAGTATTGTTCTTTAACTCATATTCTTTAACGCATCCAAGGGCGATTTCTAAGGTTTTTGCAATTTAAAACTAAAATTTACTTAGCCGACTACCAAGCACGATGTAAAAAAATTCACATATTGCCATTATACGAACGCAGGCGCGTAGCAGACTTAATATACCTTTTTAAAGTTGCACATGGTTCCATTGACTGTCCGGAGCTGCTAGGCAACCTAGGACTAGTAACACAACCCATACCGCTGCGCAAGCCGAGACTGCTCCACACCCCCGCGGTGCACTCCACATATAGGCAGAACTGCTTTACTATACGTGCATGTAGAACATACAACCAACTCTCTGGTGAGATTGATTTGGACTTGTTTCATACCAGTGTCTCTCAACTTAAAACAATAAAATATTTCAATACTTAAAGTGATTACCAGTTAATGCACTCGTACTTCATCCAATTTTTTATGTGCCTTAGCCGACCAACACATTTTTTAAATAATTTTAACTATTTGTGGAAACTTTTAAATGGCCTTTTTGTTTATAATATTATGTTTTTATATTGTAAATGCTAGCTGTAAGTTTTCCGAATAAATAATAAATAAATAAATAGTATATATGTAAATATGCTTGTATTTATACAACTGTCACACACACAGTTCTGACCCCACACTAGGTAAAACCTGTATCGTGGGTATTAAGAACTACGAGCGACTACAGTCCAACAACACCCAGACCCGAGGCAAATATTTCTCTGTCACACAAACATTTGCCTTGGTGCGGGAATCGAACCCACGGCCTCTCGTTTCACAGCCGGCTACTCGCCCGCTGCGCCACGGAGGCTGACTGAATATTTATTATGTGTGTATACAAGTTATTATTATCTTTATGCACCTACCCTGCTCATTTTTGTACCTCCTTAAGGTTGCCTGGGAGAGAATGTCTTTGGCATTAAGTTCGCCTATATACCTTGTATATGAAGTGTAGAAATAAATAAACTATTTATTGGCTCTTCAAGATGCTGAAGGTAAATGGTTACCATCACCTGTGGACATCAGCTGTGTCAAAGGCACAGCAAAGCCACTGCCTACCTAAGATAGAACATTTCACAGGAATACCGCATAACCTCAGCCACCCCAAATAAAACGTAAAGTTACAATTGTAATAGGTACACTTAAATTATACTGTGATGAATGTGATGATGCTTACGTATTTGTAAAAACCTTGGGTACCCTCGATATAAATGTTTCTTTGGTGTGGATTTCGGTTACTGCTTTTAAAGTCATATAACCTTGATTTAAATAAATATCACTCAACAGTCACACATAGTCCTGGCCCCACACTAGATCAAACCTGTATCGTGGGTATCAGGAACTACGAGGCTACTACTGTCTGGGCATTTGATTGTTCTCTACACTAAGATATCACCGCTTCATCTAAATCCGGAATTTCTTATGGGTTTTTTTATTGCCTTGATAGGCAGACGAGCAGACGGACCACCTGATGGTAAGTAGTCACCGCCGCCCATAGACTTCTGCAATGCCAAGGCACAGCAAAGCCGCTGCCTACCGGGTTGTTGTTCATTTTTATATTCAATGTGTAACGTGATCATAGTACGTCCGCAACCATATGGCGTTAACACAATGGCCGTGTAATATGTAAATACGACCACGCAGCACATTTTGTACACATCATATGTTCTAACAAGTGTGCCGGTAGCAGATAACGGTTCGCCTTCCGCGCAATTTGTGGATCGGCTCGTCCTTTTTTGGCTGGCTAAAAGTTCTGTATGAAAAAGTAATAGACCACGCGTTGCTTAGGGTCTATTACTTTTTCATTGAGAACTAATTTTTTCTAGATTATGAAGTGGTGTATTAATAAAAAAACTATGTATTTTAATTCTACTAAGATTATAAGAAATAAAGTAGCAGAACAGATAGCTCTACTTTTTTATACTCTTAATTAAAGCGAGTTATTAACTTTGTATTTTGAGAAAGTTTTAAGGGTAAACTCTACAAACACACCGAAAAAGTGATCTTTGTTTGTTAAAGTTGGAATCGAACAATTTAGAAGTCTACGAGTGTAGTATTGATGGATGAACTTTTTGTTTAAGTATTTTAAAGGTACGCAAAAGTTTTTTTCGTGAAAATGTTACCTTATCTTTTGAAAAAACAAAGGAAAGAAGTTTTAATGATGCGAATTTTCGCAAAGACTGTCTATGTATCCATGGGGATTAATTTCTTAAAATGCGATTTCTTCGGTACTTATTATAAAAGGTAGAAAGTTCATCGCTTAGTCGATTTTGTCAACATTATCCCCCCAAGTGACATTGGTGTCTGAGAGCTCATTAATATTCTTGTTGTTGTTTATTCATGGTAAAAGTACCCAAAATCACCTAAGTTTGGGCCATTCAAAAAGTCTATTTCCATTTCTGCAAAAATACTCTAATGTTTTTATTTAAATTTAATATTTCAGGAAAAATTCAGCATTGGGAATTGCTTTAATTATTTTTAGAAATAAATTTCAGATGTAGTTGCCCTTGTATAAAATACGTTCACACTTCTACAAGTATTCTTGTGTTAATCTTGTCCCCATTCTCAAAAGAGGTGGGCTATCATACGCAATGGAGTGCATCGACGCGTGACATTGTTGAAAAATGGCTCTATAAACTAGCTTTCAAATAAATTGCCAGGTTACGTGCGTTCAAATAAATTAGGTTCAAATAAATTACTTATCTTCAAATATCTGTAATAGGAGAATGTGTTAGATGTTAATTTTGATAAAACAATAAAAAAATGAGAAACCCTTTCTTTTTTTCTAAAAGAATTTAATTGTTAAAACTAGTGTATCATATTTTTCTTATTAGCTCTAACGTCACTAGAGCTATTTAGTGTCGATAAAAAATTATTTAATCTTCGGAATTTTTACGATAAAATAGAGGAGGCCATATTCTGCACTGGGAAAGTGTATGATACGTATTATTTATATAAATAAAAATAAATGAATCGTTTGCCTTGTATGGAGTCCTAAACTATTCATTAGATTATGATGAAACATTGGTGAGTTGTGCTTCATACGCTCGCGATGGTTACTGGCAGAAAAAAATTAAAAGAACTCGCTAAATGGCGCTGCAATCGCAATTAATCAATTTTACTTTAAGTGACATTGCAACGCATGCCGGGTGCAATTAGTATTTTAATAAACATTAACAACATAAGAGCAGCGATAGCCTAGTTGGTTGCGGTACGGACTGCCAAGACGAAAGTCGTAGGTTCAAAACCCAAGTGGCATACACCTCTGACTTTTCTAAAGTAAAGTGTGTATTAAAATGTTAATTATCGCTTGTTTTAACGGTGAAGGAAAACATCGTGAGGAAACCTGCATATCTGAGAATTTTTCGAAGGTATGAGAAGTCTGCCAATCCGCATTAGGCCAGCGTGGTGGACTAAGGCCTAACCCCTCTCATTAGTAGAGGAGGCCCGTGCCCAGCAGTGGGACAATGTTTAATACAGGGCTAGTATTATTATTATTATATTAAACATTCAGTAAGTCATTACACCATAGACAAGCAAAAGCTACAAAATAAATATAAACACTGACATCAACAATGAAAGCAAACATCAATCATATTTACAACTAATTTGGTACAAATCTTTGATACACGTGTAAATAAACACAGCTGAACACACAATAATTGTGTCGTTTAACCAAACAGATACGTTGGTTGTGCCAATATTTCACATTGCACGTTAGTAGTTGCATTGCCGTTAATTGAATTGATTTCCAACTACCTAACAGTGCGTGTTTACTATTGGCTTACTGTCTGCCAAATTGCCGTACTTTATTCTATTAACTAAAACACTAATTCATAGTATATTAAAAGGCCAAACATGTAGTACATTTTTATATATATTTATTTCAAAAAAGGTACAGAAAACTTAACTTAAATAAACTATGTTCGTGTCGTGAACAGTGTAACGAAAAGTAAATAAAAGTAATAACGAAATGTTATAGGTATTAATTAGATGAATATGTCCTTTTTTTATCGAAACATTTTAAATTTAAACATCGAAAATCTTTATAAAATAACTTATTCGTGTGGAATAAGCAACGTGTCAGCTCCATTTTAGGCTATGACAAAAAAATATGAACAGATAACTTTTGGAATTTACTGCTCTGCATATATAAAACATCAACCATCCAGATTTATAGAGCGTCTCATTTACAGATGTGTTATAATATATTTACATATCCATTCCAAACTGCTCGGAATTTTGTGACACTAATTTCCTGGAATCAAATGGGAAAAAAAACTACTGCGTGAATTTTAGTAGAATTAATATAACTCGAACGTCAGTATTTAACCATAATATTCGAAATCTGCGTGTAAAAAAATCTAAAACCGTATAAAGGTTTTTACATTGAACATGTTTCTAGTTAATCCTTGATCGTTTCTGCAGATCTGATGTTCAATTGATATTCCATGTTGTGATGCAATCCCAACTGCAGCTTTTAATAAAAATCGCATAGATTTTTTCGCTAGCACTTAGTTTAACTCCCTAGGAACTTCTGTGTAAAAGTAGAAAACTGTGTATAGAATATAAACGTTTAAAAAAAACTTATTTTATGAATTTTAGCGTGGTTTATATTTACTTTTTAGTCTCTCGCAGTCACTGATACCTTTTTTTTTCATATCATATTCCGACAAACGAGCCAGTGGGTCACCTGATGTTAAGTGATCTCCACCGCCCATGAACATCCACAATACCGAAAGTATCACATATGCGCTGTCGGCCTTAAAGGACAGGAATAGGGATTAGGGAAGGGAAGGGGGAATCTGGGCCTCCGGATATCTCACTTACCATACGAAACGCGACAGTAAACTCTCACTTTACGTTGGTTTTCTGTGAGACAGTGGTACTACCCCGGTCGAGTCGGCCCATTCATGCTGTAGACAAATATGTCTACAGCGTGGCTCTACCACTTTAATTAACCACTTTAACCTACAACACAAGACTCGTATCTTAGTGTGGGATCGGGGCTATGTGTGTGACTGTTGGGTGTTATTTATTATTATTATTTCTTTAATTTTAATTTCATTTTTTGTCAGTCCGATCATCGCTGAAAAAAGCTCACAGTAGCTCTTGAGGTTTAGCAGTTGGGCGTCTGGGACTGGCGATATTCATGACCTCGAAGGTTGTGAAGTTTTCGAAACATCGTGCAAGTAAAATGAATAGAGATTTGTTAAAATGAAATTTATTGAATTACTTTTATTTCAATGTCTAATTTTCTGGTAAACGTAAGAAATTATACGAAATTTTAAGTTAAATATAGTCCAAGATTTACAGTGTTCTACCAGGCAACAGCTAGTTACATATGAATTGTTCTTGTTGATATAAAAAAAAACTCGCTTTATCGGTTTCTTAATGTATTTTATTTCATAAGTACCTAAAATGTATAACATAAATATTTTATACAGAAGTTATAAAGATAATTAATATTAGTAAAAAATTAGGCACAGTTTGGACTAACTTCTCTGCCACTGGTGATTGTATTAATATATTTAGTCATAAACACAGTACTATAAGAAAGACTTTAAAATTATTGTCTAAACTAAATGAAAAGATCCCATGCTTCGGATGTCAGTATCAAAATAAAATATGGTCGTGTCAATTTACTTCTTGCTTAGCTTACATTGCTGCAATAAACGACACACAATAAGTTCCCCGATACTGAAATAAGCATTGTTTGTTGCCATTTAATTGTTAACTCAAGCCCCATTGATATCTACAACGATATGACCTACACGCAAACTCTGTTAAAAGTACGAAAGTTCTTTCAACACAAATAATATTTACATCATATTTTCCTAATTTAAAATTATTTCCTACCGGTATATTTTATCATCTTGAGGTGGCATGCTTATGAAATACGGCGCTGGCGGCGGAGGTGCTAAGTATCTCACGGAACCGGGTCCTGGTTGCATTTTATGGGGCAATGTAGCATTTGATAATGAGGCTGGTGGCATGGTTCCAGCGTAACCTGGCCATGCGCCTCCCCACATAGCAGGGGTACCTCCTGCTGGACTACTAGCTAAAGGTCCACCTCTATAGGATGTCGTCGTCATCCTTAACCTAACAATACATATGGCTACAATCAATATAGCAATAAAAGCCACTACACCCCCAACTATACCTATAATAAGATTATCGTCATTACTTGTTGCTGCAACACCAATGACAGGCGCTCCTTTAGGTTCACCAGCTTTCGGTCTGTCATGTGAAGGAGCAACTGACCAAATAATATCTGGTTCTGAGGATGTCCGATGTACAAGACGCGGCTGAGGTGTGGTCAACATACTAGTAGAAGTTGTAGTAGTTCGCCTTTTTGTGTCACAAGTCAGTTCATCGTCGCCTATTTCAACCAATAAAAATCCTGATAAATGTTCTGGCGATTCACATCGGACATCGTCTATACCTACGTTAGGTAACCACCTCCGTAATGCACGGGCGTTACAATCACAACGAATAGGGTTACTGTTTAAACCAAGCATGGATATATCAGCCTTGCGATCATCAAGAGCCACAAGCAGCTGTGATTGCAAAGTAGTCAGTTGACTACCAGCTACGTCTATTGTTATATGTGATGATCTAGGCAACGGGAATAAAATGGCGGGCGGCAACGAAGCTACTGATGTATTCCTAAATCGCACCGTAATTGTTGGAGCCTTTAACCCAGCTAAAACACCAGATGAGACGGTTTTTAAACGAGATCCTCTGATACCAAGTTCTTCGAGCCTTGGATGTAATATTGTATGTAACTGATCACCACCAATATTTGTATCTTTAACTTCTACATCCAATTTCTCTAAAGCTAATAAATATTGTAAAGCACCTTGTACGTCGATATATCCCAGCCTTGGATAGCCATATGCTCTCAACTCAACTAGATTGGCGAACGTTCTAAAAGCATTTTTCTCTATCCTGGTACATTTTTCTAAATTTGTAATATCTAAAATTCGAAGTGATGATATGCCTTCAAAATTACCATCCATGATCATCACAATTGGATTACTTGAAATGTTTAAGCGTTGAAGGTTTTTCAGCTTAGGCCAAGAAATTGCCAGCGATCCGGTTACATCAGTGATTTGGTTGTGAGATAAATCCAAAGATTCTAATAACGTTGTTCGTGTAAATGTCTTTTCCGATAATTTCGTAATGTTATTAAATGACAGATTTAGGTTATACAAGAACGGTGTTTCTAATTGTCCTATGTGTTGAATTCCTGTCCCAGCTAGATTTAGATCTCTCACAGTCTTGGGTTCTGTCAGTACATTATTGATTGTTTTCTCAGAAAGAGGATTGAAAGAAAGATCTAATTTCTTGATATTCACCATGACACTGTCCTCGCCGGGTATATCCACAATCTGATTGTGCGATAAATCAACCGTTGAAACAAAGAAGTATTGTTTTTGTAAAGCCTTCAACGGAGCGTGTTCGAATGAATTTCGTCTCAGAATAATTTTCTCTAACATATGCAGCCTATTTCTTTCGAAAATATTATCGGGTAATTCGGTTAGTAAATTGCCGCTTAAGTCCAAAATCTCGAGTCGAATAAGCCCTTCAAAAAGTCTGTCTCCTAACCGATCGATCTTGTTGTTTGACAAATCCAAGTATTGTATTTGCGTCGAATTATGGAAGGCCATTTCGCTTATTGTTTCAAGTTCGTTCCTTGCCAACAAAATTGTCCTCAATTTTGGAAGGCGAGCAAAGTCGAGTTCGTCTACATTTTTCAATTCATTTCCAGATAAATCTACCAGTTCTAAGTACTGTAAAGTACTTATAAGTTCTGACGGAAAGAAGTTGAACTTGTTGTTAGTAAGTATTATTTCTCTCAAACGTGGATGTATTTTGAACGACGACGGGAACAAATAACTAAGTTGATTATCCGATAGATCTATGACTTCAAGGCTCGTTCCCGTATTAAAGAATTCTCCTTTGAAAGCACTTAATTGATTACCTTTCAAGGATAAATACTGAATAGACATTACGTTGACAAATGATGGAGTCCTTACGTTCACTATGTTGTTAAAAGATAAATCCAAATAAGTTAGATTACGCAGATTCTTGAATGAGTTTTCAGAAATTTCTTGTAAAAGATTATAAGACAAATCTATTGTTTCTAGATTAAGATTTTTAGAAAACAAATTTACAGGTAATGCCTTCAAGCCGTTGCGACTCAAATCAACAGACAATAAGGCATGATTCTGCTCAAATACATTTTGCGGTAGCACGTTAATATGCCAATTTCGACTCATATTCAAATGAGTTAAACTAGGTATCGATTCAAACGCTTCTGTTGGTACATTAGATATTTGATTATCAGATATGTCCAGGAACCACAGATTAACAAACTTTAATTGCTGGCCCGTAAATCCGAGAATTCTATTTTGCGCCAAAGACAAGAAGTCTAGCGACTGTTCCAGTCCCTCGAACACTTCTGCAGCGATAGAATTAAGTAAATTCCCTGATAGATCCAAATGTTTCAACATTTTGAAATGTTCGAATGCGGCGACGGGTAATTCTCTTATTACATTCCGAGATAAAACTAAAGACGTCACTTTATCTGACACTGATCGGAGTATATCATTCGATAACGCAGTAACTCTATTAAAACCTAAATGAACGGAAACTAGATTTGGTAGCCGTGAGAGTGCTGTTGCTGGAATCAGTAGTATATTGTTGTCACGTAAAAGAAGTGTTTTGAGGGCTGTCAGTCCGTCGAAAGCGTCGTCTTCGACCTGCAAAAAAAGTTATGCGTATAATAGCTACCACAAACTAAAGAGTTTCTAAAGGGTCATGTTTAATATTAAATACATAGTATTTTTGAGCAATGCAATCCACTTTATTTGTCTTCAATTACTAAGCAGAAACGCAACCTAATCTAAATTATAAATCGTTTTACATGTAAATAAAATAATCTAATCGCTTACCGTTCGCAACGAATTTACGCCAATATCCAAATAATTTAATTCTGTGAGACCAACAAATGTGCCCGGGGCTAGTTTGACCAAATTGTTTCGGCTAAGGTCTAATACTTGCAGTGTAGATAGCGTGCTCAGGTGGTTGTTGCCAATATTCTGAAATTGAATGGTTTAAACAAAGTATTAGTCTTATAATCTGAAAAATACAGTTGGCTTTTGAGTAAACTAAGTAGATCATTAAAGTTACTAAATTGGATTAAATATATTCACTAGAAAAAATAGTTGCACATTTCAATCCTCCAATTTCACTAAAAGCTACTTTATGGTACAATTCAGTGGAGTAAAATAAATTTAACTATGTAACAATATTAAAATAATACATAATAATATTAATAGTAACAGCTAACCATAAACCTGATAGTTCTAAAAACATCTCTAAACTATGCTAAAGATTGAACACCTAAACGGCAATACCTACCGTAATCATATTACTCGACAGATTCAAATGCCTCAGAGCGACAAAAGATTTAAAGGCAACTGTCGGGAAGTCGGCTATGAAGTTCTCCGAGAGGTCTAACTTCTCCAAATTCTCGGCTCCTTGAAATACGTCACTGTTAAACTTGGAGAGCCTATTACGACCCAAATCGAGTGTCTGTAAGTCGCTCAAGCCTATGAAAGCGCCCCCTTCAATGGCGGATATCATGTTGCCATGTAGATCTATCTCCTCCAACGTCTTCTGAGATATAAATGAGGCTTGGCGTATTAGTGCTGGAATGAAAATCATTGGAACGTTAATATCATAAATAAGATAATGATTATTTAAAAAAATATCACAGGTAACTTCGCAAAAAAGGAATCTATAACATTTAAAATCTTATCATATAAAATGATTAACAAAACAATAATAGCTCTTTATAAGGTCTGTACCCTGAATAATGTACCTTTAATATTCTTCTCAAACTTTTTGTTTCTATACTTTGAGCTTTAATTATTATACCCTTATATTATACCTTTGTTAGATGATTAAATTACGTCTCAACATATTCAGTAATATCCAGACATCAACGTACATCAAGACTAATATAAAAAAAATTAGATATATTTAACCATTTTCCGAAAAAGGTAAAGGAACGTAATAAACTCACCTATTCTATTTTCCCTCAGCGAGAGAACTTTCAATGATTGCGGCCCGTTTAGAGACGTGGAGGGCACAGAATTCATGTTATTACGTTCCAAACGGAAAACCTGAAAAAATATTTTACAATTCAATCAAAAACTAGTGGAGGAATTTTATTAAAAATTGTATTAACATTATATTGATAATAACTTAACAGCTTCCGTGGCACCGCGGGTGTACCCTGTGAAAGGAGAGGGTGCGGGTTCGATTCCCACACCGAGACTAATGTATATGTGGTGGTGTAGCGGAACCGTAGTCTCTCGTAGTTCTTAATACCTACGACATAGGTTTCACCTAATCTGTGGTCAAGACTATGTGACTTTTGGATGTATATATTTAATAGCATAGGTCAAAGGGAAGCCTGGATTCTAGGTTTTATCACCAAATAACGTTTTATGTATCCTTTGAAGCTATATATAATTTTGATTTTAAAGGTGGACTGGCATCGGATTCCTCGCCACACCTTTTCATAACACTTTCTTCTTCCTTTTCTTTCTTTTCACTAACACTCGTATTAATAAACAAGACATTACTTTGTCTCAAGTAATTACTTAAGTAGGTAATTTCGTTACTCAAGCATCGGACATCGCTGCTAATACTTTGCCTAGTAATCTTATGTCAAACTATTGTCACTTGGTTAAGAATTCTTAACTATAAAATAGAATCATTGCTCAAGTAATTACTTTTACTCAAGTTAAATATTTTTCTCGATTATAAATACGAGTGTAAGAGTAGATGAATGCAACAAATAGCACCAAATTTCTCCAACATTATTTCTGTGTCTATGTCATGATATAACAAGAAGTGATCTTTCGCCCCGGCACAGCGTCAGCAATCCACTCCATTAGTTTCATAGTAATAAGCGAGATCGATTCACGTACATTGCATACATGCATACATATATACTCACGCCTGTAATCCCCGAAGGGGTAGGCAGAGGTGTAACCAGTACACCCACTTTTCACCGAATTTCGGTCCCATAATGTGATAGGGGGCGATCCTATCGTCATACCGGGCACAGATTCCAGACTACGGGCTAATACTGAGAATTTCTAGATAAAAACCCCAATATCACTTTAGCCGACCCGGGGATCGAACCCGAGACCTCAGCAAAGCAGTCGTAACGTATGCGCAATTACAACTGCGCCACTGAGGCACATGCATTGCATGGTCCCCAAATATTTGTTTTTGGTCTGGGTGTTGAGAGACCGAAGTTTTTTAGTTCCTTACACCCATGACACAAGATAATTCAATCTTAGTATGAGGTCAGGACTATGTTCCTGTTAAGTGTTATTTATTTATACATATATTTTCAAAGTGGAAAGTTAACGCAAAAGTTTTTTTATTATTTTGTAAATCAAGTATTTTGTTAGTTGCCAATACCTCCAGACAAAAAAGATATAAAAACACGAATGCAAATAAAGAAATAGAATTCATAAGCATTTCTACCAGAAAATATTTTTTCCCGGCGGCTGAAAATTACATCGTCAAACTAAACGGAGCATTCGCTTTTGTTTTTCCACGTTCCTTAGCTTCCACTCAATTTACCTGAGAAAATATCCGAGACTGAAAAATTACTATTGTGCAAAAAGGAAGGGAACTACAGCTCTCAAATAACTAGTCTCGGCTAAAAGGTAGTCTGGTATCGCATTTTCTTATATTGGGCGTATACTATAATCCTTTACATTTAGCTTACAATTTAATAAGTGGATAGTTAGTTGGATTTTAAAATAATGTAAACTTCGGTCTACAACCCATCTATATCTATCTATATCATCAATATACTACTCCACTAAAACCTAAAGAAGCTCATATGACATAACCCTCCCTTTTGCTTCGCCATAGTCGGGTAAAAAAGAATACATTTCAGTAACGTATTTAAGTCGTTTTGATATCGAACAAACAATTGCGTCGTATCAATTTAATAATAATAACTACACCCATCAGTCACACACATAGTTCTGACCCCACACTAGGTAAAACCTGTATCGTGGGTATCAAGAACTATGAGGGACTACGGTCCCACAACACCCAGACCCGAAATAAATAACTATCTGTCACACAAATATTTGTCTCGGTGTGGGAATCGAACCCACGGCCTCTCGTTTCACAGCCGGCTACTCGCCCGCTACGCCACGGAGGCTGCCTAATTTATTTATTAATATGCCCCATTAGTTGACTACCACTCGAGAAGTCGCAACATTTTTTTATTCTGACATGGCAAAGTGACCACACTGCACCTGATGGTAAGCGCAGTGCCGTCCAATTAGAGTATAGAATAGCAAGAGACAATCTATACCCTGCTATTCATCAGAATCATGCCGGCCTGCTTCTTCATACTACGCCATTGGGTAAGAAGGTGAAGAAGCGGTCGAGATTCTAGTGCCAGATTACTCAGAAAGTCGCAACACGGCCAAACATTGCACTCCTACTCTAGACCCCTGCCAAAAACCGGGTGTTCACTGGCTGATCCCGGAACGCGACACACTTGTGTGGGCCACAATGGGGGGTTTTACTTGTCGCTATCCGGGCGGATATGAATATCCTACCACCAGCAGAATATAATAAAATATTAAAGTAGTTAAAAATGTTATACCTTAAGAACATCACATCCTATGAGTAGCCCTTCTTCCAGACCTCGGATATTGTTGCCACTTAAATCCAATTCTTCTAAAGCTGGTAGATTATGAAGCTCGGCAGTGGAGAATATCGGGTTCAAGTTGTCACCTAGCAGGTTATCAGCTAACGCCAATTTGGTAAGATTGCCCCGGACGCCCGCCAAGAGACGATCAGGCAACCGCCGCAGACTATTATGAGAAAAATCTAGTTCTCTTAAAGGCAGACCGTAGGATGAGAATATCTGAAAAAGGAATACACAAATGTTAGAAAATATAAATGAAAATATTAACTTTGATATTATACTTAATCCTGTAAAAGTTTTATGAAAAAATGCTTTTATTTACTATTTAAAAAGCTAGCAGGTAGATTCCTTTTTGCATCTATGTTACTTGATGATTAACAGCGTCAGTAAGTACGGATAAATAGAGATGGAATTAACTGGAAGTCTGAAGGTTCGTTCAACAAATGAATGGGCAAACATTAATTAAATGACAAAGCCAACGACCTTTCTGGCAAAGGTCTTGTCGATTTTAAACATGGTTAGGGGTCGTCTTTGAAGTTCCGTCCGTCGTCCAAATATGTTTTAAACAGAATATGCTACAGCTATTACACTAGCGGTGGCACTGATCAGCATTTATTTAAAAATCAATTCTCTTCAAATACTTTGTCATACCAATAGAAATACAAAGTAAAGAAACGAAAAACATAAACTCTTAGAATTTTAATACACTCCGAAAACGACAAGCACATACATACATATGCACTCACGACTGTAATCCCCGAAGGGGTGGGCAGAGGTGTAACCAGTACACCCACATTTCTCCAAACTTATTACCGTCCCTATTGTGATAAGGGGCAAGCCTATCGCCGTACCACCACAATTCCAAACTCCGAGCTCATACTGAGTATTTCGTGATAGCAAAACCCAACATCGATATACCTCACCTGGGGATCGAACCCGACGCCTCAGCACAACAGTCATACCGCGAACGAGACCACGCCACCGAGACAGTCACATACGATAAGTAAATCGTTCATAAAGACTTACAAGTACTCGAGTATTTGGCCATAAATTTTGGTACTAATATGGTATGGCAACATAATAAGACCGACAAGTATAGTATAAAACAAATGAGGCGGTAAATACCAATCGCGTCCAAATGAAATGAGGGAACGCCGCAATGATTTCCCGAATTGGTTCGACTGAATTATTTAAACAATAACGTCAAACTGATAAAATTTAATTAATGTTTGATTTGATGTAAGCATTTGTGCTTGCTGGCGGAATTACGAAACACGTTGTGATGGTTTTTAATTTGAGGGGATCGTTTTATATTCTAGTTTAAGAATTGCTTAAGTGAGATATAAGGCTTGCCGTTCCGATTTATACAATTAGATTTATACTTATTTGTATGAACTCTTATGGATATTGAAATTTATCAAAAAAAAATTATCTAGAAATTCTCGTTAAAGATCTAGATTGTCAAACTGCCGAATGTACGTAAAAATAGCAGTTATTCAAATCCCACGTTCAAACGGCGAACATAAGTTTTCCAAAAATAAACTTGTTCTATTTGGCTTTGGAGCAGGTTTATTGATATTTGTTCTAAGCCACACGGCGCATACAGAGCTCAGCGCGATTCAGGCCGCATTCGGCGGAAATTGCATGCTCTGAACCCGAACTGGCGTCATTTAATCTTTAGAAATACGCTATATTTCATATTATCTTGTTTTGATAGCATGAAGGCAGCTTTTAAAAATATAATATTTGTATTGTACTTTTTGAGCTGACAATCTTAGTCAAATACATAAATGTACTCACGCACTGACTTTTGTAATAATAATAATACTAGCCCTGTATTAAACATTGTCCCACTGCTGGGCACGGGCCTCCTCTACTAATGAGAGGGGTTAGGCCTTAGTCCACCACGCTGACCTATTGTAGGTTGGTAGACTTCACATACCTTCGAAAACTCTTATGAGAATTCTCAGGTATGCAGGTTTCCTTACGATGTTTTCCTTCACCGTTAAAGCAAGCGATAATTTACATTAAATACACACGTAACTTTAGAAAAATCAGAGGTTTATGCCATATGACTTTCGTCTTGACAGTCCGTACTGCAACCAACTAGGCTATCGCTGCTTTTTTGTACGAATTAGACTGACTTTTACTAATTTAAATTTTATTTTTAATCATGCCGGCATTTTTTTCTTTGTTCAGATGATTCACAATAGGTACTCACATAATAATAACAATGAGCGGTTGTGGTTTCACAAAGTAGAGGTGTCTGAGGGGGCAGGGGTTCCGCGATTTGATACGTAATTCGCCCCCCTGTGGTAGTGTTCACAGGTACTGGGTTCACAGGTAGGCAAAAATATTGTCAAAAATGGTGTTACAATCCGTATAAAATAGTTTTATTTCAATGAATAATATTCTAGATCGACATATGTGCCAGGAGAGCATCGGTTCCACCACACCACTGCAGTTATTAGATCATGAAGCATTGCGTGCCGGCAAAAAGAAATCCACTGTTGTTCCGACCGCATCATATCGCTCTCTACCTGACATTCCAACATGGTGATCCCATAATATAGTTAATTATAAATGGTTTATTGAAATATTGTGTGTTGTATAAACTGTAGAGTTTAGTAAAGTTTTTAATCTAAACTAGCTTCTGCTTACTGCCTCGCCTACTTGAGCCTTTTTCATAATATATACATAATTTCTATCATTATTATGGTTTTTGTAGCGCAAACAAATGGACGGAAACAGATAGACTGAAGTTTGGGTCTGCAGTTTCTTACGACAATTCCCCCATTTTGTACAGTTTACATTTTTAACCGACTTC
The DNA here is from genome assembly GCA_905220505.1 of Laothoe populi. Classification (NCBI taxonomy): domain Eukaryota; kingdom Metazoa; phylum Arthropoda; class Insecta; order Lepidoptera; family Sphingidae; genus Laothoe; species Laothoe populi. Next base: position 15,199,633 of record HG992159.1, read on the forward strand.
AAAGGAGGAGGTTATCAATTCGTCGGAATCTTTTTTTATGTATGTTCCCCGATTACTCGAAGACGCTTAGACCGAATATTATACACAGTCAGGTCATAAGTATTGTCACACAGCAAAAACTTTTATTTTAGAATGCTGGCAAATTCGAATTTCAAATTGTTCATGAAAATAAAAATGTATACTTTTTAGAATTTTACTCATTTTTAAATATGGAGTGGACGCTTAAAGAAGACCGTGTTGCAGTAATTGCGTTGCATCGTTGCGGTTACGCGCCAATTCAAATTTTTGACATACTGAAAAATTTGAATATAACCAAAAGATTCGTTTATCGTACCATCAAACGATACAATGAAGACTCTAGTGTAGATAACAGGTCAAGAAGTGATCGCCATCGGTCTGTTAGGACTCCAGCAGTGATAAAAGCTGTGAAGGCGCGAATTCAAAGAAATCCCAAACGTAAGCAGAAACTGTTGGCCCTTCAGATGGGGTTAAGCAGAACCACGGTGAAAAGGGTGTTAAATGAAGACTTCGGGCATATCGAAGAAAAACAGGACATCGTTTAAATGCTCATCTAATGGACCTGACACTGAAGAGATGCCGCGCTTTGTTGAAGCGGTATGCGGGAAAAAAATATCGGGAAATTCTTTTTTCAGATGAAAAAAATTTTACCGTAGAAGAGAGCTACAACAAACAAAATGATAAGGTGTACGCACACAGTAGTGAAGAAGCGAGCAACCGTATTCCGCGTGTCCAACGAGGTCATTTTCCATCCTCGCTCATGGTATGGTTGGGAGTTTCTTATTGGGGCTTAACAGAGGTACATTTTTGTGAGAAAGGTGTAAAAACGAATGCAGTTGTGTATCAAAATACAGTCCTGACGAACCTTGTGGAACCTGTTTCTCATACCATGTTCAATAACAGGCACTGGGTATTCCAACAAGATTCGGCGCCAGCTCATAGAGCGAAGAGCACACAAGACTGGCTGGCGGCGCGTGAAATCGACTTCATCCGGCACGAAGACTGGCCCTCCTCCAGTCCAGATTTGAATCCGTTAGATTACAAGATATGGCAACACTTGGAGGAAAAGGCGTGCTCAAAGCCTCATCCCAATTTGGAGTCACTCAAGACATCCTTGATTAAGGCAGCCGCCGATATTGACATGGACCTCGTTCGTGCTGCGATAGACAACTGGCCGCGCAGATTGAAGGCCTGTATTCAAAATCACGGCGGTCATTTTGAATAAACTTTAGTGTCATAAGAATCTATGTTTTGTTAACTGTTTTGGTAACTACCGTGGGTAAATCTTTGTTTCAGAGAGCACAAGGAATCTGTGATGAGAAACATCTGGCCGCTGAGCTGCAACATGTCAAGCAAGTACTGCAAGACAACAAGCTCCAAATTCCTCGCCGTCATCACAGAAACCGAGTGAAACCAGCCACAGTCGAGCGTGTCCCGATTACTTTACCATACATCAGAGGCGTCACTGACAAGATTGGCTATGTACTGAAGCGTGCTTCTATTAAAACCTATTATAAGCCGCCCAAGAAGATAAGTCAATTCCTACCACCTGTTAAGTGTCATATACCTCTACAAGAACCGGGCATCTATAAAATAGATTGTGACTGTGGACTCTCTTATATTGGTCAAACAAAAAGAAATATAGGGACCCGCGTAAAAGAACATATAGCTGACGTAAAACACCGACGCTCTACGAAGTCCGCAGTTGCTGAACATTCAGAGGAAGGCCCCAAGCATTATCTTCGATTTGACAAACCACAAATCCTTGCCAAAGAACACCGATTCCTGTCTAGAATGATTCGCGAGGCTATTGAAATTAAAAAACATCCAAATTTCGATAGAGAAGATGGTTGGAAGCTAGCACCAGCCTGGGATCCAATTATACATTTAATTAAATCGGAACCCAAAAGACCAACTGCCAGACCTCAAAACATTGTGAGCTCTTTCTGCGTAGATCGGACTACAACAAAATAAAAATTAAATATCAACTATATAGAGGGTAGAAACATTGCACTATACTTTCGTGACGACATACAACTCAGTCTCCCCCGTGACCATGAAGGCCCGTGTAAACCCTTCGAAACGTCGGGTTAAAAAAGTAAAATAAACCGCGATAGAATCCGTAAATTTCGTTTTATTACAACGCTTAGACCGATTGGAGAAATTCTTTTTTTTTAAAGGGTATACTTCCCAGGAGGTGGTGGTGGTGGCACCAAATCAGGATCTGATGATGGGATCTCAGAAAAATTTAAGGTAACCCCCAAATTTTATAGGGACGCATAATGCGCTTTTTATTGAAGTTGGTGTACTTTTGGTGCCCACAATTTTTTAATAATAACAATATCATATTTAGCTTCCTTATTTATTTTATCTGGTTAATATCTTTTAATTAGACATTGTCAAACAGTTTGCACATGACAATTGTTAGAGTAAGCGAGACAAATACTTGAATAACTATTTAGCACTAAACGATTATTAGTAATTGGGAAAAGGCGACTCTTGTTATATTACTCTAAACTGGGCCATAAAGCGTACCAAAGCTAACAACTGTTATCTCTAATTACTGCTTTGAAATGGCAAACACCATATTCGGATATGTATGTAATGGTTTCAGTAGCAGTTTAGATCTAGTAAATGTTTAATAGAGGTATAATGCCGAGGATTCTGAACAACGTTACGAAATTTAGCTAAATTATTCAAAGATATTTATAATTTAAAAAATTTAATTATACTAGCCCTGTAAACAAGGTCCCACAGCTGGGCACGGGCCACCTCTACAAATATTCTTATGTCACGTGTTGTGTTTCACTCATTAATCTTTGTCTATCAAATAAAATCTATTTAAATACTTTTACATTGATTACAACTAATGCAAAACTTGGCCCTTATAATTTCATTTTAAAATCTAAATATGTTCAATTACATAAGGCGATCGAGCCACGAAATCAGTGGCTCGATCACCAAGTCAGCATAAGTGCCAAATATTTCGTCCAGTCCGATTACGGAGTAAATACGATGCGATCGCCCTTATCTTTTTTTTAGCTGTGATTAGCAAACGAGCTATTAATTCACCTAATTGTAAGTAATCTTCACTGCAGAATTTAAAGAAAAAACTTGGGAACCAGAGAAGAAGGTTTGAGATCCTATAAATATTCCGCTTATTCAGATGCGAATACCGCAACGACAGTTTCAATCTAACCTGAGTAGGAAGCATCTGTTGTCCAGCCCATCGTTGAGTGAACGATATGATAGGAGCACCATACGGCAAGGTCGGGAAGTCTCCAGCGAACACCACCCTGTCGCAGTTCATCAGGATCCTCAGTTGAAGTGCCCTGTCCACCTGGACCTTACACCTGCAGGGGTACCGCAAGTCATCGTTGAGCTCCGAGCATGGCACCCACTGTGCCTGGCCCACGATGTGTGGTATTATAGACAGTAGAAGTAACAGCCACATTTTAATCTGAAAAATAAAAAATATACATTTTAACACTTAAGTTTTTATTGTATTACCAATAAGGACAGAACTAAGGTTTGGATATACAGGATTTTTAAATTGATTGTAAAAAACTTCATTATATTTATTTTATTTATTACACACAAAACAGGTTATAATTGGGTACAAAGTATACAAAATTGTTTAAAGTTTTTTAACATAATTATAACCCACACATTTTTGTTCCGAAATTAATATTATTATATTACTAGCTGACCCGGCAAACGTTGTTTTGCCATATAAATAATCGGGGATAACTAATTAAATGACGATTGATCAGTTTTCGACCGGAGAGGAAAAATGATTAAATTACTAAAATGGCTATTAAAAAATAAGGGTTGATCGTAGAAGGGTGAAAATTGAGGATTGTATGTATTTTTGTATGTTGTATCATAAAAAAATAGAAATTAAAAATTTTGTCTAAAAAATAAAAAAAAATTTAGGGGTGGACTACCCCTAACATTTAGGGGGATGAAAAATAGATGTTGGCCGATTCTCATAGATACCGGATAAGCACAAAAAAATTCATCAAAATCGGTCAAGCCGTTTCGGAGGAGTATGGCAACGAAAACTGTGACACGAGAATTTTATATATTAGAAGATTGTAATGAATAATCTTTGTATTTTTTTATATTTTAGTGATATTGTGTATTAAGACGTTATTAAAATTTCCGCAGTGGTTAAAAAATTACCATATACAGGACTAAAATACTATTAGCGCGCTCTTTGTCATTGACCTTTCGATGATCAAAACCCGAAGTAAAAGAATAGGTGGTGAGAAAACACATTATAGAAATGATTACAGTGTGTTACATAATTTACCGGTATAGAAGTTTATAAATATTGATAAGGATGATTTAACCCATCTCATTTCCATAGGTACTGTAAAGCGGACTGTACAAATGAATTAAACTTTTAATGAATCAATAATGTTTATATCGAATAGTATGTAGTTATATGTATAGTATGTATGACTGCCTCGGTGGCGTAGTTGTAATTGCGCATGCGTTACGATTGCTGCGCTGAGGTCTCGGGTTCGATCCCCGGGTCGGGTAAAGTGATATTGGGTTTTTCTACCTAGAAATACTCAGTATTAACCCGGAGTCTGGAATGGTGCCCGGTGTTGCGATAGGCTCGCCCCCTATCACATTATGGGACCGAAATTCGGCGAAAAGTGGGTGTACTGGTTACACCTCTGCCTACCCCTTCGGGGATTACAGGCGTGAGTGTATATGTATGTATATGTATGTAGTTATATGTTTTTCACTTTGTTATAGGTTTTTTTCACTTTTGTATTATAATATTTTTAAATAAATGATTTTATTTTAGCCCGATTGACGAGCTTGACGTGTATGTAGTAAGCGAAAACACACCCTAGAAAGTTCGCACTATCGAATTTTGTATGTAGTTCGATTTGTTCGCTACCTAAACATATTCCGACATCAAACTTACAGCTCTAATGTGAGTTCTAAACATCAATTCGAAAGTAGTTGGTATAAATTTCAATTATGCATAGGTAGTAAAGCAGTATCCCATTTTGTTTAATAATAGTACAATACTAGAAATTGATATCTCCTTATAAAAAGTATTATTATAAGTAAAAGTTTTTTATTCATAAAAAGTATACCGATTTCAATAAAAAACAAATTATCCGACACTATAAAATGTTAGGGTTTCCCTTGATTTTTCTGAGATCCCATCATCAGATCCTGACATGGTGCCAACGGGACCACCTGGGAAGTATACCCTTTTAAACAAAAAAAGAATTTCTCGAATCGGTCCAGGCGTCTTCGAGTAATCAGGTAACATACATAAAAAAAAGATTCCGACGAATTGTTAACCTCCTCCTTTTTTGAAGTCGGTTAAAAATAGAAACATCTTGTTAATAAGAATAAAACCTGCCCTGTATAAAAAACCCAATGCTGGGCACGGACTTCCTCAACTAATGAGACGCCAGGCCTTAGTTGACAACACTGGCCCTCTGCGGGTGTGTAAACATACCTTTGAATTATGTACGCAGGTTTCCTCACAATGTTTTCCTTCGCCATAAAGCAAGCGATAATTAATAAAGAATACACATGTAATTTTAGAAAAAAACAAGCGTAAGCCGTTTTGGTTTCGAACCTACGACTTTCGTCTCGACCGTACTACTCCCTACTAGGCTATGATTGCGTCATCGGTCAATATCCATCTACCATAAGTTACTCTTTTTTCTAAAAACCATTTGTAAAGAATCTAAGACTAGTAAATACACTATCAAGGACAACAGACTCTCCAGAGAGGTCAGAGACGCCCTCCATTTTCCAGCTCAATAAAGCTGAAGCGTCCTTCCTCTATTTGCCTTATCGTTGCAACGAGTCTAGTCCTTGTACTACATTTGCGGTCTGCTTCTCTATTAAGATGAAAAGCAGTACGTATAGTAAATGCCATGTTTTAAAGGCTACAAAAGTCAAGTAATTTGATAGTTGGAAGACCTAACCTCTCTCATTGGCCGATGAGGCCAGCAGTGGGACAATGTTTAATACAGGTAGTATATACTAGTATTATTTGGGCCATAATTTAAAAACAATGCTTTCGGTACTAATCAATTTCAGTAACTCATTTATAATAGACTTTAATGTGTTATGGCTGCATCTTATTTTGATTATTTCTGTCTTAAATTCGCAATGAGTTTATCAAAATCCTGATGATTGTATAGGTAGAAATATGATGGGTCTCAAAGGAACCTGTTTTATTACTACTAAACTGATTTGGATAATTTTACTTGCATAATCAAATATATAGTGATTTCCTTTAGCTACTAACATAAAACTCAGTCTAAGACAGCTGTACTAAGTTTCGGGTGCAATCCCCGGGTAATACTCAGTATCAGCCTGGAGTCTGGAATTGTGCCCGGAATGGCGATTGGCTCGCCCCCTATCACATCATAGGACAGTAATAAGCTCGGCAATATATAATAAGTGTACTGGTTACGCCTCTGTGTACCCCTTCGGAGATTATAGGCGTGAGTGCGTATGAATGTACTAAACAACTAACATTTAATATAATATAATAAAGATCGAAGAGCCGATTGAAAACCCTATAAATAAACACAAAGGAATCAACTTCATTAAAATTAACTCGACGAAATTACTCTACTAGTGGCTTTTACTAAATACAAACAAATCCTACAGAATATTAGCAAGTTACTAAAATGTTGTTACTTAACTAAACTAACATACGAACCAGCCTAGCGTAACAATACGTTGGAATAAAAACAAAAATAGTTATTAACCCTAAGTTTGTTAGGGCTAACGTGTTGGCCCTGAAGCAAGAATTTACGATCAACCGTTTATTTCAGTCCCGTCACTTTAAGTTTTGTACTTATTCTTGTGTAACTTGATTAATGGCATCTTTTATTATAAGTTTTTCATATTTGTTAACGTCTACTCGTTTTAAACTTGTTTTAATCATACTGTAATTCCTATTTTACAAAGCATCTTTTTGAAGCTAGTTTTAAAATAGCCTTTTTCTGCATTCAAATATCATTAGAAATAAATGACATTATGAAATGTCATTTATTAAACAACTTAACCCCAATCGTAGACCCCCGACAGAAACCGAATGTACACTGGCTGATCCCGGAACGCGACACATTTGCGTGTGCCACTATGGCGGGTTTTACACCCTGTGTACCGTGATCGCTATCCGGGCGGATACGAATATTCTACCACCAGAAATGAGAGAGCTTATGGATTAGAAAATGACATAGACCACTTTTTATCCCGGAAAAATGCACGCTTCTTATGAAATAGCAAAATATATAAAGGTGTAATGCCTCCATGGATTGTATACCTTTTCTTCCAAAAAAAACATCCACGCGGGCGGAACCGCGGGCAACATCTAGTAATAATATATGACATACTTAGCTTTATAGTAGACTATACAAAATTGCATCTATCTATGTATTTATACTATCTAGAAATAAAAACTATTTTGGTTTTGAGAAAATAAACCCACATTTTTGATCTCACAACTTCAGTGTGATAATTCAATAAAATATACCACTCGATATATCTTTCCGGTAATAAATTACGTATGTCGTAAAATTCCCACATTTCACCCCATCTATTCGCTCATTGATAGCGTTTCGGAGTGCGGACACACAAACACAGTGCATATCCGAGATAGTTTTTGTACATCGCCAGAGTTGCGGTTACTGGCAGCATAGTTCGAAATTGCCTCTGTGTCGCCGAGTTGGAAATCGTGCGGTGTGCGAATTCCGAATGGGTAAATTATTTACGATGCTCGATTTATGTGGAAAGTTTGCCGGATCGCGTCCGAAACTAGCTTAGTTTGTTTTCAACTTTGCTGTACTCCCGTCATCGAACGACTCATCTTTTCAAAACATTTTCATACTCGTAGCCATTTCGAATTTTTCTATTTTCAAATCTGAATATGGAATTACTAGACTTTTTGAAATATTTTGCATAAATGTTTAATATTTTTTTTAATTAATGTTTTCTAAGCGATATAGGGGAGAGAAAGATTAATTGATCTAGAGCCTGCTTTAGGACTTGTTATATTAAGCTGGTTACTAAATAGATGCTCTTTGTATAATTACAATATATCATTTTAAAGGTAATACATACATATACACTCACGCCTGTAGTCCCCGAAGGGGTTGGCAGAGGTGTAACCTGTACACCCACTTTTCGCCGAATTTCGGTCCCATAATGTGATAGAGGGCGAGCCTATCGCCATACCGGGCACAGATTCCAGACTCCGGGCTAATACTGAGGAATTTCTAGATAGAAAAACCCAATATCACTTTACCCGACCCGGGGATCGAACCCGAGACCTCAGCACAGCAGTCATAATGCATGCGCAATGACAACTGCGCCACCGAGGCAGTCAGTTTAAAAGTAATCTAATAAAATAAAAGACGCGTAGGCGTAGTGTGAAGAAGCAGATCGGCATGATTGTGTTGAGTAGCGAGGGATAGATTGTCTCTCGCTATTTGTTACTCTAACTGGACGGCGCTTACTATCAGGAGCAGTATAGGCACTTTGCCGTGTCAGGAAAAAAAACGCATAAAATTGTTCAGACGACCTTATAAATTTCTACTTTATAATTTTAATTGTTCAATACAAAAAAATCTATAAAATATATGTAATGCAAAGGTACTTTGTAAAATTTGAGATATGCAACGTAAATGTTGTCTACGTCAATATTTGAAATATAATATGTTATGAACAATAGCAAATAATACGAGCTACGTGTAAAAAACAATTGCTTACATTTGTTCGCAATTCAATTCGGCGTCTAAGATCCAAAAATGAATTGCTAATTTATTTTTTATATATATAATTATTTTGTATTTATATTTTTTGAGTTTTTATGTTTTAATTTTTTAATAATTATTATTTAGGTATTTGCTTTATTCGTCGGAGGAATTTAACTTTTCACTTTGATGTTCTTTTTTTTATTTTAAGCTTGTTTTATTTCAAACTTTTAAAATTTTGTCTCAACTACTTGCATTACGAGTGCCTTTGAAAAAGTGATTCTTTCGTGCTTAAACGTGCCGAACTATGTGTTACGCGGTGAACATTTTAAACAATTATTGAGACATGTGTGATTTTGTAAACTATAACCAACAAATACACTTCATACTAAGACATTAGTGTAATGATATTTACGCTTGTATAAATAATACTAGCCCTGCATTAAACATTGTCCCACTGCTGGGAACGGGCCTCCTCTACTAATGAGAGGGGTTATGCCTTAGTCCACCACGCTGGCCTAATGCGGGTTGGTAGACTTCACATACCTTCAAAATTCTCAGGTATGCAGGTTTCCTCACGATGTTTACCTTCACCGTTAAAGCAAGCGAAAATTAACATTTAATACACACGTAACTTTAGAAAAGTCAGAGGTGTGTGCCACTTGGGTTTTAAACATACGACTTTCGTCTTCACAGTCCATATATTAGTTATCTATAGTTTTTTTTTCTACATATGTTTATTTATCTATGGAATTGTCTATATATATATATTATGTTTAATTATTTATTTATTATACATTAATATGTGTGTTTGTGTATATATATGTATAAATATATATTTATTTAAAAATATTTTTGTTTATTTATATTTATTGGTGCTTTTATTCCTTTATTCTATAGACTGCCCTCTCTTTCTCCTTTTCTTATATCCATCCCATGGTTGTCTGGAAGAAATTGCCTAGAGCGATAAGACCGCCATTTGTACTATAATATATAAATGTAATCTTTCTTTATTATTAATCATAAGTGTACAATAAAGAGTTAAACCGTAACCAACTAGGCTATCGCTGCTTACGCTTGTATAATTGCACTTGTTTATTTCAGAATCCCTATCACAAAACAGTTTAGGTACATGTTTTAATGTGGTCGTAACAAATCTTGCCTGCAACGTCGCCGATTGGCGCAACATTACCGCTGGCATCATAAACAATGACACACACGTCGCGCAACACGAAACAGAGCCAAATCTACTGGACACGCGCCAAATTGCAACATTAGACTAATATTTGATAACATTAATGCACGCCCGACCAGTTAGATAGGCTAAGTACCAGGATTATTAACAACAGTATGGTGTTATTGCAGTATCGTCATCTTTATTTGATAAACAGCATCTCCTAAACGTCGATAAACGGCTTCTCTGAATCTTCGGTAATTTTTTTTTTAATCTTTCGTGGCAAAGTGACCACACTGCACCTGATGGCAAGCGCAGTGCCGTCGAGATAGAGTATCAAGTAGCGAGAGACAGTCTATCCGTCGCTACTCAACAAAATCATGCCGGCCTGCTGTTTAGCTTCTTCACACTACGCCTAAAGGACCCAGGATCATAGGAATTCTCTAAAACTTCAGTAAGCGACTTCTCGGAATCTTCGCTAAACAACTTCTCTGAATCTAAGTTAAACTCCTTCTTTTAAACTTATGGTAACGATTTCTCTTAAACTGCGGTAAACTACTTCTATTAAACTTGGTCAAAAGACTTATCTTATACTTTGGAAAATAGTAGGCATTTTTATTTTTTTGGTCAACAAACAGTCACATACTTCAACAAAATAAGTTTGATTAGGGACATGTTTACAACTTACAGACTTTGAGTGCCAACACTTTAAAAAAAATTTGATCGATTTATAATTTGACTATACTTGCATCCGACTAGCATCACATTTCAGATTGATTTTCGAGAACATCAAAATATAATTAATTTGTTTTTATTGATCAATAAATGGCTAAAATGTTGCTACATATAGTTTTAAAATGGCGTCCCTGGTTTCTACGCGAACCAGGGTTTTAAAATATTTCTAACAAATTATCAATTACTACTCACCTAAACTACGTCCAAACCACCAACATGTAAACAAAAACTCAATTATTTAAACAAAAAACGTCATACTAAACACAACAAATATTACATCACAAACCGCATTGTTTTATGTAATACTATGTAACTTGTATGTTCTCTGAATGTACAAAAACTACTATTTAATAAGAGGTCGTTTTGATAATTATCGCTTCGTATAGCTTCTGGGTACATGGCTATTTCACAAACAATGGCATTAAAGGGCAATTTTTGGACTAGGGTGACCATGATAAATATATAAATAACACCAATTAGGCAACACATAGCCCCGATCCCACACTAAGGTACAAGTCTTGTGTCGTGGTTACAAAGGAATACGAGAGACTTTCGGTCTCACAATACCTAGACTAAATGTCTGTCTGTCACACAAACATTTGACCCGGTGTTGGAATCGAGCCCACGGCCTTTCGTTTCACAGCTATCTTCTCGCCTACTGTGCCACGGAGGCTGTCCGAACGACCATCTCTGTGGTTAAACAAGCATAGGAGTCTTAATCTTTCGACTTCTATTCCAGCCTTATTAGGTATACTTTAAACGTTGTAACTTAATATATGATATACTTAGTATATTATGGCAGTGATAGCCCAGTCGGTAGTGATACGGACTATCAAGACGAAAGTCATATGATTGAAACCAGCCCAAATGGAATACATCTCTGACTTTCTAAAGTTACGTGTGTTAATTATCGCTCGCTTTAACGGTTAAGAAAAACATCGTGATAAAACCCTCATGCCTGAGAATTCTGATACGAATTTCAAAGGTATGTGTAGTCTACCAACCCGGTTTAGGCCAGTGTGGTGGACTAAGGCCTAACCCCTCTTATTAGTAGAGGAGGCCGATGCCCATCAGTGGAACAATGTTTTATACAGGGCCAGTACTATTACTTTATCTAAAAAATACTCAAATAATCAAATTTAACAAGCTACTTCAAAATGAACTCTAAAAATGCTCCAGACAACTGAAGAAATCTTTTTATAAGTATCAAGCAGAGACACAATAATCAGACTGTTAGGAATACCCACTTAAACAGAAGCAAACGTTTACATTATGCAAATACGAGTCTTAAAGCTAAAACCAGTGCTCTAGAATCGAATTCGTTGGTTTAAACGTATATCTATGTTTTAACCATTACGCCGCGGCCGTTATACTTATGTAATTTACTATTTTAAGCATAAATAATAACTGACTATAAAAAGTTAGTCATATTATATGTAAAATTTATAAATAGTCTTTCTTACAGCATAATTGTTTTATCATGTACATATACACTCACGCCTGTAATCCCCGAAGGGGTAGGCAAAGGTGTAACCAGTACACCCACGTTTCGCCGAATTTTTTCGGTCCCATAATGTGATAGGGGGCAAGCCTATTACAAATTAAAGACTTCGGGCTAATACTGAGAATTTCTAGATAGAAAAACCCTATATCACTTTACCCGACCCGGGGATCGAACCCAAGACCTCAGTCGTAACGCATGCGCAATCACAACTGCGCCACCGAGGCACTTTTATCATGTGTAAAGCATTATAACCAAATTTAGTTGTCTCTCGCTTCTTGATACTCTAACTGGACGGCACTGCGCTTACCATCAGGTGCAGTACCCGAGGTAGATTAAAAAAAACATTGACCGTTAGAGGCGGTCTAAAGTTTCAAAGTGGTAGGAGAAGACTTGATTTGTTGTACAACCTAAAATTACTCACTACCTTTAAAGTATGAGCCATGATGCAGTGGCTAAGGTATGGTGATGGATAAGTGACTTTAAAACTTCGTTGTTCTTAATTAACTTTGTATTACTGCATTCTAGTTGAGCCACAGTGGAAAAATATGATTAGTATAAAATTGCATCTGGAAAATTTAAATATAAACTTACATAGATAAATATAGAAAAACGTTTTTTGTATTGTTTAAAAATCCACACCATGTCTCATCTTTTTATATAGAATTGGTCGCCACAATCATACAGGTTCATTGTAATTAAACGAGTGTTGCGACACTAATGACGTGCGTATATTTGATTTTTTTACCACATTCTCTGCTAACAACTATTGCCAGTACTTGCTCTAAAAATATTTTTTATATATTGCAATAAAGACATTATTAACGACATATTTTTTAAATCTGATTTTTTTTTTTATATAATGTGATTAAACACAGTAAAAAGGATTGAACGTTTTTTCTAAATGTTATTGGAAGATATTTTTTTTTGTAATGGCAAAAGAGGCCTCTGTGTTTTTAGGCGAAGGAAAAAATACATACATAATTTTTTTGTTAATAAACCTAACAATAATGGCATGAAATAAACCTTAAAAGCATAACAGAGATTTAAAAAGATAATTACAAAACATCTAGTATCTGGAACACGAGTTTAATATTTAAAAAGGAAATACTCGGTGGCTGTAAAGTTACGGATATGGGGTTGTAAAAATGTTATTATGATAGCGTCGCGCCGCTCAAATGTTATGACCGCTTGTAGATAATAGATTGTGGCTTGTGGCTTGCATCGTAGTGTGAGAGAAACATGTTCATACATTGGATTTGTATCTAAGACTATAGCCTAGAGTTGCCAACCGTCCTGTTTCCCAGAACATGTCCTGGTTTTTAGCGTGTCCTGGGGTGTCCTGGATAGATTTAAGCAGCGTCCTGGGTTTTTAAAGCGCCCTGATACGGTCCTGTATTTTAAAATTCGCACACCACCTTTGCAATCATTACTTTAGGAACGGCGTCTCGGCTCGCAAGTGTTTACGAAAAAGATACGTCCTGTTTTTAAACTGAATTGCCCTGGTTTTGCTAACTTCAAATACTTGTATTTGAATTCCGGGGTTGGTAACCCTACTATAGCCACCACTGAATAGTACTACAATAGATCTTTCTTATATTTTATTTACATTTGATAATACAGAAAACAAACGCTTTTGCGAATACAGAATTGATTGACATACGAGAAATTATTATTTTAAATAAATGAGCAAAAATGGGTGGGTAGTGGGAATACATAACTGTCTCCCTCACACGAATGCATCGTAAAGGCCATGGCGAACGATGACGTCATTAATCATATCGTACATCCTTTTCTGTGATTTGACAATTGCCATTTCCACCAGATTTAAATGGATTATTTATTGTGTATTAGTTTTTTAGTAACTTATCTTATTGATTAAAATAATAAATATAAACGGGTGTACTGCCCTATGATGCTGAAACAACCGATTGTCGCAAACACTGTGTTTAAATATTTATGTTAAATCTTTTTTTATAAACAAAAATACAATCTAAATTATACAGGTCATCAACCTCAATCGGATTCCAATTTCATTAACATTTAAAACTGGTATTTATTTTATAACCTAGCTCTTGACCCTGGAACTAGATCTAGGTTATCTACAACAACATTCATTGGCAATCTGGCTTTTGTTTTGACAGCTGCATCGGAAGTGTTTATATTAATTTGAGTAATAATATACTAACGATAAATATTTCTCACTCCTGCCTATATTTATACACACGATCGAACCTGAGACCTCAGCACAGCAGTCGTACCGCGTACACAACAACACAACTGCTATTGTGCTATAGATACTAGCCCTGTATTGAACACTGTCCCCCTGCTGGGCACAGACCTCCGCTACTAATAATAAAGATTAGACCTTAATCCACCACGCTGGCCTAATGCGGATTGGCAGACTTCACACATCTTCGAAATTCTTAAATATTCAGGTTTACTCACGATGTTTTCCTTCACCGTTAAAGCAAGCGTTAATTAACAATGAAATACACACGTAACTTTAAATAAGTCAGAGGTATATGCCTTTTCGTCTGGGTCTTTCATTCACACACGACTTTCATCGTGACGTTTCAACTAGGCTATCGCTGCTATTTTACTGTTTGATTTCTTTTGTTGCGGAATAAAAGATAGTTAACAAGTCCCAGGTTCGCCGAGTTTCGTTGGTCAGTGGCAACTAAATGCGTGCCATAGTCGATGCTGGCTAGAGATGTGCTCCTCAACTCAACTCAACAGGAGTAAGATGCAGTTGTGTGGCCGGTATAGTATCGGTGAATAACATTAATGGTGAAAACCCGGGGTATAACGCCAACCTTATTATATAATCCTAACCTTATTACTATAGATAACATTCTCTGTCAAGACGAAAGTCGTATGTTGGAAACCCAAGTGGCATACACCTCTGACTTTTCTCAAGTTATGTGTGTATTAAATGTTAATTATCGCTTGCTTTAACGGTGAAGGAAAACATCGTGAGGAAACCTGCATATCTGAGAATTCTTATACGAATTTCGAAGGTATGTGAAGTCTACCAACCCGCATTAGGCCAGCGTGGTGGACTAAGGCATAACCCCTCTCATTAGTAGAGGAGGCCCGTGCCCAGCAGTGGGACAATGTTTAATACAGGGCTAGTATTATTATTATTAATATTCTCTGTATAGTGGATCAAATTAAAAAAAGGCTTCTATATACCAACAACATAATTCACAAACATATACAAATAAAATTATATACTTTATTTTTTTTGTATATTTCTAATATTATATTCCATTATACTACTTTATGATTTATAAAAAAATATTGTAAGCATTTCATATAACAGCCACAAAAGACGTATCAATCTACGGCTGTGGTTATCGAAATGAGAAATATTACAATACATCTTTAGAAGATTGTAATAAATCAGAAATATAACTATAATGATCATATAGGGCTCAGATAGCCCTCGCTACACAGTCCTAGACGTAGACGGGCTACAAGAATTATATTGACCTCGAATACAAAAACATAAAAGAATTTTCTACGCCGCACGTTATCGAACTTCTTAATTTTACTTTCGTCAATACCTCTAAAGACAGTATGCCAAATGTTGAAATGTAAATAAAAATAAATAAACCAACAAACACACACAAAATCCTGACCCCACACTAAGATCATAAGTATATAAGAAAGATCTTGCTAAAACATTAGCATTTTATTTATTAAGTATTGACACAGATAACAGTAGTTTATCTAAGTATTCTTCAAACATTAGCTTGACTAATGATGATTGTTTACATAGTGACATAGGTACTTGTAGTACTGTTTCTAATTCAAATGTTAGTATACCTACTAACAATATTCTTTACACACCTAATAGTTTAAACTAAAGGGTGCGACAAGGGGCAGGCTGAATTGTTTGAATGTAGTTCATCAAAATATACAAGGTCTGCCCGGCAAAGATTTAGAAATAAGTTTATTTTTGGAAAAATATAATGTTCATGTTTTCTGTGTAACTGAACATTGGCTTAAAAATTATGAACTGACATATCTTAATAATGAAAAATTTGTAGTACAAAGTGCGTTTGTAAGAGATACTGCTATCCGTGGTGGTTCTTTGATTATTGTCTCTACCACTCTGAAATCAAGACCTAGACAAGACATAGTAAATCTCTCTATCGAGCGCACTGTTGAGTTGTCTTGTGTCGAGCTTGAGCGATATATTGTAATTTGCGTTTACCGGCCCCCACTTAGTGATTTGAATTTATTTGAATCAGTTATAGAAGATGTACTTACTAAAATTTGTGTTACTAAAAAGAATATAATTGTTTGTGGTGATTTTAACATTAATATCCTAGAGGGAAACTCAGCTAGTAGTAGATTGCTGAATTTATTTAAATCATTTGACTTAAAGCATATATTTAACGAACCAACTAGGATAACATCACATTCATCAACTTGCCTTGATAATATATTCTCCAACTGTGATTCAACTAGCCACATGATTCTCAGTAATTTAACTTCTGATCATTGTGGGCAATTTGCAGCTTTTAAAAATAGTGAAGAAATACAGTATGCGAAAATAACTTGCAGGCCTATTACAGACATGGGAATCAACATTTTTAGGAACAGTATTGTTAGCAGACTAAATCCCTCATTGTTAAAACCCAAAGATCCTAATAAAAATTATAAGAGTGTATTTAATTTAATTAAAAATGAATTTCATAATACATTTAAAAAGAAAAAATTAAATGTTATAGGTACTTCCAAGTTTAATGAATGGGCGACTCCAGGAATTTATAAAAGTCGAGCTACTCTGTATGAGTTGTATGGAATGAAAAAATATAAATTTGATAGCGAATTCCTACAATACGTTAGAGACTACTCTAAGATATTTAAAAAAGCATGTAATCAAGCAAAAGCAAATTTTATAAGCAGGAAAATTAAAAACTCGTGTAACAAAATTAAGTCGACATGGGATATTATAAATAAAGAAACTGGGAATTTACGAACACGCGATAACCAGTTTGAGTTAAATATAAATAATAAAATTGTATGTGAACAAGTGGAAGTTGCTCAGGCATTTAATGATTTTTTCGCGAACATACCTGTAGCTACTACTTGCTCCTTAAATTCTTCACCTAGTCGTGCTGTATCTTTGCTGCGTGAGAGCGTGTCGCAGTGTAAATTATTATTTAAATTCGAGCGCATAGCTCCCGCTGAAGTAATCAGTATTGTAAAAACTTTAAATCCAAAAAATACGGGTGATTTGTGGGACATTTCTGTAAATTTTCTAAAAAAGATAATAGATCTAGTAGCTCCCTACCTTACGGTAATTTTTAATAAGTGTATAGATACTGGTATCTTTCCAGATCTGATGAAATATAGTAAAATTATACCTTTATATAAATCAGGTTCGAAAAAAGACCCCGGTAATTTCCGGCCCATCTCAATACTACCGACCTTTAGTAAGATTTTTGAGAAACTTATACTGAAGCAGTTGATTAACCATTTCAAGGCTAACAACCTCTTGCACGCTAATCAGTTTGGTTTCTCAAAGGGTCGTTCGACTGCAGACGCGGGAGTTGCACTCATTCAACACATATTTGATGCGTGGGAGAGGTCGCAGAACGCCATTGGAGTTTTTTGTGATCTTTCGAAGGCATTTGATTGTGTGCACCATGACACGCTCTTACGGAAACTTCGTCATTACGGCATACACAACATTGCTCTTGACGTTGTTTCTTCGTACCTGCACCAAAGAGTTCAGTGCGTAGATCTGAATGGAGTGAAGTCCGAGGATCTTCCTGTACGACTGGGAGTGCCACAAGGTTCTATACTGGGTCCGTTCTTGTTTCTAGTGTATATTAATGATTTACCTTTTTATTTAAAAAACATGTGCAATACAGTGCTATTCGCTGATGACACTTCACTCGTTTTCAGAGTGGATAGGAATAGAGATAATTTTGACGAAATTAATAGTACACTTTCACAAGTAACTCAGTGGTTTACGGCAAACAATCTTGTACTTAATGCCAAGAAAACTAAATGTGTAAAATTTGTAATGCCAAATGTCACAAATCTAGGACCTAATATAGTTATGAACAATGAGGTTTTAGAAACTGTTGATTCTACCGTGTTCCTAGGCATCACATTGGATAAGAAACTCCAGTGGGGCACGCATATTTCGTGCTTAGCTGGGAAACTTAGCTCTGCAGTGTATGCCATTAGGAAAGTTAGACAATTGACTGATGTAGAAACTGCTCGTCTTGTTTACTTTAGTTACTTTCACAGTCTTATGTCTTATGGTATTTTGTTGTGGGGTAAGGCTGCTGATATTGAGAGCATTTTTATATTACAAAAACGAGCAGTTCGTTCAATTTATCAGTTCAGTACAAGAGTCTCCTTAAGAGACATCTTTAAAGATATAGGTATTTTAACTGTTGCGTCCCAATATATTTATGCAAATGTTATATACATAAAGAAAAATATCAGTTTGTTTAAAAAGAAAAGTGATATACATACTCTAAATACTAGATACAAGCATAAACTGTGTATGCCGTATTTTCGCTTGCAAAAAGTACATGCTTCTTTTGTGGGGCTTAGTATTCGTTTCTATAATAATATTCCTGAGCCCGTGCAAATATTGCCCATCGACCAATTCAAAGTCGAACTAAAAAACTTTTTAGTGAAAAGGGCTTATTACAATATAACGGAATATTTAAATGATAAACAACCATGGCCGCTCAGCTAAACACAGCAACACTCTGATAGGTACTTATTTTATATAATGTATTTCGGTTTGATGTATATTGTTTTCACAGGACGCCGGAGTCGTAATAGTCTTGGCTTCTTGTTTTTTTAAAGCTATTTTCTTGTGAATTTGTATCTCTATCATTCTTTGACGCGATTAAGGTATGTCATGCTCGCTTAGGGTCTGTGCTTGCGGCGGCGTTATGTGCCGGGTCGGTCACTTCCCTGTGTCATGGTTGAGGAGGCCGATGGCTGGCACATGCGTCATACTCGTGAACGGGTGCTGCTTGTGTGGACTGGTCTACTTGGATTGCTCATTGATTGTTAGTTAGAGAAAATAAATAACAGGTTGTATAGCCTCATTTACGACTCTGCCTTGTATTAACATGTACCGTACCGTTTTTTTTGTTTCATGTGAATGTGACTTGTTTAAGGATGTATGTTTTTTATAATGTAAATTATTTTCTAATGTAAATTGTAATGACAAGTTACAAAAGACCTACGGCTGAGTTCTTGGTGCTTCTTCTCAGACCAGTGGGCATTTCCGAAGCACCAGTAGACCTTAACATTATTATGACATGTAAAAAGTGCCCATAGTGGCCTAATTTACAAAATAAATGATTTGATTTGATTTGATTTGATCTTGCATCGAGGGAATTACTACGAGACTTCTCTAGCGAGACTGCATTCCGAACTGGCGGTAGAGTGAAAAAATTGACTGAATCTAAATGATGTATAACATTTTATGGATTCAATAAATATTTGATTTTGGTTTTTGACTGAGAGACTTTCGGTCTCACAACACCCAGACACGTGTTAGGAACATCAACAAAACTATGCAAGATGGATATTTAAAAGGCACAAATACAATATTTATAATTTATTAATTGATTTACACGACACTGTTACACATCTCAGTGCTTAATATTAACACACACGCATGTCAGGATTCACTTTAAGGCTTCTCTTTAAAATTAATCTACCAGCATTACCCTTTAAGCAGAACTACGCGGCCATTGAACTAATTACACTTACAACACCGAACCACGAATATACTGGCTATCGTCTTGTCTACTTCACAAAACAACTGAACCGAACACCGGAGCATTTACTCGTCCCACTTTGGTTGTCATTATTAACTACCCCCAACTAGTCTCCTAAATACCTCAGCTATACCTTCGGTGTTTCTAATAATAGTAAATACCCTAATACACGAAACAAATATTTGTGGATCACGCAAAAAATTATCTCGGTGCTAGGCTCGAACCAGTTTCATCTAGTTAGCGGCCCAAATAGCGAAATTGGGCCTGTGAACATATGGTCCGAATTAGTCACAATTGGTCAGCAACTTTGAGTTATTGGTCAGTACTCCTGCAAAAACTACAACAAATTCAAAATTTCAAGGTCATCGGAACAATTTTAGCGGTCCAAATTAATCGTGGAGACTTGATCTAAAATTATTTCAGTTAGTCACAAAATGGTCACAATTGGTCAACTAATTTCGATAATTGGTCAACGTTATTTACGTATTAATTGCAAAAAAAAACATAGTTAAGCTCCATCCACTAAACGTGAGTGTACGTATTGTATATATGTATGTATGTCTCAAATATCCCTACACCAGAAAATCAATTATACATTTTAATATGAATCAGATTATTCTGATTTGTAATTACATTCTGATATATTCTGATTTATATATGTTATTATTCACATTTTATGAACATTCACGTATAATAAAACCCATGAAGAAATCCACCATCATAGATTTGCCATGCTGTGGTTTTGTGCCGCCTGTGTGAAACGGTCAGACAATAACTCTAAGCTCTGTTGTCTTTGCTTTACGAGGCTGTCTTTTCTTCCTGAAATTACACGTATTGACATACACAATTTAAATAGCCTTTAATTTTAAAGTACGAATAATCTAATAACCTCATTTGAATATTTCTTACAATTACTAATTATAACCATTTCACAATTAAATTTCATCACGAGATATTAACACCAGAAATTAAGTTACAAAGCTCACTTACGCTACATCTTCAATAAGGACAAAGAATATAGAGGCTGAAAACCATAATTTCAATTAATATTCCACGAAACATTAAACATGAAAGCGTTGCCAAAAAATAGTAGAATTAAAATAATAATAATACTAGCCCTGTATTAAACATTGTCCCACTGCTGGGCACGGGCTTCCTCTACTAGTGAGAGGGGTTAGGCCTTAGTCCACCACGCTGGCCTAATGCGGGTTGGTAGACTTCACATACCTTCGAAATTCGGATAAGAATTCTCAGATATGCCGGTTTCCTCACGATATTTTCCTTCACCGTTAAACCAAGCGATAATTAACATTTAATACACACATTACTTGAGAAAAGTCAGAGGTGTATGCCACTTGGATTTCGAACATACGACTTTTTTCGTCTTGACAGTCCGTACCGCAACCAACTAGGCTATCGCTATAGAATTACAAACCAGTATTAAAATATCAATTAAAGTAAATAAAAAGATTAAAAAATTAAAATACAAGTCATTTCGCGCTAATTAGATACCAAATTATTACACAAACTAGAAAAGAATAGTTAAAAATAACAGTTTTAATACGATTGCAGTATGCAATTCAGTTATTATAATTTCAAAGAAAGATTCATCACAAAGTATTAACAAGAAAAAGATGCGAGATTCAAATACATTTCGAAATATTCCATTTAAACTTTTCTTATTACAACTGCAGGCAATTTTTTTATGTCTACGATGTTTTATTATTGTGAGTTACTCGTTTTATACTCGACCTAGAGTAGTGATGATTTTAGTATTAAAATTCTATAAATATTTATATATGATGGATGAAAATCGGAGAATATATATATTTTTTCTAAGACATCAAATTATTTAATAATTTTACAGCCCATATTACAAAGATAGATAGATAGAAACGAACAATGAGCAAGGTTCAATTCTGATCTGTGTTACAAAGTAGCCGCAATCAGGCCCCATCTGAGCAATATACTTTACTCCATAGAAGCAAAGCGAATAATAAATAATCTTAATTAATCGAATAATAAAGACTAATTAATTAATTATATCATAATGTTTGTAATATTGTTAAGAGTTGATTATTTTAATATACATTTTTCATTTTCAATTCTTTTTTTATCCTGGCACGTAAAGTGACCACACTGCACCTGATTGTAAAAACGCTGTGCCGTTCAGTTAGAGTAATAAGTAGAGAGACACTATACTTTATTACGTGAGACAGTCGTGTAATGCTGAGTAAATTCTTCACACTGCGCTTAAAGACTTAATTCTGCTGGCACCTGGTTTACCAAGTACAAAGCCTAGCTTATTTATAAATGCCATTGTACTAACTGCCTTAAGAACTACTTTGTGATTTGGACAAGTTGGTGTAAGAAGGTTTAAAACAAAACATAAATCTATTATAATAGAATTTATGGGACCACAAATAAAGTACACAATTATGTGAAACAAAAACAATTTTATTTTGCTAATTTGTTGTAAATTGATTCATTCAACTCTACTAGACCTTGGAGAGTAATCTCGTTAAAAACTTCGCCGTACCAACGGTCCATTATTTCTCCTTAAGAAAAATTGCTCTTGTTGATTCTTACAAATGGTTGTTGTTTACCTTTACTCATGTCAGTGTGAATGTGTCTTTATTTTATTTTTGTTGTAATGCAATCAAATTAGAACTTTAAGTCGATGATTTTATAATATAAATATGACAATAGTTATTCATGGGTTGATCGATATATACAAAGGGTTAGGTTGAGAGAACAAATTCTGGATAAGTCTAAACAAAGTCGTTAGAAAGATCATTGTATCCAATATCATAGTAGATGGCATTTTTAAAAATGGAATTACAAGTCTATCCACGAACATCGAAAATGGTGATATTATTTTAAGTATTCAAAAAGAATCTAAAGCCAGTTACACTATGACAAGAAATTCTGCAGCGGCGTGGATATTCTCTTTGACATACGCATGGCTAAAATGATTTTTCACACTACACCACGAAACTGTTGAAAAAGCACAGACTGGGAGTATGTCAACGGGCCTATACATAGACAAAACGTTTAAAACTAATTCCGACACATATTATACTAGTATTCCCCAGGAAAAATATTTAGATAGATAAAATGTATTTTATGTTAATAAGTACAATTTCCTAACACTTCACATATTATAAAATTTTGTAAACATTTAATTAAACACTGTAACACCACATACTTAACAGAAGTTCAGAAATACGTCAACAGATGGCGCCGCAACAAAATTAGATAAAATTAGACCGCAGTGTCAAGATTCTAATTGTTTTGTATAAGATCTTGACTCAGTTTACAAACTGAATATATTTATTTATTATGAATTAAAGGACATGAAAGGAGTAATGTGTAAACATAACATAACTTCAAGCCTGGATGAAGTAGGCAGAGGTCTCAAGATGTCCGAGGGAGATTGCGGCCCGGTTTCGCAGAACCGCCGTGGAGGAGTGGCATACCAGGCTGGAGAGCCCCCGACCGCTGGCTTGAGGACTGTCGCAGCAGTGCGTCCTGTCCTAAAGAGATGGCTAGACAGGCGCCACGGGGCGCCTACGTTCCGACTGACACAGGTATTAACGGACCATGGGTGTTTCGGTTCGTTCCTGTGTCGGATCGGAAAGGAGGTGTCCGCCGTGTGCCACCATTGTGGCAACTGCCGCGAGGACACGGCCCAACATACGTTGGAGGAGTGCCCAGCCTGGGACGAAGAGCGCAGCGCTCTCAGAGCAGTCGTTGGAGGAGACCTCTCGCTGCCGGCCGTGGTGTCGTCCATGGTCGCCAGTCGGAGGTCCTGGCGTGCGGTGGCCCACTTCTGCGAGAACGTCATCTCGCAGAAGGAGAGTGCTGAGAGGGATCGGGAACGATATGATCCCTCCCGCCGCCAGAGAAGACGTAGGAGGCGTCGGGTGGACGACTGACCGGCGTCTCCCGCTCTGTGGAATGGGGGCGTTTGAATTCCACCACGGTAACCCCCTGCCTGTCGTACGAGGCGACTAATAGGGGCCATCGGGGGTCGCGGGCGCGCAGCGGAGGGCTGTCAGCCCGTATCGATGCACTCCCAAATTCGGGGCATCGTGCGACCCCGAGATGGACGGCAGCGTGGGTGGTAAGGCCTCGTTCGCTGTCGTTGTTTGGTGCGCGGGGGCTCTTAGCCCTCCATGGAGATGGGCTGCTACGCAGCACCGCGCAGGGGCGGTTCCGGCAGCAATTCTAGCACTCCTTAGAATACCCCGGGATCGCTCCGCAAGCGCCGAAGAAGGCCACCGCGGGGTTTTAGCTGGTAGTGTCGGGTGGGGTGTATATAGGGGGGTTAGGGACTCGGCCCAGCGGCAGCACGGATAGCCATCATCCGTGCGAGGGGGATGCTGGGTCGTAAGACCGACTAGTCCAGCATACCCGTTTTATTCTTAATCCGCTTCCCTCCGGAGCGGGCGGCAGTAATAAAACGCTTTCCCCGCGACAACAAAAAAAAAAAAAAAAAAAAAGAGGTCTCAAGATGTGACAGGGCGAGCCATCTTCATACTGGGCAACCTTATAATTTTGGTAAACTCGATACAATATTTTGCACAAGTCCACAGTCTATTATGCACGCTACTACTCTACAAATGAGCATACTCAACTCCAATAATATGATTTATATAGATTTATTTACATAATTAAAGCTACAAAAGATGAAATAAAAACACTCGGTAAGATTTCGGACTGTCCAATTCCCAAGTCTTGGTTAATAATAATAATACTAGCCCTGTATTAAACATTGTCCCACTGATGGGCACGGGCCTCCTCTACTAATGAGAGGGGTTAGGCCTTAGTCCACCACGCTGGCCAAGTCTTGGTTGAATACTGTTAAAAAAGCCACTTTATTGAACTCTAACATCTATAGCTTATATATTTTTTAACTTAACAATAAATCATGGGTTTTGCTTGCGTAAAACGCCTTGTTTGTATTTGTTGTTAAACTTACTCACCGTGCTAAATTTATGTGCATGGACAAAGCGTTGAATAAACGTTTTTAAAAATGTTTTATTATGTTTGTTTGTGACCTATTTTTGTGTTACTTTGATTTACGGTCGAAGAGGGAGCGGGTCATTTTGAATTCATAATATGAAATTCTAATGACACAAACGAATTTTATTATAGAAGCCTCATATGTAAGGCTTAATTTATTTAACTGGTTGTAATTTTTATTTATCCTTATATGCAAAGTGGTCACCATCGGATAAATACAGTTCACTGCAAATATATTATGTTAAATCGCAGAGACATTGCGTCGTTGATAGTCTTCAGTATATTACCGGCCTGATCGGCAGAAAAATGAGAAAAAATCTTTATGAAGCTAGATTTCATAATAAATCAAAAAAATAAATCCGATGCGCTAAAAAAACTTGATAGTAAATAAAAGACTACTCCGAATCTTTCTTTAAGCATGATATGTCGTAAATGACACATGGCTTAGGCGACACGTGTCCTAAATGACATATGTTGTAGGTAACGCTTTCTGCATTCGATATAAACAAAGGCATAGCGCTGGCATCCACAAGCGCGGCAGATTGATCGATTTAGCACGCTGCACACATGGGCTTGATGGATGTCCCGTGACCTCCGATTGAACTGCCACTGTCAGCCGGCTTGCTGATTTACACACAGCAGAACGGGATTGGAAACTAAAAATCTTTGCTTTGAAAAATGAAAAGCATTCTAAAAACTACCTCGTGTGATAAGCTAATTAAGCAAAACTTTAACACTAAAATTATATTAGAAAGAAAGAAAAGGACTTAATAAATAAAACTAAAAATTAAACCATTTGTTCGAACAACCCCTCAGCGATATGCTGCAGTACAGCCATATTAGATATTATATTTAAAATCGGGACTGCCTCGGTGGCGCAGTTAGTTAATTAATAAGCTCAGAAGAAATGTGGATGTACTGGATACACCTCTACCTACCTCTTAAGGGGATTACAGCCGTGAGTGCGTATCTATGTTTAAGAGGTAAAATTAAGATACAAAATAAAAACAAACAATACATTTAAGTTTAAAACATTTAAATTTCCATTTATATCTTTATTAGTAAAGCTTCGGTAGGGTGATGAAGTAATACACGTATCTGGTAACATAAAACCACTCAATTTAATTTAATTATTTCTCGACCTTAAATAATTATTGTAATAATTGTATAGAAATTATATATACACATTCAAATATTAACTGTAAATAGATTCATGTCTTGTTTAATAAATCAATCATTGTAAATACATATTAATTAATACATTAAACCAATTAACTCGAGGATTACACTTGATAATGTCGATTGGGTTAAACAATGTCATAATACCAATAAATTCGAAATTATTTTATTGAACAAGTGGTTTTGAAATAAATAAAAAGAAAAATACAGTCAACAGTCACATACATAGTTCTGACCTCACACCAGGTAAAACCTATATCGTGGGTATCAAGAACTACGAGGCACTGAAATCCCAAAACACCCAGACCCGAAACAAATGTCTGTCTGTCAACAAACATTTGTCTCGGTGCGGGAATCGAACTCACAGCCTCTCGTTTCACAACCGGCTACTCCCCCACTGCGCAACGGAGACAGTAATTTAATGGTATCGTCATATGTGCAAATAATGACAGTAAAATAATAGAATGAGCCAGTATTCGTGTCAGTCATGGTCATGTTAATTCCACTGACATCTACAGAATTGGTCTATGATCTACAGAAATTAAGTAGTAAACAGATGATGGATAAACTGGAATTGAGTGATTTTTTTTATCCTCGCACGGCATAGTGACCACCCTGCATCTGATAAGCGCAGGGCCTCCAGTTAGAGTATAATATAGCGGAGACTACTATACATATATTATACCGGTCTGCTGAGATATTTATTTGTTTCATTTATCATAGTAAATTATGCTGAATACACTTTTCTTGTAATCTACACTTATTTAAAGATGTAAAATTTGTGACTTTGGATGTTCGGGGTTATCTCCGGTAATACTCCTCCGATTTTGAAAATTCCTTCACTATTAGAAAGGTGTATTATCCCTGCCCTTTTGATAAATATTTATTTGGTAAAAAATAACCTCCACATGGGCGGAGCCGCGGGCAAAAAGTAATTTAAAATCGGCGAACCATACAGCGTCAATACTTTATTGAATTTTGTTTGTTGATGGGAGATAAAGCACGTTCATATGATCACACTGTATTCTTAAGTGTTTACGGTATTAAGATAAACGTCTATTGATTTTCAAATTTATTATTATAGGTTATATGATCAACGTAATACCCTCGAAAATATATTACTTCAGATAAAAGTATAATGGATGGTAATTGTTTGCTGGAATACAACGCTTATGAAAACATTTGTATTACCTAGAAATTGAATTTACCGAATACAAAGGTTTTTAGGTAATGATTTAATAAGATACTGGTTTGAAGATTTCTTAGGAAGGTAACTAATAATTATATTATTAGGGAAGTAACGTTACGATACAACCGGAACAAAAACTTAATGGATAAGCTGTAAACTGATCATAAAAATATGTTTAAGTATTTAACATAAGTCCACTCACAAGAAGAAAGATGTAAAGTTACTATATAGAACTAGATGTTGCCCGCGGCATCGCCCGCGTGTTGGATATTTTTGGAAGAAAAGGCATACAATCAATCCATGGAGGCATCTTAAGCTATTACACCTTTCTATATTTTGTTATTCCATAGGAAGCGTGGATTTTCCGGGATAAAAGTAGCTTGTGACATTTTATGATCCCTAAACTGCCACTATGCAAAAAATCATGTCGATCCCTTGCTCTGTGAAAAACTAAAATATCACACGGTAACTGTATATCCGCTGTAGCGTGAATGAGTAACAAAAATCCATCCATCCAAACATTCGCATTTATAATATTAGTAGGATTATATTATGTTATATTAATATAATGATTTCTTATCCCGATTACTCTTTTGAAATTAAGTGGAACCTATGAACTTTTTAGACGAAACTATATGGAATAGGAAATATGTACATATTACTCCCAGCACATGTGATTAGAACAACATAATAATGTAAACTGATCTTACGTTTGCGGTCAACATGGCCCAATGCTTTTTAAACATTTTTTGACATCCTCCGTGGCACAGTGGGCTAGTAGGCGGCTGAATAGTTTGTAAGGCAGACAGATATTTGTTTCGTGTCTGGGTGTTGTGGGACCGTAGACCCTGGTATTTCTGGATAACCACGATACAGATATGACCCAGTGTAGGGTCAGGATTATCTGTGTGACTGTTGGGTGTATTTATTATTATTTGATATGCTATTTAATACTTGACATTCGCAAAATCATCAAAGAACAATGTATGAGGATACTTCCTATTATTAGAAATACCGAAGGTATAACGGAGGTATTTAGGAGACTAGTTGGGGGTAGTTAATAATGACAACCAAAGTGGGAGAAGTAAATTTTTTTATATAAAACGGTGTGCCTTCCGCGCTCTGGTGTTCAGTTCAGTAGTTTTGTGAAGTAGACTAGGTGATAGTCAGGATATTCGTGGTTCGTTCGCGGTGTAGTAAGTGTATAAATGTGTAAACAGTTCAATGGCCGCGTAGTTCAGCTTAAAGGGTAATGCTGGTAGATTAATTATAAAGAGAAGCCTTAAAGTGAATCCTGACATGCGTGTGTGTTAATATTAAGCACTGAGATGTGTAACAGTGTCGTGTAAATCAATCAATAAATTATAAACATTGTATTTGTGCCTTTTAAATATCCATCTTGCATAGTTTTGTTGATGTTTCTAACAAATGGAGCCGTAATATACAATTAGAATTAGAATATGTAAACTAGGAAAAATGTTGACTTAATGAAATCTCAAAAGGTTCAAAACAAAGTTCCATTTGGCTCGAAAGAAGAAAACAGTGCAACTGCAAGTGGAGTTTAATTTATGTAAATTAACAGCAGTCTACGTAATAACACTGAGATTGGGTACGCCACAACTGCATCATTGTATAAAAACACGGCTTGAATTATTATTCCTGGTGGCGCAGTTGTAACTGCTATTCTGAGGTCTAGGGTTCGATCTCCGGCTCAGGTAAAGTGATATTGGATTTTTCTATTTAGAAATACTCAGTATCAGCCCGAAGTCTGGAATTGAGCTCGGTATGGCGATAGGCTCGCTCCCTATAACATTATGGGGCCGTGATAAATCCGGCGAAAAGTGGGTGTACTCGTTGCACCTCTACCTACCACCCCTTCGGGGATTACAGACGGGAGTGTATATGCATGGGTTATTATTAACTTGCTCTTTATTATTGCATATTGTTCTGCGTGTAACATATCCCAATATCTAGAATATGAAGTCAGTGTAATAACAAATTTAATATGAGAAATGCAATTGTTGTTAAAATATCAATAAAAAATTGCGAATTTTATGATGATTATAGAGTTGGTATACATAATATATTTTTTTTATTCTGGCACGGAAAAGTGACCATACTGCGTCTGGTGGTAAGCGCCGTGCCGTCCAGTTAGAGTATCAAGTAACGAGAGACAATCTATCTCTCGCTACTCAACTATACTGACCGTTCCCTAATTTGATAATATCTACTAATTGTTCATCCATATTGAAGTGGTATTACTCAATAGTCCTCATAACTCTAACACTAAAATACAACATCCATGTACTGATAAAGTTATCTATTCAGTTGAAGTTAATACTGATAAAGGAAACGCAAGGATCGAGCCAAACTTATTGAGCGAGCGCTGCGCCGCGCTCCTGGCAAATTACGTTTCATGCACTACCTCATGCCCGCTGTAACTGAAAACTATATAAATAAAGATAACAAATAAACAATTGTGAAATTTAGAACATGTTCATACTTCGTAATACTACTAGTGCAACGCTTACATTCCAAACGTTTTCTGTTAAGCAGAAAAGATCCAACTGACGTTTTCATACTTTTGAGTAAATGCAGTTTAAAGTATGACAGCGAATTTAAAAATCGTAATATGCAGTAACAAATAAAAAATTAGTTTGGTAATAAAACATGAAAAGTTTTTTTAGGTAAATGAACTCAAACTCCCAAGGGATTTTGTGCACATGTGAAACTTGACAAGGAGATTATGGCTATGTATTTAACTCGATTTCATAAAAAAAACTTGGTTGTATCTTTTCTGCTTAACAGGATCCATTTGACGTTAAACTATACCTGTTTTTGAATCCTTCGTTATGGCATAGATGAATATGCGTACAATTTTGATTCATAGTATAATTTTTTATGTCCAATAAATGTCTACATTTATTGGACATAATACGTGTGGTACGGACTGCTCAGATGAAAGTAATAAGTTCGAAACCAGCACAAAATGACACACGTCTCTGACCCACCTAGAGTTACGCATGTATTCATTGTTAATTATAGTTTGCTTTAACGGTGCATGAAAACATCGTGTAACGTGTATACCTGGGAGTTCTCATAAGAATTTTAAAGGCCTGTGAAATCTCGCAACCCACAGTAGGCCAGCGTGGTGGGTTAAGTCCTTACCCCTCTTATTAGCAGAGGAGACCCGTATCGGACAATTAGCCGATGTTCAATCCAGGTCTGTTATTATTAGTGTGAGTGTAATTTTGAACAATTATCATAATATTCACTAAAATCCAGTATAGTAATGAACCTTTGACACGACTTGATCCAGTACAAAACTCCTTTTTTTATCCATACCCTCGTAGCTCTAGGCGGCATTCACGTAATTTTACGAGGGTACAAGGTGTGCCGTTTTTCCCTAATTCTAACATTCACGAAGCCATGAGCCAGTGGAATGCTCGTCCACTTCACGCCACATAAACCGTTTATTGAGCCGCGCCGACTCCATCAGCCAATTTATTCTTTCTCCCAACATTTGCGACTGACATATGCCCTCAGCCTGATTTCGGGCTATTGCATATTTCAGTTTGGCCCGGGTAAAGAAATTCCACAATTTATATGCGTGTCTATGTCCCTCTATTTTGGGCGTGAAATATTTTAACTGGTAATTTTCAGGTTTGAATGAATTTGTATAATATGAGAGTTGGGATTGATATTATAGAATAATTTGTAAAATAATGAAAATATTTAAATAATCTAAGTCTATATTATTGAACTATTGAAATATATTTTTTCTTATCCTGGCACGGCATGAATACCACACTGCATGGTACCACCTGGTGGTAAGCACAGTGCCGTCAAGTTATAGTACCAAGTAGCGAGGGACAACTATTCCTCGCTACTCGACCCACTTATGACAGCTTGCTGATTAGCTTTATCACACTACACTTAAAGGGCCCAGAATGATAACAAGGAGGAAACACGGTAGCTGGCAAACAGTTCCACAGTTTGGTGGGCAATTTTGTGGTGGGTGAATTAACCATATTTACTCTATCAACGTACGTCACTAAAATGGCAACATGATAAACAAAGTTCGCAGTACACATCATTTCAAAGTCAATTTTAAAGTTATTTGCATATTTCGCGCTTTCACGACGAGATCGGTTCGGAGTATTAGATCCAAAATTCCAATTTTCATGAAATAATGACATTAGCGAGACAAATCGCATAGTTATATTAAGCTTACGCCGTAATTTTTTGCTTTAATTTCGTCTGTGTTCGTTGGAACGTTAAATTCTTTAAACACCTTCTCCTGGATTTAAATAATGTAATTTGTGTAGCTAACATAATTTAAAATGAAATAATAATTATATTAGCTCTGTATTATAGAGTATCCCATTGTTGGACAAAGGCCTCAAATGAACGGCTACTTCATTCTGGCGTAGGTAATGCGGGTTCATTGAGTTCTCAAACCTTCGAAAGCTTAGAGCATTCTCAGATATGCAGTTTTCATCACGATGTTTTCCTTCACCGTTCAAACAAGCCATAATTATCACTGAATACATAACTTAACACGTAACTTCAACAAATCAGAGTTGGTAGAATGGCATACCATGTGAGCTGGTTTTGAAACTGCGACGTTCGTATCCCAACTATGTAGTAGCTAAGCTATTATATCCACTAAAATCAATATAATAACAACATCATGTAATATGAAAACATTTTTTTGTATGGAAATAATAACCATAGGATTGATATAATGAAAACCATGAGTTAGACAGGTAAAAGAAGAATCAACAGCTCCATAATAATAGATCAAAGTACCCAAGACATCTTCCACGCGATAAGATGGTAGACTTAAAGTGGTAGAGCCACGAATGGGCCGGCTCGACCGGGGTAGTACCACTGTCTCACAGAAAACCAACGTAAAATGACAGTTTACTGTCGCGTTTCGTATGGTAAGTGAGATATCCGGAGGCCCAGTTTCCCCCTTCCCTACCCTAATCCCTATTCCGGGTCCTTTACACATACATGACACTTTCGGTGTTGTGGATGTTCATGGGCGGTGGAGATCACTTAACATCAGATGACCCACTTGCTCGTTTGTCGGACTATACAATAAAAAAAAAGATGTCCAATTCAAAACATACCTTATCGACTGCATAACACTATTACTAGTATAACAATTGGCGGACAGTAGACTGAGTATGACTAGTCGAATCATGCTAAGCCAACTGTAAAGATATACTGCGTTGACGATTAATTCTGCTTGGATAAATAGATATTATTATATAGATATTTCAATAAGGCAACTTAATATACATTGAGCTGCTCTAATCTAAGGTAATTAAATTTAAATCGTATATATTACATGACCTATGATTATAATTATATGACCAAATATTGTTAACCGGTGTGAAAAGAGCAACGCTATAGTTTCTTGCCCGTTCTTCTCTAGCGAGACTGCATTCCGAACTGGCGGTAGAGTGAAAAAATTGACTGAATCTAAATGATGTATAACATTTTACGGATTCAATAAATATTTGATTTGATTTGAGATCAACTTGCTCTTGAAGGCTACTGCGGTTTTAGTGCAGTGGGTGTTTTCTACAATATTCCTTGCATCCACATAATCGTCTAATAAGTAATTTTTGGTCTAACTGATGCGCATATAGTAACATAATACTTAATCAAAAAGTAATCATGATTCATAATTTTTCCAGCTATTAATTGCTTGAATGGAAGTTTCTATGGATTTACATTCAAGATCGTAGCGCCATTAACAAACCCGATAACATTATGATCATACCCATCAATGATATAAGCCTTAACGGGTTATAAACTGCATTTTTCTTTCAAAAATCCTCAGCATAATGCCACTCTCTTTCCAAACATATATGCGGGACTTAAAAAAAATATTTGACGGTAAGCATCGACTTTGCTTTACTCTTAGCATTGCTGATGGTAAGGAATGCTAACACTAACAGGTATAACTATTCTATTTATCTGCCTTCGTATGCAAAAAAGTTCCGTCTCGTAGTGTCTAGAACAGAGCAAAATACGTGCAGTAAATGAGAATAGGAGAATCACTCATTGTCCTTAGCTTCAATTTAGCAGACCCAGTTTCAGTAACGGTTTTGAATCTCTCTTGCTCGTCACTTATACATGATATAAAATAAATAACACCCAACAGTCACACACATAGCCCCGATCCCACACTAAGATACGAGTCTTGTGTCATGGGTATCAGGGACTACGAGAGACTTTTGGTCTCACAACACCCAGACCCCGGACACAAATATCTGTCTGTCACACAAACATTTGTCCCGGTGTAGGAATCGAACCCACAGCCTTTCGTTTCACAGCCGGCTAGTCGCCTATCTCCATCCCCAGGGAGGAGCAAATAAAAAAAAATATAGTGAAAAATAAACACTTGTGACTGCGAGAGGTAGCAAGAATCAAGTATGATCGAGTTATGAATAAATCATACCAAACTCTTGAGTTCTATTATTGTTTCGGATTCAATTTCAATTCAAGGAATTCATAAAATGCTGATTCAAAAACACATCAAGTTCTGACGCGAAAAATAATAAAACGTAAATAAAAATAAAACATAATGTAATATCAGGAGAATAAAATATTCAATCGTAAATGCATAAATATTTTATTCCGAATAAAGTATTGTATTCCGACGACTACTTTGAATATTATGCTTTAATTCAGAATTTTTATCCTATGCGAGAATTTAAAAAGTAACTGAAAAAGGAAATCAATCATTCATTGTAAATGTTTGGTGGTGGTGGTAGGATATTCATATCCGCCCGGATAGCGACCACCGTACACAGGGTGTAAAACACGCCATAGTGGCACACGCAAGTGTGTCGCGTTCTGGGATCAGCCAGTGTACATCCGGTTTTTCTCGGGGTCTAGAGTTGGGGTACAACGTTTGGCCATTTTACGGCCTTCTGAGTACTCTGACAATAGACCCTCGACCGCTTCTTCACCTTCTTGCCCATGGCGTAGTGTGAAGGAGCAGGCCGGCATGATTGTATTGAGTAGCAGGGGATAGATCGTCCCTCGCTACTCGATACTCTAATTGGACCGCACTGCGCTTACCAGTGCGGTCACTTTGCCGTGCTAAGATAAAAAAAAATGTACAGTTATAGATTTTTAAACGACGAAAGAAATAATCAACTTGCTCAACAAATGCAAGAAATTATTTGCTGAATAGTGTATAGAAGTAATTCTGTTTCATAAATAAAATGACATTTATCGCAATATGCTAGGTTCTGATGTGTTAGTTAGGCGAATGGTGGACGAACTCACTATGGGTATATATTTGGTTTCTACCTACCGGTGTGAGATCGTGTACATACACTCACGCCGGTAATCCCCGAAGGGATAGGCAGAAGTATATCCAGTACACCCACTTTTCGTCGAATTAATTACGGTCCCGTAATGTGATCGCGAGCCTATCTCAATACCGGGCACAATTCTAAACTCCGGGTTGATACTCTATTTCTAAATAGAAAAACGGATGTAGGTCTAATTCAAGGGATTTTATTAAAGCCAAAATCGGAGGAGGCAAAAAACTATGTCATTTAGTTACATCAGCAGCTACTCGTCATAATAATAATAGTTAAAATGAAGATTGTTTGTATTTATATTCTAACAAGATACGGATAAGATTGGGTTGGCATGTCCATAATGGATAAAAAACCCCAAATAAATCAGATAAAAAAATAGAAAAACGCTAGATATCACTTTACCCGACCCGGCTATTGAACCCGAGACCTCAGCACAGCAGTCGTAGCGCATGCGCAATTTCAACAGCGCCACCGAGGCAGGCGATGAGATCGTGAGATCACGTACGTATACAATCATGTTTAATGTACTGGCATTCCATCGAGTTCGATAATTAATTGCAACCAGTTCCTTGCACTGCTTCCTTTTATAGATACATGTTGGAACTGTTTACTAACTGCAGCCTTTGGTATGCATAAAAACATGATCGCTGCACCTCAACTCCGGTACAAGTTACAGGAACACAATATTGCTTACAAGTATAGATAACTGGAAACTAAATGGAAAGTGACAGTGAGCGGAAGGAAAGCAGAGACTGACCATAACTTGAAATGGTATAGATACCACTCAAATTACGTACCCGAATGTACTTTTATTTGCGGGGTTATATTTAGGGCGGGTAGCTAGTGGTAGGATATTCATATCCGCCTGGATAGCGACCACCGTACAGAGGGTGTAAAACCATTGTGGCACACGCAAGTGTGTCGCGTTCCGGATTCAGCCATTGTACATCTAGTTTTTGTCGGGGGTAAGGAGTTGGTGTTCGATGTTTGGCCATGTTGCGCCCTTCTGAGTACTCTGACACTAGACCCTGGACGGCTTCTTTACTTCCTTTCCCCATGGCGTAGTGTGAAGAAGCTACACAGCAGGCCGATATGATTGTGTTGAGCAGCGAGGGATAGATTGTTTCTCGCTACTCTATACTCTAACTGGACGGCACTGCGCTTACCATCAATGGTTTACATTCTTAGAAAAAAACTTAAAATCTGTATATATAAAAGAAGAAGCTGACTGACTGACTGACTGACTGACTGACTGACTGACTGACTGATCGATCAACGCACAGCCAAAACGGCTGGGGTTAGAGACTTGAAATTTTGACAGTAGGTACCTTTTATGTCGTAGGCATCCACTAAGGAAGGGTTTTTGAAAATACCACCCCTAAGGGGGTAAAATAGGGGATGATAGTTTGTATGATAATCCGTCATTTTTGAAGTTAAGATTATGAAAATTAGTATTTGGCCTTTTAGTCAAAAATAAAAAATATATATTTCAGGATTTTTGGAAATTCCACCCCGAAGGGGGTAAAATAGGATAAGAAAGTTTGTATGAAAATCCTTCATTTTTGAAGTTAAATGCATGAAAATTGGTATTTTGTAGTATATACTTTTTGTCTCAAACATGACCTCCACGCGGGCGGAGCCGCGAGCAACAGCTAGTAAATAATATGGCCACAATGTGTAGGAGAAAAATTATTAAAGCAGTTTGATTGTATTCTCTTGAATTACTTTGATTTGGAAATTAAAAAATTAGTAGCTAAATTGCTCGACGGAGCTACGGAGCAAAAAACGTTTTATCCCGAAAGCTATAACTTTATAATACGTTTTTCTTTATTATAAAGTAATATATATATGAATTGCACAAAAAAAATACTTATCGTAAATCGGCAATATAAGAAAAGCTAACCGCTGACTAAAAGATAATTATTTTTTATAATGATTGCTACTACTATACTGTTACTGGTTACTATTATATTGAGCAGAACTCTAGGATAATTATAAGCTATAAAATCCACTATTTATACCAAAAAAACGAATGTCGCAAATGTGGAGGCGTAGTAAATAATAAGACACCGCACGGAAATATCTTGCATAAATATATGAAGCCCTACAGTAGTCATAATATTTACAAGTATATAGAAAATTGTAAACTACCACACAGAAATTTGCACAAGATTATATGTCAAGGCCGGAATAAGAAATGATAAAAGCAGACAGTCACACAAAAATAATCAACGTCAAACATTGGATACTTGGAGACCATGAATAATTCCATACAATTATTGCCCGTCCATAGAGAAAACTAACATCAAAGTAAGCAATCCAGATGCCATCAGAAAAGCTATGAATCTCAATCAAGTGTAAGCTCATCAAAGTTTGGCGATGCTGCCCGTAGGCACTTTCGAACTCATTTTCATATTACGAAAGCTTGTGGCGTGGCTGGCGTTAGATTAAACATAACTTTAATGTGTTTTTTGTGTCCACCAGTGTTTGTTTCATTTTAAATACCGCGTGGAAATGAAGGTTTATGAGTATAATGAGGTTTGGTCGTGTATGGAAAACTTTTCTGTGTTCTGTTAGCTAGCGGTGCGCGGATGTCGTGTTTTTTTCTGAATGACCAAGTGAGTAAGTCATCTGATGGTGGATGGCCCATAAAAATGAATAGCAGTATATACGCTTGCTGAGACACACGATTTTAAGTCTTATAGTGCCCATTAATTTAAATATATTTTGGTTTAAAGTTTAAATTAGTGCTATCTTTTATATTACTTTATACTTATTTTCATTGAGAAGTCGTTGAACGACTAAATCCACTGGTCTCGTTTTCAAATAATAAAAACAATATTCAGAATGCGTAGAACGTGCATGTTTGTGCAGTGTTTCATTTGCTTTGTTCGATGACAATAAAAGCATCCGGTATTGGCAGACAACTTGTCAATTAGGATGTGACGTTAAGGTACGTTTCGAAAAATCTGACCAACACATTTTA
Source organism: Laothoe populi (assembly GCA_905220505.1). Lineage (NCBI taxonomy): Eukaryota > Metazoa > Arthropoda > Insecta > Lepidoptera > Sphingidae > Laothoe > Laothoe populi. The sequence goes on from HG992159.1 coordinate 15,237,332, forward strand.
TATAAAAATGCATAAAATCTGACATCTCACTGTCGCAATTAACAATATTAACATTTATAATGTACAAAAGATTTGAACAGATTCGTTTCAAACCAAATATAAAATAGTAAATGCGCTACCGGTGCAGCAAACATAGCACACAAAACAGAAAACCGTTGCGAATTTCAATTTCTTGGTAAATTTTCAGTGGTACCATATCTGCGGTAGAATAAGGTACTCAGGATGCAGCGGCCGGAAGGAAAACTACGAGGTAAACCCACATTCCAAGTAGATACTGTGTACTTGCTCTAACCAGAATTTTGCACCGAACTTCATAAGCTCTTTGTTGTTGGAAACCATACAGGATTTTGCATGTCTTGGATATAGTTAATAGATTATTATAATTATTGAAGAAAATTCCCCGTAATTTTTATTTGTTTATGTTTTTTACTTCAACATCTTTATTTAACCGTTACATTGTCTCGTCGATTTGATCGAGATTATTTGACAGCTTTGCTTTGAAAGCTTGATAGTGATTTGTCAAACGTTTGATAGAGTAGTCCAGTAACTCCATGTAACTCCTCCTTTAAAATATCATTGTTCCCTTCATTCATACATAACAATGTCACTGTCATTTATACATACTAACATGACAATTTCTATCATACTGTTTTTAATACTAAAAAACTTATTACAATATTAGCAGGGTCGTGTCACTCCGTAACTTAGGTGGTTAATGTTCTTAATTTAAGTGTAGTTTCTTCTTTCAACTCTCTAGAGGACTCTGAGATCCAAAGAGAATGTAATGACGTCTAGAAATGTACAGAAATCATAATTAAACTGAACTAAACCCAATTTCTGAACTATGTAGATGAAGTCAAATGTCAGTTATTTTCATCGTCATGGTTACCTACTATAAGTCAAATTTAAGTGTGCCTGGTTAGCTTGCCATACTAATAGAATGAATTAAAACGGTATATTATTATTCTTATTAACGTGTTACATAAAAGTTACGTAGATCTTTATAATGAATGAATTAAATTATTTTCTGGATAAACGATATAAAAATGTAGAGTCACAGAATTTTAAAATAAGTTTTGCTATCCAATAGCTGAATAATATATCTCATAGTACCATGTAGAATAATTAAGTGGTAATATCGTCGTGTTTCCGTTATCTGGTTGCCATATTTTAAATTTATCTTTGCAATTTTTGTGTATTGTGTTGAACGACTTCTTTATTATTACGTGGCGACTTGGATTGATTTTCGGATTTCTGTACTCTAGTTATTTTATTTGACCCCTGGCTCGGACTTGGTTTTGGTTTGATTGCTTTTCGGAGACACTTCGATATTCAAACGAATTTTGGATTATGAATATGCCGAAAAATACGCAAATGTTATTTTGGCTGTATTGTTGACGGTAAGTAAGAAATTAGATTATTGTTGAAAACTGGTGTCAGTTAAACTAGCTATGTTCTTCCCTATTCAATTACTTATTTCATGAGGAAATCTACATAGTTAAGATTATTAAAAATAGTTTAGAAGGTATTATGTGAACTCTCTCAGTTATGGAGAAGAAGGAATGGACTGCCTCTGTAGGGTAGTTGTATAGAGTGCCCGGTAAGAACAGCAATTTGAAGTCCCGCGATCGATTCCCGAGTCGGGTAAAGTGATATTGGGTTTTTTTCTCTACGACGTGGAATTTGTGCAGATATAGTGATAGCCCTATCACATTATGGTACGGAACACACACAGCAAAGAGTAGGTGCCCTAGTTGCACTTCTGCCTACCCCTTCAGGGATAAAAGTCGTTATGTATGTTTTTTTTGTGGAGGAGGCCGGTTCCTAGTGCCCATTAGTGTTATAGTATTTAGGTAATATTATTTAAATAATAAATATTACTTTACTGTTTTGTATTTCAGGCCCAATTCACTACTTTCCCAGTGCAGTTACTTTTAGGTGAAAAATTTATAATTTATTTGAAAATTTTTATATGCTTGTAGATATTTTTTATATATATATAAAATCAGGATACTATAAATTATTTTATTTGTTAGCTTTTATTTTCAAATTATTTTTATTTCTTATTTTTCAGGTCGGGCTCATATACAAAAAGAACATTCTAATAGTGTCACAAGTAGACCTAGACGAAACGCGGTATACAACACAAAAATTAGATTATTCCAAAAAAATATAAAACACGCAGGGAGATATGTACCTAGATTGCGTAAAAGAGGACAATTTAAACAACAACCGCAATATGCCGGCCGGAAAGTTGTGTGATAATGTGGCATTTCAGAAATTTACGAAAATTATGACAAATCCAGCACAGTTCTTTGCTAACATACAGACAGAAAAGAAAGCAAAGGGAAGATTTTTATCATTGTAAGTAGTGTTAAAAAGAGTCCGAAGTATTACAGATTTTTAAGCAAATATTTTCACTCTGCCATCATCAAGAACGATGAAACGGCTATTAAGCCAAACTAAGTTAACTCCAGGAATAAAAACTATAATTAAAAAAATATATATTATAATAGCCAAATTAAGAAAAAAGAAAACAATGATCGATTTAGCAGCAATAGTGGGAATATTATCAATTGGTGTTAGAAGCAGGTAAATCATATGGAGAATTGAAGCAAGCAAGCATTACATGTAGCGTTTGATAGATAGCGTTAGAGCTGAGTTATTTCATTTTTTTTTAAATAAGATGTTCCGCTGCAAGCCTAAATAAAATTGGAGAGTTTATTTTCATGATTGCAGGTAGTGTTATTTTAGAGCCGTTTAAAGTTCTAAGTTTACAATGTATTAACATGGCGATACGATAGGCTCACTGTATAAAGGACTTAAAAGTATGATCACTGTAGATCCAATTGTTTCACTGCAATTACTTAGTTTAGTGATAAAAACGGCTTAATATAATTCCACAAAAATGTATTATGCAATCTTTGTACAATACATACATCAGGCTATATAGTATATACACAGGGCCTAAATAAATGCATAATGCGATACGATTCGTTATTACTGTGCTTCAGTAGTTTGAAGGGTTCTTTTATATTTATGTTTATAATTATTTCAAGTGTCTTTTCTGTATAACTTACCTGCGATATAGGTATTTAAGAATATAATTAATTAGGTATTTACTGTCTGTTGGGATCCGAACTTTAGTATTTAATATGCCATTTATTAAAAAGATAATATTATGTATGTAATGGCGAAATTATTTAGCCTTTAATACGATTATTAAAGGTGCCTCGGTGGCGCAGTTGTAATTGCGCATGCGTTACGATTGCTGTGCTGAGGTCTCGGGTTCGATCCCCGGGTCGGGTAAAGTGATATTGGGTTTTTCTACCTAGAAATACTCAGTATTAACCCGGAGTCTGGAATGGTGCCCGGTGTGGCGATAGGCTCGCCCCCTATCACATAATGGGACCGAAATTCGGCGAAATGTGGGTGTACTGGTTACACCTCTGCCTACCCCTTCGGGGATTACAGGCGTGAGTGTATATGTATGTTTAATACGATTATTGTTCAAATGCAACTATCTATAAATATTTACTTTAGATTATGAACTAAGTACTCTGTTATTGTATAATATTTTATTGGCAATTAGTACCGCAAGCCTATTGTGATGTTTTATGTTTTTTTTAATCCTAGCGCGGCAAAGTGACCACACTGCACCTGATGGTAAGCGCCGTGCTGTCCAATTAGAGTATCGAGTAGCGAGGCACAATCTATTCCTCGCTACTCAACACAATCATGCCGGACTGCTGTGTAGCTTCTTGTTAAATTCCAATCTTCATAGACCTGTTTCAAGCAGTTCTTAATATTATTTAGTGTATCTTATAATTTATTGTTAATTAATGTGTTAGATGCATAAAAACAAGTTTTTCATCAAAACATTATGAAAACCACACATGGTGGAAGACTGTACAATCGGTCTCAGTTTCTTTTTAATTTCAAAGAGTTTTCAAAATTTTAATGCTCATGTGGTTTATTTCATAGATTAATCTGATTTACTTAGCTCTGCAAAATACTCTTCTTGATATCAATAGGTAGCGAAATAAAATTTATAAATAATGATATTCGAATAGAAGGATATAACATTGTAATCACTATGTGTAATAAGGACAAAGATAATATTTTTTTTATCTGTGTTATGCAAGCATGTATTATATGGTAGGGAGCTAGCTGTACTTGAATTGTGGATGCAAGTGGGTGTTGGTGGCAATAATGTTTTTTGGAAAGTTTCTATCTTTTTCTAACATATTGCATGACTTATATAAACTAGAGGTTGTGAGGAATGACGTTAAGTGTATATGTGTATGACATAGTGAGGATTATGACTTCTCTGGAATATTCCAGATGTTTTCAGCTTGTAATAGAATACTCAAGGAATATGTTCTATAATAAGTTTCTAAAGCAAGCCTTCAAAAATATCTGGAAAGTTCTGAAATATATTTAAGTACCTAATATTATATATTTATTTTGTGTTAATGGATGTTGTTATTTTTATGTTAGGTTTTGTACATACATTGTTATTACATTATAAAATTGTATTGTAATAAATCCATATTGTGATAAGGTTTTTCTAATTATCACCACACTGTCACTATAATAATACTAAGTGATTGGTGATTGTTGTATACTGCTAAAAAAGGGTCTAAAAGATTACATTGCGACGACGGATATTGAAATATTTTTGTGAATTGGGCTTATCGTCACGTTATGTACTTTTAGAACCCTTATTTTGCAGTATATTAACAATCACTGGAAACCAAAATATTAAACAATTGGTAGTAGCGCCACCTGCAGGATTTTTCTAGCAATAAAACATCACCAGTGGTACCTAGTGTTGACCGGGATAAATGTTCTGTCATTTGACATTTAACGATTGGCATAAAAAACGTACAAGTAGGTACTCTATTTCAGTAGTATTATAATGCTCTTTGAATATTAGTCTCATTTGGAGTGGTATGGATTGTCGAGACGACATTCGTAGTTTCAAAACTAATCCAAAATGGCATACACCTGTGACTTTTCTAAAGTTACGTTTGTGGTCATTATAAATTAGAGCTTGCTTTAACAGTGAAGTAAACCATCTTGAGGTATCCTGTCCTACATATCTGAGAATTCTCAACAAGAATTTCATAAGTATGTGAATGTGTGATTGTGTTGAGTAGCGGGGGATAGATTGTCTCTCGCTACTCGATACTCTAATTGGACCGCACTGCGCTTACCATCAGGTGCAGTGTGGTCACTTTGCCGTGCAAGTATAAAAAAAAAGTGACCACACTGTGCCTGATGGGAAGTGCAGTGCTGTCCACTTAGACAACTATTCCTCGCTACTTGAAACTTTCATGCTGGCATGCTCAGCTTCTTCACACTACGCTTAAATTACCTAGGATCATAGGCAAGAGGGAACACGGTAGCTGACGAACTGTTCCACAGCTTGATGGTGCGGCAAATATACATACATCAGCACTACCACTTTCAAACCAATCGTATTGTTCCGATTTCTCTTTGTTTTAGTTGTAAACAGAATCTTAACAATATTTATTACAAAAGACACTTGGTACTAAACAGTAAAGGCGATTTATTTAACCCTTCCATTCAGGAACCGATCGATACTAAAGCGCTCAATGTTAACGTGCCCTTGTAAACATAAGGGTTTGCTATTGTAAATGTAGTCTTTGTTTTCGTATTAAAGGTTTGTTGTAATATAGGTTAACAAAAGATATATCAAAAGAGACCAGCTGAAAAGTAGACCACCTTCCAATATATCTGTATATATAAAAGAAGAAACTGACTGACTGACTGACTGACTGACTGACTGACTGACTGACTGACTGACTGATCGATCAACGCACAGCCTAAACGGCTGGGGTTAGAGACTTGAAATTTTGACAGTAGGTACCTTTTATCACGTAGGCATCCACTAAGGAAGGGTTTTTGGAAATACCACCCCTAAGGGGGTAAAATAGGGGATGAAAGTTTGTATGAAAATCTGTCATTTTTGAAGTTAAATTCATGAAAATTAGTATTTGGCATTTTGGTTAAAAATAAAAAATATATGTTTCAGGATTTTTGGAAATTCCGCTCCTAAGGGGGTAAAATAGGGAATGAAAGTTTGTATGAAAATCCGTCATTTTTCAGTTAAACGCATGAATATTGGTATACGTTTTCTCCCAAACATGACCTCCACGCGGGCGGAGCCGCGAGCAACAACTAGTCACTTATAAACTACATTAATGGTATCCTGACATGTAGAATATGTGCACACACGTTCCGTGCTAAAATCGGATACGTCAGCCATATGCGCGCCCACGATCGTAGCCGCATTACTTGAAAGAAAGCAAAGTCGCTGAGGCCGAAATCGGCCAGGAGTTAGTTAGTTAATATAGCTTATAACTTATGTTTTATTCGGGAACAACGTGCATGTAGCACTAGATTTGAGCCAGCTTACAATATTCTGAAGGCAGACCTTGCAAGCAGGCGTCAAGTTAACCTCATGTACCACAGCAAATACATATTCTTGAATTATTTTATTATTCAATTCTAGCTCATCTATTTTATTATTTTGTATTATAATTTATTTGTAATTTATAAAGATTTTATATCTGTGAAATTACGTCTAAAATAAATAGTCAATTGAACGATTACTTATAATTATTTATTTAGAATATTCCATGTTGCTTTTTTATTTAATTATGAAGGTAATATAGGATCCATGTTGTTTTACATCGTTTTGACATGATTTAATCATTATATCTAATATAGTAGACTAGCTGTTGATCGCGGCTCCGCCCGCGTGGAGGTTATTTTCGGGAGCAGAAGTATACAATCCAAGGAGTTGTCCTCTGCACTGAGACACCTGTAGCGATTGTCCAGCCTCTCAGTTGTAGTGCCTGAATCTTGAGATTGCATTTAAAAAATACCTCATAAATTTAACCTCAGTTTGCCCCTTTCAGGGATGATTTTTCAAAAACGTTGAAACACGTATTTCTTTACTTCCTACCAAAAGCCTAAATATGAATTTACAGATCCCTAAGTCGAGGAATTATGGATTTCCCATACAAATTTTGAACTCCAATTGAACCCCTTTCAAAGTTGTGTTTAGAGAAAAAAGATACCTATATATAGCCTATGTCCTTCTCCAGGATATAATCTATCTCCTAGCCAAATTTCATCACAATCCGGTCAGCCGTTTAGTCGTGAAGAGGTAACAAACAAACAAACAGAGTTACTTTCGCATTTATAGTATTAGTATGGATTATAGTAATGGTAAAAATTAATTATACAATAATACTCTTTGACCAAATCACCACTGTTGCTAGATACACATTTGACATATGACCGCTAAACCGATTTCAATAAAACTTCGTGGATGTGGAAGTTGATTCCAGCTTGAAATAGGATAGCTTTGGTTCCGATAATTGGCGCTATTGTTAAGATCATTTTTTTTTAATTTCGAGGAAAAATGACTGTCACGGGGGCGACGCCGCGATCAACAACTAGTAATTGTACATTTATAAAATATAATTTTGTGAAACATTCATGCAAAGCAGCGTAATTAAATATTAAATACCATATAAAGTAATTCCAGTTAGTCCCCATTAAAAACATTTACAATATGAATTTACAATAGATAACACTTCACCCCATTTATCATGATTGTTGTGTCCGATTTTTCTCCGCCTATCCGTTATCGCAAAGTACTAAATTACCACAATTTCATAGAATTACCTTCGAGGGAATCCAAACTGTTATCTAGCTCCTTAAGTCACTGCTCGTATTGATTTACAGTCTGTATCGGTCATGGCCCGTGGGACTCTCAATATCTAACTTAGAATAGCGTAGTTGACAATAAGTGAAAACCTGATAGTATATTGTTTTTCATAATAGATTTTAGTCTAAAAATATTGAAAATTAAACTAATTTGTTAATTTATTATTAAATATTTTCAAGCAACAAATATTATGTAAAAATAAAGCAGTTTGTCACGTGACATGAAACACAAATCAGTCATGCATGACGTCACCGTTCGAAACATCTTTAAACGCTGAACCGAACGTCTATTACATTTGCGGATCGTCACGTCACACGAGAGTTGGTAGCGTTTTGGTGGGAAAACTAAACATGGTTTATAAAAATGCAAATGAAATCTTGAAAACTTATGTTTTGTGTTTATTAATTATAATATTTTAATAATATAGACCATAAGGAATAAAATAAAACGATTTCCCAAAAACAGTCAACTAGCCTATTATAAACACTGCGCTTCAATAAATGTGTGTTATTTTTTTTTATAAAAGCGTGACAATTATTTACACAGTCTAGCCCCCGCTACTCAACACAATAATGCCGGCCTGCTGTTTAGCTTCTTCACACTACGCCTAAAAGACCTTTTTATAATGCAACAGTACCTAAACGAAATCCGTTATCAAATAAAAGGAACTTTATGTCAATAGACATAAAAGTTTTTACAAATACAATTTTCAATACATAAGCGATACTGAAGTTCATCTCAGTGCAATGTCAGTGTATGTATTATGTTTTTTTAGATTTAAATAATATATAAAATAATACATAATTTAAATTTTAATGTCTATTTATTTCTTTGTGTTTCAGTTGGGGTTTGTAACGTGTGCGATATTCTTCTATATAAACAGATCTAGCCTAATCAAAAATAATTAATGTGTATAAATTGTCCTGGCATTGCACAGCCAAATGACCGTATTCATCAATCATTGATTAAAACACGTTCTTTGCATTCTGATGTTTAAATAGTCCAGACATAGGTAACATCGCATGCCAATGTGAGGAAATTTTTACACAACCCTCGAATCTTGAGACAAGCTGATCATAATTCAGCTCGCGTGGCAGCCGCGAGTATCCTTACATCGCGCGCAATAGTCCTTCGATACTTACTATAAAGCCTCGTGTTTGGATCGTATTAGTATCATTCGCCTAAGTAGCTGTGACCAATCAACCAACAAAATGTTCAAACTTGTAAGTATTTAAAAATAGTTCATCGATATTTTCTTACGTAGAGCCAAGCTGTAGAATTTTATCTATAACAGGAACGGGCCAGTTTAACCGGGTTTTTACCATTGTCAGTTTACTATCACCCACTGGCTTATTTACCGGACTGTATTATAAAAAAATATAGATTGTGTGCTTATTCTTCTCTGCCTTATATTTGAATAATTGCAGAATCACAAATATTTTCATTAATTGTTACATTCATCTCTATATGATCACCCATGGAATATACTTGGCTTGTGGTAGGGTATTCATATCCGCCCGGATGGTGACCACCGTACACAGGGCGAAAAACCTGCCATAGTGGCACACGCATGTGTGTCGCGTTCCGGGATCAGCCAGTGTGCATCCGGTTTTTGTCGGAACGGTAGTGAAGTTTTCGAAACATTCGAAAACTTCACAACCACAACTTCACATCTTTTTGTCGGGGGGGGGGGGGGGGAGTTGGGGTATAATGGCCATTTGCGGCCTTCTGAGTGCTCTGACGCTAGACCCTCGACCGCTTCTTCACCTTCTTGCCCATGGCGTGGTGTGAGGCAGCGGGCCGGCATGAGTGTGTTGAGTAGTGGGGGATGGATCGTCTCTTGCTACTCAGTACTCTATTTGGACAGCGCTGCGCTTACCATCAGGTACAGTGCGGTCGCTTTGCCGTGCCAGAATAAAAAAAAAACTTGACTTCATTTAACGAGGTGACAAATTAATGTTCATAAAAATGATATAGAATTTTTGATAAATTAAATTCGCCCATTTCCTTTTCTCAGTCGATATTTGTAAATCCCATCCATAATTATGCTGCCTACATATCTATTATTATTGTAGCATAAATTACTCTGTAAATTATGGGATACTTATGTTAATACGATTATCACACATTGAAATAAAACATTTCAGATTATATCGCGGTTTATTTTACTTTTTTAGTCCCATAATTTTGAAAATGTAACAAGCCTAAATGGTCACAGTGCGAACATATATTATGTATGTATATAGGCTAGGGGCGCATAGTCCTTAACTATATTTGAATTGTTTTATGAATAACACCTCTGACTTTTCTAAAGTTATGTGTTTATTAATTTTTAATTATCGCTTGCTTTAACGGTGAAGGAAAACATCGTGAGGAAACCGGCATACCTGAGAATTCTCATAAGAATTTCGAAGGTATGTGAAGTCTACCAACCCGCATTAGGCCAGCGTGGTGGACTAAGGCCTAACCCCTCCATTATTAGCGGAAGCCCGTGCCCAGCAGTGGGACAATGTCTAATATAGGGCTAGTATTATAATTATTATTTATGAATAATGTGTTTTTTATTCCAGTTCATCTTCGCTTGCTTCCTCGCCTTCGCCGCGGCCTCGCCGAAGCCCAGCGTGCTGGTTGGAGGATACGCAGCTCCGTTAGCCGCAGCGTACACTGCACCAGTAGCTGCTGCGTACACTGCGCCGGTTGCATACTCAGCCTACACCGCGCCCGTGGCTGCTTACTCCGCCTACACATACGCTTCACCTTACTCATACTTCCTCCGCCGTTGATTCTGAACTATCAAATGTTCCGCAACTAAATAAATAAATATATATAATTAAATTCATGTTTTTAAATTTCCAACTCCACGTGGAATTCATACATATAAACCTGCGTTCCAAATGTGATTTGTATAATAATCTAGAACAGATATGATGAAATTATATGGCTTCCATAATTTGGTCACGGAACCATAAAATCCATTTAAATATTTCCCAGTTTGATTTAAACGAAGAAATTTAGACAAAAAATAATTAAGAATTAAAAAATGTATTATGATACAGCTATGATCAATCCATCGAAATCATTCATGCAAGCAATAATAAAATCATTACATTATCATTTCAATCACGTGCCACTAAATTACGTTTTTTTTATTTTATTTAAAACGAAATAAACCAATACAAACATTTCAATTGATGCAATCATAAACTCAGTAGAATTTTACCGTGCATCATCATCGTCGACAATACAGTACTCAAAGTATTATGCGTCACTATAAAATTAGAGGGTTGCCCTTGATTTTTCTGAGATCCCATCATCAGATCCTGATTTGGTGCCAATGGGACCACCTGGGAAGTATACCCTTTTAAACAAAAAAGAATTTCTCGAATCGGTCCAGGCGTCTGCGAGTAATCGGGTAACATACATAAAAAAAGATTCCGACGAATTGTTAACCTCCTCCTTTTTTGTAGTCGGTTAAAAATGTTTAAACTACACTGTATACATCTACATCTGATGAGCTTTAGTGACTGAGCTGACTGTCAACATTAAACAAAGTGACGGTAGAAGTTTTTTTCTGCAAATAAAGAAAGAAAATATTTTATTTAGCCATAATCTCCAGACCAGGAGGCAATAAACCTAATAAGTACATTAAACAAATAACACTTAAAACTTAAAGGCTACAAGGCAAATACAAGTTTTCCCTTAAGTTTAGTTTAGTTTAACTAAAAGTTTCTTAACTAAACTAAATGTTAGGAACATCAACAAAACTATGCAAGATGGATATTTAAAAAGGCACAAATACAATGTTTATGATTTTATTGATTGATTTACACACAACTGTTACACATCTCAGTGCTTAATATTAACACACACGCATGTCAGGATTCACTTAAGGCTTCTCTTTATAATTTTTCTACCAGCATTACCCTCTAAGCTGAACAACGCGGCCATTGAACTGTTTACAATTACTTACTACACCGGACCACGAATATACTGGCTATCGTCTCGTCTTCCACTCAACTGCACTGAACTGAACACCGGAGCGTGGAAGGCACTCTGTTTTATATTAAACATTTACTACTCCCACTTAGGTTGTCATTATTAATGTACCCCCAACTAGTCTCCTAAATACCTCCGTTATACCTTCGGTATTTCTAATAATAGGAAATAACCTAACATAACCTTTCAAAAGTTTCGTTAACCTCTTTGATACACTAAGAATCACCAGTAACAAAATAGCATTAAACTTCATGAATCATCATTTTTCTCTTTAAACCCGACCCCAAACAACAAACATCCCATTTCAACTGGCAATAAAACAACTGCGAAGTCGTCGTGGGTTCAATTCGGGACTGCATCAGAACAGGACGCTATATGCGACGTATCGCGGGCAATATCCGGAACAAGGCGACTCCATATATCCGACAGAGCGCTTTGACAACTGATACTTTGTTTACATTGGTTCAATTCTTCTGTATTGGATACATATTGGTTATTGAACTGATAATATAGACTATTGTAAACTTAATGAGACTCGAAAACAAATTAGGATATTACGAATCTCTTAAAAAAAATTAATTGATCATGAGAGGAACTTTTTGGAAAGATATAGAGCATAGGAGACGGTAAATAAATTCCTATTACGACTAACTTCTCATAATTTCCAACAAAAACTACTGTACAGTAAAGCGTACTGACATATTGCAAATACTATTATTGCGATGAATATTCTATACTATGTCTATGTTTTCCAACTTCTTAGCTTCATTTACAGCACCAGCATATTCAATACACAAACAAGTAGAGCGACAAAATCACCAGGATACGAAATCCTGTTCTCAATTATAATGAGACAGTTTAGTGTGGTACATACACTTAATATTGTAAATAGTCAATATAATCTGTATAATTGACCATTAAATCGCCTGATTTATGTGTGAACCGTGAGATTTTAGTCAATTTTCAAATCCGGCAATGCTTTGTGAGATATTTTCTGTTCGAATAACCTGATTTGTTCCACATTAAAATTCAAAATAGGTATAGGATCATCCCAATAACAAAAGCATGAATTTAAATATTAAGGAGTATTTTATAAAATCGTTTTTTTTTCAAAGTAGATCCAAAATATATTGTGTTAAGGGGTATATAATTTTGAAAAAAAACAAACTTTCACTTAAAATTTAGTTTTAGTTTCAAACAATAAATCAAGACATTCGAATAATCTTAAACTTGAATAACTAGTTCGATAGTTAGATAATAGACATGTACAATTCACCAACACTAACAGACGATCGCGTGTCTATCTCGACATAGCCTACTACAGTTTCACGCCCTCCTTACAACGCCTACGTACACTCGACTAAATCTAACCGTGACCTTCTTCAATGCAATATGTTCTGTTTCTTTAATCGGTACTATCACCTAGAAACTGACAGGTGATATCAAACCTTGTAACCTTCGATATAAGATTCAATGTTAGTTGAATATCTCTAAGTTACCAGCATTTGTAGATTGCGCAAACCTACGCCTATGTTTACGCACTTTGCGATGACAATATTATTTGTAGGAAAGAAAAAATATCTATTGCGTTCGTACGTGATCATTTCGCTGTTTGATTTCCTCGTTTATGTTATGAATGTTTTAACTTTAACTAAATTGAACCTTATTGGTATAGACTTTCCTTCATCTAAAGTCCAAACAACAGCGACAGCCTAGTCGGGAGTGAGACGTACTGTCAAGACGAAAATCCTTGGTTAAACTGCAAATGGGCAAATGGCATACACCTCTGACTTTTCTAAGCTACGTACGTATTCATTGTTAATTATCCCTTGCTTTAACGATGAAGGAAAACATCGTGAGGAAACCTGCATACTTGAGAATTCTCATAAGGATTTCAAAGGCATGTGAAGTCTGCCAACCCGTGTTAGACTAAGTTGATAGACTAAGGCCTAACCCCTCTCATTAGTAGAGGAGTCCCGTGCCTACCAATAGAAAAAGGTTAATACAGGGCTAGACAGGACTAGAGAGGTTAGACATATAAAGTCCAAACAAATTTATGTTCTGCTGTGGTAAAGGAACGCAACCATCATTGATATCGTCGTCGGTTAATGTCATACTGAACTGAACTGTCACCAGTGATGCTGCCGAGGAATGGTCTTCCATGAATGTTCGTAGTGCATAGTACAAACACGGAAACGTGGCAGCACTGACGCTTGCTTCGAAGTCTTACTTAAGTAAATAAATATAGAGAACGATGTGGATTGGAGACCGCATGAATTGATAAAAGTGCCTTGTTGGCCATTCGAAAATATGCCTTTCAAATATTCCAAATCAAGCATGTGATTTCCGAAATAAAAATCATGATTAATGCAAAATATAAAACCAAATTATATTCGCCTATTATAATAGACCTACACTTAAATAGCATCTTGTAATTTATACAGAAATTCCATATTTATGTTGTATATTAATGATTTTGGATGATTACTTGTTAATTCGCAATTTTGTGAGGCCCAAAAATGGTATCAGACAGTGAATGTTATCATACCACTAGATTTATTTGAAATGACTGCGGATATCTTTGTTTCTGGAATAAGTTGATAGTAATTTTACGCTTACCTTATATTACAGAGTTAAAAATACGAATCAATATAACGCCAATTCCATGTAAAAGTAAAGGAAAAGCTTCCAGAATACAGGCATAATTTCACGGGTGTACCATCGGATTGGAAAGGCAGGTTCCCCCGGAAAATGAATCCAACACTTCGTCAAAGCGCGCCATGACAGTAAAAGCAAATTCGTGAAAGAACGTTTTAAAATTGGTTGCACACAGTTATTTTTCGCCTTTTTGCTACTACCCACATTTCGTGGATTGCGGACATTTTTGTACTTTGAGCGTATAAAATGGAGCAATTTTAGTGGTTGCCTTGATGAATATGCAGTTTTTAATGGAATTTGATGTAGGTATATGAAAACTAAATTCCTGTACGACTTATTTATCATTGCCAAGTCTAAACAATATAATAATAATAATAATATATACCCGCAGGGCAGCTTGTGGCGAGCTGTTGGGAATTAGCGATCCCACGTACCTGAGTGCTCCCGGGGGAAGGCCCTGTTCTTCATCTCTAGCTTGCCTTTACTGGCTGGCTGGAGTGAAAACTGATGAGGAACAGATCCCCCACCTCTGGCTTGCCTTCACCGGCCGGTCAGAGTGGAGTCGCGAGAGCTTTACGCTCGGAGGGTGGTTGTGAAACGTAAGTGGCGAGTGGGCAACGTGATGGGACCCTAAGGGAGCAAATGATCGTTGTATAAAGTCCAGTGACACCTCTCCACCCTTTAGCCGCTCAAATGATGTTGCTCCTTTGTCGCTTTTTCTAACGACTATTTTGGGGAGCCCATTTTCCTGAGTTGGCGAGTCACCACCTGCCTATTTTATCCGTGTTATTAACATAGGTCAGGCAGGTGCCATAGTCCTTTCCATAGACCCAATTACCCAAACCACTAACACCTCATCTCAATAAACCAGCATAACTTTTTATCCATCCATACAATAGTCCTACACCAACCGGGGGTTGTCCTTGGGTGCACTTGTATAGTGTATACAGGGATAACCGTCGGCTGGTGTCACATCACAAAAATAAATTAAAATTGTCTAACGGGCCTCTACGTGTTGGCTTCGGCCCCACGCACGCCTTCCAAATGTCCGGGACTCTATAGTCCCGAGATTACGGTTTGACAAACATAATAATATTTCGTAATTACCTGAGTAACTATATTCTACCAATGTCATAGCTTCTTTATTTTATCTATTTTTATTTTGCATGATTTCCAAAATACAATTTAAGAAATAGTTGCTTTATGTCAAGGAAAAATAAATTGAGAGAAAATCAAGAAATATCTGACTCTGTTATATTTTTAGCTGCAATAAAAGAGTAAGTCGTTCAGTTTCCAATCTGCCCCGTCCCCAAGACGTTGTTTTGCTGACGCGCTAGAAACCCCACTGACGACATGCATTGACAAAGGCTCCCTAGTGATTCGTATTGCCAACGCTGCTTGTTTCCAATTTACCATACACGACGTAGTTGCGATATTCTATTTGTTGAAAAGGTATTGTCTTTATATTTTTTATTATTGTGTATACTCTCCAATTATTGGCCAACGGTCCTTAAATATTTTGTACAATTCCGATCAGTTGGGACATTGTTTTGTATTTTTATATAAGATGTATATTTTATATTATATACATCAGCGTTATCAAATACAAAACAAGCATATCTAAATTGTTTCCAACTGAACCTCTCGTATCTATTTACATGGTTAATAATTGCTAAAACAAAAATTTGCATGTTATATATAGACCAATTTCCTTCGTTTGTGTAATGTTCTGCTCAGAAATATTTTAAGTACTAGTAATTGAATTAACTATACACTTAGCTAGGTAATCATACTATTAAAATATTAGATTTAGCATCATTTAAAACTTTAACAACAATATTGAGTACGAAAAATTTAGAATAGACATCTACTACAATTTTTTCCTTCGAGTTTCGTCGTGTATTGTAGTTATTATCTAAACTTGTTTCAAAGTAAGTATTAATTTTTATTCTCCAAATATTTTAAATCCACATTTGACCAAGACTGTTCTGACTGTTGAAACATTTCAAAAGCATCTCACGAAGACAAACAAAATTTTATTCCTAATAAAACTGCAAGTATATTTCATCTAAGCTATATAAAATAAATCTGGAACGCTGACGTTATTCTGTCCCATACAGTTCATAAGGTATCGTGAGGTGCTTGGCCGGTTCGTTGCCTCGCCTGGGAGAACGGATTGCACTCCAAATCTACCGTAAAGAGATTTATATTGAAGATGTGAGCTTTTGTTGTAAAACACTTCATATAAATTGACATTCAGTTTGATTAAATTGTTCTCTTTGAAATATTTAGCTACATTGAGGTAATGGATTAATGTCTTGTAAATAGTTAAACTTCATTAAACTCAAATTACTTTTGAGGATTTATTTTAAAGCTCATGCAAAGTATGCAAAGCATAATCCATATTAATTAAGTGTTCTGTATTCTGAAGAGCATAATCAGATATAACACTATTAACATTATTATTGGTAAATAAGAGTAAATTAACAAGATAATCCCAAAATCTGGTTTGAAGATCTCTGGATGCAAAAAATCTATATTATATTTCTTCTTGCCAATACTTTAACCTAGTAACACTTTACGTATAAATACTAGTTCCAAGTCAGTTCTAATCCATTACCAATAGTAATCCGTAAAGTAGTAATAGATAAAACCACAGCAACGTCGTACCGCTTCACTGATTGACCTTACTTCGTGGCGTCGATACTACTACTTTACTTCTACAGCTTCAGCCTGAAACAATAGGTTCGAAAATTTGTATCTTTACCGCACCATTAAGCTGTGGAACATTTAGCCGGCCCATGTTTTTCTCATTCCTATTATCTTCGGTATTTTAAGCGCAATGTAAAGAAGGTATTTAGCAATGTGGCAAGATTTTGGCTAGTAGTGAAGGATAGTTGTCTCTCGATACTCTACCTGGACGGCACTGCGCTTTACCATCAGATGTAGTGCGGTCACATTGCTGTTATTGTCGATGTTGGCAAAGACTGTAGTGGTAATTCACGACTATTTTTTTTTTATCCTGGGTCGGCGAAGTGACCACACTGCACCTGATGGAAAGCGACGTGCAGTCCAATTAGAGTATCGAGTAGCGAGAGACGATCTATCCCCCGCTACTCAACACAAGACTAGACTAGTATCTTTTGTGTGCGTGTGCCGTGTGGCATTTACCCACGTCAGGATGAAAAAAACTTTAACTTTAACTTAACTTTTTGTACTATAATCCCAACGTTTTATAATTGACTAAAAGTGTCATATCAATTACTATCGTTAGCTTAGTCAATATCCCAAACATGACCCGCGTCCTAACATAATATTGGAGACCCAATCATGTTTGAGTACTTGCACAGGATCTTTACTGAGAACTTACACCACTATGTTATCACAATGTTAGTTATCAAAACTAGAAAATACGTTCTTCAAAAGTGTATTCTTTATATACAACTGAATTTGAAGGCGAGAATTTCACTCTTTTCACTCGAAATTACAATTAATGCGGTTTACTCCAATGTTCTCATCATCTCGAAACATACAACAAACATGCAACAACGATAGGCAGCGGCTTTGCTGTGCCCTGGCATTGCAGAAGTCTATGGGCGGCGGTGACCATCAGGTGGCCCGTCTGCTCGTCTGCCTATCGAAGCACTAAAAAAAATACGATCAACAATTTCATCGGCTTCAATAGCCTTTAAATTGACACATAATAATATTTACACACGCTAAGCTGAGACTATTGTAGAAATCTATTACCTATTCTTTATTAATATTTTAATGGTTAGAACAATTTATTTCTAAAAACATGTAAGTGTAAAACAATACCAGACGTTCATAGAATTAACCGATGTACGTTAGTTTATCAGCCAAAGTACACAGCGCTCAAGATTATTAAAAAACCGTGTTGCTTAGTTTAGCTAATAGAATAACAGAATATACAAAAGAAATATATTATATATAAGACCGACATCCTGACATCTGTTGGTTTAGGTAGATAAGGAATAAAGAAACTGGTGAGATTCGCTGATTGTAAGGATTTCCGTCATCTATCGAACCTGTACAAACATTGAACCTTCGCGTATAAATGTCTCAAGATACGGTAAATCAATTTACGCTAGATTTGTGAGCGCAGATCCACATAGACCAGGAGCTACACACTAGATGATTAGTCTCCCGTACCTATGCGTTATTGCGTAGTCACAAGCGCTGCCTTTTTTTCCGCAAATCAGTAATATGTAAAAACTGCTACATTTCAGTTTTAATGACATATAATATGTAATCAAATAGATGGTCAAGGTTAATTATTTATTAACTTATCATTATATTTGACAATGCATATTCACGCATAACTATAATAAACTGTCATAAAGTGGCAGTAATTACCGCTTAAATTGAATATTTTTTCCTTCTAACCCAATCATAGGTATAATTTTCAGAATGTAATATAAAATTTCAAATACTTCGTTTTCTTCACAAAGTAAAGTATACATATAATAAGCGTGGTAAAAAAAACTAAATCGATCAAACAAAGTTTTAGTTTCCTAGATGATCGGGAAGTGCCTCAAAAATCACTGTAAAAAGATGTCGGTTTTCAGTGTAGTTTTCATTGTTACACTTTTTTCGGTCTAGCCCGCATACAAATAACGTGCGACAAGGAACTCCAATTCCAAACCAAGTTTTGTTCCAAAACTCCATACGTAAATTATATTATCATCATTATCATCATCATTAAGTCCGCCTATATACAATGTATATGAAGTGTATAAATAAATAAATAAATAAATTATCGTTAGCCAGCTCCTGTACATCTCAGATCACATACGCTACTATGAGCCCGTTGTCTACGGATCATATTGTATCCATCACTTCACGCTCCGAGTGCTTTTGTATCACTGAGAGGATTTCGTATCGAGCTCATTTTCAAAGAACTCTTTATGATTTTCGAAGATAAACTTTCACGGGACAGTTAATTCAAAACGTATCTTAAACAGACAGTCTCAGTGGCACATCAGATGAGAAGTGGTCTGTTAAACAAGAGTCGGATTCGATGCAACGAGACAATTTTTTGTGCGATCTATAAATATTTATTTCAGGTCTAGGTATTATTTGACTGAAGACCCTCGTAGTTCTTAATAACAGCGATATAGGTTTGGGTGTGTGGTCAGAACTGTGTGTGTGACTATTGATTAAAAATACAAAGTTAGTTTGGTTTGAACCGCAGGGATTGTCACCCTCTGTATGGTTTCTTAAGATTTGTCTTAAGTTGAAAAACATATGAGGCCGTCCGGCGTCCTATATACCTAAAGGGTCCGGTAAAGGTGCTATTGTATCTACTATTGCTGATCTCATTTCCGCCCATATGATTCAAATCGATAACTAAGAGCAATTTTGAATACCAGAGTTTGATCACTCGCTGATTTTACACACTGAGTACAGTTTCTCGACAAACATGACTTAAACTTCAATAAACATAAATAACCGTGTTCCCTCCTTCCTATGAGCCTGATTCCTTTAGGCGTAGTGTAAAGAAGCTACACAGCAGGCCGGCATGATTATGTTGAGTTGCGAGGGATAGATTGTCTTTCGCTACTTGATATTATAATTGGACGGCACTGCGCTTGCCATCATGTGTAGTGTGGTCACTTTGCCATGTCAGAATAACAAAAAATCAATGACCTTTCTATGCATGACCAAGAACGATGGAGTACCTTATTTTCAAAGTTGCAGAGCAGTATACTTAACTGGACAGACAATCTAATTAGGCATATCGAACTTTGAGAATCAGATCCCAGTTGGCCGGCCTTCCAAGAAACTTCGAGAAATGGTCACGTCCATAAGATTTGCTCTTATTGAAGTGGGGTCTTAATTATTTCTTGGGTAAAATAGTTGAACTTGCCGAGCAAATAGTTGAAAAGTTTGGTTTAACTTACCATTATGACCACTAATATTACCAACTCCTCCGTATTCTATGTGATTAATTTCGTTGCGGGATAGAGCCTCGCCGAGCTTTATTGCTCAGTGTCGAAAAATGCGTTCCAGTGTCTATCATGTCTAACTGGAATTCCATTAGTGGATTTGAAATTTCGGATCTGGATGTGGATACGGATATGTGAATAATATTATATCGGTTTCGGATACGGTTACGGATATAAAATTATTTCGGATTATCCGTTAGCTTTGGATAGTTTCGGTTATGGATATTAGGTTTTGAAGAAATTGTAAAAGTAAAAAACAAATAGCTTTATTTTTAGTTTTTCATTTGGTACTATTTTATGTAAGTAAATGTAATCCCACAAACGTAAATGACTGACAGGCTATGTCTAAGCAATAGAACTAAATATAATAAATGCATTGAGATACGCGCGCGGTTCGTGTGTCGGTTCGGCCAGGCAAATACAAAAACCAGTCCTAACGTGTCTCAATTAGAAAATCCGAAATTATTTGAAACTTTTATATCAGATTCGGTTACGGTTACGGATAGAATTTTATTTCGGATATCCGATAGTTTCGGTTACGGTTACGGAGCTCCATAACATCCCTGGTGGATATATGGGCGGAGTAGTCTTCTAATACAACTTCTAGTCGACTAAAATCGAATCTAATAAGTGATGTTTGTGTTACTGTCAGACACATATTTTAATCACGGACAAGCTATTTGTAATTTTAATAATCAAAAATTAAACACAAGTCATGACTGCCAGACCTAGGATTAAATCCATGGTCTCCTGTGTTTCAGTCTAAATACGACGCGATTAAATCATTTTATTCATCAATTATACAAATTAGTAAATGGATAATTGCAGATTATCCATTAACGGCTGTTATAAAATACAACTGTACTAGTATTTATAACAATTATGTCATTTATGTGAATAAGACTGTTCTTAATTTACTTTTGTTCTCTCGTAATTGTCGGTTTATGTATATATTTTTGTTATATCATTATGATTAATTGTTATGTTATCTCAGCAACGTATTTTTCTATGTACCTAAAATATTTATTATATAGACTTATAGATCTTTAATAGATTTATGAAATCATATTTCCTCAAAGCCTATAATTAAAAAAGATCGTTCTTAATAATTCACTGACCTTTAAGAAGAAACCCGCGTACAAATCTGTAACAAAATTATATGACCATTATTATAATTGAAGAAATTGGCATTTAAGAAGCTTACGAGAGGGTCCCGAAAATTTTACTTTTTTATCCATATCCCTACCTTAATTCCAAACTCACTAAATTCTGCTATTATAGAATTATCGTCTTTGTATCAAGTATTATCAAAATACTGACCATCCACGTGACGTCATAAATTATTAGTATTAAGAATATAGTACCTACATTATATTTTTATGTATATCTATATATCATTGTATATATAAATCGTAGTCTCTCAGAGAGTAGATTACATAAGGTACACTCTTGTAATTTTTTTTCCGTGATTTATATACACCCCCATTTTCTCGTCTCTGCATCATCCACAGGTAGACTGATAGAGAATGCCTATGGTATTAATTCCGCCTTTACACATGTTGTTAAAGTTTTAAATAAATAAATATGTTATTAGGGTATATCATACTAGCTGTTGCTCGCGGCTCCGCCCGCGTGGAGGTCATGTTTGGGAGAAAAAGTATAAATACAAAATACCAATTTTCATGCGTATCTTAATAAATGACGGATTTTCATACAAACTTACATCCCCTATTTTACCCCTTAGGGGCGGAATTTCCAAAAAACCTGAAACATATATTTTTTATTTTTAACTAAAAGGCCAAATACTAATTTTGATGAATTTAACTTCAAAAATGACGGATTTTCATACAAACTTTCATCCCCTGTTTTACCCCCTTAGGGGTGGTATTTCCAAAAACCCTTCCTTAATGGATGCCTACGTGATAAAGGTATCTACTGTCAAAATTTCAAGTCTCTAACCCCAGCCGTTTAGGCTGTGCGTTGATCGATCAGTCAGTCAGTCAGTCAGTCAGTCAGTCAGTCAGTCAGTCAGTCAGTCAGTCAGTCAGTCAGTCAGTCAGTCAGTCAGTCAGTCAGTCAGTCAGTCAGTCAGTCAGTCAGTCAGTCAGTCAGTCAGTCAGTCAGTCAGTCAGTCAGCTTCTTCTTTTATATATACAGATTATTAGAAATACCGAAGGTATATCGGAGGTATTTAGGAGACTAGTTGGGGGTACATTAATAATGATAACCTAAGTGGGAGTAGTAAATGTTTAGCATAAAACGGAGTGCCTTCCGCGATCCGGTGTTCAGTTAAATTGTGAAGAAGTGATAGCCAGGATATTCGTGGTTCGTTCGCGGGGCAATAAGTAATTGTAAACAATGACCACGTAGTTCAGCTTAGAGGGTAATGCTGGTAGATTAATTATAAAGAGAAGCCTCAAGTGAATCCTGACATGCGTTTGTGCTAATATTAAGCACTGATATGTGTAACAGTGTTGTGTAAATCAATCAATAAAATGTTAAACATTGTATCTGTGCCTTTCTAAATATCTTGCATAGTTTTGTTTATGTTCCTAAAAATGTATATTAGTAACGGATTAAAGAAATACTTTAGAAGCTTGAACGGTGTATAAATTAAAAGAAATTAAGAATATTCTAAAAGCATAAAAAAGTTAAAAACAAGGTACAATTCACGTTCCCATTGAAGGACTTCAATACCAACTACTTTTATTTGCATCTACAATGCATAAATGTAGTTAACAATTAGAAAACTCGGGCAATAGTTCCTAAGTACTGAATCTAAAGTTTCTAGAATAAGTGTAGAGAATTTCATGAAACGTTCTGACCATTGTTTTTAAACATTAATTGTTTTGTTCCATTTTTTACTTGTGACTGTTTTTGTTTAACAGGAACAATGCCTGAATACGTGAAAGGAACGAAAAATTATATTACGAGAGGACAGAAGCCTCAGTTAAGCTTTAAAGTATGATAATAAAATCCGTTTCCTTAACATAAGAAATAGCCTGATTCAGTGCAGTACATTGACTCGGCGGATCGCGCCATATTAAAACAAATGTCTTATTAAGACAGTCCCGATTTATCTATACGTCATTTGCTTATTTGACAGCCACCGTGGCGCAGCGGGCGAGTAGCCGGCTGTGAAGCGAGAGACCGTGGGTTGGATTCCCACACCGAGTCAAATATTTGTGCGACAGACAGATACTTGTTTGGATCTCAGTGTTGTCGAACCATAGTCTCACTTAGTTCTTGATTCCCACGACCCAAGATTCGTATCTTAGTGTGGGGTTATAACTTTATGTGTGACCGCTGGGTGTTATTTATTCGTTTTTTTGTATGTATCCCCTAAAGATGACTAGGAATTATTGAACCGATTCCAAAAATATTTTACGAGAACGCCAGGCATCCCTGATAAACATAAACTACTTTTAATTTATTAATCGAGAATAATCTTCACGAGATCGGAGCCACAAGTAAAAACTAGTGATTTTTAATGTAGATATTATATAATTTATTTTATCCTACAATGTCTAGGCTACGGCTAAACATCTCCTGAGGCCGTAGCATCAGTGGCTATCTACATTGTCAAACATTAAAATCTTTCTAAATGCTTCATCAGCTGCAGCCTGCTCACCTAGATGTGCTTTACTTAAATGTGTCGCATTTATAAACCTCTTATTAACTCTACAATGCTTCCCATTCTTTAACATATTACTGTTTCTAGAGCCGTTACCATGAGCACAGTGCCCAAAATGATCAGAAGTCGCATTATTAATATTGGAATGAATAATTAAATTCCACAATATTCCATTCTGGAGATCAAAGCTCATAAAATAATTGATTATAGTTCACGTCTCATACTGAAGTGTACAATTGTCAAGCTAGATGATATTTGAGGATCATAATATGAAGCACAATAGTATAACATCGTCAAAAATGCAACGTCATGTTATAGACTTCTTCATGCTTCGCAAAAAGTTTCGAAGAGTAAAGGAACCATCATTATAATACCAAATCAATATTAACCTCCAATACGTTAGGTGGAATCGACTCCTTAAAAGCATTTGCTGCTTTCAGTATTTCAGAGTGACATCGTGGTAAGCCGCCAGCTGGCAAGTTTGCCCTTCAAAGCGTTGTGAAGTCGACTCAATCGAAACAACTTGCCGAGCAGGTGTTGCGAAGTTCTAAGAGAGAGACAATTACAGTACTCGACTAAATATCTAGACTTAGTGACAATGTGCAATGTGGAAATGAACAACGTTAACGTACTATTCAAATGTAGTGAGAAGAAATCATGAGAAATGGACCAAATTAGTAACAGAATGGGATACTCCAAGAAAAGGTAAAAGAAAGAGAGGACGTCGGAAGATGAGAAGATGACCTCACTGATTGCAGGTGCAATGTGAGGACGAAAAAGGTCACGATCGAAGCCTATGGATGGATTTGGCAGAGGCCTATACAATTGTAAAACAATATTTCCCGATGTCTGAAGAAAATAGTAGAAAATAAAATAGATATTTAAGTGAAAATGTTTTGTTAAAATAAGTTAAAGGCTATCATTATAATTAACATACTATTAACATACTATTGACATCTGTACTAACGTTTACTTTAAATTAGAGCAGAAATTCTTTATCAAAGGCTTAAAACCTATTTATTTTGGAATATTAATACAACTTTACTTGTAGTTGAATACATCCTGAAAGGAAGAACGCCTACCGCAAAAGTCTTCTCCAAAACATATACCCTTTCGTAAGGGCGGATATGTACTTATGACTTACTATTGTAAGTATTTATGGGCGGAATTCAAATCATTAGATGTCCCACTGATATAAAAAAGAGAAATGAATTCTTGAATTACTCAGAAATATTTTGTAGAAAAAATGCCTTTCCAAAATGTGCGAGCGACCTAAATATTGTTGGAAGAACAGAATCAAATGATTGCTTTTAACTTCCTTCTTGATTCTGAATTAAAAATCGAACGGCTGTTTTAAAAGTTACGGAACAATTTTTAAGAATACGCCGCCTTGTCATTACATTTAATTTAATATTCTTTTTGTGCTCCTATCAAAAAGGAAAAGGTACATTTTATGAATTTCAATTTTAAAAAGTTGGCTTTATAACTTTGAAGTGGGTTGAAATTGACTTTCACATTATCATAAGGTTACTTCAGCATCACTTACTTTTTTGTTAGATGTTTTATGGCGCAAATCAATCAACACAACTTTTCTGTTAGCTGCATTTTTACGCAATCAATCTATATAAATAAAAATCAATGTAAGTATGTTTGTCCTCTATGGACTCCTAAACTATTCATCTAATCATAATGAAACTTTAGTGAGTTGTTCTTCATACGCCTGCGCCATCGCAAAAAAATAATCCTTGGCCCAAAAAAATAAAAACAACTCGCTAGATGGCGCTGCAGAACAAATTATTTGACGTGGCATTGCAACGCATGCCGAGTGCAGCTGGTTGTTTTATAATACACATATACTTCATACGTGTCGCGTTCCGGGATCAGCCAGTATACATCCGGTTTTTGTCGGAGGTCTAGAGTTCAGGTACAATGTTTGGCCATTTTGCGGCCTTCTAAGTACTCTGACACTAGACCCTCGACCGCTTCTTCGCCTTCTTGCCCATGGTGTAGTGTGAAGAAGCAGGCCGGCATGATTGTGTTGAGTAGCGGGGGATAGATAGTCTCTCGCTACTCGATACAATAATTGGACGGCACTGCGCTTACCATCAGGTGCAGTGTGGTCACTTTGCCGTGCCAGGATAAAAAAAGAAATAAATCTGGTTTGCATGTTTTCTTTTATTATAACACTCATAACTCATAGATGATTACATTCAGACACTGTGAAAGCCGTATGGTCTACGTGTATATGTCCACACGAATCAGTGTCTCGCTCCACAGGGGAACAAACACCGCCAATCTTCCATTTTGCGTGTGAATTGTGTGACGTCTCTCTTGTACAGGGGTGGATCTGCTTAAGGGCTTTTTGGGCTGCAGGCCAAGGCCCCGCGGATACAAAAGGCCCCCAGCCTTCATTGAACAATAGACAATATTCTGAAAAAAAAACTACATAATTAAAAAATTCAATCATAAGCAGCACTAAATGCAGAATGGTTGCTTTATAATTTATATATCATGACTGCACATAACCTGTCAATATATTTTGCAATGTCGTACCTGTTTGTATATTATAAATAAAATATTTTATTGTCCTATTTTTTTCTATACCGTATACGTACAATACAATATAGAAAACAGTTTTTTTTGTCAAAATGGCAAATAGTTGAGTAATTAGGCAGGTCCCTAAGTAGTATTAGCCCAGAGCCCCACAAATTCACGATCCGCCCCTGCTCGTCTATATGTGTGTGTGACATACGCTCAGATGAGAACAAAATGAGCATTTCCTATGAAACTATGAAAAGCAAAAGTTCTATTTTGAATATACATATACACTCACACCTGTAATCCCCGAAGGGGTAGGAAGAGGCGTAACCATACACCCACTGTTCGCCGAATTTATTTCACTCCCATAATATGATAGGGGCCGAGCCTTTAGCTATACCGGGCTCAATTCCAGATTCCGGGCTGATACTGATTATTTCTAAATAGAAAAACCCAATATCACTTTACACGACCCGGGGATGGAACCCGAGACCTCAGCACAGCAGTCGTAACGCATGCGCAATTACAACTGCGCCACCGAGACAGCCGTATGAAACTATTAAAAGTAAAAGTTCTAATATGAATCGTAACTCTGCGAAAAGACATTAACTGGAAGTAAATCCTAAATGCTACAGGGGAATAATAACGAGCGACTACTGCACTGATAACGACTGAATATACCTCAGCTTTATGCAGTAAAGCCGCGATTCACGAAGTATCTGAGAAACTCTACATAGTTTCAAAGTGAATTAATTTAATTTCTGGAATATTTTCCTTAAATACAACGTGTATTCGACAAAATATTATAGGTGTTTATGACAGCCGCTATGGCACAGTGGGCAACTAGCCGGCTGAGACTAAAGGTCACAGGTTCAATCCCCGTACCAAGACATATATTTGTGTAATGAAAACATATTACGAATCTGGGTTTTATGGGACGGTAGCCCTTGTACTTCTTGATACCCACGAGACAGGTTTGACCTAGTGTGGGGTCAGTGCTATTAGTATTGTTGTTCGGTGTACGTACAGTACGTACTCTATATTTAAACATGAATTTCTATATAAAAAAACACCCTTAAAAATATAAAAATTCGCACCCTCCAATGGCGAGGCCTAGAACACAAGCCATTAGGTGTATTATTATATTCTACTAGCGGGCCCAACAGACGTCGTCCTGTCCGTAAAAGCAGCGCCACACCGAGTGCAGCGCCATCTGATTTGTGAATCTAAACCATCCAGGGCCCCACCCAAACGCATACAAAAAAAATCATTCAAATCAGTTCACCCGTTTAGGAGGAATTCAGTGACATACACACGTACAGTAGAATTTAATATGTATATAAAGATTATTTGGAAATTTATTTGCTTCAGCAAAATTTGGGGTTTATGATGATTATACATTTATTATAGTATGAATGGACCTGCCATTGAAAATTTTATTGAAATTAAACGTAATCTGTCTAACACGATTCAATTTCAAGATCTATCAATATTCTGTCACGACACGTCCCAATCACTTACCATCCCTTTAACAACTCTGAACGCTCTCACTAGACGTGGACGAAGCCAGCATACCAACGAGCTGCGTCTCACCAACATCAATAATACATAAAACGGGGCATTATTCATGATCGAAATCAAATGAGATCTCAACACTTTCGTTCGTGAAAGACCAACCGTTTACCATTCTCAAAGACATTCTTCTGTTTTGCTTCGTATTTATCCAGAATAGGGTTGGCACTTAGTGATTTTAATGAACGTTGGAACCTAATAAAATATTAATAACGATGTGTGATTGATTGAACCCTATTAAATTGGTGGTACTGAAGTGGTAGAGCCACGCTGTAGACATATTTGTCTACAGCATGAATGGGCCGGCTCGACCGGGGTGGTACCACTGTCTCACAGAAAACCAACGTAAAGTGACAGTTTACTGTCGCGTTTCGTATGGTAAGTGAGATATCCGGAGGCCCAAATTCCCCCTTCCCTTCCCTAATCCCTATTCCTGTCCTTTGGGGCCGACAGCGCATACATGATACTTTCGGTATTGTGGATGTTCATGGGCGGTGGAGATCACTTAACATCAGGTGACACACTGGCTCGTTTGTCGGACTATGTTATAAAAAAAAAAAAAAAAAAAAATTAAGCCACGATAAAAAAATTAAAAAAAAATCTTTAAGTGTCTATAAAAGTGTAGTTTATATCCGACTAGATAAACAGCAGCATTTTGTTTATTCTGGCGCGGCAAAGTGACCACACTGCACCTGATGGTAAACGCAGTGTCGTCCAGATAGAGTTTCAAGTATCAAGAGACAGTCTATCCCTCGATACTCAACACAATCATGCCGGCCTGTTGTTTAGCTTCTTCACACTACGCCATGGGGCAAGGAGCAGTCGAGGGTCTAGTGTCAGAGTAGGCACATGGTCGAACTCTAGACCCCGATAAAAAGTAACCTAAATAGAATGAAAAATGGAAAGAAGAAAGAATTCACATTTGAATAAAATGTTGATTCTACATTTATACCATAGATTTGCTATGTGTTGTTAAAATTAAATTAAATTTTATAGCTTATTTTCGATAGCTACTCGATATATGCCTAGAACAAAAACAAAGTAAATAAACGTATATCGTAATGTTAGTGAAAGCATTTCTACCGACCTCGTCTGCGCATTTATTTTATTGTGATATATGATTAGTAATTTAAGCCCCGTCTAAGAGGTAATGCTCTTTTTTAATTAAAACTCAATATTGTCTCAAGGCTACTTTCAAGATTTTTATTTGATAACAGAGTAGCCATTTAATGGGCTTTACTTAAACTACTTTAGGTAAAACTAAGTAGAATTTTACTAAAAATTATAGCCTTAAACTGTTATTTTTAGATATATTTTATCACCACATCTACTTAGGATTTTAATAACTATATTGTAATACAGGATACAGGCATCATCAGTTGCATGACAACTGCCTGCCTGATTAATAAAT
Organism: Laothoe populi; assembly: GCA_905220505.1. Lineage (NCBI taxonomy): Eukaryota > Metazoa > Arthropoda > Insecta > Lepidoptera > Sphingidae > Laothoe > Laothoe populi. Next base: position 15,266,878 of record HG992159.1, read on the forward strand.
AAATAAAATTTCTGGATAAATATATTATTTTGCGTCTATTTAGTGAAAACTCTTAAAAACTGTTAATATTTGGTTTGAATTAAATATTTAAATAACAATGACACATACACTCACGCCTGTAATCCCCGAAGGGGTAGGCAGAGGTGCAACTAGTACACCCACTTTTCGCCGAATTTCGGTCCCATAATGTGATAGGGGGCGAGCCTATCGCCATACCGGGCACAATTTCCAGACTCCGGGCTAATACTGAGGAATTTCTAGATAGAAAAACCCAATATCACTTTACCCGACCCGAGGATCGAACCCGAGACCTCAGCACAGCAGTCGTAACGCATGCGCAATTACAACTGCGCCACCGAGGCAGTCCCTTAATAAATAACAATGAATACAACTATTACCATACCATCTGAAACTTTGCAATTTTCGTCACCGTTTATTGGTAGAATACAACAAGATGAGGGCCTGAGCTCTATTCCCCTGTGGGGTATCTTTCCTGAAAGACTCGATATTGTCATTTGCTATAAATTGGATGTGAACCCAATATGGCATGGGTTTTGGATAATGAAATAATTTTTGATTTATCTCACTATTGGGACGGAGTGTTTTATTTATTTCGAATGGGACTATGACTAATATAGATATTAATATATTTATTTTTATTATTTGCAACAAAATGACACCATGTGCCCCACATGCTATTACAGACTCTGGTAATCAGCCACGGGTCCTTGCAATACAAACTTTGCACTAAGCAAGGGTCAATGGCTAACTGTGTTAATATTGCTACAACGGCACTAGTTACTATTACGATACAAATGTTGTTAGTTCTTAAACAAACACTTATTTCATATTCTTAAACTGGCTGTTGTCTACTATATACTAAAAAGTCATGTTTGGGAGAAAAAGTATACAATACAAATTACTAATTTTCATGCGTTCAACTTCAAAACTGACGTATTTTTATACAAATTTTCATCCCCTATTTTACGTCCTTAGGCCACACCTAAGGAGGTAAAATATTGCCTCTATTTGCAAAAACCTTTCCTTAGTGGATGCCCTCGTCATAAAAGGTACCCACTGCCAAAATTTCAAGTCTCTAAACCCAGCCGTTTAGGGTTTGCGTTGATATGTCAGCCAGTCAGTCTGTTTCTTCTTTTATATAATACAGACATAAATAAATAAGATAAAGATATTTTATGGAACAATCATTTATTTTAAAACTACATATCAACTGCCAACCCTAGTGATGAGTGGAAGCACGGCCAGATAACTGCATTGCAAACAGAATACGTATTGTGCTGATGTAAGTACTCGGTAACGTGCGCTTTGTGCAAATAACTAGCGTTCGAACGTCGCACACAGATAATTGGATAATGGTCCGGTTTCATTTAACTTCTAAGGAATATCTTGCGACTAGTTCTGACTTCGTTTTCAGAAAATAAGAGGGGAGTAAAGTCACTGGCCACTTGAGGCTGAAATAAAATAAAGATTTACATCGATTATCCATTTTTTTATAAATAATAATACTAGCCTTGTATTAAACATTGTCCCACTACTGGGCACGGGCATCCTCTACTAATTAGAGGGGTAAGGCCTTAGTCTACCACGCTAGCCTAATGCGGGTTGGTTGACTTCACATACCTTCGAAATTCTTATGAGAATTCTCAGGTATGCAGGTTTTCTCACGATTTTTTCCTTCGCCGTTAAAGCAAGCGATAATTATCATTTAATACACACAATCCGACTAATAATATTATAAATGCGAAAGTTTAGATGGATGGATGTTTGTTACTCATTCACGCTACAACTGCCCGACGGATCTGGTTGAAATTTGGCACAGAGATAGATTATAGTCTGAAATAGCACATAGGCTACTTTTCATCCTGGAAAAATGTATAGTTCCCGTGGCATAGTTTAGTTTTTCAAAGAGCAAGGATCGACTTGATTTTTTTCATAGTGGTAGTTTAGGGATCAAAACTGACATATGCCACTTTTTATCCCGGAAAAATGTACGCTTCTATGGGATAGCAAAATAAAGAAAGGTGTAATAGCTTAAAATGCCTCCATCGATTATATACGTTTTCTTACAAAAATAACCACCTCGCGGGCGGAGCCGCGGGCAACAGCTAGTTTTTTATATTTCTTTAGATCCTTGCCATTATCTCGAGACTGTACGAGTCCTAAGCCAAAGTCAACACGTAGAAGCCCGTTAGACAGTTTTAATCAATAGGTTAGTGGAAGACTATTGTAGGGATGAATAAAATGTATACCGATTTATTGAGCTAAGGCGTTAGCGGATTGGTTAATTGGGTCCATGGGGAGAACTGTGGCACCTGCCTGACCAATGTTAACAACACGATCTTTATATCTCTTACTACATATTCTCTTCAGTACACTCTTTAAAAATGCACTGGCGAAGTTTATATTAATTTTGTTTTTAATTTTTCTTAGTTAAAACTAAAACCTTATCAGAGCTAACGTACGCTTCACCGCAAGTGAACCGACCTCGTTAACTCTCTCGTACCTTATCTCAGTTTTAATTAGAGATGTCAAAAAAGCTGTTGTTTTTTAAACGGGCTATTACGCTCGAGTTGAATCTGAAGATCTTTTCGTTACATTTATTTTGTACTCTGTAAGAAATAGTGTATTATTCTAACCACTTAGAAAGAATTTTCGACAGACTCTATGGCACGGTCTTATGCGTAGCCAGGTTTGTGTATCGTGGTTAAAAAAATCGAATTAAAAATATTAATAGTATTAATTAAGTAATCATTTATACTCATCGCCTTTCCTTGTTTAAATGTAATATTTTGAATATTTCAGGGGTGGTTTGGACCTCAAACCCCTTTGCTACGCCCGTATTCCATGGCACAGAACGTGGGTAGTTGTGAATCGAGGAATCGTGGGTTTGGTCCTCGCACTGAGGCATTTTGCGATCCACAAATATTTAGAGTCTGGTTAGTAATTTGTGATACTAACAACATGAATCTCTTATCTTTTTCAGGCATGTTGTGTTGAGCAGCGGAGATAGATTGTCTCTCGCTACTTGATACTCTAATTGGAGGGCACGGCGCTTATCATCAGGTGCAGTATCACTCTGCCGTGCCAGACTAAAAAAACCTTTGTGTTTGGATCAGAACTATGTGTGACTATAGAGTGTTTATTATTATAATAAATTAAATAAATACACCCAATAGTCACACACATAGCTCTGACCCAAAACTAGGTAAAACCTGTATCGGGGGTATCAAAAACTACGAGGGACTACGGTCCCACAACACCCAGACCAGAAACAAATATCTACAAGGCATTTATCTCGGAGCGGGAATCGAACCCCACGGCCTCTCCTTTGACAGACGACTTATCACCCGTTGCGCCACGGAGGCTGACGTGTTTGAATGTGTTAGGAACATCAACAAAACTATGCAAGATGGATATTTAAAAGGCACAAATACAATATTTATAATTTAGTAATTGATTTATACGACACTGTTACACATCTCAGTGCTTAATATTAACACACACGCATGTCAGGATTCATTTTAAGGCTTCTGTTTATAATTAATCTACCAGCATTACCCTTTTAAACTGAACAACGCCATTGAACCATTTACAATTACTTACTGCCCCGCGAACGAACCACGAATATCCTGGCTATCACCTAGTCTACTTCACAAAACAACTGACCTAACTGCACCCCGGAGCGCGGAAGGCACTCTGTTTTATATTAAACATTTACTACTCCCACTTGGGTTGTCATTATTAACTACCCCCAACTAGTCTCCTAAATACCTCCGTTATACCTTCGGTGTTTCTAATAATAGTAAATACCCTAATAAATGTGTTTTCTTTTTCATTACTTTTAATCACAATAATCCCTCTTTCCATATTTAAACGGATCAAATAAATTTAAAGTGGAAAAGCTATAGACTTATCTTCGTATTCGGCGTACAAAGCCTACCTTTGACACGATTAGCCATTCAGATTCGCAGTTTTAATAGGATAGTACGTGGATTATGTGGGTCGAAGCGATAGGCGGCCTCTCATTTAGCTTATTGCGGTGAGGCGGAAAACTGGAAAATCGCCGGACCCTACCCGCGTGAATGCTTTATGACCGTTGCCTATCCTAATCTATGACTTTGAATATGTTTACGTAATATGTGCTTATATTATGTATATCAATAACATCCAATTATATCCATGTTTTTTAGCCATAGTAGTTTTTTTATAGTTCAAAATTACTTAAATCAGTTAAAGCAGATTTTAGATGGTAATTATGAGTCTTACAAATACTCATATTAACTAGAGCAAACTAAAGACTTTAAATATTACTAGTCCTATATGATACTGTCCCATTGCTGGGCACGAACCTCCTCTACTATGAGCAAGGTTAGGACTTACTCCACCAAGCTATTCTATTGGGAACTATAGTCACGGATAGTTTTCATACTGGTTTCTTATATTTACGCGAATATTATACATTGAAATAAAACGAAGTGTACGGATTATATCGCGGTTTATTTTACTTTTTTAACCCGACGTTTCGACGACATACAACTCAGTCTCCGCCGTGACCATGAAGGCTGTAAAGTCTTCGAAACGTCGGGTTAAAAAAGTAAAATAAACCACGATATAAACCGTAAACTTCGTTTTATTTCAACGGATAGTTAAAAAGTTAGTTTGTTAAAAACTCAAGTATAATATAATATTCATTACACTACGAATTCTTCATTACACTACTCAGCAGGCATGATTGTGTCGAGTAGCGAGATATAGTCTTCTCTCTTGACGACACTGCCTCTACCATCAGGTACAGTGGTCACTTAGCCGAGCCAGGATAAAAAAAACTTCGAGATGAGGTCAGAGGTTGTCAACCGGGACAACTAGATTCGCATTGTAAATGATGTTAGTCTAGATCTCGGAGACGTTACCGCTAAGCCTTCATTAGCACTAATCGAATACATTTTAATGGACTTATGAAGATTAGAACGCCTTATATAACAAGCAGCTAAAGCGAAGGTTTCAGGCGCTGGAGATGCAATGTAGTTTAGGGTTATTTTATATTATAACGAAATTGAAAATATAGCAAAACCCGCTTTTTTTAATGACAAAGAACTTCTTGAAATAAAGGATATACGTGAACACACTTAGTTTTCAGACAATTTCATTACAATTCAGTATTATAGTACGATTTTTCCAACATTATTTGAGAGCACTAATATAAATATTATTGAGACAGAAAGAAGTCATATTTAATAGATAATATATTTTATATGGCATTTAGTTCAGCATACTTCTTAGTAACTTCGTGGACCTCGACACAATTTTTATGCTTTGCAAGACAATTAGCCTTAACAGACTAGTGCAGGGGTTGCAAACTTTTAATTATATACTGGCACCAATTTCTTAGACCACTGAATCACCAGTTTTTGTCGTATAAACCCTGTTAATCTTATTTTGGAGGCCGTAGAATATATACTTAATTCTTATTCTGGAATCTGATATTTTTAAATGGTTCCTTCGTTAATGTTAAATAACAACATATTTTTGAAGCAGCCAGTTCGTTATTTAAATGTTTTATGCACCAGTGACGCATCTTTTCAGCGAAAAAAATACGGTTCCAATGAACACGCCGAAACCATTCTATGTTGTTCTTTAACAGTAATCCTTCCTACTAATATCATAAATGCGAATGTTTCGATGGATGGATGTATGTTTGTTACTCAGTCACGCTACAACGGCTGGACGGATCTTTGAAATTTGGCACAGAGATAGATTATAGTCTGGAATAGCACATAGGCTTTTTATCCCGGAAAAAAGTGCAGTTCCCGTGTGTTAGGAACATCAACAAAACTATGCAAGATGGATATTTAGAAGGCACAAATACAATTTTTATAATTTATTAATTGATTTAAACGACACTGTTACACATCTCAGTGCTTAATATTAACACACACCAGCATTACCCTTTTAAACTGAACAAAGCCATTGAACTGTTTACACATTGATACGTTTACTACCCCGCGAATGAACCACGAATATCCTGGCTATCACCAAGTCTACTTCACAAAACAACTGAACCCCGGAGCGCGGAAGGCACTCTGTTTTATATTAAACATTTACTACTCCCACTTTGGTTGTCATTATTAACTACCCCCAACTAGTCTCCTAAATACCTCCGTTATACCTTCCGTATTTCTAATAATAGTAAATACCCACTTTTTAAAAAGGCCACTTTTTATCCCGAAAAAATGCACGCTTCCTGTGGGCTAGCAAAATATAGAAAGTATAATATATGTATTGTACCTTTTCTTTCAAAAATAACCTCCACGCGGACGGCGCCGCGGGCAACATCTAGTTAAATAACACCAGTTCACATTGTAGTACACCAGCAACGATATGCACCAGCATTCACTTGCAAAGCCGGTCGTGTTAGTAACCGGGGCGGGGCGGATCCCGACGCCCGACATTGAGATGAGAATGCCTGAGTACCGTTGTGCGACCTTGATCCAGCACTCTTCGCGTACTTAGCTTACTGTCATTGCACGACCGTTGTATATATTTTTAACTTACAATACATATAACAGTATTAATATTTCGTATTATTTTATTTTGTAATGATTTTAATTATGTTTTTCTATTTGCCCTCTTTATTGTACACCACCGTCTACTTCTACTTAATTTTCTGTCTAAATATAAAAAAATTGATAAAAAAAGTTAGGAGTAAAATACAAGCCAAATACATTTTTATTTCCATAACATTAAAGTTAAAAATAACACGTAAGAACGGCGAAACTGGCCAGTATTTGAACGCACCTCCGCACCGCCGGCAAGCCTATGTGTCATGGCTGGTTAAATTCATAATAATAAATTAATAATAATGTTGTCAAATCTGTTATAATAAAATATTCGTAGGTGAATTTAAAGTGCATATGATTGTGTAATAAGTGTAATGTAATTTAGTCTCTAGTCTGTAAAACGCATGGTACCATTAAACATTCAAAAACCCACGCATGCTTGATAAACTCAAATAAAATTTTAAGTGTCAATTTCTAAAACTGAATTATGCCAAAATGTGACAGTATTTAATTTTATTTACTAGCTCATAGCCACGGCTTTGCCTTAATTTAACGACCGTCGACCTCAACCTTTTTGCACTGACCTTTCTAGTATATGACAGCACGTACTACTGATATAGGTACTATACTATGCAATGACGAAAAAATCTATATATGTTTCTTTCGTCATTGACTATGCAATGACGAAAAAACTGTATATGTTTCTTTCAGTCATTGACACTATACCATAGACATTGAGAATGGACTGGGCGCTCTCTATCCAGCTATTAAGTGAATACAGGCAGAAAAATTTGAGAGAGATAAAGCGAACGTGCGGCCAGCAGTTGTCTTTTTCTAGTATTTTTTTTATACGTCACATACTTGCAGAAACGAAAAGAAATGGGTATTGGCCGCACAGTCGCTTTGTCTCTGTCTACAAAGTGGTTAATTTTGTGATAATATTGCTCAGTCCAGTTCTCTACGTGTATGATTGAAACCTACTGGCTGTAACAAAACTTAGTGAAATATCTAAATAACAACTTTATTAGCATAACTCGCAAAATAAATTCAATAATGTTACCGGGATTGGCGAACAAACATTCATTTCTAAAAATATCAACTAGTTAAGATATGTTTTACGAACAGACATACTACGTAACCGTTGTTAGTATATAGATAACACAAAAGTTATCATTGCCTCAGATATTTGTAAACGTGGTAGTCACATCGAAGAACGTGACGGAGTGAAACATTTTATAAGAAAAATATGAAAGCCTCGAAAGTGAGTTGGGGTCACGTCTTGAGAGGTTCAACGTTCGTTTATCCGTTTACTTCTCATAAAGGCAATTAAATACTTCGTATGACAAGAAAATACAATAAAAAACACATACATAGAATCCCATCAATACCTACAACGCGCATTATACTATTTATATATAACATAAATTGTAATTTAAATTTATTTTAATCTGTATATACCTAGTCAGGTCATAAATTCTGTCACATGTTTAAAATAAAATAATTGAAACAAGTTTATTCATTATGTAACCATTTATATACCAAAATGAACTTGACAAAACATAGATTCTTATGACACTAAAGTTTATTCAAAATGACCTCCGTGATTTTGAATACAGGCCTACGATCTGCGCGGCCAGTTGTCTATCGCAGCACGAACGAGGTCCATGTCAATATCGGCGGCTGCCTTAATCAAGGATGTCTTGAGTGACTCCAAATTGGGATGAGGCTTTGAGCACGCCTTTTCCTCCAAGTGTTGCCATATCTTGTAATATAACGGATTCAAATCTGGACTGGAGGAGGGCCAGTCTTCGTGCCGGATGAAGTCGATTTCACGCGCCGCCAGCCAGTCTTGTGTGCTCTTCGCTCTATGAGCTGGCGCCGAATCTTGTTGGAATACCGAGTGCCTGTTATTGAACATGGTATGAGAAACAGGTTCCACAAGGTTAGTCAGGACTGTATTTTGATACACAACTGCATTCGTTTTTACACCTTTCTCACAAAAATGTGCCTCTGTTAAGCCCCAATAAGAAACTCCCAACCATACCATGAGTGAGGATGGAAAATGACCTCGTTGGACACGCGGAATACGGTTGCTCGCTTCTTCACTACTGTGTGCGTACACCTTATCATTTTGTTTGTTGTAGCTCTCTTCTACGGTAAAATTTTTTTCATCTGAAAAAAGAATTTCCCGATATTTTTTTCCCGCGTACCGCTTCAACAAAGCGCGGCATCTCTTCAGTCTCAGGTCCATTAGACGAGCATTCAAACGATGTCCTGTTTTTCTTCGATATGCCCGAAGCCCTAAGTCTTCATTTAACACCCTTTTCACCGTGGTTCTGCTTAACCCCATCTGAAGGGCCAACAGTTTCTGCTTACGTTTGGGATCTCTTTGAATTCGCGCCTTCACAGCTTTTATCACTGCTGGAGTCCTAACAGACCGAGGGCGACCACTTCTTGACCTGTCATCTACACTAGAGTCTTCATTGTATCGTTTGATGGTACGATAAACGAATCTTTTGGTTATATTCAAATTTTTCAGTATGTCAAAAAATTGAATTGGCGCGTAACCGCAACGATGCAACGCAATTACTGCAACACGGTCTTCTTTAAGCGTCCACTCCATATTTAAAAATGAGTAAAATTCTAAAAAGTATAGATTTTTATTTTCATGAACAATTTGAAATTCGAATTCATTCAACTTTTTTGTGGCCAGCATTCTAAAATAAAAGTTTTTACTGTGTGACAATACTTATGACCTGACTAGGTATAAAAGAAGCAACTGACTGACTGACTGATCGATCAACGAACAGCCTAAACGGCTGGGGTTAGAGACTTGAAATTTTGACAGTAGGTACCTTTTATGACGTAGGCATCCACTAAGGAAGGGTTTTTGGAAATTCCACCCCTAAGGGGGTAAAATAGGGGATGATTGTTTGTATGAAAATCCGTCATTTTTAAATTTAACTTCATGAAAATTAGTATTTGGCCTTTTAGTTAAAAATAAAAAATATATGATTCATGGTTTTTGGAAATTCCACCCCTAAGGGGGTAAAATAGGGGTAGAACGTTTGTATGAAAATCTGTCATTTTTGAAGTTAAATTCATAAAAATACGTGTTTGGCCTTTTAGTTAAAATGAAAAACTATATATTTCAGGAGTTTTGGAAATTCCACCCCTAAGGGGGTTAAATCGAGGAAGAAAGTTTGTATGGAAATCCGTATTTTTTTATGTTAAACGCATGAATATTGGTATTTTGCCTCTCAGTTAAAAATATAAAATACATATTTCAGGATCTTTGGAAATTCCACCCCTAACGGGGTAAAACATGGAAAGAAAGTTTGTATGAAACTTCGTCATTTTTTAAGTTAAACGCATAAAAACTGGTTTTTGGCCTTTTATTTAAAAATTAAAAATATGAATTTCAGGATTTTTGGAAATTCCACCCCTAAAGGGGTAAAATAGGGGAAGAAAGTTTTTATGAAAATTCGTAATTTTTGAAGTTAAACGCATGAAAATTGGTATATGGCCATTTATTTAAAAATTAAAAATACATGTTTCAGGATTTTTGGAAATTTCATCCCTAAGAGGGTAAAATAGGGGAAGAAAATTTGTATGAAAATCCGTCATTTTTGAAGTTAAACATGGATGGATGTTTGTTACTCAATCAGGCTACAACGGCTCGACGGATCTGGTTGGAATTGGGCACAGAGATAGATTATAGTCTGGAATAGCACATAGGCTACGTTAATCCCGGAAAAATGTACGGTTCCCGTGGGATAGTTTTGTGTTTGTTTTATATAGAGCAAGGGATCCACATGATTTTTTGCATAGTGTTAGTTGACGGGCTACTTTTTATACCAGAAAATGCACGGGTAATACGGCATAGTATATTACAGGAAGATGTGATAGCTTAAGAGGTCTCCATGGACTTTATACCTTTTTTTCCAAAAATAATCACCACGCAGGCGTAACCGCGGGCAAAAACTATATCAAATAAATACAAAGTCCAATTTCTAAACCTCGCGTATTTTAAAACTATCACTGAAATCATAAGCGACTAACTAATATTAATATATAATATAATATAAGTGATATTGGGTTTTTCTATCTAGAAATTCTCAGTATTAGCCCGGAGTCTGGTACCTGTGCCCGGTATGGCGATAGGCTCGCCCCCTATCACATTATGGAACTGAAATTCTGCGAAAAGTAGGTGTACTGGTTACACCTCTGCCTACCCCTTCGGGGATTACAGGCGTAAGTGTATATGTATGTAATATATAATATATATTTATATATAATTCAATTTCTAAATATCTGTTAGAGACACGCGCATCCTAAAAATTTAAACTCATATTTTTTTTCCTATCGCGCCAATAAAAATATAACTTTCAATATCTTTATTATACCAAGAATAAATATCGCAGTACCAAATAAACCGTAAAATCGACATATACACTGTTCCCCAAACGTAAACTGTTTAATGTGTCGCAGAGGCATAATAATATAATTTCCTGCTCAAAAATAAAAAGGAGCTTCTACAATTTAGTACATGTCAATTGAATATTTTAATGTTCCATTTTCGAATAGATGTTAATTGCCCCTTATTCGTTGCCTTTCTTTACTCTCAAAAGAAATTAAAAATGATATTTTTATTTTAATGGTACCTTAAGTATTAGGCACGATATTTTATTTTGAATTTTAATAACGAATAATAAGTGTAGGTGTATTTCTCTACACAATTAATTTATATATATAAAATTCGATGTATGTATTTTTATGGACTCAAAAACGACTACAGCGATTGTGATAATATTTTCAGGCAACCTTAACACGTTGGTGGACAGTACTACCTTGGTGGAAATGCGTGCTGAGGCACTGCTTTTCATACATTGCCTATAGGCCTAGCATCACAACGCACATGTATATAAATTATGAGATATGACACAACGGATAAAGGCGTTTACGTCGTACGGCAAAATATTGCCAAATGGCTCATAATTTTGGCCTGAGCCATACTCGCCATCATCAGCAAAGGGGACTTGACTTGAGTCAGGCGTAATCATAGGTCTTGAATAAGTTATCATTCGATTTCGTACAAATTTCGTGACGCCATCTGCAAAAAATTTGTATTAAATGGAATGCAACGAAATTGTATTCAAAATATACAATAGACAAAATAATTCACTTATTTGATATTCGGCAAGACTTCTAAACTATAAACTAGTGTTTTTTTTTAAGAAAATAAAAATATATATCCATTAGGCAAGAACTATTTACCGTTTAGAAAAGGCGCACCGCCGCGGTACACTACCCCACCAATCGTATGAAAAACGACGGCCACAGGCGTAGTGTATGGGTTTAGCGAAACATAAAAATGGCAATGTGTGCGTTGACATAATTTCTTTGAATGAGTTTTTGAACATTGCGATTTGCCAGTACGCAGATCTTAATTGTACCTACGGTGACAGTATAACATGCCGCTCCATGTAATCGTACTAAAAATCAAAGGTCTTAAGGCGTTCCTGTATTATAAAGGTAAAAACTTGGACGTCCACAGGCGTACTGTCGTAACATTTCGCTCAGCTTGACGCCTGGGGGCGTTACTGTCCACCAACGTGTTGAGATTAGCCGAGCGGTTGATCCTATGAAGTTTGGTAGCGTTCGGATCAATTTATTTTTTTGAATTTCGAATTTTACTCTTATCGCATCAAAGAAGTTTCACTTGAATAAAGTAGCACAAACTATGCTATTAGCAGGAATAATATTCATCAATACATTATTTTTTTTTATGTTAGCACGGCACAGTGACCGCACTGTACCTGATGGTAAGCGCAGTGCGGTCCAATTAGAGCATCAAGTAGCGAGAGACGATCTGTCCCCTGCTACTCAACACAATCATGCCGGCCTGCTTCTTCACACTACGCCATGGAAATTGCATTCTTCAAATTGCATCATTATGAAACGTATTATGCATAAAAAGTATTTCTCAGATACATACATACGCATTCACGTTTGTAATCCCTAAGTCATAGGCAGATGTGTAACCAGTAAGTCCTCATTTCGCCGAGATTATTACCGTCCCATGATGTGATAGGGGGCCGTCCTATGATTATACCGGACACAATTCCAGAATCCGAGCTTTTGCTATTAAAAACCCAATATCACTTTACCTGACCCGGGGATCAAACCCGACACCTCAAACAGCAGTCGCACGGATACCACCGTACGCAATTACAATTGCAATTATGAGGCAATATTCACTAGATAGGTAATACTTATAGCAAAATGTTTATTCCATTAATATCGTCTAAGTAAATAAAAGCTATGTATTCTACATAACAGGTCCTCGTTTTTGATAGCCTCCGTGGCACTGCGGGCGAGTAGTCAGCTGTGAAACGAGAGGCGGGTTCGATTCCCACCCCAAGACAAGTATTTGTGTGACAGACAAATATTTATTTCGGATCTGGGACCGTAGTCCCTCGTAGTTTTTGATACCCACGATACAGGTTTTACCTAGTGTGGGTTAGAACTACGTGTGTGACTGTTTGGTGTATTTATTTGTATAATATTTATTTCACGCCTACATTATTTAATACAAACTATACCATATTAACACCAGAATAATAGCATTTCCACTTCATTTACATCCATAAAACGCATTTACATCGCATCGCGCCTTTTCGTCTCGTAGCAGTAAACAATTTAGTGAACATTCAAGAAGTCTGTTTGAAATTCCATGAACTCCGCATTTAGCAGAGTCCATTCCATGAAGTAAACAAGTGATATTAAAACTAGAGAACAGGTAAATATTAAACAATCCATGCAAATGTATTTAGCATCGAATTGTTCCCTATGGACTGCCTTGGTGGCGCAGTTGTAATTGCGCATGCGTTACAACCGCTGTGCTGAGGTCTCGGGTTCGATCCCCGAGTCGGGTAAAGTGATATTGGGTTTTTCTATCTAGAAATTCTCAGTATTAGCCCGGAGTCTGGAACCTGTGCCCGGTATGGCGATAGGCTCGCCCCCTATCACATTATGGGACCGAAATTCGGCGAAAAGTGGGTGTACTGGTTACCTCTGCCTACCCCTTCGGGGATTATAGGCGTGAGTGTATATGTATGTATGTTGTTCCCTATGTTGAAATTGATCAACAAATGTATAGTGATATTGTAACGAAGTATTATTCATCTTACTACTATTATAATATCACATAGGCTACTTTTATCCCGGAAAATATACAGTTCCAGTGGGATAGTTTAGATTTCAAAAAGCAATTGATCGACAAGATTTTATGCTTAGTGGCATTTTAGGGATCAGATAATGACATAGGCTATTTATTTTAAATATGAGGAGAAATGGGTGCATAGTGGGAAGAGTGGGAGTGCGTTCTGAGAGGTGTCGTCACGGCTCGTATCATTCATCCTTTTACTGTCATTTAACAATTACCCCTTCCAGCAGATTTCAATGGCGTCTAAGTTACTTATTTCTTTTTGGATTCATAAAATTCTTTCTAATAGGTTTTAGGTAATGTAAATTGTTAATTAAATAAAAAAATATTCGTGTCAACTACTCCATCATCAGAAAAAACGTATATAAACAAATACATACACTCAACAGTCACACAAATAGTTATTATAGTGGGTATCCGCTGCATCATACAATCTGTCATATGTACCTTTATGATAAACAATAGTATAGATGTCATCACAAGTGAGGCACAAGATGTCTAGCACTAAATATAGGATGAAGACAAGCCAGCTGCAGTCGCCTTCCAAGCGAGACAGCTTGATCTTAGCCTATAAGTGGCCACTGAGTCGAGGCTTAAGTGTTAAGACGCCTGTTCACTGGGTTTGATGTTCTACGAATAGGATTATAAAACATACCTATAATAGTATCTTGTATTTACAATAAAATTATTTCTAGACCATGTTTGATTTCCATATATATTAAATGAAGTAATTTTTCTGTCTGAAAATCTTAGAGAAAAGAAACCGTTATTTTTTTATCATAGCACGGCAAAGTGACCACACTGCACATAATTGTAAGCGCATTGTCGTCCAGATAGAGAGTATCGAATAGCCAAAGACCTATCACTCGCTAATCATACCGGCTGAGTAGCATCTTCAAAGGACTACGGGGATAAATACATATACAATCACACCTGTAATCCCCGAAGAGGTAGGCAACAAGTACATCCACTTTTCGCCGAATATATTTCGGTCCCATAATGTGATAGGGGGCGAGCATATCGCCATACCAGGCACAATTCCGGACTCTGGGCTGATGCTGAGTATTTCTAAATAGAAAAACCCAATACCACTTTACCCGACCCGGGGATCGAACCCGATACCTCAGCACAACAGTCGTAAATGCATCCGCAATGCCAACGGCACCACCAAGGCAGTCATAGGTTAATGGAGAAATGTTATGATAAATTTATAGTTTTTTATCAAAATAAATCCTTTTTGAAACAAAATGTTTAATATAATTCGTATATATTGCAGAACAAACCGCAATAAGTGATTCGGACAATTGTGCCGCTATCTTGTGTAATGTAATTTCAGCTTCTATATTTATCTACAGAATTAAATGAAATAGATACTATGATTGCCTGTTACGCCTCTGAGTTAATTTTATTACTTACTTTATCCATTGAAGTAAAATAGTTATTTAGTTAATTGAATGACCACATTCCATCCCTTATGCTTACATTAACTCGGCTTAGGTTAATTTAATTCTGTCTTGTTTTATTAAAATTAATAGTCATATTTAAATACGTGAGCGATAGGGTACCTTTGCTTTTAGACAAGTGGTACGTGGAAAAGTTATACAATTTAATTTAGTTTAGATACTGAATTGTAGAAATGTTAAACGCGTACTAACAGCTGAATACTTTTTAAAACATAGCTCACACTATAAGTAAAAGTTTTTTTATTCATAAAAAGTACACCGACTTCAATAAAAAACAATTTTTTTTTTTTTTTTTTTTTTATCCTAGCACGGCAAAGTGACCGCACTTCACCTGATGGTAAGCGCAGTACGGTCCAATTAGAGTATCGAGTAGCGAGAGACGATCTATCCCCCGCTACTCAACACAATCATGCCGGCCTGCTCCTTCACACTACGCCATGGGCAAGAAGGTGAAGAAGCGGTCGAGGGTCTATTGTCAGAGTACTCAGAAGGCCGCAAAATGGCCAAACATTGTACCCCAACTCTAGACCCCCAAAAAACCGGATGTACACTGGCTGATCCCGGAACGCGACATACTTGCGTGTGCCACTATGGCGGGTTTTTCACCCTGTGTACGGTGGTTGCTATCCGGGCGGATATGAATATCCTACCACCAGCATAAAATTATAATAAAATAAATTATACGTCACAATAAAATTTGAGGGTTTCCCTTGATTTTTCTGTGATTCCACCATCAGATCCTGACTTGGTGCCAATGGGACCACATGGGAAGTATACCCTTTTAAACAAAAAAATAATTTCTCGAGTCGGTCCAGGCGTCTTCAAGTAATCGGGGAACATACATAAAATTCATTACATTAAAACATTCCGACGAATTGTTAACCTCCTCCTTTTTTGAAGTCGGTTAAAAATATGTAAACTTACTTTAATCTAGAATACCCATTTAGATCTTAATATTTAGATTAATTAATTGAATAAATGTACAAAAAAAAGCCGTGCCAATATGGCTATAAATCAGTGGGGGCTTGTAATTAGCTATTAGTTTATATCATAGATTTTATTCGTTGTTGTTATTAGTCTGTAAGCCTTCCTAAATAAAATAAAATATACTTGTATATATAAAAGAAGAAACTGACTGACTGACTGACTGACTGATCGATCAACGCACAGCCTAAACGGCTGGGGTTAGAGACTTGAAATTTTGACAGTAGGTACCTTTTATTACGTAGGCATCCACGAAGGAAGGGTTTTTCGAAATACCACCCTTAAGGGAGTAAAATAGGGGATGAAAGTTTGTATGAAATTCCGTCATTATTAAGTTAAACGCATTAATATTGGTATTTTGTATTGTATACTTTTTCTCCCAAACATGACCTCCACGCGGGCGAAGCCGCGAGCAACAGCTAGTATACTATAAGTGGTTTTATGATTTCATTGATACACAGCATGCAGACTTTTAACATGATTTTGTTTATGATGAGTCATTTGTTTAAACAGTAACAAGATCACATCTTTAAATTATAAAGTACTGTACTTTGCACTGCATTCTACGTCGAAAGATATAAGACTCAGAAGGCACATAACTTCATAGGTCATAATGTCCTTGGTGTAAGATATGCTTACACACTCTGCTTGGAGGTAGAAATAAACAAAATAATAGTACATGTCGACGGACTATCGCATACAGACAGCTAAACCCTTGACAGTCTCCGTAGCGCAGTGGGCGAGTCGACAGTGAAACGAGAGGCCGTGGATTCTATTTCCGCTCCAATCAAAATGTTCGTGTGACAGGCAGATATTACATTCGAGTCTGTGTGTTGTATAGTTCCTCGTAGTATTTGATATCCACGATACAGGTTTGACCTAGCGTGAAATCAGGATTGTGTGTGTGATTGATGGGTATATTTACCTAGTAAGACTATGCCAGGAGATCAAAGTCTGTTATGTATAGCTCTCCACTTTGTAATAACAACTTATCGTTAAGTCTTAATCAAAATGTTATGTTCACTATCCGAAACCAACCTTAAATAGTGCTTATAGTTCAACCGCATGAGAAGATATAAAAGAAATATCTTATCAAACTTAGACACTACCAATTACACAAAAATGACTATAAATATAATAAACTCCATTAAAGGTATAACGCGTCATCGATCAATATTAAACTTAAACAAACTTGATTCACCGCACGGTCTCTTGATACCAAAGTCCAAATTAGGCGATAACCACAGAGTACAGAGTGCAGAGTACTTGTATGTACAGTTACACAAACATGCCTCGGTCACTCAGTTTACATTTCTGGTTCGGCCCAATAGCGGTAATTGCTCAGCGCGTGCTCTGTGGGACAAGTGCCAACTGGCACAGATTACATATAAGCTAAGATGTACTTTTGTTTAAGATTAAGATGTTAATGATACAATATCAGCCAGTGTACATACAGTATTGGTCGGGGTCTGGAGTTGGGGTGCGATGTTTGCCCGTTTTGCGGTCTTCTGAGTACTCTGACACTAGACCCTCGACTGTTTCTTCACCGAAACAGGCCGGCATAATTGTGTTGAATAGCGGGGGATAGATTGTCTCTCGCTACTCTAATTGGACGGCACTGCGCTTACTATCAGGTGCAGTGTGGTCACTTTGCCGAGCCAGGATACAAAAAAATACTTTTATTTAACCTATGATCTTAAGTAGGGCTTTAAACTTCTGTGGACGTTATGAGAACTGGTCGATTCTTAGTTTGATAAGTGAATTTTGTTGTCGGTGTTGTACATAGACCGAAGGCATCTGCCATTTGTCACATACTTAACATTTACTTACGTACTAACTATAACTATGTATTATTTTCATTATTGTTATTTTATTTTTTAATATATATTAATATTTTGTATTATTTATGCTGGCATCCGTGTGACACTCCTTGGCCTTTGCTGAAAATCAGTGTCAGGTGGGCCCTCCCACCTGGCGGACGCTGAGCCTGTGGCCTTTTTGGTCATGCTTCGGACACGGGTGGCTGGGGCGCATAAGTATGCCGGGAGACTTTTTTATTTTATTTTATATTTTAATTGTGTACCTGTAGCCCTTAAATTTTTTTTTTTTAATTTGATTTATTTACTCATCGTTTATTGCCACCTGGTCTGGTGATTATGGCCAAATAAATGATTTCTTTCTTTCTTTCTTTCTTTCTTTCCATTGGATGGATATGGATGTAACTACATAAAACCAAACCCAACATTTGCACAACACACAAACATTTATATTGAGTATCGAACCCATGACCATCTCACAACCGCGTACTACACTCAATAAGCAGTGAAATCTGTTAAACATACTGTCCATTCCTTGGAACTGGGTTGGCTGGCTTGTTGGTTAGGAAGTAATGTAATTATAATTTAAAGTACTAGCAAAATATGATAATTGATTAATTTATGCCATTAATAAATAATAATTTGGGCCAAAAGCTAGCCCTGCTGGACTATAAAAACTTATAAAATCATCATCATCTACCTGCCCTTATCCCACACTAAGTGGGGTCGGCACAATTGGTTTTAACTCTCCACACAGCCCTATCATGCGTCAAATCTGCATTCACTCCTTTCACGCGCATGTCCTCATTCACGCAATCCATCCACCTCTTTTTGGGTCTCCCACGACTCTTTCGTCCATCCACATTCATATTGACAACTAGTCTTGTTACATGCCTTTCATCCCTCCTCATCTTTTCTACAATTGGTGCTACTTTCAGACTTCCCCTTACATACTCATTTAAATACTTGGGAAACGGAATTAGTTTTTGTAGTACCGTTAATCACTAAGCAACACTAGAGACTGAGTTCCCTATAATATTTATTCCAACTGCGTCAGTTGTTTTCGCTAAATAAAATAGTAACATTGTACTAAATTAACGCTCTACCACATATGTAAATACTTATTAAGACTTTGCTGACGTATCAACTTTTCGATGTCATTATAATAATTTCAAAGTAACTATTATGCTCCTTGGAGTATAAAGAATCCTACTAATATTATAAATGCGAATATTTGGATGGATGGATGTTTTTTTTTTTTTTTTTTATCCTAGCACGGCAAAGTGACCGCACTTCACCTGATGGTAAGCGCAGTACGGTCCAATTAGAGTATCGAGTAGCGAGAGACGATTATCCCCCGCTACTCAACACAATCATGCCGGCCTGCTCCTTCACACTACGCCATGGGCAAGAAGGTGAAGAAGCGGTCGAGGGTCTATTGTCAGGGTACTCAGAAGGCCGCAAAATGGCCAAACATTGTACCCCAACTCTAGACCCCCAAAAAACCGGATGTTTATTTGTTACTCAATCAGGCTGGACGGATCTAGTTGAAATTCGGCACTGAGATAGATTATAGTCTGGAATAGCACATAGGCTACTTTTCATCCCGGAAAATGCACGTTCCTTATGGGATAGCAAAATATACAAAGGTGTAATAGCTTAAGATGCCTCCATGGATTGTATACCTTTTCTTCCAATAATAACCTCCACGCGAAATCTAGTAGAAAATAGTTTGCTCTAGCCCTAAGCTTGTACGTAGAGCAAATATTCGATGTGTAAATATATGCACAAGTATTTGAACCAACTGTTGAGACACCTGCAAAAATCGGATGTTTGTTGAAGTACAAAGTTTAGCCAGTGCGGCCATTGTTATCTTGCTGTGTTTGTATAATTAATTGAACGGATCAGAGTTAGATTTATTCATTATATTGGATAATACAAAATATTAATTTTATATCTTTATATAATGTAATTCTACTGTACGTGTGTATGTGAACTGTACTGAAGTAAGTACTGAACTCCTCCTAAACGGCTGGACCGATTCGAATGAATTGTTTTGTATGCGTTTGGGTGCCCGGCAGCTGGTGCTGCAGTCGGTGTGGCACTGCTTTTACGGGCAGGACGTCTGCACGGTCCGCTAGTAAATATATGAATATTGATAGCAGCGATAGCCTAATCGTTGCGGTACGGACTGTCAAGACGAAAGTCGTACATGTTCGAAACCCAAATGCAAACAATATGAGTTTTTTTAAAGTTACGTGTATATTCATTGTTAATTATCGCTTGCTTTAACGGTTAACTAAAACATCTTGAGGAAACCTGCATACCTGACAATTCTCACAAGAATTTCGAAGGTATGTGAAGTCTACCAACCCGCATTAGGCGAGCGTGGTGGACCCTCTTATTAATATAGGACGTGCCCAGCAGTGGGACAATGTTTAATACAGGGCTAGTATTATTATTATTAATCAAAACTAGTATTCACTATTACCAGATAAGACACAGAAAACATACCCATTAAATACCTACTCGTACCTTCAATATATACAAGTACATTACCGTGGCTGGGGGCAAAGAAATCCGGTCAGGCTGTACTCAATGGTAGTTGAACCGCATGCCGAGCCGCAAGACCTTGCTCAGTCCTAATACGGAACACGAGCGTTGTAACAGGCTAATAGATCTTTATAGAGTTTTTTATGTTTATAAATGGACTATGACCTAATTTTCCAAACTATTAAAAGTTGCTCAAACGTTAGGGCCTACTAATTCTTGCTAGAAATACAGGGTCTATGGTCATAAAATTTTGCTGAAAAGACACTTTAATCTTATAAATTATTATTAAAATGCAAATGAGAAAATAACACGTAAAAGAAACACTTTACAAAAATGATATTAATTTTCAGTAATAAAACTGCGGCCGCTATTGTTAGTTTGTCTATTGGGTGTGACCAAAGTGGGTGTGTCGTGGGAATATCTCACTATCTCCCTCCTACGATGGTGCCTAATTAGCATTCCAAGCGGTGACGTCATGAATCAAATCGTTTATCCTTTTTCTTTCATTTGACATTCGAAATTTCTTATTATCGGGCAGATTTCTGAAATTCTTCAGATAGTCGGTTTTAATTAACTTATAGATTATAAATTATTACTTTTTAAATAAAAATTAAACCGCCTTCAAAAAAACCCAGACATAACTAAAAAGCAAAAAATAATTGGTTACATTTAAATCAATTAGTTATATGCAATTTAAATCAATTATTTTTGGAGTCGGTGCCGGTGTTGTTTTCTTTACTTTTAGATTTATAAAAACCAAGTCTGGATCTATTTTATATTTTTTTGTATGCCTGATTATTCTGTTTTTTCCATGTTTTGGCTGGCACCGACTCCAAATAATTGATTTAAATTGCATATAACTATTTTTAGACTCTCGCGATTTGAATACATAATATAAAACTAGGAACGGGTCTTAATCGCGCAATATTATAATGGTATAAATACCACAATTATTTCCCGACGTTTCGACCGAGTTGCATCGGCCGTGGTCACGGGCTGACTGAGTAGATTTAGTGCCGTCTTCGTAAGGTGGGGTTTCGTGTGGTGGGAGTATCGGTAACCAGTTTAGTGGGGGTTTTGATTACTACCTTCCCTTGATTTTTATTTTTATCAAAAATGCTGTCGGTACTTCGGCAAACCACACTGACAGTATCCTCGCGCTGAAGAGTTGACTCATTCTGTCGACGCGGTTTACATATACTTATGACAGGATTCCATGTTGTTGACAAACGGTATCCATCCTCTCGGTTGAAATTCTGATGTTTTTTGATTTCTACCGCTTCACGTACTATTCTGGAGTAATAATGGCGATCGGTGGATAGAACCTGTGGTTGGTGTAGTTCTATCCAATGATTAGATCCAGCCTCCAGCAAATGCTCAGCCACCGCTGATTTGTTGATCTGGCGGTTTTTTACAGCGGTAATGTGTTCCTTGACCCTTTCAGCGATCGTTCTTTTGGTCTGGCCGATGTAGGAACTACCACAACTGCAATTCACCTTATAAACACCAGGAGTTTGTAAGGGAATTACATCCTTTGGAGTACGCAAGTGGTTCGATATTTTTGCGAGCGGACTATATACAGTCTTAATGGAGTATTGTTTCAGTACTGTTCCAACTTTGTCCGTGACTCCTTTTATATATGGCATGTATGCTGGGACTCTGCTAACCTCAGGAAGACGCTCCCTCTTCTTGGGACGGCGTATCTTTCCTTTGTATCCGTTACTCTTCAGTACCTTCTGAACATGTGTGAGCTCACTTTCTAGATGTTGAGAGTCACAGAGGTCATATGCTCTATTTGTCAACGATGTCACAACGGATTCCAAATGCCGTGGATGGTGGTGCGAGTAGGCATTGAGATACCTGTCAGTGTGTGTAGGTTTTCTGTATACAGTGTGTCCTATGGAACCATCGTTTCTCACCATTACTTTCACATCGAGAAAAGGTAACGTTCTGTCCACCTCCATTTCATAACTGAATCGGATCTTTGGATGTATGGAGTTCAACCGGTTCGCGAATTGTTCTACTTCATGCTTGTTGCCATGCATGATGCAGAATACATCATCGACCTTACGAAGACGGCACTAAATCTACTCAGTCAGCCCGTGACCACGGCCGATGCAACTCGGTCGAAACGTCGGGAAATAATTGTGGTATTTATACCATTATAATATTGCGCGATTAAGACCCGTTCCTAGTTTTATATTATGCATATAACTAATTGATTTAAATGTAACCAATTATTTTTTGCTTTTTAGTTGTGTCTGGGTTTTTTTGAAGGCGGTTTAATTTTTATTTAAAAAGTAATAATTTATTTTTTGCTTTTTAGTGGTAAATTATATAAAATCGGTTAAAAGCTGCTGAAGATATTAGAATTTACGTGTATTTTAATTTTATCACCCCCCTCCCTCACCCCCACCCCTTTTACCCTCTCTCACTGAAACTTAACTTTTATGATGAACGTAATGCAAAAAGAACCACTGGAATACTACTTAATTTTAAGGAGTTACCCTCTCCAGCTCCGAAGATATTCATCAGATCTTCACCATATTTTTATGGGACCAAATGACAAGCACCAGCTTTCAATCAAAGAAAGAATGGTCGAAATCGGTTCACACAGTACAGAGAAACGAGGTAACAAACATAAAAAAAAAAAAAAAGCAACATACAGTCGAATTGAGAACCTCCTCCTTTTTTTGAAGTCGGTTAAAAATAAAACGAAATATAATTTTTAGGAAGTTAATACTCACTGATACAGAATATGTGAAAACGAACAAAAAATCATCTCTCATTCTGATACAAATGAAAAGCCCATCCATCCGCCATATATTAATACTAGCTGTTGCTCGCGGCTCCGCCCGCGTGGAGGTCATGTTTGGGAGAAAAAGTATACAATACAAAATAACAATATTCATGCGTTTAACTTAAAAATGACGGATTTCATACAAACTTTCATTCCCTATTTTACCCCCTTAGTGGCGGAATTTCCAAAAATCCTGAAACATATATTTTTTATTTGTAACTAAAATGCCAAATACTAATTTTCATGAATTTAACTTCAAAAATGACGGATTTTCATACAAACTTTCACACCCTATTTTACCCCCTTAGGGATGGTATTGCCAAAAAACCCTTCCTTAGTGGATGCCTACGTCATAAAAGGTACCTACTGTCAAAATTTCAAGTCTCTAACCCCAGCCGTTTTGGCTGTGCGTTGATCGATCAGTCAGTTAGTCAGTCAGTCAGTCAGTCAGCTTCTTCTTTTTAACCGACTTCAAAAAAGGAGGAGGTTCTCAATTCGACTGTATGTTGCTTTTTTTTTTTTTTTTTTTATGTTTGTTACCTCGTTTCTCTGTACTGTGTGAACCGATTTCGACCATTCTTTCTTTGATTGAAAGCTGGTGCTTGTCATTTGGTCCCATAAAAATATGGTGAAGATCTGATGAATATCTTCGGAGCTGGAGAGGGTAACTCATTAAAATTAAGTAGTATTCCAGTGGTTCTTTTTGCATTACGTTCATTATAAAAGTTAAGTTTCAGTGAGAGAGGGTAAAAGGGGTGGGGGTGAGGGAGGGGGGTGATAAAATTAAAATACACGTAAATTCTAATATCTTCAGCAGCTTTTAACCGATTTTATATAATTTACCACTAAAAAGCAAAAAATAAATTATTACTTTTTAAATAAAAATTAAACCGCCTTCAAAAAAACCCAGACACAACTAAAAAGCAAAAAATAATTGGTTACATTTAAATCAATTAGTTATATGCAATTTAAATCAATTATTTGGAGTCGGTGCCAGCCAAAACATGGAAAAAACAGAATAATCAGGCATACAAAAAAATATAAAATAGATCCAGACTTGGTTTTTATAAATCTAAAAGTAAAGAAAACAACACCGGCATCGACTCCAAAAATAATTGATTTAAATTGCATATAACTAATTGATTTAAATGTAACCAATTATTTTTTGCTTTTTAGTTGTGTCTGGGTTTTTTTGAAGGCGGTTTAATTTTTATTTAAAAAGTAATAATTTATATATATACAGATACATATTGGACAGCTAAATACCCGTAGAAATATGGTCTCTGCAACTTATCCCCCTCACAAGTTGACTGTATTACACGACTTTCGATATTTTCCGGGGGATTTATTACCAAAGCACCGGGATTTACAGCCTTGGCCGAAATGCTTACCCACAGCATTTTGTTAGCTTTTTATTGGCGATTTGTTACCTTGTGTATCTTTTTGGGATTCGTGATTCGACCAATACATTCGAAATCTTGATGTAGTCCTTGGTTTATTTTTTACTAGCTTTTGCCCGCAGCTTTGCATCCGTGTATCGGTACCGTAAGATAGAAAATTCTCATAGAAACTGCACTTTCAGTTATTCACAAATGTTCCTGCCAACTTTTACAAAGTTTCATTTTCTAATAACCCTTTTCGAACTATGACGAGCATAAAAAAATAGCCAAATCGGTAAATACATTTTGTGGGTTGAATACCAATAGATGATAAGCAAGTGCGATCGTTTCACATCTGCTTACACCTGTTAAGATACAAGCTTTTCACCAGATATACCCCCACCCACCACTCCACCACTGTGACTCCTATATGCCAGGCTTGAGAGTCGCAAGCATTTTTTGCCACCGAGAACTGAAGCTCTGTGAGTCTCTGGTAAGGGTCAGTCTGTATTTTAAACAGGAAGATATGCAGGAGATGGATTTTTTCAAGTAACTTTAATATTATCGCTGGTTAAGGCACGCTGCATACTATTTGTCTGTAGCATAAACGGACCAGCTCGACTGGGTAAGTACCATTAAGTCACACAAAAACCGATGTGAACTTCTGCTGTTGCGTTTCATACGGTCATAAACGTTTTCGGATGCAAATTTCAGCACCACTTGTCAATCCACAGTCCGTTACTTTAAGAACACGTACTTGTGATTCTTCTGTTGTTCATGGGCAGTGGAGCCCATGACCAACCCACTTGCCCGCGTGCCGTCTTCAGTTAAAACTATTGACTAAACCGTGGATATACATCCATACACCTATAGGTATATTTGTTTATTTTATTTTTTATATGTTTATACAAAGTTGCATAAAATGGAACGTAAGTAAAAGGAGAAATGTGAAAAAAAATGGCGGCTGGTAGAGAGTTTTTGAAAGTGGAGCACTAAGTAAATATTCAATTAATGTTAAAGAGTCGTATTATTAAACGAAGTACATAACCCGAAGTGTTTGAATCGCGTAAGTGTACTCCTACATGTATATCATGAATGCAGTTGGTTTTTAAAAGACGAAAGAACATATAAATTTCTTGCATTCCAATGACCAATCTTTATTATGCAAACATACCTAGCATATCAAAACAAGCCTTTACCTTGAACTCGGTACCAGAAACATCTGTGAAATACACTTAACAATTAACAAAAAGGCAAATAAAAAAATCCCATGTCAGAATTAATGTATATACGTTGCATATGCATCTCATACATATGCATGAGATGGCGTTTCATCGAACATTGGCGGACATGTAGTTGCAAAAAAATACTGTGAAGGCCGACCGGTTGTACAGCCAACAAAACTCAGATTTATATCTTACGTAAAGCGGACAATTTAATTTGCGGTCTTAATTTATCTACGTATATTTATAGAACTATAAAATGATTACGCCATTTTTGTACATTAAATAGGTACATATTAAGCTATTGCCTCGTAGATTGCATAAAATCATAGAAAAGATTTAATGAAAGTTTTGACTTGAGATACTATCATAATTTTTGACTCCATCGCTTGAGTATAAATAAATTCATCTTGTCACAAGTAATAAACAGCATCATTGAAGTCCTAAAAGATCAAAGAAAAATGTAAGTACCAAATTCCCAAAATGGCAGAGTGCTGATTTCTTTGAAATTTAGTATAACTGTATTCTCTATGGAGTTTTGCAAAAAAAAGGATAACGAAAACTTATTTTCGTGAATATAGTCTGCAAAATCCATAAAACTAAGTTGTTAGCACGATAACAAGCCCTTGAGTATTCTTTATTTTGTAACTTAAACGATGTAGACATATGACATAATATAAAATTCAATCTACTACACCAAATTGATAAGAAAATAGAGATGCGCTACATGATTCTTGACACAGTTTATATCTATAAAATAAAAATCAATGTAAGTATGTTTGTCGTCTGTGGACTCTTTAACTATTCATCCGATTATGATGAGTTGTTCTTCGTACGCCCGCGATGGTTTCTGGCCCAAAAAAATGATCTCGCTAGACGGCGCTGCAAAACATCAATATCAATACCATTAAACAATGCAATTAATCAAATTTACTTTACATAGCATTACAACGCATGCCGGGTGTAGTTCGTTTATAATAAAGATAGTAAACGAACAGAAGGGTCATCTGATGGTAAATACTCACATTGATGGAGAAGACCTGTGATTGTTTTCCATATACCATTAAAACTATAAATGAAAATTATGAAACTACTGAGGCACAGTTGTACATAGTTAAATCATAAGCAAAACTTTGTAATATTTCAGCAGAATTTGGAACAGTTAGTAACCAAATAAGTAGGCAACAAGGCAGACTAGCAAGAAAGACCGTAAAATATTCTTATGTATTTCACAAAAGCTCAATTATTAACAGCGTTATATCTTACTTTACCGTTTCTTTAAATACATATTTTGTAACATAAATGCAACATCAATACTAGGTGTACAAATAAAAAGTCGATACAGTCCCGTGTTTTGTACGGTTGATTGATGATTCTTCTCAGCTAACGGATTATGCTCAGAGGAATTGGCGCATGTAAGGCTCTCCCATCATTCTATGTAAAACGTCAAAGTATCAATCCTAGTAAAAATGGCTTTGGAGTAAAGTTCAAAACTTTTAACAAAACATATTATATTAAAATATAATTAATTCTAAGATAATAAATAATTGAAAGTAAACAGAATATATATAAATTATGTTATCTATCGTTTCTTTAGACATGATTCGAAATTAAAAATCAAATTGATATATTGCTAGGTCTAAGACTCGGCTGACTGCCTCAGTGACGCAGTTGTAATTGTGCATGCGTTACGACTGCTGTGCTGAGGATTCAAACCTGACACGGCTTGATCCCCGGGTCGGGTAAAGTGGTATTGGGTTTTCCTAAAAATACTTAGTATCAGCCGGAGTCTGAAATTGAGTCTGAAATTGAGCATAGGCTCACCTCCAATCACATTATGGGACCGTAATAAATTCGGCGATGAGTAGGTGTACTGGTTACACCTCTGCCTACCCCTTTTACAGGCGTAAGTGTATATGTATGTGTATATATCCAAATCTAAGAAAATACACAACAGACAATGCATTACAGAATAACAGAATAATGCATTCGCTTACAAGAGCAGTTTATGTCACATTTCAAAATGCAAGCTTCAGAGAGATTCCTTAATGTCGTGTCCTGTCTAGTGTGAATGCCCGCATGATGATCGTATGTAAGGGCCGCACCTACTCTGCAGGAATGCTGATGTTTTATTCTTGTTAAGTCAACCCTGTATAGTAAAAGGATTCATGTCATTTTGAACTAGTATTGCGTTTACAAAATTATTCTAAAAGGAATTAATGTTTCATTTGTTTGGATTTATTAACGAGTTCTTGTATATATTCATAAACTATATCCTTTCGTATAAATGGCCTAAAATATTATGAAGCAATAGTCACTACTGTTTACTCAATCTTTTAACTAGGTATTAGACTAGCATTCCCAAAGTATGGATCGCGACCTAGGTACCAGTGGCTCGCGAGTGAATATTGGGTGGGCTCAGAAACAAAGCACAATACATTTATTGACCGGGACTGAAACCCAGCACTCCTTGTATTTAAATATTAAGATTTTCGGTTGCAACAGAATGTCTCTTTTTTATTTACAGGCCTGAATTCATATAACTATGCCCCTTTTTATTTAAGACAGATAAGAGGTGAGTCCCGAATTTCGTTTTTTTTTTTATTGGGTCGTGGTCCGTTCAACTTTGGGAATGACTGTATTAGACAGTTTTTGCTACCATAATCTGTCGACAACAATTTTCTGTCAACAACACAACTATACACTAAGAAACTGTTAGTAAAATGTTCTAAATGTTATTTTTGATGTGATTATGTAACCTAAGCTAACCACCTTTTTTTTTTTTTTTTTTATCGTGACTCGGCAAAGTGACCACACTGCACCTGATGGTAAGTGCAGTGCCGTCCAGTTATAGTATCAAGTAGCGAGGGATAGATTATCACTCGCTACTCAATACAATCATGCCGGCCTGCTGTGTAGCTTCTTCACACTACGCCTAAAGGACCCAGGATCATAGGAAGGAGGGAACACGGTAGCTGGCAAACTGTTCCACAGCTTGATGGTGCGGCAAAAGTACGAGTTTGCGAACCTCTTAGTTCGGGCCGGGGTAGTAGACACCACAAAGCTGTGGCTCCGCAATCCAGTACGCGTGGTTCTGTTATGGAAGGGAGAGGATGGGATAAGATCAAACAATTCTTCAGAGCATTCACCATGATACAGACGGTAGAACACGCTAAGCGAGGAAATATCCCTACGCAGCTGTAGCGGCTCCAGGCTGTTACTCACGTCTGCATCATTCACAATGCGGATGGCCCGCCGCTGCAACCCGTCCAAGGCATCGAGGAGGTATTTTGCGGAACCGTCCCAGAGGTGCGAGCAGTATTCCATTCCCGGTCGCACCTGTGCTTTATATAAGCGGTAGAGCTGACCGGGCGTGAAAAACCGCCGCACCCTGTTCAGGATTCCGACCCTGCGGGAAGTGGCGGAAATTACGCCCTCGATGTGACTCCTTGGATTAAGATCGCAGCGGATATCCATACCTAGGACACTAAGGTCATTCCGCATTGCGAGTGGAACACCCTGAAGAACGGGGATTGGAGAAAACGGAGACTTCTTGCACGAGAACGCGCACACCTGGGTTTTCTTGGCATTAAACTCAACCCGATTCCTGGTACCCCATGATGATATGAGATCCAAGGCCTGGTTGAGCTCCATGACAAGATCCTCGCGTCTCCTCTCAGTATCCACCCGGCAACCAGGAGGCTTGCTGCAATAACGCCCATGAACCGTGCTGTCGTCTGCATAGCAATGAATGTTGCCAAGCGACAACATATCATTGATATGCAGAAGAAACAAGGTGGGCGAAATCACAGAACCTTGTGGTACTCCGGCATTTACTGACATGAACTGCGAAGCGTGTCCATCAACGAGGACACGCATTCTACGCTCATGCAGAAAGCCGGAAATCCACTTGCACAGGTTGTCGGGCAGACCGTATGCCGGGAGCTTGGAGAGAAGGCCACGGTGCCAGACCCTATCAAACGCCTTGGCTATGTCGAGACTCACAGCCAGAGCCTCGCCATGCCTGTCAATCGCCTCGCCCCAGTGATGCAATACAAACGCTAGAAGATCACCCGTTGATCGGTTATGGCGGAAACCATATTGTCTGTCACTGATCAACGAGTGATCCTCCAGGTAACGAACTAATTGGCTGTTAATTAGTCGCTCCATGACTTTACAGATCACTGAGGTGATGGCGATTGGGCGGTAATTGTTAGGGTCTGACCGATCACCCTTTTTGGGGATCGGCTGCACATTGGCCTCCCTCCACGATTCAGGCACAACACCTGAGAGGTAGGACGATCGGTATAGGCGCGTCAGTGCAGGAGACCTCCAACCACCTCAACGTCTATGAAACCTTTAAAGAACTGTTTAAGTATAATTAAAACATTAACTCACAATATGAAAACATTTACACAAACCACGCTTCAGCACAATAGCACCTTCCCCTAATCTCAACGTAACCTGAATATACTGTGTTGCGAACCATTAACCTTTATGTTATGCTATATTACGATACTCATGACGAAAGCGAAACACTTTCAATTTAGAAAAGTGCCTTAAAATTGTGCAGTAACGGTCATATGGCTATAAATGAGAGTAACAGTTATGTGGAAACAATAAAGCAATAGCTGGATTGCCATAGAACGTTCTAGAAAATGATGTGCACGTTTTATTAATCTTTTATTAGAGACAATGTTAAAACAAAGCTTTGGAATTACTGTGTTCTTTTTGGAAACAGCATCCATGGAGTAGTAACTATTTTGATTATGGTTGCTTGACAATAATTGTAGAACTTCATAGGCGTGCTTATGTCAAAACTAAATTGAGAAGAAGAAGAAGAAGTGGTAGAGCCACGCTGTAGACATATTTGTCTACAGCATGAATGGGCCGGCTCGACCGGGGTAGTACCACTGTCTCAGAGAAAACCAACGCAAAGTGACTGTTTACTGTCGCGTTTCGTGTGGTAAGTGAGATATCTGGAGGCCCAGATTCCCCCTTCCCTTCCATAATCCCTATTCCTGTTTTAAAGCCGACAGCGCATACACGACACTTTCGGTATTGTGGATGTTCATGGGCGGTGGAGATCACATAACATCATGTGACCCACTGGCTCTTTTGTCGGACTATTCTATAACAAAAAATCTGAGCGTGACGGTCAAGCAAGTTCAGTTTTTTCCCCATCCGAAAAGTGCTCAACGTGCCTAGAGAAGTTGTCACTTCAATAAAAACATTCTTTATGATATACAAATGTTTTTGTTTATAAACCCTATATAGTACTGTTACAGCTGGGCACGTGTGTCTAGTAGGTACTAAAGATTGGGGTTCAAATTATTCCACCACGCCTAATTCGGTTTTTAGGCTTCATATCCGCCCGGATAGCGACCACCGTACACAGGGTGTAAAACCCGCCATAGTGGCACACGCAAGTGTACATCTGGTTTTTGTCAGGGGTCTAGAGTTGAGGTACGATGTTTTGCGGTTTTGCAGCCTTCCGAGTACTCTGACACTAGCCTCGACCACTTCTTCACCTTTTTGCCATTGGCGTAGTGTGAAGAAGCAGTCCAGCACGATTGTGTTGAGTAGCGAGGGATAGATTGTCTCTCGCTACTCGAATCTAATTGGATGGCACTGCGCTTACCATCAGTGTGGTCACTTTGCCGAGCCAGAATAAAAAAAATGGTTTTCCGCTGATGGAAACAACATACAAAAAAACTGTACAGCCTATAAAGTAAGTGACGAAACTAAAAAAATACTATCTCAAAATATTATACTATCTATTATCTAAAGTCAAAAGTCTATGTCGCCAATATAAAACGAAAACATTACACTCTTTCTGGAGCAATAGGGTAAAATATATCTATATCGTCAACAGCTGCCCGGAGAGTGATAGATCGAAGAGACTCGTCCAACCGCGAACTGAAAAGTATACTTTGGAAAGCGAACGTCATAAAATAATATTCTTTGAACGTCCTATAAATCTAGCACTTTACAAGAACGAAAATATTCATATTACTCAAGTTGTCTTTCAACATTGTCAGATTTGGAGAGCAAATATATATTATATACCTCCTTGACTTTCTGGTACGTATTTATTTTGTAACTATGTAAAAAGTGTAAAGTACTACTCTATCCTAGTATATATAG
Organism: Laothoe populi; assembly: GCA_905220505.1. Lineage (NCBI taxonomy): Eukaryota > Metazoa > Arthropoda > Insecta > Lepidoptera > Sphingidae > Laothoe > Laothoe populi. Next base: position 15,299,050 of record HG992159.1, read on the forward strand.
AGTGATACACTATCTGGACGGCACTGCGCTTACCATCAGGTGCAGTGTGGTCAATTTACGGCTCCAGAATAAAAAAAAGTACGAGAAGGAATAATTAAAAACAACCAACAGTGATACATCGTGCCACTGTTAAACCCTCGCTAGATGAACCTGTATAAAAAACTACGAGAGGCCTACGTATCATACATTACACAAAAATTGGTCTCGATGCGGGATCAAACCCGCGTCTTTTTGGTTCATAGCAGAATCTATTAAAAAATACTAAGCATGGCTCATCATTTTTGATACGAAACATCAAGGACTATTCTTACTTGTCTCAAACGATAGCGGGTTTTAACAAGATAAAACAAATAATACTTTAAGAAATAAGAAGTTTAAATTGCATAATACAATACTATTGTGATACCTAACTAAAGGTACAATCGTAAACCTATAGATAGATTTATCAGATGAGGTGAATTCTGTTTATGAATCTATTGAGGCGGAACGACTGCCGAGATAATGAGTTGATGTATATAGAATATACTGGTGCGTATACATAATTATTACTACCACTGTGGTTTTCTCGTGCATTAGTAGTATACGGTAACATTTTCTTGTTTAAAGAATTAATACTCCGTAACATATTTTTCTAAAAAGACCACTTGTTCGATGAAGCCGGAATAACAGAGTATTATTTCCGACTTTCCGAGCCAGAATGATTATACAGAATACAATCACCAAGGAATATAGCACTTTGTACCGAGAAATAATCAAAACTCGTACTCTATCTCTCTAGCGTTCTATTGAGCTATAATTACTCATATATCCACACTGGTGGCAATTTCATGGAGAACTAGAGACACGATTAATTCTTCTTTCAAGAATGTGTATGTTTCAGAATACAACTGATACAAAATATATGTAACATATACACATACAAAATAGATGTTTTTTTTATCCTGGCACAAGCAAGATTAGCAGCGATAGCTTAGTTTGTTGCGGTACGGACTGCCAAGACGAAAGTCGTAGGTTCGAAACCTAAGTGGCATACACCTCTGACTTTTCTAAAGTTATGTGTGTATTAAAATGTTAATTATAGCTTGCTTTAACGGTGAAGGAAAACAGCGTGAGGAAACCTGCATACCTGAGATTTTTTCGAAGGTATGAGAAGTCCGCCAACCCGCATTAGGCCAGCGTGGTGGACTACAGCCTAACCCCTCTCATTAGTAGAGGAGGCCCGTGCCCAGCAGTGGGACAATGTTTAATACAGGGCTAGTATTATTATATTATATACAAGCAAGATTTATAATAATTAAAGCAGATATAGTAGTTGCACTGCGAATAGTTGAATCTGAATTGGTGAGCTTCGTGTGGAATGACCACCGTTACTGATAAATACAGGGCATAAAATATCACCGTTATATGAAACTTGTGTGTAAGTCTGTTTTTCTCGAAACTGTGTGGCGCAGTTGTAATTGCGCATGCGTTACGACTGCTGTGCTGAGGTCTCGGGTTCGATCCCCGGGTCGGCTAAAGTGATATTGGGTTTTTCTATGTAGAAATTCTCAGTATTAGCCCGGAGTCTGGAACCTGTGCCCGGTATGGCGATAGGCTCGCCCCCTATCACATTATGGGACCGAAATTCGGCGAAAAGTGGGTGTACCGGTTACACCTCTGCCTACCCCTTCGGGGATTACAGGCGTGAGTGTATATGTATGTATGTATGTATGTGTTAACTCCTTACGAAGGCCTACTTGGTAGTTATAAGTAAATAGTCGAGGTAATTAACAAATAAACAATGGTAATTACATAGTTATGTAAATTAAAAAGGAAGTGCAAATTAAAAACAAAATTTGAATTAATTAAAACTCTTTTGCTTTGTCTTTTAATATAAAACAAAAATGTACGCATTATGTTATCCTTGGAATAATAAGAGAATATAACACAATGCCTACTTAGGCAAAGTTGAAGGTTATATTGTTAGTAGTTTATATATTTCACTATAACAATACAACATCTGTGATATTAAATTGTAAAATAGAATGCTCTAAAATAAATGGTTAGTATTTAAAGGGTAATCAATTTATTCGTGTACATTTCTGAATTATAAATTAATTTATTATCGTTTGAGATTTCCTTTGTGCCTTTAATATAAATGTCTCGCTTTTGGTCTTGTCTTGAATATCTATAATCTGATTATCACGAAAAGCCTTGGATTGTAATATTTACTACTTATATTGCTATTTCTTAATATTATTTGTGGTTTTAGCTAGTATCAATATTCCGGCTCATTTGTGCGCATCTTGTTACGTGAACTTATTATGGCACGGCAAACTAACCACACTACACCTAATGGTAAGCGCAGTGCTGTCCAGTTAGAGTATCTAGTAGCGAGAGACTATACTTCGCTAGTTGACACACTCAGGCCGGCCTGTATTCTTCTTAATATAAAATAACAACATATATTCGAAGTCAACATTCTCAAACTTTCTAAGGAAGTGCAAGGCCATTCAAATAAGAGCATTGTCATATAAAGCTTATATTTATATATTAATGCCCAAAAATAAAACTTTATATCCCTTTTAAGCACATTGCGCGCACGGACGAGTGTGGCATCGTTTTCGTTTATGAAGAGAAAGAGTGCAGAAAGTCAATATTTACATATAATATGTGTGATAAATATACAATTTATATGCATTGGTTCTATAACGTTTAAACAAAAAAAATCGTATTCAATATGGTAAAACTATTTCGAGCACTGGACGACCACTAGTTTTTATTAAGACTCCAAGCTGTATTTACATTAAACAACAGAAGTGCCTACATAAATATTTTACGATTGATTCCCAAAAAATGTTGACTGACATTTGGCTCTTGATTATTTTCTTTTCACTGGTATATATAAAGTAAACAGATAAAGATTCAACTTCTAATTTCTATTAACACCGTATGATCGTCGACTATTTAAAAACGAACGATCATAAAATCAAAACCACAAAACTGATATATCAAAAATGCAATTAAAATTGTACAAAAAGAGATTTTTCTATTAAACCTTTTATTGAACTTGGTCGGGACATCAGAACGATTCGCCAGCGGTTTGCCAAGCAGATATCGGGCGCGGGGCCACAAAGTTTATTTACACTGTCAACATCATTGTGTTTAATAGCCTTTCTTACTTTTTCCAAGTGTTCGGTTACAAGCTAAATGACTTTCTATATTATGTAAGTTATAAGACATTATACAAATTAATATTAATTTGCATAGCTGGTTTGTTGATTTTTTGTTCGGAAATAGGAAGTCAACACATGTTAAAAATCGTTTATATGTGTTTCTCTTCATTGATTTTTTTTTTTTTTTTTAGTGCCTGGATAGGCAGACGAGCAGACGGGCCACCTGATGGTAAGTAGTCACCGCCGCCCATAGACTTCTGCAATGCCAGAGCACAGCAGAGCCGCTGCCTACCGTGAATTTACTGGTGTTTTAAAGAATTGTATAGATGATGAATAAAAATTATTGATCATCATATTAATTAAAGCATAAGATCATCAGCCATCCGTCTCGCGGTCGCACGACAAAAATAAGTATATTTTATAAATATACATATCCCCACGGATCCCCCGCTGTGCAGAACCCCCGTGAACACTTTTAGTTGCCTCTTACTACAGGCAGGGTATACCGTGGTAGAATACATCAGAGCCCCACAGGGCGGTTATCTTAAGAACCTGAGTAGAGAAGTCTTAGAAAATTAATGTACTATTATTAGTTACTAGCTGTTGCTCGCGGCTCCGCCCGCGTGGAGGTCATGTTTGGGAGAAAAAGTATACAATACAAAATACCAATATTCATGCGTTTAACTTAAAAATGACGGATTTTCATACAAACTTTCATTCCCTATTTTACCCCCTTAGGGGCGGAATTTTCAAAAACCCTTCCTTAGTGGATGCCTACGTGATAAAAGGTACCTACTGTCAAAATGTCAAGTCTCTAACGTTTAGGCTGTGCGTTGATCGATCAGTCAGTCAGTCAGACAGTTTCTTCTTTTATATATACAGATTATCATTCATCAATTCATTGATCTGATGTCAGCTACTTAGAATAAAATACTGTAAGGTCCTGTGTTCAAATTCCAGGTCAGAATCACAATTTATAATTGAAAAATTACACATGAGATGCCTGGGATTATACAATCCCAGCTATAATATATCTATTTTCAATTGCAAAATCCTTCATACCGAAACAGTTCAAAGTATTCTCATTATTTTTTATTGTAAGCGAGAATGTTTGGCCGCGTAAAGTTACATTAACTTTATTTACAGCAGTTCAGACCCGTAGCCATAGTTCCGTTGGAGTTTGGCAAAGAATGTCGTCTCGTTAACTCAAACACTTGTGACTGATATCCCGGCAGACGTTTATAGATGGCGAGACTCGACGCACTAAGGAAACTTTTCCAATATCGCTAAGCAAACCGCCGCCGCCAAATTCTTTAATAAGCGATTTATAATCATCGCCATAGTAGCGCTCCGGTTGCCCGCAGGAATTAAAATGTAATCTATCGAATTACACAGAGCTCAGCCAATTTGCAAAGTCGAGGGGCCGAAAGAAGTTGGCTTTGCGGATCTGAGATCAACGAATGAAATGTTAACCATATGGCATACAGCTATAGGATTGATTTTAGAGCATTAATAATACTAGCCCTGTATTAAACATTGTCCTATTGCTGAGCACGGGCCTCCTCTATTAATGAGAAGGGTTAAGCCTTAGTCTTCCACGCTGGCCTGGTAGTTGCGGGTTGGTAGACTTCACATACCTTCGAAATTCTTATGAGAATTAAATATTTAAAAATTACATTTAATCTACCCTTTCAATTTAAGTATGTCTCCCATAGGAAAGTTCTAAAGATTATGACAAAAGTTTTTTTATTCATAAAAAGTACACCGACTTCAAAGAAAAACAAATTATGCGTCACTATAAAATTTGAGGGTTGCCCTTGATTTGTCAGAGATCCCATCATCAGATCCTGACTTGGTGCCAATGGGACCACCTGGGAAGTATACCCTTTTATACAAAAAAAGAATTTCTCGAATCGGTCCAGGCGTCTTCGAGTTATCAGGTAACATACATAAAAAAAAAGATTCCGACGAATTGTTAACCTTCTCCTTTTTTGAAGTCGGTTAAAAACCAAATTCCGACGAATTTCAGGTTTTGTAATGTAATATTTTTATTTATCTTCATTTCTTTTAATTCATTAACAGACAATTTCGATATACCAAATTAAAAGATGTACTTATAATAAACTCAAAAATAATACCACCTGCGAAAACGCCTAACGTAACATTTATCACGCTTCGACCTATTTTCTCATTAGGAAATGGGCACGATCGTAAAACAAAACTCATACAATACATTTTCAGTTTAATAAATTTTAATTAGCGGTCACGCCTAAGTAAGGCAACTCACCCTTTACGTCAAAATACTTTATACAGACTCATTTGTAATAAATCGCTTTGATTTCATGCAGACCTACTTACTAATAAAGCGTTTTATTCATTGAATGCACGGTTGATTTATTTAACATTTGTTAAAAAAAGATATTGCAAATAAAAGTTAAAATAAATAAATTACCGTTACATTTTTTCTAATAATGTCAACACTGATCCCATGTTCGAAATTTAAATTTATGTTTCTACAAGAGCAAAATGTAACAATTTCCAAGCAGTAATACAATGTATATATCCGCATTGCAGTAACCTCACAATATTAGAAATGTCAAGTTTTTAACGTTCGAGGCCGTTCGCTCCTACGCCTCTCGCCATGTACTAAGTCCATGTCACAGTTACAACGGACCGCAGCCTTAGCGAGTGTTCACATGTAATTACTGGGAAATCTGCGACCGATGTGTGCCAATAAATAGTGGTCTGACAGAACGGTATAATAAAATTAATCAGCAACGTATACGTTCGATAGTCGATGGCCGTGTTTATACGTGTGCAACATTATTAAACATATGCACCAATAGGGTAGTTTCCTGTGTTTAATTTTATATTCGATATGCAACCGAATATAATACGCTAAAGAAATCCCTTGTGAAAATAGAATCAAAATACCTTGAAAAATGAGTTCACAGTATTTATGTTAAATATTGGTATAAGCTAAAATGGGTGTGCAGTGGGAACATATCACTATCTCCCTCGGACAACTCCACATTACTGTCTGAGAAGTGACATCACGGCTCATACATGCATCCTTTCATTGTCATTTGACAATTACCCCTTCCAACAGATTTAAATGGCGTCTAATTTACTTGTTTTTGTTCGTATTCATAAAAATCTGTCGATAATAGGTTTTAGGTTATGTAACTTATTGATTAAAATAACTACCTACTTTTCTTCTTTTCTACTACCCTATTATATGTACGTAGATAATAAATATTTTAATGTCACTAGTAAAGGAGATCTATGCCTTACTTGCTGATAATATTATGTATATATAAAATATACACATACCAATTTCTGCATGAGTAACTTGAAAGTAGTTGATTATAAAACCAATATCTCTTATCCAACTAGATTAATTACAATACAATCAACTAAAATAATCAATCACACGCAAACGCGCTCTAACATTGCGTTTCGTAAGCAAGTTCGCAAGTAGTTAAACATAAGTTAAGTGATGCATAGCGAGTATCAACTTCCTATGTTACTTACTACACGGCCATTAGCATGTTTACGTAAACAGTAATTTTACAGTTCTCGCGTCTACATGACAAGTGTTGTTCGCAACCATGTACCAATGTGAATATACCTTTGTAGTTAGTACTTACTTTTTGTCTTCGTTCTAGAGCCTTAATAAAGTAACATTTTCAGCTTGGGCTTCTGAATGTTGTATCTAAAATATATATAATTATATTTAGAAATAAAGAAAGTTTAAAGTTTAAAGCAAGCATCGTATCAAGCAACGTATTTAAACACCCACCCAACTGTCCCACTGTCGTGGGATCCTGATACCCACTTTCGGTCTCACAACACCCAGACCCGACACAAATGTCTGTCTGTAATACAAATATCTGTCCCGGTGTGGGAATAGAACCCACGTCCTCTAGTTTCACAGGAGGCTGTCTAAGGGGATACATCGCGTCATGATTTGAGCACTCTAAACAAAAAAGATTAAAGACAAGACTTACAAGAAAAGGCAGACTGGTGACCTAGATTTTTTTATTTTCATTTTATTATAATCGTTCAAAATAATAATAAATAACCCACCCAACAGTCACACACATAGTTCTGACCCCACACTAGGCAGAACCTGTATGGTGGGTATCAAGAACAACGAGGGTCTACGGTCCCAGAACACCCAGACCCGAAACAAATATCTGACAAACAATCTGGCTTTTACACAAACATTTGTCTTGGTGTGGGAATCGAACCCACGGCCTCTCGTTTCACAGCCGGCAGCGCGCCCGCTGCGCCACGGAGGCTGTCGAAAATAATATACCCAGAATCTAAATATCACAGCATTTCTCTTAGTATACAGATACAATATGTTGTGATCACAGTTAGTTACTTACTTATTACACTTAGTACTTACACACGTAGTTATAAAGACTAAGGTTATATTTAAATAGCTTAACACTGCCTCTTACTAAAAAAAGACGCAGCTTTCACTAGTCTTAGCTCAAATCTTTTCAATTTCACTTTATGATAAACAGAATAAAACTTAATTACTAATTTAATTTTAAAAAATTTAATATGATGGTATATATTACAGTATTAAATTCACTCAGAACCCGATACCCAATTTAATAATAATCGAAATTCTAAATCAAGTTTAAAAGGCTCCTCGAATATGAAATATCACGAAACTCAATATTTGCCAAGTTTGTAAAGGGGAATACTTAAATATCATACAGCCTTACAAACGAGGAAGCCAAAAGGTTTGGATATAAACTAATTTAAATCTTCGTTGAAATTCATTTCGATTTACGAACTGAGCACTGTTCGTTATAGCGCTTATCTTAGAGTTGCCAACCGTCCTATTTTCCCAGGATAAGTCCTGGCTTTTAGAGTGTCCTGGTGTGTCCTGGATAGTTTTTAAGCAGTAGTGTTTTTAAAACGCCTTGATAAGGTCCTGTATTTAAAAATTCGCACACTACTTTTGCAATCCTTACTTTAGTGGCGGCCTCTCGCCTCTCAGGTGTTCACGCTATTTTAAAACAAAGATGCGTCCTGTTTTTCAACTGAATTATTCTGGTTTTTCTAAATTCAAATCGTATTTGAATACTACTTTTACTTTTTTTACTAATAGTACTCGAGTTCTATTCTAATACTATTTGAATTCCGGTGTTGGTAAACCCTAGCTCATCTACTATATACTACGGCCGCGCCGTGGCAACAGGCTTCATAATGGTTTTTATTTGTTATACTTAAACACATATAACCCGTATATTAAAAAAATTATATTACATTGAGTTTTTATTAGATAAAGATTGTTTATTGTATGACTCAGCAGATTTCATTTTATGTTGGCTTACATCTGTATATATAAAAGAAGAAACTGACTGACTGATCGATCAACGCACAACCTAAATGGCTGGGGTGAGAGACTTGAAATTTTGACAGTAGGTACCTTTTATCACGTAGGCATCCACTAAGGAAGGGTTTTTGGAAATATCACCCCTAAGGGGGTAAAATAGGGGATGAAAGTTTGTATGAAAATCCGTCATTTTTGAAGTTAAATTCATGAAAATTAGTATTTGGCATTTTAGTTAAAAATAAAAAATATATGTTTCAGGATTTTTGTAAATTCCGCCCCTAAGGGGGTAAAATAGGGAATGAAAGTTTGTATGAAAATCCGTCATTTTTAAGTTAAACGCATGAATATTGGTATTTTGTATTGTATACTTTTTCTCCCAAACAAAGAACTCCACGCGGGCGGAGCCGCGAGCAACAGCTAGTTACAGTATAAATGTTTTAATGAGAGAATGAGAAAAAATGACGATGCAAAGATCTGCAATCTACGTGTAGCAGTTGATCTGCTGACCAACGATGTTGTGGAAGGATGAATTGAGAGGATTGTGGGAAAAATTACAGCCACATCATTACGAACGAGGTTAGAAAGCAGGTTGCTTTTTGGGTAAGCCATATATGAGTGAGATAGACAGATTCGGTTATACAGTCAACTGCACAGTGAATCATTTTAAAATCATTCCCTTTCTAATATCTACATGATACGTTTAGAATATGCAAGCTCACGAGTCTACAAGGATATCGTTAGAAGACACGTCATGTTTCATTTCCTTCTAAAATATAATATTAACATCATCAGTACTATTTATATTTCTTGTTAGCAACATCAACAAAACTATGCAAGATGGATATTTAAAAGACACAAATACAATGTTTACAATTTTATTGAATGTTTTACACAACACTGTTACACATCTCAGTGCTTAATATTAACACAAACGCATGTCAGGATTCACTTAAGACTTCTGTCTATAATTAATCTACCAGCATTACCCCCTAAGCTGAACTACGCGGCCATTGAACTGTTTACACTTACTTACTGCCCCGCGAACGAACCACGAATATCCTGGCTATCACTTAGTCTTCTTCACAACTCAACTGAACTGAACTGTAACTGAACACCCGAGCGCGAAAGGCACTCTGTTTTATATTAAACATTTACTACTCCCACTTAGGTTGTCATTATTATTGTACCCCCAACCAGTCTCGTAAATAACTTCGGTATTTCTAATAATAGGAAATACCCAAATATTCTTAAATATGCGAATGTTTTAAGAACAACAACCAAATAAAAAAATCTGAAATGTAGAAACGTTACTCAAATTAATTGAATCCTACCAGAAACCAACTCTCTCTGAAATGATCCCGCCTCATTGTCTTACAAAAAGCCTCTGTCCGCGCCGCTATTATATAACCGGTAAATGAACAATTCCTAGAAATTAATATAAGATTCCCGTCAAAACTGGGCCACAGAATTAAAATCTACCGTTTATGAAAGTTGGCTCTTAATTTGATGAAAGAAAAATAAAAGCGACATTGAGTTATTCGAAGGGCGGTATGGTTCGCCTGAGGGCTGAGAAGGGTGAAGGGGCATCGGGAGACGACTGGGGAGCTAACCACGATTTATATTGCTTCAGATGAGATTATAGCATGAATGAGTCGTAAAACATTAGAATGCAGAGACCCACCTTCAGTCGAATATCCAACAAAAATACTTTTTGATGTTATTCAAAAACGAATCACTTTAAACAGCATATGCAACTCAGCTTTACAATGGTGAAGCTTATCGCTCCTTTGTATAGATTTGTCATGATTACTTTAACGTAATTGAATAAGTATATAATAATAATACTAGCCCTGTATTAAACATTGTCCCACTGCTGGACACGGGCCTCCTCTACTAATGAGAGAGGTTAGGCTTTAGTCCACCACGCTGACCTAATGCGGGTTGGTAGACTTCGCATACCGTCGAAATTCTTATGTGAATTCTCAGGTATGCAGGTTTCCTCACGATGTTTTCCTTCACCGTAAAGGCAAGCGATAATTAACAATGAATACACTTTTCTAAAGACGAAGAACTCAAGCTCAACATTGCTTTAATCTATATTTACTGAAAAGTAAACACATCATAGAGGTGAAAATATGAACATTCAAACTTTGAATTATTTAAGCATTCACGGTTTCACTATTTATATTTATGTATGAAACTTTATTAGCACGTAAATTGCATATGAATATAAAACATACACACTATTATGTAGTGCATGGTTAAATAATTAGTTCTGTTAATATAAATACAAAGTAAAACACTTTTAAGAATGCCTTGGACTGTATTTCAAATTATTATTGGGATATTGATCGATTCAGAAAAAATTTGATCATAATTATCCTCCACGATACAAACATAGCAAGAACCGTAGATACGCTACCGTATTTGGATTGTCTAGAAATATATAAAATTTAATATGTAATAGAAATGTTATTTTGTTTCTAATTTTTTTTTTCATATTCATTCATTAATTATGTAATAAACATTTGTAACAAGATTTGTAATCCACTATTCTCATTTTGATCAATTGAAACGCGTCACAAGTTATAGTAATGATTTAGATCAGTTATGTATAGACCTTCCTTTAAGGATATATACGAAATAAAATCAATAATTTCAAAAGTTACTCATTTGTTTATTTTAAAAGAAATAATACAAACATAACTAACGCATAAATTTCTAATTTTCTGAAACAAAGTCTATATTGTCACGACTGAAGAAACCAGGCCTCTAAATATACATATAAGATACCTTTCTGTATAAAAATTATAAAGTCTTTTCATAAACTACAACCTCGAAACATAAAAGTCACCAATAAAGTGGAACCATTTGCATCGATTAGAAGGACCTCGGCAATAAATTCTGGAACGTCGATGTGTTAAAACCAACCGCCTACATTATCGACTTATCGAATATGGAGCTGGAATATTAATTGATTTCTTATACATTATGGAGATTGAGCGACTTTACGAACTGATTAAGTTAACCACAGATGAAAATGGAATGTATTCATGGAACAAGTTTGCTTTCAAGCTAACAAGTTTGGAAATTGAATATGAACCCGTGTAACTACATAACATAGACGCATATAATTTTGAATTAATTAAGATACATTAAACAATATCAGATATTAATTATTAGCGTGTAGTATTTCGATAAATAAACGAAAGTAAGAATATACGTGATTTTTCTGTGGCATAAATTTTAATGAATGTTTTTTATTTGTTATATAATTTCAGTGAAAAAGATCGTTCAAAAATTATGTAATTAAAGAATCGATGAAATAACTATAGAAATTAATGTTTTTTATTTCTTTACAGCTAATATAATTTATAGCAATAGCAGCGATAGCCTAGTTGGTTGCGGTACGGACTGTCAAGACGAATGTCGTATGTTCGAAACCCAAGTGGCATACACCTCTGACTTTTCTAAAGTTATGTGTGTATTAAATGTTAATTATCGCTTGCTTTAACGGTGAAGGAAAACATCATGAGGAAACCTGCATACCTGAGAATTCTTATAAGAATTTCGAAGGTATGTGAAGTCTACCAACCCGCATTAGGCCAGCGTGGTGGACTAAGGCCTAACCCCTCTCATGAGTAGAGGAGGCCCGTGCCCAGCAGTGGGACAAAGTTTAATACAGTATTATTACTATATTATAATATAATTTCAGTGAAAAACATCGTTCAAAAATTATGTAATTAAAGAATCGATAAAATAACTATAGAAAGCAAGCAGAACAAACCCTCGGGTGAACAAACACAAATCAATTGAGGCCGGTCACAAATTCCGCTGTTGTGAAACAGAGTCTATTGTTATAGTAAACAAACACCTTCGATGTATTTAGTTCGTATTGTAAACATTGTACTTCATTGTAAGAAGTTTGAAGGCTGACCAGTTCAATAGAATAACTGACCCAGGATCTCACAGTTATTTACAAACGCTACCACGTGTGGCACAGTGCTATATAATAATTGTATCTTCTTAACCAAGTCAGATACATTTTAGAGGCACTTTTTATCTTAACTTGATAGAAGTTTTGTCACAGAACGATTATGGGACCCCTATTGGTACTAATAAACATTCTAGACATATCTACCTTAATCATAAAAATCTTACGTTTAAAATATCACATAGTAGAGTTTTGTAAACATCTTGACATCGACCGATAACGGGGAAGGTATAGTCACGTTATATACTGTTTTGACGGCATAAATTAACCGATTGTGGAGTGATATTTCCGAAGGTCTTAATCACCCCAGTCTCCATACTATCTTCTGGGTGTTGTTGAACCGTAGACCCTCGTAGTTCTTGATACCCATGATACGAGTGACCTAGTGTGGGGTCAGGACTATGTGCGACTGTGTGTATTTATTTATTTATTCTGGACATATTTGTGTTCACGCACCATCAGGTGACCCACTTGCTCGTTTGTTGATCTGTTATAAAAAAATACAATTCAGTCAAGCATAATTATTTCAAAATTCGTTTCCTTAACCAGCTCTTACGATATCGGAAAGGATATTGAATGATTTTATTCTTGAACCGAGATATATTGGCCAAGTGAAACATACTTACAAGCATAACATGAGCGAAATACGTTTATGACCCAATCCAACCGTACTGTGCAAACCAGTCGATGTCAACTGTAGAGCAATATGTTATGTGTTTAGGATCTTTATAGATGTCTTACTGTATTCCATTTCTCAGAGAATAGAACAGATTTACGGTGAATTGATGTTTAATAACATGGGAATGAGTTTAAATATGCTTATACACATTGATTCGATGGGCGGACTACTAGTTACTGGGTCGAAAAAGGTCTGCATGGGAAAAACCGTAAGATTTAGTGTAGGGCTTTTCTTGATCCTGGCAGGGCAAAGTGCACGCTGCACCCGATGGTAAGTGCAGTCTCATGCAGGTAGAGTATCAAATAGCGAGAGAAAACTATCATGCCGTCCTGCATATCTATCATACAATCATGCTGACTTTTCCACATATTACAAATACTAACATAGAGCCTAAATTATTGTTCCTAAAAATAATGTTATATAATTATAATAAAAAATAATATCAGCCCTGTATTAAACTTGTCCCACTGCTGGACACGGGCCTTCTCTACTAATGAAAGGTGTAAGGCCACGTATCCACCACGCTAGCCTAATGCGGGTTGGTAGACTTCACATACCTTCGAAATTCTTATGAGAATTCTCAGGTTTGCAAATTTGGTCACGATGCTTTCCTTCAGCACTAACTGTAACTTAAGGAAAGTGAGGGGAGCCTAAATGGCAGGTTTCGAACCTACGACTTGACAATCCGTACCACTCTCAACTAAGCTGTCGCTGCTTAAGAATAATATATATATATATATAATAATAAAATATAATCTAATTAATTTTCTTCATTCTGTTCCAAACGAAACATTATGTTGCAAACATACATAAAATGAGTTTTTCACCTATATTCTAGAACAATGACTTTGTGAGATCAACATATACAACTAAACATTGACACACCACGAACGAAAAGACAATAATACATCTTGGTTGTAAGATAAAATGAAGCATTCGTTTAGAGAAGTAATATTAGAAAATGGAAATCCATTCAACGAAATTGAAGCACTTAGCGCGTTTTTGGCAATGGCTGAAATCTGCTTCGATCTTGTCTTATGTTCCAGATTAGCTGAATTGACATCTCGAATGGAAACTGTTATCATTATGTACCGAGATTAATTTGTAGCTGATTGAGTGGATTATAACAAAACAATTATGGTGATAAACTCGCCAAAATGACACGTTCCGATGAGTTGTGTTCCATAATCACTCAGTTAATAACCGGCATAATATGCCCATCATCTGACCACTGATTACATATTGACTTTAAAACTTTCTGCTTTGCAATACCGGCTTTGTGCGCTCCAAAGAAAGTGGGCCCTAGCATAAGGCCTTTTATAGGTAAGACTGTCGGAAAAATCCCGGTAGATGAACTCGTAAGTAGGCATGACAATCTGAGATTTTGGAAATCGATAGAAGATTGTTATACTGCTTTCACAATCTCGAAAGGAAAAATCCGATCTATTATCAAGAAATTGATCTTTTACAGTTCGAACTCGAAAAATCAATTTAAAAATCGATTTCACTTAGGATAAATCACCATCCCTACTGGTAAGACTACTGAAAACGAGCCATATATGATTGAATATATTAGTTAATTATTGAATAGTGAATATATTTGTTCCGCAATAGGTGAAGTTGGAATATTCGTTTATCGAAAGCTTGCAGTCCTTTTGACCACGAAGCTTGTTTATGCACACATGAGACGGTCCTCTAAGATATTCAAAGGGAATTCAAAGAGGACGAGAAGTCAACGAGATTAACAAATTTCCGATAACCACAACGAATGATTACCAGTGCGCTCTATCTGTATCTACGCTACGTTCAGAAGCTTTCACGACTTCTTGGAATTGATCATTTTAATACATTGAAACACATTGCTGGTGGTAGGATATTCATATCCGCCCGGATAGCGACCACCGTACACAGGGTGTAAAACCCGCCATAGTGGCACACGCAAGTGTGTCGCGTTCCGGGATCAGCCAGTGTACATCCGGTTTTTCTCGGGGGTCTAGAGTTGGAGTACAATGTTTGGCCATTTTGCGGCCTTCTGAGACAACAATAGACCCTCGACCGCTACTTCACCTTCTTGCCCATGGCGTAGTGTGAAGAAGCAGGCCGGCATGATTGTGTTGAGTAGCGGGGGATAGATCGTCTCTCACTACTCGATACTCTAATTGGACCGCACTGCGCTTACCATCAGGTGCAGTGCGGTCACTTTGCCGTACCAGGATAAAAAAAAACATCGGTGGATGAATACATGACACGTTACTATGCAAAATACAATTTAATCTGCTTTGAGTGCATTCAATGAGATTTGTGAAGCCATAAGTTATAGGAGTTTGATTTGTAGATTATGCTAGTAAGGCTGGGTAGATACCACTGTTTATTCTGCCACCAAAAATAGCTGTGCATTGTATGTAGTCCTATTCAAAGATTACTGAAGCTAGTGAAGTGATTAAACATTGTGAAACTTAAGACCTTATATCCAATGATTGCAGTTTAGTATGATGTAGTACTATGTAATGCAAAGTTCTGTGTATAGTTACTATTATTTATGGGACAACGTGTCTAACCAACAGGAGAGCGAACACATTGTTATCATTCAGTAGTATAGTAGTTCTTACAATAGTATAACTTTATTATTTGACTGGTTTTGGTTGCTACGTTTAACAATACCGTACCGTAGGAGACTTGAGTTCCATAGAAAAAATTTGTTCCAATTTTAAATTTTTTCGGGTACCTTCCAATTTTTCATTCCCTAAAAATCGAACTATTAAAAAAATTACATGAATCTCAAATGATGCGCTTAGAAACTAACAACATAAAAAAATTATTTACATATATTTTGTATGAACAAGTTTATTATTAGTACACAGTCAGGTCATAAGTATTGTCACACAGTAAAAACTTTTATTTTAGAATGCTGGCCACAAAAAAGTTTATTGAATTCGAATTTCAAATTGTTCATGAAAATAAAAATGTATACTTTTTAGAATTTTACTCATTTTTAAATATGGAGTGGACGCTTAAAGAAGACCGTGTTGCAGTAATTGCGTTGCATCGTTGCGGTTACGCGCCAATTCAAATTTTTGACATACTGAAAAATTTGAATATAACCAAAAGATTCGTTTATCGTACCATCAAACGATACAATGAAGACTCTAGTGTAGATGAAAGGTCAAGAAGTGGTCGCCCTCGGTCTGTTAGGACTCCAGCAGTGATAAAAGCTGTGAAGGCGCGAATTCAAAGAAATCCCAAACGTAAGCAGAAACTGTTGGCCCTTCAGATGGGGTTAAGCAGAACCACGGTGAAAAGGGTGTTAAATGAAGACTTAGGGCTTCGGGCATATCGAAGAAAAACAGGACATCGTTTGAATGCTCGTCTAATGGACCTGAGACTGAAGAGATGTCGCGCTTTGTTGAAGCGGTACGCGGGAAAAAAATATCGGGAAATTCTTTTTTCAGATGAAAAAATTTTTACCGTAGAAAAGAGCTACAACAAACAAAATGATAAGGTGTACGCACACAGTAGTGAAGAAGCGAGCAACCGTATTCCGCGTGTTCAACGAGGTCATTTTCCATCCTCGCTCATGGTATGGTTGGGAGTTTCTTATTGGGGCTTAACAGAGGTACATTTTTGTGAGAAAGGTGTAAAAACGAATGCAGTTGTGTATCAAAATACAGTCCTGACGAACCTTGTGGAACCTGTTTCTCATACCATGTTCAATAACAGGCACGGGGTATTCCAACAAGATTCGGCGCCAGCTCATAGAGCGAAGAGCACACAAGACTGGCTGGCGGCGTGTGAAATCGACTTCATCCGGCACGAAGACTGGCCCTCCTCCAGTCCAGATTTGAATCCGTTAGATTACAAGATATGGCAACACTTGGAGGAAAAGGCGTGCTCAAAGCCTCATCCCAATTTGGAGTCACTCAAGACATCCTTGATTAAGGCAGCCGCCGATATTGACATGGACCTCGTTCGTGCTGCGATAGAGAACTGGCCGCGCAGATTGAAGGCCTGTATTCAAAATCACGGAGGTCATTTTGAATAAACTTTAGTGTCATAAGAATCTATGTTTTGTTAAGTTCATTTTGGTATATAAATGGTTACATAATGAATAAACTTGTTTCAATTATTTTATATTAAACATGTGACAGAATTTATGACCTGACTAGGTATATAAAATCATCATAAAAGTGCTCTCCGGAAAGAGGAAAACTAATATTAAATATTATGAGTAACATAACTCCGCTCACTCCACAAACCTATGGAACGAGCGAAGAATCCAATAATGACCGAATACCCATTGAAGGAAGGGAAAAAAGCGGTGAATTATCGGGAATGTCGCTTAACGTGTTCGCTGTTAAATTGCCGGGGGCATGTAAAAACGTTTTAAAACTGAATATATTATTACATCAACGAAGAACATGTTACACAAAATGGAATTTTGTGCTAACGGAAACGTTTAGAGGCTAAACCTACATAATTAAAATTCAATGCTTTTAAGAATTATGACATGACAATAATTTTGTAAGGTATTTTTAAAATATTTAAATAGATAATCGTTCTACGCTTACATCAGTTCGATAAAAGTTCTTTCAATTTGAAAATATTATTTAGCAGAATTACAGTTTATTATAACAATTATTTTAAAGTACAGATCAGGAGTTCCTCCAACCGTCGAAAAGGTATGAGAAGATGTATGAATCTAGAAAAGGGGAAAGAAGTGTATCAGGATCGTAGCACTCAATAGTCTCTGCCTACCCCCATGGGATACCGACGTGAGTGTATATGTATGTAACTGTTATTTAGGTATGACAAACTCATAATGTAGATTAGAATAGGTTAACTTGAACATACTAACATGTAATTTACACTAAGAAATTGAAGAACTTTAAAATTTAATGCATAATAATAGTGTAAATGCAACTCTTAGAGTAATGCCGAAACTGACATATATTTACCGATTTTTGTTATTTATTTAACGATTTGAGGATTTGACGATTTATTAAAGTTTTCAATAAACCTAAAATTATCTTCATTTATGTAGAGAAATATATCTCTATTTTCTAAACTTTTTATGCCACGGAACCATATTAAAGCCGAGCATTCTCTTGCCCGTTTCTATTTATTTTAACTTCACGTCAATAAGCGTCACTTAATTTTACATGTCAAGGCTCCTATTAGCAAAGCATGAGATGACAAACGTTGCTTTTGTCACGCAATTATGTCTATGTATTTATCTCGAGTTACATCTTTTAAGCTAATTGTGGCTAAATGCGTGACGCTAAACTGTCAAATGCGGCAAATTGTGTGCAATATAATTTGACGGTATTCGAATTTTGAAACTTAGTGTTTACAAAATATATCAACACCACACAAATATTACCAATAAGTAAAAATTTGATTTTGATGCAATATTGAATTGCTAATATAAATTTGCAGTTACTATATCGAAAGCTGTGTCGAAGTAATATCAACCCTGTCTAGATACACTGTCCCACTGCTGGGTATAGGCCTGCTCTGCTAATGATAGAGATTAGGCCTTAGTCCACCACGCTGGCATAATGCAGTTGTTTAACTAGACATACCTTTGACAATATCATGAAGAATTCTGCCTCACTAATATGGGAAAAGGTGTTCCCGTGTATGTAAATACATGGGAACACTTCTGGTTACCCTTTAAAGAATGAGTTTATGCTACTTTTAACAACTTAACTGATTTGCTATTAAAAGTGGGTATTTTAAAAGACACAAATGACAATTACTAAATAATGATTTATTTAATGATCTTTAATGATCACTGTTGCACAATTAAGTGCTTAATGTTACTAACCACATGTCAGGATGTACTAAAAACGGCTATGTAACAAATATCTATGAGTTCGGACAGCGTGACGCTCTAAGCTGAACTACAACTAGACTAAACACGGAATAGGCTGACGTGATCTAAACAGGTTACAACACTCAGACTGTACGACTACACTGCTTACGAACTGATGATAAAACTGACTGGCGATAGACTGACTATAAACTGACCGGCTCGACTATGAACTGACTAGCTGAGTGCCACGGTGCGCTCTTTTTGACCGACTTCAAAAAAGGAGAAGGTTAACAATTCGTCGGAATCTTTTTTTTTATGTATGTTACCCGATTACTCGAAGACGCCTGGACCGATTCGAGAAATTCTTTTTTTGTTTAAAAGGGTATACTTCCCAGGTGGTCCCATTGGCACCAAGTCAGGATCTGATGATGGAATCTCAGAAAAATCAAGGACAACCCTCAAATTTTATAGTGACGCATAATAGTAAAACGCATATAGTTTTTTATTGAAGTCGGTGTACTTTTTATGATTATAATGCAATGCGAACCTTCACCCCGCTCAAATCTACCAACTTAATTATCTACCCGTCGTTATTTTTCTAAAATACTTTCGATATACCTTCGGTAGTACTAATAAATAAGAGGTACCCTAACACTACATAAATTTACTTTTAAACACATTTTCACATTAATCTTTTGTCCCAAATCTTAATAAAACACTGGGAGTCAACTGTCCCGTCTTATTCCGTTCGCAAACAATACAACCTAATTTGGCACTACTTTATATAAAGTTCCACAATCTAAGAAGTCTCTGTATCAAGCTTTTGTCGCCTTTGTGTCCAACTCGTAAATTCGGCCAAATCACCGAGCCATCAAACGGAATGAATCGTAAGGACACCCAGCTTTGTAAAGGTGTCTTATCGTATTTCTCTGATCAAAGCCCAAAAAACGGACTGTAATAGAAGATTATCTGAGCCTTAAAATGAATTATTTTAAAGAAACTCGATCTCTTTGTTTTAATACTTTTTGTTACTGTATTTTCCGTTTGAGAAACAACGATTTATGGAGTTCAGCATTAAACTAAGTTAAAAGACACAATATTGTTATTTTTTAAATACTTTAGTTAGTCACTTCGAATACACTAATGTTAAAATTCAAATATAAAATTGTGGAAATTCAAAAGAGCAATGTATTCGAAAACATATATAAATGGAAAACAACGTGTTTTTGTTAAATTTAAACGTACGTTCATTTTTATTTCGTCACGTTCACATTGTTAGTAAATTGGATTTTATTGAAAAAACTCACGCATAGTCAGAATTTAAGCAAACAACATTGAGAGTGTCAAAAATTTCATTTCTATTGGCATACAATACTTTGCCTCAACTTATATTAGAGAGAAAGGAATCATAAGGAACCTTTTATGCTATATTAGCTACTAGATGCTGCTCGCGGCTCCGCCCGCGTGGAGGTTATTTTTGGAAGGAAAGGTATACAATCCATGGAGGCATCTTAAGCTATTACACCTTTCTATATTTTGCCATCCCATAGGATGCGTGCATTTTTCCTGGACAAAAAGTGGCATATGTCATTTTCTGATCCTTAAACTACCACTATACAGAAAATCATGTCGATCCCTTGCTCTGTGAAAAACTAAACTATCCCACGGGAACTGTACATTTTTCCGGGATGAAAAGTAGCCTATGTGCTATTCCAGACTATAATCTATCTCTGTGCCAAATTTCAACAAGGACGGATCTTGTTGTAGCGTGATTGAGTAACAAACATCCATCCATCCATCCATCCATCTAAACTTTCGCATTTATAATATTAGTAGGATTTAGAAACATTATCTTCACAACTTTCTTACACAACTTCACTATTGTGTAAACAAACATTAAATCTAAAAAGCCATCATGAGCTCTCATGGATTTCATAAAACTATAATAATCAGACAGATTTCAGAAAAAGATACATAATAGTAAAAATAAGAATAGAAACGTCTATGGCTTCGACTTGTCAACTGTCAAAACCGAGGCCAAAACTTAGACACTTATTTTATTTTTATAAGTTTTAGTATTACAAAGCCTATTGTAGCCGGCTATGGCTGGCCGGCTATGTAGCCTATTATATAAATAGTTAAGAGTAAAACATCACATTGTAGCGGCAAGTTGTTTTTTTATTTGAATCACCTATTGTAGTTCTTTTACATTTATATTAATACTGTTTACAACAATTAATTAAAAAAACAGATCAACCTGGTTTTACTATCTTTAACATTTTCCAATGAAAAAATGAAATAAAGAAATTTTTAAGTACATCAAATTACAAAGATCATATCAACGTCACACAAATTAAACATAAGAAATTGAAAGTTCGAGACGTTGAGCGTTGACGTCATAGATAAACGATAAGACAAGCCATTCATTTCTTTTGTCGTCGCTTGACAACCGAGACAAATTAGATGCAAAATTAGATGAATCATCGCAACCTAAAATCAATAACAGCCAATGAAATTACATCCTATCGTCAAAAAACAAACTAGGCTAAAAACAATAGCTAAACACAAACTAAGTAAACTAGCTGTACCACATACCCACCATCGAATTAACTCGTCAACCTTACCTTCTTGCCCATGGCGTAGTGTGAAGAAGCAGGCCGGCATGATTGTGTTGAGTAGCGGGGGATAGATTGTCTCTCGATTCTCGATGATCTAATTGGACCGCACTGCGCTTACCATTAGGTGCAGTGTGGTCACTTTGCCGTGCTAGTATAAAAAAGGGCGATTGTGATGCTCAAATATGAATAGATCTACAGTGAGCATCTCACTTGGCATTCATTTGTTTGCACGCCCAAAAAAAGTCTACTCAAAATAAGCTGTGTAGTGGGTGACGAACTATCCAACAATTACGCTGAGTGGTGACCTAACTGCCATAGCTATGACGACATAACCCACTCCGAAATTATAATTTTTAGTTGTATATATACTATTATGCAAGTTGTTAATAACTGTGACAAATACATTGATATTGTATTTTTCTACCTTACTAAGCCTATTGTTAGCTTGACGACTATAAAACGTGGCCATATTAGTCCAGTAAAATAGGGGTATTCTAACAGCGCATAAAGCTTATCCTGAAGCAGAATAATTAATAGACTATTTTCTCATGTAGCAAAACTTGTCGACCACTTTTACCTTGTCGAATAATCTTTCGTTGGATGCGGAAATCGACGTCCGTATCAGCAAGGCGGCTACCATGTTCGGGCGATTAAATACAAGAGTTTGGCGTAATAAACATCTAACATTGAAAACCAAAATGGTCGTACACCAAGCCTGCATCATGTCTATACTTTTGTACGGTGCCGAAACATGGACCTCGTACGCAAAACAAGAACATCGAATCAACACTTTCCATATGCGATGTCTCCGGAATATCTTAGAGGTCTCGTGGATGGACAGGGTCACCAATGAGAGGGTTCTTGAAATCACGCAGCTACCCAGTCTCACGGCTCTGCTAAAACAGAGGCGCTTGCGGTGGCTGGGGCATGTGTATCGAATGGACCCCTCTCGGCTTCCACGCCGTGTCTTGCTTGGTGTCATGGCCCACGGAAAGAGGAATGTGGGGAGACCTCTACTACGATTTAAAGACTGCGCCAAGAGAGATATGATATCATTCGGAATTGATCATTGGATGTGGGAAAAGTTAGCTGAAGATCGAGATACGTGGAGAAAACGCGTGCTGAATGGGCGTGAAGCTCACGACAACAACTGGTTTAGAACACTGGCGGACAGAAGACGAAAACGTCACCAGGCCTGCGATGATCTATCAGTCGGTAACTTCTTCTGTAGAGTGTGCGGTAAAAGCTGTCGCTCTAGAATTGGCTTATATAGCCACGAAAAAAAGTGTATGTCTATGAGACAATGATTAAATCGTCTGAAATAGACGTATAAGGCCAATATATAATATATATTTTCTCATGCAAATGTTCTCCTGTAATAGAGGAAACTAAAAATTGCATACCTACCTCTGTGGCTTGATTTATTTATTTATTTATTTATTACACTTTATACAGATATATGTACAGGCGGACTTAATGCCTAAGGCATTCTCTACCAGTCAACCTTTGGGTGGAGCAGAAAACAATTAAGGCAGGTGTATATAACAAGAAAAGGAAGTAGAGAAAGTGTACTAAGTGTACTCTGTGGCTTGATAGTTCACACTTCACACATGGCACACGACCTTTTATCAAACATCTTAGCTTGGGTCACTATCACAACTCATAGTGGTTGTGTAATGTATTGCACTGTTTGACAGACAGTTAAGACTTCTAGATAGATTACGTAGACGGCTTAGCTGTCTTAGATACCTTGAAAGACATTTGCCTTTATGCAGTATGACTGGCGAATTCTAAGGTGTTTTGTCTCATACGTTCATTTTAAGTATTGTTCTTTCATAAGTAATTTTTCATAATAAGATCGTGTGTTTTCAGCAACAGTCAGTTAAATGTACTCTATTTTTATAACAAACTAGCTGTAGCACGCAACCCCGTCCGCGTGGAAGTTATTTTGTGAGGTAAAGGGTCTATAAAATCTTTTATTTGTGCCTAGTAGTGAATTTATAAAGAACCTAATATTTTTTTGGTATAAACCTTATCCTATATGTTAATCCAACTAATATCTGTATGCCAAATTTCATCCAAATCTGTTCAGCCGTTTTACGTGGTTTAGTAACAAACATACAAACTTTCTCATTTATAATATTAGTAGGATTGTCACAATAACTGTTTATATAAATGAAATGCTATAAAAAGGCTTTGACAATACCTAAACTAAACTACGTTTGTAACAAGAGGGCCTAAGAGTCTCTTTCTCTTTCATTTAATGTTTGTAATTGTTCTCTGCGTCAAGGATCTTGATCATTTAAGTTCTGTGCGCTACAAAAGAGCTAACCTTTGTGACAACCGCGCTGTGAAATACCAGCGTGACTGTAAATTTTTAATGAAATTTTTTAAGTGAAAACTTCTATAGGCACGTTGGGTACTTTTGAGACGGGGAACGTCACTGAACTCGCGCGACCGTCACGCTCAGATTATTTTACTTATAACATTAGCACGCCTATGAAGTTCTCTAATTATCGACAATAATTAACAGAAATGATACTACTTCGTGGACGCCGATTCAAGAAAGAACACAGTAATTCCAAAGTGTTAAGTTTTCACTTCTTTAGGCCCCATAACTGCCTGTTTTTTATTTAAAAATTTTATACTACTTATAAGTAATGTGAGCGATTGCTTAAGATATTAATTAACCCATATAAGTATTTTATTGTTAATTTATTTATTCAATGTTTTCAAACCCAATAGTGCTTACAAACTGCTTGACAATAAATGAAAATAGACAACGCAGTATATACTTATGAAATACTTAACTTCAACACACATTTAGGATTGTGAAGAACTTAGTGCCAAACACTTTCCATTAGATGAGTTTATAAATGTAATAAGACAATAATTACTTGTACGATAATAATACTGAAAAGTAACAACTGTAATAAACACAGCTATAAAATACATTACCAAAGGATATCCTTTTCCGCTTACTTACAAGTCAAATTTGCACAAAAACCTGAATAATCTAAATAAGGAAATGTTTTTACATCAATATACACCTTTATATACATGATTATGTAAGCTTAACTATAAATTTATTCATAAGACTATGAATTAACTAGATGTTGCTCGCGGCTCCGCCCGCGTGGAGGTTATTTTTGGAAGGAAAGGTATACAATCCATGGAGGCTTAAGCTATTACACCTTTCTATATTTTGCTATCCCATAGGATGCGTTCATTTTTCCGGGATAAAAAGTGGTATATGTCATCTTCTGATCCCTAAACTATCACTATGAAAAAAATCATGTCGATACCTTGCTCTGTGAAAAACTAAACTATCCCACGGAAGCTGTACATTTTTCCGGGATAAAAAGTAGTCTATGTGCTATTCCAGACTATAATCTATCTCTGTGCCAAATTTCAACCAGATCCGTCCAGCCTTTGTAGCGTGATTGAGTAACAAACATCCATCCATCCATCTAAACTTTCGCATTTATAATATTAGTAGCGTGTACAGCTAAGCTATTCATAAATATTAAATTCACTTAAGTCCATTGAGCCTGAAATTAGCCGTTAAACAAAATTGCATGGAAAATTAGCAGTAAAAGTAAATTGCATAAAGTTAACTAAGCAGTAAATTTTAAACTATATAACCAGATTTCAGTGCCAAAGTTCTGTTAATCTTGTGCCAGCTTAGTGTATCTTAGTCTTGTTAAGATCGCAAACTAAATTAACAATGTCTTCAATAAACTGTGAAAACAAATTAATTTACTTTAAACTTAATATTTTCATTAAAAGCCCGACGTTGACTTATAAAACTCCGCTTTAGTGTTTGATGTGTTTATAAGAGCCGATTTGATTATTTCTATTAAGTAATAGCACAAACATTTTGATGTCCATATGAATTTAGGAGCCTATGTATATAGAAAATATATACAAATATATATCAATGTAAAATGGCGTCTTAATCTAAACATTTGGATTAGGAGCAACGTAGTAGACATTAGGTTACTAAAGTGACATTTTAATGAGAATTATAATTAAATAGACAAAATTGTAGTAATCTCTAATATATTATGTCGATATGAAATAGATTCATAATATTACTGACCTTAGACCGAAGACAGTGAAAATATCTACAAAGGTATAATCTTTATAAATTTAAGCCACAGATGTTACCGGAAAGTGAGTCGGAAAGATTAAATTAACAATACATACATACGCACTCACGCCTGTAATCCCCAAAGGGGTAAGCAGAGGTGCAATCAGTACACGTACATTTCGAGTTCCGTTGTGATAGGGGCGAGCCTGTCAGCATTCCGGGCGCAATTACTAAGTCAGAGTTGATACTTATGGTATTTCTATAAGTATCGGGTATATGTAAAGGTATTTCGTGAAAGAAAAACTCAATACCGCACGCAAGTACGCAATTAAACCACGCGACCGCGGCACCGAAGCAAAATAATAATGGTAGGTAAAATGTGTTAAATACCTTTTATAACTACCAATCACCACTAAATTATCATTAAATGCCTACAATTATTTTTGTATTAATCACTTTTTTAAAAACAATTGAAAAGGAATCTTCGATTTCGTAACACCTATACGCATACTATCTCTTTCACGAACCACTATTTAATTAGTAACTTAACTGTCTAGCAGTGAGAAATTCTTTATGTTATTGGTTTTAGCTAGTATTATTTTTATTGTTTACAAAACTAGTTACATTTACTGTTAGATTGGTGAGATATTGATTTATATAGCCTGAGGTTGCGGTTTATCGTGTAATTGACGTATGATGCAGTCACCTGCCGGGTACTTTGAAAACTAATTATATTGGCAGACTTCCATGATCAGTTCAAGCGACGGTGCCACTGCTTCTTCGTGGTTCTACTGCATTATGAAAATCTATGTTCACGACGTTACCGTGACTAGCACACGACTTCACTGGATTAACTGCAGTAATATTACTATCGCTCAATTTTAATACTTGACACAACCATCGGAAGTCTGCCTTAATAATCCAGCTGGCACGTTGGAGTTCAATTAGAGACACGATCCCAGCTCGATTGAATACAATAAATGAAAAAAACTGTAAACAATCACAATATTCTGTTCATATTCAATTCGTGAACTTTAAAAAGAGTAGTTGGTTTTTAACCGACTTCAAAAAAAGGAGAAGGTTAACAATTCGTCGGAATCTTTTTTTTTTATGTATGTTACCCGATTACTCGAAGACGCCTGTACCGATTCGAGAAATTCTTTTTTTGTTTAAAATGGTATACTTCCCAGGTGGTCCCATTGGCACCAAGTCAGGATCTGATGATGGGATCTCAGAAAAAGGGAAACCTTAAAAATTTATAGAGGCGCATAATTTGTTTTTCATTGAAGTCGGTGTACTTTTTATGAATTAAAAAAACTTTTGATTATATCTACCGCACTAGTATCAAAATATTTAAACGACAAGTCTGTGCCTTAGTCCTGAGATGAAAAAATATGTACATCCTTACCGCTTGAGATGTATAATATAGTTCAAAAAACTGGTTTTAAAGGTTTCGCTGACCAACAACCTCAATTTAATGACATCCGAATACTAATTACATTCTTTTATCTTTTTAACAAAAGAACGAGGTCAATGAACTGTATCGTAGAATATTAATTGTCTCAAGACGAACACGAGCAGAAATAGGTGAGGGGCTCTCATTAAATCAGTCATAGATAAGTTTATCTGCTAACACATGGTAGATTTTGCAGCCTAGTACATTATTGTTCTATCATCTTAAACCGTGGCAGTCTTTTTATATGGCCAGTAGACGATGAAATAGATCACGTGATGGTAAGGGATTGTCAGTACCTATAATCACTTCAAATTCCTAATCATATGAAACAAAACATCATATCTATAACTATAAGATATCCTAGTATTCTATATACCCAACACACTAATACTAATTATAGAAAACATTCATTTTTCATAAGATCTGCCAACTCCTTCAATAATCTGGTTAGGCGTCATGAACTCGATCTGTTTAACTCAAAGGCATTGACTCTCAAGCGCACATTGTCTAAACACTGGTTTGAATCGGTTCACTAAATGGTAGAATTGTTTATTTATTTTATGTATTATTTTAGTTTGATTTTTAATTTATAATAAAACGAGTAATAAGTTACCTACATGCGAAAACATATAAATGGTTAGTTTTAAACTTAAGTATTGTATATATAGATGTAACTGTTTGTTTTCCAAATAAAAATAATATAAATACTGTAATTTTATTACTGTTTCTGTGTGATAAACAGACCAATCCAATCGAGCAGACATGCTTATTGTGGAGACAAAACTAACGTAGCCTCTCAGAATATAGTGTCGTCTATCTATACTGAAAAGAGCCTTTATGAAGGGTGCACACTCTCTCTCAGAAACGACTGCCACCAAGTCGACAATGTGAAACGTATAAGCCGGGGCATCATCAATAAATGAAGAGATATACTTGTGTTATTTCTACCGAGACTAATATACGACCCTGTATATCTCGCCTGATGGTAAGTGATGATGTGGTCTAGGGTGGAGCACGCTTGCCTAGAAGATACCTATTCACTCTTGACTTGAAGATACCCAGGTTATAATTTTCGTGAAATATAGACTCCGGCAAAGAGTTCCACTCTCTAGCGGTGCGCATAAATGTATCAGCTCTCACGGCCTCGATTAGATGATCTTTCTCCGTAATAAAGTAAACAGCCAAAATAAATGATCGTATGATAACCTATAATAATAAATATTAATAATCTTTATTTAATTCAGATAAAACATCCATATAATAAAATATATAACAAAAACTGAACGGATCACAATCTTTTGTCTATACAAAACTTTAAGGCAGGCACCAATTTATTTTATATATCTGAATGACGCCCGATGAGTCGTCATCCAGTGCCACACTAAAGTGCTATCGAGCCTATGTCCCAATAGACAAGACTGTTGGGGCTGCCGCGCACTCGCTCGTAATGATTCCGTTTCGTAATTTAGCGTTTGTACCACTGTTCAATATATCTCAGTGCTACAAACGCATACGGAACGGAACAACCAATTACATTTTACAATCACGATCTCGTGATCAGTCTGTTTGCAATTGGCAACGATTAAAAAGCGGAACTGGGGAAGTAGTGCTTCGTGAATTTTATACGAAATTCCTTAACACAGTGCACGAAGCGTGAAACTGGCAACATTGCACGTACCCGTATACACGTATGTTGTAATGCTATAAATAAAGTATATTATTAGAAAGTTGGGGTATAGTGGCAAATTATAAAGTTAATTCGCTCGAGTTTATATTTATATCATACGAGCTTTTGCTCGCGGCTTCGCCTGCGTGGTAGTTTTTTTGAAAGAAAGAAATAAAATCCATGGAGACATCTTAAGCTATTACATCTTTCTATATTTTGCCATCCCATAATACCGTGATTTTCCGGGATAAAAAGTACCCTATTTACTATTCCAGACTGTAATCTATCTCTGTGCCAAATTTCAACCAGATCCATCCGTTCTGGCGTGATTGAGTAACAAACATCCAAACATTCGCATTTATAATAGTAGTAAGATAATTAATGTTTCTCTAATTTATATTTTCAAATCAGCTTCGCAACGTATAAGTGACTTCTGGGAATATTTTAATAATCTTTTTTGAAGTGATACAGCCACTGTAGACAGTTTTGTCTACAGAATTAATAGACCGACAGAAGCTGTTTGATATAAATTTATATTTAAACGGCCTCTTGGTCTAAGGGTATGATTCCTGCTTTGGGTGCAGGAGGTCCCGGGTTTAAATCCCGGAGAGGCCCTCTTTTTAAGCTACTCAAATGACATGATATTTATCTAAATTACTATAAAAATGCTGAAATAACTAAGGACCTAAAATCATAGCCTAACGTCACCGCTTTACTCGTAGCTATAATTACTGGTCTATAAAGTCTACAATAGTCTCCATTACATAGAGATTAAAGGGAACAATAATAACACTAATTAATAACAATATTTATGAAACTTAAAAAATATAACTCATCGCTATAGCTTCTTCTCCTATACATATCACCAAACCAACAAAAAAACTTCCATCCATTCCATAGTAAATAATACTTATAATCACATAAGTATTACTTCAACGAATGGAATGGAACTTGAAACGAAACGAAATGGTATGTCATATAATGCAATCAATGAACGTTTTATTTTATTAACTAAGTGTTTCCTCTCCTCGAAGGGCATTATCTCCCAGTCAATGTTAAGGTGGTGCAGATGTATGCAGTATAGTTAAGCAATGTTTAATTAAGTAAAACATTTCACACATTGCAACCTATTCGTCCCGCGAATATTTCGGTAAAACTTGTGTTGAAATGCCTTCAGAGCGTTCCACGTGTCAAAATATTACCTTGATATATTGCACTCGCTTACAACCAATAAAGAATTCGTATTTACGATGACAATGAGTAAACTAATAGAGAAAATGCTGTTAAACCGACGTGCAGAGTAGGTACTAAATGCTTGGTTAAAACATTATTTAAATTTAGATCATAAAAAAACTTATTTAGGCTACTAGCTGATAAAAAAATCTTTATGTTCAATGTGTTTTTTTAAAGTTCACCCCTATTTAAAATTCGAACAATTATTTAATCTGTGAAGAACGAAGGAGGTTGTATATTTATTTTTTACATAATTATTATAACCTACATTAGCTTTAAGATTGTCAAAGATCTTGATATCAGAACTCCTAATTTTTTTATCAATGTGTGTTAATTCGATTGATCCAGAAACCTGTCATATATGAAGTTGCGTGTATCAAGAATAGCATATGGTTAGGTAAATTAACTAAAACTTACACAGCATTATGAAGACCCTTTAAATTTCTTGTTACTACGTGCTTGCCTAAAGGCGTACCGTATATTTGGTGCTCTTAGTTCTTCACGGCACTATCTTACAATTGAAATCTTATTTGACTTACTAAAAAATACCTCTACATCTATCCCACCAAAGACTATCGTATCATGGGTCTATCTGAAATAAGCAAAGCAATCAACAAAGCTGTATATGGACAGCTGAATCCAATTTGGTTTTTAATATAAGTTTCCTTTGTAAATTGTCTTTCTTTATAAACCCAAATGAATTACTTATTTCTTTTTCTATCTTCATTTCTCTCGAACGTACGTACGTTAATGACAAAAACAGTTGTAATTTAACTATAGAACTTCGTAATCACCTGAAGCAATTATTTTCAAACGGCACCGAACCAGTTCGGAATGTGGGAGCAGCTATCTCTATAATCACGTTAATAACTCATAACCTTTTCTAGTGTAATTACGGCTATCGGTAATAGAAAAGTATTATTAGCCGCCATTACTATTTGCCGCCGCTATTAACTAGTTTATATGGGGACAACGGTGTGGGTTGTACAATTACTAATTTGATTTAACTATGCTAGATGTAAGACACATTGTATAACTGTTTGTTGTTCTAAATAAATAAAAAAAAAAAAAATTACAAAAACATTAACATGGTCATGTTTACTGCAAAACTACGGTAATTTTTATTGAGGTGACATTTACAGTTTTTTCCCAGTATGCTTATGCTGAATAACTCTGGTTGTTTTTACAGTTTCACTGAACTAGTTAGATATCGAATTCATTGCAAACAAAAAATAACTTCTAATTTAAGCGGCTTTCTCTAGGGGTTTCTGGTAAAAAATATTAGAAACGTGACCTGATATTGAACTGTTGTTTCATAAGACAGCCTCCCTAATGTTGTGAGCGAATATCTGTATGTGGAACGAGAGACTGTGGGTTCGATTCCCGCACCGAGACAATTGTTTGTGTGACAGACAGATATTTGTTTCGGGTGTTAAGACCGGAAGTCCCATTAAACTCAACTTGATCGTTAACTCATAACTACTAAGATTAATATTAATCCATTGAAATAATACATGATGGATAAAATTTACGAAACAACAGGACAAAAAAGTAAAAATAAACCGCGATAGAATCCATATTTTTTTATTTCAATGTGTAATATTCGCGTAAACATAAAATACCATTAGGCCACCCATTGTTCTGTAACCGTATATCGAGTAAAGATACGGGCGTTTTCAAAACGCCCAAAAAATATCAAGGTAGCTAACATACTTAAAATTCATAAAAAGCTTGAATTTTACCGACATGCAGATAAACATATTTGAAACCCGTTCAGTTAGGGACGTCTTATGCATACAAACATATGCATAGAACCAGCTTATTTGTTTATGATGCTAGACATATATTGTGCTTGAAATTTTATTTTACCGTTGTGTAAAAATAACATTAGGCAAGATTTCGGTCCTACAACTATCAACTGACCCAGTTTTAAACTTAGGTACTTACCTACTTCTAGTGATAGTTGACCTGACTAAGTTCATTAGGAAGTTTGAAGTTGTGGGCTATTCTATGAAACTGCCTACAAAATGTATACATACATACATACATATACACTCACGCCTATAATCCCCGAAGGGGTAGGCAGAGGTGTAACCAGTACACCCACTTTTCGCCGAATTTCGGTCCCATAATGTGATAGGGGGCGAGCCTATCGCCATACCGGGCACAGGTTCCAGACTCCGGGCTAATACTGAGAATTTATAGATAGAAAAACCCAATATCACTTTACCCGACCCGGGGATCGAACCCGAGACCTCAGCACAGCGGTTGTAACGCATGCGCAATTACAACTGCACCACCAAGGCAGTAAAAAATAATATACAAAATGTATATTATTTTTTACTGGTTATTACGACATGAATTGAAGCTAGATAAAGTAACTAATTTTAATTATCAACAAAATTTATTACATGTCATTAAAATATGTTCTATGAAAATAGCTTTTTTGCATTGCGTTATTATTCAGACCATTTTAGAAAGTGTTCATTATTTCAGCGTGGACAATGTATCAATACACATAACTGGACTCGTAAGAAAGTGACCGTGAAGAGTAAATAAATCTCTAACATTACAACCGCCTTCCTTCGACTTCGCTTGCGTGTAATATTTCAACTCTCACTGTGGTAACTTTACACTTTTACTCACTTTCATGTGAACTGTGCGTTGACATTGTCTAACTTATCACCGTTTTTGTTGAAGTGACAAGATTTCACGTGTTTTACGTAATGTTAACCATGAAAGTCTGCGTATTTTCTAACAGCTCTGTTGTTGCCATGATAGATAACTATGTTAAATCTGGTGCTTTTGGAAGTTCTATTTCTCTTGAAAATATTTGGCTATCATTTAGCTTCCTAAATTAGTTATCAACTATGCTTTTTTTGGGTTTAAATATTTTCTCTGAAAGAAATGTCAAAAATATCCCTATTATGTATACTTCATGATCTCTTTAATAAAACTCACTGTGAGATCAGAAATTACGAGGCAAAAATTAAATACTAATTAAATAGAGAACTAACTAATTGAATAAACTAATTTAATTTAATTAATTACGAGGCAAATATTAAATAGATTAAATACTCCAATTTATCACAATACAAAGTTGAAGTTTGGGCGTATATTTAAAAGAAAGATAAAAATACCAACCAACCAAATCAACCAACTTTTAACAGATATCATTAGGAACTAGATACTGTTCCGCTCTACCGAGCACACCACGACTGCGTCAATAGACATTAACTAGTAGGGTATTGCAAGTCTCAGAGGATAATTGTGGATAGCCTTTAAATAAGCTAACTATTACGTGTTATAATTAGGTCACAAATTATAGATGCCCTGAATGAAGTCTAAACTATTAATGCTACAGTAGCCCAAATAAAATTATATAACAGTGCAACACCATCTTGCTATCTGATTATAAAGATATATTTTCCAAAAAGTAAAAATAAACCGCGATAAATCCTTGTTTCTTTTGCTTCGTTTATTAAAATACTAAAGGATATCCTCTTTCCCACACCTGATAACCTAGATTCAGCTTAGATATTTGGTTTGGACGTGATCAACATTTGTACTCTGTATATGGTAATTGTAGTTTAATTTCTCATAAAAAAAACACAGTATAATTCTAACGTCTAACTCATTTTAGTTTTCTGTGTACACATATTTTTGGAACACAATCTAGTTTTAACTGTATAATTTTAAGTTTATTTTTGTAACAATTGTAATCTGTTTTGTGTATAATATAATAAAATAAAACAAAACTACATTTCGTTACAGCTTTTATTCATCCATACAGCTAACTGACACACGCAAAGCTGTTACAGGTATTAGGAGCTATAAAGGACTAGGGTCTCACAATACCCAAATATTTGTCTCGGTGCGGAAATCGAACCCACGGCCTGTCCTTTCTCAACTAACTCGCCTGATTTGATGCCACAAAGGTTGTTATATTTATAAACTAAACCACACTTAAAACTATTACTATTTTCTACACAGAGCCTCGGTTTTATACTTAGAAGTAAGTGATGTGTTTAATATTCTTAATGCAACAATACTTTAAGATAACATAACTCAGTAAAAGGTACTGAATTATTCATGAATTTATGTGCGGCAACATGACTACGGTCAAATAATGATTCGTTATTCACCAAATTTATTGCATTCTATTTTTTATTACAATTAGACTCTAAAACTGGTCTTGAGTTTGATTCATCGAAATAATTTTTTTCATAACAATCCATACCAATACTATAAATGCGAAAGTAACTCTGTTTGTTTGTTTGTTACCTCTTCACGACTAAACGGCCGAACGGATTGTAATGAAATTTGGTAAAGGAATAGAGTATATCCTGGGGAAGGACATAGGCTATCTTTTTTCTCAAAAAACAACCTTGAAAGGGGTTAAATAGGAGTTAAAAGGTTGTATGGGAAATCCATAATTCCTCGACTTAGGGATCTGTCAATTCATATTTAGGCTTTTGGTAGGAAATAAAGAAATAAGTGTTTAACGTTTTTGAAAAATCATCCCTAAAAGGGGCAAAGTGAGGTTAAACTTATGGAGTATTCTTTAGATGCAATCTCAAGATTCAGGCACAACACCTGAGAGGCTGGACAATCGCTACAGGTGCCTCAGTGCAGAAGACAACTCCTTGGATTGTATACTTCTGCTCCCGAATATAACCTCCACGCAGGCGGAGCCGCGAGCAACAGCTAGTTTAATATAAATAGTGTGCGTATTTATGCCACGTAAATGTATAAGACACTTTTCTATAGTAGAGTCACTAAAGCGATACGCTTGACGCGACCATCGATCGTAACATTGCCCTTATAGTTGATGATAATTTTGCCATTATCCCCTAGCCTATATAAAAAACAGCACATAGTAGTGTGAAGAAGCTACACAGCAGGCCGGCATGATTGTATTGAGTAGCGAGGGATAGATTATCACTCGCTACTTGATACTATAACTGGACGGCACTGCACTTACCATCAGGTGCAGTGTGGTCACTTTGCCGAGCCACGATAAAAAAAAAAAAAAGCCTTTTAATAAGCTACTTGCCACGACTCTACTCTACATACTACTACTCGACATTTAAACCATTGTTTAAACTATTCTTTTGTTTTACACGTACTCATTAACTTTCTTTGTGCGTTCCCATCGTTCAAGTGCACATAACACTGCCATCTGATATTTACATATGATGAAAATCAATGCGATGCGAAGTCTAAAATATGTAATTTATGAAGCCTTTGTTAAAATTACTTTAATATAAGTTACAAGGGCAGCATATACCATAACTAGCTGTTGCTCGCGGCTCCGCCCGCGTGGAGGTCATGATTGGGAGAAAAAGTATACAATACAAAAAACTAATTTTCATCCGTTTACCTTCAAGAATGAAGAACTTTCATACAAACTTTCATCCCCTATTTTAACCCCTTAGGGGTGGTATTTTCAAAAACCCTTCGTTAGTGGATGCCTCCGTCATAAAAGGTACCTACTGTCAAAATTTCAAGTCTCTAACCCCAGCCGTTTAGGCTGTGCGTTGATCGATCAGTCAGTCAGTTTCTTCTTTTATATATACAGTTAGTATATTGCAAAAATAATTTATGTCTTGTCTAAACAACATTTTCTAGCTATTGATATAGCATAAAATTAAAACTACTTATTAGGAAAACTTGACCTGTCATCTCATTTTTCTAGGGGCAGACTGGGAAGCCGATGTGGACCCAAGTTCAAATCTCTGGTAGGGCATTTGCAATTTGTGCTTTAGTTTTCAATTTAATTGTCATAAATAGGTATAAGAGGTCGGTATTTGTGTCAGACATGTTTCGCCACAATCACATAATGAGGTTGTTGTGGTTGTATTAATTACTCCTCTGCCTATCCCTTCGGGGTCACTGACGTAAGCTTATGTGTGTAGATAAAAAAAAATGTTTTAATATTTAAAATCCTTATAATTAAAATACTATACATCTAGCCACATTAACCATTCTATCAAGAATTTAAGTAATCTGACAACACGCATAACAGTAATAAAACAGTTATTTAAAGTAGTTTGTTAGGATAATAAAACTAGATTCGTGAAATATATCACGCTGTAACGGTGACTAAATACCACCAGTTTCTATAAGACTATTTAATATCCCATACCTTTACCAAAAAGTATTTTAAAGGAGTGTGTAAACCAGTTGGTACACACCAACTAACGCCATTATTCAATTAGTTCCTGACCGTAACAAATAAACGAGATATTTGTCTACAGCATGAATGGGCCGGCTCGACCGGGGTAGTACCACTGTCTCGCAGAAAACCAACATAAAGTGACAGTTCACTGTCGCGTTTCGTATGGTAAGTGAAATATCCGGAGGCCCAGATTCCCCCTTCCCTTCCCTAATCCATGTTCCTGACCTTTTAAGGCCGACAGCGCATACGTGATACTTTCGGTATTGTGTATGTTCATGGGCGGTGGAGATCACTTAACATCAGGTGACCCACTGGCTCGTTTGTCGGACTATGATATAAAAAATTAAAAATTAAACGAGAATAATTACAACCTCTTTACAGCAATTACAGAGTTACGTTAATGTTGTATAAGCTTGATGCGCTTGTAAATTACTTTTGAATGCAAAAATATACTGAAATGCTTTCGCGGTTCAGTACATGCGGAAATTATTATGACGAAACCGGAGCAAATACAGTTTCATAATTTGCAATATTCAGTTGACTATTTGCCTGTACATTCAGTCTTTTAATCGGCTAAGTCGTGACTTACGCAGCCTTTAATTAGGTTTCAATCGGCTTTAAACATAAACAGGGCTTGTGCATATGCAGCCGGTTTTAACAAAACTCGTTAAGTACTTTTTCCTTAAACCGACATGGCATTACATACTACTAATTTCGTGGATAGGTATAAATTACCGCTTTACTTAAGAGTTTATAAAAAACTACCAACAGTTTTACTTACTTTACTCAGAACTTTTCTCACTCTTTCAAGTACAACATTTCTTAGAGGACGAACACACAAACATTAATTTTAGCAGACTTCCAAAATGAGGAGGCTCAGAACTCTGTATAGATATGAAGCTGAATGATTCAAGTCCACCTTATTGAAGAGGACCGTCTTTGCTCCGCTTCTTAAAATACGAACAGCCACAGTTTGAATTGGGAAAATTATATTCCTAATTCGAAAAAAATATACCTGTAATTTGAGATTTATAAAAACAAGTTCCTACACACATACAAAAGCATATGAATTATTGAGAAAGACTAACCACCGTAATTTAGCTTTCGTAAAGTTCACTCACATGAAGTAAGTAAGACCAATGCAGCATTTGCACTATAATATAACAAACGATCCCTCCATATTAGTCACTATTGCTTCAAAATAACATAATCATAAAAGACATAACAGTTCTCTCCGTTCTCGTTATTACCAATTACTTTCTTTGCAACATAACAAGTCCTCACCTTAGCTTTATTGAAATTCCAACTAGCACTTAACAAAAGCACAAATCACATATAAAACTTGATAACGGAATTGTAACATTTCACATATCACAAACTCACGAAGTATTTATATTATAAAGGTATACACTTCGTATTTTAAAAGAATAATGTTCGAAACCGTTGATGCGCGATCAGTTTGAGGGCAGAGACCTCGCGTTAGCCGCCGAGCTGCGCTGGCGCAGACTGTCGGTACACCGGTACCGTTGCTCCGAGAGTGGGGGCGAGGTCGGCTTCACGAACAGGCTTCGATATTTCCAACTTATTTTGTTACTTCACGTTGTAGTCTTTGTTGACGGCACAGTTTTGGCAATTGCCTTGATTCCTCGCCAGTGCTGATGATAACGTTTAATAAAATTGAATTCAGCGATCTAGCGAAAACGCAAAAAAATCTGTATTTGTTTTTATTACCAATTTAGTGCTTAAGTATAAATTACGTGATTAGTGCTAAATAATTTCATTCACTGTATTTATTTTTAACGAACCATTCAAAGAAAGTTTCATCAGCCCCGTCACGGTTATTTACATAATAAAGACATTCATAAGAAAATAAGTCACAAAGCCTTCAAACGGACTCGCGAACTCGAGATATTCGTTCAGTTTGGCTGAAAGTTGAATCCGTTTATCAGATTCTTGAAGCATTAGTGTCGATTTGTGTGTAGGGCCCTTTAAATCTTCGCAAATGTTGGGAAACAACTTCGTGCATATTTTTTGATTGAAACAAATAAAGTTTATCCGTATATCAACGATGGGAAAGCTCTAACTTATATGGATTTTCATATTTTTTGGCATATTGGTTTAATAGGGTGTTTGACTGGTGTAACCAAAAAAATATAAAACTGCACTACGAGAAAGGATAGTGGGCAAACATATTTATGAAATACATTTTTTTATTTTAAATGTATTATAAACATTTTTTTTTAGTGCCTGGATAGGCAGACGAGCAGACGGGCCACCTGATGGTAAGTAGTCACCGCCGCCCATAGACTTTTGCAATGCCTGAGCACATCAGAGTTGCCGTTATTTTCGTCATTAAAATTTAGATTTTTAATCTGTATCTCTCGGTGCCAAAAACGTAGCAATGCCAGCCGCCATTACCCGTGACGACATCGCACATAAACATTGCATCCTACGACAAATAAAATTATAAGGAAGAACATATTTTTCGATGTGTAAACGTGTGGAAACGTGTTAATTTCGTCTTTAAGTCTTCTATAAGAATGGAAGAAGGCATTTCAAAGGCTGATAGTCGAAATCTGCCACTTCTTTCTTAAAACTTTTGACTTTGGCACATGGATGAACAATATTTATATGCTGGCTTGTCGTGTCGTGTCGTGTCGTGTCGTGTCGTGTCGTGTCGTGTCGTGTCGTGTCGTGTCGTGTCGTGTCGTGTCGTGTCGTGTCGTGTCGTGTCGTGTCGTGTCGTGTCGTGTCGTGTCGTGTCGTGTCGTGTCGTGTCGTGTCGTGTCGTGTCGTGTCGTGTCGTGTCGTGTCGTGTCGTGTCGTGTCGTGTCGTGTCGTGTCGTGTCGTGTCGTGTCGTGTCGTGTCGTGTCGTGTCGTGTCGTGTCGTGTCGTGTCGTGTCGTGTCGTGTCGTGTCGTGTCGTGTCGTGTCGTGTCGTGTTGTGTTGTGTTGTGTTGTGTTGTGTTGTGTTGTGTTGTGTTGTGTTGTGTTCAAAAAGTGATAAAAAAATGTGAAACCTATCAATTTGCTGACGATACCTGCCTTGTAGCTGTAGGACGGAGTATCTTTGAAGCCCAAGAGAGATTATAAGAGGACTTTAATCTGCTGTCTAAGTGGTCATATGACGCTGGCCTAGTACTAAACGCCAGTAAGGCAAAACTTATGTATATCAGCACCAGTCAGAATAGAAGCTGTTCTGTGCCTAAACTTAAATCTCACGGTCATCAATGTCTGCATAATAATAACCGTAATAATACTGCGATACACTGTAACTGTGACAACATAGATCTTGTTAATAAATATAAATATTTAGGATTAACTATTGACAGTAGACTTACTTGGAAAGAACATATAAATGGGGTTTGTGATAAATTGAGGGGTATTCTAGCTAAATTCTCATATATAAAATATAAAATTGCATATCTTACAGTATTGATGCTTTATAAAGCATTGGCTGAATCAATGATATCCTATGGCCTATCAAGCTATGGAAGAACATATAAGACCCACCTTGATCAAATATACACATTACAATTACGTATATTAAAGGTAATTGTCCCGGACAAAATAAAGCAAAAGTATAAAAATGATTACCATAAATTATTTGAGTTCTGTAAAATCATACCAAATCACGAAAAATTTGACTTACATTATTAATAGAAGAATTGTTTAATGAAAATCTTAAAGAAATAAAAATATTAAAAGATAATGATTTAAAAACTCGTAGTGTAACTAAAGCCAAGTTGATACTTCCAAAATATATTAATGAACACGGCAAGAGAATGCTAAAATATATAATACCCT
The DNA here is from genome assembly GCA_905220505.1 of Laothoe populi. Lineage (NCBI taxonomy): Eukaryota > Metazoa > Arthropoda > Insecta > Lepidoptera > Sphingidae > Laothoe > Laothoe populi. The sequence continues at coordinate 15,339,103 of HG992159.1, forward strand.
ACCTTATTAATCAACTCCCTCTGAGTCTAAGACATAAAATAACACATAACAAAATTCAAACTAAAGCAATACTTTTACAAAATATAAACAGCTTTCATTAATATGTATTACTTAATCACAGTAATTCAAAGTAATAAATACAACAAATTAGAATTTGCATATTATAACACACATGGACTAAATATGTATATATAGTTAAACTACATTATTCTAACCAAACATCCGCCACATTGTTTTAAAGTTGGCAGTCGGCTCGGTCACTGTGGCTCGCCAGGTGTGAATGTTTATAGCCGTACAGTGTGGTCTAAATGTTTTACTTAGGCTAATGTATTGTCGATGATAATGATGCACGGTAAAATTCAATTGAGTTTATGATTGCATCAATTTATATGTTTGTACTGATTCATATTATTTTAAATAAATAAAAAATCAGTATAGACAATAAACCCTGATATTTTCAGCTCAATTTAACAGGGCACAAAACAAAACCAAATGCGACTCACCAAATCCCAATTACATCCATGCGCACTAGACACGTGTAGGCACAGCCGCGCCACAGCCGTGCCACAGGCGCACCACAGCCATGCCACAGCTCCGCGGGAAACCATCCACAGCATATGAAATTTGAAAACCAAAATCATTAACACAGTAATCTTCGACGCTTCATAAGTCTAGTTTTTGTTATAATATAATACTAGCCTACTATAATACTAGACTTTTTGTCGGGGGTCTGGAGTTGGGGTACAATGGCCATTTTACGGCCTTCTTAGTACTCTGACACTAGACCCTCGACCTCTTCTTCACCTTCTTGCCCATGGCGTAGTGTGAAGAAGCAGGCCGGCATGAGTGTGTTGAGTGGCCGGGGATAGATCGTCTCTCGCTACTCAGTACTCTATTTGGACCGTACTGCGCTTACCATCAGGTACAGTGCGGTCACTTTGCCGTGAAGCCCTGTATTAAACATTGTCCCACTGCTGGGCACGGGCCTCTAATAATGAGAGCCTTAGTCTACCACGCTGGCCTAATGCGGGTAAGTAGACTTCACATACCTTCGAAATTCTCAGGTATGCAGATTTCTTCACGATGTTTACCTTTACCCTTAAAGCAATCGATAATTAAAATTTAATACACACTTAACTTTTAGAAAAGTCAGAGGTGTGTGCCACTTGGGTTTTGAACACACGACTTTCGTCTTCACAGTCCGTACCGCAACCAACTAGGCTATAACGATCGTTTAATAAAGATAACGCGCCTAAAGAAGTATAACTTTGAAAATTAAAATCAAAAAAGGCAAAAGTCAAAGCAAAATCTCGATGAAATTTCCATGGGTTAAAAAATAAATTTAAATAAAGATGATTTGTTCCTACATCATCGAAATAATAATAATAAATAATTATATGTTATTATTATTATTTCTAAGGAGTATGTTGTGATTACCTATAATTAAAATTACAATTAGTTTAGTATTGTTTGGCTATTGTGTTATGTACTGATGTGGAATTGTAAATTTTGTTGATGATCCCTAATAAATAAAATAAAAATAAAATAATCGATGATGTAGGAACAAATCATCAATTGTTTAGTTTAGCAGTAAGATCAAAATTAGTAGTCGTTTTTTTTTTTTTTTTTTTCCTCTTTATTTATGGAGCTTTATCGCTGGGCGATAATGTCACTCCGTAATAAACATAACAAGTAAAATGAATAATATAATTATTTCACACTGTTTAACCATGCATACCTATATCATACAGTTTATATATCAGTTTGGATTCATCTGACAGTGGTTGAGACAAAATGCTGTTTACATTTCCTGTTCCTTCCAGATGTAGACACTTACTTTTCCTAAACTCATCGTTCCGGGCACATTCCATCAATATGTGGTAGATGTCTTCCTGTAAATTACAGTCAGGACAATTTGGGGAAGGAGCTTTTCTCATCAAATAAGCGATTTTTTTTTTTTTGATGGAATATGTCCTGAACGAAGCCTTAAGGCTGTTACAGTACATAATCTATTTAATTGCTTATTATCTATCCAAGGCATTTTAGAAGGGTGAGGTTGGATTGTCCTATACCAAATCCCTTTCTCCTTCGAACGTTCATCAAAATATTCTTTCCAATAAGTATAACATTGTTTCTTGATTAGATAAATACATTCAGAATAAAATGGAAGCATATTGTAGGTCAAACCATCGTTACAGGCTTGTTTTGCCAAAAGATCGACTTTTTCATTATCGTCAATTTTACAATGAGAAGGAATCCACTGCAGTATAACTGATTTAGATTGCTGTTTAATATTCAGGATTAGTTCGAGGACGGAGTAGGCAATCGGTGTGCCTCGGATAGCCGAGGTACATCGAGCCAGGTGTTGTAGCGAGCTTTTCGAGTCAGTAAAAATGACGAATGATTGGATATTATTCAAAGATTTGATATATGCCAAAGCTTCACAGATCGCGATAAGTTCAGCAGTCATTATGCAAACATTATCGTTATTAATTTTAAACTTTACAAATGTATTAGATTGTGAATCTAAAAATGCAGCCCCTACTGAGCTCCTGTCTTTTGAACCATCCGTAAAAATTTTATAATGATTATTATATTGGTGATGTATATAATTTTCACATATATTTTTAAGCTGAAAAATGTTATACTGTTGCTTTGCTTCCACGATGTCATCTACGTGTATTTTAATAACGTCTGATAGATCTAAGTTGCCTAACCAGGTGTCTAACATAAATATTTCAATGCGCTGGCTGGAGTGGATGTTAAGATTTTTAAGAGAAGTATGGACTGAAAGTAATAACGGTTTACTTTTATTGTGCCAATATCTGCTATTGCTTTGAATAATTTTGTCTAATATATCTATAGTAATATTATTATGGAAAGAACGGCATTTGAGCAAAAATTTGCTGCCTAAATAGTTTCTTCGCACGTTTAATGGAGGCAAACATAGTTCGCTCTCCATTACATGTATTGGTGTTGTTTTAATAAATCCACCAATGACCCTTAAAGCCTGGTTCTGAATTTTGTCTAATTTATATAAATGACTTTGACTGCTATTGTTATATAGAAAACTACCATACTCCATTCTACTTCTTATTAATGCAATATACAATCGTCTTAAATGCTTAGGATGTACTCCCCATCCAGATCCAGCCAGCGCTTTGAATACATTAAGGAACTTTGGAATTTTATTAACTAACTCATTTATATGTTTGTTCCATCTAAGTGAGCGATCCAACCACATCCCCAGATATTTCACCGCATTTACATCTTGAAGTGTCATATTATAAATTTTAAGGTTTATAGGATGCCTATAAATTCCCTTCTTAAATATGCAAACTTTGCTTTTTGAAGGAGATATTTCTAAAGCTAGGTCTTTTAAAAGTGACGATAAATTGTCTAGGGCATGTTGCAATTTACTTAATGCCTCTTCGGTACTTTTGCAAGTTATATATAAAGCGAAATCATCTGCATATTGTGAAACGTTAACGTTAGTAATTAATTTACAAATATTGATAGTGGCCACATTAAATAATAGAGGGGATAAGGGGTCTCCTTGTGCAATTCCACACCCTGTACTTCGAGCTATACATGTATTATTAACTTGTACATTTAAATAACGTTATTTCAAAAAAGACCAAAGATAGCCGCAAATTTTGGAGCCTACTCCCAAGCGATCCAAAATACTTAATAAAACGTCAACATTTATATTGTTGTAAGCATTTTCAATATCAATAAAACACGTTAGTGTGATTTGATCTTTAGAAAAACCATGCTGTATTCGTGACACTAAGTTACTTAAGTTATCCAGAGCGGATTTTGTTTTTCTAAATCCTGTAGTTTCAGCATGAAAAATTTCATTTCTTTCCAAAAACCATTCTAATCGGTTGTTAATAATTTTATGAAATATTTTGCACACGCATGAAATAAGCGAAATTGGGCGTATAGCTGAAGTGCTTGATGGATCTCGATTAGGTTTTGGGATAGGGACTATACGGATGTTTTTCCATTGACTAGGTACAAAGGCAGTTAGTAAAAACTTATTAAAAAGTTGTAAAAGAATATCTTTGCCATTTTCTGGTAGTTTTTTAATCATTGAGTATGAAATATTGTCGATACCTGGGGAGGTATCTTTTGTTTTTATGCATAATTTTAATTCACTTTTATTTATTGGAGATTCAAGTTGTAAGTTTACAGAGGTAAAAAATGGGGAACTAGGACTAACGTAGTCAGGTGCTAAATTACGTAGAAGTCTACTGACCATGACTTCATCTACATGCCAATTAGAACTCTTTTACCCTTTAAACCATCGCATTCTTCGCCACACCTCACTAACCGGAGTTAACTCACATATAGACGTACACATTTTAGACCAACTATCACTCCGAGCTTGCCGAATTAATCTTTGGGCATTCCGAATTCTGTCTTTCAATGTATCTAAATTATAAGGTGTGGGGTTTTTTCTAAACATGGTAAGGGCTAGTCTACGTTCTGCCACCGCTTTTGAAAGTTTAGATGTCCAATAAGGTTTCGGAATAAATTTTTGGGTTGGGTCTTGACTAATTTTTAAATAAGGTATTTGAATATCTGCAATTTCATTAATAATATTTAAAAACCTATCGTAAGATCTTTGTAAATCTTCAGTCACTACAAAGTTTGAAAATGTATCATTTAATTGTTGTGTATAAAGTTCCCAATTTGCCTTTTTAAAATTTCTTTTCTTTATATACTGAGGATAGTAATTGTAATATGACATACAAATTTTAATAATGAGATGATCACTACCTAAATTTTCATTCATGACACTCCAATTAAAATGTATAGCTATATCAGACGTCACTGCGGAAATATCTGGAGAACTCTCTTGTAAAATGCCTTGAACTAATCTAACGCGTGTTGCAGATCCATTGTTCAGTGTTACATAATTATTATCTAACAACGAATCGAATATTTGAGCTCCCCTAGGATCAATTTTACATGACCAACTAGGGTGATGTCCATTAAAGTCTCCAAGAATTAAAGATTTTTTAGTAAAGAGTGAAAAAAGTTGATCCCAATTTTGAGGTATTGTAGATATAGACGAGGGGCAGTGAACCGAAATGATATTTTCAATGTGTATACAATTAAATATTTTAACATAAATTATCTCGATCCCGTTATTACAATTTTGAATTTGGCCTAATTGTGTTCTGATAGATCTATGTGTCAGAATTGCGACACCTCCATACGAATCGTGCCTATCTGCTCTAAATGTATTGTATCCATTTATTTTAAATTCAGTTACAGGGGGTTCAGGATTTAGCCAGGTCTCACTTAAAACTGCTATGTGGATCTTTTCCCGTGAGAGTAACTGCTCAAATTCTAAACGTTTAGGTTTAACACTTTGTGAGTTCCATTGAATAATGTTTAAATTAGTCTTATCCATAATTAATCGTTATTAAAAAAAGAAGGCAAGTCCAAAAGATGCTCTACAGCCATATTAATTACCCACTCAACAAACACTGACAAACCATGTTTAATTTTGCTGATAATATCCTGATGTTCTCTAGAAAAAATAATGTTTTTTAATTTATTTAGCAGTTGTATGAATGATATCTTCGACTTCCCTTCTTTTCTATTATTTTTTCGCTCTTCAGTACTATTACCGACAACACTGTTCTCAAAATTTTCGGATACTGATACGCTATCCCAAAAGTTTTCTGGAGTTTGTTTTGAGATCTTTTTCTTTTGTTTTCCAGGCCTTTTTTTTGTATTGTCATTTTCATTATATTGTGTATTTTGGTTAATTACATTTGATACGCCTGTTGTCTTTAAAGCATCAGCATAAGTATGTCTAAACTGCTCATTAGGTTCTTGTGCTGGTGTTGATTCCGTATAGACAGGCATCTCGTGCCTTGGCAGGGATACTTCTCTCTCGTTATTCGGCGTCGGAGGTATATACATCAGCCTAGCCTGTCTATATGCACAATTAAATTGAGCCATAAGATCTCGTATACGTTTTTCTTTTTTATATACAGGGCAAGATCTGTCTAAAGCATAGTGATTACCGGAACAGTTCACACACGTAAATGAAGTTGTTTCGCAGTTTGTGTGATTACTGCCACATTTAGGGCAAGTTTCTTTTTTTGATGAGCATGTTTTTTGCGTGTGACCAAATCGCCAACATCTAGCACATTGCGTTACAGGGAAGACGTAAGGTTCCACTCTAATATTCATGCCATAAATACTAGCCGAAGCTGGCAGAGAAGCTCCTTTAAATCCTAGTCTCACCGTCTCACTTTCTTCCCATCCATCTTTATTTCGCCGCTTTAGACGTTTTACAGCAGCAATTTCATAGTCACTTGAAATTGATTCCATTATATCCTTTTCACTCATATCCAATTCTATGTTTCTAATCACACCATACGAGATACCTACTTCCATAGGTTTCTGACATCGCCATCCCATTTCTTGAAATTGTTTACAGCTAAGCAAACGCTCAGCGCATTTTTTATCTTCAATTAATAGAAAAATTTTATATGCATTAATATATTTCACTCGAGTTATATTTTGAATATTATGTGTTTTCAATAATTTTGCCAATGCAAATTGTTTTGGTAACTTCTCGTTACAAGTGATGCATATTTCAATTTTCCCCTGTGTTAACTTTTTCCCATTCCTTTCCACCGTAATCCACCTTTCTTCTTCGTCCAAATCTCTTCCTCTTTTACTAGGTCTTTCACTCACTTCATCTTGTAATTCTTCCATCGGTTCAACAATGTTTTCAATTATTAAATCGGAATTGACTCCGTCTTCATCCATAATTACACTATCCGTCATTGTTAATAAGGCGCACTATTGATTGCACTCTAGCCGCATCGTCGTGCGGGTCGCATAACCGCGTCAATAGATGATCGTAAAAAACACACTCGGAACAATAGATATCGGAACGAAACGTGTTTACTTAACGATGTTCGCCGCACGAATGTAGTAGTCGTTAATTACCATCAGTTTTAAATCCAAAAAAAAAAAAAAAAAAAAAAAAAAAAAAAAAAAAAAAAAAAAAAAAAAAAAAAAAAAAAAAAAAAAAAAAAAACAATGAGGTAGGAAACAAATCCTCGTATTTTCAACTAAAAATAGTCCTGCAAATTGAAAACTAGAAGCGACTCACCAAATTTAAAATAAATCCAGGGGTAGAATCTTGATGTTCAGGTGAAAGGTCCTGAAGTCATCACAGGTCACCATACTTAGAGGCTGGACGAAGGCTTATACATCCCTCTCCGATCTCCAGATATCGTTAGGATGCACATCGTACGATAGATTCGTAGAAATAACACCAGTTGAACACAGTTTATTAAACTACTGCCAGTTCAAAATACAATAATCGATGGAAAAAAAGAACTGGTAAAGAAAACCCATGGTTTACAATTACACTTTGCACTGAGACTCACATCGCGTTAAATTATTACTTTGATACGATTACGATATGGCAACGATAGTTAAGATGGGCATTACGACCTCTAAATTACTAAACTATTCGAGATAGGATGTTGACTCGTCTAATAATTATTCCTGAAGGCTCCTCAAATGACGAGGCACTCTTTTATATTGTGATTTTCGTTATGCCCCACTACGAGTTACATCATCCAAAAAACAACTCGAAACTACCTTCATAATAGTAAAACAACTGACGGTGCCCACAATTTACAAAAGATAAAGTTATTTGTAAGGTCAATTCAGTCCCCTTATTCATTATACTCCAACATATACAATAGCTAAAACTTTATCTCGTGACAATATACATACAATTCGTGATATCACATTATTTCCAGATTTTCGGTAACGGTAACGGTTGGAGTGATAGTCAAATTAACAACTACAATAATTATCAAAACATATTCAAAAAGGAAACTATAACAATATATCATATAATGATGACATAAATACGAAGATTTTAAATTCGCGCAATGGTTTGACAATATTGTTCAAGCTATTAAAAAACGAAATCCTATTTTAAAAAACAATAAAAACGAATATTACTGTCCTCCGTTTATAACAACTTTTAGAAGGATATTCTAAAAGTTGTGTCCGAAAATAAAGCACCGTCCTCCTCGGGATTTAAAGTTATTTTAAGACATAAAAAAATCTTGTATTTAAACCGAAATTTAAAAGGTTAAAGAAATTTAAGAGTATATGAATTCTATATACTGAATAGGAAATCTGCATTGTGCAATTTTGGTCAAAATATCACTGATAAAATTAATCGTAAAAGAAATGAAGTGAATTTAAACTGACTAAACTTTAGTATTTTAAAAAAAACAATATATATCACAGAGGTGGCCAAGATCCTCAATAGTCGAGCCATTTTTCAAAATATGTAATTTTTCGCAGGCCGCAATTAAATACGTATTTAATTCTTAACTTGGACGGAATTTAAATTTGTTACAAATATAGTCTTTCATATTTGTTGTCAGCAATTTAAAAGACATTTACACAGACATACAGAAGGATAATATATTTTTTAAATATATTAGGAAAAAATGAAAAGGGAACTCGGGTACATTTATCGGTAATAATTATAATAAAATTTATTTATTTTGCACATACGTACATAATTTTACAATAAATTTGGAGTACTACACACTTTTGTGCTTACAATATTATGTATTTCAGTGTTTAACAGGGGGTCCCAAACTAGGCTATGCCTGTATGTTGGGGACCAGAATATAACTATAGAACTTAAAGTAACTTTTTTACAAACATAGTGTAGAAATTTAAACTAGTAGAGGTACCAAATATTAACAATTTAAATGTTAAGTAAAAATAAAATAATACAATAAAAAAGTAGTCTAGTGAATGAAGCCATTTGGTGACTATTGACTTAGTCTCTGGTAACGTTAGACCTTTTAGGTTACAATGCCTTACGACCATTAGGACTGAGTTGTAGGTGTGGGCTCTTAGGAACTCACCAAATTTGCGTCCAAATGTGGTGTTTATAGTAGGTAAAGGTAATTTAAAAATTCTTTTACTGAGCAAATTTTGGTAACATTCTAACTTAGTAAGGCTTTTATGGGTATTTAGACAGTTCCTGAGAACAAACAGTTGGCGCACGGTGAGGACTTCGGCTTCTTTATACAAATTACTAGTGGGATATCTAAATGGTTTTTTAAAAATTATTTTCAAAATAGATCTTTGAGCTCTTTCCGCTATCAGTAGATTAGATTTAGGGGCATTCCCCCAAACTGCTATATAGTAGACAATTATAGACTGGCAAATAGCTGTGTAAATCATTTTTAGTGTGCTGTGGTTAGCAGAATTTTTAAGTTTCTTAAATATATGCTGATGTTTTTCTAATGCGTTTGGCTAAGAAATCGATATGTGCTTTAAAATTCAAGTTTTTGTCTTACAAATTTGGCCAGACTGTTTGCAGTGTGTATTTTTAGAATGGCGGATAAGGATGGTTGTGAAGCAATAATTTTGTGAAAACATTTTTTTTTTGGTATTAGGGTCAAAAGGTTCTGTTGCATTCAATGGTTTATATTTGACATACCACAACATAGTAGTAGTTAGTCATAGTAGATACAAAGTAGATAGTCACAACTAATCCTTCAAAGAGCCGCGTGTGGCTCTCGAGCCGCAGGTTGCCCCCCCCCCCCCCTGGTCCTTATCTCTAACACTTAAACCCTCCTAAAATTACTCATTGCAAATCTACCTACATGATGCTATGCTGCATATAAGCAATGGAAATGTATGCCCTTTTATTCACAACAGCCATTAAAATATAAAAGGAGATAGCAAAAAATGTATGAGCTCATGCCCCAGAGTGTACAGAGATCAAATATGTGTTATTTGAAAGCTTAGACCTTCTATATAAAGAATTCAAAAGTTTCATGATGCACAGCAGATCTGGACAAAAGTTACGAAGGTTTAAAAAAAAATACCACTCCAATATCGTCGTAATTTCATAATGTATTACAAATTTATAATATCAGGAGTGTAATAAAGCATTATTTATATGTATGCTCAAGTTAAAATGTATAGATTATGTAGCATTTTCAGCTAAAAAGTCGTTTTTAGCAGTATTTTAGTCAGGCAAAACAGAGTTGTGGTCAGTTCATATAGTTTTGTTTAGTAAGGTTAGTGTCATAGAAAAGGAATAAAACAAAGAGCATTATTTCTATGCATATAATCATTTATTGTGATTAGAACATTATCTAAAAATGTAGCTGGTGGAATAATATTTGCCTGGTATCTCGCCCATCCCAAGTACCACAGAATTGTCATAATATGTGTACAACATACAACTAGGGATGTAAAAATAATCGATTTTTATATTCATCGATTATTTTTTCATAATAATCGATTTTTATAAATTGATTTTTTAATAATAATACTAGCCCTGTATTAAACATTGTCCCACTGCTGGGCACGGGCCTCCTCTACTAATGAGAGGGGTTAGGCCTTAGTCCACCACGCTGGCCTAATGCGGGTTGGCAGACTTCTCAAGTCTACGTAAGCAAAATCTTACCGTGAAAAATACTTAAGGAAAAAGATTTGGCTCCAACCAAAACATAACAAAATAAATTGAAGACTCCTAAAAAATTGTTAATATGAATTTCTTAGTCATATTACTACAGTGAAAAGCATATTACGCAAAATTTTAATAATATTCGATTTTTCCAAAAAAAATATTGTTTTGGAAAATTCGATTATTACTAAAATGAGAAAAAACTATTTTTAAATAATCGATTTTTATCACTCAATGTCACATCCCTACTTCTTTGGCATCAATAAAAAATAGTTTTTAATTGCATGCAAATATTAATAATTAATATTAACGATATTTTAATTTATATCAATAAATAATACATACGGATAACCTCAATTATATTGGAGCACTTGAAAAAGTATATATAAGCACATTTTTTTCACTAATATTTACGAATAGTAAATAATATTCAATTTAAATTTTTCATAACGCGCCTAATAAAGTATAACTTGAATAAAAATGCAAGGTTTATCTAACTAGAAGTCACTAGAAATGAAACGGTATCAAATCTCCTTACATTTTCTTCTAGGCAAGCGTGCTCCGCCGTAGACCACATCATCACTTACCATCAGGCGGATAGTGGTCAAACGCAAGCCTATTTATAGTAAAAAAAATCATGCCAGCCTGCTACTTAGGGCAACTTCAGTGTTACTTTTGTGTCACGCGCATCTCAAAATTACTGATTTGGGATTAATTTATAACATTCTATAAAGGTATATTATAATATTTATTTAAGAACAAAACTTTTCAGAAGCCCCGTCTTAAATATAAATATGCTTAGGGAGTAAAAATATAACTCTTAACTAAGAAACAAAGTCCCTCTAAAAAGTATAAAACAAAACCAATGAAAATAAAAAAATCCGCTTATAATTAATATAATTAATTTATTAACAAGTAATATTAATTATTCACATAATATGTAGTTTTAATTACGAAAGCTCATTAATAATACCGTTTGACACAGCCAGATATGCCACGTTATTACAACGGTTAAACATATACAACAACTAATGAGATTTTGACCGTGACAAACTATAAACCTCAAAAGGCAGGTGGGAAAACTTTTTTGAGGCGTAGCTGAGTGATATAATTAATTCTCTATAACAATTAACTCAATATACCATGGAAGAGATTTAAAAGCAATTCCAAAACATAGGAATGTTACCAATTTATTCTATCGCCATGTGATATAAAATAACACCGTTACTCAGAGTTCAATAACATAACATTTATTAATCGATTTATCAAAAACTTGTTTTAGCATTTTTCGTAGAAGAATTAAACATTTGACATTATGTTCTGCTTAGTGCTTATAAACAATTTCAATATAATTTCTTGGCTGAATACAGGTTATGGACAGGATAGCGTTGTGAAGAAACAGGAATGTTCCTCTATACTCAACCGTCACAAGGCGTGCAAATTATATACAATTTTATTAAATAACGACACAAAAAAAATATTTAAATACAAATCAAAAACTGCTAATCATGTTCAATACATAATATCAAAGTTCGTATGCTTGTACGGAGTTTGTAAGTAGTAGAGCCACACTAGACAGATATATCTCTTAAAATCGTTTAGCATCAGGATGGAACCACGGTCTTGTAGGAAACTCCAGCGACGCGATAAGAAATGGCATTTTACGTGTATACGGTTGGGAATGACATTTCCGAGGTCCAATACATTGACAGCCTTCGTGGCACAGTTGGCGAGAGCCGGCTGTGAAACGAGAGGTCGTGGGTTCGATTCCCACACCGGGACAAATGTTTGTGTGACAGACAAATATTTGTGTCCGGGGTCTGGGTGTTGTGAGACTGAAAGTATCTCGTAGTCCCTGATACCCACGACACAAGACTTGTATTTTAGTGTGGGATCTGGGCTGTTTGGTGTTGTTTATTATTTAATTTAACAAAATTAATTAATACTTCCCTTCCCTCTCCCGCTTAACAGTCAAATAATCCAAAACTCATGTATGATTTTCCAAATAAAAAAAGTCATAAACTAATTGCGATTAAACGCGTGACTATTTGAACACAGGTTTTTTAGCCTAAGTACCCTACATCAGAACAAATAAGACGATTAAAAAGATTTTTAATAGGTAATGGACTTAATTAAAATATTGTTTATATAATGTTCAAAGCAAATCAGTTTCAACGAAAAATTTAATAAAATAAAGCCTTGTTCAAAGAAAACATACGTCAAATAAGATTCGCAAAAGTTTGTCATAGACGGTTAACTTTTAACTCCGGCAAAAAGTCACACGTGGAAGTCTGATTGATGCGAAAACTTCTTACCTGAGAACTACCTATCTAAACTAAAATAAATCTGTAGCGTCTGTCTGTACATTTGATTAATTTTCCCGATTTTGCGTGAAATATTCTTTTTATGAATTACTGATCACGATTTTGCAATTGTTAAATCTTTTGTCTGTATATCCTGTTTTAACTCAAAATCGGCTTGACCAATCATCCTAAAATTTAGAACTCAGTTAGATCATTCGATCGTGCATATGATAGGCTACTTTTTATCCCGGCAAAATGTACTACAGTTCTCGCGGGATAGTATTTTGTTTTTTTTATTAGTAATGGATCTACATGATTTTTGGCAAAGTGGTAGTAAACTACCTATGTTTAGATATTTGTTTGTAGTAAACAACCTACGCTGTAAAATATATGATATAAACATATTCAAACCATGGTAGGAGATACGAGATGGAAAAATAATATTCTTCAAGACCCATCGATCTTCGTTTGCACGCGTTCTCAGCAATCTTTTAGACAATATTAAAAATAAATAATAAAATTGTCAAGAGCATATGTGCCAGTTATCAATCACTTAATAATAAATACCGCTGGAAAACATCACTTGGCGTAGTTTTATTAAAATTTCTGTAGAACTTATATTTATTTCTAGATAAGATCTTTTTTGTAGTATGAATTCTCTGTCTGCAGTCGATCGGCATATTCCATTAAAAAAGCACTTATCTTTTGAATCGTATCTAACAGGTAGGTAGCCGGTTGAATGTTTTATGATTATATGTAGGACGTTTATGTAATGAAAACAAAACTAAAAAATTACAAAGTTATTCATTTTTTTTTCGTGGGTAAGTAATTATTCTCTACAGTCCAAATGGTAATGCACACGAGCTTCGAAATTAATGTGAATATAGTGTAAACTTTAAACTAAATTGACCAATAATTAAAAGATTTGATGAATCTTTCAGTAGGTATGTGTTTTTACTTACATTCTATCATTAATAGACGCGTTTTACCTGAAATAAAACGCATATTAAACTACTTACCTTATTAGAAGCTTAATATAATGAGATAGGCACTTCCGGTTTCCGTTGTATTTTACTTCTCTTTCTTCCTTATATTGATGTCTCTTTCGCACATCTCTTACCACCAGGCGTGGTGGGGGTGTTGAGAATCTGATGGTTCCAACCGCCCTGTTCATCATTGCGTCGAATTATATACCAGGCAGCAATAAAAACCAAGCTTCTAATAAGGTAAGTAGTTTAATATGCGTTTTATTTCAGGTAAAACGCGTCTATTAAACCACTTGACCGTTATTAGAAGCTTAATATAATGAGATTTGTTTGTTATCGCCTGGTGGAAAAGCCAATGTGACTTAAGAAAAATATATATAGTAAAGTGTGCGAAAAGAAAACATTTTTAATTATCAACAATTGTGTCATGAAATAAAGAAATATACCTTATTAGATTTTAAGTACCTAATACTTTCTATGACAAATATAATCATAGGTACAAATTATGTATCAAACAATTACCACAAAATCACGTATTAAGAGTGACAAATACGAGTAATAATTATAATATATTATAAGTATTATTATTATGAGTAATAATAATAAATATTAATTATATATTCATTACCTACAAGTAATGTTTTATACTTAACACCATTCAACTGGATTAAACAAGGAAGTAACGGATGAATTATTAGTGTTCCTAATAATTTCAAGCTATAGAAATTTTGAAAAGTTTTACTGCTTTCCAATTCCCCCTGGCTAGAATATCATCAAGGTAAATTGTCAACAAAGTTCCTGGACGCTACAGCGGAACGCACGCTACCTAGAGGATCTGTTATTGCAGCCTCTGTCATAAGAGACTTGATCCAACCTGCAATCACAGTGCGAGATGCAGGCCTTGGTGACGGGTGTAAAGTAACAAATAAATTGTACGACTTACAGCTACTACGTCTTTTACATAGTGTTGTTATGGTTTTGCTGATCCAGTAAATAGGATTCAAGTTTTGATTATTACGATTAAATAAAAACTTCCAACCTGATTGTCTTTATTCACAGCAATCTGTTTTAGATCCGAATAAAGGCCAAAAAATAATTGAATCATTCTGAATAATACAACGGTCGTCACCTATACTTAGCAAAGTCAGGTCGTGAATTCTACGACCTGAACATAATATTAACAATGTTGCTGTATGCCGAACAGTCTAGAAAATGTTGTTACTATCTACTGAATAATTACATAAATAATCAGCTAGTAAATTAATGTCCCAGATAGGCGACTTCGAAGTCTTGGGATTTTTCAAAGATATAGATGTTAAAATATGTTTAAGTAGACCTTGACTTAATTTACTATTCGGTATTAGTATTAATTTATGAAGAAGAATAGTATTGTAGGAAAATTTAAAATCGAGGTACGAGTACAAATCTGACAGGAATCCAGCTAATTGGGCTCCATCGGGCCGTACCGGATTTATCTTGTGTTGGCTAGTCAAAAACAGCCATCGGATCCAAGCAACCATATACGTTTTCCAAGTGGAACGTCACTAAGAAGATTTAAGCAACTATATTTGATTAGAGTTCCATGAATTTATATTGTCTGACCACCCCCAGACTTCCAAACCTCCAGAACCATGTCCTGTACTTTCGGAGGTGGCAGTCCGGTCCTCGTGTCGACTAGGAACCGTTTCAGGTTCCTTAGTGTGAACGAGGCTGCGATAGCCCGAGAGGAAGGATCTGCTCTCCAGAACACCTTCACCCATCGTGGAACTACAATCAGATAAATTCCCGTGGCCTGATTTAGGTGCCTTGGGACTTGAGGAATTAGTAAAAGAGGTGGAAACACCCAAGCTAGAGGAAAATTCCAGGGAACGCTGAACGCATCGTGGATCAGCGCTTCGTGATCGCAGATGTCTAGAGATGCATAGTTGGCTACTACTTTTGTCATTTTGGATGCGAACAGGTCGATCACGGAAATTCCCATTTTCATGAAAATCATTTCTGTGCATTTTGGGAGTAAGTGCCATTTCGAAGGTTATCGAAGTCTGGATAGCCAATCCGCGTGATTGTTGTACTTCCCGGGAATGTGATATATTCGGTACTGAATCTGATATTCGTCCAGGACATACAGAATTCAGAGAGATTTGGTTTTGATTTTGGAGATGGCGATAGGCTCGCCCCCTATCACATTATGGGACCGAAATTCGGCGAAAAGTGGGTGTACTAGTTACACCTCTGCCTACTCCTGGTATTACAGGCGTGAGATTTGGTCCCCCCTTCGTTGCGAAGATAAGCAATTGCCGAACGATTGTCTGATTGAAACAAAACCGATCCGTGAGTCATGCTTGGAGCATGTATTTCGAGAACTTTCAAAATGGTTAGCAACTCCTTTTTGTTGCAGTGTAAGGATGGTTCCTCTTTGTTCCAAGTTCCCGGCATTACATGGATGTCGAGTTGTGCTCCCCATGCCACATCCGAGGCATTGGGGGTCAGGAAATGTGTAGGTAGTGGCACAAGCTCCAATGTTGATAGATGGCAATTTTGTAGCCACCAACGCATTTCCTTAGTAACCTTTGAAGGTAGATTGTATCTGGTTGAGGTTGCGGACTCTGGTTGAGTGTTTAGACAATACAGGGTCGCTCGGTGGTTTAATCTGCCCCGAGGAACAGCAAAACTGGCAAAATTTAATAGACCCACTAGACTTTGAAGTTCCTTTCGTGTGGAATTGCCGATTTTTATGTACCCATAGACTTTGTTTACGCTAGCAGTAAACTTTTCTGCTGGTAACGACTTTCGATTTGTCCAAGGATCCCACATAATGCCGAGAAAAGGAATATGTTTTTGTGGGATAAGAACGGACTTCTCGTAATTTACTTGGAATCCCAGATAAGTACTGTAGAATGTCCAATAGCATGCCCACATGTAACCTTAAAACTCTCCAGTGTTGATGTGCAACAAGAACATAGTCCAAATATACTATGATCCTTACACCTTTTTCTCGAAGAATTTGTGCTACCCAGTTTATGAGACTCGCAAAGACATTCGGTGCTGTGCTTAGACCGAAGGGAAGGAAGGCATGTCATTTCTAACAGTTCTTCCTTCTAAATTAGACATAGGAACCGTGTGATCGAGCTATCCAAAAGTTGAAATATGCCTGCGACAGGTCAACCTCGCACATCCAGTCTCGGGTTTGGAGGAAATCCCGAACCCGGTACATATTTATCAACCGAAACGTGTCCGTTGGTACAAACTGATTCAACGCAGGTTAAAAACTGGTCAAAGAGTTCCATCGCTCTTTGGACTAGAAATAGAGACGACACAAAGCTTGGAGAGGGAGCTAAGTTTGTCTTTAGAACCATTTCATTCGTTGAATGACCGCAGACATTTCCATCGATTCTAATGTGCGACGGCGATGGTTTTTTAAAACTGTCATACTCATGGGTGGTTTTTGTACGAAGGGTATGCGATACCCGGTTATTACTTTTAGAATGAAAGCTGGAGCTCGTATTAATCTCCATTGACTGCGGTACTGTGATAATCGTCCCACTTGAAACTGCAGTGAGTCATTGTACTTTGTTGCCCCTATTATAAGAGGGCGAAAATGAGCGCTTTTGCCCTTTTTCATTTGGGTGCCTTGGTTTCGAACCGCGAGCTCGAAAGGAACCACCTCTATTATTTGAACTATGAGCATGTCCTTGATTATAATTATTGCGCCCTCTCGTAGGGTAATAGCATTGGTGACCACCCTGCGAGGGTTGATTTTGGTGGCGATGCATGTGAGCACCAGAAGGTGGCTCACAGCAGTGGCCATAAGTACCACGCGATGGTACATAATGGGAGGCTTGCCCCTGCGAGGGGTGCCTTAAAGAAATAGCAGTTTTTGCTTTTAGAAGCATTTCCGCTATTAGAATGCTTTTCTGTCCAGAAAGCCTTTATTACGCCGCCAGCTTTTTCCAAAGCAGTAGTAAGTGCTTCAGAATTAAAAATCTGAGTGTTGGAGGGAGGTGTTTTATTTAAGGCCACCTTTACTAAAGGATCTCGAACATACTTCTCATTTCTATAGCTTTAGCTCTGTGGCCGCAAGCCATTTGTAGCAGATCTGTAGAGACCTTATGAAAGTCGTCTTTTATAAAAAGTTCTTCAATGTTATCATTGAGATTGTCTAAGGATGTATTAGAAGTCTGAGACCATGCTAATAAATTACGTAAACTATTAAGCATAATCTCTTTTACTTTAAGAATACAAAAGGTAATAGGATTTATCAGAATAAGTTAAGTGTATTGTCATATGCCATCACATCGTCGTTTGTCACTAGCTCAGTAAATCCCGGCGAATGATTATATAACTTTTGGGTTTCGGCATATCGTATATCCGACCACGTGCTATATTAAAATCATTGAACGTCATTTAACATTGCGTTCGCGGTACCGCAGGATCTTTAAGTTTAGTTTCAATATGAAAGTTCAGATCAGGTATCCCTACAGTATCAGAGTTACAGGAAGATCGTAAAGCCTGCAAGGCATCGACACAACATTCATCGTAAAGATCTCGACTAACGTCTGAAATACACGATACATTGTCATTATTATCCAAGTAGTTCCTATTATCCTGGCTAACAAAATTTTTCCATAGTTCGCCTACTTCTTTAGATAATTTTAAAGAAGAAGACGAATAAGATGAACTAGAACTACTACTTCTTGATCGCCAATAATGTATTTATATTTAACGCCAGAGGTACTAGCCATTGGAACCTCGTTTAGTCGAATAATATCGTTATTGACATCCATAATCATTATCTTAAACGAAAAGAAAATAATTCAACTAAGAAGAAAAATTTCTTATGATTTTTTGCATTCGAAGGTAGAAAATTACACAGTACTAAAGAAAAATAGTTAAGGTTTTTGCATTTGAAGGTAGAAAATTACACATATCGAACGTTAAAATCACAAGAAACAAAATGAATAAACATTTTGGAGGTAAGAAAAATAAATTATACAGTGTCGAACGGTAATACCGTTAAACAAAACACAAATTTATAAATATCTGTGCAACTTACGTGCAGCTAGCCGTATTTCACTTCACTTTATACCAAACTATTATTTGATGTATTGAAGGAAATAACTATAAGAGCACTTAGAAGCACAAGTTAACACAACGGAAATTTTCAAGCCAATGATGAACAGGGCGGTTGGAACCATCAGATTCTCAACACCCCCACCACGCCTGGTGGTAAGAGATGTGCGAAAGAGACATCAATATAAGGAAGAAAGAGAAGTAAAATACAACGGAAACCGGAAGTGCCTATCTCATTATATTAAGCTTCTAATAACGGTCAAGTGGTTTAATGAGCCATTAACAAGCGAACAGCTTCTAATCAAGCTACGCTTTCGCGTTTTTTAATATTTCTTTCACGCATGGTTTGCATTAAAGAGAGGAAACCATAGTCATTATATATGTAAATTCATTCCACTGCTTAATAGTCCATGGACAGGGGCCTGGTCGTGAGAATAATGTCCAGCACTCATTCGTGCGAAAATGCAAGCGGGCTGATAAATACGAACAATTTACGACCAGCTGCCTAGCGATTATTTTAAAATAGAATGCAGTTCTTTGTTATTTTGGTGCCACTTTATAAAAATTTGCAACCTATAATTACAACTCTTGCAGAAAAACAAAACCACAAAGATCTTGTTTACCTAGTTATCTAATGTTATTTACCTAACGATGTTTTTGCTATTATTGTTGCCATATTGTTAGGCTACGTTTTTAAATGAAGCCGTTTATATCTTACAATTGTTTTTAGTAGGTATATTAGTTTGGGCGTACCTACATCATGATTTGATTATAACGACTTAGGGTAAGATTTCTGGTGCGAGGTTACCCTAATTTAAAGACTCATAACGTCACAAATAAAAATTTCTTTGTAACTTATTATAAAAAGAAACAAAGTAAGAGCAATAATCAAACTGCGAACTGAGACGTGACAAAATACTCAACGAGTAAGTCATCAAAAATATTGAAAAACTACAGGAAAGTGGAAACATCAAATCTACAAACGCCAATTTACGTAAGACTAGGCAGTATAGTCGAAACTCGAAATACTATACTTTGAAAAAAAATAAACAAACGTCAATCTGTCAGTTATCTGAGATCTGACAGTGCTGAATTATTTTGATTTGTTTTTCGTAGCAAATAGTAAATTTTATTGATTCAATAACTCTTTACTACCATTAAGAGCTCCTCACTGCGTATTATTAACTCTATTTATTAAAAATGAAATGATCGAGTGCTTCCAACAAGCATTTTGATGTATCGGTTCACTAATGTTCGCCGATAAGTAAGGAGGAAAATTTTGATTACAGTGATTATTTCAAACAATTACAATATGTCGGCACTATTAACTGCAGATTGGTTTCAGTTGGACTCTTATTACAGGCAAGTAACAGTAGACAGCTACGTAATTAGTTTCAAATTCTTAATAACACTGCTATAGTAATACCAAAGTATTGATGTTTTAAACTACAAAGGAAAACAATTTCAGATTGTTTGGTCGTACAATCCTATTGCTTTAGTCTATATTGCAGCCTTAAGCAATAATCATATCATAAAAACACTGCAAAACGCTTAAACGTCCAACGAACAAGTAAATATTGTGTAATGATTGCAGAAAGTTTGACCTGTACACAATGAAATGGCAAATGGACGAAGGACTTGGTAATATGATTGTAAGTGGAGCTCCTTATGGTGGACCGATGGCTGTGACGAGAGATCGGAAACAGTTTGTGCAGATCAAGACTACTACAAAACCCGTTATCACTATATTCAACTGTGCGGGCAATGTTATATCAAAAATATTGGTAAGGTTTTATTTAGCGAGTATGTACATTTCATAGAAAGTTAGAATGTTTGGGTGTATTGCCATCCAAGAAAAAAAGGAAATTAGGAGGGATTTTATTGTATTTATCCGGACATTTCTTATTAGAAATTATTCTGTGTATTTTCTTTGCCAATTTCTTAACTGCCTCTTAAATGAACTAAATAATGAAGAATTTTCAGAATATTATTCAACTGATCAGTTTATTCAAACCTCTTAAAACTAACTAAAAATGATTTTTAGTTATGATTAGTATAATAATACTAGCCCTGTATTAAACATTGTCCCACTGCTGGGCACGGGCCTCCTCTACTAATGAGAGGGGTTAGGCCTTAGTCCACCATGCTGGCCTAATGCGGGTTGGCAGACTTCTCATACCTTCGAAAAACTCTCAGATATGCAGGTTTCCTCACTATGTTTTCCTTCACCGTTAAAGCAAGCGATAATTAACATTTTATTACACACATAACTTTAGAAAAGTCAGAGGTGTATGCCACTTGGGTTTCGAACCTAATTTTCGAAATAATTAGTATATTTGTTAGTTATTAACATTTAATTCAATCATAAACTGAATTAATGTTTTTTCCTTTTAGTAGCACATTATTTGAAGTAAGAAAAAAGAATCAAACAATAATATGTTTAGTTTGGTATAATAGTATAGTTTCTTATCTAGAATTATGTCCTTTGTTTCAGTGGAACAGTGGTGAATTGGTCCACATGGGTTGGTCAGATAGCGAACAGTTGCTGTGCATCCAAGAGAGTGGGGATGTTCTCATATATGACATGTTTGGAGCTTATCAAAAGAGTTTCAATATGGGCCAAGAAGTTAGAGATACTAAGGTAGAGAAATTTTATTCAACACTGTTGTTGTGGAGGTCATGTGTAAGGTCGGAGTGTAATTTTTTTTGCAATTAAAATAGCCTATATTAATCAGTGATAATGTAGCATTCAAATGGTAAAAGAATTTTTAAAATCGGTCCAGTAATTTTTGAGTCAATTTGTTACAAACATACTTACATACAAATCTTTCCTCTTTATAATATTAGTATAGATACAATACAATTGACATCTTCCGTGGTGCAGCAGGCGAGCAGCCTCTGAGTAATGAGAGGGCACGGGTTCGATCCCTGCACCGAAACAAATGCTTGTGTAATCCGCAAATATATGTTTCAGGCCTGGGTGTTGTGTGACCGTAATCCCTCGTAATTGTTAATAGCCACAACATAGTTTGACATATTATGGGGTCAAGAGTATGTGTGCAAGTGTTATGTGTATTTATATTATTTAATTACTACGGTTTATCCTTATTTTGCCCTCACTACATTCATTTTTTGAGTTTAAAGTAGTTTTTGTGGTCTATGTATGAATTTTGTTTTGTCTTACAGTGGGAAATAATAAATTCGTAAATAAAGTACAATATGCACAATTTTTATTTCTTACAGGTCTGCAAAGCCCAACTATTCCCCACCCAACATGGCGTCGGCTTAGCTGTGATCACTACTACAAACCGCATGTTTTTGTTGAGTAATGTATCAGAACCTAAAGTCAGATCAGTACCAGATCTACCAAGTGAGTCAAACATTGATTTACAGTTATTAGTATATAGCAATATAATAAGGATTTGAATCGATTTTTACTACTGGCTAACTGGCAATGTTGAAAATCTGCTGCCAAGAAAATATGTTAGAAAGACTCATCAAGTTGCCCAACTAATTTACAGCTTTACGGCTTTGCTACAGATAGAGGCTAACAATTTATTTATAGTTTATACAAGAATTCGTAACATAGTTGAAAACTACATAGAACATAATGCAACCAGTGCAAATGCTTAGTTCAACCAGGTATGCATCCAGGTTTTTGGCTTAGGGGGTAATTGATTGATTCATATTCTATTTTACCATAGTTTAAAATAAAACACATTATGTTTACTCAACTCTAGAGGGACATTTAGATTGTTTGCAGCTCAATTTGCGTCCTAGTTCGAAAATTGTATTCAATCCGACGTTAGTGTTTTTAGACTTTCGCGATTTCTGTACATATTAAAAAAAATGAGAATGGGTCTTAATCAAGCAATATTTAATGGTAAAACACCAATGCCAGTTACATATTGCGCAATTAATACCCGTTCTCTAATTTTACAATACAAAATAATCTATTCTGATAAGCAATATGTTATCTTCTATACTTATAATAAATCTGTAGAGAGGTCAATTCTGTACATGAAATATATTTCCAAAATAACTATCAGCGGGTGATTAGTGATCGATACTGACGCCAAAAATGCAATCAGTAAAATTTTTGTCTGTCTGTCTGTCTGTCTGTCTGTCTGTCTGTATGTTCGTTATAGAAACAAAAACCACTCGACGGATTTCAACAAAACTTGGTATAATTGTTCTTCATACTCCTGGGCAGGTTATAGTATACTTTTCATCACGCTACGATCAATAGGAGCAGAGCAGAGAAGGGAAATGTTAGGAAAACAGGAGAACTTACTCCATTTTTTAAGCTTCCGTCGCGTGTGCAGCCTTAATAGTTAAAGCTACACAGAAATCATGTATGACGGAAATGTTCTCCTTAAAATTATATAAAAAATATTCCACGACAGCAAATGTCTATATTTTATGGTTGACTCACAATAACACGTGTAACTCCCGATAGCTTAGCAGTTCGGAGATTTCTGATTATATTTGTCTACTCTTACGTTTATAACACTCTCAATCATCCCTAATTAATAAATGTTAACATTATTACCTATTTAATTTAATAAAAAAAGATTTATAGAAATAGGTACAGAAACACCAGGCTATTTTAATTGCAAGAAAAAATAACTACTTGGATTGTATACTTCTGCTCCCGAAAATAACCTCCACGCGGGCGGAGCCGCGAGCAACAGCTAGTTACTAATAAAAGTAATTTCTTCTTAATAGGAGCTATTGAACCTATATCCTGTTGGTGCGCAATGAACTCTGGTTTCCTTGTATGTAGAGACAAGGAAATTTATAAATGCCAGCTTGGTGAATCAAGAGCTGTGCTTTTGGTAAGTGAAATAAATATGTATAATTTGTCGAACAATAGGCGAATGGTTGGCTGTGAAACGGCATTTTGGGTTTGCCCACGGAATTTTTGTTTGATCCACATTTTGATATAGTATGGTTAGGAACAATTCCTAAACGCAGTGTGCGTTTAGGAATACTGAAGACGCGCTGTTGAACTACAAACGGATTAGTTTAACTGGACACAAACTGGGCTAGACTCAGCTTTGGAATGCCGAGGCGATCACTCACTCTCTAACTTATCAATCTATCCATACTTATTTTGTAGGAGACCCTCGATATTTCTAATAAACTACCCTAATGGTATCATGTTACCAATTAATATGTTGTGAGATCCATAAGCTATCGTAGTTACCGATACTAGTAATATAAAACTTGTATTATAATTAGGATTTGCAGTCATACTGTGTGTGTTGAGTGTATTCTTACAATTCCAGCGTCCAGATATAAGAAACCCCTACACTCAGATATTATCAATAGTGGCGTCACAAAACGGAAAACATGTTGCCTTATTTACTGACTCTGGGTGTCTATGGATCGGATCTTCAGATTTAAAGACTAAATATTCAGAAATAGACACTGGCTACATCAAACAACCCAAGGAAATGATGTGGTAAGTTTTTGAAAAGTCTATTTGAGTTTAATTATTAAATAACAATTTACTTCACTGTACTTTAAAATATACATAGTAAACACTCACGCCTGTATCCTATTGGGGGTAGACTTTAAAATATAGTCATTTGCCTTAAAAAATTGGGTCAAAAGACAAATGCTATAGTTTAGCCATGTTTTTTAAGTTTAAACGGCACAATAGGCAGATTCACATATTCCTTTCTTTTCACAATTGTTATTTCAGACAAATAAAGAACATTTAATTTAACTAATAGCATCGAGAAATACATACTCTTATGCAGACGTCAGTGACGTCACTACCATTGTAAAAATATTTCCAGGTGCGGTTCACAGGCGATAGTAGTCCATTGGGACGACTCATTATACATGTACGGGACTAAGGGCAAGAACGTTGTGTACCCCTACGACGGACCTTTCCACCTAATACAAGAGATGGACTGCGTTCGAGTCGTGTCTGAAATGACACATGAACTCGTGCAGAAAGTGCAATTCGTAGTCGAGAAAATATTTAGAATCAATAGTACTGCACCTGGATCGTATTTAGTGGAAGCTTCGAGGCAGTTTCAGGTATTATTTGTTTTAGTTTTAGTGCAAATTGCCAAATTAAAAGAGAAGACTATGAATATGGATACTTATGGCGTTGTTTTAAAAAATTGTTTTACACACAGCAAAATTCAATTAGTTTTCATTCAAATTAATATGTCACATCTGAAATTATTCCTAGTAATATATTTATTACATAATTCGCCAACATCTAGTCTTACGGTCTTATTCATGATGAGTTATTGGAGCTTTATAAGGCCGTTAATAGGAGCTTGTTAAAAAATGTTATTCATAATGGCTCAATAGAGATAAAACGCTCAACATTTTGTAACAAACAAGTCATTATGAATAAGACCGTTAGTATCTATTCGAACATGTTCAATAAATTTTGAACTCTATCATCAAATATCCATCCTATGATATTTTTCAGAAACGTAGCCACAGAGCCGACGAGTACATAAGACTAGTGAAATCCGACCTGCCTATAGCCGTCCAGGATTGTATAGAGGCCGCATCATTCGAGTTCAACCCTGACGTTCAAAAGATGTTGATCCGATCGGCACAGTTCGGAAAATGCTTTCTCATGGATCCAGAGTTGACGGAATTCTATGTAAAGACGTGTCGATGGCTTCGGGTACTCAATGCCGTCAGGGATCCTAAAGTGGCGATACCGCTTACATCGCTCCAGTATCCTTTTGAACATGTTAATCAGCGGTTCTAGAATATTCGATAACTCAACGGTATACTAATGTAAGGTCGCTGTATAGAAGAAAAACAACCTCCCATCACTAAAGCATTCTGTCACTCTCCCATCACTTGGGCCTTCAATTTATCTGTCTATCATTCAAACACTTTAAATAGATGTCAATCAATGTTTCAGTATTTACTCGTAGTCAACGGTCCCAAAACTGAGGCCTGATGGATGTTTGTAGATGTTGAATCAAGTTTTTTTCAATCGTGTTATTTATGCTACATCTGATTTTATATCTATTTTGTTACTAAGAACAAACGGGAGTCAGTGGTTATCACGCGCGTTAGTCGATAAAACTTATTTTGTATTTTTGCACCCTAAACTACTATCTGGTCTAAAAGGCAATAATACGTGAAACGCATTATACGTCCCTATATAAAATGGGTCGAGGGTTGCCCTCGATTTTTCTGAGATCCCATTATCAGATCTTGACTTTGCCAATGGGACCACCTGGGAAGTATACAATTTTAAACAAAAAAAGAATTTCTCGAATCGGTCTAGGCGTCTTCAAGTAATCGGGGAACATACATAAAAAAAGATTCCAACGAATTGTGAACCTCCTCCTTTTTTGAAGTCGGTTAAAAAGTAAAATATGACGCCACTCGAAAACTCACAACTCGTAAAGTTGCCCACGTTTGACTTCAGTCACACTCTAGCTTCTACGATTGTTTCCCTTACGTTAAACTCGCCGCGCCTACACACGTCACCAAACAGTCGCTGAGGAGAAAGCATTGTTTGAAAACCTTTATTACTTATCGAATCTTAATACAAATCATATGTAATAAATGAGGGTATTCCTTAGCCCCTGGTTCAGAATGAATCACTTAGGCGAACGCGTGCTGGTGGACCGGTTGATCTGGCGGCGGCTGCACTGCCTCGCCTCGCACGTGGCGTCTTCACTGCAACTCACGGACGGAAGGACGCGCGTGCTCTCCCATTGGGCTTGCTATAAGGTACTGTATCTTAGTGTTTCAGTATTTTTTTAAAATCCCCTATCTCGCGGATAATTGACCCCCTTTGTGAGATCCTGGGTACGGGTCTGATAAATCCCGTTTGACTGTAACGTGTATGTCCGTCTCCTCGGCTGTATAGATAAATGAGAACGATGAATATAAATTATTTTAGATTTTAACAAACCTTTTCATCCTTTGCTGTTAGTAAGCGACTTAATAATTTAAAGTAAAACCTCGCTGCCAGTTTCGATTACCGTTTCAAAAAAAAAAGAAGTAGCAACAATGTTGTGTTCCATGCAGTCTATGTGGGATGTTGTTTTAATATGCTACAATCAAAAATTATCAAAAGTTGGTAATTTCCAACTGCCTATATTTCTATAGGATTAATTTTGTTGCCTGATTAAAGACAATTGACCATTCCCAGAGAATCGCCGAGTTTCATTGCTCGGTGTCGTAAATTCGTGCCATGATACTGGCCAAGTAGGAGATAGTGGCAAGTTTGTATGGGGAATGGTTATGAGACCACGCATGAAAAACTTTGTTATTATACAAATAAAGAGTATTAACGTTATCAGAGTTCATGCATGTGTACGAGTCTTTATTCTGCTATAATTACAAAATACCTTAACCAATGTACCAACAGGCGGTACTGTTTAATGAACAGTATGCTAAAGATTTCTATTTGCATAACTAGAGAGGGAGTTACATTGAAATCTTTCCAGGTGACACAGCCACACCTGGACAACGAGAGTGCCGCTCGGGAGATAGGAGAGAAACTACGCAATGTCCCGGGCATATCGTATACCACTATAGCTATGAAAGCGGCCGAGAAAGGGCGGAAGGCGCTCGCTATCAAGGTAATGTAAGGGGGCTAAGCTTGAAACAATTACTACGTATTAAAGATTCTCTAGATAGTAAATTAATATTTAATTATGACCATCATTTGAGAACTAAAAACAGTTAAGGTGATTTTCTTGTTATTCAATTTAATTTCCTTAATTTTAATTTTAAAATGTATCAATTTTAAATTAATTTTAGGTCAGTTATTTTATAAAACAAAAAAATGTGGGTTTTGCGGCTTTTGCGCTGACTCCATCATATACCAATGGCTCCTACGTATATGGGCCAAACTAACATTGTAACGACTTTTTGGTGGAAAATGTTACTTTTCATCTTGTTCAATGTGTTGGACTTTAAAAAAGCCCTAATTTATACGGATAAATTACCACGATGTAAAACTTTATTTTTGTAGCAGTAAAACGGCTTTGTCGTGTTATAACTATACCAGAATTAAACTTTAGGAGTCTCTCCTGTAAAGTTTTGTTTTTGCACTTTGGCAATGAGCAAGCACTTACATCAAGCAAGCAGAGGGCTCGTCACAACATTAAAAATTGTACTGTAAATTTTTTAACTGTATGCACCAGGTGACCTTTTAATGCATAACATATCTGATAACAACCCAATTATTGAATTGTTTCCGTCTAATTTAGGATTTAAAATGTGTTGCTGGTTATGCTTGCCCCGAGCAATAAAGGAGAGGCATTATTTAGAGGCTACAAAACCACGAATCTCCAATATAAGGTGTTGAAACTGATAAGTGACAAATTAATTAAACTCCATAATTTTTTCCTATTTCCAGATATTGGAATATGAAACACACAGCAAACTGCAAGTTCCTTTATTACTATCATTAGGCGAAGGACCCACTGCATTGTTAAAGGCGACTTCAAGTGGTGATACCGACTTAGTATATATAGTATTGCTGCATCTCAAGGAGAAAATGAGCAAAAAGGATTTTGAAGTGAGTGAAATATGTGTCAAATAATTTACAATATAATCATTTTTTTTTATTTTATTAATCAAATAAAAATACTCTAGATTCATATTTTTTCAATCACCTGTGAAGGCGGATTAACGGCTTACATCAAGGTGAAAGATTATAAAAGATCACTAGTCAAATGAAAATAATAACAAATCACAGTCCATCTGATTGTAACCAAATGCAAACATATATGCTAAAATCTTACTTTGAAACTATTTTATTTTCAAACATAGAAAAGCATATTTTTTTATAATCTCACTACAATGCATTCTAGAAGCTATTTAAAATTCATGACTCCGTGTACATACATACATACATACATATACACGCACCAGCGACCAGAACACCCGCTTTTCGCCGAATTACTTACTGAGTATTTTTAATCTGAAAACCCAATATCACTTTACCCGACCCGGAGATCGAACCCGAGACCTCAGCACAGCAGTCATGACGCATGCGCAATAACAACTGTGCCACCGAGGCAGTCTCTAAAATTTGTCCACCAACAAAAATTCCAAGTACGTCCCTGATTTTTTATAATTTTTAACGCAGCTGACAATCCGAAGCTTTCCGTTAGCGCACGCGTTATACATAAAGTACTGCGCCAGTCACAACCGCGAGGCGCTGCGTCAGGTGTACGTGCAGGAGGACGACTTCCCCGGACAGGCTGCGACGCACATCCGGGATGCCGTCGAACAAACCAACCCAGGGAGCATCGAGGCTTCGCTCATATCGGCCCGGGAGTGCTATAAGAAGGGCAAGAATGATTTTGGTGAGCATTGTCTTTAGTAGTTTCTTTACATACATACATATACACTCACGCCTATAATCCCCGAAGGGGTAGGCAGAAATGTAACCAGTACACCCACTTTTCGCCGAATTTCGGTTCCATAATGTGATAGGGGGCGAGCCTATCGCCATACCGGGCACAGATTCCAGACTCCGGGCTAATACTGAGAATTTCTAGATAAAAAAACCCAATATCACTTTACTCGACCCGGGGATCGAACCCGAGACCTCAGCACAGCGGTTGTAACGCATGCGCAATTACAACTGCGCCACCAAGGCAGTAGTTTCTTTATTTAAAACTATTTTATTAACCCCTTTCTATCATCGGACGACAAGAGACTCGGCGAAGCGTCATCGATACATGGTTGATATTCCACCAGTGCGCACGAAGCCATTTGCTAGTACATTTATCATGCGCACCGCTAGAGAGTGGAACTCTTTGCCGGAGTCTATATTTCCCGAAAATTATGACCTGGGTATCTTCAAGTCAAGAGTGAATAGGTATCTTCTAGGCAAGCGTGCTCCACCGTAGACCACATCATCACTTACCATCAGGCGAGATAGTGGTCAAACGCAAGCCTATTACGATTTAAAAAAAAAAAATAACCGACTTCAAAAAAAGGAGGAGGTTCTCAATTCGTCGGAATCTTTTTTTATGGATGTTCCCCGATTACTCGAAGACGCCTGGACCGATTGGAGAAATTATTTTTTTGTTTAAAAGGGCATACTACCCAGGTGGTCCCATTGACACAAAGTCAGGATCTGATAATGGGATCTCAGAAAAACCGAGGGCGACCCTCAAATTTTATAGCGACGCATAGTGTTTTTTTATTGAAGTCTGTGTATTGAGGCGATCATAATGGTTTTTTGTATTCACAAATCGTGAAAATTACGTCGAATTCCAAGAAATTCCTGTGAAGTTTGCAGACCCAATATATAAAAATGTGTGGATAATATAGCTTCCTTACGAAACTTTCTGTCGCAATAGAATTTCTCTAAGTATTTTCAAATATATACAAATGTTTAAAAACGGTACCGATTTATACTGCGGTTTGGAAATCTACTAAACCTATCCAAATGATACTTAAAGAAATATTATAGCATCCTGAGGGATCGCATTATAGCCGCATTTTCGACTTTTCTAATAAAATTACAAAGAAAACCCATGAAAATGCTTTGTATAAATGTTAAGCGCTCTGCCGTCCAGGAAGAATATTAAGTAGCGAGATATAACTATCTCCCGCTGGCCGCTACTCGATACAATCATGGAATGCGCATAATAATGTCACAATTTTTTGATTGTTTTATGTTTAATATATCGCAATTTTGAAATATACTTTCTAGGTGTGTCTGTCTGCGAGGATGCTCGTAAACTTTGTAAACAACAGTCTAGTTTACAAGAGACGTACGGGACCAGTTTCGTTGGCCTCTCGCTACAAGACTCGGTGATAAAACTCCTGGATCAAGGTGAAATTAAATTAGCGGATAAACTGCGATCTGAATACAGGATGCCTGACAGAAGGTATGTTATACTACTGTATTGAAAGACAACAATCATGTATATTTCCATAGAATACAGTATTTTCTTAATTTTTCTTCACTCTCTGCGGTGTTGCACAAGTTTGAAAAATATTGTTACTTAGGCTTCGAAACCGATGAAGTTTTAGTTGCTAATACCAGACTTGGCAAACATAATTGATGTTTGTGATTTCGATTCGGAATATTAAATATAGCTGTATATAATAACAATTTGCGCCTCATATACGATAGACTCGCCACTTACATATACTTTACATCATGGGACTGAAATAAGCTCAGCAACCATGATTGTACGTTGAAAAAAGAAAAAAGTTTTTTTTTTTAAATGTTGTGCTTGACAAAAGAAAATAAATTAAAATTAAACATCGCACCTCTACCTACCTTAGGATACAGACATGAGCTTAGGTGATGTTTTGTTAAAATCTGTTTTTATTTTCAAGGTATTGGTGGCTACGGATCCTCACGCTTGCAGAGAAGGGTGACTGGCCGGAACTCGACAGATTCTCCAAATCTAAGAAGTCGCCTGTTGGATACGAGCCGTTTGTCGACGCGTGTCTCAAACATAACCAAAACGATGAAGCGCTGAAGTACTTGCCGCGGTGCAGGGACGATATTAAAGTCAAATACTATGTCAAAGCAGGGTGAGAGTAAACACAGATCAGTCGAACATATAATATCGGTGGGCGGGCTAATTGAAATAAGCGTAATTTTTTTAAATATACAGGAGAAAGATTTAAAGTTTTTTTGTTTTTAAGACAAAAAATCACTAAAAAAGAATTGCGTGGATTTTATTAAAATTAATATATAACTTCTGTAAACACGTACTGCATCTTTATGACTTCTTTTCATGCATTTATACGCATTATTTTCAAAAAAATCGTTTTATCCGTTGATTTGAGCGCGTAAAAAGTGCACAAAAAATAGGCTGAAAAGATGCAGAAAGATTTGCTAATCCCGAATATGTATATAACTCAGTATCAAAAAATGACGTTTAAATGAACTAGCACGCCAACCTTCAATATATTCTTCACCAATAAAACAATGCTTTTGTCGGGAATATCAGAAAATACGAGGGACTGTTGCCTCACGAAGTTACTCGAAATATGTGTTAATTATGGATCTTCAGAACATGTGCCCTGAATCCGCGTACTTTGAATACGTTGAAACTTGCTACTTAACACCTGCGCTATGGAGGCTGTGAAAAGTCTCATTCAATTGTCATTATTTCTGAGATAAGATAGTTTAACTATTATCATTTTCTAGTGAGAGTAAAACGGAAAACATTAGATCTGCCTATTTTTTTGTTTTTGGGGGGTCAAGGCCCACATATCTTTTTGTTAATTCAGCCCTACATTACAAACAAAGCATCTTATCTATTTAAAAAATAACCACCTTAATTCTTTCCCAGGTTCTACGAGGAAGCTGCAGAAGTGGCTTTCGAACAGAAAGACGAAGGCGCTTTGCTGTTTGTTCAAAATAAATGTCCACTCCATGAATTAACTAAACACGCCAAAATATCAGGCCTGTTAGAACAACTAGTCACTAAGAAGTAATGATTTGTATAGTTAATTGTTTCAATATGGTACTGCGATAAATGTCATGCGCTTCGGCCCTCTTCGTTTTAGTCTCGAATTAATACATTAATAACATATACACTCACGCCTGTAATCCCCGAAGGGGTAGGCAGAGGTGCAACCAGTACACACACTTATCGTCAAATTTATTACGGGCCTATAATGTGATAGGGGGGTAGTACCGGACACAATTAATACGAATATGAAAATACCATCAGTTAATGATGGCCATACAAACCAGGCCAATAACTTGAGAGAACTATAAATATATTGTAATAAGACATGTAAACATTTCATTAATCATCATTCCATTATGAAAAAGTATATTCATTGAAAGCTATACTTTGGCCTAATTAAAAAATTCACAACTCCTTTTCAGAAAATTTTACACGAGAGAAAATAATACTGTTTATTTTTAGATATAAATACACCCAACAGTCACACACATAGTTCTGATCGCATACTAGGTAAAACCTGTATCGAGGGTATCAACAACTACGAGGGACTACGGTCCCACAACACCCAGACCTGAAAAGAATTATCTGTCACACAAACATTTGTCTCGGTGCGGGAATCAAACCCACGGCCTCCCGTTTCACAGCCGCCTACTCGACCATTGCACCACGGAGGCTGTCATATCATCAATAATTTTACTAGAAAGTGGATTAACCTATTTGTATTATACAGAAATAGTCAATTTTGTGTTATTTTGCGGGAAATAAGAACTACTCCATTCAGTCGAAGAAATGTGAACTGATGGCATTAAAAATCAATATAGAATTTTTCGGTGTTACGCATTTTGATAATTAGGCTGACGTATAGTTATATTTTGTTTATTGATGTAATGATAAGGCCGTGTTGTTTTGATAATATTCAAGTTTTAACTATTATAAAATCTTTTTTCATAATCAAATGTGAAGTAATCACATAATTTCAGCTGTACACTTAACTATTGAGACCATTTGGTTTAAAAATCAAGTCTCTGTATTTTTAACCACTCTCGGATCATCCGGACACCGGTGTCCAGTCAAAAACGGACAATACTCGTCCTTATTGGCGTGCGTATAAAGCGTATTTGTAACGTTAACATTATGGTAATAAAATTGATTGTGGCTTGTATCTTACTCACTACTTTCTTTTTGCGAACCCGTGTTCTTGTGATCTGTGAGAGGTTAAAACGCGAAGATCTTTTATTAGACCAAGGTTTTTTGAAGGCGGTTTTATTTTTATTTATAAACATTCACTTTGCCACACGTGCAGAGATGAATTGAACTATTTATATCCCATCATGTAATGTATTATGTGTAAAACTTGTATATAATATAAAAGAAAATAAAAGTCTCATTACGGTTGCCATTTATTTTATTAACTGTAAATATAATGAATTAAACAATCATTGTACGGTAATTATTCGCTTAGAAAACAGTGTTGAGAGACCACGGATCCATTTACAAACAAGACACAGTACATATATTTGGTAAGTATTTAATCTACACATTAATAATTTATTGAAATAGAAAACCACACCATCGGTATATTTCCGCACTGCGAAAAGTTATCACCTATGTACATATTTAGATAAATTTTCATCATTTTTAATTCCGAAAATAAAATCAATGAGTATTTTTTTTGTAACAGAATCTATTTTATATGTTACTCACAACCGTTTGTGGACATTTTATTCAGTACTAAATAGAATTTGAACGGAAACTACGAAACGAGTTTAAAATACAAGCCTATAGGTGCTCCGCATTTAGATTTGAATAGTGTATAGAAAGGAACATGTAACTGTTAACATTTATATAATAAGGTATATGCATAATGAGTTGTAGAAAATCTATATATTAATGTACGGGAACACTTCATTTTTATTATTCGTCAGCAAGTGACGCATATCAATTTTCTTTAATATTTATCCAAACCTACCAACCTCTATCACAACATTCAAAATTGGTCGTTTTAATTGACTCACACCAACTGACAAAAATGTACCCTTTCCTTGATGAATCCAACATTTATTTTTAATAAATGTAAGTATATTATAGAAAATATGTTCACGCCACAAACACTGTTGGATTAATTTAATTAATTCCGGAGCCTTTAATATAAAAAGGAATAAGCAGCTTTAAGCATACAGGGAAATACATTGCCAGCGTTTAATAAATATAATCGGCGCTTTATTTTTTATACATTTTATCTTTTTTTCTATAACACTAATATTGCGAAGCGCGTAAATAATATAAGCGTACAGTTTCCTTAAATATTGTAATCTATTCTCGTTTGTGGCGCGAACGTAATTTCCAATAAAATTAATTTAATTTTGAAACATGAAAAATATTAAATCTCTAGCGTAAGAAAATTCATGAAATTTTAAATGACCATTGACAAAATTATATACAATTCTATATAGATACATAGTGTATCATTTTCAAACTAAATACGCACCATCGCGGCGTGCTATTACAAAAGCGGCTAACTCAAGCGCGGCTTCGTAACAAAGCCAGTGTGTGGAGGCACCTTAAAAATGTCTTTCATTACTGTAGTAATAAATACAGACGAATATTCCAACTATCAGTCTTAAATCAAACAATAACTAACAATGTTCAATATGAAACTACACGAAAATTAAATATTACCTGAGCAGTTCAACGAGAAATCAATTTCACATAATATAAACTTTACGTAAAATAAATTATTACACATCCTTCATACATGCAAATCATATGACACATACCATTCAGTTAACTTTGGTAAGTAATATTACATACAGGTGAAAATAATTATATAGGTATATAACAAAATGAGATGTGTCGAGTAGGTAAGTAGTAGAGTAGACCTAACTTCGGAATACTGGCGAAAATCCTGCGAAATCACCCAACTTGACATGCAGTAGTCATCTAACGACCAATTTCAATAAACGATCTTAATTCGAAACTACAGATCGTTTCGACAAATGAGCCAGTAAGAATTAAGCTTAAATGACATAGTTTAATTGTTTTTTTTTGTTTTTTACTATAAATAGGCTTGCGTGTGACCACTATCTCGCCTGATGGTAAGTGATGATGTGGTCTACAATGGAGTACGCTTGCCTAGAAGATACCTATTCATTCTCTCTCTTGATTTCATCTCTTGATTAAAAGATACCCAGGTAATTATTTTCTGGTTGGATCTGGAAATGCGGATTGAGATTGCTATTGAAATTGGCCTTAAGTTAGCTTAGTTCAGATTCATCAGAGAATAGAACTCCACAAATTGTCTGTTTACAAAACTTTACAATTAAAGTTGCAAAGACATCGACCGCAAATCGTCGAAAAATTAGATTTTCGAGAAATTAAAAACACATTTTCGAATCGTTTTTGAATAATTTTAGGGAGTTGTAAAATCACCTATCTTTGGTAACCACACTAGGCATACATTCTAATCCAAATATCACACATTTTACCCGTTAAGCACCATCCTCAAGTAGTCTTACGATATGTACATTCACCCATAAAAGTGTATTCATTTATTGGCACTACAGCGATTTAAATTAAAATACCGTCGAAGCAAAAACACTCTTGTTTGTTATGTGGGTGATTGTATACATCTTTATGTATGTGTGTGTGTTTTATTGTAATTTTACATTGCATTTTTAACTATCAAGTTCCCTTTTTTTGTTTCTTTTGATACTGTTTTTTTTTGTTACCAGTTATTCATAGCTAATAAAGTAAATTATAAATTAGTCATATTTAGGATAATGTGAATTAGTTATAAAGGATGTATTAATATTTGTATGCCTTATGAACAAGGTATTTAAAAAATCTAGGTATAAACTAAAATTTTAAATGAACACAGAAAATTCGAAGAAATATAAACTATTGACTATCCAAAGGGTATAAAATATAAATGTTCATATAACGTCAAAATATAATTATAGCGAAAAAAAATTCGGCTTTATAAATGAAAAGGTACGCAATAATAATAGTGGGTACTCATTTACTAAGCATGTTAAATCATTATGGATTATATGAAAATTAATCATATCATAGATATATATATTTATGCAGTCTTAGGTTTATATTATAAATAGTATATTGCAAAAAAGATTGTCTATTTTATAGACACACACACATACTTCTATAACCACACTGGATCCTTCACTCATCATTTAACAGTTTTAAATAGCCCAAACTATATTTGTCTATAAATCCAATGTCATTTTGATTTAGCACCTTACCAATTTAATATCATCCATACATTTTTAATTCATTCCTTACATTGACGTTGAGTTTTTTGCAGTTTTAGAATCGAGTCCTAATGCTGTTTAATAATTAATAAAATTATAAATGTAGAAGATAGTATTATAACGACATAAAATCTTATTGTCAATTTAAGAGGCAAAACTATTAATACATCATCTCGTTTTAAATTACCATAAAACTTGAAACGCGGCTTTTCCAAAACCACAAAAAATCAACGCAAACACGAAAAGGTCAGATATGAACTTCTTACGAAATAATATATGAATATGTATTTCGTACGGGGCTCAATTTAGTATCATTTGAGTTACTATATTAATACAAATAATATATATTCAGCTGAAGAGTCCACGACACTGAGAATAATAATGCACTTAGCACGGCCCCAAAAGAAAGACATATTCTAATGACACATCTCCAAATTTCAGCCTTAATACTAAATACACGTACGCTTAAAAGCATTTTTTTTTTGTTTTTTTTTCTATATATTATATCACATTTAACGAGTATATTTTTTAATTCTAGCTTAAAATGACAATGCATTTTTTTTATTTTCCTCTTATCTATAAAAATCTAACAGTGTGAGAACTAAAATAATGGATAATATAAATAAATTTACGTGGAACATACATTAAGTACGCAAACATTAGAAAACAATGGCACGAAAGGGACACTACTAATGACGACACACGCAACACTGACATTACAGATCATGTGTATAATGAGTAAATGACACATCCAATAATACACAGACAAGTATTTACGAGGCTAATACCAATCCAACCCAGTAAGAGAAAATCGGTCTTCAATGTACAAAAATATTGGCTCACTATCGCCTTAAATTTTGGTCTTGGATAAATCAAATATAGCATAACCTCCATTAATACCAGAGAGACCCCGTGTGTAGACTGAAATTTCAAAGCAAACACAATAAATATTTTTTTCTGTTATATTTAAAAAATAGCTTGTAATAATCATTTTCAATCGATTTCTTAAATCGAATGTGGACACAGCCCTTAATAAATAATATTACAGCGGGGATAGAATAATTTCTATCGAAGCATGCATTGATATTGTCGAATAATTAAGTACAGATCATTGTACGGCTCACTCCGATATTGCATGTACTTAAATAAAATAATAAGACGTAAACAAGCCCCCACTGCACGCTCATTTACAAATAAAAACATTAAACAAACCATTCCAATAAATTACATATACAAACTAATCAACGAAATTGCAAACTCAAACAACTTAAATAAATAACTTTCACTAAAACTGTTATAAATCACCAAATCAACTGAACGCGCGGAGGGAATGACTAGTGCAACTGAACGCAAGCTTCAAGCGCATGAGACCAATCCTTACACCTCCAACACGCAAATGATAATGAACATTTTTTTTACTTTTTTTACAATAGGAACTGTACATTCGTGACTAATAACTAATGACTTTTAAATTCGTTACGTCGCACTGTAATCCTCTCGGTCGCAATCAGTTAGTTCCGCTGGCGTACGGCGGCGCTAGTTGGTACGACTGGGCATTCTGGACGGTCACCTTTGGCGACCGCTCGAATTTCTTATCTATGGGACTGGACTCGGGCGTGGAACTCGGCGTGAGTAGGCCATGACGCATCTGCGACTGATTCGCGCTGATTATGTTCAGAGTGGTGAGATTGTGCTTGGGAATGGTGAAAGATGGCAGTTCCTTGGTTTTGATGGTATCGTATATGCGGACTAGTTTGTTACCGTCAAGGTCGATGTTGAGTGGTCGAGTGGCTGGCGATGCGGTGACCACGAGGCTGGCCACCTTGGGAGGCACCGCGGTGGAAGTCGACGGATGGCTGCTAGCAATGTGCTGAGTTATGGAGTGACTCTTAAGCCCTTGTGCTGTTTTGTAGCTTTTGCCGCATTGGCATTTGTAGGCCTTTTTTACTCTGCAACATTGATATTTATCTATTAGTAAAATATTTTATTTAAAACCGTACAAACACTTTTATACGCAACTGTCTTCGTTACTTCAAATTCGAACTTTTATAATTACGCTATAGATACTGAGAACTAAGACTATGATTACAGGTACCTATTTGACACTATACAAATTTTATTAACCGACTTCAAAAAAGGAGGAGGTTTTCAATTCGTCGGAATCTTTTTTTTATGTATCTTCCCCGATTACTCGACCACGCCTGGACCGATTCGGGAAATTCTTTTTTTGTTTAAAAGGGTATACTTCCCAGGTGGTCCCATTGGAACCAAGTCAGGATCTGATGATGGGATCTCAGAAAAATCGAGGGCAACCCTAAAATTTTATAGGGACGCATAATTTGTTTTTATTGAAGTCGGTGTACTTTTTATGAATTAAAAAACTTTTACTTATTATTGTAATATTAAGACACAGAATACCCATTTCTTCCAAAAGTACTCTTGTGCGGTCAGACGTTTCTTTGGTCCCGGAATGTATTTTTTGTTGTAATGATCCGATGCCGACAGAATCGGATATTTTCTAGAGATAAATGTTTAAAAGTAAGGTTTATGAACTTAAAGTATCTGCCAGCCTGCCACGACCTCTTAGAGCAGTGTTGTAATATTACAAATTTGTAATTATTATGTTTGTGGCAATAAAGTGTTTTTTATTATTACAATGAGATTTTGTACCATGAATTCGCATTGTAATATTACAAGGTATTAATTACGAGGTCGGGGTAGGCCAGGGGGCCTACTTTCAGGGGAAAGTATTGCTATAAAACTTATGACGGATTGCATAATTGAACAACTTATATATTAAATTTACTTACTTTCCGTCTTTCTTGTGTCCGTTCTTTGAATGGTATTTAATGCCATTGACGTTCTTGTATCTCTTCTTACAACCTGGGACCGGGCAAGCGAATGGCTTCTCTTGTGCGGCAGGGCCTAAGGCACCGGTGGACGCGCTTGCGTTCATCCTGAATCAATATAGAACACCCTGTATAATAGCAAAGGACTGACCTACATTCATTGTTTAAACAACTTCACACCCACATTATTTATGTAAAATATTAACACCCAACAGTCACACACATAGCCTGACCCCACCCTAAGATACGAGTCTTGTGCTGTGGGTATCAGGGACTACGGGAGACTTTCGGCCTCACAACACCCAGACCCCGGACACAAATATCTGTCTGTCACACAAATATTTATCCCGGTGTGGGAATCGAACCAACGATCTCTAGTTTCACAGCCGGGTACTCGCCAACTACGCCACGGAGGCTGTCATCAATCATCACCAATCGGTCATTGGTGAATATAACTCTTTTCATATTACAGTAAACAACACATGATACATACTTGACGCCATAACGTAGAATAAACTCTGAACTGTACTCCTCCACGGTTGTCCAAGAGTCGTTGCTGTCCTCAGACGGACTCATCATTTCGTCTTCGTCCATCTCGCTTCCTATAACAACAACAATGTTGTTTAATGTATTTAATTTATTTATTGTAACTTCCATAATCAAAAATCTACTGCTATTTTAAAAGTTGACTGATTGAATTTGAAAAATATTGACAGGAATTTAAGACAATTTAGCGAGATACAATCTATCCCCCGCTACTCAACACAATCCATGCCGGTCTGTTTCGGTGAAGAAGCGGTCGAGGGTCTAGTGTCAGAGCACTCAGAAGGCCGCAAAACGGAAAAAACAAAACCTACAACCAGCAAGTGAAATTATTTAACACAGAGCTTCCCAAACTGATTTGTACTGCGACGCCCTTGAGACCTTGTCATTTGGGACATCACATTCTTCAATCTTCTGGGAATAATTTATTTGACCTAGGTTACGTAAGTATAACGTAACTATATAATACAAATACTGTTATTGTTTTTGTGATCAGCCCATTTTTTTTACATGCATTGTTTTCGTCAACCATTAAAGCGTGTGGTATACACAGAAAACTTCAAAGTCAGAGGTTCTCCAGGGGTTATGAATGATATCGCGACATCGGCCTCGACAGTCCGTTCCGCTCTCTACTAGATCACCGCTTTTGAGCACGTCATAGAAGTAAAAAAACAATTGACGACAAAGAACGGAATTTCCTTTGCTGTACAACCTTGTCTCGTTCTTTATGCAGATCAAAGCCAAAAATACGCACGAATACAACTAATTATGCGGAACAAAAATGCTTATGTTGACCTCTACTGTCACGTTAAAACAACCCCTGGAATAAGTGCATAACAAAGGTCACAGCTCATTAGAGCCGCCCGGCATCCAACCCGCACCGCCTCGCCTCGTGCGATTAGTATTCTTTATATGGACCTTTATAGATATGCGCTCACTGCATCAAGTCGATCCGGCGCGGTGACGCTACGGAGTTGATGGACGGTGCGGGTCGGATGCCGGGTGGTTCTAATGAGCTGTGACCTTAAAGATGCTTTAGGCGCAAGTAGAATTAGGTGTCAAATAAAATCTGTCCATATTTTATGGGATATTTATTTTTATTACTGCCTCGGTTGAGCAGATTTAATTGCGCATGCGTTACGACTGCTGTGCTGAGGTCTCGGGTTCGTTCCCCGTTCGGGTAAAGTGATATTGGGTTTTCCTATTTAGAAATATTCAGTAACACTTCGGAGTCTGGAATTGTACCCGGAATGGCGATAGGCTCGCCCCCTATCACATTATGGGACCGAAATTCGGCATGTGTATGGTTAAACCTCTGTCTACCTCTTCGGAGATTACAGGCGTGAGTGTATATGTATTAATAAGAAAATAAATTTTAGAACGTACGAAACTAATAAAAGAATAATTATCCGTATTACGTATACACGTCTTCGATGACATCACATCACGTAGCCACTAGCCTCAATTATCATAAAGCATTATACCTTCGTGCACTATTCAATTACCTATTTAATATTCTATTCTAATTACGCGTACCTATACGTTTAATTGATTTCATGGTCAGACTTTGTATACAATTCGCAATATGAGCGGAAACGCCCCTTCGGCGACCCAAATGAATTCACAATGAAATAGAAAATATAACGCATAAGCACCGAAGACTAGGACCCTAGGACAGAAAGGATTCCGAAATATCGGAGCTCAATGAAATTGAAATTTGAAAAATTTACACTTTCATCTCCAAGGAGTGTAATTAACGTGAAGAAAACTTCGTTGTTGACCTCTCCCCCAAAAATACTAAAGTTACATGCCTCCGTTCCATGTTAAAACCATAAGAAATAAGTGCATAAGATGCTTTAGGCGCTAGTAGAATAGGGTGTCAAGGCTAAGGCTGCATTTCCACCAGAGATGTGCAAGGTAGCTGAGCGACGCGAAGATGCGTAGCGACGCTTAGAAACGGTACGCGGATGAGCGATGCGGGGATGTGCAGTGTGTTAGAAAAATTCTCCATGTAGTCGGTGATATTTAATATGGTTAAATATCCAAAATCTGTGCTGTCTTCTGTATGTCAAAAGATCAGCAATAAATTCTGTATCTTCTGCCTCCATTTCTTCATCGCAAATTGATAAATATAAAAATGATTTTTTTCCACTGATCCATGTTTTCCATACACTATGGTTTTTTCCACTGATCCATGGTTTCTGTACACTATCTATCTATCTATCTCTAACAAACAACGTCAACGTTTTTCTCGTGCGTCCATCCCTAGGACACACCCCTCGCACACCTCTCTCGCACAACATTCCTAGCACATATCCTTCCCTTGTTTTGTATGAACAAAAACCTCGCTCCGCTGAGCCATTTCCACTAGGGCTGCGCTGAGCGAGGCTAGGTAAATGAAGTTATTCTATTGGTTCTTAACAAACACATCCCTCGATAAGGATCCTCGCACATCTGGTGGAAACGCAGCCTTAGAAGGCCCTGATAGATTAGAAATGTCGTATGGAAAAATACATCTTCGTGGGAATAACCCGATATTTCCGAACACAATAACGACTGCGATAATTTTTTTTGCGTTATAACGGGTCTAGAAGAGCCTTACCTCAAACTTAAAATAAACGTTTCTGCTTCTTAATATTTTTGCTTTATATAGGTACTTAATAATCTAATAAAATTGTTATTTACCTGTGGGAGTGTTGCTTCGTAGTGAAGGTGTTTTAGGTGCCGAATGAAGTCGCCGTCGAACATCGGCTACTGGGGCATTTTGAAGTTCGCGCCTCGATGCCTCCGTAAAAAATTTTAAAACATAACTTAGCGGAATACATGCCGGCTGAGAAGCTTCTTTTTGTTCTACAACAGCGGGATCGTAGTCTGAAATATAAATTTATATTGATGCAATGATTTAATCTTAATGAGTATATAATTATTCCCCCCTTTAATTATAAAACTAAGTGGCTTAAACTAAATTTAGAACAGAAACGAAACATAAACACAATGAACTAATTATAAATACAATAAACACACAAACAGTTAAATGTAATAAATTTTTGTCAATGTTAAATTAAAATTGACGCAAATATACATCAATGCTGACAACATGGAAACATTGATAAGACGTATATAGGGAGGGTCACGGATTACATTACAAGCTAGTGGAACAAAATATTCTTGGACATACGAATTAATGTTTAGTATTTACCTATATGAACATCTTCGATGTGCTCAATTAGGTCCGCTAGTCTTGGAAATGTTATGCCACAGCCATTAAATTTACAGATGTTTATCATAAAGACGGCCATGTCGTCCAAAGGTAACACACTAGTCAACGACAAGACCGTACTCTTTTATGT
Organism: Laothoe populi; assembly: GCA_905220505.1. Lineage (NCBI taxonomy): Eukaryota > Metazoa > Arthropoda > Insecta > Lepidoptera > Sphingidae > Laothoe > Laothoe populi. Next base: position 15,382,394 of record HG992159.1, read on the forward strand.
TTTAGTTATTATCAATTTTAAAAACATCCAATAATCAATATACTAGGAATTAGTTATTGTATTTAAAAATTATGAAATGTTTTTAATGGTCGTTTTAGTACTTATATATAATCGTAATATGATAATTGTAATAAATAAGTATCAAATGAATCTGTCATCTGCGCATATTGATCAATAGTTGGCTGCGCCGATCGGAACTCAGCAACATTTCGACCAATGGCGTTTGCGTGTTAGTGCTCCGTTTCATTTGACCACTCAGAAATTGAACATTCCAAAGGCCGGTCTCCTCCTTCTCGGTGTTCTTTGGTAAGTGCGGTGAAAAGCTAATCGTGAAAAAGTGCAGAATTTACAAGCCATCATTAAATAAAAAGTGATAGAATTGCTAAAGACGGGTTTAAAGTGTTTTCTAGTGCAGATATTTATTCGTGATATTGTAAGTTGTCATACAAAATTAAAAATATCAATAAACTTCGAAGTAGGATCGATGTATCGGCCATTTTCCGTAGATATTCATAATAACACCAAATACCTGTAGTTTAATTCAATAGATCTCGTTAAGCCACTGCTATACAGATGTCGGTATCGGTATTTTTATATAACAATATCGATTCCATGGCCTGTTGTCTCTGTTACGTAGACCCCCAAATTACGTAACTTATGCCGTTCGTCGGTCAAACTGTCAAATCCCGACTTAATTTTCCCACATTCGACTGTGAGACCTCATAGAGACTAGTACTTAACTCATCTAGTTCTACAATTATTTCAGTTGTCGCTCACCGCACCTAAAAAAACCAAAAATGCTGTACGCCGCTAGACTGATCGCCCCTGCAGCCAGGTCTGCCGTAAGTACACATTAATTTTATTATCTAATTTTCATTCTATTTCAGCAGAAAATACTTTGCCTATGATCTCAAGTATGTATGTGACATAGAGTATATGTATATATGTATGACCTTGTTTATTCAGTTGCAAAGTGCATTGCCGGTCTCATTATCCTTATGGAGATGGAAGCTGAACTCTGCTTTAGTGAATTTTGATTTCTACAGATAGTTTTATTGAAATTAACCTTCACTTTGAGAGTTATATAATTACATAATCAGCTGCGAATTTGTGTTTTTGCGATAACAATAGTTGAAGTTTTAAGGTTATTTTAAATCTGCGTCTAAAGAATCTGATTATACATGTTCAATATAATTTTGCTGCATTGCAGTATTGATTTTGTGGGTGTAGCCCTTATCGACTTTAGGGGCTAGCATAGTAAATCAGTTATAGGATTCAACTTCTTCAACTATCATTACAATTAATAGTGTGGTGGCTACTGGCAAAAATTTCCAAAATTATATTTAGAGAATGACTGTCTACAGATCTTCAGCAACACAGCCCTGGTGCGACCACTCGCAGCAGTCCCCACACAGTCCCACCTTGTGCCTGCTGCCCCTGCCCAGCTGTCAGCAGTGCGCTCCTTCCAGACCACATCGGTCACTAAGGACATTGACTCTGCGGCCAAATTCATTGGTGCTGGTGCCGCGACAGTGGGTGTAGCTGGCTCTGGTAAGCACTTCTAAGATTCTTGTCTAACATTCTAACATATTTGCTTGTTTTGTCACGTTGCATCCCATTTTGGTTAAGTGCTTCATCTATAGTTTTTACCTATGTGTAACTGTCACTGCTACTTTAAAACCTAAATTAAAACAATCTTTAAATGTATAACTTTTATACATTTTTAAACTTTGCCTATAACTTCACATGGGAGTTTTCCTGATTGCATAACATAAAACTTATACTTATTTGACTGTAGGAAAGTTACAAATGGGCTATAACTATTCACAATCTAATTATCATTTTCCTTACTAATAAGTCACATGTATATAAGTGCGATCTTAAAAATGTAGCACTTTTAAGGTTCACTCTAAGTTAAACATCACTAATGCAATATTAAGTTCTAGCTTTTCTCCAGCTTCCTAATTTACTAAGCACATTATGCATGCATAATCATGAATAACCATATAACCTTTTGTTCTGCAGTTCTAATGAAATTACTTTCGTTAAAAATATCACATATTAAAAGATTGACATGTACATAACCTCTCTAAGCAATTCCTTGTTTATTTCATATGGACTGCAGAATTTTTTTGTCCCTGCACTAACTCATAGCATTAATTGTCACCTGCAGGTATTGGTATTGGTGTGGTGTTTGGATGCTTAATACTTGGCTATGCACGCAACCCCTCACTCAAGCAGCAAATGTTCTCATATGCCATCTTGGGATTTGCATTATCTGAAGCCATGGGGTTATTTTGTTTAATGATCGCATTCTTAATGTTATTTGCCTTGTAGAATTACTTTTATAATGTTTATGTACAGTGTATATTGTGTATAATGGAAATAACATTAGATTTTGTATGTGGCATCATTTGCCAATAATTATTATGACTGCTGCAAGTTTTTTTGCTGTGGATATTATTAATAGGTGAGCCGGCTTCTATTGGTTTGTAGTTAGAGTAGTAGGATAATGTAATGTAGTTAGACTGTGTTTGTCCATTGACATATCATTTTGAGTTACTAATGGTTGTTTAATATTACAGGTGCTGGTATCGGAACAGTGTTCGGTTCCCTCATCATTGGTTATGCCAGGAACCCCTCCCTGAAGCAGCAGCTGTTCTCATACGCCATCTTGGGTTTCGCCCTGTCTGAGGCTATGGGTCTCTTCTGTCTTATGATGGCGTTCCTGTTGCTGTTTGCTTTCTAAGCTATTATTTATAAGAACACTACTACTGCCATCCTACATAATGAGGTTTCAGTGTATACAATCTGGAGTGGACGGCCGTGGAATCAAGTGTGAAACCTCACCCTCATAGTGATGCAAGGACTGTGTGTAAATGTGTTACACTCTAGTGCGCGTCATCAGGAATGCAATTTATTTAATTATGTAGTATAAATGAAAATCTGCAAATAAAACGTTGTACGTAAACATTATGCTGAAGCTACTGTTATTTCTATTCCTGATTACTGTAGATTATTGTCGAAATATGTTACACAAAAAGCTCACAAAATATACCTAAGGTTTTGTTCAGCCAGTGCGCGAACATTGTCATTGCCTTGGTGTATCTGTTATCTTGTTGGAAGTGTCTACATCTATACTGTACATTTTTAGCGCGAATAAATGATAAAAACTTAAGGGCATGTGTTGTCAATCACCTGCTGTACATTTTACTGAATAGCTTGAGGCTTATGAAACCTAATTACTCACTGGATGCAGAAAAACACTTTCCTAATTCTCTATAACATATACTGAAGAGCTTTCTTTGAAATAACTGAATAAAAGGCAAGAATAATGAGAATGAATGCCTAATGTAATACAGACATTGATTCATTTAAGACTAAAATTTTACGAAACGCTTTTATTTTGACCTGACCATAAGAAATCCAACTACGATTTCAAAAAGATATATAGCAGCTTATAATAGATTTTACGATCGATACAAATGAATAATTAATCACAGTAGGGCAATTTATTTGTGGTCAGTGTTTACCTACTGCCGCTGCCGCCGTATAATTTGGTACAAGATTGTAACAAACCTCCCGTACACAACGGAGGGAGCTAGTGTCCGCACGTGATTTTCTCGTAAAATAATAACGTAAGCTAAGGTAGACAACCTCATTAAAACAGATCTTGCATTCAGCAATGGCGTAGGAATAAGTTAGCATAGCATTCCTGGTTGGAAATACCTAACTATTCCCACTTGCTAGCAAACAAAGTTCATAGACTTATGGGGGTTGGTTTGGTCCACCACAACCACCCACCAACCCAACCCACCCTCTTACTACACCTATGCGGGTAGCAACCCCCATCGTTATTACGTAACAACAATACAACCGTGTGTCTGAAGGGGTAAAGTAGATCTATGATTCGTATAAATCAGTTAGCCTTCTCTTCTCACCACAGATATTAAACTTTAGTTTTTTATAATTCAGATACTTGTGCGAGGAACTGCTTTCTTATAATATTGAGCACTTATATAAACTGTTGAGACAGAAAATTTGAAGCCATAAGTAACATTTATATTATACTAGCGGGCCCGGTAGACGTCGTACTGCCCGTAAAAGCAGCGCCATCTGCCGGGCTGATTTGTGAATGTAAACCATCCAGGGGGCCACACAACGCATACAAAAAACATTCAAATCGGTCCAGCCGTTAAGGTGTTCAGTGACATACACACTTACAGTAGAATTATATATATATAAAGATAATCAATAACTTCTCAGTAATTCTGTAATAATAAATACACATAAAATCGAGGGCGTGGTGTGCCCTGGAAGTAGGGATCGAAGCATTGACTTATATTCTATAGACACGAACTGTCGAAGAAAAAAGATGTTCCAAAAACCTTGTCCGCCCACTAATGCCATCTATTAATTTTACTAAGAACTATTTGGAAGTTATAACTCCCATCACTTTCTCTCGAACGGGACTTTCCGCGCGCCAAAACGGGACTATATATACCTAATGAATTTAGTTGTGAAAATTCCACCTATTCATTTTACTAAGAACTATTTGATAACTCAGTCACTGTTTCTAGAACGGGACTCCGCGCGCGAAAACGGGACAAACTATATAATGAATTTTGTTGTGAAATATAAACTTCCCGTATTCAGAATTGAAATTAATTAATACTTATTGATATTACGCTCTAAACGTTATGAAATTATGTTATTTATATACTATTAACAGTTTCACTGGAAATCAATTTAAGGCAGATTTGTTCGGGAATGTCGCTACAACTAACTAAAATTAACCCGACACTGAAAGATGCAATGTGGTTTGCATTCATATGTGCCATGAAGCATACTAACGTCGGTGCAGTGTATACACCGCGACTCGGTGGAACATAATGTTTGTTCTGGTCGCCGCATCTAGTACGTAGTACATATAGATCGCTGGATCGAAGCCACAGCTTCTATCTGGTATTGTTTCCTACCGTAGTCTTCGCCGTTTCATGTAAAGTAAAGGTAAGTACACACGTTTGGAGAGCCACAGGGTGCGAGACCTACTCGATTGCTATTTTCAGAATAAATATTGAACACAGATTAAAATACCATCACCAATATTTGCGTACACGACATTAATATCTCATAATTTTAACTATTTCGGTTATTGCCTAATATTCTCGGTGGAAAATTACAGTATGCCTACATTAGGGCGATCCTAAAAAAATAATAAGGATGATTGATGGAACAATATTGTAGATGACAAATGATAACGCACAATACTATGCTTAGGCTTATGAGGGGATGGATAGTTAAAAGTGGTAGACCTACGCAGTAGTTTTGTCTGCAGAATGAATGAGCTAGCTTGAACGAAGGCAAGTACCATGTCGCATCTCTAATTGGCAGCTTGTAGGTTCATGCGGTAACTACAATTCCGAAAGCTAAAATATAAATAAATACAACCAAGTTTGTAGAGCCACGCTGTAGACAAATATGTCTGAATGAATCGGCCGGCTCGACCGGGGTAGTACCACTGTCTCACAGAAAACCAACGTAAGGTGAGTTTACTGTCGCGTTTCGTATGGTAAGTGATAGATATCCGGAGGCCCAGATTCCCCCTTCCCTTCCCTAATCCCTATTCCTGTCCTTTAAGGCCGACAGCGTATACGTGATACTTTCGGTATTGTGTATGTTCATGGGCGGTGGAGATCACTTAACATCAGGTGACCCACTGGCTCGTTTGTCAGACTATGCTATAAAAAAAATACAACCAAGCGTCACACAAATAGTTCTGACTCCATACTAGGTAAAACCTGTATCGTGGGTATCAACAACTACGAGGGACTACGTTCCCACAACCACCAGACCCGAAACAAATATCAGTCGGTCACAAACATTTGTGTCGGTGCAGGAATCGAACCCACGGTCTCTCATTTCACAGCCGGCTACTCGCCTGCCGCGCCACGAAGGCTGACGTAAATATGGCTTACGACTTCAATGATTTCCGTAAACATCAAATGAAATTACCCGATCTATGCTATAAATCAAAACTGATAACTAATTACCTACATCTTTATGTATGTTACCAAAGGACGTGCGCGTAACTGTTCGTGTTTATACACGAAAAAAGGTAAAATTAAAGATTTGTAAATAAAATATCAGGCTTATTTCAACAATTTATTGCAAAGGTTTTATATTAAAAGCATCTAAGTGAATACCTCCGAAAAAAGTCAAATAAACCGCAGAGGTAAACACTTAAATATTCTCAGAAAAAGATTGCTAAACAGGTCCATGCATTCAAAATGCTGTTTTTTTTATAATTTGTCCATGTCAATGTGTGATCAAAATGAATGCAATCCAATAATTGGTTCGGAATGTATTCACTTTGCAAAACAAAACATCTCAAAGAAATGTAAAAACCAAATTCAACGCACACTGCATAAAAAGAATACATAATATTCATACCTCTATCGTTTGCTAATAACATCTTCTGTATTTGGTGTTATTAGATTTACCACTAATGTAATTATTAACCTTAACATAATTTCTCAGTCAACTCATCAGCTAACTAAAATTTAGTGTCCAAGGCAATATTACAATACTACAATTATTGTACATATAAAAATAAAGTAAATTTAGTGTCTACACTTTCTTGAGAAAACGCAAAAATTAAATTAAGGTATAAGCACAACATAATTTTAATGTCAGGCACATAACGAGCTTCTTCAAGTTAGGCTGAGAAATTGTATAAAAATATGCCACAGGATACCAAAATGCAAATACTAGACGCCAACGACCTAAGTCGAGGGAGCTCGATTCTTACAAAACACACTTACATACTCTCGGGATTTGAAATAAGTTCAACAATATAATAGCCGTACCATTTCTCCATCATAAACAATGATTGTAAACTTTTTACAATAATTTTACTTAGCCTACAGCAAAACAAAATAAGGCATTTCTCTACACGTGTCTATTTAACATAATATCCCATTTGAAACTGCTCATCACTCGTGGGTCGAGTCCTTGAAGGTGAAACTAGCTCTGTTATAATGCAATCTGAATTTTTGAGATCAACATTTGTAACATTATTTGGTCCAAAGTTTGTTTATAATATAATTGCCTTCATGAACTCGAGCCAAAAGCCAACTTACACGTTATATTTGGCTCAACATGCATCCCCATGAAGTCTATAAACTTTACATAACCACTCCGCCTTTTATATAAATCTTTTACAATCTATCCATGATATTCCTTTATATTATAACTATTTTTATAAATAATGTATTAGTTTAGTGTTTAAATTGCTTCTGTTTCAAAGTGGTTGCCCTTCGCAATGGTAATAGGTCCGTATGTTTCGCTTTGCTCTATTTTCAACACTTGATGTTTCTTGAGGACGAGTAAACTGTAAAATTTCTGCGCGACCTAAAAACCATAAAAATACTTGTAAAATAAAACGGAAGAACATTATTTATTTATATATGTCTTCAGATCGTATTAGGGGGGTAGTTGACACGTTTTTTTTAATAACCAATTTACATTACCTAAAATCTATTTTCAAAAGAATTTAGTAAATCCGAACAAAAATAAGTAAATTAGACGCCATTCAAATCTGCTGGAAGTTGTAATTGTCAAATGATACCTAATCCTGCATGATAGGAGCCGTGACGTCACCTCTCAGAATGGCCATAATATGGTGCTGTTGTGCGAGGAGATAATGAAATTTTCCCACCACGCACCCATTTTTGCTCTTACCGATATCCATACTAATACTATAAATGCGAAAGTAACTCTGTTTGTTTGTTTGTTACCTATTCACTACTAAACGGCTGACCAGATTGTGACGAAATTTGGCAAGCAGATAGATTATATGCTGGAGAAGGACATAGGCTATCTTTTTTCTCAAATAACAGTCTTGAAAGGGGTCAGATAGGAGTTCAAAATTTGTATGGGAAATCCATAATTCCTCAAGTTAGGGATTTGAAAATTCATATTTAGGCTTTTGGTAAGAAATAATTAAATACGTGTTTCAACGTTTTTACCAAATTATCCCTAAAAGGGGTGAAGTGAGGGGTTAACTTATGAGGTATTATTTAAATGTAATCTCAAGCTTCAGGCACAACATCTGAGAGTCAGGACGATTGCTATAGGTGCCTCAGCGCAGAAGACAACTCCTTAGATTGTATACTTCTGCTCCCGAAGATAACATCCACGCGGGCGGAGCCGCGAGCAACAGCTAGTTTAATATAAATATTGTGACCTTATTTTTGAAGCAATTTTGATTCTGTTTTCGCAAAAGGGTTTCTTTTGCGTATTATATTCGATTGCATATCGAATAAAGTACAAAATGAAACACAGGAAACTACCCCATTGTACAACATATAAATACTAATGCAAAAATTCTTACCTGCTTTCTGATATTATGTCTAGGCGCCAGATCTGAGAATGATAGTTCTAGTCCTGCGGCTAACTTCGGTCTCATGACTGCGAATAGTTGCGCTGCACGACGATTCAGTACACGCTCTTCGAACTGTTCGTCTGTTTCACCCGCCTCGCGTTCACCTTCTTCGGCCTATGGAACAAATAAAATTCAGTCATTTAGATATGCGAAGAAATCGTTACAATGTACATATTTACGAAAATAATTAATCCAAACTGTTTTAAATGGATATGCAACTGATAATTTCTTTTGTTATTTTAATTAGTAGTATACAAAAGCACTTACATTCTCAGGTGTAGGCGGTAAGTCGTAATCGTGCTGCGGACTGTGATGGCCATGCTGGTCTTCGTATCCCAAATTCGTCATTTGCATACCGCTCTGACATTATAAAAGAAAATATTATTAATGATGTACATCAAACGAATATTTGTTTATTTACATTAACATTTATTTTGCATTATGTCAACCCATACGAAGAATGACTCCCGAGTTCTGAGTAATAATTTATTACATTATGCAAAAAGCCACTGAATCAATTAGTCTAGTTAGTACATCAAAGATGAACCTGGTCACTTTGTTCAAGATTTTCTAAAATAATTTAATTTCGAATAAATCTTTTAAAATGTGGCAGATAGACACAAAGCGATTCTTTCTTACGTTGTGTAAAATGTGTCATGTTGACCTGGCGTTGGTGTGTAGTGTGGTGGAAGTGAGTTTTTTTTTATCCGGCACGGGAAAGTGACCACACTGCTCCTGCCACTATGTCGGGTTCTACACCCTGTGTACGATAGTCGCTATCCAGGGGGATATGAATATCCTGCCACCAGCAACAGAGCACTGATCAGGGAACAATGTTGGCGTGTGTATACCTGGTAGTCGTTGTGTGTATACCTGGTAGTCGGTGTGTATACCTGGTAGTAGGTGTGTGTATACCTGGTAGTCGGTGTGTGTATACCTGGTAGTCGGTGTGTATACCTGGTAGTCGATGTGTGTATACCTGGTAGTCGATGTGTGTATACCTGGTAGTCGGTGTGTGTATAGCTGGTAGTCGGTGCGTGTATACCTGGTAGTCTGTGTGTTCGTCGAGGCCGTGCAGTAGTGGCTCCAGCTGCGGCACCTGGTGCTGCACGTGGTGCGCGGCGCCCGGCAGAAGCGCCGACACCTCGCCGCCCAGCTGCGGCATCATCGGCATCTGCTCCATGCTGTGCTGCATTAGCGCCGCGTGCTGCACGTCTACACCACACACACAATCATCATCTATGGGTTACTCTTGACACTCTTGGTTACTCTTTAAAATTGGGATTGGGTTCGATAACTTTTTTTTAGTGCCTCGACAGAGGCAGACGGGCCACCTGATGGTAAGTAGTCACCGCCGCCCATAGACTTCTGCAATACCAGAGCACAGCAAAGCCGCTGCCTACCGTTAGCCGGTCAGTTCAGATAACAGACGAATAACAGGGTTATTAGCCCTGGATCAATTCCTAAAGCTACTGCATGAGTAGAACACAGCATACTGCATGAGTAGAACACAGTAATAAAAATAATTTTACAGATTTTATTGCGATTTTATATTACTACACGCTACTTCAGTTGTGAGCTATTAATGTCATTGCAAAAATAACACTGTTGGCGTCATCTGTAAAATACATTCACCAGGGCCATAATAATATAAGTTTTAGCTACAGAACAAGTTAGACCCACCAGGAGCATAACATCAATAATTTCCAATGTAAATAACAACTCACTCGGCGTCATACCGCCATGCTGTAGGCCAGCAGGCGTCATCCCTCCGTGGCCCAAACCAGCTGGAGTCATACCACCATGCTGTAGTCCCGCTGGCGTCATCCCTCCGTGGCCCAAACCAGCCGGCGTCATACCACCGTGTTGAAGACCAGCCGGCGTCATACCGCCATGTGTCAGACCTGCTGGCGTCATCCCGCCGTGGTCAAGCCCTCCTGGAAACAATTATTTTAACAGTATAGGTAAATTGAAACGTATAAACTGTAATAAATAAATAACACCCAACAGTCACACACATAGCCCCGACCCCACACTAAGATACGAGTCTTGTGTTGTGGGTACCGGGGACTGCGAAACTTTCGGTCTCACAACACCCAGACCCCGGACACAAATATCTGTCTGTCACACAGACATTTGTCCCGGTGTGGGAATCGAACCCACGGCCTCTTGCTTCACAGCCAGCTTCTAGCCAACGGCACCACGGTGGCCGTCAAAATTATTTTAAGAGTATAGATAAATTGAGACATATAGACTGTAGCCATTATTTTGTGTATTACAGCAGGTATAAGTTGAATGTGTGATTTATAAATTCTGCATTATTTAGTTTTAACTCAGTTCAGACTTGTGTTTTTTATCATTTTATTGAATAGATACTCCCAACAGTCACACACATCATTCTAGCCTCATAGTAGGTAAAATTTGTATCGTGGGTACCAACAACTATGGTCCCAAACAACCTGAAACAAATATCTGTCTGTCACACAAACAATTGTCTCGGTGCGGTAATCGAACCCACGGCCACCGAGTCTGTATTAGATGTATTATCAGTGTACCTGGCGTCATTCCACCGTGATGTAGACCAGCTGGCGTGAGACCTCCGTGTACAAGACCCGCGGGTGTCATCCCGCTGTCTAATCCTAAGCCAGGTGTCATACCTACAAAAGAGATAAATATTAAACTCAATTATAATCAACCTTCATTGACGTACTTCAACAAGAGATCTAATATTGGAAACACTTTGCATTTTAACCATTTCCATTATAGATAGCTTTACCAAGTGATGTATCTATAGAATCATACTGGGTTTTAGACCATTATTATCACAACTATATTACGTATAGGATCTGTAAAGTCACTTATCTTTATTTCGAAAATTACCCTACCCTTCACACACATTGTACCCACCATATGGTGGGTACAATGTGTGTGGGTACAAAGTGGACAATTTATATTTCCAACTCTTCCCTATATTTCTATTTGATTAATTTCGCTGCGGGCTAAAATACAGTCATTAAGCATGCCCAGAGACTCGCAGAGTTTCATTACTCGGTGTCGAAAAAATGCGTGCCATTGTTGATCCTGGCTGAACAGGAGTTACGATGGCGGGTGTGGGCGGGATAGTCTCATATATCGTGGTAAACCTATAATACTGTTATTATATTTTAGTTTTTACAACAAGTGATTCAGGAGGTATTACAAATTTTTACCTTTACGATGCTCTCAATGTATTATACGAAGACATTATGATGAGAAAGAACTTACCACCATGGTGCAGTCCCGCTGGTGTCATGCCACTTGAAGATAACCCCAGGTCCACTGCCTGGCCGTCCCCATGCTGAAGACCGACGGGTGTCATGCCGCCGTGTGCCAGACCACCTGTGTACCGCATAATAATATAATACTAGCCCTGTATTAAACACTAGCTGTTGCTCGCGGCTCCGCCCGCGTGGAAGTCATGTTTGGGAGAAAAAGTATTCAATACAAAATACTAATTTTCATGCGTTTAATTTAAAAAATGACGGATTGTCATACAAACTAACATCCCCTATTTTACCCTCTTAGGGGTGGTATTTCAAAAAACCCTTCCTTAGTGGATGACTACGTCATAAAAGGTACCTACTGTCAAAATTTCAAGTCTCTAACCCCACCCGATTTGGCTTTGCATTGATCGATAGTCAGTCAGTTTCTTGTTTTATTTATACAGAAGATTGTCCCACTGTTGGGTACGGGCCTCTACTTAATGATGGGTTAGGCCTTATATTACGCTAGCCTATTGCGAGTTGGTGGACTTCATTTACCTTCGAAATTCTTATGAAAATTCTTAGGTTTTCCTCAGTGTTCACAACTGTTCAAAGCAATCGATAATTAACATACAATACATGCATAGATTAGGAAAGTCAGAGGAGTATACCGTTTCAGTCAGTCAGACAGTCCGTATACCGCATAATTTTTTAAAACCAAGAGGAAACAATTGGTGATAAACGGTAGTAAGCTCGAAATTGTGGATGGGATACAGATAGTATGTATTAGGCACCCTTAAACTTAACACACCCAGTTGGCTGACTAGATAGCAACCACCATACAATACAATACATACAAATTATAGCGACTCATTCTAATATGAAATGTTGGACTAATTCCAGCAAGTGACATTCTGGGATTAACCGAAAATATTGTTTTTTTATCCTGGCACGGTATAGTGACCACTCTGCATCTGATGGTAAGCGCAGTGCCGTCCAGTTAGAGTATCAAAAGACAATCTGTCCCTCGCTAGTCAACACAATCATGGCAGCCTGCATAAATAATGGCAGGCAGCAGCTTTGCTGTGCCCTGGCATTGCAGAAGTCTATGGGCGGCGGTGACTACCTACCATCAGGTGGCCCGTCTGCTCGTCTCGTATCGAGGAATTTAAAAAACAATATAGGTAGATAGTTTCAGTACCTGGCGTCATAGAGCCATGCTGTAACCCGCCAGGCGTGAGCCCTCCTTGTAGTAACGTGCCAGGCGTCAGTGCGCCAAGGACACCTGGCGTCAGAGGTGGGCCTAGAGAACTCAACATGCCACCTGTTGGACCAAACAATTATATATTCATCAATAATCACACATACAAAATCCTGGCGCCACAGAACACTGTGTAATACATACATACATACAATACAGTTCATTTTCAATAACACAACAATCACATCTGAAATAAATATTTATTTTGGTGCAGGAATCAATGAGGATTTTTTTTAATAGAAATATCATAATTATTAAAAACTGATACATTAGTGGTGTACATTGTACAATGTGTGGTTGTAAAACTTTAAATAAATTGTCGGTCTCATATTTTTCATACATTTCATTTCTATTCAGATAAGACACATTTATCTCAATGAAACAATTTACTTCCCAGTTTATAAATATTATCTATGAAGAAAATGACAAAAAGCATATTGTATATTAGGACCTGTTAAATCAGCAGCTGATCTTGATATGATATTCACCATACCCAGAGAGATGGCCTAATATTTTAAGCATAGCTAAATGTTATTTTAATACGGAATACTTATAATCTATATTAATTAGTAATAAAGATAGGCGTGGATTGCGATAACCGAAAGAATATAATGAATATCAAAGACGCACAAAAATACAGTAACTTGAATGCAATGAATGGTGTGTATTATTTATAAATTATAATATATATTACTTGGCGTGTTTGTTCAACAAAAAAAGAATTTCTCGAATCGGTCCAGGCGTCTTCGAGTCATCGGGGAACATACATAAAAAAAGATTCCGACGAATTGAGAACCGTCTCCTTTTTTTAAAGTCGGTTAAAAATGGCGTGTGACAATGACTAACTTCAGACTGGTCAAATGTGCATTATACGTTGTATATTGGAGATGGATAACGTTTGTGCGTATTATACGTTGTATATTGGGCGTGGGTAACGTTATAATGCATGCGTTAAGTGATCGTACCTGGCGTCTGTGGATCTCCGTCGATGTCGGAGCGCGGAGTCTGCGGGAACGCGACGTCAGCCACTCGCTCCGACTCTAGCCGTGCGTGCACCAGGTTATTGTTAATCGCATGTGCGGTTAGGATAGCGTATGTACAGGTAACAGTAGGATACACATCACCATTATGTAGGCGTTTTGATCTTTAAGCTTTCGTGAAAATGGCGCGTATGACATATGCAGTAAACTATTATATTTAGTGTTTTATTATATATTTATGTTTAAAAAATATTATTGATTATCAAAAATTATTTTACTGAATACACCAACAGCGCCAGTTAGAATAATTATTCTGTTTTAGACTATACCAATGGCAAGAAGACATGATATGCAAAGACTGTATAATAGTTAATAAAGACCCTCAACCAAGATTCATTATAATGGACATTAATTCTGTATGCTATAGTGACTGATGATTAATAAAGCTTTAATAGTGAGTTTGGGAATCGACTTACCGACTGAGGGTTCATAATCTTGAGGTACAGGTGTGGGAGGTTCCAGGTCAGGAATGGGCATTGCCGCCGGCGTCGCCACGGGTGTCTCTGGAGGTTGAAGAGTCTGAAAAATAAATAATAAATCAACTAAGTGACCCGTGCACTTACTTCACACCGATAGAAATTAACAATACAACAAATTAGTTGATTATACTGTTGACAGATGGCACTAGTTTTTCATTTTTGTTTTTGGCAATACCTATAATTTTAATACATTAGGCTAACATAAGCTTTAAAATGGTGTTTGTATCATTAAAATTGATAAATAATTATGGAAGTTATGGCGTTCCGACCAAAAACAGTCACACGGTAAGGATGAGGTAAAAAATTATTGTAAAATTATAAAGAAATTATTAAGAAAAAAGGTTAGCTGTTAGCTAGCTACATCCTGTCTCTATTTGACTGCCTGTAGGTCATAGTAAAAATATTGAATAAATAAAAAATCAAACAAATATGATATCTAAATATCGATATTTTTTGTTGTAATATCGATAACTATCGCCCATGTCCTAACACATGGTGGATATTGCACAGTAGATAGGACTATTTGTATATGTAGAGTTGAACGTACCTCTTCATGCCTTCGCTTACGTCCGCCACGTCGCGCGACACTGGGCTCGGGGTCTGGGGATCTCGCTTCTCCTTCCTCAGCTTCACTACGCAGTGTCATGTTGCGTTGATATTTCTGGTAAAAAAATTAATATATCATTATTTCCGAGCAATTTTTTTTTGTTAGCAGAACTGAGAACTGAGACTTTTTTCATTGAGATTACTTGACTGCTCATCACTCGTGTCTATAAAGCATAAAAGGAGTAAAATACAAGCCAAAATAATTTTTATTTCCATAACATTAAAGTTAAAAATATCATGTAAGAACGGCGAAACTGGCTTATATTTATACGCACCGCCGGCAAGCTTATGAGTCATGACTGGTTAAAATTCATGGCAATTTGAATGTACCATACAACTACAAATACGCTTGTTAAGAAGCGTCTTACAGAGTCTTGTGTTATAAGAAATCCATAGGAAATGTCACCCAGTCGTAAAATTAGCATTTATCAAAATTGTGATACACAGTATATAGAGACTATCCCGCTCACACACCCGTCATTGTAACTCCTGTTTAACCAGGATCGATCGAGTAATGAAACTCGGCGATTCTCTGGGAATTATTAACTATCTTTTATCCCGCAACGAAATTAATCAAATATTAATATAGGGAGGAGTTGGAGATATATATTGTCCACTTCCCTCCATAGCAAAGCGGGAGATAAATAATGAACTGAAACGATATTAACCTCCATAAACTTTACTTCTGGAGGCCAGACGTAAAGCACCACGGAAGTTACTAAATGGGTCCTATCATGCGAGATGTTACGCTTGATTCCAATTCTAAAGCACGGAAATTACTCCTCATATCCACAAGATCCGTATAATATACAACTCCAGATGTTATCTGCTGGTGGTAGGATATTCAAATCCGCCCGGATAGCGACCACCGTACACAGGGTGTAAAACCCGCCATAGTGACACACGCAAGTGCGTCGCGTTCCGGGATCAGCCAGTATCCATCCGGTTTTTGTCGGTTTGTTTGTTTGTTGAGTTGGGGTACAATGTTTGGGCGTTTCACGGCCTTCTTCCGCATCTTCACCTTCTTGCCCATGGCGTAGTGCGCAGAAGCAGGCCGGCATGATTGTGTTGAGTAGCCGGACATAGTTTGTCTCTCGCTACTTGATACAATAATTGGACGGCACTGCGCTTACCATCAGGTGCAGTGTGGTCACTGCCGTGCCAGAAAAAAAAATCAAAATTGTTATTCACAGTATACCTTAAACAAGACCCTTGAAGGTATAGGTCTGGCGGGTAGTGTGAAGAGTTTCTCCACGCCTCCCGTCTCCTTCCAGTGCATGAGCCGCCTGGTCGGAGGCGCGAGGTCTAGCGTGGTCACGATGTCCGAGGTGTTGCTCAGCTGGTTCTTCATCTCCTCGCCTGATATGTTCTTCACTTCATCCACTATTAGTTTGCGTTTGCGTTTCGCTTTTGTTATACCTGTGAACAATGAAAACTGTAATGTGTTAATAAGAAATAAAAAAAGTCTGTGTGTGCAATTCACAGACGGCAAAGTGAAACTGACATTACTTCGAATTATGTCGCCAGCCTGCAATCTATGGAAGCCGAACCGTGAGTAATGATATCTGTTTTATGCAATTGAGTATTCGAATAATCAATTAAACGTCGTTAAAGCATCGAAACAATCAAGACAGTGTTTACTTAATTCATATTAGATATCCTACTCGATCCCACTCGGTCCCATTCGATCCCACTCGATCCTACTCGAATCCCCTCGAATATATATTGTGTCTCATTCTCTCGTAGGCTTAGTCCTATAGATTTATGTGTTTGTCTTATTTTACTGTCGCTTTTTCGTTTCATCGAGTTTCACATTACAACGATTCTTAAGAAGTTTCACTTCACCACAAGCGATTATTGTATGGGCCCTGAGCAATAGGACACGATATCGACCGACTGGGACCGAAAAATAGCACCACTTGTAACATATTTAAGTATTCTGATTATTGATTAGAAGTGTTTTTTTTTTTATTAAATAAAAAGCCCTTCCTTGAGTGAAGAGAGCCAAGTGAGTTTTGAATCTGGACGTCTTTGTTAAGAGGGTCGCGATACAGTCAACTTTGGGATCTACTGTTCTGGACTATTAGTGACTTTTTCAATAGAGAGTTTGGTAGCAATGGAATTGTGTTGTATTAATGGGTTATGGTAATTTGAATATAATTTTATATTAAGATCAATAACTGAGCATCTTTTGGTATATTATCCAGTATTTCCATCCATTATTTACATAGGATCTTTCATATTAAACTAATCCATTGCTGCTTTATCTATATTGCTGTAAACAAAAATAGATATAATGTGGTTCTGTCATTTCATTTAAATTACTTAAGCATTGTATTTTAGTTTTTGTTCCATTAAAAATGTTACTAAATAGAGGAATTATTGTGTCGAGTAGTAAGCGATAATTGTCTCCCGAGACTTAATACACTACCTGGATGGCACTACGTTTTCCATCAGGTACATTGTTGTCACTATGACATGTCAGAATAAAAATATATAATGGTAGGCAGCGGCTTTGCTGTGCCCTGGCATTGCAGAAGTCTATGGGCGGTAGTGACTACTTACCAGCAGGTGGCCCGTCTGCTCGTCTGGCTATCAAGGCATTAAAAAAAACATAAACGCTGAGTAGGCAGGATGAGCATGTGTGGTGTGCACGAAAGATGTGTGGTGTGAAGTGTGCGTTATACATGTATAACAGTACCCTTGAGTACAGTGGCGTCGACTGGTGCGAGTGCGAAGGACTCCTCGTCGTTGTGCAGCAGCGTGGTGTTGTCTGGTGGCTGATGCTGGTGGTCGAGGTCATGGTCAAGGTCGAGGTCATGGTCGTGGTCCTGCGCATGCGTGGGAGACAGCGCGGGTGTGGCCGCACGCGCACTCTCCGCCGCGCCGCGACCGAGTTCCTCCACCTCCTGCACATTATATATTATTAAACTAAATGTTGCCCGCGGCTCCGCCCGCGTGGTTTTTTTTTGGAATATGTATACAATCCATGGAGATATGTAATTTTCTGATCCCTAAACTGCCACTATGCAAAAAATCATGTCGATCAAGGGAGCTACATGATTTTTTGCATAGCTGGCTGGCTGGCTGGCTCTGTAAACAAGTAAAGTATCTTACGGGAACTGTACATTTTTCCGGAATAAAAGGTAGCTTATGTGCTATTTCAGACTATAATCTATCTCTGTGCCAAATATCAACCAGATCCGTCCAGCTGATGTAGCGTGATTGAGTAACAAACCATCCATCGGTAGGATATCACTTGTCAGTGGTATAGAAACAAAGTCTGCAATGTACGTAGTGGAGCAAGTTATATGGCAATATAAGATATTAAAATCTAGATCGACAATGCAATGTTTTATAATTAAAGACGGCTCAGATAAAAATAAAATATGTCAGTTAGCAGCAATAGCCTAGTTGGTTGCGGTACGGACTGTCAAGACAAAAGTCGTAGGTTCGAAACCCAAATGGCATACACCTCTCACTTTTCTAAAGTTATGTGTGTATTAAAATGTTAATTATCGCTTGCTTTAAAGGTGAAGGAAAACATCGTGAGGAAACCTGCATATCTGACAGTTCTTCGAAGGTATGAGAAGTCTGCCAACCTGCATTAGGCCAGCGTGGTGGACTAAGGCCTAACCCCTCTCATTAGTAGAGGAGGCCCGTGCCCAGCAGTGGGACAATGTTTAATACAGGGCTAGTATTATTATTATTTCGACTTAAAAAAAATTTATTAGTATTTTTTTATTGCCAAAATAGGTTGGTGCTACTTTGCTTCTATACTCATATATACAGCCCAATGTCTAGTAGTTACCATCGCCCGTGGATGTAATATTATAAAAAGGCTCTTGTGCTCGCCATGTGCTTGGCACCTCGGCCTAACAGGCTAAGGTGTCGTAATAAAAGATGTTCTCACTTGAACATGATGTGTTTATTGTTTGTATAATATAAAAGAAAGAGAGTATAATGGTATAGAGCGCATATAATATATTACAACGACTTAAATACAAATTTATTGCTGACTTAAGCAATATGCATCATATGATGTAGTCAATTGTAAAATGTAGCGGCAAAGTATGGAATTCGTTAATTCAGATACTACATGGACATCAGCCATACAAAAGATACAGCCAAGCCAAGAACTTTCATAAGACCATATAGCATACTGGCCATAATATTTTAAGTAAGCATTTGTATATGTATTCATTACGCAATAAAAATCTAGTGTTATTTATATAGGATTTTTTCCCATACCATGGGTCTCACTGACGGCGGTCTGGGCACCGCAGGCGGTGGCATGAGGTCAGGTACTTCGTCCATCGGCCGAGGTTCATCATGCGGTGGTGATCCTCCCCAACTATTACAATAATTGGATTACTTATACATATACTGTATTATGTACAGATAACAAGGTACATTCAATGACAAAAGTTGCTTAACACAAACAAGATTCCAAAAATAGTGAACAATTACCATATAAAAATTACAAATCAGTGTAATCCGGTGAACATTCATAAAATGACAATAGGGTAGTTCACTCAATTTTTTTTATTAATTTAATCAACAATTAACATTACCCAAACCTATTATTGAAAAAAAATTATGAATCCGAACAAAGATAAGTAAATTATATGCCATTCGAATCTGCTGGAAATTGTCAAGTGACAGTAAAAGGATGCATGATATTATGTACCGTGACGCCACGGTTCTCAGAATAGCTATTACTGCGCTTGTGCGCGTTGTGCGAGGGAGATAGTGATATATTCCCACTACGCAACCATTTTTGCTCATACCAATATTTAAAATAAATAATGTGACCTCAATTTTCAAGCAATTTTGATTCTGTTTTCGCAAAAGGATTTCTTTTGTGTATAATATTCGGTTGCATACAGACTAATGTTCCAGATGAAACACAGGAAACTGCCCTATCAGTTGAAAAAAAAAATAATAGTATGTTGAGGTTTATGGCGACAAAAGAAGCTGAATTCCAATTCCACAAATAACATTCACTGCAAGCATCAAATGTCGCTTATAAGTCTTCGCAACATAAAACGATTACCACCTAAAACTTGTGATGTTTGCGCGCACATGTGTGTGTGTGCGTGCGTGAGTGTGTGTGCGTGCGTGTGTATGCGTGCGTGAGTGTGCGTGCGCATGCGTGCATGTGTGTATAATGTACCTGTGTTGTGGCGAGTTGCCTGCGTCGTAGTGGTCGCCCATGTCGTCGTCGCTGTCGGGCGCCGCGTCCCCCGCGCCCCCCACACCGCCCACGCCTCCGCCCCCGCCCGCTGAGCCTACACCCGCGCCAGATACACCTGCCGCCTCTATCTCCGCCTATAACATACAACGTCATTTAGTAATAATACTTATAATTATCTCTTGCTTAACGGTGAAAGAAAAGATCGTGAGGAAACCTGCATACTTGGGAATTCTCATAAGAATTTCGAAGGTATGTGTCTACCAACCCGCATTAGGCCAGTGTGGTGGACTCAAGCCTAACCCCTCTCATTAGTAGAAGAGGCTCGTGCCCAACAGTGGAACAATGTTTAATACAGGGCTAGTATTATTATTACTAGTCCTGCATTAAACGTTATCATACTGCTGGTGGGTATGGACCTCATCTACTAATGAGAGAGGTTAGGCCTTAGAGGCTATTAATTAATTACCGTGAATGCGATTTCGATTATGGCCATTTTCCTCTTTGTCTGCACTTACCAACCTACTATTTAGATATTATGGAAACCTATCATTAGCCTTAAGTTCGTACCGCCGCACCCTTGGTTTTTTTTAATAAATAAATGAATAAACATACATGACACATGTATGTAGGCTGCTCTTTATATTATGTCTTAAATAGTTTAAGTAAATGAACTTTAAAAAAGATGATACAGTACGTATATCATTTAATGATTGGCATTTTTTTAAATAATTAACCTTATTTAAACATTGTTTATATTTACATCCAGTTTCTATAATAGTATTGAATTTAATATACAAGGACCTATATATAGTACAGTAGAAAATCTGAATGAGGGTACATGTAATTCCATAATTACACACACTGAACCACTCTAATTAGTTTAGATTTTATTGTGACTTGAGAAAACAATTATCAATCTTTTTAACTACATTTTCGAGTTTATTTGTAATTTAAAATTATAAGTATCGTAAACACAAATGGGGAAATGCTTCGTAATATATACCTGCAAAGACTGTGGCTGCGCTTCTGCACCCGGCATGCCTGTAGCGGACGTGGCCGAAGCACCGCCCGCCGTCACGTCACCGAACAAATCACCCTCGAACAACCCACCTGCGTCTCCATCTGATGACAACAATGATAAATAAATCCTACTAATATTATAAACGCGAAAGTTTCTAAGTATGGATGGATGGATGGATGTTTGTTACTCAATCACGCCACAGCGGCTGCACGGATCTGGCTGAAATTTGGCACAGAGATAGATTATAGTCTGGAATAGCACATAGGCTACTTTTTATCCCGGAAAAATGCACGCTTCCTATGGAATACTCCACGGCTCCATGGCTCCACGCGGGCGGAGCCGCGAGCAACATCTAGTAAAAATAATAAATACAGCCAACAGTCAGTCTTGACCCGAAACTAGGTCTAACCTGTATAGTGGCCTTCAAGAACTACAAGGATCTACGGTCCCACAACACCCAGCCCAGACAACACATCTTTCTGCCACACAAACATTTGTCTCGGTGCAGAAATCGAATCCACGGCCTGACGGACTCTGTCAAAAAAAACGTCACCTGAAAGCTTTTTTTTCAGAGTGCTAAAGGCAAACAATACCAAGACAGCAGCAGTGGTCATTAACTGTCAAGCAACTTATTTCCTTATGCTTACTTCAGAAGTTTTTGTCGGGTGTCTAGAGTTGGGGTACGATACTTGGCCATTTTGTGGCCTTATGAGTACTCTGACAATAGACCCTCGAACGCTTCTTCACCTTCTTGCCCATGGCGTAGTGTGAAGAAGCAGGCCGGCATGATTGTGTTGAGTAGCGGGGGATAGATCGCCTCTAGCTACTCTATACTCTAATTGGAGTAACAGTAACCGATTCGATTCCATTCGATCTTAATCGATCCCACCCCATCCCACTCGATCCTAATCGATACCACCCCATCCCACCCGATCCCAATCGATCCCACACGACCCCACTCGATCCCACTCGAGCTCACTCAATCCCACTCGAATCCCCTCGAATATATATTCTGTCTCATTCTCTCGTAGGCTTAGTCCTTTAGATTTATGTTTCTGTCTCTTTTTACTGTCACTTGTTCGTTTCATCGAGTTTCAAATCACAACGATTCTCAAGCAGTTTCACTTCAAAAAGTTGTACTTGTGGATACAATCCTGCAGTTTGAAACTAAACTTACGTCCAAAATCAGCCACATCGCCGATAGTGCCTCCGAAACCATCATCAATGGGTCCATGGGGTGCTGCCTCCATTCGCCTCTCATGGGAGGGAGCTGTTAAAGAGGTCACTCCAGCCGCACTGGTGCTAGGGACTCCTGGGTCTTTCCCCGCCAATTCCAGCGACGAACCATCCGCGAAGATTAGATTACTCTGAAATTGTAATGAGTAGTAAGTAGAGAAACATTAACTGACTTCATGATTATTTGGTATGTGATATATCTATTATTCCGTATCAACTAGTAGATTTTGCCCGCGACTTCGTCCGTGTTAAATAAGTTTGTCGTTATCCCATAGACCGAAACAATAACTATTCCTGCCCAAGAAAATAAGACACAAAAAGCAAATAAAATAAATTCTGTGTTGTGAATAACTCAGTGGAAAATCTGAAAATTTTATCAAAATCGATCCAGTTGTTTTTGTTTATATATTTTAGCCCGAAAAACGAGCCAGTGGGTCACCTGATGTTAAGTGATCTCCAACGCCCATGAACATCCACAATACCGAAAGTAATCATACTTATCATGTATGCGCTGTCGGCCTTGAAGGATAGGAATAGGGATTAGGGAAGGGAAGGGGGAATCTGGGCCTCTGGATATCTCACTTACCATACGAAACGCGACAATAAACTGTCACTTTACGTTGGTTTTCTGTGAGACAGTGATACTACCCTGTTCAAGCCAGCCCATTCATGCTGTAGACAAATATGTCTACAGCGTGGCTCTACCACTTTAGAGTCCATAGAGAACATACATACATTCATTCATTTTTATATATAGAGATTATTATATAAATGCTCCAAGACTGTTCAAGATATCATAACACCAGATATTATATGACTAAGAATGGTACAAAATTAATTTTAATAAACAAAATATGTTATTTTGTGTAGTCTCTAAATTATTTGTACATAAGACATACCTGTTCCAACCCTCCTTCATTGCCAATAGCCTCTCTCATGATGTCTGGATTGTCTGTATCAAAGCCCATGTCACCAAATCCATCATCATGTGTGACCAGATTTAAAGAACCATAATCTTCACGCATCGTGATCTCTTCAGCTCTTGACTGATTCAGAGAAAATTGGGCCTCAATATCCACTTCACTAAAATAAAAAGGAGCAATAATGATTATCGTCAATGATAATTATTTGAAATAGCTACGTTCTTTTGTGTAAAATTGTATTGGATTTTAAAAAACCGAAAAAACTTTGAAAGAGTTGCCTGGTAAATGATGAAAACATGGTTAACTTAAAACAGAAAAAATATAATTTTGTATTGATATCATGAAATCACATATGCAAAACCACAGAAAAAGAAATTCGGCAGCTATGCTCCAAGGGTGCATGTTTGGTGGTCACTATTTGGTTGTTTAAAATCATATACCATGTCATAACTTACTTTAACTCCGGCATGGCAGTGTCAAAATCATGAAACACTTCAGGTAGGGTAATGGCATTCATGGCTGCCTCTCTGTGTTCTTCAGGTAAATCCACCATGCCTGGCCTGAAGGCCATCTAAAATTGTTATAATTAAAAATCATTTATACATGTTTAAATAAATGATCCAGCCTGTAGAAAAAACATATTCATTAAAAATAAAGTAACTTATACCAGTCCTCGAGTTTATACATATTCACATACTAAATCTTATCAAAATCGGTTCATTGATTTAGCCATGAAAATGTAAAAGACAGAAAACTTTCGACCCCTAATTCACCCAATTGGGGATATATAAATATTGACAACCAAACCAGAAACATGTATAAGAAATTTCGTATTTCTCTTTGAAAGCTATGAACAATCATACAACAGTTCATCCTTTATTTTACCCCCCTAAGGGGAAAATTTCGAAAATCCTTTCTTAGTGGATGCTTACAACATAAAAAGCATCAACTGGCAATATTTCAAGTTTTGTAGCTCCAGAGATGGAGCTCAGAGTTGATTAATCAGTCAATCAGGGCAAGTAATTTTTTTTTTTTTTTTTTTATTTCCTTGATAGGCAGACGGGCCACCTGATGGTAAGTAGTCACCGCCGCCCATAGACTTCTGCAATGCCAGGGCACAGCAAAGCCGCTGCCTACCGTTAATATGTATAGATATATTTTTAAAGCTTAAGAATTTTGAACAGACAACATTTTTAATACTTATAATATTTTAACATATTCATATTTAATAATCCCCTAAACTTTTTTTACAATAAGAGGATATGGAAAAAAATAATAAACATAAGTAACTACTTATGTTTATTATTTTTTTCCATGGACTCTTTTACAGACCAGACTAACTAGTCTGGTCTGTAAAAGAGTCCATGCAGGCAATGACAAGACAACTGATTCTAATTCTGCCACTGTCTTACAGTACAAAAACGAATGTTACTCCGTTTGAAGAACATGGAAGCCAGTGAAATCATCATTACACACTTTTTTAATGGTTTTTACCTATTTGTGAAAACCTGTAAATGGCCTTTTTATGTATATTCTGTATTTATACTGTAAGGTAACTAATGCTAGGTGTAAGTTTTCTAAATAAATATTATTTAGAAAACAAATCAGTCTCAAACTAAATAATGCAGCACTTTTTAATTAAAAAATCCAGGTGCATTACTATTATTAGCCTATATAGTACCGCCCGGTACTGACACTTAACTACAGAGAAAGAACCTGGTTGTCACATCATTTCACTGAATATACAAATATATAAAATGTGAAGTGAAGATTTCACTGAAAAATATTTGTAAGACTATGAAATAACAATTGAACACTCTTATGTATGTATGTTAAATAATATGAATATAAAATTTATTGCTTGTATGGATGACAACAATTATACAAAACAAAGGCACAAATGTTATTTACAAATAAGATCGTAAGACTTATTTGTAAGTCTAACTCTGCTAATAAATTTTTTGTATCTTGCATATTTATCCATAAATTGTTTACAACACACCCTATTTTATGCAAACAATGAGGAAAATATCATATAATTTTGGCTGAAGCACAGACATAGAATAGACCACATAACTACACAAGAGTACAAAACATGCCATATTTTTATGAAAACAAAATAAAAATCATATTGCAATTAATAATAATAATATAATACTAGCCCTGTATTAAACATTGTCCCACTGCTGGGCACGGGCCTCCTCTACTAATGAGAGGGGGTTAGGCCTTAGTCCACCACGCTGGCCTAATGCGGGTTGGCAGACTTTTCATACCTTCGAAAAATTCTCAGGTATGCAGGTTTCCTCACAATGTTTTCCTTCACCGTTAAAGCAAGCGATAATTAACATTTTAATACACACATAACTTTAGAAAAGTCAGAGGTGTATGCCACTTGGGTTTCGAACCTACGACTTACGTCTTGGCAGTCCGTACCGCAACCAACTAGGCTATATTGCAATTGGTTTTTATCATTCTAGTCCATTTTCAAATGTTAGGAATCAAATTTGCAATGTAAATATAGTATAGTACAGAATGTTTATGTACATAAACATTTTTCATAAATATAAACAATGCACATTATGTATGCAGGTTTTATGATAGTTTTGTAGTAAACAGAACTTCATTAGATAATAATTCTGGCTGTGTCATCAAAAGCAGTTAAAAGTGATTGCATACTTGATCAGATGGAATACTACAATAAAAAATCTAACTTACCTTGATCTTAACAAAGGCCTCATTACAATCCTGCAGTAGATATTTAGCTTTCCTTGAATAGATCCTCACTACACCAAGAAGCAGGTGACCAGATGTTCGTAAGGCCATCTTCACTTTTGGCTTTAGGATGCCGTCTACTGACTTCTCGATATTAGTTTCGAAGACATGAGCCTTCGTCAGCTTCTTGTCCCAATGGGCCGCCAGCCAAATCTTTGCCAGGGGGCCCTTCTTGGCAAGCACGAAATGTGCATAGAACATGTTGGCAATTTACACTTCCTCACCAAGTTACATTAAATTTTTTCTGAAAGTAAATGCTTGTAATAATCATCACAATATCACTATGAAGCATTAAACAAAACAATAACACACAAAAACGCTGTCACAGGACGTTAGTAACTGTAATGAGTAACGACCAACAGTAATTTGGCGCCTAATTTATAAACTGTTTTTTAACAACTTTCCAGTGTATGGGACCTCAGCAAAACATTTATTATGACACATAGCAGGCTGTATATGTTGTTAACTTTAAAATAGGTTTTTTACCCAATTATTTAGTCACAAATTAAAAATTTCACCTTTCACACACAACGTAAACATGACAACAATTACGCTTTCAAGATGGCGGTCGGACAGACGGCAGACGGATGAACGGTTTAATGATACCAGTCCAAAAAAAGCCTGAGAAGATTGTTTTGTTAGAGTTTTCAACGATGTTTTTTATAAATTATTTATACCCAGCAATCACACACATGGCCCGACTTCACAGTAAAATATAAATATATTGTGGCGTAGGTGTTAACAAAAAAACATAAGCAGTTGTGGGGAGTCCCAACAGAAGTGACAACTTAGAACTTTGAAATGGCACTCATTGGGATTATAGGCGTAGTGCTGGCCTACACACAAACTTGGCACCCATATCTCACAATAATCTTGTAGGCTGGCCTAAAAATTCAGTGTCTACTGTCTAAAATATATCCGTCCATAATTCATCTCATTTGCCTATATGGATAAGCGGGAGCTATACTACAGTAAAGGCCTATCCTCTGCCACTAGAAATGATAATCATACGCAGCGATGAACTTTTAAAAAAACCTTATTTGACAGCGATCTATATGTACTACGTACTAGATGCGGCGACCAGAACATTTTGTTCCACCGAGTTGCGGTGTAACCACCGCACCGACCGCGACGCGACGTTAGTTTGCTTCACGCCACCTATGTAAGCACACCACATTGCATCTTTCAGTGTCAAGTTAGTTTTAGTTATTTGTAGCGACATTCCCGAACAAATCTGCCTTAAATTGATTTATAGTCAAACTCTTAACAGTATATAAGGTAAATAACATAATTTTATAATGTTTAGAACGTAATATCAATAAATATTAATTTAATTTCAATTCTGAATACGGGAAAGTCTATATTTCACAACAAAATTCATTATACAGTTTGTCCCGTTTGGCGCGCGGAAAGTCCCGTTCGAGAAAAAGGGACGGAGTTATTACGCTTCTGACAGTCATAGATAACACTATCAGAGGGACCAAATAGGCACTTGATAAATGAATTGTATTATTTCATATTCTTTGTATTGTTTATCCACATATTTTTTAACCTATTTTTATTTATTAAAGAAGTAAGTGCCCGCTTGTAGAAATATCAGGACGCTTTATTGTAAAAACATTATTTATGGAGCTCCAATTTTACCTTCGAATCACCTGAATAATTGTAAATAAAAAAAGTTTAAAATAAAAGTAATTTGTTTCAACAAAATACATGGTGACGAATATATTATTTTGGGCTCTGCCATTGTTGGGTAATAAAAATAAATGTTAGACATGAACTGTCGCATCTGCTCATTGTGATGCTCTTTGGTGGTTGGCTTAGCAAAGGGATAGATGGCATTAGTGTGCGGAAAAGGTATTTGGAACATATTGTTTCTACGGTTCTACGGCAGTTCGTGTCTATCGGTAGAATATATGTCAATGTTATGACCAATGATGATGACAATCGTTGCCAAAAGGTTGAACATGCTGTTCATTATGTCCGGATTCCGAACTGTATTGTTACAGTTTACAACCGATAACGACGGATCTGCCGTTGCCTAATGCATATTGCATATTAGATTTTGTAATGTTTATTCTATTTCTACTATAATAATTATACTAAAATTTATTATTTTTACTTCCATCAACGCGAACGCGAATGATGCTATTAAACTTTAACTTAACAACAAATAACGCCAACGACAACCACATCCACAAGGTACAAGTTGTACGTAGTAGAATTTCGAGACCATTGTTGAAAATAGCGACGTTGACAAAGGTGACAACGATGTGCATCCTTGGTGAAAAATATCATCAACGCATAAAATATGTCTATTCATCGTGTTGTGATTGTTGATGTTATTTTGTAATAAATTATGCGCTTTCTCATAAGAAATAAAACAAAAAATAGTACAATATTATTATATTTTACTATTATTATTGTATTACAAAATGACTTATTCGTTACCAATTTACAACTAGACGATCAAACAAAACTTCATATTTTAAAAATGACAATATGTAGCTAGAATGTTACATACAATGTATAAATTCTATCAATTTGGTTATTGTTACTTACATACATATACACTCACGCCCGTATCCCATGGGGGTAGGCAGAGACTATTGACTGCCACAAGCTACGATCCTGACACACTTCTTTCGCCTCTTCCACATTCATACATCTTCTCATACATTTTCGGCGGTTGGAGGTACTCCTGATTTGCCCTTTTAGGAGAATATCGTTAATTTGATTGGAATAAGTTCTCCTCGGGCGCCCTCTACCCACTCTTCCAGTCACATTCGCACGATAAATACCTTTCGTAAATCGCCTTTCATCCATCCTCTCCATATGGCCAAACCATCTCAGCATACCTCTTTCTATCTTAGTCACCACATCATTCTTCAAAAAAAAGGATAGCTATATTTTACTTTATTAATTATTGTCAACATTTACTGTATCCTTCTTTGGAAATACTTCGTTGCGGCAGGTTTTCGTCCATTGTTTGTGGGCAGCTGTTTACATAGCAACCGTCAACACATTTTACTGTACTAATATTTTTGTAATAATAATAATTTATAAAATTACTTATTTTAAAATTACGTGAATTGTGTATGTAATAAAATGCCTAATTGTAATATTATTGGTTGCTGCGTCAAAAAATTGACCAAATTTAACATTACACCGATATGTACTATATTTCTTATAAGCTATCACAAATTTTATGCTCATTAGAATTTAAATTAGTAATTTACTATAAAATTTATCATTCATGTTATTTTTGTAACAAGTATTTTAATATATTTCATGAAAAAATGTTATCTTTGATTTATGCATACGACATAGTGATGTACTGTTATGAATTGCTTATATCGATAGTTATAACTACGTGACTTAGACTGACTAAATCAATCATTTTCTTTAAGATTACCTAAGAATGCATTGAACAGGAAAAAATGGTTAGAAATTATTGGAATTGAAAACATTTCTGTTTCCACAAAAGATATTTTTGTTTGTTCTCTTCATTTTGAGGAATCATGTTTTAACAGGACTTTGAATATCACCAAAGTACATGTCGATGCATTACCGTCACATTTACATTAGATACATTACATTTACGTAATTCACATTTAACTAAATAAATATACATATTATTATTGTTATGGCATGGGAAAATGTTAACAATATGGACGATGCAAATGGAGTAAGCAAGAAGTGAATGTGTGCATACGTATTGTTTGTTTAAAAATAGCCCTAGATACGAAGCTTTTGAAACTGTGTTAATATACCACTAGCCTATATACATCTCAGTATACCCGCGACCGCGAGAAAACAACTTTTTTAATCGACATTATTTTTTGCATAGTGTTAGTTGAGGGTCTGAGAATATCATAGCTACTGTTTATACCGGAAAATGCACGGTTCCTATGGGATAGCATAGTATCTTAAGCTAAGCTCAAGCTGCGGGTAAAAGCTAGTATTAAAATATTTTTATAATTTACAGATAATAAAATAATGATTTCCATACGTTTGTTTCTTTTACCTTTTTATTAGTGAAATAATTGTATAATTCTATATTGTACTTGTCGAATAGCAAACAGACATCACTAAGACGCCATTTAACTTTCTCAGTGATTGTCATTAGGCATACACGTTTTTTCCCTAGTTACAGCAGGTCCTTTATTAGGTTTTTTCGTCTATGTTACTTAATTGCAACATAAAGATTTCAGTAGCTAAACACGACAGTATTATTTATTTATGTAAATTAATACTGGTGGCAAAAAGGCTAGGATCTCCTATTTTTACCCCCACCCAGATACATGCCATTGGTTTGTGAGAACAAGTTGTCACTTGTCAGCGTTGCCACCATTGTCAGTTTTCTTTTCCGGTTTATCTGTGGGACACGCGAGACGTACGTTAAATTAATATCTAAATATCTTGGTTATCCTATTGAATTAATGACTTTTTGTACCGAAACGAGTGGAAGTGTATAACAATCGTCTATTGTTTTTGTATATTTTATTATATTATCGTTTATTTCAGCGTTATCGCCATGTCACAATTTACGCGAACCCGTCGCTCTTTTTGTGGACAGACCGATGATGTGACTTCTGATCAATGTACATTGATTTTGTTGCTAGGTCTACCACAGGCTCGCCAAGATGGGTGCTTACAGATATATACAGGAGTTGTATAGGAAAAAGTTGAGCGATGTTATGCGATTTCTCTTGCGCGTGAGGGTATGGCAATACCGGCAACTGACTCGTATGCACCGCGCCCCCAGGCCTACGAGGCCCGACAAGGCGAGGAGGCTGGGATACCGCGCTAAGCAAGGTAATGTTATCACCATTCACAGAATTCTTAATGTTCAGTCAAAACTAACGTAGCAGTATCGTGCCCATCGTTGCACCTTAATGTAGGAATACTCAAAATTGTTTGGGTTTATAAAAAATTTGACCACGTGTTACATGTTTGAAGCCGAAAAATGTAGGAACTTTTATAGGTTGTCATTTTCTCACGTGTTTACGGGAAATACGGCATTGCAGAAGTCTATGGGTAGGCTGTGACTACTTACCATCAGATGGCCCGTCTGCATATCGAGAGACAAAAAAAAATACAATCATGACTTCTGTTTTCGTGTAGGATACGTGGTCTTCAGGATCCGTGTGCGTCGTGGTGGCCGCAAACGCCCGGTAGCCAAGGGTGCCACCTACGGTAAACCCAAGAGCCATGGTGTCAACCAGTTGAAGCCTACACGCAACTTGCAGTCCATTGCAGAGGTAAATTACTCATGGCAATATTTAAGAACACTTCAATGAATAATTCAATTGCATTTTCATCTAATCCATGTGGTTGTTTTTTAATGTACTGTTTTTAAATATATTGGTATGACTAAGGCCTAACCCCTCTCATTAGTAGAGAAGGCTTAGGCCCAGCAGTGGGACAATATTTAATACAGGGCTAGTATAGTATGTCTTGTAATTTGTGTTAAAATGAAATTAATAATATTTAATAGCACATACAACAATTGTAAGACATCCCTCTTTTGTTATGATTATACTAATCCAGTTTTGTCCTAGAATTGTAATCGCCATTTGTAATGTTTATATTTTATTATTCTTAAGCATATTATATTTTGTATAGGAACGTGTTGGTCGCCGCTGTGGTGGTCTTCGTGTCCTCAACTCATACTGGGTTGCACAAGACTCATCCTACAAATACTTTGAGGTCATCCTCATTGATCCTTCACACAAGGTATGTTTCTATTTTATTGACATGGGATCAATTTCTGTTAACACTTTTAACTGCAATGAGCACACCTAGTGTGTTAACACAACAAAAACATGCTTAACACACAGTGAAAGTGTTAATAGCTTGGTTACCAAATCTTTAGGTATACATTTACTGTACCAAATGATGAACTTTTATGTCATGCACCAATCTGAAAGGTTTTGCTGAAACTTCACCTACCTTTTTATCTGATAATCTTGTGTACAATGATCTTTACTGCAAAATTTGTCTGGCAACTATTAAGTTGATCCTTAATCTCCAGGCTATCCGCCGTGATCCTAAGATCAACTGGATCGTGAATGCTGTGCACAAGCACCGTGAGATGCGTGGTCTCACATCCGCTGGGCGCAGCTCTCGCGGGCTCGGCAAGGGCCATCGCTACTCGCAGACCAAGGGAGGTTCCCGCCGTGCTGCCTGGATACGCCGCAACACACTTCAACTGCGTCGCAAGCGATAAACAACTCTTCACTAACATCACTGACTTTTTATTTGATTGTGTCATTCAGATGGAAAGCCAGTGGTTGATTAAATTTCACATTTTAATTTGTACTTTTTCTTATATTGTTGCATGCAGACAACCTGAATATTGGATGATTGTAAGTTTTAACATACATATATTTTGTTGATGATATTTATGTAATTTAGGTACTAATATTGATTTTCTCTGACGCCAGATTTCCCTCTGGAAGTAAGCTGCAGGCAGCCATATGAACAGGTAAATATGCCATTCTAAGCATTTATTTAATGTAATTACTAAATTGATAACAATTTATACTATGCTAACTCAATTTGGTTATTTTGTGTATTTCTTCACAATTTTTATTACATACTAGCTGTTGCTCGCGGCTCCACCCGCGTGGAGGTTATTTTCGGGAGCAGAAGTATACAATCCAAGTTATTTTTTCTTGCAATTAAAATAGCCTGGTGTTTCTGTACCTATTTCTATAATTCTTTTTTTATTAAATTAAATAGGTAATAATGTTAACATTTATTAATTAGGGATGATTGAGAGTGTTATAAACGTAAGAGTAGACAAATATAATCAGAAATCTCCGAACTGCTAAGCTATCGGGAGTTACACGTGTTATTGTGAGTCAACCATAAAATATAGACATTTGCTGTCGTGGAATATTTTTTATACAATTTTAAGGAGAACATTTCCGTCATACATGATTTCTGTGTAGCTTTAACTATTAAGGCTGCACACGCGACGGAAGCTTAAAAAATGGAGTAAGTTCTCCTGTTTTCCTAACCTTTCCCTTCACTGCTCTGCTCCTATTGATCGTAGCGTGATGAAAAGTATACTATAACCTGCCCAGGAGTATGAAGAACAATTGTACCAAGTTTTGTTGAAATCCGTCGAGTGGTTTTTGTTTCTATAACGAACATACAGACAGACAGACAGACAAAAATTTTACTGATTGCATTTTTGGCGTCAGAATCGATCACTAATCACCCGCTGATAGTTATTTTGGAAATATATTTCATGTACAGAATTGACCTCTCTACAGATTTATTATAAGTATAGATAAATAACTACATTTTAAGCAACTTGGCATAAAATCGAATTTACCTAAAATACGAGTTAGCGTCGTATATATTGTTGGTGTCGAAATAAAAATCTTTATTGACGCAGTGGTCCATATAACACTGTAAATTGTTGAAAATACATCAAACAAAATATATTTCCTTTTTCATGATGATACAATGCTTTATGATATGCGCAAACCTTGATTACCACGCATTTTAAACTTCCTTGGATGGCTGAACTATTTCTGATATCTGTTTGAATAGCTCCTCTCTGTGCAGATCTTATACCATTTTTTGTTTTATGCTTTCAGATATTTCGAGTATTGTCAGCTATATTTTTGTAGGTATGTATTTTTTATTTCTTTTTTATTAATAGTCCAAATTCATTACATCATACTTGTTAAAGTCTTGTTAATAAGGTAAACGGATTTGGAAATAATAAATTGTTGCCTAGGTGAGGTTATTGTTATCTATTTTCAGTAAACCTCAATCCGGCAGCATACATATGCTAAATATGATATTTTTAATACAGTGGGAAAGTTTGCAAAAACTTATGAATATTTCTCTTTTCAGGTAAATCAAATCATTGTTGAAGAAAATATTTTGAAAAAATAATTTATTTGCAATAAAGATTTTTTTTATATTTCTTTGTATTATTTGTTTTCTTGATCTTTGAAAACCGAATGAATAACTGTATAACATTCAAGCAGCCACTTTTAGTGTTTTATTCCGCAAAATATTTTGGGATCAAGTTCTATTCTAATGTGGCATCAAGTGGTAATTGTTGTACAATGCTCGGTATTTTCGCCCATGCTGGTATGAGTTTAGTGAGTACTATATTCAAGATTTTTTTTCAATAGCGGGATAAATTGTCATTGACTCGACCAATTTCAATAAACTATCATAATCGGATACTACAGATCGTTCCGAAATGTATAACTAAGAATTACTGTTGAATGCCACGCCTACGAATGACTTACAGCCAATTTTCAATAAACAATCCTAATAACTACAGATTTTTTTGACAAATTAGCCAGTAATAATTATGTTTGAATGCCCTGCCTACGAATGACATAGTTTGATTGGATTATATCCAGGTTAGATCTGGGAATACAGATTGAGATTGCTTATTGAAATTGGCCATATATGCGATCGAACAAGATCTAAACGCAGATAAGACCTAGTTGGTGGTTGAAAACTTCTAAAACCCTAGAATTTTAATTTTTCACTATATGGATAAAATTGCCAAGCGATTCTGTGGGTTGTAACTGGAATGTAGAAGTACTTACCAGGAGCTAGCATAGTTCAAAGATTTTTTTAACCATTTATGTGGGTTTGTAATTCATAGGTGAATGAATTACCTATAAAATAATAAATTAGATATACTCTCTCGGTGGCGAACTTGTAATTGCGCATGCGTTACGGCTGCTGTGCTGAGGTCCAGGTTAGATTCCTGGACTGTGTAGAGTGATATGGGGTTTATCTATTTACAAATACTCTCTTTCAACCCGGAGTCTGGAATTGAGCACGGTGTGGCGATAGGCTCGACTCTATCTCTTTATTGGAACGTAATAAATTCGGTGAAAATTGAGTGAACTGGTTACGCCTCAACCTATCCCATCGGGGATTACAGGCGTGAGTATATATATATATATATGTAGGCACAATAGACTAATTCCGATGTACTAGGTCAATGTGTAATTTAATATACAACCTACTGTAAATGTTATTGCATATCATAACGTTTACAGTTGGTTTTATGCTAGTATATAGAGACGTACAGTCAGCAGCAGATATAAATGAGCACATAATGTGTTCAAATAATTCTATACACCCAAGAAAATCAATAACATCTACACAACAAAAGTAGTCAAATTATCGTGAGCATCCATCGCGTCAAAATGATCTACACACTCGATTTTCAAATATTTGTAAACAAATCTTCACAGTAGGAATTGACTAAATTCTAAAACTTATACGTACAGGGTTGTGCGTATTTAAAATTAAAATAAATAATATTAGATTTTTGTATGAAAATAAAAATATTGCCTTTAGGAGATGTAATCCTTGTCACCGAAACTTTATGACCGCGGCTTAGTAAACCCTTTTTGACTAACCTTGTATATCTTATATATAATAATTTCGACTTCTTTTATTTTCGACTATTTTTATGACTCCCCTTCTAAAATTTGATTCGATATATCGTAAAAATAATTTCCTAGAAGTTATGTGTAGCCCTTAATATTAATTGTAAGTACTTTCCCATAGCGTGAAAAGATTTTCCATACAAAAAGTACGTAAATATAATAAACTTTTTTTAAGCTCTATTACTCAGCGGCATGAAATGAAATTATACTACTAATAATTATTTTTTTATAATTTATTGGATAGCAGCAATTGCCTAGTTGGTAGTGGTACGAACTGTCGAAAAGTAGTATGTTCGAAACCAGCCCAAATGACACACATCTCTTGACTTTTCTTAACATAACTAAAAAGGTAAAATATTATTAAACCAAAAGTAAAGTTACCTATGAGCAGCGATCTATATGTACTACGTACCAGATGCGGCGACCAGAATAAACATCATGTTCCACCGAGTTGCGGTTCCGATACTGCAATGACTTTAGTTTGCTTCATGCTATCGAAGTAATCACACCACAATGCATCTTTCAGTGTTGAATGAATTTTAATTATTTGTAGCAACATTCCCGAACAAATCTCCCTTAAATTGATTTACAGTGGAATGAGTATATAATGTAAATAACATAATTTTATAACGTTTAGAATGTAATATCAATAAATATTAATTAATTTCAATTCTGAATATGGGAGAGTTTTAGAAACAAAATTAGGCATTAGTTTATCCCATTTTGGCGCGCGGAAAGTCCCGTTCGAGAAAAAGGGACGGAGTTATCACACTTCTAACAGTCATAGATCAATCGATCAGAGAGTGCAAAATAGGCACTTGATGGATGAATTGTACTATTGTATTATTTCTCATTCTTAGTATTTTTTATCCATATAATTTTTATACAATTCCAATTTTTCTTTTTAAAAGGAGTAAGTGCCCGCTTTTAGAAATGTCAGGACGTATACGGCGTTATTGTAAAACCACTTCAAAATATGACAATAAATGTACTGTAATATCTTGAGGCTAAGGTAGATCCCGGCATTAGGCAAGCGTGCTGGACTAAGGCCTAACCCCTCTCTAGTAGATAAGGCCCGTGCCCAGCAGTGGGTCAATGTTTAATACAGGGCTAGTAATAATAATAAATAAAAAAGGTAGATCCGGCGATAAGCTGTACTACTCGACGTCAGAAACTAACCAAATTTATTTTGTTTCAAGGAAATTAGTTATAAAATAAACGATTTTATACAATATTTAAAGCGATTTATTTATATTCCACTAAAATGTAAATTTTGCATTTTGTATTTTTTATGTGGCTCCGATAATACCTCACTTTGAGTCACCTAAATAATTTAAAAAAAAAACAAAAAGTAATTTGTTTCAACTAAATACATGATGACGAAATACATTATTTTGGGCTATGCCACTGTTGGGTGATAAAATAAAATTTTACACAACTACACAATTTCCAGGATAGTCCCTCAAATACATTATAGAAATGAACTGGCGCATCTGCTCATTGTGATGCTCTTTGGTCTTTGGCTTAGAAAAGGGATAGATGGCATTAGTGTGCGGAAAAGGTATTTGGAACATATTGTTTCTACGACAGTCCGCGTTTATCGGTAGAATATATGTCATTGTCTATGAGTAAGCTTTTTAATATGCATGCGCAAACACGCATTCAGATACTAACATAAAAAACTTTAAACTTCAGAAATTTAACCTACGAGTAAGCTTTGTAATACGCAGGCGCATACGCGAGTATTATCACATACTAACAACAAAACCTAAAATTTGAGAAAGTAACGTGCGAATCAGCTTTGTTATACGCAGGTGCATACGCGCGTATTAACAATTCTAACATAAAAATCCTAAAATTTGAGAAAGTAACGTGCGAGTCAGCTTTGTAATACGCAGGTGCATACAAGCGTATTAACACACGTACTAAATTAAAAAAAAACTAAAAAAAAAGTAACCTACGAGTACGCTTTGTAATGCGCAGGCGCATATGCGCGTATTAACACACATACTAACATAAAAACCCTGAAATTTCAGAAAAGTTACGTTTGAGTAAGCTTTGTAATGAGAGCAGCGATAGTCTAGTGAGAGCAGCGATAGCCTAGTTGGTTGCGGTACGGACTGCCAAGACGAAAGTCGTAGGTTCGAAACCCAAGTGGCATACACCTCTGACTTTTCTAAAGTTATGTGTGTATTAAAATGTTAATTATCGCTTGCTTTAAGCGTGAAGGAAAACATCGTGAGGAAACCTGCATATCTGAGAATTTTTCGAAGGTATGAGAAGTCTGCCAACCCGCATTAGGCCAGCGTGGTGGACTAAGGCTTAACCCCTCTCATTAGTAGAGGAGGCCCGTGCCCAGCAGTGGGACAATGTTTAATACAGGGCTAGTATTAAGCTTTGTAATACGCAGGTGCATACAAGCGTATAAACACACGTACTAACTTCAAAAAAACTAAAATAAAAAGTAACCAACGAGTAAGTTTTGTAATACGCAGGCGCATACACGCGTATTAATACACATTAAAAAAACACATAAACCTAGAATATAAAATACTGTGTAAATTATTCTATCTCATTTTCTTGCCGACTTATATTTATGTGATTGTCTCTTAGTGGTGATGATGGATACTTTTGTTTCATCGAGTTTCAAATCACAGCGATTTTAAAGAAAGACTTCAAAAGAATATTTATGTGTGTAATATTAATGACACATTCTATGTGGATCCGCTGGCAAACATTACTTTCGGAGAAGGCAAAATCGAATCATTTTATTTTGATTACATATAATTTGGATAGTATTCAAGTTATTCGAAATAAAGATACGTCACTGACGTCATACAAGGAATGAAATCAATACTTGACTAGTATTTGATAAAATAAATCCATTTGACAAATCATGTCATAGTAATGTTATTTCAAACAATTATGAGTCTAAATTACATATATATAGGATTTATTATTCGTGTTTGTTAATTTGTTCTGGAATTCTGCTTAGATACCAGATTGTTTACCATAACAACGGCCTTCAGTTTGCTACTAAATATTTGACAATGTATGTGCTCAGTTATAATTGACAGATTGAGTGCTCACATCATTTTGAAACTTTTGGTGTGTAGATAATTATGTTCACTTTGAGAGTGTAGTACTATATGAACACCTTGATTGTTTAGCTACTTCTGCTGCTGACTGTACCTAGTATATTGGAAGTTTCGGTGCTTTTCGGGATTTTCCGGCACATGACATTTCAAGATTTTGGCGTAGAGGGTAAGTTCGCGCATAGCACACGTGCAACAAAAAATGGTCACATGATATAGTTTTTATTTCATTACTTAGTCGGCCATTTGAAATTTGTCGTAGTGTACAGTATTCTACGAGTCAACCCTTTCTTTGATATCCATATTTATGGGGTTGTGAAAAAATATGTAATGGCTTATGTGGCGGCGGACATCTTGGATTAACAATGATACAGAATAAAAATAAAAACTAAAAATTCAGTGATATTGTACGCAATATAAATATATAAGCGAATAGTGTAATTACCGTATATGTAGACAATGAAACAAACACCTGATTAAATTTATTTTAATAAATTTATAGGACTTTTAAAAGTAAATAACAATAAAAATGTTAATCGTAGGACTTACATTTGCTACAATTTCGACATCAAAACCGAATCTCTAACAAATAGTGAAAAACGTGATTAAATGAACAATGACTCATGATTTAACGATGAGATGTGAAACATTAAACAATCGCGAGCTTATCTCTAAATAAATACAAAAAAATCTAATACCATTATGTACAATTTCTGATCAGCTATTTTTACTTTAGCCAAATATCAAATTCGTTA
Organism: Laothoe populi; assembly: GCA_905220505.1. NCBI lineage: Eukaryota > Metazoa > Arthropoda > Insecta > Lepidoptera > Sphingidae > Laothoe > Laothoe populi. The sequence goes on from HG992159.1 coordinate 15,421,919, forward strand.
CATGAAATCCCTAATTTTAGTTCCATGTCTTTTATCCATGATTATTAGTACAAAAGCAATAATTTACATTAACATTAAACAATAAATAATCACGCTGCTGACATAATGCACCGAACATCATTATTCAACTATTTTAACATGTTGATCCAGTAAAAAATAATTGCAACTTTTATTAAAAAATATATGATTTAGAATAACGATTACAAGCTAGGTTCTGCATAAGCATGGTTTTATTTCACTTTAGATATTTGGTTATACGAAAAGAGTTCTAACCTATAATCCAAACTAATACAATATATTCAGCCATCTGTCGTGTCAATAAATATCGTATGTCGCCGAGAAAAGATTACAACTTTCTTTAACTACACATTTATTTTATACAGGTGTTATTATTCTAAAGCGCTTCAACTTATTGATGTCGATGGTTAGCGGACTATTTCATTTAAGCGACCTTTTTGAAAAGTTACAGGAAAGTAGTTTAAAGTTTTTTTTGTTTTGCGGAGTAAAATTCATATTAAGAATAAAATAATTAATATATTACTTGTGTAAGCACGTACTACATCTTTGACTTATGTTCATGCATTTATGAGCATTTTTTAAAATAAATGTGCCCTGAAAAAATTAGCCCTGTTTTACCAGTTGATTAAAGCGCCAAAGTGTACATAAAAAATTTAAACTGCTTAAAACATACAGAAAAAAATGCGTATTCCGAATATGTATATATCAATATCGCAAAAAGTGCCTTAAATCAAATGGCCCTCCATTCTTCGAATTCATAAACAGTTATATAAACCTTGTTTATAGGATTTGTACGCAATATGACATTTAGATATAAAAAAAATTGCCTTTAAGTATTTGAGAAGCAATATAATGTATAACGATAAACTGCAACATACTACAAATCACAAAGATGTGCTAACAACAGATTTTTCGGAACTTTATCGACAACTACTTTAGCTTTTACACTATTAATATCGATTATAAGATCAGTTTTATTGTACAAGTTTTGAACATAGAAACGATATTTGGCGATCAGTTGCTTTAAACACAATATATATAAATATGTACAATGAAAAATCTATTTAAATACACGCGAATATATACTATCGACTTTGCGACGGAAATAATAAATCGATACTTTTTGGGAACGTAAAAGTTTTATAAATTTTTAATAAAAATTCTTGCCTAGATCTGTCCACATACAAGTTGCGGTTTTAGTTGTCTATATTCAAAATAAATTATACGCCAAAAAATCGATATGTCAATTTTCGGGTTTTATTTGATTATTTTTGAACAGTATCAATATTATATTGTTCCTTCGCAATGTCTCACCACATTTACACAAGACCCTTCAAACACAGCGAGACAATAACTAACGTGAAACAGTTCCACATTACAAAATAACCCACGAGATTAAATATAAGCCTGACCGTATTTCATAATAAGATAGATGCCTCCATTTTTTTATTTTTAACTTACGTAACCCAAAAAGTATAATAATGTTTCAAAAATTTAATCAATAATTGATAAGTTTAAATGTTTAATTGTGGCAATAGCAAATGTCAAACGAAGGACGCATGATACAAGGTATGACGTCACGTTTCGTATCAAGTTTTTTAGAAATTGTCCCATCTCTTACTTATATTTGGAATATTAATGACTGCCTCATCTTACAATCAATTTTGTTGCTGTTCACAAAAGTTTTAATTTTCATTTGCTTTGCTTTTGCGAATAAATAATGTTCCAAATTTAACATGACATAATAAAACAACACGGTTAGTTAATTTTACGGTATCACATCGATTGATTCCGTCAGAAGGTACCGTTACACAGTAAACCTAAACTAAATATGCAAAAAAAACAACACTAGAGTGCGCCAGATAAGTTTACAAGTGTCTAACTGAACTAGTCGTGGCCTGCGACATAAGGTGCATATACATATCGATGCCTTAATTATTAAACTTCCTAACTCCTTTTCGGAAAAAGAGAATACAAAATTGTTTGTTTATTTTTAGTTATTATCAATAATTCTACAAAATTGATTCACGTATTTTTATTATATAGAAATAGACTATTTGTGTATTATAAAAATACGTGAATCCATTTATATTTAAAATAAACAAACATTTTATTCTTTTATTCCGAAAAGGAGTTACGAAGTTTAATAATTAAGTAATCGATATTTAGAAATTTCCTTCGCATAAAACTTGCATACTTATCTGGCCTACACTCTAGTTTCCCTTCGTATATTATAAAGACACAGTCTAATAAATCCAGTCAGTGGTTGAAGACTGACAAAAGGCCATTACGCGCTTTAAAGCAACTGTTTCTTGGATGCATGTGACCCACAGGCCTAGGCAGAATACCAGCGCCAGGCAGTACTATACGACCTGGCAAATGCTGAGCCTATGGCCAATTTGGTCATACTTTGGACACAGGTGTTCCGAATTGAGGAGTAGCGGGTGTACTTAGGGTCTATAATGGTTTTTTTCTTTTTGTTATATTACTCCTTTTGTTTTTTAATATGTATGTTATCTAAAGTGTTGTTGTGTGACCAAATAAACTTTTTTTTTTCCATTACAAAGGATTTTTTTTTATTAACATTAATAACAAGTAGGTTAATCGCCGAGCCAATCTGTAAACAGCAGCACACAACCCAGCAGTGCTGGTTTTAGTACTTTACCCTGGACGAGATTGCTACATGGGGCCATCCAATCCATGCGAAAAAAACAAAAGAATTACATTATGAAATACAATATACATTGAATTTTAGTGTTGCCACTTCACCAATTTCGAAAACAGACAGATTCAGGGTATTTGAGATTAACTGTGAACTGACCCCTGTCAAGTATGCAACAAGGCATAATATACATATTGCGAACAGAAGTTAAGGGGCATCGGGTCCTTTGGCCCAACTGCACCCATCCTAACTTAGAATTACTGTGTGGCACTGCAATGCTCGCCATTCTGAGATGTGTTAATTCTCATAATGCTCAGTAATTTCAGTGACTTCAACGTCTTGCAAGCTTCACAACAATGCTGTTGCCTGACAAAAATAGACAAAGCGATGCCTCGTAAGCTACCTATCCAAACTTCCTTAAATAGACCATGTCTGTTATATTTCCATCTCTATGGACACTAGTGTCAATTATGCTGACAAAAAACGAAACATAACTACAATAGTACTGCTGTTAAATGTGTGGCAATTACAATGACTGTACTAAATATATTTTGACAGGATTGTTATACAACATTATTTTTAGTATACTACAAAGCCGAAAGTATTTTGTTGAGAATCAGTAACACACTCCATTGCACTTATTTTTAACGTGATATATTGGTATCCCAAAAATATATAAAAATTTTCGTCAACCTGGTTACCTTGTTTATTACTTAATAAAAATGCAGCACCTGTCGGTCGTTCACCTACATAATACAGCCGGCCGTTACAAGGACAAGCGCACCCTTCCCCACCCCGCCACCCGCACGCGGAGGTGCGTTAGATCTATCAATTTAGTCACTCCGGAAGCATCTACGCATTCGCATTTGTCGTGATTTTTTACAGCGCGTCGTCGCGATGGCTTTTCGTTACAGCAAAGTTGAGTATACAGAGATTGTGCGTAGTCTCGAGATTTGTGGTGATAATGTGTCCGCGGCAGTGAGATATTATGAAGAGCATTTTGGTAGACGCGTGTCTTGGTAAACGATGCTTAGTGCCACGCAACGAGTGAGGGATTACGGCCAGTTTCATCCTCCGACCGCGGTCGACCGAGGTGAAGCGCGTATCCCGACCACCGTGCAAGAAGGTATTTTATACTACATGTCTAATAACCCTGAGAGCAGCACGACTCGAGCAGGAGCATTGTTTAATGTGAGCCAAAGCTACGCCTGGAGAACCTTACGGGACGACGGTCAATACCCGTACCACTTTAGGCGAGCTCAAGAATTATGCGATAATGACAGAGCACAACGCATCGCATTTAGTGAATGGTGGCTTTGTAATAAATAATACCAGTCAGCAGCGCGCGGCGCGTACGATGCCCATGCAACGTTCAAGAAACGGGATACATTATTTTTGCATGTCACCGCGTGAGTTTTCCTTATTATTATTATGTCATATATTTATCTGATCTTTTATACCAAAATCTAATTTGGGTGTTTCGGCTTTATGGTATACAAAAACTAATCTTGTATATTGACAGCCTCCGTGGCGCAGATGGCGAGTAGCCGGCTGTGAAACCAGAGGCCGTGGGTTTGATTCCCACACAGGGACAAATGTTTGTGTGACAGTCAGATATTTGTGTCCAGGGTCTGGGGTGTTATAAGACCGAAAGCCTCGTAGTCCCTGATACCCACAACACAAGACGAGTCTCTTAGTGTGGGGTCGGGGCTATGTCCGTGACCATTGGGTGTTATTTATTATTTATTTGGAAATAATTATTTACTTTAGTCGGTTGACCACAGAATTGACAATATCTGATTTTCCGTTCAGGTCAAATTAACAGTGACTATGATTTTTAGCCGGTGCTATGGAGTTGTGGACGACTCAAGGTTTATGGATCAGGTCATTAACAGTGACAATTTTTAGCCTGTGGTATGGAGTTACGTCCGAAGGTTTACGGTTCAGATGCGCCTAGTTGGCCGGCACCGGTGGTGGTGGTGGTGGCATCGGTCGCCGGTCGACCTGGAATGTGTCGGACAGGTAGAGTGCGAAGATGGCGACGCTGTAGAACACCGTCAGACCGAACAGCGCCACGCTAGCGCTCGCTGTGAACATATTCGAGTACTCGCATCTGAAACAATACAATAGGATAGTTTCATTTTGCAAATTATACGATATTCAACCGTATATAATACGCAAAAGAAACTCTTTAGATACAATTTTTGCATCCATATAAAATTTGAGGTTTGCCCTCGATTTTTCTGAGATCCTGAATTGGTGCCAATGGGACCACCTGGGAAGTATACCCTTTTAAACAAAAAAAGAATTTCTCGTATCGGTCTTCGAGTAATCGGGGAACATACAAAAAAAAGATTCTGACGAATTGAGAACCTTCTCCTTTTTTTGAAGTCTGTTAACAACAGAAAAAGTTGCTTGGAAATTAAGGTCACAATATTTATTTTTAAATATTGATATAAACAAAAATGGTTGCGTAGTGGGAACATCTCGCTATCTCCCTCGCACAACGACACAGTAATGGCCATTCTGAGAGGTGACGGCTGATATCATGCAGGATTACCGTCATATCACAATTACCCCTTTCAGCAAACTTGAATGGCGTCTAATTTACTTATTTTTGTTCGAATACATAAAATTCTTTCGATAATAGGTTTAAGGTAATATAAAATGTTGATGAAATAAAAAAAAAATCGAGTCAACTTCTATGTATTGTATATTAAGACAGATATCACTCTCTGACACTAGACCCTCAACCGCTTCTTCACCTTCTTGCCCATGGCGTAGTGTGCGGCAGGCGGCAGGCCTGATAGTGTTCAGTAGCGGGAGAAAGGCTGCTATTTATTTGGTACTAATTAATTAAAAAAAAAAAAATACCTATTTGAAAATGACCGAATTCGATTCTTAACAAATTATTTTCAGGGTGTGTGTTTATTGTGCTAGTGGTAGGATATTCGTATCCGCCCGGATAGTGACCACCGTACACATGTTGTAAAACAAGTCAAGTGTGTCGCGTTCAGGGTTCAGCCAGTGCCATTGCGTACTCTGAAACTAGACCCTCAACCACTTCTTCACCTCCTTGCCCCATGGCATAGTGTGAAAAACCTACATAGCCGGCATGATTGTGTTGAGTAGCGAGGAATAGATTGTCTCTCGCTCCTTTTTTTTTTCTCTTTATTTATGGAGCTTTATCGCTGGGCGATAATGTCACTCCGTAATAAACATAACAAGTAAAATGAATAATTATAATTATTTCACACAGTTTAACCATGCATACCTATATCATACAGTTTATATATTAGTTTGAAATGAGCAGCGATAGCCTAGTTGGTTGTGGTACGGACTGCCAAGACGAAAGTCGTATGTTCGAAACCCAAGTGGCATACACCTCTGACTTTTCTAAAGTTATGTGTGTATTAAATGTTAATTATCGCTTGCTTTAACGGTGAGGGAAAACATCGTGAGGAAACCTGCATACCTGAGAATTCTTATAAGAATTTCGAAGGTATGTGAAGTCTACCAACCCGCATTAGGCCAGCGTGGTGGACTCAGGCCTAACCCCTCTGATTAGTAGAGGAGGCCCGTGCCCAGCAGTGGGACAATGTTTAATACAGGGCTAGTATTATATATTAGTTTGGATTCATCTGACAGTGGTTGAGACAAAATACTGTTTACATTTCCTGTTCCTTCCAGATGTCGACACTTACTTTTCCTAAACTCATCGTTCCGGGCACATTCCATCAATATGTCATAGTCAGGACAATTTGGGGAAGGAGCTTTTCTCATCAAATAAGCGTTTTTTTTTGATGGAATATGTCCTGAACGAAGCCTTAAGGCTGTCACAGTACATAATCTGTTCAATTGCTTATTATCTATCCAAGGCATTTTAAAAGGGTGAGGTTGGATTGTCCTATACCAAATCCCTTTCTCCTTCGAACGTTCATCAAAATATTCTTTCCAATAATTATAACATTGTTTCTTGATTAGATAAATACACTCAGAATAAAATGGAAGCATATTGTAGGTCAAACCATCGTTACAGGCTTGTTTTGCCAAAAGATCGACTTTTTCATTATCGTCAATGTTACAATGAGAAGGAATCCACTGCAGTATAACTGATTTAGATTGCTGTTTAATATTCAGGATTAGTTCGAGGACGGAGTAGGCAATCGGTGTGCCTCGGATAGCCGAGGTACATCGAGCCAGGTGTTGTAGCGAGCTTTTCGAGTCAGTAAAAATGACGAATGATTGGATATTATTCAAAGATTTGATATATGCCAAAGCTTCACAGATGGCGATAAGTTCAGCAGTCATTATGCAAACATTATCGTTATTAATTTTAAACTTAATGTATTAGATTGTGAATCTAAAAATGCAGCCTCTACTGAGCTCCTGTCTTTTGAACCATCCGTAAAAATTTTATAATGATTATTATATTGGTGATGTATATAATTTTCACATATATTTTTAAGCTGAAGAATGTTATATTGTTGCTTTGCTTCCACGATGTCATCTACGTGTATTTTAATAACTTCTGATAGATCTAAGTTGCCTAACCAGGTGTCTAACATAAATATTTCAATGCGCTGGCTGGAGTGGATGTTAAGATTTTTAAGAGAAGTATGGACTGAAAGTAATAACGGTTTACTTTTATTGTGCCAATATCTGCTATTGCTTTGAATAATTTTGTCTAATATATCTATAGTAATATTATTATGGAAAGAACGGCATTTGAGCAAAAATTTGCTGCCTAAATAGTTTCTTCGCACGTTTAATGGAGGCAAACATAGTTCGCTCTCCATTACATGTATTGGTGTTGTCTTAATAAATCCACCAATGACCCTTAAAGCCTGGTTCTGAATTTTGTCTAATTTATATAAATGACTTTGACTGCTATTGTTATATAGAAAACTACCATACTCCATTCTACTTCTTATTAATGCAATATACAAATTAAATTAAAATGCTTAGGATGTACTCCCCATCCAGATCCAGCCAGCGCTTTGAATACATTAAGGAACTTTGGAATTTTATTAACTAACTCATTTATATGTTTGTTCCATCTAAGTGAGCGATCCAACCACATCCCCAGATATTTCACCGCATTTACATCTTGAAGTGTCATATTATAAATTTTAAGGTTTATAGGATGCCTATAAATTCCCTTCTTAAATATGCAAACTTTGCTTTTTGAAGGAGATATTTCTAAAGCTAGGTCTTTTAAAAGTGACGATAAATTGTCTAGGGCATGTTGCAATTTACTTAATGCCTCTTCGGTACTTTTGCATGTTATATATAAAGCGAAATCATCTGCATATTGTGAAACGTTAACGTTAGTAATTAATTTACAAATATTGATAGTGGCCACATTAAATAATAGAGGGGATAAGGGGTCTCCTTGTGCAATTCCACACCCTGTACTTCGAGCTATACATGTATTATTAACTTGTCCATTTAAATAACGTTCTTTCAAAAAAGACCAAAGATAGCCGCAAATTTTGGAGCCTACTCCCAAGCGATCCAAAATACTTAATAAAACGTCAACATTTATATTGTTGTAAGCATTTTCAATATCAATAAAACACGTTAGTGTGATTTGATATTTACAAAAACCATGCTGTATTCGTGTCACTAAGTTACTTAAGTTATCCAGAGCGGATTTTGTTTTTCTAAATCCTGTAGTTTCAGCATGAAAAATTTCATTTCTTTCCAAAAACCATTCTAATCGGTTGTTAATAATTTTATGAAACATTTTGCACACGCATGAAATAAGCGAAATTGGGCGTATAGCTGAAGTGCTTGATGGATCTCGACCAGGTTTTGGGATAGGGACTATACGAATGTTTTTCCATTGACTAGGTACAAAGGCAGTTAGTAAAAACTCATTAAAAAGTTGTAAAATAATATCTTTGCCATTTTCTGGTAGTTTTTTAATCATTGAGTATGAAATATTGTCGGTACCTGGGGAGGTATCTTTTGTTTTTATGCATACTTTTAATTCACTTTTATTTATTGGTGACTCAAGTTGTAAGTTTACAGAGGTAAAAAATGGGGAGCTAGGACTAACGTAGTCAGGTGCTAAATTACGTAGAAGTCTACTGACCATGACTTCATCTACATGCCAATTAGAACTCTTGTACCCTTTAAACCATCGCATTCTTCGCCACACCTCACTAACCGGAGTCAACTCACATATAGACGTACACATTTTAGACAAACTATCACTCCGAGCTTGCCGAATTAATCTTTGGGCATTCCGAATTCTGTCTTTCAATGTATCTAAATTATAAGGTGTGGGGTTTTTTCTAAACATGGTAAGGGCTAGTCTACGTTCTGCTACCGCTTTTGAAAGTTTAGATGTCCAATAAGGTTTCGGAATAAATTTTTGGGTTGGGTCTTGACTAATTTTTAAATAAGGTATTTGAATTCTGCAATTTCATTAATAATATTTAAAAACCTATCGTAAGATCTTTGTAAATCTTCAGTCACTACAAAGTTTGAAAATGTATCATTTAATTGTTGTGTATAAAGTTCCCAATTTGCCCTTTTAAAATTTCTTTTCTTTATATACTGAGGATAGTAATTGTAATATGACATACAAATTTTAATAATGAGATGATCACTACCTAAATTTTCATTCATGACACTCCAATTAAAATGTATAGCTATATCAGACGTCACTGCGGAAATATCTGGAGAACTCTCTTGTAAAATGCCTTGAACTAATCTAACGCGTGTTGCAGATCCATTTTTCAGTGTCACATAATTATTATCTAACAACGAATCGAATATTTGAGCTCCCCTATGATCAATTTTACATGACCAACTAGGGTGATGTCCATTAAAGTCTCCAAGAATTAAAGATTTTTTAGTAGAGTGAAAAAAGTTGATCCCAATTTTGAGGTATTGTAAATATAGACGAGGGGCAGTAAACAGATATGATATTTTCAATGTGTATACAATTAAATATTTTAACATAAATTATCTCGATCCCGTTATTACAGTTTTGAATTTGGCCTAATTGTGCTCTGATAGATCTATGTGTCAGAATTGCGACACCTCCATATGAATCGTGCCTATCTGCTCTAAATGTATTGTATCCATTTATTTTAAATTCAGTTACAGGGGATTCAGGATTTAGCCAGGTCTCACTTAAAACTGCTATGTGGATCTTTTCCCGTGAGAGTAACTGCTCAAATTCTAAACGTTTAGGTTTAACACTTTGTGAGTTCCATTGAATAATGTTTAAATTAGTCTTATCCATAATTATAAAATTAATTTAATTATTAAAAAAAGAAGGCAAGTCCAAAAGATGCTCTACAGCCATATTAATTACCCACTCAACATACACTGACACACCATGTTTAATTTTGCTGATAATATCCTGATGTTCTCTTGAAAAAATAATGTTTTTTTAATTTATTTAGCAGTTGTATGAATGATATCTTCGACTTCCCTTCTTTTCTATTATTTTTTCGCTCTTCAGTACTATTACCGACAACACTGTTCTCAAAATTTTCGGATACTGATACGCTATCCCAAAAGTTTTCTGGAGTTTGTTTTGAGATCTTTTTCTTTTATTTTCCGGGCCTTTTTTTTGTATTGTCATTATCATTATATTGTGTATTTTGGTTAATTACATTTGATACGCCTGTTGTCTTTAAAGCATCAGCATAAGTATGTCTAAACTGCTCATTAGGTTCTTGTGCTGGTGTTGATTCCGTATAGACAGGCATCTCGTGCCTTGGTAGGGATACTTCTCTCTCGTTATTCGGCGTCGGAGGTATATACATCAGCCTAGCCTGTCTATATGCACAATTAAATTGAGCCATAAGATCTCGTATACGTTTTTCTTTTTTATATACAGGGCAAGATCTGTCTAAAGCATAGTGATTATCGGAACAGTTCACACACGTAAATGAAGTTGTTTCGCAGTTTGTGTGATTACTGCCACATTTAGGGCAAGTTTCTTTTTTTGATGAGCATGTTTTTTGCGTGTGACCAAATCGCCAACATCTAGCACATTGCGTTACAGGGAAGACGTAAGGTTCCACTCTAATATTCATGCCATAAATACTAGCCGAAGCTGGCAGAGAAGCTCCTTTAAATCCTAGTCTCACCGTCTCACTTTCTTCCCATCCATCTTTGTTTCGCCGCTTTAGACGTTTTACAGCAGCAATTTCATAGTCACTTGAAATTGGTTCCATTATATCCTTTTCACTCATATCCAATTCTATGTTTCTAATCACACCGTACGAGATACCTACTTCCATAGGTTTCTGACATCGCCATCCCATTTCTTGAAATTGTTTACAGCTAAGCAAACGCTCAGCGCATTGTTTATCTTCAATTAATAGAAAAATTTTATATGCATTAATATATTTCACTCGAGTTATATTTGGAATATTATGTGTTTTCAATAATTTTGCCAATGCAAATTGTTTTGGTAACTTCTCGTTACACATGATACATATTTAAATTTTCCCCTGTGTTAACTTTTTCCCATTCCTTTCCACCGCAATCCACCTTTCTTCTTCGTCCAAATCTCTTCCTCTTTTACTAGGTCTTTCACTCACTTCATCTTGTAATTCTTCTATCGGTTCAACAATGTTTTCAACAATTAAATCGGAATTGACTCCGTCTTCATCCATAATTACACTATCCGTCATTGTTAATAAGGCGCACTATTGATTGCACTCTAGCCGCATCGTCGTGCGGGTCGCATAACCGCGTCAATAGATGATCGTAAAAAAACACACTCGGAACAATAGATATCGGAACGAAACGTGTTTACTTAACGATGTTCGCCGCACGAATGCTCTCGCTACTTGATACTCTAACTGGACGGCATTGCGCTTTACCATCAGGTGTATTGTGGTCATTTTGTCGTGTCAATTTAAAAAAAAAATGATGTTCCATACATTGTAGGCTGTAACGAAGCTAAATACCTGAAGAACCAGACAATAGTCAAAGCGATGGAGACAAGTGTCATCAGTATGTTCTCGAGGTCCCACGCCCGCTCCGGCTGCGGCCGCTCCGTGATCAGCTCGTGAGTCGCTGTGCCGGACGATTGTTCAGGCATGCCGTGTTGCTGAAATAGAAAGAGATATTACAAGATGGCGGCGAGTGGTGTATTCGATCCCGCATCACAGTACCATGTTTTTTTTAGTGCCTCGATAGGCAGACGGGCAGACGGGCCACCTGATGGTAAGTAGTCACACACCGTAGTCACCGGTCATAGACTTCTGCAATGCCAAGGCACAGCAAAGCCGCTGCCTACCGTTAGATGTAAGTCTTTTACAAGTTCCAAATATCAAACAGACAAGGCTCACAACTTCTTGATCGAATACCTTTGTCAGAGAAACACTAGCATCTGTTACTGTAAATGAAGGGTAACAAACCTCGCTGTTACGCTTGCCGCGTTGTTGTGTGTTATCAGTGTCGTGCGTGTGTCGTGCGAGTGTTGTCATGTTGTACGTACCTGCGGCGCGACCCGCTTGGGATGCACGAGACAGTGCACGACGGCGCGGTGGTGCAGCCCGCAGGCGCGCAGCGTGGCGCCCTCGTCCACGAGCACGCGCCCGTTGAAGATCAGCCGCACGCGACACTCCGACGACAGCTCCGTAGAGAAGTGACGTCTACATATACAACATACAACATACTACTCATTACTGAACAAATACATCACGACTCAATTATATTGTTAACGTATAAGTGCTTCTCGTTACAAATAAATTTACACGTGTATCGGCGTTTTTCAAAATGTAACCTCTTAGAGGGTAAAAGATAGGGAATGAAAATAAGTCATATTGTTTTAAGGTCTTTGGGGTCTTTGGGGAGGTCTGTAAATACGATCAACGGATCCGGTGTTAAAACTGAATATAAAAAAAATAAAAAACATGGCTGCCAAATTGTGTATGTCCGCCAATGGGTGAAATCCAACAGTCACACACATAGCCCCGACCCCACACTAAGATACGAGTCTTGTGTTGTGGGTAGCAGGGACTACGAGAGACTTTCGGTCCACAACACCCAGACCTCGGACACAAATATCTGTCTGTCATACAAACATTTGTCCCGGTGTGGAAATCGAACCCACGGCCTCTCGTTTCACAGCCGGCTACTCGCCAACTGCGCAATAAATCATATCTAATTCGGCCTAAAAAAAATCCGCGGGCGAACCCGCCGGCAAAAGCTAGTATTGAAATAAAAGAAGTATACTTACAATTTAAAATCCTTAAGCAGTTCATCGAGGCAGCCCTCGACTTCTTTCAGTGTATCATTAAGATATTTCAGTTTGATCAGTATTTTCCTCTTGTTGTCTTGTGAGTTAGAAGTGGTAGCCGCTTCCTCACCGGAGTTGCCATTAGCCGCGGTACCTTCAGAGGACGCATCACTTTTGGCCGTTGTTGACAGATCTTCCTTCTTCTCTGGCTTCTTCACTGCTGTTTCGTTCGATGCAGTCGCGTTTGATGCTGAAAATAATTTTATTCATATTAGATTTCACAGTGGGTAAGTAGTAGCTGCGAAATGAGGTCATAGATTCCTGCACCAATATTTTTGTATTTCGCTAAGAAAATCTCTATATCGTCGGTGATACTGCAAAACGAGCTATGTTTCTACCGGATACATTTCGGCGAGCGTGCCTTGGAATTACGAAATTTAATTCCCCCAACCCCTTTCTTCACCCTTTCAACACCGGCTGATGATGATGATGATGAACCCCTTTCTATCATCGGACGACAAGAGACTCGGCGAAGCGTCATCGATACATGGTTGATATTCCACCAGCGCGCACGAAGCGTTTTGCTAGTACATTTATCATGCGCACCGCTAGAGAGTGGAACTCTATGCCGGAGTCTATATTTCCCGAAAATTATAATCTGGGTATCTTTAAGTCAAGAGTGAATAGGTATCTTCTAGGCAAGCGTGCTCCACCGTAGACCACATCATCACTTACCATCAGGCGAGATAGTGGTCAAACGCAAGCCTATTTAGGTAAAAAAAAATTGACACCAAGAACTGATTTTACAGCAGAGACAAAAAAACGTTGTTTTTTGTTGTTAAATAATTCGCTAAGTGTATGACATGCTTATAATGATATAACGCTATTAAGACCTATATAATAACAGGCAAATAATCCCGGAAACATATGCGTTTGGATACAGGATCTCAATCATTTTAACAAAAAAATTTTTTTTTTTTGACATGGAACGTATTGCAGTATCACCGACGATATACTATTTCTTAGGTGTAATCTTGTCGGTAGGTACGCCTTAACTTCCATAAACCTTGATCAAATTTAATGATTCAAACACATTATAAAGCTTTGCCTCAATTCGCGAAAAACAGTAACAAGTTAGACAATGTTTTAAAATTATAGGTTTTGCAAAAAAAATATGAAACATTAACAGTGCCATCTGTTAACAGTATAATTACCTACTTAGTTGTATTGTTATTTTATGATTCCGCTAATAGACGGTTTTAGAAAGCACCATCTTTTTTTATACTGGTTTCTTATATTTACGCGAATATTATACATTGGAATAAAACGAAATTTACGGATTATATCGCGGTTTATTTTACTTTTTTAACCCGACGTTTCGAAGACTTTGCAGCCTTCATGGTCACGGGGGAGACTGAGTTGTATGTCATCTCGAAAGTGTAGTGCAGTGTTTCTACCCTCAATGTAGTTGATATTACATTTTTATTTTGATGTAGTCCGATCTACGCAGAAAGAGCTCACAGTGTCATGAGGTCTGGCAGTTGGTCTTTTGGGTTCCGATTTAATTAAATGTATAATTGGATCCCAGGCTGGTGCTAGCTTCCAACCATCTTCTCTATTGAAATTAGGATGTTTTTTAATTTCAATAGCCTCGCGGATCATCCTAGGTAGGAATCGGTGTTCTTTGGCAAGGATTTGTGGTTTATCAAATCGAAGATAATGTTTGGAGCCTTTTTCTGAATGTTCAGCAACTGCAGACTTCGTAGAGCGTCGGTGTTTCACGTCAGCTATATGTTCTTTTACGCGGGTCCCTACATTTCTTTTCGTTTGACCTATATAGGAGAGACCACAGTCGCAATCTATTTTATATATGCCTGGTTCCTGTAGGGGTACATGACATTTGACAGGTGGTAAAAATTGACTAATTTTCTTGGGCGGCTTGAAGTAAGTTTTGATAGAAGCCCGCTTCAGTACATAGCCAATCTTGTCAGTGACTCCTCTAATGTATGGTAAAACAACCGGGACACGTTCGACTGTGGCTGGCTTCACTCGGTTTCTGTGATGGCGGCGAGGAATTTGGAGCTTGTTGTCTTGCAGTACTTGCTTGACATGTTGCAGCTCAGCGGCCAGATGTTTCTCATCACAGATACCTTGTGCTCTCTGAAACAAAGATTTACCCACGGTAGCTAACTGTTTTGGATGGTGGTGAGATTCACCATTGAGGTATTTATCTGTATGGGTCTTTTTCCTAAACACAGTATGGCTTAAAGACTGGTCAGGGTTTCGGATAACTAAAACATCTAAGAAGGCAAGAGAATTATTATGTTCTAACTCCATTGTAAATTGAATTTTGTTGTTAATGGAGTTGAGATGATCTAAAAATGCAGTTACTTTGTCAGATGGTAAAATTGTGAAAGTATCATCCACATACCGTTTGTAGAACCTTGCTGGATAGGGGGCTGTGCTTAGGGCTGTCTCCTCAAAGTCCTCCATGAAAATATCGGCGACTACTGGAGACACGGGTGAGCCCATAGCTACTCCATCTACTTGCACATAGAATTGATTATTCCACAACATGTAGCCAGATGTAAGGCAATGGTTGAGTAGTTCTGCATATGCTAGGGGCATGTTGTTCTCAGCTAACTTCTTAGATACAATTTTGATGCAGTCTTGTACAGGTAAGCTTGTAAAGAGTGATTCCACATCAAAACTGGCCATGGTTTCATTGTCAGCTAATTTTAGGTGTTTAATATCGCTGACAAATTGGTATGAATCCTTCACAGATGCTCCAGTCTTTCCTCTAAGCGGTGAAAGCACTTTTGCTACGTGCTGAGCCAATCTGTAGGTTGGTGTGTCGATCTGACTCACTATAGGACGTAGCGGAGCAGCAGCCTTGTGAATTTTTGGTAACCCATACAGTTTGGGGGGTTTTGCACACGATGGAATGAGTAAGGATACGTCTAGGTTTAATGTGTCAGAGTACTTACGTATTAGGGAGCTGGTAGCCTTTAAAATTTTATTAGTTGGGTCTGTCTTGACCTTTTTATAAGTGCTCTCGTCCGACAAAAGTTGTTCTATTTTATTGTTATAATCCGACGTATCCATTACTACCGTCGCATTTCCTTTATCTGCACGGAGAATAGTTAAGTCCTTCTCTGATCGCAAGTTCTTTAAAGCGATATATTCGTTTTTAGGGAGATTTAGTTTCGGCATTTTCTTTTGACGTAATATCGACGAAATGTCTTGACGTATTGCCTCCGAATCTTCCTTTTTTAAACTATTTTTGAAGAGACTGTTCTCAACGTTACAAATAATGTCCTCATACGGTATCCTTCGAGGTGTAATGGCAAAATTTAAACCCTTTGATAATACTCGTATAGTGTTTTCGTCCAGTGATTTATTTGACAGATTGATAACCGCGCGTGATTGGTCTGCGCACGAGTGAGTGTTATCTGTGTTATTTTGCGTTCCGTTTCTGCTAACGGTATTACAAAGCTGTTTGGCATTTGACTTTGATAATAATTTTTCATATTTTAGTTTAAGTTTATTTTTGCATTCATTATATTTAGATGTTTCCCGTTTATTTAGAGTTGTAATGCAATTTTTAAAATCAAATGCTGATATTTCTGTTTGTAATTCACTGGACAAAGTCTCAACACATTTATCTAAGTGACGGAGATCGGATCTTGTTTGATGAATGGTAGCTCGCAACAATTTTATACTCGCCTGGTTTAGAATCTTAGCGCTCCCTTGGATGTCTTTCTTGGGTGATATCTTGACACAGTTAGGGATGAGATTATGATCACGGCATCTCTTTAAGGAATTCAATGATGTAACGTATCTTGAACGCTTGGTTTTTAGATTCTCCAACCGGCGTATTTTATTTGCAATTTCCAGTCCGTACTGGTTTACATACTGGTTTCTTATATTTACGCGAATATTATACATTGGAATAAAACGAAATTTACGGATTATATCGCGGTTTATTTTACTTTTTTAACCCGACGTTTCGAAGACTTTGCAGCCTTCATGGTCACGGGGGAGACTGAGTTGTATGTCATCTCGAAAGTGTAGTGCAGTGTTTCTACCCTCAATGTAGTTGATATTACATTTTTATTTTGATGTAGTCCGATCTACGCAGAAAGAGCTCACAGTGTCATGAGGTCTGGCAGTTGGTCTTTTGGGTTCCGATTTAATTAAATGTATAATTGGATCCCAGGCTGGTGCTAGCTTCCAACCATCTTCTCTATTGAAATTAGGATGTTTTTTAATTTCAATAGCCTCGCGGATCATCCTAGGTAGGAATCGGTGTTCTTTGGCAAGGATTTGTGGTTTATCAAATCGAAGATAATGTTTGGAGCCTTTTTCTGAATGTTCAGCAACTGCAGACTTCGTAGAGCGTCGGTGTTTCACGTCAGCTATATGTTCTTTTACGCGGGTCCCTACATTTCTTTTCGTTTGACCTATATAGGAGAGACCACAGTCGCAATCTATTTTATATATGCCTGGTTCCTGTAGGGGTACATGACATTTGACAGGTGGTAAAAATTGACTAATTTTCTTGGGCGGCTTGAAGTAAGTTTTGATAGAAGCCCGCTTCAGTACATAGCCAATCTTGTCAGTGACTCCTCTAATGTATGGTAAAACAACCGGGACACGTTCGACTGTGGCTGGCTTCACTCGGTTTCTGTGATGGCGGCGAGGAATTTGGAGCTTGTTGTCTTGCAGTACTTGCTTGACATGTTGCAGCTCAGCGGCCAGATGTTTCTCATCACAGATACCTTGTGCTCTCTGAAACAAAGATTTACCCACGGTAGCTAACTGTTTTGGATGGTGGTGAGATTCACCATTGAGGTATTTATCTGTATGGGTCTTTTTCCTAAACACAGTATGGCTTAAAGACTGGTCAGGGTTTCGGATAACTAAAACATCTAAGAAGGCAAGAGAATTATTATGTTCTAACTCCATTGTAAATTGAATTTTGTTGTTAATGGAGTTGAGATGATCTAAAAATGCAGTTACTTTGTCAGATGGTAAAATTGTGAAAGTATCATCCACATACCGTTTGTAGAACCTTGCTGGATAGGGGGCTGTGCTTAGGGCTGTCTCCTCAAAGTCCTCCATGAAAATATCGGCGACTACTGGAGACACGGGTGAGCCCATAGCTACTCCATCTACTTGCACATAGAATTGATTATTCCACAACATGTAGCCAGATGTAAGGCAATGGTTGAGTAGTTCTGCATATGCTAGGGGCATGTTGTTCTCAGCTAACTTCTTAGATACAATTTTGATGCAGTCTTGTACAGGTAAGCTTGTAAAGAGTGATTCCACATCAAAACTGGCCATGGTTTCATTGTCAGCTAATTTTAGGTGTTTAATATCGCTGACAAATTGGTATGAATCCTTCACAGATGCTCCAGTCTTTCCTCTAAGCGGTGAAAGCACTTTTGCTACGTGCTGAGCCAATCTGTAGGTTGGTGTGTCGATCTGACTCACTATAGGACGTAGCGGAGCAGCAGCCTTGTGAATTTTTGGTAACCCATACAGTTTGGGGGGTTTTGCACACGATGGAATGAGTAAGGATACGTCTAGGTTTAATGTGTCAGAGTACTTACGTATTAGGGAGCTGGTAGCCTTTAAAATTTTATTAGTTGGGTCTGTCTTGACCTTTTTATAAGTGCTCTCGTCCGACAAAAGTTGTTCTATTTTATTGTTATAATCCGACGTATCCATTACTACCGTCGCATTTCCTTTATCTTCACGGAGAATAGTTAAGTCCTTCTCTGATCGCAAGTTCTTTAAAGCGATATATTCGTTTTTAGGGAGATTTAGTTTCGGCATTTTCTTTTGACGTAATATCGACGAAATGTCTTGACGTATTGCCTCCGAATCTTCCTTTTTTAAACTATTTTTGAAGAGACTGTTCTCAACGTTACAAATAATGTCCTCATACGGTATCCTTCGAGGTGTAATGGCAAAATTTAAACCCTTTGATAATACTCGTATAGTGTTTTCGTCCAGTGATTTATTTGACAGATTGATAACCGCGCGTGATTGGTCTGCGCACGAGTGAGTGTTATCTGTGTTATTTTGCGTTCCGTTTCTGCTAACGGTATTACAAAGCTGTTTGGCATTTGACTTTGATAATAATTTTTCATATTTTAGTTTAAGTTTATTTTTGCATTCATTATATTTAGATGTTTCCCGTTTATTTAGAGTTGTAATGCAATTTTTAAAATCAAATGCTGATATTTCTGTTTGTAATTCACTGGACAAAGTCTCAACACATTTATCTAAGTGACGGAGATCGGATCTTGTTTGATGAATGGTAGCTCGCAACAATTTTATACTCGCCTGGTTTAGAATCTTAGCGCTCCCTTGGATGTCTTTCTTGGGTGATATCTTGACACAGTTAGGGATGAGATTATGATCACGGCATCTCTTCAAGAAATTCAATGATGTAACGTATCTTGAACGCTTGGTTTTTAGATTCTCCAACCGGCGTATTTTATTTGCAATTTCCAGTCCGTACTGGTTTACATACTGGTTTCTTATATTTACGCGAATATTATACAAAAGTCTTCGAAACGTCGGGTTAAAAAAGTAAAATAAACCGCGATATAATCCGTAAATTTCGTTTTATTCCAATGTATAATATTCGCGTAAATATAAGAAACCAGTATGTAAACCAGTACGGACTGGAAATTGCAAATAAAATACGCCGGTTGGAGAATCTAAAAACCAAGCGTTCAAGATACGTTACATCATTGAATTCCTTAAAGAGATGCCGTGATCATAATCTCATCCCTAACTGTGTCAAGATATCACCCAAGAAAGACATCCAAGGGAGCGCTAAGATTCTAAACCAGGCGAGTATAAAATTGTTGCGAGCTACCATTCATCAAACAAGATCCGATCTCCGTCACTTAGATAAATGTGTTGAGACTTTGTCCAGTGAATTACAAACAGAAATATCAGCATTTGATTTTAAAAATTGCATTACAACTCTAAATAAACGGGAAACATCTAAATATAATGAATGCAAAAATAAACTTAAACTAAAATATGAAAAATTATTATCAAAGTCAAATGCCAAACAGCTTTGTAATACCGTTAGCAGAAACGGAACGCAAAATAACACAGATAACACTCACTCGTGCGCAGACCAATCACGCGCGGTTATCAATCTGTCAAATAAATCACTGGACGAAAACACTATACGAGTATTATCAAAGGGTTTAAATTTTGCCATTACACCTCGAAGGATACCGTATGAGGACATTATTTGTAACGTTGAGAACAGTCTCTTCAAAAATAGTTTAAAAAAGGAAGATTCGGAGGCAATACGTCAAGACATTTCGTCGATATTACGTCAAAAGAAAATGCCGAAACTAAATCTCCCTAAAAACGAATATATCGCTTTAAAGAACTTGCGATCAGAGAAGGACTTAACTATTCTCCGTGCAGATAAAGGAAATGCGACGGTAGTAATGGATACGTCGGATTATAACAATAAAATAGAACAACTTTTGTCGGACGAGAGCACTTATAAAAAGGTCAAGACAGACCCAACTAATAAAATTTTAAAGGCTACCAGCTCCCTAATACGTAAGTACTCTGACACATTAAACCTAGACGTATCCTTACTCATTCCATCGTGTGCAAAACCCCCCAAACTGTATGGGTTACCAAAAATTCACAAGGCTGCTGCTCCGCTACGTCCTATAGTGAGTCAGATCGACACACCAACCTACAGATTGGCTCAGCACGTAGCAAAAGTGCTTTCACCGCTTAGAGGAAAGACTGGAGCATCTGTGAAGGATTCATACCAATTTGTCAGCGATATTAAACACCTAAAATTAGCTGACAATGAAACCATGGCCAGTTTTGATGTGGAATCACTCTTTACAAGCTTACCTGTACAAGACTGCATCAAAATTGTATCTAAGAAGTTAGCTGAGAACAACATGCCCCTAGCATATGCAGAACTACTCAACCATTGCCTTACATCTGGCTACATGTTGTGGAATAATCAATTCTATGTGCAAGTAGATGGAGTAGCTATGGGCTCACCCGTGTCTCCAGTAGTCGCCGATATTTTCATGGAGGACTTTGAGGAGACAGCCCTAAGCACAGCCCCCTATCCAGCAAGGTTCTACAAACGGTATGTGGATGATACTTTCACAATTTTACCATCTGACAAAGTAACTGCATTTTTAGATCATCTCAACTCCATTAACAACAAAATTCAATTTACAATGGAGTTAGAACATAATAATTCTCTTGCCTTCTTAGATGTTTTAGTTATCCGAAACCCTGACCAGTCTTTAAGCCATACTGTGTTTAGGAAAAAGACCCATACAGATAAATACCTCAATGGTGAATCTCACCACCATCCAAAACAGTTAGCTACCGTGGGTAAATCTTTGTTTCAGAGAGCACAAGGTATCTGTGATGAGAAACATCTGGCCGCTGAGCTGCAACATGTCAAGCAAGTACTGCAAGACAACAAGCTCCAAATTCCTCGCCGCCATCACAGAAACCGAGTGAAGCCAGCCACAGTCGAACGTGTCCCGGTTGTTTTACCATACATTAGAGGAGTCACTGACAAGATTGGCTATGTACTGAAGCGGGCTTCTATCAAAACTTACTTCAAGCCGCCCAAGAAAATTAGTCAATTTTTACCACCTGTCAAATGTCATGTACCCCTACAGGAACCAGGCATATATAAAATAGATTGCGACTGTGGTCTCTCCTATATAGGTCAAACGAAAAGAAATGTAGGGACCCGCGTAAAAGAACATATAGCTGACGTGAAACACCGACGCTCTACGAAGTCTGCAGTTGCTGAACATTCAGAAAAAGGCTCCAAACATTATCTTCGATTTGATAAACCACAAATCCTTGCCAAAGAACACCGATTCCTACCTAGGATGATCCGCGAGGCTATTGAAATTAAAAAACATCCTAATTTCAATAGAGAAGATGGTTGGAAGCTAGCACCAGCCTGGGATCCAATTATACATTTAATTAAATCGGAACCCAAAAGACCAACTGCCAGACCTCATGACACTGTGAGCTCTTTCTGCGTAGATCGGACTACATCAAAATAAAAATGTAATATCAACTACATTGAGGGTAGAAACACTGCACTACACTTTCGAGATGACATACAACTCAGTCTCCCCCGTGACCATGAAGGCTGCAAAGTCTTCGAAACGTCGGGTTAAAAAAGTAAAATAAACCGCGATATAATCCGTAAATTTCGTTTTATTCCAAACCATCTTTTTTCGTATATTCATTACTATTTTGTAGATTAAACTAATTATAAAATAAATAATACTAGCTCTGTATTAAACATTGTCGCACTGCTGGGCACGGGCCTCCTCTACTTATGAGAGGGGTTAGGCATTAACCCCTAAACTAATTACAATTAAAAAAATATTTACATTTACTTATTTCCTCTCTATCAAATGATGTAACTGACCATTATTGGTGCGAAGTATTCGCATGTGTCAGTGAATAAAAACATATTTTTTTGCTTTACGATATTTGTTTAACATACCACTAGCCCTGGTGAAGAAGTCGCAGCCAGCGGTGACGTCAGCCTCCATGGCGCTGACGATGCTGTCCATCTCTCGGATCTGCGCGTTGCTTGCGGGCTCGGCCTCGTCAGGAGCCTCGCTCTCGTCGCTCGCAGAATCAGTCGCACTCTGAGAGCTGGTTGGCGCTATAAATAATTATATACTAATACATATACACACACAGTATTTATACACCACTTGCACAAATAACATTTATAAAAACATATGTGTCACAAATTGCGGTCTGATTGCTAATAGCGAATTCAGTGAGACAATCCTAGGATGGATCCGTGGCAAAAGAAAAGTAGAAATAATGCGTATACACAAATAAAATAAAGGATTACATATTTTAGATAAACCTGTAAATATAGTTGTAAACCTGTGTAACCTACAATTATATAATAAACACACACATACACTCACGCCTGTAATCCCCGAAGGGGTAGGCAGAGGTGTAACTAGTACACCCACTTTTCGCCGAATTTCGGTCCCATAATGTGATAGGGGGCGAGCCTATCGCCATACCGGGCACATTTTCCAGACTCCGGGCTAATACTGAGGCATTTCTAGATAGAAAAACCCAATATCACTTTACCCGACCCGGGGATCGAACCCGAGACCTCAGCACAGCAGTCGTAACGCATGCGCAATTACAACTGCGCCACCAAATCAAATCAAATCAAATCATTTATTTTGTAAATTAGGCCACTATGGGCACTTTTTACATGTCATAATAATGTTAAGGTCTACTGGTGCTTCGGAAATGCCCACTGGTCTGAGAAGAAGCACCAAGAAACTCAGCCGTAGGTCTTTTGTAGCTTGTCATTACAATTTACATTAGAAAATAATTTACATTATAAAAAACATACATCCTTAAACAAGTCACATTCACATGAAACAAAAAAAACGGTACGGTACATGTTAATACAAGGCAGAGTCGTAAATGAGGCTATACAACCTGTTATTTATTTTCTCTAACTAACAATCAATGAGCAATCCAGGTAGACCAGTCCACACAAGCAGCACCCGTTCACGAGTATGACGCATGTGCCAGCCATCGGCCTCCTCAACCATGACACAGGGAAGTGACCGACCCGGCACATAACGCCGCCGCAAGCACAGACCCTTAAGCGAGCATGACATACCTTAATCGCGTCAAAGAATGATAGAGATACAAATTCACAAGAAAATAGCTTTAAAAAAACAAGAAGCCAAGACTATTACGACTCCGGCGTCTTGTGAAAACAATATACATCAAACCGAAATACATTATATAAAATAAGTACCTATCAGAGTGTTGCTGTGTTTAGCTGAGCGGCCATGGTTGTTTATCATTTAAATATTCCGTTATATTGTAATAAGCCCTTTTCACTAAAAACTTTTTTAGTTCGACTTTGAATTGGTCGATGGGCAATATTTGCACGGGCTCAGGAATATTATTATAGAAACGAATACTAAGCCCCACAAAAGAAGCATGTACTTTTTGCAAGCGAAAATACGGCATACACAGTTTATGCTTGTATCTAGTATTTAGAGTATGTATATCACTTTTCTTTTTAAACAAACTGATATTTTTCTTTATGTATATAACATTTGCATAAATATATTGGGACGCAACAGTTAAAATACCTATATCTTTAAAGATATCTCTTAAGGAGACTCTTGTACTGAACTGATAAATTGAACGAACTGCTCGTTTTTGTAATATAAAAATGCTCTCAATATCAGCAGCCTTACCCCACAACAAAATACCATAAGACATAAGACTGTGAAAGTAACTAAAGTAAACAAGACGAGCAGTTTCTACATCAGTCAATTGTCTAACTTTCCTAATGGCATACACTGCAGAGCTAAGTTTCCCAGCTAAGCACGAAATATGCGTGCCCCACTGGAGTTTCTTATCCAATGTGATGCCTAGGAACACGGTAGAATCAACAGTTTCTAAAACCTCATTGTTCATAACTATATTAGGTCCTAGATTTGTGACATTTGGCATTACAAATTTTACACATTTAGTTTTCTTGGCATTAAGTACAAGATTGTTTGCCGTAAACCACTGAGTTACTTGTGAAAGTGTACTATTAATTTCGTCAAAATTATCTCTATTCCTATCCACTCTGAAAACGAGTGAAGTGTCATCAGCGAATAGCACTGTATTGCACATGTTTTTTAAATAAAAAGGTAAATCATTAATATACACTAGAAACAAGAACGGACCCAGTATAGAACCTTGTGGCACTCCCAGTCGTACAGGAAGATCCTCGGACTTCACTCCATTCAGATCTACGCACTGAAATCTTTGGTGCAGGTACGAAGAAACAACGTCAAGAGCAATGTTGTGTATGCCGTAATGACGAAGTTTCCGTAAGAGCGTGTCATGGTGCACACAATCAAATGCCTTCGAAAGATCACAAAAAACTCCAATGGCGTTCTGCGACCTCTCCCACGCATCAAATATGTGTTGAATGAGTGCAACTCCCGCGTCTGCAGTCGAACGACCCTTTGAGAAACCAAACTGATTAGCGTGCAAGAGGTTGTAAGCCTTGAAATGGTTAATCAACTGCTTCAGTATAAGTTTCTCAAAAATCTTACTAAAGGTCGGTAGTATTGAGATGGGCCGGAAATTACCGGGGTCTTTTTTCGAACCTGATTTATATAAAGGTATAATTTTACTATATTTCATCAGATCTGGAAAGATACCAGTATCTATACACTTATTAAAAATTACCGTAAGGTAGGGAGCTACTAGATCTATTATCTTTTTTAGAAAACTTACAGAAATGTCCCACAAATCACCCGTATTTTTTGGATTTAAAGTTTTTACAATACTGATTACTTCAGCGGGAGCTATGCGCTCGAATTTAAATAATAATTTACACTGCGACACGCTCTCACGCAGCAAAGATACAGCACGACTAGGTGAAGAATTTAAGGAGCAAGTAGTAGCTACAGGTATGTTCGCGAAAAAATCATTAAATGCCTGAGCAACTTCCACTTGTTCACATACAATTTTATTATTTATATTTAACTCAAACTGGTTATCGCGTGTTCGTAAATTCCCAGTTTCTTTATTTATAATATCCCATGTCGACTTAATTTTGTTACACGAGTTTTTAATTTTCCTGCTTATAAAATTTGCTTTTGCTTGATTACATGCTTTTTTAAATATCTTAGAGTAGTCTCTAACGTATTGTAGGAATTCGCTATCAAATTTATATTTTTTCATTCCATACAACTCATACAGAGTAGCTCGACTTTTATAAATTCCTGGAGTCGCCCATTCATTAAACTTGGAAGTACCTATAACATTTAATTTTTTCTTTTTAAATGTATTATGAAATTCATTTTTAATTAAATTAAATACACTCTTATAATTTTTATTAGGATCTTTGGGTTTTAACAATGAGGGATTTAGTCTGCTAACAATACTGTTCCTAAAAATGTTGATTCCCATGTCTGTAATAGGCCTGCAAGTTATTTTCGCATACTGTATTTCTTCACTATTTTTAAAAGCTGCAAATTGCCCACAATGATCAGAAGTTAAATTACTGAGAATCATGTGGCTAGTTGAATCACAGTTGGAGAATATATTATCAAGGCAAGTTGATGAATGTGATGTTATCCTAGTTGGTTCGTTAAATATATGCTTTAAGTCAAATGATTTAAATAAATTCAGCAATCTACTACTAGCTGAGTTTCCCTCTAGGATATTAATGTTAAAATCACCACAAACAATTATATTCTTTTTAGTAACACAAATTTTAGTAAGTACATCTTCTATAACTGATTCAAATAAATTCAAATCACTAAGTGGGGGCCGGTAAACGCAAATTACAATATATCGCTCAAGCTCGACACAAGACAACTCAACAGTGCGCTCGATAGAGAGATTTACTATGTCTTGTCTAGGTCTTGATTTCAGAGTGGTAGAGACAATAATCAAAGAACCACCACGGATAGCAGTATCTCTTACAAACGCACTTTGTACTACAAATTTTCATTATTAAGATATGTCAGTTCATAATTTTTAAGCCAATGTTCAGTTACACAGAAAACATGAACATTATATTTTTCCAAAAATAAACTTATTTCTAAATCTTTGCCGGGCAGACCTTGTATATTTTGATGAACTACATTCAAACAATTCAGCCTGCCCCTTGTCGCACCCTTTAGTTTAAACTATTAGGTGTGTAAAGAATATTGTTAGTAGGTATACTAACATTTGAATTAGAAACAGTACTACAAGTACCTATGTCACTATGTAAACAATCATCATTAGTCAAGCTAATGTTTGAAGAATACTTAGATAAACTACTGTTATCTGTGTCAATACTTAATAAATAAAATGCTAATGTTTTAGCAAGATCTTTCTTATATACATAAGGCAGATACATAGTATCTTTTGTTAATTTAAATTTCTTAATAAAAACATTTGTGTCAAAATAGGAAATAGCCTGATTATAACAAGAAATGTTGTACATTAACATGTTCATGTCCGCCGAGGCAGTATATAATAAAATAATAATGAATATTGCTATTGCTTATGAACTCGTTTAAGAACTGGTATTTGATATTGTTGCGAGGAGATATAAAAATGTGTCTGACATACAAATGCATTTCTAAATTATTTGTTGCAAATTCTCCAATTATTCCCTCGTTCTTCGTCATCAGACCTTGACGAAATTAATACAAAACATCATCAAAATATGTCCAAATTGGCGGATTAAGTTCTTAATTTAAAAATCTCCATACGGCAGTAGGCGAGTAGATGATTGAGAAACAAGAGGCCGCGTGTTCATCCCCACACCGAGACAAATGTTCATATGACGGTCTGGGTGTTGTGGGACGACAGTGCTTCGTAGTTTTTGATACGATACTGGTTTGATCTAGTATGAGATCTGGACTGTTTGTGTGGCTGTTGGGTATCTACCTAGTAAGACTATGCCAGGAGGTCAAACTCTGTTCTATTAAGCTTTTGCCTTCTTGTAATTAGTCATTGCTATTTATAGGAACTCCGTCAGGGCTTAAAAAGTTCCCTGACTCTTCTTGAATAGCCTTTGTGAGCCGAGCTGAGGTGTCCGGAGGTGGATACCGCCGACGGTGTTCAAGAACTGCCGCTGACGCTTACCAAGATCCGCTTACCGGCCGTGCCCCTGCTGGAACCACCGCTGCACATTTACTACATGGTACCGGCCTCTGCGTGGGATTTGCGTGCTTCATGAGGAGAGTGCGGTGAAAGCGTTAAAACTTAATTTGGCCATTTGTATCCGCGACCCTGATCTTTTTGTACGTTTTTATAGAAAATAAATTACAAAATACACTACGACCGTCTACTAGCGGTAAACGTGACAATGGCTGTCCACTTAGTAATTACAACTTATATTTATAGATTTCGATACTCACGATACTGGTTTGACCATTAGGTCAATAAAATAAGGGGGAAGAACTATTGTTATAGCTATCGCGTAACTGGCTAAAAATAAATACAAATATAATAGCGGATCCCTTATTTATTTGTCGGTGAAAATAGTCTTGCTAAGGGAAAAATCTATTTTACGTTTATCATTTGTACTCCGTGAGAAGTGCTGGTCATAATCGAGTCATAGATACAGTTGATACTCGTCGTGGTACATCAATTCACTCTATGCTATATAATTATAATACTATATGAAAAGTTACATTCATTTTGAGATATAATATTAGTACAATAAAACATCCTGTATATGGATGAAGGGGTGAAACGAGACAAAAGTTATATTTATACATCAACTGTTATTGCCGCTTTTAGGTTTAAATAAAAACTTTTTTTATTGACTCTGTTGTCACTTAATTTGTATAAAAAACATGGAGACTTAGAGTATATGGAGTACAATCTCTGTGTATGAAAGTGTCCATCGTAAAGCGATAAATTAGGGTAGCGACCACCGTAGCAAGTGGTGTAATTTCAAAGATAGCGCCAAAAGTTATCACAGTAGGATAGTGACTCAGCACACTTGACTCCATTTACAACTGCTACATACATATCATAAAGCGACCAATTAGTGTCACACGACTTGCTACGCTAGCGATATTGTGATCGGTTTTGGAGTTGTAATTTGCTGATTACAGCTGGACACTTTTTCAACTTGTTAATAATCATATAAGATGGTGCTCCTTATACTCTAGTCCCCATTGTAAAAAACTAAACCTAAAATGTTGTTCCTTACCACTTTGTTTTGAAGGATACAGAGAAATTATAATTGCCAATATATTGTTTAAAATGACTACTCATTAACACTCACTGGTGATATGCTGACACATAAATTTCCATAGTAACTAATTGTTAAAAACCCAATGTAATAAAGCCATACAAGTTTGTCTTAATTTATTCATCTTATGGAGGTCGTGCAGAATAATAAAATAATACAAATTAATATATTTTCTAGGATATAAATTGGTCTGCTCTAATTTAAACGAATTATATTATTAATTTATAAACTTTTTATTTTATAGCAGTTTTTATAAGATTTCGAGTTTCTTGTCCGGTCTTCTCTCGCAAAACTCAGCAAACCGGTCGTAAAGTCCCGAATGAAATTTTCTGGAGTTTATAAAAAATATTAAAAGCTCGTAGAGTCCTGTTATTGCGAACAGGCCTTTTTTTAGTAACCATAGGCTTTGGCTTTAAATCACGCTGGCTTCCTACGGGTAGTAGGTAGACTTAAAAAATCTTCGAAATTTTTATTACCGATTTGTGCACGATGTGTTTCTACACCGTTTTATTTTTGATATGTGACATCTTTACTACCGATTTCCGGGAGTGATTTCGTGAAAAGGGACGGAAGTAAGTAACAGGAAGTCAGGGAAGCGCGCGCAATTTGATTTGAACAATTAACTAGAGCTAATTAACTAGACGCTGGAGTTGGCCGTCAGATGGTTTGATTTTGGTTTTTGTATGGAATCGAAATGGACAGGAATGAACCCGAATAAACCAGAGTGGATTGAAATTGCATTTTCTGTAGGCATTTTGCATGTTAATGTTGCTTATTACCAATGTGAGATATCAGATGTTACACATCATATGCGAGTACTGTAAGGCTCGTTCCCTTTTTTTATTCTGGCAAGGCAAAGTGACCACATTGCAGTCAACTCAACTCAATCATGCCTGCCTACTGTGAAGCTTCTTCACACTACGCCTAAAGGACCCAGGATCTTAGGTAGGAAGGAACAAAGTAACTGGCAACTGTTTCACAGCTTGATGGTGAGGCAAAAATACGAATTTGCGTATCTCTTGGTTCGGGCTGTGGTAGAAGACACCACGAAGCTGTGGCTCCGCAAGCCAGTACACATGGTGCTGGTATGGAATCGATTGGATAGGGTAAGATTAAATAATTCTTCGGAGCATTCGCCATGATAGGTAGTAGACTGTAGAACACGCTAAGAGCAGAAATATCCCTTCGCAGCTGTAGCGGTTCACGTCTGCATCATTCACAATGCGGATGACCCGCCGCTGCAACCCATCCAAGGCATTGAGAAGGTACCGTTAGCGGAACCGTCCCAGAGGTGCCAGCAGTATTCCATTCCCACGTACACGTACCGTACGTTTTATATAAGCGGTAGAGCTGAGCGGGCGTGAAAAACCGCCGCACCCTGTTATGATTCCGACTCTGCGTAAAGTGGTAGATATTACGCCCTCGATATGGATCACAGTGGATATTCATACCTGGGACACTAAGGCGAGGATTGGAGAAAACGGGGATTTTTTGCAAGAGAATGCGCACACCTGGGTTTTCTTGACTAAACCCGATTCCTGGTACCTCATGATAAAATGAGATCCAAGATCCGGTTGAGCTCGATAACAAGATCCTCGCGTCTCCTCTCAGTATCCGCACGGCAACAAGGAGGCTAGCTGCAAAAACGCCCATGAGCCGTGCTGTCATCTGCATAGCAATTAATGTTGCCAAGCGACAACACATCATTAATATGCAGAAGAATCAAGGTGGGCGAAACCGAACGAACTTATAATTCTTGAGTGTCTCGTAATGCCTCTTAATTTGTAACGTAACGACAGCCTCTGTCGCGTAGTGGGTGAATAGCCGCCCGTGGAACGAGAGACCCCAGGTTCGATCACGCATCAAGAAAATTTATCGGAATTCACAGATATTTGTTTCGGGTCTGATTTATAAAATCGAAAAAGTCTAGTAGTTCTTGATACACACGACACACGACACACGACACAAGACTATTATTAGTATGGGATCAAGACATGGGTATGGGATATTATTAGTATGGAGTATGTTTGTGATAATAATATTTAACAGTATCCCAACTGATGTACACGGGTCTCCTCTACTAATGAGGGGTTAGACTTTAAGACCACCGCGCTGGCCTAATGAGTGTTGGTTCACTTCATTATCTTTCAATGCAGACCTCAACATATACATTGCTCTTTAGCGGCAGATATAGACAAAGCAGTGATTGTAACCAGAAGGACTCTCGCATACGAGATACATACGACCTAATATCACATAATAATATGTAAATATGCTATGTATTATTAAACAATTACTAAATAAAGATTATATACTGTTGGTATAATATATTTCAATACAATGCATAAGTAAATAGAATTAAATAAATTTCGCATTTCTGCAAGGAACTAAACTCTTAACAAATAAAATAAAATATATTTATTAAATCGCTAAAGTGTTATACATTATTTAGATTCAGTCAGTGTTTTAACTCTACCGCCACCAATTTGGAATGCAGTTTCGGTATAAAAGAACAAGCAAAAAATTCTAGCGTTGCTCTTTTCAACAACAGGTATATGATATATGCACTACACCGAATAAAATGCAATTTAAATTCAGATTAGATTAGTTTAATTATGTTGCCATATTAAATCTCTTCCTCCTTTCTATATACTGTTTCCACTATTGCGAGTAGACTTGTGCGATAGTGCCAACATAACAACTTATGTACAACTTACAGTCAATCCTTCGGTAGAAATGCAGGCGATTGTTGTCCAACATCGCCATGTCAGCATCAACGATGCTATCCATTTCCTGCAGCGGTATCACTCTCGCATTTTCCCGCGGGGTTTCATCCGAAGCTTCCGTAATGTTGGCACCTATTGGACAATGTGTATGGGTTTTAAGATATGTCACATAAATACTTTTTATTATTTTTTTGACATGCTCCGTGGCGCAACGGGCCAGTAGCCAGCTGAGAAACAAGAGGCCGCGGGTTCCCGCATCGAGACAAATGTTTGTGTGACAGATAGATATTTGTTTCGGGTCTGGGTGTGGTGGGACAGTAGTCTCTCGTAGTTGTTGATACCCTCGATACAGGTTTGATCTAGTGTTGTCTGAACTATGTGTGACTGTTGGTGTGATTATATTTATATATATTTTTTTATACACAACTTGAAATAAATAAGAAATTGTAAGAAATTTCAGTGGTGGCAAGCCTAACCGTGACAGAATACTTGTTATTTAACGCCAAAATACAGCATGTACACAGACCTATTTATATTCTACATCAAAGTAAATACGAAATTTTTTGCCACCAGTGCTCCCGGATCTTCTTCCACCAAAGATTTTTAATGATTATATATAAAAAAGGGAGACCCGTTTGATAAAAGTGGGACATAATAAAGACTTTTTATTAAATTAGAGAACGGGTCTTAATCGCGCAATATTGAATGGTATATACCAATGTGCCCGACGTTTCAACCAAGTTGCATTTTTTATTTATTATATTTTTAGAGTTTGTACATACGAAATTGAAATGAAAGATCGTTTTTTTTTTGCGTCCGTCATGTATTTTAAGTTTGAAAAGCCGGACGTCCCGTGATATTCGTTACGTTTGGCAACGCCGTAATGCTTGTTGCACTCGCATCATACCTTTTGGATGATGATGATATATAATAATACTAGCTCTGTATTAAACATTGTCCCACTGCTGGGCACAGGCCTCCTCTACTAATGAGAGGGGTTAGGCCTTAATCCACCACGCTGGCCTAATGCGGGTTGGTAGACTTCACATACCTTCGAAATTCTTTGAGAATTCTCAGGTATGCAGGTTTCCTTACGATATTTTCCTTCACCGTTAGTTAACAATGAATACACACATAACTTTAGAAAAGTCAGGGGCGTATGCCACTTGGGTTTCGAACATACGACTTTCGTCTTGACAGTCCGTACCGCAACTAGGCTATCGCTGCTATACTAGGCTATCGCTGTTATCGTAATTTGTAACGTAACGGCAGCCTCTGTAGCGCAGTGGATAACAACCAATTGCATAATAGGTTTATTTTATTGGCAATCAAAAATATGAATTAGGTATTTAGGATTTTTATTACTGCACTAACAGCAAAATAAACCAGTAAATGTCAAGGTCAAAACTAGGAAATGTCTGTGCAAATTGCAATTTCTTACAAAAAAATAATTAGGAAATCTAGACATACACAATTAAATATCACACCTCCGACTGTCCGTGCGCATTCCGAACATTACCGCTCAAATTTACATTTACTAGATAGTTTACAAACGTCACGTCATGTTCATAATAATCTTTGTCCACGAGACTAAGGTCATAAGTACATAAGTCCTAGAAACAACGACCCTCAATTGAAACATTAACCCGTTTACCTTTATCGCATAATATAAATTACGTACAATATTAATAGCAGCGATAGCCTAGTTGGTTGCGGTACGGACTGTCAATACGAAAGTCGTATGTTCGAAACCCAAGTGACACACACCTCTGAATTTTCTAAAGTTATGTGTGTATTAAAATGTTGATTATCGCTTGCTTTAACGGTGAAGGAAAACTGAGGAAACCTGCATATTTGAGAATTCTTATACGCATTTCGAAGGTATGTGAAGTCTACCAATCCGCATAGGCCAGCGTGGTGGACTAAGGCCTAACCCCTCTCATTAGTAGAGGAGGCCCGTGCCCAGCAGTGGGACAATGTTTAATACAGGGCTAGTATTATTATTATTTATACAATATTAATGAATTTTTTACATGTTAGTGCAGTTGACTTTCAATAATGATGGAATTTAATCCCGGTTTTTTGTTGCTTAAATTGCAATCTCAAATATATTTATAAAACGAAAGCATGTTTTTTTAGCCGACTTCAAGTAAGGTAAAGGTCATCGGTACAGCGTATATTTTTGATTTTATTTTTCACGATGTGGACTGCAATTATACACAATAATTATCAAATGAGCGTTTGAGAACAAAAACAAACTGTAATTTAATCTCGAGAGACTTTTTTCTTATGTTTTTATTTTTGCAATTTATCGGTTACAAAAATGATTAATGTGTGAATGTGAATAACAAATGTGAAGACATGATGGAATGATATAAAAAGCACAGGAGAATACTGATCTGACCACAACGGCAAATTGTGCAATCTACCCAAAGGGATATAATATGGTGCTATATCATATTTAATGATTTTTAACAC
Organism: Laothoe populi; assembly: GCA_905220505.1. Classification (NCBI taxonomy): domain Eukaryota; kingdom Metazoa; phylum Arthropoda; class Insecta; order Lepidoptera; family Sphingidae; genus Laothoe; species Laothoe populi. The sequence goes on from HG992159.1 coordinate 15,455,860, forward strand.
ATACTTGTAATTTGAAGTTTGAAATAACAAATTGATTACAAACCGCGCAGATTAACTTGGATGGTCTAGTTAGTTCATATTCATGACTACCTTCAGAGTGGTCAAGTTAAATTTCGCGTATCCTAAGTTAGAATCATGGCAATAGAGAATTTTTATTTTTAAAGATGAATAAAGTCAGTATAAACTGTTAGTTCAAAATATGATATTTCATATCTAGGTATTCCGAAACTGTTTATATTACTAGTTCGTGTTAATAAACTATATTTTTTATCGCCTCATCTCCACCGAGCAATAAAAAGTTTAAAACTCTAATTTGAATACTTAGTGGTCAAATATGAATGCATATCGATTGACAGGTTCATCTAAAAGGTCGGTTCCTTTGAGGTCTAGACTATAGTCTTTACTATAGAGTCAGACGTTTCAAGGCTTATTTGTGACTTGAATTTCGATAATATTTATTTGGTAATATTAATTGTCGGACAAACTATCGGTCTATATTAAAGTTTATTTATTCTGGCGCGGCAAAGTGACCACACTGCACCTGATGGTAAGCGCAGTGCTGTCCAGATAGAGTATCAAGTAGCGAGAGACAGTCTATCCTCCGCTACTCAACACAATCATGCCGGCCTGCTGTTTAGCTTCTTCACGTTACGCCTAAAGGACCCAGGATCATAGGAGGGAGTGAACACGGTAGCTGGCAAACTGTTCCACAGCTTGATGGTGCGGCAAAAATACGAATTTGCGAACCTCTTGGTTCGGGCCGGGGTAGTAGACACCACGAAGCTGTGGCTCCGCAAGCCAGTACGCGTGGTTCTGGTACGGAAGGGAGAGGATGGGATAAGATCTTCTAGATCGCCTCGGTAAGTTCATCTTTTTAATTTATCTAGGTATATACCTAAATTGCACCTAAAATTATATTTACTTATGACTATGTTTAATGGGGTCATTATTGTTTTCATAGATGCAACATAATGACTGTGTGATGTCACAATGTACTATGAGTACTGTATTGTATTTTCATATGTTTAATGGCGTATCACAAAGCAAATCTAGCTTATCCAAATATTTTAATTCCAACTTTGGTTCTATACGACTCATATATTGTTGGATAAAGTGGTATTGGGTTTTTCTATTTAGAAATACTCAGTATCGACCCGGAGTCTCGAATTTTGCCCAGTATGGCGATAGACTCGCCCCCTATCACGTTATGAACCGTAATAAATTCGGCGAAAAGTGTACTGGTACTGTACAACTCTGCCTACTCCTTCGGGGATTACAGGTGTGAGTGCATATGTATGTATGTAATTAAAAACAGTACCTAATATAAATTTTCCAAAATGGAATATCTTTCGAAATCATATAAATGAGCGTATCATTTATATGAATTGTGGTCGTAAACAGACGAAACGTGAAAACCATTTTTATTTTACGGTAGGCAACGGGTTTGTTACGGTAGGCAGCGGCTGGTATTGCAGAAGTCTATGGGCGGCGGTGTCTACTTAGTACTTACCATCAACCGGTCTACTCTGTAACACAATTCCGATCGATCGGTATTGGATTTGAGAGATTTCGTACTCTTAATCGCTATATTATTTCAATATTGTGCAGCCATTAATATGCAGTAATTGGAATTAAGATTATCATATGAATCGTTATGCAATATTAAAATAATATAGGCGGTAGAGTCGCACTCAGAATACGAAATCTCACAAATCCAATACCGATCGATCAGAATTGTGTTACAGAGTAGATCGGCAGGCCCGTCTGTTCTTCTGTCTATTCAGGCAGTAAAAGAAAAAAAATACTTAAACATTTTAAAAAGCGCATGGTGCCCCATGACACAGACGCGAAATGTTTAGGCGGGAACGTGGAAACAATATGTTTTGATTTGTATTATTTGTAAGTGTAAGAATGGTCATTTTCGTTTGGCGTTTTTTCTTAATAAGTGTACCTACTTTTATGTACACGAGTGTGGCAAACGATACTCAGCGGTATTATGACTCCATAAAACTTCTAGTAAAATTGCCATAACTTGCCGATGCGTGACTTGGACTTGACTGGTTTTGATCAACTTTTACTGTGGCTAAGATTTATTTGACGAGTTTGAAATAAAACTTAAAAATATCTCAATACTCAACACTGACAGTTGCATAAGATATGCGGCGTCATTGTTTTTTTTTTCATTGTATTATTTTCTTTATAACTTTTTTTTATCTTGCCTCGGCAAAGTGACCACATTGCACCTGATGGTAAGCCCAGTGCCGTCCAATAAGAGTATCGAATAGCGAGACACAATCTATCCCCCGCTACTCAACACAATCATGCCGGCCTGCTTCTTCACACTACGCCATGGGCAAGAAGGTAAAGAAGCGGTCGAGGGTCAAGTGTCAGAGTACTCAGAACATCGTACCCCAACTCTAGATGTCGCTACCTGGGCGGATATGAATATCCTACAACCACCACTGTAGCGGGAACTGTATGATAATATAAATAAACTCTTACCTGGTCCATCAGGGGCTGTTGGTTGCCCTGGATTTGTATTTTGCGCGCTCGATAACATTGGGTTTGTTCCTGCGAAAACAATTTAAAATAATACATTATCAATGTTTATAAGTATTTTAGCACATGAAGATAACTTTGGCGATAAGAGGTTGAAGTATTTTCATACATTAATAGTAATATATGTGATAGTAATTATATATTGCATTTACAAGTTTTCAAGATTGTACCAGTCCAGAACACAGGTATTTTAAAGAAAATGCCACTAGATCTGATAATTATGTTATGTACGAGTATAGTATTTGGTAAAATTTCCAAAGGATACTTAGATAAGTTTTGTAATTACAAAAACTATTTTTTATAATTTTATCATTTGGTTTTGGAGAAATATTGGCGCATATTTTGCTGAAGCATCTTACTCTCCAAAGAAATATTTAAAGCATTTTTCAATCTTTCACAATGACACTATGTTTAAAAATAATGACTAAAAATTTAAAACATTTGATACTAATGTTTTTAGACAAACAACATTTTTTAAAATATTATAATAAATAATACTAGCCCTGTATTAAACATTGTCCCACTGCTGGGCACGGGCCTCCTCTACTAATGAGAGGGGTCAGGCCTTAGTCTACCACGCTGGCCTAATGCGGGTCGGTTCACTTCACATACCTTCGAAATTCTTATGAGAATTCTCAGGTATGCAGGTTTCCTCACGATTTTTTCCTTCGCCGTTAAAGCAAGCGATAATTAACATTTAATACACACATAACTTTAGAAAATTCAGAGGTGTATGTCACTTGGGTTTCGAACATACGACTTTCGTCTTGGCAGTCCCTACCACAACCAACTAGGCTATCGCTGCTGCTAAAATATGAGTATTTTTAATTAAATTTATGTCTATGACAAGTTGACACATAGGATGATGTGGTCGCTCAGCGACAAAATCCTAGAAATAAAATAATGTCCTTGACTAGTGGACACATAGGATGATGTGGTCGCTATATAGTCAATCTCTCTAGTCAATGATATAGGTAATGAGCGTTTTGACTTCTTTTAGAAATCAATAAACTAAGAAGAATCTTTAATAATGTGATAATAATAGGGTAGTTTCCTGTGTTTAATTTTGTACATTATTCTATATGCAACCGAATATAATACGCAAAATAAACTCTTTTGCGAAAACAGAATCAAAATTGCTTGAAAAATAAGGTCACAATATTTATTTTAAATATTGCTATGAGCAAATATTCACAGGCATAAGCGAAAACGGTGGCGTATTGAGAACATATCGCTATCTCCCTCGCACAACGGTACAGTATCAGATATGCATCCTTGTACTGTTATTTGACAACTACCCCTTCCAGCAGATTTGAGTGGTGTCTAATTTACTTATTTTTGTTCGGATTCATAAAATTCTTTCGATAATAGGTTTTAGGTAATGTAACTTATTGATTAAATTAATAAAAAAAATCGAGTCAACTACCCTATTGTAAAATTGAGGTTTACTCTTGAAAACTATCATACAACAAGCACAAATCATAGGGCATCAACATAAACCAAAACATTGTTTCTATTTCCTACTACTTACTGGTTCGTATGCTGACAGTTATAGGGTGGGTCCGAGATCTCATTACCAATACAGTGCGGTACCGATCTGGGCGGGCATTGGTTGACCACCACGCTAGCACTGCTACTACCACCACCAATACCACAACAGCAAATTGCACCACTTCATCCCCCACGCCTTCAATCAAAGGCATCATGCGCTGCAAATTAATTGACTGTTAATTATGTATTAGAGCCACATGTATAAAAAACATAGGCAGTTGTGGGGACTGTTCAACAGAAGAGAAAACTTAAAATAATGGAATTAATGTTTTTTTTAAATCCATGAAGTAGTAACTGTTTTTGTTCAGCAAGCAATCAGCTTGTCAATAATAAGAGGACTTTAAAGGCGTAATTATGTAAATGTATGCAATAAGCCGAGCTTTTTCCCCGTACCAAAAGTGCTCAATGTGCCCACAGAAGTTTTCACTTCAAAAAATTGATAAAACTTTTAAGGTAAAACATCTCAAATATCTGGTCCAACAGTGCTGCCTAAGTAAGAGACGCCCAAAGCCTAAAGCTATACTTTTGAAGGTTCTGCTTAGCTTTTCTACACACTATGTAACCAAATTTTCAAAACCCAAGTTGACTTTGCGAATCATTTAAGAGCTCACGTGAGAAGAGAAGTTCTTGGGTCAGTGTCACCAGATATGGTAAGAGGAGAATATATATGAGGATGACAAAATTTCAGGATCACAACTACACTAATCTACATAGTACTAACCATAAGCAGTGGCATGATTATCTGAACAGCGATCAACTGTCTGCTAGCTCACATGTTCTCCCTTCTTCCAGTTATTATGGGATGGGGGGACCTTTAAACAATGTATGAAGTGATTAAGACAATCTCTTTGGTCAATATACATATTTTCTCTTAGCTTATGATTGAACATAACTAATATTCTACTTTATAGATCTTTTAGACCAAGAGCAGTAACTTAACTGGTAAGATACTGGGTTTAAATCAATGTTTGGGTAATTATAATAGTTAGATTTCTAGTTTATTAATTATACACGTGTTGCTAGGGATAGGAGTATTATGTGTGTGAAGAAGTGACAAAACGATACTGGCGCATCTGTCTTTCAGTCTGCACTTTCAATGATATGATATATGATAATGTACTGTGCCTGATAAAGCAATATAACCTTTATTAAATCACCGGATTGTAACACAGTGAATTGTGGAAGATAGCATTACACCACTGCTTATCCTTTGGAGATACAGACATGAAGTATGAATATATTCATTTTAATTTTTATTATTTTATATTATCATATGGCTGAATTGGAAATTTCTCAATTTCTTTTAATGTTATGCTGCATTAAGGTTTGTTTATGTTAACCCCAGATTGCATATGTTTAATATTATCTAAATAATTTGATTATGATTCATAACTGATGTAATATTGAAAACATATTGCTTTTTAAATCTCCGAGACATTCAGGCTTTAAGAATAACACAATGTTCTGGTGGTGTCATTAGTATTACTTAATACTTTAACTTTAATAATTTAGTTTTCATTATATTTAGCAGTGGGGATGTAAGATTTAAATTATTGAAGTTGGTGTTGGCAGCACAACATATATTTGCATCTTTATTTTACATGCCTAGTCATTAATATTTTATCATGTACAGGATTAAAATGACAATAAAATTCATATAAGTTATAGTTTTGATGAAAGCAATATTATGGAGCGCGTGTCATAATATACAATTTTCCATGGCTCAAATCCTTTGTATATTAAAAAAAAAACAATTTGTTCAACACGTAAGTGTTGATATACAGGTCTTAAAACATGCTTTCTTATCAATAATGTCAGGCGAAGCAATTTACCTATATGAACAACTAAAGAGCGATCAAAACCGTAATACTAGGACCAATATTAGTTAGTATGCAGGTACGTCAGAGGAAACTCAGCCAAGGCGTTTATACTTCGCCTTTCTAGATCCTACGAGATTCAAGGTCAAACAAATAAAAACATAGCATTACCTTGGTTTAGTTTTGGTTATTCCTTGATAAACTCTGGAACTAACAAATATTTACAACAGACCAGATCGAAAGACACCTATGGCAAAACATCTCGAATACACCACAGATCAATGTAAATACTCGGCAAATCTTTAAAAATATGTTCCTAAATTCACAATTTCTTGTCAATAAGATAGCACAGTGAGTGTAATTATCGATAAATTACATAAAATTCATATCACCACAATTCGTAAAAGATTTTTTTTTCGCTCTGAATCAGGGACAATCAGGGTTGCCAGTTGCCATCTCAATTTTATCAAATATCAAATTCAGCATAAAATATAAATATTTTTTAGCATCCTAATCCATTATACCTAGCGTGATTATGTTTTCTAGATTCATTTCCCTGTAAATTACTTATTTCTAATTAACCCTGTCACGCTTTCTTCAGTATGATTGGGCCAACCCGATCAGCCACAAAGATACCTATTAAATCATATTTTCGCGGATAAAATAATAAAAACCACAGACCTATATTATGTACCACTGGATATCCAACTAGCATTACCGATTAAAAAGGAGAAGATTCTCAATTATTGGATAACCTGGACTGGAATCCAGTCTAGTATCAATGGTATGCCGGCGCGCCACAAATGCTGGCAACACTCGCCGTTCTTACATGCTATTTTTAACTTTAATTTCATAGAAATAAAATTGATTTTGTCTTGATTTTTACTCCCTACTACCTTACCTTTTTAATATCCTTTTGATACACGAGTGGCTCTCATGTGGGCTAGATACTAATAATTTTGCTCGTGTTTTTAGGTTCGGTAAATAGCTGATTACACATTCAAAAATAAAAGAATATAAAAATATATACCTAATGCAAGATATTCTTGTCGAATATAATTCAATGACGAGCTAAAATTAAGAAAATAATGTTTATTGAGAAACAAAACACAATCGATGTAATAATCAATACTAAAAAGTTGGGTTGAAGCGGTTGAAGTTCTAGATGAAAACTGATTTATATTACAAGACTAGTTGTTGCCTGCGGCTTCGCCCGCGTGGATGTTATCTCTTATTTATAAAATCATTTCATCTCTCACAACTGCTCTTTGCACAGTACAGATATTTGATCAAATAATTATATATATTTGAACAAATATCTGTAATTTTGAATGAATTTTGCTATTTAATTAAAATAAAGACTAAATGGTACCTCGAGATACACTCAATAATTAAAAATATTGTTTTGGGTTTTATATCGATAATATAACACGTCTGTTAAAATAATTAATGTACATACAAAGTGCCTCTTCAGCTTTATTATATTATAGATTTATCGCATTTGTAATATGGAATAGTGTCTGCAACTCTTGCGGTGTTGTCAATTGCCCAATCGACAATTTACCGCACTAGTTACACAAGATACCGCACGCAGTAAACATTTCCGTAGTCTAATACTCTTTGCAATATACTATTTTATGTTTGTTAACTCAAAACTTCGTCATTTAAAAACTTACTACCTGTTGCTCGCGGCTCCGCCTGCGTGGAGGTTATATTCGGGAGCAGAAGTATACAATCCAAGGAGTTGTCTTCTGCACTGAGGCACCTGTAGCGATTGTCCAGCCTCTCAGGTGTAGTGCCTGAATCTTGAGATTGCATCTAAAGAATACCCCATAAGTTTAACCACACTTTGCCCCTTTTAGGGATGATTTTTCAAAAACGTTGATACACGTATTTCTTTATTTCCTACCAAAAGCCTAAATTTGAATTTACAGATCCCGAGGAATTATGGTTTTCCCATACAAATTTTGAACTCCTATTTGACCCCTTTCAACGTTGTTTTTTGAGAATAAAGATAGCCTATGTCCTTCTCCAGGATATAATCTATTCCGTTACCAAATTTCATTACAATCCGTTCAGCCGTTTATTCGTGAAGAAGTAACAAACAAACAGAGTTACTTTCGCATTTATAGTATTAGTATGGATTGTTTTTTTTTTGTTGGAAAGAGGATATTTTTAAAGACCCCCCTTATAAGATTATAGTTTTATTGCAATTGGACCTTGAATTCTATAAATATAATTATATAAATAAATGCGAATGTTTGGATGGATGGATGGATGGATCTCAGAATACAGAACAAATACAGTTTTTTCTGTATTCTGAGGGATGGATGGATGTTTGTTACTCAATCAAGCTACAACGGCTGGACGGATCTGGTTGAAATTTGGCACAGAGATAGATTATCATAGTTTAGGCACGCTTCTATAGGATAGCAAAATATAGAAAGATGTAATAGCTTAAGATGCCTCCATGGATTGTATACCTTTTTTACTCAGTGGGGGAGTAGCTAGCTGTGCATCTAGACTCCGCGAGATGGCATACATTTTATTATACGTTTATAGTCGCTACATAATATCATAATAATTATATTGTGCTTTGATCATTGCTAAGATAGATGTTCCGTTTTATATAGCAACTGTTTTAGATATATCAATAACTAATTTAAAAATAATTCATTTAGTTTCTTATTATCTTACTTTTTTGGATTCTTATCCCACATGAAGGTTGTTAAATTCTATAGTATGTTTGTTTTTCATTAATTTTTAATGATATATAGGCGTTCTATACTATTTTTTACGTTGCCACGTCAAAACGGTTTGCGCATTTTTGTTAACGTAACTTTGAAGTGTGTAACGGAACGACATTGTTGCATCAGCCGACAACCAGTATGTTATGAGTTGTCTTAAGCTTTTATTAAGAGCCCTGCTAACAGATTTTTGTATTCGACTCCATCTCTCGAAGTGCTTTGCTCATAATTGTATTCATTTATAGTAGAATTTCAAGACGATTTACACCTTTGCTTGTTTTGAAAATTTATTTAAAGTGTTCGGTAAAGAGTTCTTTGTTTTTAAGTTTTGTGTTTTGGTCTGAGTAACCTGGTTATTGAGGCCTTCGGTTATTTTATTTTTGGCTTTTGAACAATATCTAAGTAAAGAAATTCAAATAATCCCGTGAAATATCTATCATGAGCTGCGTGTACGGTCTACAAAAAGAGATTCTCAATATTAACCATCACGAAAGAAATCATAAAAATATCTCTATTCATACAAATAAGCAGGACTTGTGCAGAATTATTTGCTCATCGCAGAAGTATAGAATCAGAAAGTTTAAGACAGTTCCCAATACAACACACATGAAAATGTAAGTACGTTTTTAAATACCCATCTATTTGTTTTTGTATGTCACGATGTTTGAATTACGCGCCTTTACTTGCATAAATACCGGATATGAATGTTTTTTTTCGCATAAAGTATAAATAGGTACCGTCCGGTTAACTCTTATGCCAGGGGTACGTTGGCATCAATTTCTGTATGAATTTGAAGCTGTCCAAAGTCCAGACAATATGCCGTAGTAACACCTCATTTTGCACGAGTTTTTCCAAGCTCACTCACTCAGTTTTATTATCATGTGATGTGTATTATCGATCGGCCACCTTCCCGACCCTAGCCACGATGTTGAGGACTTCCTCCAATAACTTGAAGGACTAGATCTGTGTCCACTACGGTAGGCTAAAGATGGTTGGGAAACTTTACATATCTTTAAAATTTATTTATAATACTCATATTATACAGATATTTAGGTTTCCCTTAGAGTATAGGTTTCCTAATGACGCAATGTTTTCCATCATCGTTAAGACGATAGCCCCGTCCCGCGGCCAATGACATTTGCGATTTGATTGCTAAGGCAATATACTGCGCTAATACTGGCTAATACAATGACGTCTGAAGTAGAGAATTCGGGCGCGCGAGATGCATCCTTTGTAAGGTCTTTACTTGTTTTTTTTTAATTTTTTGTAAGGAAAGTTAGGGCATTAGATGTACTTTTATTTAGTATGTATATTTATAGTTATTTGCATTGAAAATCCGCACCTTCTACTTTTTAAGATATACGCTCACGCCTGTAATCCCCGAAGGGGTAGGCAGATGTGTAACCAGTACACCCACTTTTCGCTGAATTTATTACGGTCTCCTAATGAGATAGGGGGCGACCCTATCGCCATACCGGGCACAGATTCCAGACTCCTGGCTAATTCTGAGAATTTCTAGATAGAAAAGCCCAATATCACTTTATCCGACCCGGGGATCGAACCCCAGACGTCAGCACAGCAGTTGTAACGCATGCGCGATTACAACTGAGCCACCGAGGAAGTTTTTGAAATGTTTTCAAATGTTTTGTATAATACTTAAAGAAATTCTATCAAGGCAAAAAGTTTCATATTGAAGTCCTATTTAACTTATATTTTTTATACAGAGATTGGCTCGACGGTTGGTCGACGCAATTTTCATTATTTACGCGACCGGCCGTTGTTTCAATGGTACCTCAAGTACAACTATGAAAAAGACTATAGTTTAAGTCTTAATAAGCCCATATATTGGGGGGCAAACCAAGGCACTCGCCCAGGGCGATAATTTTAGGGGGCCTCCAAATCACATATATGTTTAAAAATAAAAAATTTGCTCCACAAAGCGCCTAGCAATATAATTAATTTATCGTAAACGCTGGAGAGGGGCGCCACTATCACCCTTCTGCCCCGGTTTATCACCCCGGCTGGTCTTATTAGTTAAATATAACACCATCACTCATTGCATTGTTTTTGCAATAGGTATTAAATACGACTTGACTGTCTTTAATAAATAGTGATACATTCACAATGTGACTATAGTTGAAACAATAGTATGACGTTATGTTAAATTATGCTTAAAACTGTTTTTTTACCGTTAAGCGCTCTCCTATAAAATGCATACTTACTCACTCAGAAAACTCAGTATTTAAACCCAAGACATCCGTCTCAGCAGTTCCACTCCTTATCTAGTTATCGCTTGATGAAATGACAATGTAACATAAAAAAAATCATCTCAATGGGTTTTAATAACAAATATATTATATAACAAATTGATACGTCAACAAACAGTAATGGAACATATATACTAAATATATTGTGAAGAAGTGTAGTTACGCCTATTCTTATATCATATAATAAGGGTTATTGAAAACTATACCTATTGGATATAATTTTAAAAATTATTTTTGGTCGTCGTAGCTAAGACTATAACTTGAGTAGCACTAAGTATATTGCTAATGTCTAATATATTTTAAGTCTACCTGTAAGTCACAATCGGGTGAGTTACGTATCAAATAGCGGAACCTCACTCCCCTCCGACACCAATACACTTGAAACACCACTGACCCCTGTAATAGGTGTAAGCCTTATAGTGAATCATTTAAATAAAGATAAAAAAAATGTATAATACATATATATATTTTCATAAAAGTAACTCTGTATATAAGCGTCATGAGAGGGAACATTCAAGCAGGCGTTTTATGCAAAAAAATAATAAAGAATTGGTTTCCGTGGCAAAACTCGCAAAACATGTGGGCTCTAAATAGAAACAAATGAACGATCCAAACATCAACTAACATTTGAAATAAAAAGCATAACCAAATCAGAGCATACGTCCTTCGAAGAATACATCTAGAAGAAATGTCGTAGACACAGGGTGACCTAACCAAAAAATTGTGACGTAAGTCTATATTTCAGCATAAGTACCTACATATATTTACCTTTATGAAAGTGATAATCTAATGAATTTTAGAATCTTCTTGAATGTCGATTACATAAGTGAAATAATTATCTAAATAAGTAAAAAGAAATACATAATCCTCTTTTTGATGTCGGTTAAAAATATGATGATGTCATTTAATACAATGGAATACGCTCACATTTGGTATTACCAGTCGCTACGATAAGTATGTGTACACTGTACGCTGTATAGGCAGCTGCGAATTTGCAAATCATCGTTAGTAAGTCTTTAGAGATATTACACCGACACAAATGACGTAGCGGCGCGACGGTGCGCCCATAGAGGCCTCATTGGGTGGGCGTATAACGTAGTTTGGGCAAAATCTATTCCGTAATTCTTGCGGTAGGCATCAAATAAGTGTCCGTGAACCGAGGTCAATAATATACATATTGCTATGTATCTACCATATTATTTATTGTTCTTTACACAACATATCTCGCCTATGACGTGGTTGTCAGGTTCGTTTTTGTTCGTCAGCCAATTCAATTACCTTTGCTATTTTACTCATGTGATGGCATAATATAGATGCTTCTGGTGTTGCAAGTGTCCATAGGCTACGGTAACTGCAAAAAATCAGGCGAGCGCATAACATAAAAAAAAATATAGTAGATGGTTCAAGTAACTTCATTTTTTTTATATTTTGACTACTGGTGTGGGTTTCGAAACAGTAAAACTGTCGAAGTTCTTTCCTTGATAATTACTAATTCACCACAAGCTTTCTGTAGGTGGAGGATATTTTTTGTGAAAGTTTGCGTGCCAGATTCGTAAACAAGATAATTAAAATTGTCGTAAGAGCTGGTATTTCCGGATTATTTCGACTAAGGCGGAATTTCCAATAATTTTCAGTAGAAAAGGGATTAAATTGATAAAAGCGGGATTTATAAAAAAAATACAGTAATTAATATATTTTTGTTTTATAAATCAATGAGTTTTTTTTGTATATGGAAATAATAAAAAAAAATTGTATAAACGTCTTAATAATTTTTCTGAATATTTTCTAAAATGATGTTCATGGAAATTGTATTTTAGGATATTTTAGACTCAAAAGCAGAATGTCTTCACAATATTGAGACGTTTGGCATCGCTGCTACTTACGACTGTTTGTTTTTGTGAATAAAATCCTCATAGCATATTACCATCTTAAAAATGTGACAGTTTTCATCTAGAGAAAAATGTTACTGTTTCTGTTTATGGATTGCCTCAGGTGGCAAAGGGTAAGGGAAAATTGACGTTAGTTCATCTAATATCTTATTTAAACCTCTCTTATAAATAGGATCATTAAATATGACTTTAACATAACAATTATTTATTAGGTAGATGGCGCCGGCATTTTATACATTTCTCATCATGTTTTGCAGTTTCTTTCCTCCCATTCCTGTCCTTCTCCTGATCATCTCCCGTCACTTCCTTTACATCATCATGATTCCTTTCATTTTCCGGTCATCCTCTTTTCTAGTCCTATCCTCGTCGTTGTATCCCTGTCTACCAGTGTCTACGCCACTAACCATAATTACTCATTCCGTACAGAGAATTTCCATTTGTATTTTGACCTGTCATAAATGCCTTTTATATGCCTACATGACGAATAAAGATTTTAATTTATTTATTTTATTTTTATTTTATATGACTAACTTTAAGAACTGCCGAATCAAACGCAACATAATATTATAAAATACCAGCCCTGTAATAAACATTATCCCACTGCTGGGTACGGGCCTCCTATACTAACCAGAGGAGTTAGGCTTTAGGTCATCACGCTAGCCTATTGCGGGTTGGTAGACCTTTGAAATTCGTATGAGGTTTCCTAACCATGTTTTCCTTCACCGTAAAATCAATAATTGAGAATAAATACACACGTAAATTTAGAAAAGTCAGAGGTGTATGTATCCATTTGGACTGGTTTCGATCTTCGACTTTCGTCTTGACAGTCCGTACCACACCCAACTAGGCTATTGCTGCTTAGAAACAAAATCATGTCTTTTCACATTTATGCAAAAATATGCAAATTAATATTCAATGAATTAATTAAATATTGAGGCCTCACAATCGACGAAAGACAATTCTTACTTTAGTCGAAATACTCAAACGCTTCCCAACAGCCCAATTGTTTAACGGCTACTTATTTTGTAACACCATACAATTATGACAAATAAGAGGGTCTCAAACGTTTAACACGATCTTAAATGCTTGAGTTGCGAACAAGTAATTGTACGTTGTCTTTCAAAAAGACTGCAGGCCTTGCTTGTCACATTACGTTACCAACCGTCCTGTTTTCCCAGGACATGTCCTGGGTTTTAGAGTGTCCTGGGACGTCCTGGATAGTTTTTAAGTAGCGTCCTGGGTTTTTAGGCAGCGTCCTGGGTTTTTAAAGCGCCCTGGTAAGGTCTTGTATTTAAGAGGGGGGGGGGGGGGGGGTGCATCTCGGCTCGCAAAAGATGCGTCCTGTTTTTAAATTGAATTGTCCTGGTTTTTTAACTTTGAAAACGAAAAATCCTGGTATTTCAATTTAGGGGTTGGCAACCCTACATTAGGTTAATAAAAGCTTAATATAATTCGATGAAGCTTTTCCTATTATGGTCAATAAAACTCTTGTTAACATCAGTTTAAAAAGAAATATGGATAGGAAGTAATTATCCTAAAAACTTCCAATCGGGTGGAGCTGTGAGCTAATAATGATATGATACTGAAGCTATCACTTATGATACGGAACAATCTGAGATTATTTTTGTTTCAATCGATTAATCAGGAATACACCAGATTTAGATCAATAATGATTACTGCTGTCCTTAGTCACGCAAATAATGACATATATATTACATTACTTATTATAATACATAATGTATTATTACCGCGTTGGACAAATAAATGAGGACTTTCTTGGTTTAACGAAGAAACTTTGATTGTCACTATCACACCCAGGATAAGGCGCGACAGTCTTATAGGTCTTACTACCGTTGACTACTAATGAAATTCTACACGATCTAACGCTAAGCAGGACCTGGAAAAATGCTACTATCCTTGCGACCGTCGAGTTGGTCCAAATCTCATACCCCAAATTCTACAATAGCAAACTACAAACATTAACAAACCAATGCCTCGCGATTTAGCCGCTCATTCAGTTTCGTAAGCTAGTTAAACATACTTTTAGATATAAAAAAAAATGATGGGTTTATGGAACATAAACTATTGTATGTTTTTGAATGTCTAGGTATCGTTGTTTGTTTCTTTATTTATTTTATGTGTGGTTTCCCAAACATAAAATCAGATTTTTACTGTAGTACAATAAAGCCTTGTTTAGGAGGTTTAATTTTCGTTGAATCATCGCATTTGAGTCTTACGTGCAAAAACATGTAAAAAGGCCACAGACTAATATCTCAGCCTTGAGTACCAAGTCGTTATATTATTATCCAGTATACCAGTCAGTAAACTAATAATTATGTCGCGCTATATTGTTATGTCTATAAAAGACATGAACTGAAGGCTGACAAGTCAGGCAACTCTTTTACGCCTAATATAGAACATTGCTTGTGCAAAATCTCTACATTTCAGTAGAGTATTATGAGAGAGTCTTTTCGTGTTATGTTACTTATTTAGATATACACACTTATTCTAGATAACTTAATTTAATATGATATTTAAGTTACACCAAAAATGTGACAAATCGAATCGTCTCTAGAAGGCTTTGATGAAATGTCATTTGGCAAGGTTTTGTTCGGTTAGGTGGTTGATAGCATATTTTATGCAATATGTATGATGTATAATATTATTGATGTCATACATATCCCTGACCCCACACTGTAATGGGAGACTTTTATGGTGGATATAAGAACCATTGTAGAGTTTCAGTCTCATAACAAAAAAAGACCAAAAACGAGTATTTGATGATCATACAATTGTTTTGGTATTGGGTTGAACCTCGACCTCTCGTTTCACAGCTGGCTTTTTTCCCACCCTTCATTTTATGTCACTCTTCTAAATCTTAATCTAAATAATAATAGCCCTGTATTAGACCTTGTCCCATTGCTGGGCACGGGCCTCCTCTACTAATAAGTGGGGTTAGGCCTTAGTCCACCACAATGGCCTAATGCGGGTTGGTAGACTTCACATGCCTTCGAAATTCTTATGAGAATTCTCAGGTATGCAGGTTTCCTCACGATGTTTTCCTTCACCGCTAAAGCAAGCGATAATTAACATTTTAATACACACGTAACTTTAGAAAAGTCAGAGGTGTATGTCATATGGATTTCGAACATACGACTTTCGTCTTGGCAGTCCGTATCGCAACTAGGCTACCAACCAACTAGGCTATCGCTGTTTATTATATATATTTTATTTTTTCTTTATGCATATAAATAATAATATGTTAAATTTGGCTTAACTCTGAAACTTTCTGTCTCAATAGAATTTAAATAAACGTGTTCTTAAATAATATGCAAAAAATATAAAAGCAATACCAGTTTTTAATGAAAATCGTCTACTGATTCTAAATTCACGTGTGTCTTACTATACTTCTTATTCTTATACTAAATGAAGTAGGTATCCTACAAAACAAGTCTAACTACACTTTCGACGTTGCTAACCAAAAATGGAATAGCAGAAAAACCATAAAAAATATTCCGAGCTCGCTTTTTTATGGCGTGGTAAGCACTCAAATTGTCAAGGTCGACGGCGGGGTATTGCCTTAAATAAATCTATTTTTATTTTAATAAAGTCGGTTTGAATACTGCAATGTGAGTTCAATTAGGATTCGTATGTGCAAAGCGTTATACGAAGTTGATGTTAGTCTTCCTCGTAGCGACCGAATATAATAATTGATTATGATTTATATAATTTAGATAATTATCTTGCATGGTGGCTTATCGTATCGAAAAATTGTATTTGCTGAGTAATTTGAACCAATAGTTTTTTGCAGCTATTTGAAGATTAAAAGAAATAAAAACTAAATAATCAGTGTCTTGTAACATGTGAAACCTTATAAAATGGTAATAAGTAAACTAAATTGTCATATTTATCGATTTAAGAAACAGTTTATTTTCCATACAAAATAAAATAATATTAATTGTCTCTTCTGAGATGTCAGTAAATATTAGTTGTGTATTCTAAGCTAAATGATATTATACATTTCACGACCTACTTGTAAAAAAAACATGAAGGTAAGTATGAATACTTACCTTCTATTACATCAAATTAAAGTACAACTCTTTTGGATAAGGTGAAATATATTCCATAGTTTTAATAATGTAGTCGAACATCGCGTCGTGTGTTGTTTATTTGTTGGTTTCATTCTACATAAATTAAAACGACCTTCTATACATCCGGATTCCATTTAGTCTGGTTTTCACAGCAATATAATTAAAAATCCTAAAATAATATCTTAGATACATATACACTCACGCCTGTAATCCCCGAAGGGGTCGACAGAGGTGTTGGGTACACCCACTTTTCGCCGAATTTCGGTCCTATAATGTGACAGAGGCGAGCCTATCGCCATACCGGGCGCTGATTCCAGACTCCGGGCTGATACTGAGAATTTCTAGATAGAAATACTCAATACGATCCCCGAGTCGGGTAAAGTGTTACCCGACTCGGGGATCGAACCCGAGACCTCAGCACAGGAGTCGTAACGCATGCGCAATTACAACTGCGCCACCGAGGCAGTCGAATAATAATATATTAATTCTTATAAAATGTGTAACGTTTCTATGATTTAATTAATCTACATTTTTATATAAGTTATGGCTGAAGAGTATATGTCAGCGTTTGTATAAATAATAATACACCAAACAGTAACACATAGTCATGATTTAGTTTTATTGACAGGTCCTAGGGGCGTGTGTATAATGCCGTGACCATAGAAAGTCTTCTTGTGTGCTGCTTATTACATACAACCTGACATGATTAGTTCATCTACAATATTTTGAATAGAATCTTTTTAAATAGCAGCGATAGCCTAGTTGATAGTGGTACGGACTGTCAAGACATAAGTCGTATGTTCGAAACCAGCCCAAATGCCATACACCTCACTTTTCCAAAGTTACGTGTATATTTTTTTTATTATCGCTTGCTTTAACGGTGAAGGAAAACATCGTGAAAAAACCTGCATACCGGAGAATTCTCATACGAATTTCAAAGGAATGTGAAGTCTACCAACTCGCATTAGGCCAGCGTGTAGGACTAAGGCCTAACCCCCCTAATTAGTAGAGCAGTGGGACATTGTCTAATACAGGGCTAGTATTATTATTATACTTTTTTTGTTTAAATTTATGATAGTAGTTCCATGGCGTAGTGTGAAGAAGCAGGCCGGCATGATTGTGTTGAGTAGCGGGGGATAGATCTCTCGCTACTAGATACTCTAATTGGACGGCACTGCGCTTCCCATCAGGTGCAGTGTGGTCCTTTGCCGTGCAAGGATAAAAAAAGATAGCTAATTGTGATGACAATTAGCTATCGCGGTTATCTATTATATATCAGTTTAACGCGCAGTATTGTCACGTGCGCCACGTGTTCTACTCTCCCCTCTTCCCCCCTTACCGTTGCTTGCGATGCGCCGGCATGCATTTTATCAGTAGAATGAGAGTCAATCACATATCTAATAAATGTTTGTAAGAAATGATCCCGATGACAATGAACAATGACTTTAAAAATTTACTTTATTTCGTTGGTTGTCTTTTAACCGACTTCATAAAAGGTTCTTAATTCGTCGGATTTTTTTTTATGTATGTTCCCCGATTACTCGAAAACGCCTGGACCGATTCGAGAAATTCTTTTTTTGTTTAAAAGGGTATACTTCCCAGATGGTCCCATTGGCACCAAGACAGGATCTGATGATGGGATCTCAGAAAAAACGAGGGCAACCCCCAAATTTTATATGGACGCATAATTTGTTTTTTATTTAAGTCGGTGTACTTTTTATGAATAAAAAAATTTTGAGTACCTATCTACTATAATTTTATCATAATTTTTTATATTATACACAATTATATACACTACTATTCTATTAAAAGAATATAGAGCCGACTGCACCCCACCTAACGATTCTGTCGGCCTACGATAAACTATAACAAGGCGACTGTCTTAAGGTCGTTTGTCACTCGAATTAAGAAAATACGTTCCAAAAACTTCCTAAGAAGTCTGTTGACCAAATAGCTGTATAAAAAGCATATGTTAAATATGGCTTTATTTCGAAACTTTCAATCTCAATAGATTTTCTATAACTGTTCCCAAATAATGTACGAAAACTCTTAAAACGTAGATGCTGCCATAATCTTTAACGCATATTGTCTGGAAATCTACATAATAATGTATCCTAAATAAAATAAGTATTATGTCATCCTGACATAATAACTGGTCAAGTCATTTTTGGACTTTTGTAACAAAAGAAAAAATGCTGCCTCGCGGGCGTCCAACAAGTCATCTCTCACCGGTGTTTGTTCAAATCTTCATGGTCATTGGCGTAATATAACCTTAAATTACAAAATTATTGTCACTGGCCAAAAGCAAAATGCAATGGGGTAGACATGACATTTGTTAATAATATTATCGTGATAACAGGAACGTTAAGAGACAAAAGTCTTCCCACGATGAAAATACTCATATCGCCAGGACACAGTCTGAACGCAACAAGGCATTACTTGGAATGTGTTGTAACATATTTTTTTTTTTTATTCAAACAGTCACACACATAGCCCCAACCCTACACTAAGATACGAGTCTTGTGTTGTGGGTATCAGTCACTACGAGAGACTTTCGGTCTCACAACACTCAGACCCCGGACACATCTATCTGTCACACAAACATTTGTCCCGGTGTGGGAATCGAGACCACGACCTCTCGTTTCACAGCCACACAGGCTACTCGCCAACTGCGCCACGGAGGCTGGAACAGATATGGCAATTAGACTTTACCAACGTCATCCTTATGATCAGCTACCATCACAATGACGATTTAAAATCTATGGGTGAATCCGTATTTAGTCGTTTTGGGGTCAGTATGGTAAATTCTCTATGGCTACATTTTAGTAATTGAGGAATTTACGTGTTACAAAGAAATTACATAATTACAACTTAGTTAGCAAAGCGATGGATAGAGTGGAGTCGAACTAGCCCAAGCGTGTTTTGGTATTCATGGTTATTCCAGACTAATATTATGATGAGGTAAAATTTGTGACTACGGTATGTAGGGAGTCATCACCTAAACTAGTGATCTGATTCTAATAAATGTTTTTTCAATAGGAAGATAAGTTATTCCTGAATGCTGTATGGATATTGTGTTAAAAAATATGTTTTTCAGTAAAAACTACTTTAAGGCGGATGAGGCGTACAATAGTAAAAAATATAGAAGAAATAAAATAATTTCCCGAGTCATATATAAGACAACAAAACAAACATTATATTAAATCATACGGTAGAGATGTTTATTATATATCATGGCATTATACCTTGTCACATAATTTATTCAAAAAATTAGCATTATATAAGTTCCATATTTCATACTAAGATTCTCGTCAGTAAAATACGTATTAAATATAATTTTAAATAAGTAAATTGGAGGTTATTCAACCTAATCCAATGTCACATGGATAAAAATGAGTCATTCCGCATTGCCGACCTACAAACAATACTCTCGGCCTCTGCGAACTTGTCTCTACATGTTGGTGAATACTGAATAGGAAAGAGTTAAAAATATTGCATGTTCCGAGTTACATTATATTCTGCACATTGTAGGAGTCGTTCAGTTATATACAACACTTGTGACATTAATGACGCCTTGATTTAGTCAGATACCCGAGGTCAGACTGAAAAATAAAATCCGAAAAAAAGTGTTTTTCTGAAATGGATGCGTCATGTAAGTTTAGCGAAGTAAGATTTGTCTTAACTCTACTAGGTTGAAATAAATTCTTATATGCTAAAATTATGACATCAAAACACTAGATTAATTGCGATTAAAAATATATCTTCTTCTTCTTCTTCTTCTTCAGCCTTTGGACGTCCACTGCTGAACATAGGCCTCCCCTAAAGATTTCCAGACCAACCTGTCAGAAGCGGCCTGCATCCAGCGGGTTCCTGCGACCTTTACGAGGTCGTCTGTCCACCTTGCAGGGGGACGTCCAACGCTGCGCTTGCCGGTACGTGGTCTCCACTCGAGAACTTTTCTGCTCCATCTGTGGTCAGTTCTACGAGCTATGTGCCCTGCCCACTGCCACTTTAGCTTGCTAATCCGTTGGGCTATGTCGGCGACTTTCGTTCTTCTACGAATCTCCTCGTTTCTGATTCGATCGCGTAGAGAAACACCGAGCATAGCCCTCTCCATAGCTCGCTGAGTGACTGTGAGCCGTCTTAGGCGGCCCATAGTTAGAGACCACGTCTCAGAACCGTATGTCATCACTGGTAACACACATTGATCGAAGACTTTTGTCTTCAGACACTGAGGTATTTTGGACGAGAAGATCTTGCGTAGTTTCCCGAACGCTGCCCAACCGAGTTGGATTCGACGATTGACCTCTCTCTCAAAGTTCGACCTGCCTAACTGGATTACTTGACCTAGATAGACGTATTCGTCTACAACTTCGAGAGTTGAGCTCCCAACAGTAATCGGCATAGGCTCAACATGGATATTTGACAGGATTTTAGTCTTGTCCATGTTCATCCTAAGGCCCACCAGTTGGGAAACTCGGTTGAGGTCTCTGAGCATAGTGCTAAGGTCCTCCAGCGATTCTGCCAAGACAACAATGTCGTCGGCAAATCGAAGGTGGGTGATGTTTTCGCCATTGATGTTGACGCCAAGTCCTTTCCAATCTAAGAGCTTGAAGGTATCTTCCAACGCGGTAGTGAACAGTTTCGGAGATATAACATCTCCCTGTCTCACACCTCTGTGTAGTGGAATATCCTTCGTACTCTGGTTTTGTACTCGAACTGACATAGTGGCATTGCTGTACAAGCACCTCAACACTTCAATGTACCGAAAGTCGATGTGGCACCGCTGGAGGGACTGCAGCACAGCCCAGATCTCGATCGAATCAAAGGCTTTCTCATAGTCCACAAACGCTAAGCAAAGTGGCAAGTTAAATTCCTCAGTTTTCTGTATAACCTGCCGCAGCGTATGAATGTGGTCTATGGTACTATAACCTTTTCGGAAACCGGCTTGTTCGGGAGGCTGGAAGTCATCTAGCCTGAGTTCGAGGCGGTTTGTAATTACCCTTGAGAACAGCTTATAAACATGGCTCAGGAGTGAGATGGGTCTATAATTCTTCAATAAAGCGTTATCACCTTTCTTGAAGAACAGCACCACCACACTCCTGTTCCATGCTTCGGGCGTTACACCCTCGAGCAGAACGGAATTGAAAAGCCTCTGAAGGACTTTTATTATCGGCGTACCGCCCGCCTTCAAAAGCTCTGTAGTGATTCCGTCCTCGCCCGCCGCCTTGTTGTTTTTGAGCTGACCAAGGGCCCTCCTAATCTCACATAGGCTGATGTCCGGGATGTCTTCGCTGTAGTGTCGGACCAGCTTGGCTCTCGGGTCTATGACCGAGCTGGTTGCGGGTTTGGCAACTGAGGTGTAAAGCTGCCCGTAGAACCTCTCGATCTTCCTCAATATCTCTGCCTTCGTCGACACTACGTTACCGTCTTCCATCTTCAGCTTGGTCATTTGGCTTTGCCCAATAGACAATTCCTTTGCGAACACTTTGGAGCCTTTGTTCCGCTCAATCGTCTCCTTGATGCTTACAGCATTGTAGGCACGAACGTCGTGTCGCAAAGATTTCCATATTTGTCTATTGAGCAGCCGACATGCCTTAGCTTCATCGGAAGACTGCAACGCCATAGATCGACGTTTGGCCATGAGGTCGAGTGTGTGAGTCGAGAGTTTCTGGGGTCTATGTCTACGACGAGGTCTAAAGAATTTAGAACCCACCGTATGGACAGCTTATACCAACCCGCCATTAATCTCGTCCACTGTAGCGCATTTATCTAGGCAATCGAAGCGGTTTACCAACTCGAGTTGAAAGGTCTCAGGGTTTTGGATATGAGCACGAGTAGGGCGGAGCGTAGACTTCATCAAGCGAGATCTTTCTAATTTGACGTTGATATTCAATATGCCTCGAACCATTCGGTGATCGCATCCGGTTTTCACCCTGTTGATCACCGAGACATTATTGAATATCCGCCTTTTCGTCGTCAAGATAAAATCTATCTCGTTTCTAACCGAACCATTCGGGCTCAGCCAGGTCCATTTCCTGTGAGGCGGCTTCTGAAAGAAAGAGTTCATCGCAAAGAGTCCCTCTTTCTCCAGAAAATTTGCCAGCCTTTGACCCCTGAGGTTACGTAACCCATATCCAAATTGCCCCACTCTCAGCTCCTCCTCGCTTCTCTTGCCTAGCTTTGCGTTGAAGTCCCCCACAACAACATTGAAATAGGTTTCGGAGGTGTGTATGGCTCGACTAATGTCCTCATACATCTCCTCTACTTCCTCATCTGGGTGTGTCGAGGTTGGCGCATATACCTGTATGACCTTCAGCGAATATCTCTCTGATATTCTGAGTATAAGGTATGCTACTCTGCTAGACACACTTTCGATGGTTTCAATATTGTTAATCAGTGACTTGTGGACGAGAAATCCGACACCACCTAGGGACTGTTGGTCGCCCTCCCGGTAGTAGAGTAGGTTACCAGACTTAAGAATTATCGTGTCCTCTCCCTTTCTTCGGACTTCTGACAATCCTACGATGTCCCAGTGTAACCTACTCATTTCTTCTTCCAGCTCAAGAATTTTCTCGTCGGTCCTCAACGTGCGAATGTTGTGTGTTACCAGGGCCAGTTGTCGTCGGGGGTGGTAGCGGGATCTTACCCGGGGATTCTTAGCACCCCCTGCCCCGCCGTTACCGTAGCCGCTACCGGAGCCAGGAATGGCGAGACTGCCGGGGACTGGGGGCCTGGTTTTAATCTTTCTATTCATTAAGGGGGGGATTTGCCAGTACTCGCCACGCTTGGTAGGCGGGTTGGCGAGCGCAGGATACAGCTTCTCGCGCTGATTATACTGCTGCCCATAATCAGCCTGTGGCATTTAGCTGAACCATGTGTGCGATGGTTATCCCGCCATCTTTCGGTCACCAGAGCCTCGTCCGTTAGTCAGCAGGGAGCACCACGTGCAGGTGAGGTTGGTTTTGGGATCCGGAAGATGTAGTTTGAACCCCTGACTCCCTAAAAATATATCACACTACTATTATAAAAGCGAGTACCTGTGTGTGTGAGTGAATATGAGATTGTATTATTATTTGTAAATTTTTCACACTGTTAGGTTTCAACGGATTTGAGTGTAATTGAAATGAAGATATATTCTGAATTAACACATAGGCTTCTTTTTATTCAATTTGTGGGTTCACTTCTCGCGCCAGGATAAAAATTTTCATAGGGGCAAATGTGTGTGTATAAAGTAGTCATATTAATAAACTAAATAAATATTGACGGTCTTATTCATAATGAGTTATCGGAGCTTTATAAGGCCGTTAATAGGAGCTTGTTAAAAATGTTGAGCCTTTTATCTTAATTGAACCATTATGAATAACATTTTTTAACAAGCTCCTATTAACGGCCTTATAAAGCTCCGATAAGTCATTATGAATAAGACCGTAAATCACTAAGATACTCGTAAATCTGAGTAGTCACTACAATTATAAAATATTTTAGTACAACGTCTAATGATAATATAATATGGATAAGTAACGCCATAATGAAAGTAGTTCATGTTTTTGTTCGTACAAGGCCAATTAATTTGTAATCAAAGCCATTTACGTTCTTGAATTAGTAAAGCCAATCAACAAAATAGTCTACTCATATTATATTCGTCTCTACTTATTAAATATTAAATTCTACGTAGATTTCGCTAGTTCATTTATATTTTAAAACATAAATACAAAAAATATATTATGACTGCTTCATGTGTTGTTATAGGGAAATCTTTTTTAGAAAATGAGAGACTAATCAAGTCTATGGTTAAGCTAATTATACCAGAAACCAGACCGACATATTAAAAAACCAGTAGGTTAGGATTTTTTTAGATGGTTTGAAACATAATACCATACTTAATTTATAGTAAATGATTAAATTCAATAATTAAGATAAAATACCAGACATAAAAAAATATCTGACATGTCTACCATCAAGATTAAAAAGTTCTAATTTTATATTTTTATACAAACTAGATCCGTTTAAGGTCAAACGAGTATTTCGGTTAATTATAATGTAGATTTTGAATAAAATTAAGCAGATATTTGCTTTAACATGTAGCAGACAAAGGTAACTAATGCGTCGTGTTATCTTTGGCATACGGTGTTCTTTGTATGTATTTGTTTTGTGCCCTGATAATATAATAGATAGTAAACTCCAGAATACTTTGTAGTACTGCCATGGACAGGACATTTATCACTTAGATAATTTGGCAAAAACGTTTTGATAATCTTTAAGGCCTGTGTTTACGGCCATACTTTTTTGGGAATTAGGTACTTCGAGAATACTTATTTGCTTAAAAACTTCTAAGAAACGATTAATTAGCTTATATAATCGACTTTTTGAAACGTATTCAAAATAACACAGCACATCCAAACAATCTGTTTTCCTTTCAAAGCGTGACTCATTCAGAAAAACGGCATCTCTGTGATTCCCCAGAACTTTCTACTTGTGTGCGAGCAAATCACTAGACCTATGCTACCTATAGCGCTGTGAAAACTTGGTCCCGTGATACTTTACATCAACGCGTTCTGATTGGCTTTTTAAGTTGACGTCATTTGCAACAGCCAATAGTAGAGCGTGAAAGTTATTTTTAGAACTCGCTCGTGGAGTGGTGGGGTAGAGGAAAACCGATAGGTCGACTTCGGCTGAATGTTGCACAACAATTTCTGTGGCTTTACGGAGTGCCCGTGATCTCGTGCGTTGCGCTGTCTCTACATAAAAGTTACTAACACGGCTAAGTTACCGCGTTCACATTGCTATTATTTAATTGTTTTATATTTCATTTCACGAGTGCGGAATAATTGTCTAAGCGACTGAAGAGTGTTACATTATTTGTTAGTAACAGGGTGAGCGATTTAGAATTATTTTTATTATGGTGTAATACGTGTT
The DNA here is from genome assembly GCA_905220505.1 of Laothoe populi. NCBI lineage: Eukaryota > Metazoa > Arthropoda > Insecta > Lepidoptera > Sphingidae > Laothoe > Laothoe populi. The sequence goes on from HG992159.1 coordinate 15,481,700, forward strand.
GAAATTATTTTTTCAAAGTGAATGGGAATCCTGTTGGAATTATAAAGAATACAATAATTTTAGATTATATAAGTGTTTAAATACAATATTTCCTGTACTTTGTGAATAAAATGAATACACATCTCACGCACATGTCTGAACTTGTTCGGTCACGTTGCTTTGACAGATACAATATGCGCCGTAACTTTCTGGAAAACGTGCGCCAATTAGAATAAATAGTGTGGTGCTGTTAAATTTGGTAAATCAAGTCTGTGTGAAGATTTCATTACTATTGTTTTTTTTTATTTCTTTCACGACCGCATAAAATATCTTTGGAAAGACTACCTATCGATATTATAAATCACAATTGTCGAAATGTAGAGATAGTAATATAGTTATATGAGACTGATGAATGAGGGTTTTCACTGAATGTACTTAAAAATATCTGATTTAATATTTGACAATAATTAATTATGTATCTGGAACGTATTTATTACATTCAAAATGGCGCCGATTCTAATAGATAAAGAATTGCTATACATGTCTTTACATCGTTTGGACTTTAAACTTTTTTATTAATATGTTTTTCATTTCCGATAATTGATAAGCAAATTATAACAATATCAAATCTATTATTAATTGCTTAATCCACTGCGTGACTCTATGTGAGCTCTACGTACTGATTTAATATGTGAAACTAGTAATCTTGTGAGAAACACGCCTTTTTTCTTCCGCACATACCTACTAAAATATTTATAGGTATTCACTTTCTAAGAAAAATGCACTTGTTTTCGTATTTTAAAATAAGTGGTTGTGTGTTGTTTAGAACTCTAGAATCGTATCGGTTTTGGAATACTGCCAACACTCAATTCTAATTGTTCGATTTCTAAAAACTAAATTGTTAAATTGCTACGTGGTATATTAGAGTTAGCCTTAGTTACTATGACGTAGGTACATAAAAAGTTCGATCGATGTGTGTGGGCGTCTGCGTCGACCCACTATCTTGAGGTCGCAGATATAACACGATAACCATAAACTGGTTACTACAAGTAACTATGTATATTGAGATATACCGCACAGTAACATATGCGTAGGTATATATGGTGTCAAAGTCAAACTCCACCGATGTTATATCGCCGCGTTTCGTTCTGCCACGTCATTATTTTCCGAATTCTCATCAAAGCGTTTTTTGTTCCAGGTTTACTGTCGCGAAAATTACTTGGCTGGGTGCCTAAAGAGTTAAGATTTCATTAGGAGCTCAAGAAGAGTTCAAAGTAAGTAATTGCGTTCACCCTCCTTCCTTTCGATTACAATTATTTGTTCACAGAGGCCGAGGTATCAATAAAGAAGTTTGGAAGACTGAAAAACAATCCATTCTCTAAATAACAATAAAATAATATATTCGTATTATTAATTTCTTTTGAAGACAAATTTATTGTCTGTTTTAAAGAAATTTTAGTAAAGTCATATTTGTGCAGAACAAATTCTAGAAGTAGTCTTAACATTTGTTAAAAAGTTGTTTAAAATCTCTGAAAAGGTTTCGAACTAACGTTCACTTCTGTCATGAGAACATTTTTGGCTTCCATTATCACGCATCTACGCACATTGTTGTGGAAGCACAAGTTCACATTACATAAGACCATTGGCTTCCTAATCGTTCGTTTCTTGAACTAATATTTTGGATGCAGCAAAATCCCATTTGTCTCCTGGCTAAGTTGTATAATTTTTATCGTTAGTTTTTATACAATCTTAAATAATATCACCAATGGAATATTTGGTACTTACATCGCGATATATCTTATACGGAAAAGATAAAACTGAACCTTACGAGTAGACCGCCAGATAACTGCGACACTTTGGAACAAGGACATTAAATATTTGTCGACTAAGTTAATGTGTGACACACACTACACTTAATGTTTGACAAAATTGACGGAAATTTAAAAAACGTTTATATTTCCTGTCATTTTGATTATTATACCAACAGATAATTAAAAAATGGTGTAATCACCCATTTAGTACATGGTATTTACAATTAATTTTAGAATATTTAGTTCCTAATGTACTATTATAATTAAAGTTTAGTAAGAATGCTTTTACTAATTATACTCGTAAGTTGTATATTATTAGATAACTAACCAGTTAGAGATAATGATATTTAGGTAATATTTTCCGGCTTTGGAGACGCTCGTTTAGATTCATCATGGGGCTATTGTGACTTAATTCACATTGAACGATTGGTATCAAGTGGTTTGACATTGAATGGTGACGAAAGAACTTATCATATGTTGATTGCATAATTAACATGGCAACTGTTTTGGGAGAAACTTATTCTCATATATTGTTTATATATTATAGGTCCATATTAATATTTATGCGACAATCATCATTATTTCAAATAGATTCGTATCTGTTCTATTTATCCAAGTATCCATTTGCATAAACATTTGTCTATCCTTGCAAATTGACCTTGTGTTTCATTTTGTCCTACAGAAAGGTTACGCTGTGCTGTTATATTAACAGTTTTAACTTATTCATGTATATAATACCATTTTCTATTCATCATGCATTTTTGAACTTGTGTTGTTCAAACCAGTCACGTATCAATTGGTATGCCGGCGCGCCAAAAATGCTGGCACACTCGCCGCTCTTACATGCTATTTTCAACTTTAATGTTATGAAAATAAAATTGATTTTGGCTTTTATTTACTCCGTACTACCTTACATTTTTAATCCTTTTGATACGCGAGTGGTACTTCAAAGCCACATTTGTTACGGGATCTTCTTAGAATCCATCCACATGTATCATCGCCACCTTCATATCTGTTCCCTACCTACATCCCACCTGGCTTCATACAATATGCACATTATGTTACGTCGTATCATTTCTGTTTGTAGTTCTATTCAAAATGGTTGCTCAAAAGATCACCTGTCCGAGTCGGAGCGACGATATCGGAAATCAATACACCAATTCAAACACCAAAAGATATGGTTTTTTCGCAAACGAGTCACAAGACTCAAAGTCTTTTGAAAATGGTAGAACTAGATCGTTTAAAGCCCGAAAAGAGTCTGCAGGCGAACGGGTTAACCGGAGTGGTTACCGACGGAAACACCGGAGTGATGCCGACTTCGCAGGTGCCCACCACCAGCTATTCCGAGGTAAGGGCGACGCGCACCACACGTATGTACTATAATAATTCCATACTATTTATTAATATTAAGTTAATTATTAATTTGTATCCTCTACAGCTGGGCCAAATTTAATATGAACACCGTCTGTTTTCAGGAATATTTGAAACCGGAGCCGCTGTTCGACAACGCAATGTTTCAGAACGAACAGGACTGCGAGTTCTTCCAAGATCTGGTTCAGTGGTGCTCCGCTCCCGCCAAGGAAGAACAAGTACTGACCATTGGTAAGATATTCACAAATATCTAGGTTAACTTAATTTTTTATATGCCGGCACGGCAAAGTTACCACACTGCACCTGATGGTAAGCACAGTTCTGTCCATTTAGAGTATTGAGTAGCAAGAGACAATATATCCCTCGCTACTCAACACAATCATGCCGGCCTGCTTTTCCACACTGCGCCATGGGCAAGAAGATGAAGAAGCGGTCGAGGGGCTAGTGTCAGAGTAATATATTATTATATAAATTAAAATGTGCCTTAAGAATTCAATATGTCCATTGGGACTGAACTTTGACAGCACCTAACTTAAATACTGGATTCTTTAGGACGATCTTAGTGATAACTAGAAGCGTTGCAATAACTATAAGCTGTCTTTATCCTAAGCCTTATGCTTAGGATATTTATAGATTCATTAATTATTATGAATTAGGCATTTAGAAGAGATCCACTCAAATAGTAAATCAGCTATATAATACCTAGTCAGGTCATAAATTCTGTCACATGTTTAATATAAAATTATTGAAACAAGTTTATTCATTATGTAACCATTTATATACCAAAATGAACTTAACAAAACATAGATTCTTATGACACTAAAGTTTATTCAAAATGACCTCCGTGATTTTGAATACAGGCCTTCAATCTGCGCGGCCAGTTGTCTATCGCAGCACGAACGAGGTCCATGTCAATATCGGCGGCTGCCTTAATCAAGGATGTCTTGAGTGACTCCAAATTGGGATGAGGCTTTGAGCACGCCTTTCCTCCAAGTGTTGCCATATCTTGTAATCTAACGGATTCAAATCTGGACTGGAGGAGGGCCAGTCTTCGTGCCGGATGAAGTCGATTTCACGCGCCGCCAGCCAGTCTTGTGTGCTCTTCGCTCTATGAGCTGGCGCCGAATCTTGTTGGAATACCCAGTGCCTGTTATTGAACATGGTATGAGAAACAGGTTCCACAAGGTTCGTCAGGACTGTATTTTGATACACAACTGCATTCGTTTTTACACCTTTCTCACAAAAATGTACCTCTGTTAAGCCCCAATAAGAAACTCCCAACCATACCATGAGCGAGGATGGAAAATGACCTCGTTGGACACGCGGAATACGGTTGCTCGCTTCTTCACTACTGTGTGCGTACACCTTATCATTTTGTTTGTTGTAGCTCTCTTCTACGGTAAAAAAATTTTCATCTGAAAAAAGAATTTCCCGATATTTTTTTCCCGCGTACCGCTTCAACAAAGCGCGGCATCTCTTCAGTCTCAGGTCCATTAGACGAGCATTCAAACGATGTCCTGTTTTTCTTCGATATGCCCGAAGCCCTAAGTCTTCATTTAACACCCTTTTCACCGTGGTTCTGCTTAACCCCATCTGAAGGGCCAACAGTTTCTGCTTACGTTTGGGATTTCTTTGAATTCGCGTCTTCACAGCTTTTATGACTGCTGGAGTCCTAACAGACCGAGGGCGACCACTTCTTGACCTGTCATCTACACTAGAGTCTTCATTGTATCGTGTGATGGTACGATAAACGAATCTTTTGGTTCTATTCAAATTTTTCAGTATGTCAAAAATTTGAATTGGCGCGTAACCGCAACGATGCAACGCAATTACTGCAACATGGTCTTCTTTAAGCGTCCACTCCATATTTAAAAATGAGTAAAATTCTAAAAAGTATACATTTTTATTTTCATGAACAATTTGAAATTCGAATTCAATAAACTTTTTTGTGGCCAGCATTCTAAAATAAAAGTTTTTACTGTGTGACAATACTTATGACCTGACTAGGTATACTAGATGTTGCTCGCTTCTCCGTCCGCGTGGAGGTTATTTTTGGAAAAAAGGTATACAATCCATGGAGGCATCTTAAGCTATTACACCTTTCAATATTTTGCTATCCCATAGGAAGCGTACATATTTTCGGAATCAAAAGGGCCTATGTGCTATTCCAGACTATATTCTATCTCTGTGCCAAATTTCAACCAGATCCGTCCAGCCGTTGAAGCGTGATTGAGTAGCAAACATGCATCCTTCCATCCATCTAATCATTCGCATTTATAATATAAGTTATAAATTTCTTTATCGATTTTTTATGTTTAACAGTAATTGCTAACAAGCATTAACCAATTTTTTCCTTCTCAGATCCCCCCAAAGAAACTGAAGAAAGGGCATATAACATCGACACACCACAAACACCATTCTCCCCGCAAGGGTGGGATGTATTTGACGTTAATTCTCCATATTGCCAGGCAGGCTTTTACAACACCACACCTGTTGATCAGTTCTCTCCGAATCTCGAACCGTTTGGTCAATACACTAAACCTTTGTTATTCCCAGAAGAACAAACTAGAGTCCCTATGCAGGAACAATTTCTAGATATCGTCAACCTGCCGGTTGTTATTGGAGACTTGGCGTCCGGTTCGGTCCCGGACGGTAACTCCTGGCCAGTGCCAGAGCCGACCGATTGGCCACACACACACGACACACAATATACTAAAGTATATAACACTAACACACATAACACGATGCCCTTCATCGATCAAGAAGACTCCCTAGACGCAAAATTTGTTTCTGTCATTCCGCGGGAGGTGGAAAGTAATAACGTATTTATTTCTGAGTTTATCATCGACAATGACCGGGGTAAAGTAGGGGCTATGCAAGAAACTGGGGTACCGAGACGTACTGATGGACTCACAGTGGACGTGCGGGCAAGACCCACCAACTGGCCTGCAGACATCATCAGCACTCCGGAGGTGCTCAGCTATGTGGAGCAGATGGAGAAGGAGAAACGCAATCACTCGTCTTTCATGGTTTGTTCCTTTTCAACGAATGGTTCTAGTGCTTGTTGTGGGACTGTTGCATTATATTCTGCTTTTTGTTATAGAAATTGACGAAACCACGGCCAGTTCCAGAACCATCGCCGGAAATCAGCAACTCTTGCACGAAAGTGGATGCACCACCGCAGGTCGACTATGATCCCATTACACCCAAAAGCGAATCTCACATCGATTCGGAAAATGAAGACAGCAAGTCACATTCAAGCCGAAAACGACATCATGACAGTGAAGATTCGGACGAGACGTATACACCGTACGCAGAACAACCTTCAAGGAAATACAAGAGAAGAAAACCAAGTGTTCCGATTAAAGATATGATCATCGCGCTTGAAGGGTCACAGCAGCTGACGAGAGCGCGACGAGGAAGACCTCCGAAGAGACGGGAGAGTACTGTCTCATCTGTGTGCAGTGTGGATGACGCCTCGTCCACGGTCTCCACGCACGAGAATAAATATAGGGAACTACGGGACAAAAACAACGAAGCGTCCAAGAGATCTAGGATGAACAGGAAACTCAAAGAACTACAGATGGAACAGTTGGCTATGGAATTAGAAGAACGAAACAAAAAATTACAAGTCAGAGCCGATATCTTAGAAGAGATGACGAAAAAATTAAAAGATGCCTTGATGACGGCAATTTTACAGAAATGAACTAGACAAACAGTTGAAACTGCTTGTGTTCCAATGTAGAGCGCCTTGCGTTTCTTGCATTACTTAGTTTGGGTATAGCCGAGTTGTGGCTTGCATGCTTGCCTTTCTCAGCTAATTGAACGGAATAGTAGTTAATGGTGGGCTAGATTAGAAATGTATGTAGATTTATATTGTTGCTAACATATTGAATTTTACATAAACTTACACGTATGGGATATATGATGATAGTTTAGATTTTAATGATCGTTGTTTAGTGATGAAAGAGCGCCGGCTATACCCACAGGGTTTTAATTCCAAAACTCTAACAGTTATAGCTTTTGATAAAACGTTAAGATAAATAAATAAATAACAAGCCATATTAAGTAGACCCCTTCATTGTGTCAAGCTGTCTCTTGGTATCAAAACTCAGAAAATAAGTAATAATAAGAGGGTAGTTGTTGAAAGTAATATCGATCAAGTTTAATTTTGGTGTCATAAGAAAAAATTGGCGAATGTGTAATTTTTTGCAAATTCAGTTTATTAACATGTAGGGAATCATTGCAAAGAGCAATTGTCATATTTTTTTATTTAGCTATTGTAATTATTTCCAGAAAAACATTTGCTTGACATTTGCCCGTTTTTTCTTATAACTTGCAGAATATTCATACATGCTATGAAAGTCTGTATTTTTATTTGATTGATTTGAGATTTATAATAATGTTAATTGTTTTAGTGATAACATGATTTTTTTACATAGCCATATTGTAATATTATTGGCTACTTAATGGGGCATATAGCTTTCTTGTGTGGGTACTTTGTATGATAAATTATTTAATTTTTAATGTTTGTATCCGCTTAACGCGTATTATTTTTTCTATCGTTCAAGCGGACATATAACAGATAACGTAGAGTACAATTTGTTAGTTATCATTTGGTATGGATAAATAGTTTCTCTAAATATAATTGAAATAAAGAATCTAAATGTTTGTGTTGTATTTTTGTTTCTTTTTCAGTTCCCTAATAATTCTTGTCTATTATATTTTACTAAAAAAGTCTAAATTAACATAAATAATTAAAAAATCCGACTGCAAATAAGACAATTTAAAAGTAATGCACTAAAAAGACCGAAACAAGATTAAGAATAGAAACGGAATAAAAATAAACTATGAACAAAGTAAGCTCTACAATATATGTCAATGGGCTTAACAAACTATACTAAGAGCTGAAAGCCTAAGTTAAATACCCGCATTAAGTTAAGTTGCAAGCGGAACCCATTAATTTTCTGTCGGTTTATAATTTGCAATTGGGTCTCGCCTTAACTTTAATAAAAGTTGAAAATGATTAATACTATATCCGTCTAAATACCTTTCATAAAATGCTTTTGATAATAGGTTTTAGGTAATGTAGGTAAGTTGTTGATTAAAATATTTCAAAAACTGTGTCAAATATATTGCGAGTATTAAGGACCTGCATACTTCTCAGGAATTTCTAGGAACTCTGCGTAATCTTCATGATTTGGGGGAGATACAGCTTTAACGTTTAGTTTTAATTCTTCTGTGCTTATATTTTTAAGTACAAGATATCATTAAAGGGTTAGCGTCCACGGTGCAGTGGTCGAATTTAGGCTTGGTCAAAATTTATGGTCTAATAAAAAAAAGAGAACGGATGACAAATTTACCTAATGCAATTTGGGGTTTCAACTCGTTATTATAAGTTTGAGTCAAAGCAGCGATCTATATGTACCATGTACTAGATGCGGCGACCAGAACAAACATTATGTTCCACCGAGTTGAGGTGTATACTCCGCACCGACGTTTTGCTTAATGCCACCTACGAAATACGAATGCACACCAGTTAATTTTAGTTATTTGTAGCGACATACCCGAACAAATCTGCCTTAAATTGATTTACAGTGAAACTGTTAATAGTATATAAGGTAAATAACATAATTTCATAACGTTTAGAACGTAATATCAATAAATATTAATTAATTTCAATTTTGAATACGGGAAGTCTATATTTCAAAACAAAATACATTATATAGTTTGTCCCGTTTTAGCGCGCGGAAAGTCCCGTTCGAGAGACAGTGACGGGAGTTATAACTTCCAAATAGTTCTTAGTGAAATGATAAATGGCATTAGTGGGCGGACAAGGTATTCGGAACATCTTTTTTCTTCGACAGTTCGTATCTATAGAATACTAGCTGACCCGGCAAACGTTGTTTTGCCATATAAATAATCGGGGATAACTAATTAAATGACGATTGATCAGTTTTCGACCGGAGAGGAAAAATGATTAAATGACTAAAATGGCTATTAAAAAATAAGGGTTGATCGTAGAAGGGTGAAAATTGAGGATTGTATGTATTTTAGTATGTTGTATCATAAAAAAATAGAAATTAAAAATTTTGTCTAAAAAATAAAAATTTAGGGGTGGACTACCCCTAACATTTAGGGGGATGAAAAATAGATGTTGGCCGATTCTCATAGATACCGGATAAGCACAAAAAATTTCATCAAAATCGGTCAAGCCGTTTCGGAGGAGTATGGCAACGAAAACTGTGACACGAGAATTTTATATATTAGAAGAAGATAAGTCAATGAGTCAAAGTTAATATTCATTTTTATACCTACCTATATATTACAATAAATAAAAAAACAGCTTCTTTATAGTAAAACCACGATGCTAATTGTACACACTTAACAACACAAAAAACTAAGTTCAGGGAAGTCGTTAAAATGAAATGTATAATCGGAAAAGTACCGATATTATGCACATTCATTTAAAGCTGTAATGATTTGTTTCGTTTTTTCCAATTTAATTACTCTGTTTCGCGATAATATTAAAAAACGGAATAGATTCGTAATAAACATGTATTGAGACAATTCTAATTAATAAAAAAAAACTAACAAACCGGCACTCAAAAATTAAATTCAAATCTGCATTGAAGTGACTTTAAGTGTCAGTAACATAATAATATGTCTGTAGCATATACATACATATACCCTCACGCCTGTAATCCCCGAACGGGTAGGCAGAGATGTAACCTGGACACCCACTTTTCAGTTTTCGCCGAATTTATGTTATATTTCTGTCCCATAATGTGATAGGTGGCGAGTCTATCGCCATACCGGGCACCAATTCCAGACTCCGGACTAATACTGAGAATTTCTAGATAGAAAAACCCAATATCACTTTACCCGACCCGGGCATCGAACTCGAGACCTCAGCACTGCAGTCGTAACGTATGCGCAATTACAACTGCGCTACCGAGGCAGCCTAGCCTAATGAATATATTATAGTCACACACAAATAAGAGGTGCGCGTGAATAAGAATGAGACAGTGAGTGCGTCAATCAGTTCGCTTCTTCATTTACCGCAGGAATCCATCTCGAGTTAGGAAGAATTCAACTCGATCTAAGCGCAACTCGAGTTGACCATCACTACTATGACTATTCCTTTGAGATTTTTGAGGTCAGATTTTATGTTAGTAATAATGCTTCTCGTGACATAACATATACACACACCTTGGCCCTTGTTCAATGAATGAAAATGCTCCTTTCAATTATATGAATATTGACTGCATTACGCTCACTTTTTAAGGTAAATAGTTATAATAAAAGAAAGGGGAAGCAAATATAAAAAACTACTAATTTTAATGCAAGCAATCGAACACAGAATTGGACATACAGATCGAACACAGAATTGGACATACAGATCTAACACAGAATCTCATTTTATAATTTACCAGCGGGCCCGGCAGACGTCGTTTGCCCCTAAAAGCAGCGCCATCTGCCAAGCTGATTTGTGAATCTAAACCATCCAGTGCGCCACCAAAACGTATACAAAAAAAAACATTCAAATCGGTCCAGCCGGAGGCCGAGGAGTTTCTTGACATACACATGTGCAGTAGAATTATATATATAAAGAAGATATGGTGGGTTCTTTATTTTAAGTAAAGAGCGCACAATTTTGTCACCAACACTGGATATGATGATTCAAATATAATAAAACATCAGTGAAAACCCATTCCGGTATACTTCATTCTGCATTCTGTAAAATCCATTTCAGGTATCAGTAACTAGGAGTTGCAAAATTTTAATAAGATCAATAAAAGACTATATTGTGGTTGAAAAACGTATTTTATTTATAGTTCACAATTAGAACAATGTACCCAAGAATTTCGACATTACAAATTAAATATTTAGCACGACCTTTCTGTGTTCCCACAAATATCGTGAGCAGACCCTAGTGTAACATTAAGGTATTCATAATTTCAAAACAAATAATTCACACGACCCAGGCAGGTACATAGATATACAGGACATACACAATATGTAAGTCTACATCATCGTGCACCATCGTACCGCCCTAATAATTCGACAATTTTGAGTGTAAAGATAAATAATACAATTAATATACTAATAACCTAAATCGACTGTATATTTATTAACATAAAGGTATATTCTAAAATAACAAAATAAGATTCCCTATATAAATGGTGGCATTGCAATAAACTGAGCTGAATGATAATAATTGTTTATATTTTGCAACATAACACATAAAATTGAGAAATACAATACATATTATTCACAATAAGATAAAAGTGCAAAAGAAGCACCTGTGCCAAAACCAGTTCATCTCCTTCTGATTGGAACATAAGCATTACTTGATTTTGGACAGGTTTATTTTGCAAACGTTCATATTACATTATGTAACAAACCCATAGAAAAATTTACACCAATCAGTACAATATGGTCACAAATATGAGCCCCAGTCTTTATCATGACGTCTGCACAAGCTCACAAATATTTATTGGGGATAATTATGTCAATGGGGTTATTACAAAAAGCTCCAGGGATACCACAACAAAGACTGGGGCCGGCGTCGAAGCGATGTGAGCATATAGCAACCCTAATACACGTGTATCCACACTGCACTAATAACTAATTCAGTTTATTACATAGCACAACTGCAAGATCGTCCCAGTGCCTATATAGTGTGCCAGTGTTCCGTACCGCGTGAGCCACTTGATACTCGTAAATTTACACTTTACACTTGACACTCGAATCAACTGTAAAATGAACACTCAACTATATCGCGCACCGAGGTTCCGAACGTGTTAGTCGGAGCCGACGTCGTCGTCGGCGTCCAGGAAGCTGAATTTGTTTGACGCAACGAAAATCTGGAACAAAACAATATCAGCTGTTAGTTTTTTATCACCTGTAACGGCAGTGGCCGACCACACTGCAACTGTTGGTAAGTGCAGTGTGGTCCAGTACATTATCAAGTAGCGACAGACTAACTATACCTCGCTACTCAACACAATCATGCCGGCCTGCTGAGTAGCTTCATCACTCAACGCCTATAGGACACGAGATTACTTTAATTCTATCACAAACACATTGTAAACTGTGCAATATCAACATGTAAAGCTTTATATGCTGTCGTAGTATATAAATATAATATTTTGATGATTTGTAAAATATTACGCATATGACATGTCACAGGTACACAATATAATGTGGCGTGGCTCGACTGTAATCCTAATTATAAAATAATCGTTTAAATAAGGTGTAAGTGTATACATACAGGTTTCTCTGGTTCCTTCAACTTGGGCAGCTCTGTGGCGGCGGTGGCGGTGGTGGTGTCATCTTCGTCGTCGCGACGGTCCCGCGAGCGACTCTGCCGCGCGCGTCCGTTGCGTTCATCGCGGGCGTCAGGTGCGTCAGTCGCGTCAGGTGCTTCACGCACGTCCCTGTCGTCGCGCGCGCTCCTGTCGTCACGGTGTCGCGAGTCGGGACGACGTTCGCGAGAGCCGTCTCTGACGTCACGTGAGTCTCGAGATTCACGCGTGTCGCGTGTGTCGCGAGTATCACGGTCACGAGAGCCGCGCCTCTCGCCAGAGTTGTCGCGTCGCTCGTCCTTGTCGTCGCGCCTATCGGGCGTGTGGTCTCGTCGGTCGCGGTCGTCCCTGTAGTCGCGGCGGTCTCTCTCGTCGCGATAGTCGCGCCTGTCTCTGTCGTCGCGATAGTCGCGCCTGTCTCTGTCGTCGCGTCGGTCGCGATCATCCCGGTAGTCACGCCGCTCCCGGTCGTCCCTGTCGCGTCGGTCCCGGTCATCTCGATAGTCTCGCCTGTCTTTGTCATCCTTGGAGAAGTCTCGCCTGTCTCTATTGAAGCTGCGAGTGTCGCGAGAGTCGCGAGTGTCACGAGAGTCGCGGCCGCGGTCATCTGTACCAATAGAAACAAATAACGTTATCATTTAATCTAAGTATGTTGACAAACCAGTAATGGTGAATGAATGTGTCACTAACCACGTCTCGCCGGAGCACGACGATCGCCGGAATGGTCATTCTGTAAAGCACACAGCATGAGTCAACCAATTATACAGATATAAGTAATAATATTGTATATAAAATGAACAGCAGAACAGAACCACCGATAGCCTAGTTGGTTGCAGTACAGACTATTAAGACGAAAGTCGTATGTTCGAAACACAAATAGCATACACCTCTGAATTTTCTAAAGTTACGTGTGTAACGTATTGTTAATTATCGCTTGCTTTAATGGTGAAGGAAAACGTCGTGAGGAAACCTGCATACCTGAGAATTCTCTTAAGAATTTCGAAGGTACGTGAAGTCTACCAACCCGCAATTGGCCAGCTTGGTGGACTAAACCCTAACCCCTCTCATTAGTAGAGGAGGCCCGTGCCCAGCAGTAGGACAATGTTTAATACAGGGCTAGTATTATAATTATATATAAAGTGTACATACTCTCCGTCCCCAACGCTCCTTGTCGTCGCCGCCGCGCCGCGCCTCTTCCTCTTGTTTGCGGAGACGCTCCTCAATCTCCCTCTCTCTATACCACAAATAGTCACTCATGAGTATTAAATATTGGTATAAATAAAAATAAAAATGATATCGTTTCAAGAATGTTGGTATAAAGCGATCGAGCCATACATGAGGTATTGAATCGATGTCTAGTTAACCCTTTTACTTTTGCACACATTTTGATAATGATAAAACCACGATATTCAATCGTGACTTTATTTGTATGTGCTATGATATCTGCTGGATCTGCAATAGTTCAAATGATATCTTATTTGCTTTTTTTACTGCCTGCATAAACAGACGAGCAGACGGGCCATCTGATGGCAAGTAGACACCGCCGCCCATAGAATTCTGCAATGCGAGGGCACAGCAAAGCAGCTGCCTACCGTTGCCGTTTCTTGGTAACTAGTTTTAATTATATATAATAAATTACTAAATTTTTTATAATTTTTAGACATTATCACCACTATCACATCATGGGGCGATAAAAGTTCAGTGAATTACTGATGCACTAGCAGCACCTTTGCATACCCCCTAGGGGTTCTTAAATGTTATTTTGCTAAAAAAAACCTATCATTCATACTCACTTCGCGGCTGTGTCTACGGGTTTGGCGGCTCCGAAAACTTTTTCAGCAGACACCGGTTTGGGAGCCACCTTGTCAGGCTGTTTGTCATCCAAAGGTGCTCCATCTGCAGGCTTTGTGGGAGTTTCAGTCTCGCGAGGTATAGTGCGCGGTAGCAGGTTCAGTTTCGGACGCTCTCGAGGCTTGCCATCTCCTTTCAGGATAGAAAAATAGCAAGTTGACTAAATAACGGCGATAATTCAAATAAATTGTAGTATAAGTTAATGAAGGAAAACATGTAAGTATGCTCAAGAATTTTCCACAAGTAGCTGAGAATATGCAAAGTTCATTAAAGTTAACACTATCAATAGGGTAGTTTCCTGTGTTTAATTTTGTACATTATTCTCTATGCAATCGAATGTAATACGCAAAAGAAACTCTTTTGCGAGAACAGAATCCAAATTGCTTGAAAAATGAGGTCACAATATTTATTTTAAATATTGGTATGAGCAAATACTCACAGGCATAAGCGAAAACGGTGGCGTATTGGGAACATATTGCTATCTCCCTCGCACAACGGTACAGTACAGGTGATTCATTGTACCGTGACGTCACGGTATCAGATATGCATCCTTGTACTGTTATTTGACAGCAGATTTGAGTGGTGTCTAATTTACTTATTTTTGTTCGGATTCATAAAATTCTTTCGATAATAGGTTTTAGGTAATGTAACTTGTTGATTAAATTAATAAAAAAAATCGAGTCAACTACCCTATTCCTTAGTAATAGTAAGTAATTGTACATCTACAACATTAACACATCAACATACCTTCTCTGGGTGGCATATCACGCTCACGATCACGATCACCGAAGCCCCTGCCACCGAAACCTCTGCCATCTCGGCTACTGCAATAGTAAAGTTTCTTCAAAATCTATTTTTAACCGACTTCAAAAAAGGAGGAGGTTTAAAATTCATCAGTATCTTTTTTTTATGTATGTTACACGATTACTCGAAGACGCCTGGATCGATTCGAGAAATTCTTTTTTTGTTTAAAAGGGTATACTTCCCAGGTCGTCCCATTGGCACCAAGTCAGAATCTGATGAGGGGATCACGCATCATTTGTTTTTTATTGAAGTCGGTGTACTTTTTATGAATTAAAAAACTTTTATATAAATACCGTTATCACCTTAATACCATTGTCACATTTTTTTTTATCCTAGCACGACAAAGTGACCACACTGCACCTGATGGTAAGCGCAGTGCCGTACAATTAGAATATTGAGTAGCAAGACAATCTATCCTCCGCTACTCAACACAATCATGCCGGCATGCTGTGTAGCTTCTTCACACTACGCCATGGGCAAGAAGGTGAAGAAGCGGTCGAGGGTCTACTGTGAGAGTACTTAGAACGCCGCAAAACGGCCAACCATCGTACCCCAACTCTAGACCCCCCGACAGAAACCGGATGTACACTGGCTGATTCCGGAACGAGACACGCTTGCGGTTTTACACCCTGTGTACGGTGGTCGCTATCGGGGCGGATATGAATATCCTACCACCAGCACCACCTTATGTGTTATGTGGGAATTAACCGATATTTTTATAATTAAGTAGATTTGTAAGCTAAAGCTAAAAAACAGATTTCATTATGATATTAACACTTTCTAGGTTACTGAAAATATTATTTCACAATATTACGCTTTTAAATATAGGGGCTTATATATGAAGAATCAGATCCATACCCAAATCCGTCGCGTTCAGCTGTGCGGAATCCCTCGCGGCCACCGTATCCACGGTCTCTACCCCTGCAACAATCAAGTCGTAAGTTCGAAACCAAGAACACTACAAAATACAACAGTATACATTGTTTTCGCACTTAATATGTTTTAATGTACATACTTACATACATATACACTCACAACTGAATTTATTACGGTTCCATGTGATAGAGGGCGAGCCTATCGCCATACCTGGCACAATTCCAGACTATGGGCTGATACTAAGTATTTTGGAAACACAATATAACTTTACCCGACCTAGGGATCGAACTCGAGACCTCAGCACAGCAGTTATAACGCATGCGCAATTACAACGGCGCCACCTAGGCAGTTCATGTGTGTCCGATGAATAAATGGTTTATTTATTTGGTAGTATAAATGCATAGCAAAAAGCAGCGATAGCCTAGTGGGTTGCGGTACGGACTGTCAAGACGACAGTCAATATGTTCGAAACCTAAATGGCATACACCTCTGAATTTTATAAAGTTGTGTATTAAATGTTAATTATCGCTTGCTTTAACAAACATCGTGAGGAAACTGGCATACTTGAGAATTCTCATAAGAATTTTGAAGGTAGAAATCTACCAATCCGCATTAGGCCATCGTGGTGGACTAAGGCCTAACCCCTCTCATTAGTAGAGGAGCCCCGTGCCCAGCAGTGGGGCAATGTTTAATACAGGGCTAGTATTATTATCATCTTTATATATATAATTCTACTGTATGTGTGTATGTCACTGAACTCCCTAAACGGCTGGACAGATATGAATGTTTTTTTTTGTATACGTTTGTGTGGCGTCCTGGATGGTTTAGATTCACAATCAGCCCGGCAGATGGCGCTGCAGTCGGTGTGGCGCTGCTTTTACGGGCAGGACGACGTCTGCCGGGCCCGCTAGTTTATTATAAATGCACAGTGACATAGTCCTGGCTGCGAGTGGTACCTGTCTTCCCTGTCGTATCGGTCCCGTCCGAAGGAGTCCCTGCCGCCGTAGGGCGCGCGGGCGGGCTCGGCACCCCCACCGCCACCGCCAGCGGGCGCGCGCTCGGCGTCCCTCCACGCGCCAGGACGACTTTCAGCACTCGCTACGGCAACAACACAAAACGTTATTACTCCATCATAATAATGCACCATCAATCAAGTCATAATAGGCCCTATAAAAATCAAAATCAAATATTTATTGAATCTTTGGCGGCACACAAGCGCCTCACACCGACGAGATAGCAATGAAGCCAGGCTGGTTCGCGGTAGTTAAAAGTGAACGTCACATTGGATATATACAAGCTCCAAGTATCAACGGTAGGAGGGGCCGCGACCGGTCGGGCATAACACCCGTCTGACTGGAGATACTCCCCCTTCACTAGAGGAACACTATCACCCGTTCCTCTACAAATCCGTTTAATTTTTTTTTATAAATAACACCCAACAGACCCACACATAGCCCCGACCTCACACTAAGATACGAGTCTTGTATTGTGGGTATCAGGGACTACGAAAGACTTTCGGTCGCACAACACCCAGACCCCGGACACAAATATCTGTCTGTCACACAAACATTTGTCCCGGTGTGGGAATCGAACCCACGACCCTGTCGTTTCACAGCCGGCTACTCGCCAACTGCGGCACGGAGGCTGTCCTGAAATGTTATACATCATTTAGATTCAGTAAATTTTTTACTCTACCGCCATTTCGGAATGCAGTTTCGCTAGAGAAGAATGGGCAAGAAACTCTAGCGTTGCATAGCGTTATAGGCGTAGTGTGGAGAAGCTACACAGCAGGCCGGCATGATTATATTGAGTAGCGAGGGATAGATTGTCTATCGCTCCCTGATATTTTAACTGGACGGCACTGCACTTACCATCAGGTGCAGTGTCAGTGTCAGGTCACTTTGCCGAGCCAGGTTAAAAAAAATCATCACTTCAAACTTTACGTTCTATTCACAATTCACTGTCTATAAAGTTTTCTAATAACTAAGTCTACTGTAGTAGTATTAACAAGTTCAAAAAATAGTATAAGTGAAAAATTAAAAATAACTGATTATATCTATGAAAATCCTACATCTGTAAAATAAAATTTCCATATTAAACATAATAGTATGCTTCTGTCTCTGTGTAAATTCCACTTGCAATTAACTGATTTATTATTTTTATCATATCAATATGTATAAATGTTAACATATGAGAACCAGTTGTAGTTTTGTTATGATCAAACAAAGGCAGAAAGAACACAACATACAACTATAGTGACAAACATCGCCTTCCAACAAATATTGACAGTACCAAATCACTCAGGATTGAGTGAGGAATCGGAGCGAGCTAAAGACTAGTCTGAATTGAGTTGCGGCTGCGCACCGTGTCACAGATTATACTAAAAACGCCGGCCGCGGGGGTCTTCCAAGGGCATGGAGGGCGAAGTCTCATCCGTCTTAGCGGGGTCCTAAACGAAGCCCCGCAGCCCGAGTTTCTGGTGCCCCCGCCGTCGCTATGGGCGACGCTCCCGGCTAGAGAGAGACGTGCAACACACGTAAGCCTTACTCAGACCTTCCCGAGACAAACGGAGTAACTAAATCATTAAGATATAATATTTAAAATAAACAGATAATAGAATTTGTAAACAAGTTACATATATAAATGAAACTAATGATGTTTTGTACTCTGCGTGTGTGTCCCAAGTGTGACATTACAGCTCGCTCCATACCTCATACCTCAAGTAAATTCATCATTGTGATATTTGATATTAACTATAAGTGCAACGTCCGAAATTTTCTCTGTTATACATTAAAAGTTACAATAATTTGGGGAAAATGTTTTGAAGTAGCTAGTTTTTTTTAATTATGTATTTGAATAATAATAAATAACAACCAACAGTCACACACATAACCCTGACCCCGACAAGTGGCATATCCGGAATGCCGCCTAATTTTAATACGGAAGTGAAGGGTTTTATTGCGATGATTTTACTGTTTGTTATATTATGACCCCTACGCCTATAAACCATATTTAGATTAACGACACAGCTATGGCCTCATTGATATTACTATAGGAGTTAGAAGACAATATTATTATTCTCGTATGTGAAGTGCTCTGACTACCTTACACAGTAAGAAAATAATTCGATGACTAATTTGAAAAAAAAAAAAAAAAAATGTGCCTCCATAGCCTAACGAGCAGACGGGCCACCTGATGGGTAGGTCACCGCCGCTCATAGACTTCTGCAATGGCAGGGCACAGCAAAAAAAACCGTAAAATCCTTAATATTAACAGTTTCAGCAGAGTAGAGTTCCAGTAAAATGTATCATATACTAGTTTTATAAAGTGTGTGAAAAGTGTCGAGGATGGTATCTCACATTCTCTCTCCCGTTCCCTGTCGGTGTTGCGCTCCATGTTGCGGTCCGTGTTACGAGCTCGTGCTTGCGGCTCGGGCACGGCGCGCGGCCCCGACCGCCAGTCACCCATCGTGCGCTCCGGATCGTAGTCCCTAAGGAACATTACAGGAATTCACACACTATCTTTTTTTTTATACACCCTACAGTGTCACATACAGCCCCGGCCCCACACTAAGATACGAGTCTTGTGTTGTGGGTATCAGGGACTACGAGACTTTCAGTCTCACAACACCCAGACCCCAGACACAAATATCTGTCTGTCACACAAATATTTGTCCCGGTGTGGGAATCGAACCCACGGCCTCTCGTTTCACAGCCGGCTACTCGCCAACTGCGTCACGGAGGCTGTCGTGTATCTACAATAACAATAATGACAGGAGTCAGTTAGTTACGACTTCAGTCAACCACCTTGCCCTAAAGCAGGTTAGTGACTAATATTATATTACCTAGGATATAGGCGTAATGTGAAGAAGCTACTCAGCAGGCCGGCATGATTCGTGTTAAGTAGCGATGTGTAGTTTTCTCTCGGTACTTGATGCTCTAACTGATGGCACTGTGCTTACCATCAGGTGCAGTGTGGCCACTTTTCCGTGCCAGTATGAGAAAATCTACTAGTTACATGTTATGTAACAACAAGATCCTTCTGCTCACAATTCACAAAACTTATATTCTTCCCAATATAGCGTGCCTATCGCCATAGCAGATAAATTTCTAGGTAACTCATTTGTGATTCTTGAATACTCACATTATAATTGCTCGACCTAGGATTTGAACACATATGACCCCTGTTATATTCTAAATTATAATATTATGTAGTTTCATCCAATAAATAAGATAAATAATTGAATTAAGAGAATAATCATAGATCTATGTAGGCATTTACTAACAACATGTAGCTGAGCTTCTTATAATGCATGACTAAAGATGCCAAATGAGGCTGTCAGTGCAAAAGTGGCCTAACCCTCAATTTTTCATAATCTGACCTATATACTACAAATGATTTAAAATGTGCGAAAATTTAATGCAAAATCTCCAGTTTCAACGATTGCCAATATGATGACAACAAGATGGCATTGCAAAATTGGATTTATGTACATTGATTTAAAATTCATGAATATACAAACCCCATTATTTTCATACTCATTGTCTCAAGCTTAGGCCACTTTTGCGCAGATGGCCTCAAATGTTGCTGTATTTTTTTAAACAGGGATTGGCTTACTTTCAAATGCATCCTCTGATTGTAAGTTATCTTTACAACCCGTAAACACTATTAATAATTGAAGAATCTTAAGTACGTTCTTAGATAGATAGATAGAAATACAAATTGGGAATATAAGAACTATTTGGGTCTCTGGAAATCTGACTTAATCTAATACACGCAATGGTGTTACGACTGAGTGAATAGGTAATTCAGCGAGATAGATTGCTCAGTGAGTACGCACTTCGCGTGTTCTTTCTTAATGGAATACGCATCCTTAATAGCGTGAAAAAATCTATTTTAGAACCCACTGAATGTGGGAAACCCATGGTCCAGATATTTTGCCCATCGACCTCTTATCAAAGCCCACATAATAGATAGTTGCATGCAACCAGCATCCGCGAGAGTTGGCTTTTATACAGTGCCAATCAGTTTCGAGTCTCATCCTCTCAAACAAATCACAGAAAAGCACTTTCAACTCTAACTTTCACATCCCATCCACGTCAATAGTCAAGACATGATTAATCCACAGGACTGTAGTATTCATTTGCACTAGACACAATTGATAGAATCATTAATATAATAAATATGAAGAAAATCTCAAAGTTATATTACTTATAAATGAGTCGTACAGAACCAAAGTCGGCAAAGTAGGTAGTTGGGTAAAAATGAAAAATAAATATGGCTAAATAGGAAATTAAACTCTGCATAGACAATTGCAATGTTTTTACTTAATAATGGCTGTAAACCCTTCTAAAACACAAAACAAAAGTTGTTTTAGAACCAAAGTTGTCAATCTTTCACTATCAACCAATCAGAAGTGTCTGTCAAGTCAACAATCCTATTACTCATGAAGCCCATGTCCAATCAAAAATGACAAACTTGGCAGTACAGTATCAAAGGCGGCCATCTTACCTTAGTTGGGATCAAACTCGGCCAACTAGAAAATTTAATACGATTTTTCACAGTTAATCTTAATTTTGTATCATTGTTGTCATTGATTAAATTAAGTATCTCCTGAGATATAAATAAAATATTCAGCAAAATTGTCTTTCGACAAACAAAAGTTATTAGTTTTCTTGATTAGCCAAAAAGTAAGTTGGCCCTACTTTGCAGAGTTTAGTTCTATATGACTCAAATGTTACCCTTTATATTTCCTTTATCCTTAGTCAAATCATAATATATACAGTCTACCCCAATATAATCAGCCCCACAAATAACCCGGGCCCCCAACAGCACAATAACAAGGTACATAAACTAGTTTATTACCTCTCCCTATCGGAGCGGGCGCCGCCTCTTCCCATCCGTCTGTCATTGTCCTGAGTGGACACCTCTATCCTGATTCTCCTGCCGCTGACTGTCTATAAACAAATAGGAATGTACAAGGTGCCAAATGATAATTTGGTTCGTTATATTTTAAAGGTGGTGCTGAATGAATTATAAGTAAATGTTTTTTAATTCATAAAAAGTACACAGACTTCAATAAAAAACAAATTATGCGTCACTATAAAATTTGAGAGTTGCCCTTGATTTTTCTGAGATCCCATCATCAGATCCTGACTTGGTGCCAATGCCACCACCTAGGAAGTATAGACTTTTAAACAAAAAAAGAATTTCTCGAATCGGTCCAGGCGTCTTCGAGTAATCGGGGAACATACATAAAAAAATATTCCGATGAATTGTTAACCTCCTCCTTTTTTTGAAGTCGGTTAAAAACTAAATAGATTGGATGTAGGTTTAATACAAGGTATCTTATACCGGAGGAGGCAAAAAACTATGCCGTTTAGTAACGTTCATTCAGCAGTGACGCGTCATAGTAATAATAGTTAAAATTAAGATTGTCTGCCATTTTAATTTTTATTTATATAACAAGGTACGATGAGGTTGGCATATCCCAAAACCCAAAATAAAAATTTGATTAAAAATATATATATTTTAAAGTTGAAGTAAATAGTCTTAGAAATAATATAGTAATAATAAACGAAGTAATGTAATGTTAAAACACTCCAAATTTAGCAATGATATATGCGCAAGGCCAATAGATCTATAAACAGAATGGACTTGTATGAATACGCCATAAAACACTAATAAATGCTAAAAACGTACTTGTTGACCATCAAAATAAAAATATTTAAATATTAAAAAATATTTAATAATTTTTATTATATTAATATCATGACGTGTCTTTTAACCCTCATGCAGGCTTTGGCCTAGTACTCAGTATTTCGTCCAGACACATTTAATACCAATTTATTAATGTGTCATTTAATTCAATAACTTTCACTATGGCGAACAGCCAATTGTCCTTCAAAACAAGTTTGCAGTAACCTGTTTCCATTTGGGTGCGCTGCGCTGTTGGGATTAATCACGATAGTTTATTATAGCTCTAGGGGTATTCAAGATTTTTTTTGTAAATTATTATTTGATAAATTGAAGTAATGTCTACGTAAAATGAAAACTGGTTTTGTAAATGACAATATATTAAACTACACAAGTACAGCATAACTTGTACCAACAACCTTGAATGTATTGTTTTATAGCATGACTTTAATATAAATCGTAAATAATGGCGACACGAAACTGTAACATGTTATGACCTAATTAATGGTTTCTTATATTTACGCGTGTAGACATTGAAATAAAAATATTTTTTAACGTTTGGTCAAAAAAATAAATAAAACAATACATCCGTAAAAAATAGTTTTATTTCAATTTTACGAACATTCGACAAAAAGTGTGATTATTTTTCGTCAATTTTATTTATTTATCTAAAACGGTGCGATGGTTCTACGTAATCATATGCGGATGTACTGTTCTTTCAATAAGTGTTGGACCTTAGAGCCCAGCTTAAATTAAACATAGCTGGAAATAATAAGTAAATTTATCATCATAGTACACTTACCAGATCTGGCAAATTCATGGCATCAATAAGACTCTCCCTGTCTTCAAAATCGATATATCCATAACCTTTGAGGCGATCGCCTTCCCTTGGCAGTCTCAAGCTGATAATCTGTTGGCAATGAAAAGTTATTTTAAATGGTGGTGGTGTAGTGGAACGTGCTACCGAGACACGGGTACCGGGTTCGATCCCAAATGCACACATCCCTGTTTTATAAGTGTGTATTCATTGTACATTACTGGTAAAAAAAACGTGAAGAAACCAACATATCGCAAAACGTTGGGGTTCAAAACGAGAGTTATATTTCATAGATAAATGTTTTGATCAAACTGTTATGTAAAGGTTAAAATTTGGCCATAATTAATGTAAGTTACTTGAATTTTCTGGTTGATATTAAATGCGTTAAATCTATAGTATTTTGTATAAATACAGAATACTATTAAAAATAATAGTAATATTAATTAGGCGTAAATTTATGATTAGGCGTAAATTTACGCCTAAGTTCCTATTCACCGTGTTTTACAATTAATTTAAATTCCTCCATAAGAATTATACACGGTTTGCCTCGAATAGTAGTTTATACATGTCTAACATGATTATAATTTATCTATATAAAGAAAACATGGCACATACAGGTACCCAAGTAGTTCAATACAGGTTAATTGAAAATGAAAGCATTTTAATTTGTTAACTAGTCGAAGAGAAGTCATATTGAGTAGAGCTGTGCCTCAATTTCATACAATTCAAATTAGACAACTCTCCAAAACATGATTTGGTCAATGTCAAATATACCTAAGAAAGATTATTATGAAAAACGTATGGCCACAGAGAATGTGGGTCAGGATTCAGGACTCACGACTCATATACGACGACCCCACGACCTTTAGGGACTTGATAGTAGTTTTAAGTATCGAAATCACAGGTTTTTTTTATTGACGCCTAAGGTGATGTTTAACATATACTATTTAATGGTAGTCTGCCAACCCGCATTAGGCCAGCGTGGTGGACTAAGGCCTAACCCCTCTCATTAGTAGAGGAGGCCCGTGCCCAGCAGTGGGACAATGTTTAATACAGGGCTAGTATTATTATTATTATATTTAATGGTTTCTTATGTTTACGCGAATATTATACATTTTAATAAAACGAAATTTACGGATTCTATCGCGGTTTATTGCACTATACTTTCGTGACGACATACAACTCAGTCTGCTCCGTGGCCATGAAGGATGTAAAGCCTTCGAAACGTCGGGTTAAAAAAGTAAAATAAACCGCGATAGAATCCGTAAATTTCTTTTTATTACAAAACATATACTATTGTTAATGTTTTGAGAAAATCAGTTTACATATCAGATTTCATAATTTTGTAAAGCTAAAACGCAATCATACAATAATGTTATGTAAATGAACAATTTCTTAAGATTAGTAAAGGTAATAATGAGCCAATAATTGCGACACTATTTTATATTTATAACCTTTTTTCTATAAACGATTTCAATTTTTTCTTGAAGCTGGGATTGTGGTTTGAATATTCATATCAAATTTTTTCACGACTTTTGATTTGGAAAATGCGCTTTGATTATAATTTGTCTCTATAGTAAAATAGATGTAATTTAAAATAGTATCTGAAATTTCACAGTAACATGCGCCGAATACAAACAATGGAATAAAGGTAATTAAAGTCGTAATTGTAAAAAACACAGGGCGTGGCGAATAAATGAAATTACGGATTCAGTTCATAAATCGAAACGCGCGCGATTTATGCCTCGACATGTAGACGTAATGGATCTAAAATTTCTGCAGTTTTGGATATACATACATATACACACACGCCCGCAATCCCCGAAGGGGTAGGCAGAGGTGTAACCAGTACACCCACTTTTCCCCGATTTCGGTCCCATAATGAGATAGGGGGCGAGCTCCTCGCTATACCGGGCACAGGTTCCAGACTCTGAGATAGTACTGAGAATTTCTAGATAGAAAAACCCAATATCACTTTACCCGACCCGGGGATCGAACCCGAGACCTCAGCACAGCAGTCGTAACGCATGCGCAATTACAACTCCGCCACCATATAAACATTTTGGATATAATCTAGTTATTATATGCTAGCGATGGAAATTTTAATTATTAATGTTATGTTAGGTTATAAAGAGGCAAAGTAATTTATGTCAAGATGTGTGTTATATATATATAATCTGGTTTATACAGTTAACCTTCAATTTATAAATACTTTTTAAAATATATATATATAAATACACCCAACAATAAAACACATAGTTCTGGCCCGACACTAGGTAAAACACAAACTGGGTATCAAGAACTACGAGGGACTACGGTCCCACAACGCCCAGATATAAAACAAATTCCGTCTGTCACACAAACATTTGTCTCGGTGCAGGAATTGAAGCCACTGCCTCCCGTTTGACAGCCAGCTACTCGCCCGCTGCGCCACAGAGGCTGTCGTTTTGTACATTAATAAAATAAGTTTTTGGATTGTTTGCATGTATAGAATAAAATATAATCAAAGTTATCTCCAACTACCTATGCAGAAACTCCTATTTTGAACCATGAATCAATACACACAAGGTTTTTCTGTAGTTACCTAAAGCTGTTTGTGATTGGAGAACTCAATTCGTCTTTGCTGGACAAACTGGTTTTTGTGTTGTTATCTTTAGCAGGATATTAACCTTGACACAACTGGGAATTTCATATATAATTTTACCAGTCATGCTCCAGAAAAAACATTTTAAATACTACTTCATGTATTCTGTTATGAATAAAATATCTTAATATAAAGAATATAATCATAAGAATACCAACTACAATACGGTTTACATCTATATTTAAAGTATGTTTATTACTCTTTTATACATTTATATGATAATACCAAATATAAAAAACAAGCAATCTACTGTAGGGAGATTGATTTTTCGTACCTATAACTGCACTAACTGAACATTTTCTGGACAGAAACGAAAGAATCTTTTAGGAGTTTTGTCTTATTCATGAAAGAAAAAACTAAATGTAAGTAAATATCCATCTGCATTTCAAATCTGTTTGGTGTAATTGAAAGATTACTAAATGCTTATTTGAAAGTGGGTATATCATATGTATTTACAGCAGACATGCTTTGACATTAAAGACCTAGCTGCTCAACAAAAAGAGACAATGCAAATCCATGAAAGAAAAGGCCTATAAATTTTAATTAAATTAATGAATAAATGATTTTTTACCAATGAAATAAATTACATTCTTTTAAAAGGGCAAATGATGAGTACCTCCAACTGACGAAAATGTATGAATGTGGAAGAGGTGAAAGAAGTGTGCCAGGATCGTAACTTGTGACACTCAATAGTCTGCCTACCCCCATTGGATACGGGCGTGGGTATATTTATATATGCTCCCTGCAGCGGTTTTCAAATGGGACAGTATGGGATTCTTCAAGAAAGGAGTAAATAGGCTTCTGAAGTGTCGGCAACGCGCATGTGATGCTCCTGGTGTTGCAAGCATCCTTAGGCTATGGTAACCACTTAACAGGCGGGCCGTAAGCTTGATTGCCACCATCATAGTATAAAAAAAGACGTGTGCATCTCGGGAAGCTCGACAGAAGTGATAACTTACAACTAATCTAAGTTAAACTATATAATATTGAAAGTGTTTAACTTGAGAAAAGCTTAGGTTATTACTTAAACTTTATGTACATTGATATGATAATGTGAGGAAAGGTTATTTGTTAATAAAATCTTTTATTGATTATAGAATATATTTTACCCACTCGATCCCACTCAAATCAAATCAAAATTCTAAACAAGTTTCACTTCAAAAAAATATAGCATAGAGATTATGGAACGACAGAAATGGAAATTAATAAAGAAGGAGTGTTGCCGTAACGCGTTAAATTACGAAGCGGTTTACCCTCCCATAAGAAGTAATCACTTCAAAAAAATGTTTTGATTTTACCTTAAGTCCGGCAAACAGATCAGAGATGGCGCTCTCGTCGACATCGTAAGGCAGGTTGGAGATGTGTGCGATGAACGGCGGGCGGCGCGGGATGGACTCGTCGTCCACCGCCATGCCGCCACGGGCCGCGCGCGACGCCGACGGGAGCACCACCGGCGCGCGCGGCCGGGACGAGTAGCCGAAGGTCTCCGCTATAACAACACCATGCTGTACTATATGTTCACTACAAACACCTCTACTTAATATTCAGTATATCCTATACGCTTTAGACATTTCATCAGACTTATGTGAATATAATATTATAAAGGTCTTTGATAAAGTTTAAATTTATAGAGCTAAGCTTATAATTTTACTGCAGTATATGTTCACTACCAATAACTATTCACTATTCAGTATATCCTGATCATCAGATTTATGTGAAAATATTAGTAAATGTCCTTGGTAAAGTTCAATTTAAATATATTAATTGCATCTTACAACATATATCTACATTCTGCAATTGTAGTAACAGTGCAATATATAACCAATGTTGAAACCATTTAGAGATATAATCAGTATAATTATAGTACAAATAATGCTTGAAAAGAAAAATATAATTCTTCACATCTAAACCTTAATTTTAATTAAGAATGTTTAAAATATCATTCAAACTTAGTCTCTTTATTATGAGTGTCATAATAAGTATATAATCATGACATTGTATTAAAACTAAATTAAAAGTTGATAAAAAAGGTTTGGCAGTCATCTCAGTTTGATCATTAAAAAGCTAAAATTAAATACAAGAATTGTCACCCAGATCATTATCCATCCTGGTTTTTCCCAGATAAACATTTTCCTGTTTACATCATTTATACTTAATAGTTTGTACTGTGAAATGTAATCTCTCACTTAACTAATTGATAAACAATTTGAGACTATAAAAATGTAATGATGTTGTAAATATTAATTAGTTATCAACATTTTAAACTCTTGTTATCATTAACAATTACTTTAGGTATTTAAACAAAATCTGAATGCATATGTCTTTATATCTTATTGAACATAAATGCATGAGCAAAACAAGAATATCCCATCTGGGTTTTACAACAAAATAAACATATTTACATAGTAAAGGCCTGCAAACAAGCAAGTGGGTCATTCAATAGTGAGTGATCTCTACAGCCTATGAAATATAAACCTAGATAACTCTAATTTATGCTGTTACATTAAAAAATTATGTTGCATTTACACAAGAGTGGAAATAATTTTAAAACATAAAACACATGGTTGGAATAATTCGTAAAATTAAACCAAGTCAATTCTAGATTGAACTAAACATTTAGTATGTTATAAACAGACCCTCAGTACAAGTGGGCACAGGCCAATAAAAGACTAGTCTGAATTGAGTTATAGCCACAGCTACCTCGTAGATTACACTAAAACAGCTGGTCATGGGGGTTTCCATCAGCGGCGACATCCTCGCCTCCTCACAACCATGACAGTCATGCGTCCCAGGCTAGAGGTCACACTGGCATTTCTGGTTCCCCCATGTTCCTTGTTAAGGAACCATCCGGCTAGAATGTGATTTGAAACACATGACCTTTTCTCAGACCTTCCCGGGGTGAAGGGGGTGACAAACACCCTGCTAGTGCACCCCATGTACGAGATTAATATTGGCCCGCTTTTGCCCTGCGTAACATCATAGGGTCAAGGTTCATGTATCATTTTAATTTTATTTTCCAATGAAAGCGCATAGTTTGTAGTGTATTAAAGTTGATGAGATTATAATTTCGTTTGAAATCACGTAATTTGACGCCATTTGCACGAGTACATTTTGTGTGACGAAATCTTGTGTTATTTTTCAGTATAACTTAAATAAAAAGACGAGAAAATAACAGTTACTTACGTTCATCTTCTGTAGCTTCTGCCCAGTTGGTTGTGGTAGCGATAGTGGTCGGCTCTGCAATGATACTTGTGATGCTGGTTTTGATCCATTTCGCCTTCTTTGATTTCTTGCCTGCAAAATTATCAACGAAATGTTATTATGTGGAACCAGACGATATGACATTGAAGACCTTGTAAAATGCCAATAAGTAGAGGACGGTGTAGTGAATAATGATGACGCATAGTAAGTGAACGACCTACTCCAATTTGGGAAAGCGGTTATTCGCAGACACATTGTAAGGATAATTACCATACGGCCGACATACTTTGAAAACCAACTTTAACAACGCCCCTGTAACACCGATAACTCACAATAAGTAAAGTAAACTGCGATATACCCAATATAACATGTTGAAAAAGTTGAGTTATGTGGCCACGCGGTAAATCCAAACGTCCGCAGAGGTGAAATTATGACACGTTAGCATTATTAGATAACAAGTTACAGGTTCCAAAACAACTGTGTCGTATGCCTACACTATGTGTTAACACTAGAATGTACATAAATATAAAAATAAAAGGTAATATAACGCAAAATCTAGAATATTTCACGTGACAAAATTAATAGAACTAACCTGCAGCGGCCATATTACAAGGCTGGGGTCTGTGTTGCCACTGATTGAAACTTCATTGAAACTATTTAAAACGACAGTGATACCAAGTTTAAAAATAATTGTTTTTGCTATACGGCAATTATGTTAAAGCTGTATTTTGTTGTGGTAGTTATTAGTTATTACATTTATAAATTATGTGAGAAAATGTTCATATACATAAAGTATTGAATCTCATTTATACAATAACCAAGGTTTTCAACAGTTTTTTTGTCTCTTGTTCAACAGTGTTTGGTTATTATGTCCAAGAATAATATATTAATTTTAGCTATCACAAAAGAAAACAGTTAACTTCAGTAAAGGGTTTTTGTCTAGGGAAGGGATCCGAACTAACTTCACCTACAGCGTGTATTTTGAATTTTGTTTTATTTTGCTGTCTAGCAACACTACTTGTACTTTTAAAACTTATTTTACGGCTCTAGATCCGATTCTTTGGCCCTACTTAATATCTTAGACGAAAAACCTAATAAAGGACCTGCTGTAACTAGGGAAAAAACGTGTATACATAGGTATACACGTTTTTCTCAGTGATTGTCACTATTGACAATTGAATGGCGTCTTAGTGATGTCTGTTAGCTATTCGACATATTATCGATATTTGGTTAAGTCGATACTAGCTGGATCAAAGTACAATATAGAATAGGCTATTTGGCTAATTTCGAAAATGATTTAAAACTATTATTTATTACATAATAAGCACACTATATTGATATTTCCGGGAAATCTACTGTATTTTAATAAAAATCAATGTTAAAGTTTAAATCTCCAAAACCGCGGCAAAAACGCTATTTCTGTAATGGCGCTGATCATATGACACGTGTGACGTCACATGCAAGTAAACAAGCTAATAATGATAAGCAAAGCTAAGTTTTATGATAATTGTTTTATCAACAATTATCATAAAACTGCTTCAAAATAGATCAACAATAGAATTTATCACCCATAAAACATAAAACGCGACATAAAATCACTCGAAGAAACTATGTTTACTTGCGTGTGACGTCACCAGAGTTGCAACCAATCACAGAGTGTTCACATCTCATATTAAATTAAAAAAATGTTGTACTTTATTTCGTTTAATTTGCAAAAAATATACATTATTTTGTTTAAAATTAAGTGAAATATGGTTTTTTAAGCTATTGTCTAACAGGATGACCACAATTTGCAGTGTATTCAATGTTGTCAAATAGCCTATTATCCAATTATTTAACTAATAAAAAGGTAAAAGAAACAAACGTATGGAAATCATTATTTTATTATCTGTAAATTATAAAAATATTTTAATACTAGCTTTTACCCCGCAGCTTAAGCTTAGCTTAGCTAAAGATACTATGCTATCCCATAGGAACCGTGCATTTTCCGATATAAAAAGTAGCTATGACATTCTCAGACTCTCAACTAACACTATGCAAAAAATAATATCGATTAAAAAAGTTGTTTTCTCGCGGTCGCGGGTATACTGAGATGTATATGGGCTAGTGGTATATTAACAAAGCTTCTTATCTAGGGCTATTATTAAACAAACGATACGTATGAACACATTCACTTTTTCATATAAGTCAATAGTACGCTATGTGCTGCACTTCTTGCTTACTCCATTTGCATCGTCCATATTCTTAACATTTTCCCATGCCATAACAATAATAATATGTATATTTATTTAGTTAAATGTGAATTACCAGTAAAATACGTGACGGTAATGCACTGTCATGTAATTTGGTGATATTCAAAGTCCTATTAAAACATGATTCCTCAAAAAGAAGAGAACAAACAAAATTATCTTTTGTGGAAATAGAAATGTTTTCAATTCCAATAATTTCTAACCATTTTTTCCTGTTCAATGCATTCTTAGGTATCCATAAAGAAAATGATTCATTTAGTCAGTCTAAGTCACGTAGTTATATCTATCGATATAAGCAATTAATAACAGGACATCACTATCTTGTATGCATAAATCAAAGATAACATTTTGTTCATGAAATATATTAAAATACTTGTTACAAAAATAACATTCATGATAAATTTTATAATAAATTACTAATTTAAATTCAAATGAGCATAAAATTTGTGATAGTTTATAAGAAATATAGTACATACCGGTGCAATGTTAAATTTGGACGATTCCTCCTTTTTTTGACGCCGCAACCAATAATATTACAATAAGGCATTTTATTACATACACAATTCACGTAATTTTAAAATAATATAACTATGTTACTGTTATAAATTAATATTACCAAAATATTATTACAATAAAATATGTTGACGGTTGCTATGTAAACAACTGCCCACAAACAATGGACGAAAACCTGCCGCAACGAAGTATTTCCAAACAAGGATACAGTAAATGTTGACAATAAGTTATAAAGTAAAATATAGCTATCCTTTTTTACGCACATAAATGTATATTGGCTTGATAGAGATGACACTATGTTTATGTATACAATATCTAATTATTATATATTTGTATAACCTAGGGATTCTATAGCTAAACACTTCAAGTCCTTGTATACTCTTTTTTCGCCATTGCTTAATATACAAGTTACGTATAACTTGCTAAAACTCTTGGACATAAACCACATTTAATTAGTAAAACGCAACCATTGTTACACAACACAGATTACTTAGAGAAGCTGTTCCAGAATAACATCTGTTTTTCTGTAATCGTTAGGTGCAACACAGGAAATAGTACAGATTATAAAAAAGCCTGATGCAACGTAGATTCTGAATTTTACAGTGGCAGCACTGAATAAGTGAACGCCCAAAGGACTTGACCAAAGGAATAAAATAAACGATTGGACGGTCCACAGTACTCGTATTTACCTTTGATAAGGGAATAAAGAAATCAATTGTATTTACCATGTATTTACTTATTTTGAAAATTTTAAAAAATAAAGTCATCAAATCAAGTTTAGGTACTTGTATATCTACACAGGTACCTAAATCTCGCGACAAGCTTTTATAGTAAGTTGATGGTAAAGAAAATAAAGGTTTTACAAGGAAAAGTGTGTTTTATTCTTTTTAGCGCATTTATATAAAAGCTTGATAAAGAAGTTTTTTTACTTTTTTAAAATATGTTTTAGGTATGTCTCCGTAAAATGTAAGGAAAATTCGATTTACAATCAAATATAATACAAGACATGATGAGATAATATTGTGCCAAATACAATTAAAATGGCTGAATATATTTCTGTCGACTTTTTTTGCATGTCTAAGTGGGATGGAAATATACGGTGTCAAATATTGAAACTCGTTCTAGGGTTACAGTACTCGGAAAATGTGTTGGTACCAATGACGAAAAAATATATTATTTCGTCATTGGTTGGTACCAGCTGACGGCAAACTGTAGCATCGCGCGCTCATTGGTCAAATCAAATAATGCGCGTTTCCCTGGCTTAGTGTTACACACTTCCGTCCCTTTTCACAAGATCACTGTCATTCAAAAATAATTCTATGTTTACTATTTTTATTAATTTTGTACACATCCGTAACAACATTTATTGATATGGACAGTTATTAGATTTTTTAAACTAATAATTTTCTTTTTAGATCGACTATCTAGATTTATAACCCATAGGTTTAACCGAACTAAAATACAATAATACTACTATACCATCCTGAAAATGGTTTTTATAGGTACCTACATACCAACTACTACAAGATTAGATAAGCTAGATGCTCGTTTAAGCTAAAAATTGTGTAGGTATACGGAAATTGCATTATTGTACACAAGACAAAATATGCTGGATCATAAGAATAAAAATATTCGGACCATTGCATAATTTAGAGCACAGTCAGCTTTAGATACGCACAGCGTACAAGTGTGATCAGATGATTTGGTGCTGGTGGCTCAGGGCACCAGTGGCCTGCTATTGCTCCAGCAGCAACCGCGCTACAGCCGTTAAAAGCTGCAGACCTGTCGCTGTGATGTCGCTACTCGCTACTCGCTAGTCGCTACATGTAACATGGCATTCAGGTCAGCCCCTGTCGCCGTGCGGACGCGCGTATTGTTGTCGAGCGCAAGCGCGCCTACCTCGTTCGTCAGTAACACAAGCGATTTTTTGTAACGTTTTGTTTAGTCTTTATCGTCTCAGAGTTGAGTGCTAATAGGAAAAAAATTGAGTGCACAGTTTCTAAATCAATTCGTGCTCCTTTCTTTATGTTTGCCAATAAATTTTGTTAGAGCGTAGAAACACAGTGCCTATGTGATAACGGAAAATGATGTGATTTGTGTTGTGTTTATGTTTGCAATGTGCAGTTCAGTGTAAACGTGGGTGGTGAACGATGGGATACGCATCTAACGGCGCGGGCCGGGCGGCCAATGAGGCCTTACTGGCTCGACAGGATGCCGAACTTAGGCTTATGGAGGCTATGAAGAGGAGTCTTCAGGCGAAAATGAAAAGCGATAGAGAATATGCTTTAGCTCTTTCTGCAGCGGCCGCCCAAGGCCAGAAAATGGACAAATGCGAGGAACTTAATGGTAAATAAATACCTACCTATTCTGAAGATAATTGATTGATACTCAACGCACAATTTGAGAAATACATAGTGATTGCTTAAAACTTGTCTAAATCGACCACTTCCAATATTTGATTGGTTACCGATCGTTATTTTTAAACATAACTGATTGTTCAAGAGTCATGTAGGCATTTTTACCTACTTATTTAGAAGCAGGAAATAGTTTATAATAACAATAATTAACTAAAGTTATTTTGATGTTTTGCCAACAATGATTTCATTCGACCAAATCGCGAAATGAGAAAAAAAATCACGCCTTTTTTTATAGGAACTTTGTAAATAAGCATTTATCCAACCAAGGACTATACCTAATAAAAACACCTTGAGTATAGCGTAGAAATGGTATTTTAAATATTATGTAACAATCTTGACAGCCTCCGTGGCGCAGAAGGCGGGCATCCAGCTGTGAAACGAGAGGCCATGGGTTCGATTCTCGCACCGAGACAGACATAGTAGTTTCGGGTCTGGGTGTTGTGGGACCGCACTCAGTCATTCGCAGTTTTTGATACGTCCACGATACAGGTTTAACTTAG
Organism: Laothoe populi; assembly: GCA_905220505.1. Taxonomy (NCBI): domain Eukaryota; kingdom Metazoa; phylum Arthropoda; class Insecta; order Lepidoptera; family Sphingidae; genus Laothoe; species Laothoe populi. The sequence goes on from HG992159.1 coordinate 15,516,740, forward strand.
TGTGGGGTCAGAACTATGTGTGTGACTGTTGGGTGTATTTATTTATTATATGAATCTATTTTTTACTATCAGCATTTGTTTTACATCAAGCAACTTCTATTTTACACATGATATCATTTGTTACCTTATAAGGTTTTTTTCTTTGTTTAAACTGATAACGGTTTTTAAGGTATTTTAACGATACGGCTATGTGTTGAACGCATAATATTGGTTTAAACACTTTACGTGTTATTCTGTAGCAACCTTAATATGAAATCAAGTTTTTTTAAGCTATTGTAGGGTTACCAACCCCAGAATTGAAATACTAGGATTTTCAGTTTTTGAAGTTAGAATAACCAGGACAATTCCATTTAAAAAACAGGACGCATCTTTGTCTTAAAATAGCGTAAACACTTGCGAGCCGAGACGCACAAGAAAGTAAGGATTGCAGAAGTGGTGTGCTAATTTTAAAATACAGGACCTTATCTGGGCGCTTTAAAAACCCAGGACGCTGCTTAAAAACTATCCAGGACATCCCAGGACACTCTAAAAACCAGGACATGTCCTGGGAAAACAGGACGGTTGGCAACTCTGAGCTAGGGTGGGCAACCGACAACGTAACGACTATAATCGATACGACGCGACGCACGGCGGGGTTTGGTGCAGTGATCGACTTTGCTTTTGTGTATATGATCGATCAGTGTTGTATGTAGGAGACGTCTTTGCGCAAGCCGGATTCGAAACATTTTTTTTTATTTCCCCTCATGTAAATTTTTTTGTTTCACCTTAATTTTGTTATGAAATTAACTCTATTTGAATTTTTATCCCTAATCACCCATGATATAAAAACATCGGTTTGCGTTCTATATTTTCCTTAAGAAAAGAAGGTTCGGCAATTTAAAATCACGTCATATATCAGCAAAGACGATAACTACTATGACGACTTCGTAGATGTCGAGATACGATTGCCATCCGAATTAGACATCACGACCGTGCAATACTACCGTGTGTACTTAGCTTTAATTTCAACCTACTATCATTTCTGTAATCATTATCGGACCAAGTGCCTGTAATATATAAATACTCCCTGTTGCCCGCGGCATCGCCCGCGTGGTTGTTATTTTTGAAAGAAAAGGCATAATGGAGACATCTTAAGCTATTACGTCTTTCTATATTATGCTGTCCCATAGCATTGCAACCGTGCATTTTCCGGGATAAAAAGTAGCCTATGTCATTCTCAGACCCCTCAACTAACACTATGCAAGAAATCATGTCGATACCTTCCCCTGTGTATAACAAAAACAAAACTATCAAACGGAAACCGTACCGGGATAAAAGTGCCTATGTGCTATTCGGGACTATTATCTATCTCTGAGCTAAATTTCAACCAGATTTGTTCAGCCGTTCTGGCGTGATTGAGTAACAAACATCCATCCAAACATTCGCAGTTATAATATTAGTAGTAAGATTAATAAGATATGTACGAGGTGCTCGTCAATCTAATCGGATCGTGGTGTGCCTCCTTAATATTAAAACATCTAGATAAAATTATTGTTATTCCCGTTTAATTCAGATTTTGTGCGTTCACTTCAAACTAGGTGCTTTATATAATTAATAATTTTTTATAAGTACTAATTTTAGTTGCATTTTTTATACATGTAACATTATTGTATCATTGTTTGTAACATGTGTTTCATTAAATCAAAAGTAGTCATTTTAAAAATCATCTTATAGATATAAGTTAAATATATACTTTTTGTTTTAAATTGCACCTATTCATATATTATTTATACCATAATTACTTATTATTTTTACGAGGAAGTAGCGCAACAGAGTGTACTTACAATTGCTTTTCAACGCTTTGTAATCCCTCACCAAGTGACTACCTGTTCGGGTGTATCGTGAAATCAGTGCAAAAAGTATACATAAAAACCCGTCAATCCCGTCGGTCCAGTTATCCGAGTGTTTCTTAGTAAATTGTTGATGCATTCGTATTCAGGGTTAGTTTGTGGTCTATACGTCTATATTGTTTCTGCGTCATTGTTTTCAAATGAAAAATCGTTCGGTTTATGCTTACCGGTACTACCGGAAATTTACCAACATGATAATTAATTGTTCGGGAATAAGCTATTAGGGTAGTTGACACGATTTTTTTATTAATTTAATCAATAAGTTATAAATAATAATAATACTAGCCCTGTATTAAACATTGTCCCACTGCTGTGCACGGTCCTCCTCTACTAATGAGAGGGGTTAGGCCTTAGTCTACCACGCTGGCCTAGTGCGGGTTGGTAGACTTCACATACCTTCGAAATTCTTAGAAGAATTCTCAGGTATGAAGGTTTCCTCACGATGTTTTCCTTCACCGTTAAAGCAAGCCATAATTAACATTTAATACACACATAACTTTAGAAAAGTCAGAGGTGTATGCCACTTGGGTTTCGAACATACGACTTTCGTCTTGGCAGTCCGTACCGCAACCAACTAGGCTATCACTGCTATATAATCAACAAGTTACATTACTTCCCAGTGAACACATGACCTTGATGTGATATAACAGATAAGTCATAGTTAGATAATGTCACGTTTATGTAATTTTCACGTATATTTAACATCCTTTATTGGTATTATTTATGATATAATTCTGACATCATAATGATATAATATTAATATCCTTTTTCTACGTACATTTGACTTAGCAATGATGTTAATTTTCTCCCGCAAAACTAATGTTTTAAGACATAATTATTCTAAGCTTAATATGTTTTAGGTAACGTCAGTCAAACATTATTTCTGAATTACGACCTAAGTTACTAACTGCCCGATAATAATTATACCTAAATGTTTCAATTATTATTCCACATTTATTCTTGCATTATTAAACTTTATCTCTGATCATCTGCTGAATCCTCCGCTTAGACAAATTATTTAGCATAAGGTTGGGCATGTTGATATTTTTAATTAACCCCGAAAAAAAAAATTAAAACCTTAATTTAAAAAATATATATTGTTTTTAACAGTTTGTTGCAGAACTTTTTTAAAAGAAGCTACTAAGCCGTTCGATAAACGTGATCTTTATTTATAAATATAACTAATAAATTGTCGGCTCGAAAATAACTTATTAAAATTACAAGAATTTTAGAAGATAGAAGAATTAGCTGGTGGTAGGATATTCGTATCCGCCCGGATAGCGACCACCGTACACAAGGCGAAAAACCCGCCATAGTGGCACACGCAAGTGTGTCGCGTTCCGGGATCAGCCAGTGTATTTCCGGTTATCGTCGGGGGGCTAGAGTTGGGGTACGATGTTTGGCCGTGCCGGTATTAGCCGGTTCACAGTCGGTTGGAGGCGTGTTGATCCGTCGGCCAGGGAGACCTGTAGAAACGGTTGTACCGCTGGCCGCCCGCGGTACAGGGGCCCAATCGTGGCTAACCACCACGAGAGGCTGCCCCACCATGCCGCGCATAATCTTGGGTGGGTCCGTCGTGCCGGTTGGTGACCGGATGTGGGGTCCCGGCGGCCTATCCCGGGAGGGTACGGGGGCCCTTCCGTCCGGCGGATCAGCTCACCTCCTCTTGGCTCTTTTAGTGGACCGGCGCTTGTTGCGGCCTTCTGATTACTCTGACACTAGACCCTCGACCGCTTCTTCACATCCTCCCCCCATAACTCCATGACAGTGCCTATAAAGAGAACAGGACCTACAGCGGTGCGTAACCCCACCACCGCTTTCACAATGGAGTTCGCTAACATCCGCGGACTCCATTCGAACCTTAATGCCGTCCACCACCATCTTGAGACGGCCCGGCCTGCTCTTCTCTTCCTGACGGAGACGCAGATTTGTAGTCCGACCGATACCACATACTTGCTTTACCCCGGCTACTCACTTGAAGAAAACTTCAGGCCGAGGGCCGGGGTATGTCTGTATGTTCGGTCGGACGTCTGCTGTCGCCGTCTGCGCTGCATGGAGGACCCCTCCTTCTCCACCCTGTGGGTACACGTCGACCTCGGCTCTCAGAGTCGGGTTTACGTGTGCCTTTACAGGTCACACGACGGGGACGTTGAGACAAGTCGGCTATTTGATTACATTAGCCAGGCGACAGACGACGCGCAGGAGCAGTTCCCAACAGCGGAATTGGTAGTTCTGGGGGACTTCAACGCACACCATGAGTTGTGGTTGGGCTCCTCCAGAACTGACCATGCTGGCAGAACTGCTCATGCATTCGCCTTGACTCATGGCTTGACACAGCTGGTGAACCAGCCTACCAGGATCCCAGATGTGGCGAGTCATGCACCCTCTCTGCTGGACCTTCTGTTGACGAGTCACCCGACCGGGTATACGGTGTCGGTTGGTGCTCCTCTGGGGACCTCCGATCACTGTCTGGTTGGGACGTCAGTACCTCGCGCTTTGCCTCCACGTCCCGTGAAGGTCAAACGCAGGGTCTGGCACTACTCGTCGGCATATTGGGATGGTATGCGGGATTATTTCGCATCCATCCTTTGGCAGCAGCGCTGCTTTGAGGGAAAGGATACTTCTGCGAGTGCCGACGCCGTTGCCTGCGAGATCAGGCTAGGAATGGAATATTACATTCCTTCCTCTGAGATCGCGGGCAACGGCCGAGGACGCTCCTGGTTCAATCGTGCATGCGCCGATGCTGTTGGTAAAAAACAGACGGCGTATCGCGCTTGGATCAGGGGTCGCGCTAAGAAGGATCCCAATCTCAAGTCCCTCAAAGCAGCCTACAACCGTGCTGCCAAGGCTTGCAAGAGGGAGTATGTTAGAGCGGATGCCCAGCGCGTCTCCAAGATTGGATGTGCTTTGGCCGATCACCCGACAAGCAGTCGTGCTTATTGGAGCTTGGCTAAGGCGGTCCAATCTAATTTCTGTCGCCCTTCGCTGCCACCGCTGAGATATCGTAATGGAACACTGGCCCATAGCTCGCAAGAGAAGGCCGATTTACTGGCAAACCTCTTCGCGGCTAATTCGAGACTCGAGGACTGCAATGCTCCTTTACCACCTACGCTGCCCGGTTGCGGTCACACAATGCCTGATATCCGTATCAGGCATTGTGATGTGCGGCGTGAGCTGCAGTCTCTCGACGTCCGGAAGGCCAGTGGTCCGGATGGTATCCCAGCGCTTGTTCTCAAAAAGTGTGCAGCGGAGTTGTCTCCTGCACTGACGCGCCTATACCGATCGTCCTACCTCTCAGGTGTTGTGCCTGAATCGTGGAGGGAGGCCAATGTGCAGCCGATCCCCAAAAAGGGTGATCGGTCAGACCCTAACAATTACCGCCCAATCGCCATCACCTCAGTGATCTGTAAAGTCATGGAGCGACTAATTAACAGCCAATTAGTTCGTTACCTGGAGGATCACTCGTTGATCAGTGACAGACAATATGGTTTCCGCCATAACCGATCAACGGGTGATCTTCTAGCGTTAGTATTGCATCACTGGGGCGAGGCGATTAACAGGCATGGCGAGGCTCTGGCTGTGAGTCTCGACATAGCCAAGGCGTTTGATAGGGTCTGGCACCGTGGCCTTCTCTCCAAGCTCCCGGCATACGGTCTGCCCGACAACCTGTGCAAGTGGATTTCCGGCTTTCTGCATGAGCGTAGAATGCGTGTCCTCGTTGATGGACACGCTTCGCAGTTCATGTCAGTAAATGCCGGAGTACCACAAGGTTCTGTGATTTCGCCCACCTTGTTTCTTCTGCATATCAATGATATGTTGTCGCTTGGCAACATTCATTGCTATGCAGACGACAGCACGGTTCATGGGCGTTATTGCAGCAAGCCTCCTGGTTGCCGGGTGGATACTGAGAGGAGACGCGAGGATCTTGTCATGGAGCTCAACCAGGCCTTGGATCTCATATCATCATGGGGTACCAGGAATCGGGTTGAGTTTAATGCCAAGAAAACCCAGGTGTCCGCCTTCTCGTGCAAGAAGTCTCCGTTTTCTCCAATCCCCGTTCTTCAGGGTGTTCCACTCGCAATGCGGAATGACCTTAGTGTCCTAGGTATGGATATCCGCTGCGATCTTAATCCAAGGAGTCACATCGAGGGCGTAATATCCGCCACTTCCCGCAGGGTCGGAATCCTGAACAGGGTGCGGCGGTTTTTCACGCCCGGTCAGCTCTACCGCTTATATAAAGCACAGGTGCGACCGGGAATGGAATACTGCTCGCACCTCTGGGACGGTTCCGCAAAATACCTCCTCGATGCCTTGGACGGGTTGCAGCGGCGGGCCATCCGCATTGTGAATGATGCAGACGTGAGTAACAGCCTGGAGCCGCTACAGCTGCGTAGGGATATTTCCTCGCTTAGCGTGTTCTACCGTCTGTATCATGGTGAATGCTCTGAAGAATTGTTTGATCTTATCCCATCCTCTCCCTTCCATACCAGAACCACGCGTACTGGATTGCGGAGCCACAGCTTTGTGGTGTCTACTACCCCGGCCCGAACTAAGAGGTTCGCAAACTCGTACTTTTGCCGCACCATCAAGCTGTGGAACAGTTTGCCAGCTACCGTGTTCCCTCCTTCCTATGATCCTGGGTCCTTTAGGCGTAGTGTGAAGAAGCTACACAGCAGGCCGGCATGATTGTATTGAGTAGCGATTGATAATCTATCCCTCGCTACTTGATACTATAACTGGACGGCACTGCACTTACCATCAGGTGCAGTGTGGTCACTTTGCCGAGTCACGATAAAAAAAAAAAAAAAAAAAATTAAGTCTTAAAGTGAAGTCATATTTTCAGTAATAATGAAAATATTATGATGTAATGACTGGGATTAATAAAAGTAATAATATGCACGGGAAAATATTGACATAAGACGTTTATAAGTGAGTTTATAGCATTAAAGAAATAGTTTAATACTTACTTTAATAAGGTAATGTTCATTTTACAACAATTTTAAATAAAACGAAGACTGGGCTTAGGCTTTACTGCAAATAATTCCATGTTAATATACTACGATTGATGAGGCTGTATGAACGCACGCCGCTCAATGATGGCGCCATTTTCACTGAACATAGACGAGCGAGTGTCTTGGTTAATAATTACAAATGATTTTTTACATCGCATAATAAGTTTTTAACATAACGACAAATTTTATTTTATTATTGGCTATTTGTAATATCACCTGGGAATAAGTATATCCTTATTATTTTTAATTTAAAATTGTGACTGTTAATAATAATATATTTAGACGTGTCTATTTTAGATAATGAGAAATTTATAGTATAATAATTTTCAGATCAAACTTATACTGCAAATCGGTGAGTCTAACGGAAAAGTGTATATGGACAGAATATTTAAGAAAATATTGTCACCGTTTGCCAAATGGGAGAACGGGATGGGAGAATCTCAAAATATCCTGTTAAAGATTTGACTCTGATAAGTATAAATCAAGGTACAGACACTATTCCATTTTTTTTAAATTTACTATTAAAATCAAAATGAAGCTAATAATTTTTCCATTCCAGAAACTATATTGACGAAATTTTTGGGGTTCTGCCGAATTTGGAAAAAATCGCTGGTAACCAACTTGGCTTTCGACTTGGTAACCGACGCGCAGTGGAACAACTTGGTCAACAAAAAAAAGCTAAACTGTAGCAAACAACAGCCGAAGTGAAGAGTCAATAATTTTATTCTAATATATTATTTGGTTGGTTATTATCCAGAAATTATAACAGATTTCTTATGTAATGTATAAATACTTGTGAAATAAAAAATAAGAAATAATTTGTTGTTTTAATTAGTTAAAAAACAATAATTTAATAAAAACAAAAAGCGACATCAATGTAATTTCTAAATAAATGAAGCGTCATTATTCCGTCAGTAGTACGTAAAACTGAGTATATGAGGATGTCAGGTTATCATCATCATTATGTCACGTGACTTACTTCACTATCTGACGTCACTAGGTGCGAAATAATGAGGCATTTATGAGTCAGTTCTTAGTCTTATGTTATGTAAAGCATGATATTGAACGACATCATACTGATGTCATATTTACATAAACGTGTTCACTGGGTTAAAACCTATTATCGAAATAATTTTATAAATTCGTACAAAAATAAGTAAATTACACGCCATTCAAATCTGCTGGAAGGGGTAGTTGTCAAATGATAGTAAAAGCAGGCATGATATGAGCCGTGACGTAACTGTTCTCAGAACGACCATTACTGTGCCGTTGTGCGAGGGAGATAGTGATATGTTCCCACTACGCAACCATTTTTGCTCATACCATTATTTAAAAGAAATAGTGTGACCTCCATTTGTAAGCAATTTTGGTTCTGTTTTCGCAAAAGGTTTTCTTTTGTGTATTACCATACCTACCATTTTCTCTGTTTTGATCAATTTTATTATGACGATGAAAAAATATACTTTATTTTTTAATGACCATAGTAGCTTCTAATATCTCCAATCGGAATATGCATAAAAGCATATTTAATTGTATAGTGCCAATTAGTCGCATATGTGACAATCTACGTTTTTCGTACGTTAATTTCTAAACCAGTTTAAAGCTCGCTTGATATTTCTTTGTGGCTCACACAAATAAATACACCAACCTCGATGTTGAGCTCAATGTATTATAGTTAGAAAACGACAATGCTCTTCAAGAGACGACACTATATTTGGAATTTACTTAATGTTTCCTTTATACTTAACTCGGTGTTTTTGTTGCAATCAATTTTTTACTGAGTAAAGCGGATCATAACAGATGAACCGCGAGTAAATTAAATACTGGTAAATGGAAGCTATGTAAAATTAAAAGGAGTAGTCTTTCCGTGTATTGTATTGTCACTTTATGCATTGTATGTATCCTTACAAAATACAATAGCTTCTACTTTTTAATTTATCATTGTTGCCTTTTTTCGTCATAGCCTACAAAAATGAAACAGAGGATAGTTTTGAAAATGAGCTAGTTCATTAGAATAAAGTAGAACAGCTCACAAACATTATAAACCGTTTAACTATAAATATTCAGATGATGTCTATTTGTCCCAGGCTCACTAATCGCGTCTGCGTGGCGCACAATGACAGAAGAGTGGGAGAATACGAGCCGGCTGATCAAAGCCAATGCGGAGGCTCTGGAGTCACGGGCTCTGGACCGCCTGGCCGCTTTGATGACAGAGCGACGAAAGTCACGGAAGGTGTACCAAGAGGATCACACTAAAATATCTTCACAGTTTGCTCAGGTATGTAGTTATATTAATAGTTACTTCAAAGAGAGTATCGGTAAATAGATGATTCAGAGCCCTTTATTTTTGGTCTAGTCATAGAGATAACATTTATTGAAGCTTAAATGTTTCTGACAACTGCCTCTTTATTGGCAATCTTTCTTATGAATTCTAGGTTCAGGAAATTAAAGCATTAAAGGAAAGTAAAAAGTAGTGCTTGTTTTCATTATGATATTTTAAGAAACTTTTACGCACTCTCTCTTTTCTTGGCTATAAGATTAATTGAAGAACAATCTATAAACAAAAATATAATAACTATTGCCATTTGAGCCTCTGAAATCTGCAGAAGAGGTTTGTGTCTTGCCAGACTCTTAACTTCTTAAATTCCGTTAGTGAGGTTATGTGATGTTTACGTCATCACTATCATTGCCTTATCTACTCAGAGGCGTCAGTGCGTCCGGCACATCATGATTGTCAGTTCTCGCTGAAACTATTGACCTCGTGATGTTTTCTAACCGAAAGGAAATTGACCCTGAAGTCGCAGACATTGCTGGTGGTCCCCGCATACTTATATTATGTTGTCCGTTTGACGTCCAAAGTCCTTTATGAGAGTACATCGTTATCATTCCTTACACATCCGCTAGATTTGACTAATTTCCGCCCGGTATACGCCTTGATCGCCCTCTAGGTACCTTAACTGAAACTATTAATGATGACAGAAGCCGCCATCTTTTGCTCATTGTTGCAAAGTTTTTCAAACTGTGCACACCGTTAGATAAAATTATTATAGTGCGATAATTTTTCTTAAAATTTTCGAGATTAAAGTAGAAAATTTACTTAGTAATATTTAAAAGTGATTAGTTTCCGTCCGTTTTGTTATTGGAGTTATGCAAAGAAAACGGTCGAAACATGTTTTCGCCAAATGCGGGCCGTAGCAACAGCGTGCCAGACCGCGGCACCGTACAACTTGCAGTAAGATAACATGGAATAAAGGTTTGAATTGTCTCAGCACCTGGTAAGTCTGCTTAACAACATTATAATAATAATTATTCTGTTACCGTCACTACCAAATCTAATTTGATCACGCGACTATTTTTCTTACGTACTACATAAGATTTTCATCAAGCATCCACCTTCAGGAGGAATTGATATAATTGCCAACATGAGTGTTTAAAGAAAGTCACTTTAGCTGTTCTTGACATGTCACAGTATGCAAAGATTCAATTCTTCTGGAAAAGGTGCTCTTTATGCAGATATATGATGGAGAATACGCATTTTTGCGGCGCTGTCTAACGCCCCTGTGGCGCAATATTAAAATATTAAACAATAAATTTAGTGTAGAAATTTCGAGCGTGTGACTCTCCTCGCGATGTTTACCTGCATCGTTGAAACAAGTGAATATATGGTGAATGCGCGTGTAAATTGGAGGAGTCAGAGGTGTATACTACATTTGGGCTGAATCGAGCCCGCGACTTTCGTCTGGACGATCGGTACTGTTTTTAGCTGGGCTATGGCTGCTTATAACTATTTAGTTATTATTATTATTATTTTTTATTTTCTTTTATTTTTTTTAAGTGGGTATACATGTAGACATACCACCATCTTTTAAATAATTTCATCCACAAAACTTGCAAAAATATTTGCAACAACAGTTTTGAGGACAAAAAGGAGGAGGGGGCGATAAGAAAGGCGCCCGTAAACAGGAAAAATGCGAAACAGACCCTTAGTTACGTTTCAATCCAAACAAAGCCGTTTTGAAAATTATATCTGGGTGTCATTCAACCGTACACTTCTTTTAATTTTACCACCATTAGTTGTCATGACTTTCTTTTAAAATTAATTCATCAGAAATGAAAGGGGGGTAAATAATAATCTAATAATTTTATAGCCCGATTGTCTGACTCCTTCTTTTTATATGCGCGTTGCTTTAATAACCAAAGACATCTGGAAGCAAAACCCTCCGGGATTATGCTCAAATAATATTGTAAGCATTCATCGATTTGTTTTCGCATCGACCACAGCCAACGTCCATACCACTTTGAATACACCGGTTCTCGTCCGATCACCAAAGTCAAGCTACGTTAGGCGCGGTCAGTACTTGGATGGGTGACCGCCGAGAACATCGCGTGATGTTACACAAGGCGCACACACAATTGGTGGCACTCGGTGACGCAGTTGTAATGTAAACGTGCGCGTTGCTGCTGCTGTGCTGGGGTTTTGGATTCGTTCCCCGGGTCGGGTAGAGTGATATTAATAATAATAAGTAACACCCAGTAGTCACACACACACACACACACGGCCTCGACCCCGTCACACTAAGATGCGAGTCTTGTGTTGTGGGTGTCTGGGACTGCGAGAGACTTTCGATCTCACACCACCCAGACCCCGGACACAGATGTCTGTCACACAAACATTTGTCCCGGTGTGGGGATCGAACCCACGGCCTCCCGTTTCACAGCCGGCTGCTCGCCAACTGTGCCACGGAGGCTGTTGAATATTGGGTTTTTCTATTACGAAATATCAGTATCAGTTCAGTATGGCAAGAGGCTCACCCCTGTCACAACGTACGATGGTTATGGGTTCGGGGAAGTGTGGGTGTGCTATTTGCATCTCTCGTGTAACTGAAATGATCGCGTAATGTTCAGCTTAAATGCTTTATATCTATTTATGGCGCCGCCAAATTGCGTTTTTTCCATCAAAATCGCGTAACAAAATTCTGAGTCATATAAGAGCCAGATATGTTACCTACTACGACCTGCCATTTGGCCAGGCAGCGGCACCGAAGTGGTTCACTTTATTGAGTAAATCGATCACTGCCCCGACGAGATTGATAGAATATCTGAGTATCAATTGGGGCACAGGAAACAACAGAATCCTTGCCGCAAGACACAAGATACACTAGAGCCTGTTAACACATCCCGCTGCTGGCAATTAAGCAGGTTCAACGCCTCTTAGGGTACCTAAATTATGCAATCTTCATCACCCTCTGGGGAAGGTTGCTTTTCCATTCTTTGCAGCGTCAGAACCTCTACCACAAGACACACCAGAGCCTGCCTACACGCCCCGCTGCCGGCAATTAGGCCCTCTAGCAGGCTCAACGCCTCTAAGGGTACCTAAATTATGCGACCTTCATCACCCTCCGGGGAAGGTTGCTTTGCCATTCTCTGCAGCGTCAAAGTCTTTACCACAAGACACAAGATACACCAGAGCCTGCCAACACGCCCCGCTGCCGGCAATTAGGCCCTTAAGCAGGCTCAACGCCTCTGAGGGTACCTAAATTATGCGACCTTCATCACCCTCCGGGGAAGGATGCATTGCCATTCTCTGCAGCGTCAGCAATTTGAAAAATACCACGCGAGCCTTCTGTATATTTCGAAATAGTCCTTGATAGATCTCAAGTGGTGGCTAGAAAACATTGCTCTAGAGTCCGATACATATATAGATGCTTCCTATGACATCTATCATGACAGATGCTTCGCATAGACAATGGGGCCATTTAGTAAATTACAAAACCAGTCAGATTTATTTATTTAAAGAAATGTACAAAAAGAGCAACATCAAATTTAGCACGGTGATTGCTGCAACATCAAGAAGCAGCAGCTGTCGCACACACACCAGTGATTCTTAATGAGCGAAAACAGAACAGTATATCAGATCATAACCATCTCCTACTGAAGTTGCTGTTGAAGGCCAACCGTCTCTGATGGACAAGCTCAGTATTGTACTCATCTCTCACTACTTTCCGGGATTGTACAATACGGAAGCCGGCAAACTCTCACGCAATCGCACGGGCTCCGAGTGGCACCTTATAAACAAGGCTACGTCAAAGTTTTTGAAACGATGGGAACACCAAGTAGCGACCTGTTCTTCGTACCAATATCGCATAACACTTATCGAACGCCTATTATTACGGGTCAGCTCCCTGATTCCCATCAACAAAGTACATTTCAGTTGAGACTGGTTAGCCACTATTTGGCAGCAGATTCCTCCCTTCTTCTGAAGGGAGGAATCTGCTATCATGCTGGAGACCATAAGTCTTATTTCTCAATTGTGATTAAACATTCACATTAGGGCTGTCAAAATAATCTAACTTATTATTACCAGATATAGAATAATCTTATTACCAGAACTCGGACAGTGAGATAAGTGCTTAGCAAATTCGTTTTCATTAAATAATTTGCTGTAAAAATCTTATGCATTTTTCAACAATAGCGTTTGGGTGTAAAACTACTTACAGATGTAAAAGTTTCAAGTAATTTTATTATAAAACGTATTACTAACAATTAGCTAATTAACGTTGGCTAAGTCATAACCAATATGAAGGTAAAGTTGGTTAAAAATTACATAAAAATTATTTTTCATAAATAATTTTATCACTATCATTACATTACATTTTATTAATCCTGTTTTTGGATCAAAGGCAATCATTTGAATACCAACATTCTGGGTTGAAAATTATTTCAAATAATATATATTAATATTAATTTATGGGTGGATTATGAGTTAAGGATGTAGGTTTACAGATTTCCATATGAGAACACTAGGCCGAAGTAGCTACTTTGGCTTAGGACGATAGTAAATACAACTAAAGATATATGAGGTTCTATCAAAGTTTGTCTAAAGTTCCAGTTCGGATAGCCATGCCAACGGGCGATTACGTATTAATGGCGATTACGTACTTATTAGGACTATTAGTTGTGGCTGGAATATATGCATTACCTCGTAAAAATAGAGCAGCAGTTTCAACCTTTAACTGGGTACAAATTATCCTAATACTGAAATCCTTACCAACGCCAATTGGAAGTAGGCATGTATCTTTAGAAAATTCTAGCTGAAACTAATTTCAGAAAATTCTATCTCAATAGCTTTTATCTATCTGAATAAATATTTATCGTTGTAATATGTAATTACTTATGAAAATAATTATGTGAATTCAATTGTGGCACATATATTATTACTCTTTCTATTCTCACATTGTTGCATTTAAATGTCATAAGCCGCCAGGAGATAACAAACACGTCTCTCATAAAGGACTTTGGACGTCAAACGGACAACATAATATAAAAATTTTACCTTCCAATAAAATTTGTATTATGTTTCCTCAGACGTCCAAAGTCCAGGTAAGCTCTTCCTGGGCTTAATTAATATCATTATGAACCAAACAATGAGCAAAAGATGGCGGCTTCTGTCATCATTAATAGTTTCAGTTAAGGTACCTAGAGGGCGATCAAGGCGTATACCGGGCGGAAATTAGTCAAATCTAGCGGATGTGTAAGGAATGATAACGATGTACTCTCATAAAGGACTTTGGACGTCTGAGGAAACATAATACAAATTTTATTGGAAGGTAAAATTTTTATATTATCGGTAGCAAACACTAACCTTATTATTCTTATCAGAGACTGGCTATCATATAATACTATCGTTCATTATTAACCTTGGTTAAAAATAAGTGCATTTTCGAGGAGATATTATATGTAATGTTAATTATTTGGGCTATTTGACATTAACTCCTGTGAGGTATTGATTATCTTGGAGAATTATGAACTGTTTTATAAAAATAACCATATTCATGTTCAATTGTCCTGAAATTGATACTACCAAATATTAAAAAGTGTTCACCTTTGACATCATTAAACACAAAAGTAGTAACATTTATGACGTTTATTAATCGTATCCAGTATGTTTCGTAAGAGTCGTGAGATACGCGTCGCAGAAACCGTATAATAAGTATTGACTCGCTTTTGGGTGGCTTCGGCCCCATCTATTTGTAAGAGAATTGGTCAGCTCCTCCTGCCTATTTTAGAGTACAGTTTGGGACTGATATGGAGCAGAAAAAAGAGCCAAGATAGATTATAGTATGATATTAAGTCTACTAGATAAAAAATACTATCGCAATTCAGTTAGTGTCTCGTCAATTTTGGTATTTTCAAAATTTCACCACCTTTTATCACCACCAGTTATTTTTGCTTTTGGTATATCAACAAAAGCAACATAACTGTCACTTTGGTTTTTCAATGTCCTTATTTGATTTTATTTTTATTCCTTCAAATATATTGTTTATTCGTATTTCTGATGTTTAATGCACCAACCACTACGCCTTTTGCGTAGTACGTATTACAGATGCTCCAATCTTGTAAAATCATTTTATCAAAACGGATAATGTCACTTGAGTTATGTAAAACAGTCACTAAATATTGTTCGTACATATTTTCGTTGCTTATCAATAGTACCGTGTCCGATCACGTCCTGTGCCGATAACAGTAAATGACTCATTGATTATTCCAACCATTTCACTTCACTTCCTCGACTTTTTAGTTCAGTTGTAGTAGTCACGTATTGTTATATTCAGTTATCTATAGATTTATTATCTCCTGTGTAGCTAGATGCATTGTTTAATAATTAATTTCCACAAATCGTTGTATGCATGCGGCCCAGTGAGCGTTTTCCTACGGCCCGAATCAATTTTGAAAACAGCCAAATAAGGCGGGCTGCCAGCGTATTAGAAACATATTTTGAAAACGCATGCGGTGCAATGTACCTTTTTGTAATGTTCTTTTTATTGGAAATTTAATAGATATACTTTTCCTATATTTAATAGAACTTTTTTTCGTTAAGAGTTTTAGTAGTTTGTCTTCTTCTGGTCCACCTAGTGTACGGTCTTAATGCTTTTGGCCCACTAGTGACTTTGAGTTTGACATGGCCGGTGTAGAGTTTCGGTGTATTTCATTCATAATTTATATTTTTTTTACTATGGTCCAAGAGAACCTTCTCTATGCAAAAGGCACTCTGTCAGTTGTCACTTATGCCTGCGTAGCTGGTGAGTTTAATTGTAGGTATCATTTACATTGAAAACTATGTAAATTATCCAATAAAGAAAATTATTATTTCATATACTGGCATATTAAATTTATTATTTTATAGAACTAATTATTTTGTTGCATATGTTTTTTAGGATATAATTATAGATTTCATTTTAAAAAACATTATATTAAAACATTGCATAATATTATTTATCAATATCACTGACTAAATTCAAAAAAGCTACGATATTATAATACGTTTTTGAATTAAGAATATAACAGTCGCCATCTTTTATCTGTCAAAGTGTTGCTCTGTTTTACAGAGTGTTTGTTTCGACCGGTTCCACAGCTCTGTCTCGTCCGCTTCCTATCACTGATCTAACACTAGTAGGTACCAGGACATAATTAGGTCTGAGAGAACGGCAAGTGAAACTGTGTCGAGGTCACACTACAGATGTGTTTCTAATATTCCGGTACAGCTACGTTTCTATGTGGGCTAATCGATCTTATTCGACGGCGACTTGCGGTAGCTCAGATGACTGACAACCCGACTAGTTGCTTGCCATCGTGCGAACCGTACGTCTGATGGCGTTCGAACTAATCTGTACCTATCGAGTTCTATCAATCAACAGGTTTGAAGTTTTTAAACGTTAGAAAAAATTAAATAATTCAGGTTTTTATTGCAATCAGATTAGAATTATGGTAGAAGGCGGAAGACGCTGTCAAGTGTTTTTTTATACGCAACTTATAATATATGCTTATTTAATAATTTAAAGTATATTCTAATCGTAATGACTGTATATCAAAGGATCCTGATTTATTATGCCGGTAGTACCCCAATCGTATAACACAAACCTTAACAGGCATAATTCGATTCACGAACTCTTAACTGGAACCCCGAAACGCAATTTTATACATTTTATATATCTGCAACTTCTGGTTAACTCAAAACCAGTTTATCGACATTAGGATCTCGAAACGCTCGCAGATCGTTACGGACGTTCGGTCAGAGTCGGGTCGGGCGCTTTGCCAATTTTTTCCTTGCGATGTAAATAAAACCGGCGGTATCGGCGCCGTTTGGTAGTTGGAACAAACGCCGCAATCACTGTCTGGAGTTAAATTAGGCTTATGCCCTATTTCTGCTTATTTCATTGTTCTTGATCTATGATTTACAACGTTCAAGGAGTTTTATTTGCTGTTGATATCTCCTCTGAATTGAATTAAACGCTTTGCAGTGTAAGCTTTATGGAATCGTTGTTAAAATTTGCAAATAAAATTATAAACATTTTAATATTATGTAAACAATCCTGGCTCATAATATAAATGTTATGCGGGTTATTTATTCTTTATAGTTTTTATCTACATTAGCTATAGCACACTGCAACATAATGAACATGTATAGTTATTTAAAAAACGAATGAGTTCTCATATGTTGAAATCACCACATTGAATTACTATAGCTGTTTACTAGGAAGCACTATGCATTGGTATTACAAGAGTAGTATTAATGATAGAAAGCGGCTTCTACAAGCGCACGTAGAGCACATATGTCTGCCACTGAAGGTTCAAGTAACACATTACTAACATTAAGACAAACAGGAACCAATAGATGTGTTTTTTTACTAAATAAAAACAAGGTTCTTAATCCCTCTGGATATATTTTTAGGTAGATAAAGAATGGTTGATTTGTTTACTTCTTGCTCAAAAAAAATCTTAATAAAGACAAATAAAAGCCATTCAAGTTCCATTTCAGTTCTAAAATGTCTTATAGATACATTAGGTTAAATATCTATTGCTAAAATATTGGCCAAATAAACATCATATCATATCATCACCTATTGAAGAAACACAAATTATATTATTGCTTATATTTTTCCAAAATAAAATATTCAGACTGTAAAACAAAAGCTGTGCAAAGATTGACATTATGCGATTGAGTTGAGTGGTTTTTATATATCTTTTGTCTCGCTCACGTGCGGTATTGTTTTGTGATAAAGAAAAGGATGTAGAATATAATTTAATGATTCCAAATCAACACGCGTAATGTGAACCGCTGGCGCAGGATTGGTTGTAAGGCACCTGTCAACGTTCATTGGCCCTGTTCTGGCACTGCTCCGTGCTGCTCGCACTATTAGGCGACATGATTGTCTGATTTCGTCACTTCTCTCATTTAATATCTAATAAAATATACGTGTTACGAAAGGATTACTTATGCATGTATGTTACGCTGAACTAATGTTATCGCTCAAAATCCAGAACACAATAACTATTACGCAAAATTAAATGATTATTAGGAAGATGGATCATGGCACTAAACCAGTAAATCACTAAGCAGAAAGAAAAAAACTAAAGGACACGATTTTTTGCATAGTGGCAGTTTAGGGATCAGAAAATGACTTAAGTCACTTTTTATCCCGGAAAATGAACTCTTCCTACGGGATAGCAAAATATAGAAAGGTGTAATAGCTTAAGATGCCTCCATGGATTGTATACCTTTTCTTCCAAAGATAACTACAACGCGGGCGGAGCTACGGGCATCCGGGCATCTAGTATCACATATTTTTGAATCTAGACCTGATTAAATAAAAGATTTCTCCATATTAATGCAATTTACAAGTTACGACCATCTTTAATCCTACTACAACTGAAGTAGCAAATGTTGTTCTTCAACATTTAAAATATAAAGCCAGTGGTTATATTATAAAATTTCAATACCTTTGCTTTTATTATATTTTATATCAAAACACTGTAAACAACGTATTGCACATAATTAGCAATTAAAAGTCATTAAAACAATAATATGCACAGGGTAGTATAATGAGACTAAACACTTGTCGATTCACTATAAGAACTCATGGTGTAATATTGCCTATAATATTTTGTACATACGCGGTCTTGTATTGTTTTTCAATAACTTATAGTTTAAAAAACTAAAAAATAAACACTCATTAATAATTAATTTATTTTTAATAGCCAGCTGAACTAAAAAGTATAAAATAATACGAATAATTTAATTGTAATTTTTTTTTAAAAATAAGCTTTTATGCTAAATGATCTAAAAAGAATAAAATAAAAAAAGCGTGGAGTTCTCAGGATATAGTAAAAAGCACCCCACGTGTCCAGGTGTGCAAATTCAAGTAAATCGAATGCCTGGAAGGTGGTGGAAATTACGGACAAAGATTCCATCACATGCAAACATACAAGGTGCCAACAAACACTACTATACATATATACATACATACTGTGAAGCTAATATAAAGCCTATAATATTATCGGTCAGAAAGCTTAGGGCTATAATTATTCTATGTAATTGTAATATTGAGGTATTTTTGACAATTTGCGCACCAAATTTGTTTTAGTAAAAACAGCTCATGGGTCTTAGGGCAATGAATCAATCACTGGTTTACCTTCAAATCATAATTGCGTCATTGATTTAAAGGCAGTTTTATAATTCCGGTTTATTTAAATTTGGTATTTTGAGATATTTTAAATATTATTGATATTATAATCTAAAAAAATAATATGTCATAATTGTAAAGATACAGACCCATATTGTATCATCATTTAATTCGTATTCGCATTGATTAAGTAATAAAAATCAGCAACGTCCAATTAAAGTAACTGATTTTAGTGTAATTCACAGTGATTACTGATTTTAGTGGTTCCTATTCGGACATAAGTAGTGGTTTTTCCGGGATTTATTTTGTGGTTAGTTGTATATATTATTCGACGTCTAGTGTAACAAACATTTGCGTATGTGAGGTGAATATATATTTGAACAAGTAGGCACAATGGAAAAACTCATCGTCACTGGCAAAGTGGAGGGCAAAAGAGAGAGAGGTCGCAACCCAACACGTTGGTCCGACCAAATCCGCCACAACCTTTCCATGACAGTCCATGATGATATTCAAGTTGCCAGAACTCGTGACCGATGGAAGAACATCATTATGGGAAAAGATATTCATGGAGGAGGTCACGACCCTCAGCAATGAGGAAAGCGATGCAAGGAGGAGGAGGCACAATACGTGATGTCTTTAAATATACTGTACAGGACACTGATTTTTTTTAAAGTCAACAAGATATTCACAATGTGTGCTAATTAATTATACAAAACAATGATAAATGGAGCATGATTAAAGACGTAGCATAACACATACATTATATTTATATCGGTTACCTCATTCAGAGCATACGGGATATTTTCTAATTGGGGCGTGTAGAACGGTTTTCATATGTGCGTAAACAAACCGCGCCGGTGCAAAAATTATGTTACGGATAATATGTCACGGTCTGAAATATTGAAATTTTTACGTGTTGAAATGTTGGTTTATTGCCAATAAATGACAAGCAAGGGGCGTGACGTCGGTCGGTCGTCTGCGATCATGAAATTCCTCATGTCTACACTGTAGGGCGTATCGTCATCGTTTCCAATAATAAGTATTCAATAAATACATTTTCGCAACCGATGTTATTTCAATTCCTACTATACCCAGCGCATGAAACTATCTGCATTTGAACACATAACCTCAATATTTAAAGTTATTTCTTGTAATTGTACGTACATACATATACACTCACGCCTGTAATTTTTTTTTTTTTTTTTTTTTTTTTATTTTATATAGGACAATCAATGGTAATTACATTAAATATAATGAATAAAATTAAAAAGAACAAATAACATACATGGTAAATGCATTACCTTCAGATGTCACAGCATGCATTGAATACATTAATTGCAAAAAATTAAAAAAAAAATCAAATTATAAATTAAAAATAGAATTAAGTTTAATATTAGTTGGGAGAAATTTTATGTAAAGCGTAATGTATGAGACCGAAAATATCACTCATTTTTACAAATTGCCTTTAAAACCTCATTTTTAAACGTGTTCATTGTGTTACTGAACACGTCTATAGTCTGGCCGAGAGAATTGTAGGTTCGGGGTAACCTGACTAGAGCAGAATTATATTTTAATTTAGTTCTTGCTGATGGTGGACACAACAGACCAGCAGGTTTTCGAGGCAGACGGCTTGGGACACGCAATTTTACACATTCCAACAATGGTGGGCAATCAATATAATTTCTCAATATTTTGTACAGGAATGTCATATCGAGGATTATCCTTCTGTCGCTCAAACTAATCATTTTAAAATATTCTAGTCTTTCGGTATATGAATTGAGTTTTTTATGTTTTTGACTGAGATAGGCGAGGTGTCTTGCAAATCTTTTCTGTATGCGTTCAATACGTAATTGGTGGACTGTGTAGTAGGGCGACCAGACGGTACTACAGTATTCTAGGGTAGATCTTACGTAGGTGTTGTAGAGTACTATTTTAGTGTGAGGATTTTTAAAAAGTTTTCCATTTCTAATTACGAATCCAAGCATTTTAGAAGCTTTATTTATAATGTAATCCATGTGGGGAAGAAATGTAAGTTTGGTATCAAATATCACTCCTAGATCACGAATAGTGTGGCATTCTTGCAAGGGTATGTTATTTATTTTATATATAGTAGGAAAATTATTTTGCTTACGTGTAAATTTAATATGATGACATTTGGTACTGTTTAATGCTAAATTATTGCTAGAACACCAGTTCACTAAGTTATCAATATCAGTCTGCAGTAATAAACTATCTTCGGGAACTTTTATAGCCTTGCACAACTTTAGGTCATCCGCAAAAAGATAGACTTGGCTATACTTAAAAATAGATGTTATGTCATTTATTAGCAAATTGAACAACCAAGGACCTAAGTGGGAGCCTTGAGGAACTCCTGAACTGGCCGTGTAAGTGATGGACTCAAAACCCTTCACAACAACATACTGTTGACGATTCTCTAAATATGAAGTAAACCAATTTAATAATTTGCCATAGATACCGTAGTTATTCAATTTTTTTATGAGTATATTGTGACAGACTCTATCAAATGCTTTTGAAAAATCCGTATAAATAGAATCTATTTGTTGACCAGCATCAACAGCATTCACGAGATAATTACAGTAAGTCACTAAGTTTGTACTGGCCGATCTAGATTGGACAAAGCCATGTTGTACATTTGTAAGGTATTGCTTAAAGTGACATTTCAAATGTTGATATAAAAGTGACTCAAACACTTTGGCAAATACAGGAAGTATAGAAATGGGCCTATAGTTACATATTAATTCAGGGTCACCAGATTTGTGTATCGGCACCACCTTAGCTCTTTTCCAGGCCATGGGGAATAACCCCGTGGTTAATGATTTATTATATATCAAGGTCAAGGGTTGACTTAATGCAGATGCACATCTAATTACAAAATATGATGGAATGCCATCAGGGCCATAACCTTTATTAGGGTCAAGTCTTTTTAAATACCGCAATGTTTTTGAACGTGATACATGTATTATGCCTAAAGTATTTATATTGTGCCGGCCTTTATTCGTCCCAGTGTTATTGTCAATAGATGAGCAAGTGTAGGTTGAGGAGAAATATGATGCAAACATATTGCATATATCTACACCATCAGTTGCTGTATCCTTATTGTATGTCATTTTATATGGATATTGATTAGCAGAATTACTTCTTTTTTGTTTTAAGTACGACCAAAAGTATTTCGGATTGCTACTTATACTCTCCTCAATTTTGCGTACGTAATCATTATAACAAGTTTTTGTTAGCGCCTTACACCTTTTATTTAAAATACCCAGGGATATATTATCCAATGGATTTTTGTATA
The DNA here is from genome assembly GCA_905220505.1 of Laothoe populi. Taxonomy (NCBI): domain Eukaryota; kingdom Metazoa; phylum Arthropoda; class Insecta; order Lepidoptera; family Sphingidae; genus Laothoe; species Laothoe populi. The sequence goes on from HG992159.1 coordinate 15,539,415, forward strand.
TTCTGTGCTTGTGTAATATTTTAATTTTTTCTTTGTTTAGTTTAATGAGCTCTTTACTGTACCAACATGGGTGTTTACTGTTGTGGACTTTAGTTTTAGGCACATACTGATTAATAATTTTATTTAGGATAATATAGAATCTATCTACCATGTCATCAATGTTATTATATATCTTCAATTCTCTCGACCAATCCACTTGATCTAGTTCAGAAATGACTTTATCGTAGTCTGCTTTATAAAAATTATATTTAGCCTCTCTATTTTTTGGCGGGAGGTGTGTCGTTGTAGACAGAGATATAGAAACTTCGAGTGGTATATGCAGAGGGTCTATTTTGGTCAATATAATAGGCGACGTGTTAACTTGTATATTTGGTATATCAGACAGAACCAAATCTAGAATTCTGTCCTTGTTGTTGCTAACGTGGTTATATTGATTTAAGTTGTTAAGACTAGCAAAATCCATTAATGACTGGCCCAATGACGATCCCCTATTTTGAGTTGGATTATTTTTTCCCGGAAGTGACCAATTGATATTACTCATATTAAAATCACCTACTATGCAAACATTAGTCATACTTTCAGAAACGCTGCTAAATTTGTCTATAAACTGGTTTAAAACAGTATGATTTACAGGCGGCGGAAGATAAACAGCACATAGATTGATGCAAACATGTTTTGTTATCTCTATTCTGACCCATAAATCTTCACAGAGACTTTCTTTATGCCTAATACGTATAGATTTCAGCTTTTTTGAAACAGCTATAAGTACTCCGCCTCCTTCTTTATGTTTATGGAATCCAGTATCCTCACGGTCACGTCTATATATAATGTAACGGTTATCAAATAATTCAGAACTACTTACACCACTATTTAGCCACGTTTCCGCAAGTATAACGACATCAAAGTTAGTGCAAGTAAAGTTACAATAAAAATCGTGAGTTTTTGTACGAAGACCTCTCACGTTCTGATAGTACATTTGGATACAATTGAATTTTGAAGATTGTTATGCCAATAAAAAGGACGTATAAGTTGGAAAATAGCGATGACAACGTCAATTGATTTTGTCAAGCACTTTAAAGTCTTTTACATATATGAATTCTGAAGTTTCAGTTTTGCGCATAAATATTCGCCCTTGCTTCACCCACACAAACTTATATCCTCTTTCTTTCGCCTTTATACGGGCTGCTGCGTGCAGTTTCCTGTTGTTTGGCGAAAGATGCTCCGCAATGAAAATGGGCCGCTTCTGGCCCCCTATGCCGATGTCACTAGTATTAAGTTTATCATTAGGCTTTGCTTTGTTGTATAAAATTACTTTTGCTAAGAAAGAATCCCGAAGCCTTGGTGTCGCCAACCTCACGATTATGGCTCGCGGTCTACCGTCTTGTTGGTTTGATTTGGCAACACGCGTGCAATGATGAATATCTGTTTCTTTTATGTCGCAAGATACAACCTTTGCGATCTGGTTAATTATAGTTAATAAGTTTTCATGTTTGTGTTCGGGAATACATTGTATTTCTATGTTACAGGATCTGCTATTTTGTTCCATAATCTGCAGCCTGGATGAGAGGTCCTGAATGGTACTAATGTTTTGTGCGTTCTCAGTCTGTAGATCTTGAATTACATCTTGTTGCTTACTGAATGTTTGCCTGATAGTTTCATATTCGTCATTCATATATTTAACACTTTGTTCTAGTAAGCACATACTATTATTTAATTGCCGAAATTCTTCTTTTACCATATCTTTTAAGGTTTGACGAAGTTCTTGTGTCAAAGATTGCTTCATCATTGCAAATTCTTCTCTAAATAATTCCCTGATATCGTCCTTGGAAACGGGTAATGCCGGCGAGTTTGTATTGGAATAAACACTGTCTAATCGTGGTCTTAGTTTGTTTCGTGTTTTTATATTATTCTGCGTAGGTGGAGATGCAGTTTTTGTTGTAGCCATTATTGAATCTTTAATTATATTTGTTGCGATACAAAGTGATCGTTGTTTATACAATACTTGAAATTAAAAAAATGCAAATTTTAATTCCACAATTTAAGCGTAGCGTAGGATTTGAACCGTCGTCACGTCGTTCGGCCGTAACGGAATAGTGAGCGATTACTTTAGGCCACTAGCGCTATACTCTTGGTTGACGAAAATAAGAATTGTTTGATGCATGAATTACTGTACAAATTGTTTAATGTGGGTGTATTTTAACTTTAACAGTTTTTTTATAAATGTTCTTAGATTATTAGATTTTACTGGTTTATTAACACTATTTATCACTTTGCTAGCCATAAGTTAATGTTAAGTTTTCATTGCGGAAATACAGTCACAGATTTTAATAGTTATATGTTCGAGTTTCAACACTTTAGTCCACAACCGATTAAAGTCCCAATTTGTTCACTAAACGTTTATAAAACTTCTGGATAACGTTTCCACATAACCATTAAGGATTATTGAATTGGTAAACACTTTTACAACAACACTAAATAGAATTATAATATTTTTCCCAAATTTAAATATACGGAGCAAATTATGTATAGGCTACAGCGCCATCTTCGATTTTTTTTTTTTTTTTTTTTTTTTTTTTTTTTTTTTTTTTTTTTTTTTTTTAATCCCCGAAGGGGTAGGCAGAGGTGTAACTAGTACCCCCATTATCGCCGAATTTCGGTCCCGCAACGTAATAGAGGGCAAGCCTATCGCCACACCAGGCACAAGTTCCAGACTCCGGGCTAATAATGAGAATTTCTAGTTGGAAAAATCCAATATTATTATCAATTGTAATTGTAGTTTAGTTAATAGGCCGTTTGAAAGTGAGCTCAATTCTATTTTCTCATATATTAAACCACCTTTTACTAATTTGCCTGAAGCCCAACAAATATGTATGAAATTGTTAATAACACCGTACAGGTACATTCGACTAAGGTTTAAAACAATTTCATACCCTTCTAGGCTTATCATTAGCATGAGTATATAAATCGACCTGAGCTGAGCACAATACTTAGTAATTATAGTTGAGAAATATTATAATAAGTAGGTATGGTAATAAACAAATTTTAGATTCTGAAGGTTATTATGTAAATTTATATACATGAACCGTACATTTGTTAAAATATTATTAAATGTGTACCCGGAGTCAGTGATGTTATGTTTTTTTTAGTGCCTCGATAGGCAGACGAACATACGCGACGGGCCACCTAATGTTACGTAGTCACCGCCGCCCATAGACTTTGCAATGCCAGGGCACAGCAAAGCCGCTGCCTACCGTTAAATTTAATTACCAACAATGATCACATTAAAATTAATTTTTATCAAAAAAAATCGTTTAGGTATAACAAATTATATGTATATTTGAGATTATTTCATTCCATATTGTAGAATGTTTATCTCAAAGCAATTGACTTTATATCTCTATTTCTTATTGCTTTATATAATTCGGTCAGAAGTCTATTTGTAATATAATTCGTCGTGACATTACACTTTTCTGACTCATGCCGCGCGAAAAACACCCAGAAGTCATAATTCTGTGATGTATCAAACCTAACATGGTGACAAAGGTCTGAAGTCTGTGTCATAGAAGCTTTGATTATTATTATGTATTTCTTAGACATTGGCGATTGTACAAATATTTTAAATTAATGAAATTACTTATAGTTAGTTATTACTTATTATCATTTTGTGCGCTTGCTTGCAAGCTGAATACTTTTCACTCTATTTTTAAGATCTTATTGTACAGTATTTATGGCAAATTAACTTGTTATTTGATTTGTTTTTGTGAAAACTCCGATTCCATGACATATATTTATAACTAACACACACATACACTCACGCCTGTAATCCCCGAAGGGGTAGGCAGAGGTGTAACTAGAACACCCACTTTTCGCCGAATTTCGGTCCCATAATGTGATAGGGGGCGAGCCTATCGCCATACCGGGCACATTTTCCAGACTCCGGGCTAATGCTGAGGAATTTCTAGATAGAAAAACCCAATATCACTTTACCCGACCCAGGGATCGAACCCGAGACCTCAGCACAGCAGTCGTAACGCATGCGCAATTACAACTGCGCCACCGAGGCAGTCAACTTTAAAATTTATAACTAAGTATGGTAAATAGTTATGTATGTACAAGTGTTATTCTAGCCTTACCTCACCAAAAATTTAGAATTTAATTAAAACACTATCAAATTATGAACATATGTTTTTGTGTCATGCGATAGCAACAGAATATGATTTAATCCATCTACCATTTTGTATCTCTTAATTTTTATGTGTTAATCTGTTTGTTAATACTAAGATTGGATCGAGGTATATAAATATCCAGAGTGCCAATAGTCCGGAGTTAGACCGGTTTCGTACTGAGGGTACACGACGGCCCATTGTTGCGCAAGAATCGTATCGGCTTATTAGTGGGCCAGACGGCGAAAGTGAAACAGCGATGAGTGAAAGCATACGACAGTTATCTAATTTTGATAGCACGCCAACAAGTTGGGCGGTTACCGTCGACATGTATTTTTATATTTGGTTCACAAATTGTATGCTTCTTACTCTATAGTAGAGTTGCCAACCGTCCTGTTTTCCCAGGACAAGTCCTGGTTTTTAGAGTGTCCTGGGGTGTCCTGGATAGTTTTTAAGCGGCGCCCTGATAAGGTCATGTATTTTAAAATTCGAATACCACTTTTGCAGTCCTTACTTTACGGGCGGCGTCTCGGCTTGCAAGTGTTCAAGCTATTTGAAAACAAAGATGCGTCCTGTTTTTAAACTAAATTGTCCCGGTTTTTTTTAACTTCAAATCCTAGTATTTGAATTCCGGGGTTGGTAACCCTACTCTCTAGGCACATAGATTTATTTACACAAAAAATAATAAGTATGGACATTATGGAATTGTAAACACCAACAAGTAAATAAGGTGATAGCTACGTGGATTTAAAAGTGAATGACGCTCTTTCTAAACTGTCTAAGAAAGAACCAGATCCGTTCAGCCTTTCTGGCATGATTGAGTAACAAACATCCATCTAAACATTCGCATTTATAATAATAAATACCAATATTATTATAATAAAATTTATAATAATATTGGTAAGATTGTTGAAGCAATTATAAATCTATGACATATATATCATACATTTATAATATTTTTAAGCAATCTTGTTAAATACTTTTAGTACTTCACAAGATTTGTTGATACATATTACGACAAAGCTAATATTATGTAATTTGAATCATTATTTCTATTTAGCTATGATTATGAAATTTATGCATACTAATTGTATTATTAGGTATCTGCTGGTATCTGTGAATAATAATATAGTTTTTTGGATATTCCATTTATTGACTTTGGTCTGTTTTTATAAGAGATATTTTTGCTGGTGGTAGGATATTCGTATCCGCCCGGATAGCGACCACCGTACACAGGGCGAAAAACCCGCCATAGTGGCACACGCAAGTGTGTCGCGTTCCGGGATCAGCCAGTGTACATCCGGTTTTTGTCGGGGGTCTGGAGCTGGGGTACAATGGCCATTTTGCGGCCTTCTTAGTACTCTGACACTAGACCCTCGACCCCTTCTTCACCTTCTTGCTCATGGCGTAGTGTGAAGAAGCAGGCCGGTATGAGTGTGTTGAGTAGTGGGGGATAGATCGTCTCTCGCTACTCAGTACTCTATTTGGACCGCACTGCGCTTACCATCAGGTACAGTGCGGTCACTTTGCCGTGCCAGAATAAAAAAAAATAAAAAAATTCGTAATTAATTCGTATAAATATATTTTAAACAACTTAAACATAAAAATTGTTGTAACAAGTTACATTCGATAATAGTGCAATAATAATACGCTCAGAGGTCCTTGCAAGTCGCGGAGCTTGCGCATTGAAACACGTATGTATTTAAATAGAATCTTGACATTTATATTTTGCTTTATTCCATTAACTATTCTTACAAATAGTTTAGACAACAATAACTATTTATTAATAGCTTAATTATTGCTATGTCTGCGTATCAAATGCAAAAATCGTCAATCATAAATTGCGACATTCAAAAGATAGCTCATGAATGCTTTTGTAATCAGTATTGTTTAAATAAACGAATGATGAACATTTAAAGAAAAGGTTTATTGAAACTGCATTCCAACAATGACTCAATGTGTCTTTGTCCTTCTCAAATTCCTATAGATAGCGTACTGAGTTGGAATTTCCTTTTACCTACGATAACACAATCTGTCTGTGCAGTGACATTAGCCATGCAAATATCAAGGTTATGCTATAACTTTACGCACATTTAGTACAAGGAACAAGTCAAGTATTTCCTAAAAGATAAGTCTATATTCAACATACATACCTAACAGGGGTCGTTCAAGTATTAGGTAAGCAGGATTTAGTCAGTTTTAACCCCCTCCTCCCCTTGTCGTCGAAAGTAAACGAAGTTCGTAACCCCCCTATGCTTCTGTTAGCATTGGTAAAATTTTAACAAAGCCTATGACATAAACAACGGTAGGCAGCGGCTTTGCTGTGCCCTGACACTGCAGAAGTCTATGGGCGGCGGTGACTACTTACCATCACGTGGCCCGTCTGCTCGTCTGCCTATCAAGGCACTAAAAAAAAACAACCTTTTAGCTTTTGAATATAGATAGAAGATAAGTAGGATGGCCATATATAATCAAATCAGAATCTAGTAATAATGCAAAAAAGTTAATAAACAATTGATTGACGTGATCGCCTCCAATGTAGGTAAAAGTAAAATGAAATGACATCAAAAATAAGTAAGCAAATTCTGCTACGACATCACATAATAATTCGTTGCCACCCGTCCGTGTCTATAGAATAATAAAACCTTTTACGTTAAGCCAATAAGTTTCCGTGTGGTGTTCATAAAGTTGTCGTGATGTAGAACGACTGTGAAGGCGCGAAGCTGATCTGGTTTTCATGTTTCGATATTATTAACTACTAGCTGTTGCTCGCGGCTCCACCCGCGTGGAGGTTATTTTCGGGAGCAGAAGTATACAATCCAAGTTATTTTTTCTTGCAATTAAAATAGCCTGGTGTTTCTGTACCTATTTCTATAATTCTTTTTTTATTAAATTAAATAGGTAATAATGTTAACATTTATTAATTAGGGATGATTGAGAGTGTTATAAACGTAAGAGTAGACAAATATAATCAGAAATCTCCGAACTGCTAAGCTATCGGGAGTTACACGTGTTATTGTGAGTCAACCATAAAATATAGACATTTGCTGTCGTGGAATATTTTTTATACAATTTTAAGGAGAACATTTCCGTCATACATGATTTCTGTGTAGCTTTAACTATTAAGGCTGCACACGCGACGGAAGCTTAAAAAATGGAGTAAGTTCTCCTGTTTTCCTAACCTTTCCCTTCACTGCTCTGCTCCTATTGATCGTAGCGTGATGAAAAGTATACTATAACCTGCCCAGGAGTATGAAGAACAATTGTACCAAGTTTTGTTGAAATCCGTCGAGTGGTTTTTGTTTCTATAACGAACATACAGACAGACAGACAGACAGACAGACAGACAAAAATTTTACTGATTGCATTTTTGGCGTCAGTATCGATCACTAATCACCCGCTGATAGTTATTTTGGAAATATATTTCATGTACAGAATTGACCTCTCTACAGATTTATTATAAGTATAGATATTTAACGTCACGTTGTATTAAAAATGTATGTTGAAAGTGTGAAAAAATTAAAAACTTACTGACCACGATCACGATAGGCAGCGGCTTTGCTGAGCCCTGGCATTGCAGAAGTCTATGGGCGGCGGTGACTACTTACCATCAGGTGGCCTGTCTGCTAGTCTGCCTATCGAGGCTCTAAAAAATAACTATCTAAAGACAATATGGCCTCACACATATATAGAGCGAGGCCTCTTCAAGACTGTATGTGGCAAATTAATAGGATAAAACACCATATGGGCTGCGCAAGGCGAGTCCAGACTATTCTCCACACACTCTGCTTGCTAATTTACGACGTGTCTCACTCATTATGTAGAGCAGGCTATTGGGTAACACAAACATATGTTTTATCAGTAGGTATCATATGTGGACTGCTCTCGGTACTAGAAACTGGTGGTAGAAACCCAAACGCATTAGTACATAATTAAAAATAATATATGTGTCACAGTAAAGCAGCGATAGCCATGTTGGTAGTGGTACAGACTGTCGAGGCGAAAGTCGTAAGTTCGAAACCAGCCCAAATGACATACCTGTGGCTTTATTGAAAAGTTACGGCTGTATTCACAGTTAATTATTGTTTGCTTTAATAGCCAAGAAAAACAGCGTAAGAAAACTTGCATATCTGACAATTCACATAATAATTTCAAAGGTAAATGAAGACTACCAACCCACATTGCTCTAGCGTAGTGGACTAAGGATTGTCTCTTCTCATTAGTAGAGGAGACCTGCTTCTTCACACTACGCCATGGGGTAAGAAAGTGAAGAAGCTGTCGAGGGTATAGTGTCAGAGTACTCAGAACGTCGTAACACGGCCAAATATCGTACCCCAACTGTAGACCCCCGACAAAAACCAGATGAACACTGGCTGATCCCGGAACGCGACACACTTGCGTGTGCCACTATGGCGGGTTTTACACCCTGTGTACGGTGGTCGCTATCCGGGCGAATATGAATATCCTACCATCAGCAATTGCAGCCTATTACGAGTCAATATCGACAGACGGTGTGACAAAGAAGATATTTTATTCAATAAATTCTAATCGTCACGCACACACTCCTGACCTCATGATAAGATAAAAGTCTCGTGTCGTAGAAATCAAAACTGCTAGAGGCTTAAGGTCTCAAAATAAATATAGTGGAGCGAACAAACATTTTTCTTGGTGCGAGAATATCTGAAGTCTCTAACAAAAGAGTAATAGCCCAGCTGTGATTACGTCAAGGATGTTGTGTGAATATACGATAACAAATTATAAAAACTCATTATTTAATTTTGCCACATCAAGGGCACTTTAGAATATTTTTAGATTAATACAAGTTTTACCGCTAGTTTAATTTATCACAGTGCCCCTAACCCCCCTATCTAACTAACTATTTAAACATATTATAAACACGTTTTGTCAAACAGATTTTCGACTGTCGCGTCGGTCTGATGTCAATATTATTTCGAGCTATGATTCACTAGATTATAAATTATATTTTTTTCTTTTTAATTTCATAGATCGAAGTGAGCATTTTAGGTGATTACTCTCATCGTCCTTTATTTATTTATCCCTTTCATTTTGTTCGGACATATTTAATTTTTTCTCATTTCCTAAATATGGATTTCTAAAGGTACGTCCCGCATTAGATTAACTAGAAATACAAATGATTTCATCATAACATTGATTATTTTATTTTATGCATACATATAAATACAAAATGATAATTTTCAGTTTTAATGGGATATGTGTAAATGTGTAAAACAATATTATCTGATTAATTAAGAGGAAAGCCAGTAAACATTAAGGAAAATTATGTTTCATACTTGCGTTAAAAAAAGACACTTTATCCAAATAAAAATTTTCAAAATGTAATAATGTAGGTTAATAATTAGGATAAAAAGATTAAATAGTATCCAATTATTTCCACAGGAAGTTTAAACACAATGTTTTATTTAGGCTTTATCTTATTGTGAAAATTGGAAAAGAATATTTTGTAGCACAATGATATCAAAGACCGTTTTTTGCGGTCTTTACGCACGGTTTTTTCACAAGCACTTTTTGATTCACCAATTTTCAATTTCACTGCTGTGCATCCAACCATTTTAACCATCCCTGTGTTTTGAGACACGTCTATGCCGCAGTTGTCTCCACACATGATAACACCTCCATAGTTCCTTTGTATTTTAATGTAGTTGTTGTCGCCAATAATTTTCAATTTGTATTTGTTTTCGGCCATTTCCATGACCAAGTTATTCCCTAAAAGCGTGTACTTCTTCATTTTCGGATGTTACCACTACAGAGTAATTGAGTCAAATGGAGTTTCCAAACAGGTTACATAGACTTATGTATACATATCTGTTTTGATGACATCGCGGGGAACGAGTCCGAGGTAATTCCCCTGTATGATGTATGCATTATCCTGTATGGCTGTAGTGTTAAAGTTGTTGATTTTTCTCTTCTTCTTCTTCTTCGTTCAGCCTGTATCGACCCACTGTTGGGTATAGGCCTCTCCTCTTTCACGCCATTCGTTCCGGTCCCGAAAGTTGTTGATTGCACCAGTGCAAATGTTGATTGATAACTGACACGTGGCATTGATATATGTAATCTATTTTTTATTAGATCCGACTGCTTCTCTCATGTGGCACAAAAATGCGCATTTACGCACCCAACGGGATGATATGTACCTATATCACAAACCATAATATTAGATGCAGAAATAATAGATTTTTAATTAATAGATGTTATGACTCACTGAAATATATTGTCATTTACTTGATACAGGTAAGTCCTAGAATGATAAAGAACGAGATAAATTTAAATATTTTTTGTGCAGTCTTAAGGGTTCTGAAAAGTGAGTTAAAATCGGTTCAGCTTTATCGGAGACTAGCCCGAATAAGCCTAGAGGGACTTAGATGTGAGTTTGAGCCTTATTGCTAACATACAATAAATCATAATTAGCTTGACAAAAGACAATCATTTCAAGATTACAGGTTGACACTATAAATTTATTATAATAAAAGAATATAAATGGACAATACATTCCTTGAAAATGACAGCCTGTGGTTCAGTGGGTAAATAGCCGGCTGTGAAAATAGAGGCCGCGGGTTCGATCTCTGCACCGCGGCAATTGTGTGATCCACAGATATTTGTTTCGGGTCTGGGTGTTGTGGGACCGAGACCCCTGTAGATTTTGATACAGGGTTGACCTAGTGTGGGCCGTGGGGCCAAGACTAAGTGTGTGTGAATAAAAAAAAAATTAACACATCTTGTGCTTATTTTCACCTTTGTCTAGATTTCCATAATTTTGTTAAATCATTTTGGCAACTATTAAATAAATTTTAGTTAATCCCTTGTGCCCAAAGTACGATATCAATTTTTAAAGATAATGATAATTTTGGAATTCCTTTAATTGTTATTTTACCCTAACAATAGATTCGGAAGCTTAGTTCTAATAATAGGTATATCCACTGTGAGAAAGGCAATATCCTTGCCTTTCATGACGTCACCGATACTCTATCATTCGACGTCGTCTCGCCTTTATTTTGTGAGCGAAGGTAAACTTTGAATGGTATGGTATTCAAGACCTGTTATATTCGATCGCCCGTCACTCCGCGGCAGGTAACTTTAACCGCTTCTTTAATATCATGAAATTACTCCTCGATCGTATATTATAATTTAACAGTCTATTCAAACAAAATGGTTCTCAAAACCTCAATTTTTTTTTGGTGGAATTTTCAATTCTTTTTGGACCTTTTATCAATAGTTTGCTTATGCTTAAATTGTAGGTATAAATTAAAAAGCAAAATAATATTAAATGGAAAATGTTTATTTATAAAATATAATTAAAAACCTAACGGATAGACATTTGTCTGCAAATAATTTTATAACACGGTCTTTATTCGTGCTAAAAATTATTACTTAACATATCTGCCGTTACCGGTTTTGCGTGATTTCTTCTTTACCTACTACTTTCTCCTGTTTGAGCGTATAAACATCGTATATTTATTATTTTTGTCAAGAGGTGCAACACCATCACATATGATTTATATTCACATACACAATACCGATACAAACTAGTACTGCCCGTAAAACAGTACCACACCGACTGCAGCGCCATCTGTCGGGCTGATTTGTGAATCTAAACCATCCAGGGCGCCACCCAATCGCATACAAAAAAAACATGCAAATCGGTCCAGCCGTTTAGGAAGAGTTCAGTGACATACACACGTACAGTAGAGTTATATATATAAAGATAATCAAAACAAGCTTATTACTTATAAATATCATGATCAAATATCGTGCATCACGTCGAAATTCGTTTAACATACGGTCAGTATTTATAATTGGTTTAATTTTTATTGGCCGTGTCTTCGAGATCACACAACATCGCATTAGTTTAAGATCGCTTCACGGTTTTGGCGTCGAGCATACTAAGGGAAGGTAGAGCTCATTACACAATACACTACAATATTAATTTGAAACATTGAACTATAAATATATCCTATACAGGTGACGCTCGCCAGTGAATAATACAAATATGATGTACTTTATTTGGATATAATAATGTTTTAATAGTATACAATTTTGCATTTGTTTTTTCACATGGTTCCCTGTAATATTTGGGTATAATGATTTATCCAAACGTGTCCGTAGAACGGGTTTCATATTTTCACTTACAAACATTGATTCCCTACATTCAGGAATCATGTTTTGTTGTGTCATTACTAAATAATTATTGAAATCAATCAAATAGCGGGAACACAGAAATCAAGTAACTTTCTGCGAAAAATACTGTTTAAGCGAATTACCTCTACCTCTTTATAGCTTGTGCGAATTACATCAATATGATTGCTATAATAATAAATACGACAATAGGGTAGTTTCCTGTGTTTTTTATTATTCGATATGCAGCCGAATATAATAAGCAATATAAACCCTTTTGTGAAAACAGAATCAAAATTGCATGAAAAATTAGTTCACTATATTTATTTTATATTGCTTAGTATGAGTAAAAATATCTCACTATCTCCCTCGCACAACGGCACTGTAGTTGCAATTCTGACAGGTGACGTCACGGCTCATATCGTGCATTTAGTGTCAATTGACAATTCCCCTTTCTGCAGATTTGAATGGCGTCTAATGTACTTATTTTTGTTCGGATTTATAAAATTATTTTGATAATACGTTTTAGGTAATGTAACTTGTTGATTTAAATATTAAAAAAATCATGTCAACTACCCTATTGTACTGTATTTTATCAAATCACAATATCGTACGACGCACGGTTACACACGTTATCGCGAACAAAGTGGTTTCGGCTTGACTTGCGTCACTCGTCAAAGTCTGAGACCGGTCGTTTTGATCACGCGTAGCGAAACCTAATGATAAAAGTGTTTTATTGTTTTGTACCTGATTGGCACTTTATTTCGTGTAATAAAACTTTATGGCATAACAGGAGAAAAAAATGTTGTTTAATTTACAAGGATCGTAGATAATAGTAAAATGATATCATAAGTTCTTGAGTATTGAAGTATTACGGGCTAACGTTAGACAGAATAGAAAGGGTAGAGCATTTCCAGTGTTCGGAAGAACGCATTTAAAATTTTGGCGGATCCATAAATTCTAAGAGATCACATAAATATGTGGATAGTTTTAAAATATGTATTAAAGTTCATCTAAGAATCGATAAGTGACCTTTATTCCAGATCTAATGCGGACGAATTATATGGTTCAGTTCGATTTACTTATTTGAAATTCTACGCTACCAACTTTTACGAAACTGTTTCGTGGTATTTGCGTTGCATCATTTGGCATCGATTATTTTATTCCATTTTCAAAAATACAAATGTCTCCTTTATTTGATATCTGTAAATGTGAACACCACACCAGAGATAGGTACTACGTAATAGTATAAACATTACATGTTATATTATTGCAATTTGCAGTGAGCTTACATTGTATGATTGGGTAAAAGTAAGGATTTTGGTTGTGGCAAAAGGTATTCTTAGATAAAAATAGTTGGTTAGATAACTGTAACTGCTTGCTAACAATTTCACAGATGTAGTTCACGAAGTGGGCAGTGCTTTTTATAAGCCAGGGCGCAAGAATAAGGAGTCCAAGATTTCAAACGAGACTCTAGACCTGATGAGGCAGAGACGGCAAATGTCATCAGATTCGGTCGATTACTCCCTTCTCAACAAGCGTATTAAAAGGAAAATTCGTTTTGACCTACGCCGACATAATACTCGTTTCATTGAGGAAGCGATACAGCGAAATAAGGGGTCAAAAGTTTTTGCCCAGCGGTTGGGAAGGAGTAATCTCACGAAATTAAAGACATCGGACAACAAAACCGTTACCTCTAAGCCAGAGATCCTCGCAGAAATCGAGAAGTACTATGGGCTCCTTTATTCTTCACACGCTCCCAAGCCAGCTGCCTGCGATAAGGACGACAAACGTGCTCCTCTGTTTCGCCATTACACAGATGAACTCCCGGATGTCGACATGGGTGAGATTAGGATAGCCCTTGAACAGCTAAAAAACAACAAAGCCACAGGCGAAGACGGTATTACATCAGAACTATTGAAAGCTGGAGGTACTCCCATACTCAAACAACTACAGGAGTTATTTAATGTCGTGATTCGCACTGCAACAACGCCAAAGAAGTGGAGCAGGAGTCTGACCATCCTGTTCTTTAAAAAAGGGGATAAAACTCTTTTAAAGAACTACAGGCCAATTACGCTCTTGAGTCACACCTACAAGCTGTTTTCAAGGGTTATCACAAACCGTCTCACCCATCGTTTTGACGACTTTCAACCTCCGGAGCAGGCTGGGTTTCGAAAAGGCTACAGTACTGTAGACCACATCCACACGCTAAGGCAGATAATACAGAAAACACAAGAGTATAACCAGCCGTTATGCTTAGCCTTTGTGGACTACGAGAAAGCCTTCGACTCCATCGAAACCTGGTCTGTTCTTGAATCCTTGCAGCGATGCCAAGTCGACTGGCGTTATGTGGAGATGCTGAAATGCTTGTATGACTCCTCTACGATGTCCGTCCAATTACAGGGTTTGCAAACAAAACCGATACACCTTCAGCGCGGTGTGAGACAAGGGGATGTGATCTCCCCAAAACTGTTTACTACCGCGCTGGAAGACGTCTTCAAAACACTAGATTGGAATGGACGAGGCATAAATGTAAACGGAGAGTATATTTCGCATCTTCGCTTTGCCGACGACATTGTCATAATGGCGGAAACGCTGCAAGAACTGATCGTGATGCTGCAAGGATTAAGTGATTCTTCCAAACGTGTAGGCCTAAGGATGAATTTGGACAAGACTAAGGTCATGTCCAACTGTCACGTCATCCAAGGGCCAGTAACCGTCGATAATGTCAGCGTCGAAGTTGTTCAACAGTATGTTTACCTAGGGCAAACTATTCAGCTAGGTAAAAACAACTTCGACGCCGAAGCTGACAGAAGAATCTGCTTGGGGTGGGCAGCATTTGGAAAGTTGCGTCACATATTTACGTCGTCAATACCGCAATGCCTAAAGACTAAAGTATACAACCAGTGCGTCCTGCCTGTTATGACGTACGGCGCTGAGACGTGGACACTAACAAAAGGCCTAATACACCGATTCCAGGTCACTCAACGAGCTATGGAACGGGCTATGCTTGGAATAACTCTGATGGATAAGATCCGAAACGAGGAGATTCGTCAGAGAACCAGAGTAGCCGACATAGCCCAGCGAATTAGTAAGTTGAAGTGGCAGTGGGCTGGTCATATCTGCCGTCGTAATGACGGCCGCTGGGGCCGAAAGGTACTGGAGTGGAGACCACGTCTGTCCAAGCGTAGTGTTGGCCGACCTCGTGCCCGCTGGACTGACGACCTAAGAGATGTTGCGGGAGGCGGCTGGATGAGGAAGGCGGAGGACCGTCAAGGGTGGCGTAATCTGGGAAAGGCCTATGTCCAGCAGTGGACGGCTACAGGCTGATAGAGAGATAACTGTAAGCTTCCATGGTACTGCTAGAGTCTACTTATAGTTAGATATAACAATATTTGTAATGTACATGCGTAATACAAATAATGTAAGTTGCTAGTGTTTGTTGCTATTAAACGAGTGACAAAATTCTACGAAGCTGTCTTACGCTCGCAATTATTTTGTATAAACTAGTTGTCTGTTATACTGGTCCAATAATAACTGTTAAGTGCAATAAAATTTCCATAGCGTTTCTGCGTGAATGTGTAATGTTGCCAGATTACGAATACCAGATTTTTGAAATATACGCATAATGAATAATATAATATTTAATTACTGTTAAAAATTATGTACAGATCAGGGTGGGCCAAGACCAAACTAGAAACTGTTGGCCCATCCCGTAGTCTCACGACGAACATTAAAGAAACTTTAAATAACAATTTCATTTTGTGACACTCCCGAACAAGTTTAGGTACTTCTTAGACCAGATATTAAGTACCTACTGTAGCCGAAAGGTAGTAGTTTCCCTTTCCTTGTCTGTTTACAGAGACCAGATAAAAAATTGTATATGTCTTATTTAAATAACAAATCTTAAGGTAAATTGTATATAAATTATTATAATAATATACCTTAAAATTATACCTTGATGAGCAAGGTTAAAAGTACCGTGTGATATAAAAATATAATCTTGTCCAAATAAATGAGTCACATTTTAGTCTTATCTGTATATATAAAAGAAGAAGCTGACTGACTGATTGACTGACTGACTGACTGACTGACTGACTGATCGATCAACGCACAGCCTAAACGGCTGGAGTTAGAGTCTTGAAATTTTGACAGTAGGTACCTTTTATAACGTAGGCATCCACTAAGGAAGGGTTTTTGGAAATACCACCCCTAAGGTGGTAAAATAGGGGATGAAAGTTTGTATGAAAATCCGTCATTTTTAAAGTTAAACGCACGAAAATTGGTATTTGGCCTTTTAGTTAAAAACAAAAAATATATATTTCAGGATTTTTCGAAATTCTACCCCTAAGGGGGTAAAATAGGGGTTGAAAGTTTGTATGAACATCCGTCATTTTTTCCCAAATATGGTCTCCACGCGGGCGGAGCCGCGAGCAACAGCTAGTAATCTATAAATCTGTATATATAAAAGAAGAAACTGACTGACTGACTGACTGATCGATCAACGCACAGCCTAAACGGCTGGGGTTAGAGACTTGAAATTTTGACAGTAGGTACCTTTTATCACGTAAGCATCCACTAAGGAAGGATTTTTTGAAATATCACCCCTAAGGGGGTAAAATAGGGGATGATAGTTTGTATGAAAATCCGTCATTTCTGAAGTTAAAGGCATGAAAATTGGTATTTGGCCTTTCAGTTAAAAATTAAAAACACATATTTCAGGATTTTTGGAAATTGCACCCGTAAGGGGGTAAAATAGGGTAAGAAAGTTTGTGTGAAAATCCTTCATTTTTGAAGTTAAATGCATGAAAATTGGTATTTTGTAGTGTATACTTTTTGTCTCAAACATGACCTCCACGCGGGCGGAGCCGCGAGCATCAGCTAGTAAACTAATAAGCACGTATCAACCTTTTTTAGTTAATTTTAATTAGCAACCTCCATGGGAAGTATACTTGCAAACCGAACAAAAAAGTTTTTTGTCAGTGTAATTGGCAACTTCGACGCGAGGATTGCGCTCGATCGGCGGCATTCGGCTGGCTCTCGGCCGAGCAGCGGTTCGGAGAATTAGATGTCGCACCGCTCTAAATAGTTCGTTGCACTGTCCCCTCAGCCCCACTATACTCGCTGACCCCACATTCAAATCACATACGGTCCTTAATAACGACTAGAACCACAACCGTACTTTATTTACTATAAATACGTTTTTTAGAACTAGGTCTGCGCATTTAAAATGGGAAACGGAATAATTTGTTTTATTTTTGTTTGGTTTGTCTATTGCAAGAAATTATCGAAGTCGTCTTAAATAAGACGCAATAAGATAAAACAACTCTTTTTTAGGTACTTTTTGCCGTTGTTGAGGAAAATGGCGAACATACCTAGTACTTACTACTTACTTTTTTTGCTTATGGGAATAAAATTTGCAATAATGTTTGTTCTGCGAAACTGTCGGCAAAATTTACATTTCTCGGCTCAAGATAATAATTGTGATTATCATAATTTTATGTAGCATATGATCAATATGCACGTTAGATATAATATGGGTTGAAGCTCCTTAAATCCTTAAATTCAGATATAAGTACTGATATTAATTTAGAAGACAAGCTATATTTGATTTTGTAATTTTTCACTTCACAGTTATTCAAATTTACAATAAAATTATTTTATAACATAAACATATGATTGAATAAATAAAAAAAATAAAAATTGGTTTCTCACTTGATTCATATTTTTTTTAGTGCCTTGATATATTTTATTTCTTTAAAATATACACCCACGTAATATATCAGGTTTCTTTCGTCATTGAATATATCACCTATAGTTATTGATTGTTGTATTTTTAATCTTATTACACGCATTTTATTTTGGACACCGGAGTTCAACAACAAACACTGTCTATAGCTTGTATTCCTTATTTATGCTCATGTAAGTTTTAAGCTTGTAAAGACTTATGGAATAAATAAATTATTATTATTTATTATTTTCCATAGTATTTGTATTACAATAAACAAGGAGGTCCCCTTACTATCTTCTCATTTTTAGTTGGTCTTCGTCTGAAAATAAAACGCAATTATGAGAACTGTAAACCGTGACATTGCTACACAGAAAGTGGAGTAGAAAAGCAATTTAGTGTAGAAACTGTGATAACCTTAGTTCCATTGGTTTTAAGCATGACGTAAATATGTAGCCAAATTTAGGTAAATGATGTTACTAAGAAAAAACTTAAAAAAGCAATCGGCAGGGCACAGGTTAATTGATTAACAAAGAGGTTACAGGCCATTCAGTGACATTATTTGTAAGCTCAATTACAAAATATAATATACTAGTGGTCCCGGGCAGACTATGTCCTGCCGCAAACCGACTTCTCTGTGCACCGAATTTTCGTTGAAAAATGAGAAATTCAGATCTCGACAAAAGGTGGCGCTTTTCGAATTTTATCGAATCTAAAACTACCCAATTTTTTAAGTTGGACCCAACCACACACATACACAAAACTTCATTAAATTGGTTGAGTGGTTTCAAAGTTTATAACGGACATAGGTAGAAACTATTTTTGAGTTTTCTATACATATATTGGATTATTTCTGCTTAGATGTTGGCCAATATATTGCAATTAAGAATGTAAGTAATTGTGAGTTAAATTGATATTGAATGTACGTTTAACAAGTTAAATAAGGTCAAGTTCTGCGTCTGCAAACTTTTTAAACATACCTAATATCAGTCATGATAAATATACTTAGCGCTGAATACAACGAGAATTCAATCCAGTTTCCAAGTGAATGTTGATAAAATAACCTTTGCAATGGCTTCATAACGTTTAATAATAATTATAAAATTAGCCTGGTTTATGGCTGCTATTGAAGCGGATAATTACACTTCCACCGCTTCATTGAACTTGAATCAGTTTGTACTAAAATGTAGATTATAATTTCGCAACTGACATCAGATGTTTGGTTCTGATAGTTTATTTTAGTGTATCGCAGGAAAATATCGTAATAATAATAGTGTTTATTTTTTCTTAATTTATTATTAATTATTTACACTTTACTAAAAGTACCCCGTGCGGTAGAATCCCTTTTATTAATCAGCTTTAATTTGATTTCAATTCTGATGACATTATGTACGTCATCGAATCCATACTAATACTATAAATGCGAAAGTAACTCTGTTTGTTTGTTTGTTACCTCTTCACGACTAAACGGCTGAGCGGATGGTTTAAAATTGGTAAGGGAATAGATTATATCCTGGCGAAGGACATAGGCTATATTTTTCTCTCAAAACAACCTTGAAAGGGTTCAAATAGGAGGTCAAAATTTGTATGGGAAATCCATAATTCCTCGACTTAGGGGTCTGTAAATTCACATTTAACCTTTTGGTAGGAAATAAAGAAATACGTGTTTCACATTTTTACACGAAGTTAAATAGTGAGAGGGTGAGAGAGTGAGAGGGTGAGAGAGTGAGAGGGTGAGAGAGTGAGGGGGTGAGAGAGTGAGAGGGTGAGAGAGTGAGAGGTTGAGAGAGTGAGAGGGTGAGAGGGTGAGAGGGTGAGAGGGTGAGAGGGTGAGAGGGTGAGAGGGTGAGAGGGTGAGAGGGTGAGAGAGTGAGAGGGTGAGAGAGTGAGAGGGTGAGAGAGTGAGAGGGTGAGAGAGTGAGAGGGTGAGAGAGTGAGAGTGAGAGTGAGAGTGAGAGTGAGAGTGAGAGTGAGAGTGAGAGTGAGAGTGAGAGTGAGAGTGAGAGTGAGAGTGAGAGTGAGAGTGAGAGTGAGAGTGAGAGTGAGAGTGAGAGTGAGAGTGAGAGTGAGAGTGAGAGTGAGAGTGAGAGTGAGAGTGAGAGTGAGAGTGAGAGTGAGAGTGAGAGTGAGAGTGAGAGTGAGAGTGAGAGGGTGAGAGAGTGAGGGGGTGAGAGAGTGAGGGGGTGAGAGAGTGAGAGGGTGAGAGAGTGAGAGGGTGAGAGAGTGAGAGGTTGAGAGAGTGAGAGGGTGAGAGGGTGAGAGGGTGAGAGGGTGAGAGGGTGAGAGGGTGAGAGGGTGAGAGGGTGAGAGGGTGAGAGGGTGAGAGAGTGAGAGGGTGAGAGAGTGAGAGGGTGAGAGAGTGAGAGGGTGAGAGAGTGAGAGTGAGAGTGAGAGTGAGAGTGAGAGTGAGAGTGAGAGTGAGAGTGAGAGTGAGAGTGAGAGTGAGAGTGAGAGTGAGAGTGAGAGTGAGAGTGAGAGTGAGAGTGAGAGTGAGAGTGAGAGTGAGAGTGAGAGTGAGAGTGAGAGTGAGAGTGAGAGTGAGAGTGAGAGTGAGAGTGAGAGTGAGAGTGAGAGTGAGAGTGAGAGTGAGAGTGAGAGTGAGAGTGAGAGTGAGAGTGAGAGTGAGAGTGAGTGTGAGAGTGAGAGTGAGAGTTTTATCTCAAGTAATCGTTAAAACATAATTAACATTTCAGTTCCTAAAAACAATTCATAATCAAACCTTAGTCATCTCAGTCAGTCACCTCGAGAATGCTTCGGTGTATTTCTACCAAAGAAAGAAGCAGAAAGTTCAACAAAGAGACCAAGAACTTCGTGTACAACATACTGAAATATATAAATAATAATAAATGCACCCAACAGTCGCACACATAGTTCTGATCCTACACTAGGTTAAACCTTTATAGTGGGTATATAGAACTACGAAGGACTACGGTCCCGCAACACCCTGAACCGAAATAAATATCTGTCTGTCACACAAACATTTTTGTTTCGGTGCCTCTCGTTTGACAGTCAACTACTATCCCGCTACACCGCAGGCAGTCAATATAATAATTATATATGTAAAAAAACATACATTTACACTTACGCCTGTAATCCCCGGAGGGGTAGGCAGAGGTGTAAACAGTACAACCACTTTTCGCCGAATTTCAGTCCCATAATTTGATAGGGGGCGAGCCTATCGCCACAACGGGCACAGGTTCCAGATTCCGGGTTAATACTTTACCCGACCCGGGGATCGAACCAGAGATCTTAGCACAGCAGTCGTAACGGATGCGTAAATACAACTGCGCCACCGAGACAGTCACGATGATTATGATGAATCAAGATACTAATTTACTGTCTGTTATTAAATATTACATATCTAAAAGTTCGCCAAGGGCACTTGGCAATACATCAAGTCCATTATTGTAGATATCACATAAAACTGCGAGACATCCGGATAATAAATGTAGCAAATTTAATCGACTGAATAAAACCTTGCCAATTTTTTTTATATTTGACAGGAGCTGCAAAGTTTACAGTTAAACCTACGCATGTTTAATAATATGTCTATTGAAAATATTATAATTTTGCCGAATACGCCTTTATTAATAATAATGTTAATTTTAATTTTACATAAAGATTATATGTATCGTAGAAGATCAAATTACAGATAAACAAATATGAGCATAGAAGATTCGATAAAATAAGTAATGGTAATACCATTTACCGATTTACATACTGCATATATTAGTAGAAAAAAAGTCAGCTTTTTTTGCAAACACGTCACATCCGTTACACATTGCTAAATATTATGTATATTTATATGACTTATTTATAGTTTATGCTCGACACATGCAATAAAAGGAAACATAACTTATGACTATTAAATGTTATTAGTGAAAAATACATCATTAATACCAGTAGTGCCACAAGTTCTTATTGTATCTACATGTTTTATTTAAATTCTTTTTCAGTAGACATATATGAAATTGATAATCTAAGAGAGAATTTGTTTTAACATTTGGCAGTTTGGCATTTTAAGTTTGTAACTCAATAATGTTCGACACCAATATAAAAAAAACATCGTCTTCTCTAAAAGCCAATCTGACGCTATCGTCGAATATTCCGTAAGTTTACATAGTGAGCGGTAGATTGGCTAACCGTCCTGTTTTTCCAGGACATGTCCTGGTTTTTAGAGTGTCCTGGATAGTTTTGAAAGCGCCCTGATAAGGTCCTGTATTTTTAAATTAGCACACCACTTTTGCAATCATTACTTTAGGGGCGGCGTGTGGGCTAGCAAGTGTTAACGCTATTTTAAACTGTCCTGTTTTTAAACTGGATTATCCTGGTTTTTCTAACTTCAAGTCCTAGTATTTGAATTCCGGGGTTGGTAACCCTAGTGTACGGCAAGGCACAGACGATGCATAATAGACGCTTGAATATGACCATCGGAAGTCTGTCTTTAGCGGCTGACCGCAGGACTCTGTTATAAGGTCCACGGCGTGCAAACCTTTTTGCCCATCGTCTATATAGCGATTGATTTTTTATAGTTATAAATTAATTTTAAATGTATTATATATTGTTATTCCATTTTTTATAAAATTTAAACCTTTTATAAAATAATGTAAATATGCAGATACAAGCATAATCTCTAAACAAGACAAAGGACCTTTTTTTCGCGGTAAAGCGCTTTAATACTGCCACACGCTCCGGGGAAGCCGAAAAAGAATAAAATGGTTATGCTGGATTAGCCGATCTGACGACCCAGCACCCCCTTGCCCGGATGATGGCTTATAAGCCCCTGCACATCGAAGGAATACCCTCAGCGTCAACGACAGCGAACGAGGTCTTACCACCCGTGCTGCCGTCCATCTTGGAGTCGCACGATGCATCGAAACTGGGTGTGCATCGATACGGGCGCTGTGACAACCCCCCGCTGCGCGCCCGCGACCCTCAGTAACCCCAGTTAGTCTCCTCGTACGACAAGCAGGGGTTACCGTGGTGGTATTCTCCAAAGGCCCCCATTCAACAGGGCGGGATACGCCGGTCGGTCGTCCACCCGGGGCCTCCTAGTCTCGGCTGGCGGCGGGAGGGATCAAATCGTTCCCGATCCCTCTCGGCACTCTCCTTCTGCCAGAGGGCGCCCTCACGAAAGTGGGCCACCACGTCAGAACCTTCGGCTGGCGACCATTGACGACATCACGGCCGGCAGAAGAGAAAGGACCTCACTGGTCGCTCATTCAAGAACGCTGCCACTAGTGACTAAGTCAAAGACGCGATTTATTTAATGGATGCCAATAACTTAATAAGCAAATAACTATACGATACCGCTATATATTTCGTGACAGAATAGCGTTATTTATGCACCGATTGCAATAAACAGATTGTGAAACTTGTGCCTCGTGTCAGCAATTGGCATGTGCTCGTTGCTAGTTTATGGCTGTTGCTACGCATGATAACTTGGCTTCAGCTATGGTATTTAGTAAATACTAGACCAGTATTGTATCTGTGAGTAGTGGCAATCGCGGAAATCGCTATAAGATTGTTTTTTTTTAAATCAGTGCCAATAAAGATAATAAAGTCACGGACGATTATTTAATGATAGATATTCTAACATGAATCTTCCAAGACACCTTTTGCTAATAGCGATAAGGAAGCGATTATTAAATACCATACACCTGAAATCACTCTAGCTTGTTCCCAGCAGCGAGAGCAGTTACGTCACATAGCGCATCACTGAAATGTTATTAATAAAATCATAACGGAGTGGTATACTTAGAATGATATAGGAACCGTATTGTCAAATAGTCTCTTTACGTCCTATTTTTCAGCTACCACGTCACGGCGTAGCTAAGAATGTAAAAGCGCTGTTTCTGCTGCCTATAGTTTATTAACATACCGTTTACTAAGCGACTTAATAAATAATAACACACAAACACACTTTCCGTTAGCGATGTTTCTGAATTAAATAACAAAAGCTAATTTTTTAACGCAATCACTTATGTCATGTTTTAATTGTTTGTGAGTGCCGTGAGAGGAACAATTGCTTTAATGGTAACATTTAGAAACGGAATTCTGAATAGCTATTGTTATATAACTTTATTGTCGAAGAATTTAGGAATTTAGGTCACAATGAGCGAATGGAAATGAATAAATGATTGATGATGTTATTGCATATTACCTTTTAGCTTCTTTATAGCAGGAAGTGGCAAGCTAGCAACTGGTTCACCTGATGATAAGTGATGTCCGCTGGCAATAAACATTCACAAATACGGTTGAGGAGTCATAAGGTTTATGGGTGCGTTACCGATCTTAAAGGAGAGATCTTTGTTCTAGGGGAGAAGTTGAAAGGAAGAGGGAAGGTTTAGAGCCTACAGAAATCCCACTCACCCTACAAAGCAAACTGTTGCTTCAAGTCAGTACAACAGTGGTAATTACCTAGTCCAGCCGGACCATTCATGCAATAGCAAAAACAGTTTACAGCACGTGGCTCTAAAAGTTTAATAGTAGGTGTCAATAATATTCCATAACAAACTTAGATATAACCAATCTAGTTAGTTAGTTGGTATTTAGCGATGTTTCCAATTAGGGTATTCATCAAGTCTGTTATATTTGTTATTTAATTTATGAAAGTCTAGGTATAAAGTTATAAGATCTTTAGAAAAAGCTAATATATATAACATTATTAAAACGTCCTTCTTATCTTATATTTTATTTAATCTATTACGAATTTATGCGAATATTCTTAGAGACTCGGTGCATTCAAATACCAGCCAGCCGTCGTCAATTTAAAGTTCAAACAAAAGGTCAATTGACAATTTCCTTTGAGATTGTCATTGTCTAATTGCTTAGTTGAACATATCTGTGTCGTCAGACGTGTTGAAATCATTTTTAATTCTATGCGAAGGCGTTACATGGTTTATGATAGAAATATTATAGTTTTAACAGCGGAATACAGGATCGACGTGTATTCAGATTACATTATGTACAAAAATATCAACAACATTAGCTTGTTGTGAATGTGGATTTTGTAAGAATATAATGAATTTAAGAGCAATAAATATACAAGACATATTCATCCCAGTAACAAAAAGCCATAACATAAAAGAATTTTGACTTGGATAACTCGGTGATCAGCATCAGTTTAATGCCTTCCATCTGTAATAGACAAATTATTCAGAATTAATTGTCAAACACCGAAACAACCAATTTATTTATATTTTACGGTGTTTCACACGACGGTAACACAATAAGCTCCAACCGTAAAATTGTACACATCACTCTAGCCAGGTATCGTCCGAACGCGATAAAAAACAACATTGACAGCGAACTCCGACGTAATATATTAATGAAAAGATGGGATACAAAAAAAAGATATTAGAAATTCGAATTTTAAAAGGCGGTGCGTTCAAGCAACTGTGCTTTAGTTTATTTTGTTTGAGTGCTCGGAAAAGAAAACAAAAGTGTAGATGTTCTTTTCTCCTATTTGCCTTTGACCTCATCCGTATTGACAATGGCTGCCAGAATGAAATATGGCGCGCCGGTAAAGAAAAAGAGATTAGAGGTAGACGATATTATTTCTCGTCTATTGTGAACTATCGTGCCGCGGCGCTGTTTGCCGTTGCCAATGCTTTTTACCGTGTAATTTTTGATCACCTGTTTAGCTGTGACGAAGGTTGAATGTTTTCTTAGGACATCGTATTCATCGAGAATAGCAGACCTGTTTAGTAAATTAAAATAATTTGTCATTATACAGATACTTATACATTCTTTATAAGGTGCTGCTTGTTTCAGAAAGATAACAGAACGAATACAAATGTTACATAACCACTGAAGATTTTTAAGGCCTTATTATGTGTGTTGAAGTAAACCCTCTTTCCACAATATAAGATAAATACATTGCACTTCTAAGAAAATTTGTATTAAGAGCGAAATCACGAGACAAAGCAATAATTTCCAACAGACCGTCTTGCAATCATAATCATGTAAATCAGAACGTAAACATCAAAGTCGATACAGTTGGCGCCTCGGTTCATAAGCGCAGGATAGAGAGGTGCGGTGGTCGTGCCGGTGGTGACGAGGGGGGAAGAGAGGAGGCCGAGAACGTTGGTAATGAAGCGGCGCGTGTGGCAGAGGGCAGACACAATGAGCTGCCGCGCTGCGCCGGGCCTTCTCGGAACCGGTCCAGGGCAGCGCTCCGCCGAATTTCGCGTCGACCACCCATCAGCGGCTGGGCGATACTTATCGCGCTTGTGTTTACCACTAGACACCAATGCCGATACTGGTTCACAGGATTTCATCGCAAGACCACCCTGTTTCCCATTTGCCTCCGACATATATTGAGTAATGTGACCACACAGAACCAAAGATTTGACACGATTGAGTATTGGCGATATATTTTGGTATATTTTTCCATTGTTTTGCAAGATTTATTAATTTTCAACGGAGGTACGAAAGTGTGACAGAGTGAGAAGGCTGCACAGCTAGTCGGTGCAACGTTTCCACTTATTTTAACGCTCTGCCCTACCACTAGTGTAGACAGTTGTAAACTGACCCAATATCGACTACGAGTTTCGATTTTCAAAACGTTTTTATTTAGATCTAAGGGCGACACATTAGAAAAATAAAAAAAACATATTATTATGCAACTTGCGCATAGAAAATGTATTCATCGATCAATATAGGTCCCCTTCTTATTAATTGTAAGATTTATCAGGGTTCAAAACGTCTTTAAATGTTTACATGATATTATTTTATGGATGACATAAGATTATGCATCTGTTGATTTGGTTTTTTTTGCTGTAACATTTCGATAATAGTTTAGATTATGACCATGACTTTATTTTATATAATTTTTTTTATGATGTTTCTATTTCAATTCACATAGCAACTACATTAAATGTACACGAGTAAAAAAAATTGCCACATTCTACGATCGTAAGCTTACCAGTTCACATTATAAATAGGTGACGCATCTACCGAAATATCTACTTAAGTATTATACAGATAATTTTAATATAGGCATAATATTATGTATATTTTGCCTAAATTAATAAAAATCTACTTACGCGTTAATATATTAATTCTAATATCAATTATTAGAATTAATATATTAACGTATTGATTATTATTATGCATATCATACATACATTACTGTCAGCCATTAAACATGAAACATGTTGCTTATAATGTTAACTTATGTGTGTTTCTATTGACAGTTAGGTAGAGACTAGAGACATTCAATAAACAATCAATTACAATATAAATTCATTGTATCTTTTCTCATACTGCGTTTGGGATCTAGTAGGCATTAGATCGCCGCGCCGGTTATAATGTTTCCTTATTCTTCTAAATCTCTTCTACTTCCAATTGCCACTAGAAACTTCTCAATTCATTTTTAATTTAATTTGCCGTTTTTCAATCAAATGCAAATAAATTTGTTGACCATTCAAATGTATCGATAAGTCCTGCAAGCATCTCATCCCTGTGTATACACAGTTCATTGAGTAAACCTGTGTCCCAGGCTGCGCTGGCGCGTCGCTATCTAGCTCCGGGCGAGCACGACTCCTCCGTGTGTGCGTGTGGCTGTGTGTTGCATGCCTGTGTCTTGCATGTCTGTGTGTTGCATGTCTGTGCGCTTGTGTGTTGCGTCTGTCTGTGTGTCCGACATTTATTTGTTGTATACACTCGTGAGTTTAGAAGCTCGCCGGCGCCGTGCCCCGACGTGTTTCGTTAACTTTAACAGTTGTATATTTATTGATGTACAATTCTGTGAGAATTATGGGCCGGTCCTTTATGAAATTAAACATTTCCCATGGGTTTTTATACGTTTGTTTTATGACACTTTTATATTTTCGAGATCCATTATCATTCGTGGTTTCGTGCCGCTTTGATGAAAGCGTTCGATAGATTTCCGCGTCTGGTCCGAGCCGTGAGGGAAAGTTCAACTTTCTGAATACTGATCGATTAAAAGTAAAAGTTTTGTAAGATTTACATATTTTACGTAATGCTATGTTACATGTATTAGGTGGCGATGCTAGCATTGCGTGCTGAATTCGAAATATATATAAATTACAAGTCCTCTTTATTACTTCTGAATTTGAAATTAAGCGAGGACAATTATCATCCGCCATGCATAGTTTTTTAACGTTACGATTTCAACACGATTTGTGTGTAAAATACATGTTATGTGATTGTTATACGGGTTAATAATATTTCAATACAATTTTATGACGCTTTTATGGTTGAAAATGGTAAAAACTTTATGGGTGGTTATACTAGTGGTAGTTTTAAACTGGTAGATTCACGCTGTAGACAAATTTGTCTACAATATGAATTAGCCGCGAACTAGACCGGGGTATTAGCACGGTTTCTTAAAAACCCAACGTGAGGAGACAGCGGTTGATATGATCAGCAAGATTTTCGGAGGCACAAAAATACATTCCTTTTAGGACTATGCAAACATGGTTCGGCTGGCATTGTGGGTGTTTAGGCGGTAAAGATAATTTATCATCAAGTAACTCACGTGCTAATTTGCCGGCATCTGATATAAAAAAAAAAAAAAATTTAAAACGTTGCTAATAGTAACCTGCATGGCGTTTCTCTTTGTTTACATTTGATAACAAAGGATTGCAGTCTAAAACCTTGATGAAAAAAATATTTTTGTTTCCATAACCTTCAATGACTATTCTGCTTCCATTATTTGCCTATAAAACATTGCTGGTATAAACAATTCTTGCCCTATATGTTTCGTTATAACTCACAAAACATGTTTAACTAGTTGTTCAAACTATTTGTTATTGTAATCATTCAAGCAGACAATTTAAACAGCGACATTTCATAGATTTTAAAACGTGGACCGTAACCAGAACTGTTGAATTTATTTGGGTTTTGTACGGAATAAGTTGTACGTAGTAAGCAATCATGCAAGAGCTAAAGGCTCAATATGTTCCACGACGTTAGTTAGTCGATAAAGCAGTCGATCACAGTCGCAGTTAGGTTAGTACAAGTGTAAACTTTAAAGTAAACTACCCGACCCAGTTCCGAACACCGTCGCCTACAACGACGCTATAATTTTACTGTTTTCCGTCGCCCAGCACGTCATCACGCTCTGATATGAGCTAACCATCTTATAAAGAACCGTTACAACACCTTAATAAGTACTAAGAACACTGTTTGTTTTGTATCTCAAAGCTCTTCGTCAGTTGGTAATACGACAATAACAAACGCCGCCAGTTTGCTTAGCTGTGCAAATAAAGTTGGTGTGGTAGCGTGCACGATACCAAGAACTTTCTCGTTTGCTTTACCTGTACATAATTATCTTTATCTACTAAATAAACCACGGATATGAGTGCGATAATGCTATTTACATTCTTATCAATAATATCTCTAAATGTTGTTTTGTGTTCAAACAAATTCATTATGGAAATTGTTATCTTGCGTGTCGAGATGTGTGCAGTACTTTGTAGTTACAGTTAGGAGTTAGGTAGCTCCTATATGCGACATAGTTTCACAGTAATTCGTGATTATTATGTTTTATATCACATAGATTACAATATCGTTGGCCTAATTATAAAAATATTAACACCTTTTTTTCAAGAGAGAAAATAACCTGTTTTTTTATTTCAGATATTGAAAAAACGTTTATTAAAAATATAAACTTAAAGAGACTTATTACTACTTAAAAATGATGTTATACAAAAAATGCGATCCTTAAAACTAGTATTCCCAGGGGCACCCAAACTAGGCATAGCCTGTATCTTGGGCTAACATTTACAGAATTCGGTACATCTGAGTACAAGAAAATTGAGTACCTACACGTGAATAAAATGAAAATACCCAGCTTTAAAATTCTACTAGAAAATGGATTCACGTATTTCTATTATACAGAAATATTCAATTTTATGCTATTTTGCGGGAAATACAAACTACTCCATTCGGATACTTAAAGAAATGTGTGATGGCATTAAAATCAATATCGGATTTTTGGAGTTAGGAATTTTGATGATTAGGCTAACGATATGTAAGTTGTCACCAGAGACAATTAGTTCCTAACAGACTAAGCCTGGGTATTAATCCGTTTAAATCACTCTTTTATACATAGATAGTACTGGTACCATTGTTACCAATGATATTATATTAAAACACCTTTTTAACCGACTTCAAAAAAAGAGGAGGTTAACAATTCGTCGGAATCTTTTTTTATGTATGTTCCCCGATTACTCGAAGACGCCTGGACCGATTCGAGAAATATTTTTTTTGTTTAAAAGGGTATACTTCCCAGGTGGTCCCATTGGCACCAAGTCAGGATCTGATGATGGGATCTCACAATAATCGAGGACAACCATCAAATTTTATAGTGACGCATAAGTTGTTTTTATTGAAGTCTGTGTACTTTTTATGGATTAAAAACTTTTACTTATTAATATAATATCATTGATTGTTACTCTGTTTCGTTTTTATGCGTAGTTAGTTGAACGTGTCGGTATGTTTTTAAAGTCAACGTCCTTATTACACTTTGTTTACAATAATTATGCGACACGTATATGCGAAGAATTTGAAATATCATTCTAGAATATAAAATAATAGGGTACCTAAGCCCCTGGTACTGCCAGATGCACAGAAGAGAGCATTTGTAACTTATGTGTATGTTGTGTGACTGTGCATGTATTATAATTTATCTAATAATTTCATTATTAATGATGATCCATTAAATTATGCAACATCTTTGTTGCATAATTTAATCGATAACGTGTAACTTAATGACTTAACATTACACGTAAGGTTTTGTGGATGGTAGAAGTTCAAAGTAAAAGGACAGAAACAGCAGTAGACATTAGAAATATAGGTTAGGTCGAAACGTACCTACTTAAGAATTTGCACATCGTTTCTATGTATTTGTTATTATTAGGGTATTTCCTATTATAAGAAAATTCCTATTATTAGTAATAGTGCCGTGTAAATCAATCAATAAAATGATAAACATTGTATTTGAGCAATTTCAAAATAAAGTGTACCCTGCTGTAAAATTAGATTAAATTTTTTATGATTTTTTTTTCACAACTTTGACTATAATATAATAGGAAATATAGTTTATTATAGAGGAATATAAAAAGGAACGCGGATTTCGAGGCATTTTCCCGATAACATCGAAAAAAAACAGACTTTGTGGCGAGACTGGTTCCGATGTGTGTGACACGATTAAAAAATGTTTTTAAAGAAAAGGATGATATTTTTTAGCCTTTTTTCAAATTAATTAAACTAATAATACACGCTATTCATTAAATAATCTAAGAAAATGGACTTACTTTTAAGGATTAACACAAAATTATTGTTTTTTATTCGGTTTTGTGACTCTGTCGCTTTTTACGTGGTTGTTTTTTAAATTTATTCTAAGAGTATAATATTTTATTTAATATGTGTAGCTTTTTCGACAATTAATACATTGGCTGAAAATATATTAGTGGTCGCACGGATTTAAAAAGTAAAAACTCGAATGCTTTTATAGATTTAACTCCATCAAATTGTAGGGACAGTGACAAAGTGGAAGTCTCAAAATCAAAGGCTGTGTTCACATCATTTAAAAGTTTTCCAAATAATACATATTATACTAAGTTAACAAATAACATCAAGTGAAAATTTATACTACTCCTACTTCTCAAATTCGAACTATGCTAAATTATTAACTACTTACTGAAAAAATCGAAGAACAGGGTAGATAAGAAATAAAACAATGATTTTGAATATTCTCATATTTTTATTATTCTCTTAGTTTCTTTATTTTAATTATGTTTATAAATTATTAATTAAATTATAAATGGACTGGTTGGCATCAATTAATAGGAACTCCGTAGTTTATTATCACATAATCTGTAAACTTCAATCAGTAAATTTAAAATTGAAATAAAAAAAACTTATGTTTTATGTAACTGTGATTAATTTGGTCAGTAAGGATTTGCAATATGATCTAAGCTTTATGCATTCCAACCTGTAGTGACTTGCCGGACCGTTATATGTGACCGTAGAATAAGTCACAAAACGGAGGTCACATAATGCTACCCTCTTGTAGTTTTAAATTATTTAAAAATTGCCCATCGTACTTAGCACCATTAACTATTTGATATCAAATACTATACAAACTTTGTAATGTGTTAACAATAAAAATAATCAAAGAAAAATGATTTTTAGTAGTAAAACTTGGTCACATACCTGAGCAAAGAAATTGAAACACAGAACACCTCAACAATGCGTCGGTGCTGGCCACAAATTAATTTGTCAATGAAAGCAAAATGACTTCTCTTGATGAAGAACGATATGTTGTGTTGCCATTAGGAGCCGAATATTTCCTTATTTAGACGATTTTTTGCAAAATATAGCGGTCACAAAACGGAATGTTCCGGTTGGTCCAAATTTTCGATTTTAATTTAGATTAATTTTTAATTAAAAATATGTAAAAGAATCAATTACAGATAATTTTAAGTGATAAACTCGACTTTTAAGAATTCAAATTATATTTACTAAACCACTCGCGACATTAAAACTATTTATTTATCAAAGATTTTCTCACAAGGAAAGAAAATTACAGGTAAATTCGATGGTCTTCAATAGTTTAAATGCTTCGTAAATGTTATATTTAGTAAAGTAACACCAAAACGAACATTTAAATATAATCATAATAATATGTTTTTTTCGCTTAAAATTATATATTCTGCTAGTAGTCAGTCATTACAAAAAAATAAATTGACAAAGTCGAGGGACAAGGCAAAAACCGGGGGTACAATTTTTTTTGAAATTGCTCATTTGTGCCTTTTAAATATCCGTCTTCCATAGTTTTGTTGATGTTGCTAACAATATGTCAAGTTATCTTAAGTATTTATACAGACTCCAACGTTGTCGAATCTCTAATTTTATGATTACACTAGCTGTTGCTCGCGGCTCCGCCCGCGTGGAGGTCTTGTTTGGGAGAAAAAGTATACAATACAAAATACCAATATTAATGCGTTTAACTTAAAAATTACGGATTTTCATACAAACTTTCATTCCCTATTTTACCCCCTTAGGGGCGGAATTTCCAAAAATCCTGAAATATATATTTTTTATTTTTAACTAAAATGCCAAATACTAATTTTCATGAATTTAACTTCAAAAATGACGGATTTTCATACAAACTTTCATCCCCTATTTTACCCCCTTAGGGGTGGTATTTCCAAAAACCCTTCCTTAGTGGATGCCTACGTGATAAAAGGTACCTACTGTCAAAATTTCAAGTCTCTAACCCCAGCCGTTTAGGCTGTGCGTTGATCGATCAGTCAGTCAGTCAGTCAGTCAGTCAGTTTCTTCTTTTATATATACAGATTCTCATTATAATCCATATATAAAAACTCCAATCAACCTCTATTATTTTAAAAATAAATCTCGCATCACCATACTTGAAAATACGATTCTAACTTTTCTTTACGGATATGAGATACTAGAAAAATCCGAAACATTCACCACGAAACAGGAAAATACCTTTATGCATAAACATTCTATAGTCATGGTGTTTGTAATTGGCATAGCAGTTTGGTTATGGGAATCGCCTTACGGCTCGATCGGTCCCGCCCGTGAACGATTGAAATTAACCTGGCACGGACCAGGACTGCCATGGCATTGGCATTGGCACTGGCATTATGAACAACGGCGGTTACTTAACTAACTATATAATTAAATTAATTAATTATTGCTCTGTTACCAAGTTTTTGTATCCAGTGATGTGATATGAAAGTATGGCATTATTTATGTGGATGGTTATAGTAAACCCAGCAAAGAGTACGCAATACCAAAGAGTCTACAAATCTATTCCTTTTAATTTTCTGTGATTGTTAATTTATTGGTACAGATACAGACAACAGATTTAATTTTACATATAGTTACATTCATAACAGACATGTTATAAATCTGGCGTCCATTTACTACTGTACACAGCATTCTAATAACACAGCGTCGTAATTAATTAATTAGTGTACGTGTGCATTTTTATGATTGTAAATAACCAAAGTTAAATTAATAAGGAGGACGATGTCTTAAGTCAAATGAGATTTTACTAAAAATAATTGTTGAAAAATGCTCACTCTTAGCTTGCTTTACCTTATTTATATTAAGGTGGTTTTCCTATACTTCTTGTTTTTCCTTGCTATGTGAACGAACATTCGGTATCTAGTAAATACAATTTTTGTCTTATTTACATAGTATTGTACGGATGTGTTATTGTGTTGATAGAACTTACCATAACTATAATATCACTAACTACTAAGTACACTGCGATTAATATTTATTGTGTATACATCGCTATTTGATTTAAGAAATTGGTCGAAGCAACTATATCAATATCATCAACACATATTTCATAATATATTTATACTATTTTAAAAATCAATATCAGATTAAAGTATGTAGGATATGCTTTTATCTCATAAAATACATTGCTATGTAGATGAATGAGTAATGTCATTAGTTCATCCGTATAAATTGTTTACATTTATCGCTGGTCATATATAATTTAGAACAAATTACACAGTGGTCAAGAAGGCAATGAGTAGGCACCATTGGCAGACCGGCTAGGCTGGCTGGAGAAAGCCGTCGGCAACTCGCTGCACCTTTTATATTATAATGTCGATTTTCCTGTTCATTCTGATTTATAGCCTTTGTTTCTTCCTGGATCAGGTGGGATCTGAGTGCAAATTACATGAGGAAAATTAAGCTATTATTATAACAAAATTTGTTCGTATTAAGATTGTATATTAGTGTTATGACTTTATATTGAATGGAGTAAGCAGAGGAATTAATTCGTCTGTTAATTTCACTTAAAAAAACTGAAATGTTGCATGCAAATTACAAATATTTTACATAAACACAGCCTCAGTGGGGGGCGAGTAGCCGATTGTAAAGCGAGAGGCCGTAGGTTCGATATCCGAACCGAGACAAATGTTTGCGTGACAGACAGATATTTATTTCGAGTCTGGGTGTCGTGGGACCGTAGTCCCTCGTAGTTCTTGATACCCAGGATACAAGTTTGAACTAGTTTGGGGTCAGAAATATGTGTGTGACTGTTGGGTGTATTTATTTATTATATTTTATTATAACAGAATTACTTTACTGATTTTAGTTACTGTACTACTATGTTTAAACGTCTTTTATTTTTCAGCTGTAAATTGAGTTGTGTTTTTGCGACATGACAAACTATTATAGTCATAAAAACTTTCATTGAAAACCGAGGTGTATGCATTTTTTTCAACGTTTATTATGATGTGTGGTACCCGACGTATGTGGAATGCGTAATACGACCACGTCACCAACGCCCCATGTCCATTCCACGGCGTATCCCCTCGGCTACGGCGCAAGCAAAAAATGTTGCCTGCATTCGAAATTACCATCGGTTCCCACTGACTCATAGTCGAGATATCAATTAAAATGCTTCTTGCCGTATTGTTTTTGATCATAAAGCCAACATACTTCATGAGTGTTTGAGATTGTTTTCCCTGTATGTATTACGCATCGAGATTGACATTTAGTTTATTATGCGGGTAAACGTTTAATTTGCACGTTGTAATGTATCATGGTAGTTGCTGTTATCTCTAT
Organism: Laothoe populi; assembly: GCA_905220505.1. Taxonomy (NCBI): domain Eukaryota; kingdom Metazoa; phylum Arthropoda; class Insecta; order Lepidoptera; family Sphingidae; genus Laothoe; species Laothoe populi. Next base: position 15,575,055 of record HG992159.1, read on the forward strand.
GTGTATAAGTTGAATAATAAATCTTTACTAGAGGAAAATTATTTGTGTTCCTTTCCCTTGAAAATTTGTAATCAATTATTGATGATAATTAATTAGTTTATTATCACGAGGGGTGGCTACCTACTAATATATACTTCATCGTAGTTCAAGCTTCTGTTTTAAAAAACTTTTGACACTGTTGTTATTTACTCTATATACCGTATTTTTTCCGTGTTGGTGGATTTTGAAAGTAAACATTAGGTACTTTACGTAGCACTGTAGGTAATATGATATTCAAATATAGTTATTATTTATCAAATTACAGGATAAATGTGTTTTGCCAATTCGTACGGATTTGTCCATTTTGTAAGTTTTTGATAAAATTTGTTGTTGCGGAAAATATTATTGCTATTATGATCACTTTATGACACTTTAATTTCTGTATTGTTTTCATATAAACATAATATTACTCATATATTCGTGTATATATGTTAAAGAAATGATATGAACCGTGTTGGACTCTAGAAATGTTGAATATATCCATAATTTTATATTAACACAGCAAAAAAATAAGGTCACAATTTTTGAATAGAAAAATATAGTTTTAGGTGAGTTAAGAAACCCAAATCATTCTATTGGCTTAGCAAATTTTTGATAACCTTCGTGGAATACAGGCGAGTACCTGATTGTGAAACATCTAATGGACTCGATCCCCGTACTGAGACAAAGGTTTGTGTCAACCACGAATATTTTTTTATGAGCAGAAGGGCCTCCTTATGGTAAGTAGTCACCGCCGCCCATAGACTTCTGGAATGCCAGGGCACAGCAAAGCCGCTGCCTAGTGCCTACCGTTGAAGGACTATTAGTATCAATTCTGGTTGTTGCTCGACCGTATTCTCTTGTAGTTTTTGACACTCACATCAAGTTTGATCTAGTGTGGGGTCAGGCTATGTGTGAGACTTTTGGTTGTTTTATTATTGCTAATTAGGCTGTTGTTAACGTATTATTTGTAATAGATCTTGGTGACAGCTAAAACTTAACATATTACCTATTACTTTATCAAAAATGTTTATTGAACAATAGTTTTAATTTGCATTTCAAATCCCTTAGTACTAAACTGCAGATTTATTCTAAAATTTATCAAAATCAAATCATTTATGTAGTAAACTAGGCCATTAGGGGCACTTTTTAAAGGTCAGGATTAAGTTTATCTACCGGTGCTTCGGAAATGCTCACTGGTCTGAGAAGAAGCAAACCAAATATGTAGATAAAAAAATATTAGGTCAATAATTGGTTTCATATGTCTCTATGTTCAGTAGGAAATTACTATATGCTCGTATATTATAACAACCGATAAAACCAGATTGATGCTAGTGTTAAAACTTGAGAGATGGGACTTGAGTATGATATGAATATGTGATTGATTTCCGATCGCTCGCGAACATTCATGGTCTGTTTTGTAAATATTTGATTCTACTATTGTACTATCCACTATTGTATCCCATGACGGTGTCAAAACGTCAATGTGATCCTTATCCCTTGTTGTCAAGGTTAGTAATTAATTAATGCAATAGAATCAGAATTAATTAAGGCCATTCTTTTGTGTTGACGAAGATAGTGGCGACCTTTTGAGTAATTAGGTCAGTGGGTATAATTGAAGGAAGTGTCTCTTTTGTGGATGTAAATTCTAATACTACTTTTTTTTTTTTTACCTAAATAGGCTTGCGTTTGACCACTATCTCGCCTGATGGTAAGTGATGATGTGGTCTACGGTGGAGCACGCTTGCCTAGAAGATACCTATTCACTCTTGACTTAAAGATACCCAGATTATAATTTTCGGGAAATATAGACTCCGGCAAAGAGTTCCACTCTCTAGCGGTGCGCATGATAAATGTACTAGCAAAACGCTTCGTGCGTGCTGGTGGAATATCAACCATGTATCGATGACGCTTCGCCGAGTCTCTTGTCGGCCGATGATAGAAAGGGGTTGGGGGAATTAAATTGTGTAATTCCAAGGCACACTCGCCGAAATGTATCCGGTAGAAAACCGATAAACTAGCAACTTTTCGTCTGTGTTCAAGGCTTTGCAGCCTTGCCTCGACTATGGAATCGTTGCCTATGAGCCTCTTGGCGCGTCTTTCGATGGCCTCCAACGCCTCAAGCTGGTACTTGGCCGATCCATCCCAAAGATGAGAGCAGTACTCCATGCACGACCGGACTTGGGCTTGATACAGATCGAGCAGCTGTCCCGGCGTGAAGTACCGTCTCACCTTCGCAAGGATAGCCAGCTTCTTGGCAGCCAATTGAGCTTTATGCTCAATATAGGAGCCAAAACTGAGAGTTGGAGACAAAGTTACGCCCAGAATCTCTAGGTGGTCAGTTATCGGTACGGACACATCTCTGAAAGTAGGAGTCAGTTGGAAGGGACTCCGTTTAGCAGAGAATAGACAAGCCTGGGTCTTAGTGGCATTAAACTTGACCAGGTTGGCATCGCCCCAATCGGAGACTGCCTTTAAGGACAAGTTCAAGCGTTCTACCAAGGCCTCCCTGAGGGACTGGACTTGGACTCCACTGGTTCGTGCATTAGATATGTTACTTTCTACCACTGTGCTGTCGTCTGCGTACCAAAAAGTACCGGGCTTAAGCAGATCATTGATATGCAGCAGGAATAGAGTCGCAGAAAGTACCGACCCCTGAGGTACCCCGGCATTGATAGCCAATAGATCGGAGGAGCAGCCATCAATGACCACTCGAATCAATCGTTCCCTCAAGAAGTCCGATATCCATGCACACAATCCAGTGGGCAAGCCATATGAAGGAAGCTTGCTTAAGAGGCTATCGTGCCACACTCTGTCGAAGGCCTTCGAGATGTCGAGTGAAACGGCAAGCGCTTCCCCATGCCTCTCGACAGCCTCGCTCCAGATGTGAGTGGCATACGCTAGAAGGTCTCCAGTTGACCGGTTTCGGCGAAATCCGTATTGTCGGTCACTTAGGAGGTCATTCGCTTCTAGGTATGCCATGAGTCTGCCATTCAGTACACGTTCCATACTTTTGCAAAGTATGGACGTAACCGAGATGGGCCTATAGTTGGCAGGCTCAGCACGACTACCTTTTTTGGGCACGGGTTGCACGTTAGCTTGCTTCCAGGCTTTAGGCACTTGCCCAGTGACCAGAGAGAGACGAAACAGGCGAGTCAGAATAGGAGAGAGCTCAGGCGCACAAGTTTTCAGTACAATTGCTGGAATCCCATCTGGGCCATTGGCTTTATTCACGTCCAGATTACGCAGCGTTCTTCTTACCTCAGTCTGACGAATGCGAATTTCCGACATATGTGTCTCGCAAACTGGTAGACTAGGAGGGACTTCGCCAGCAGTGTCTAAACGCGAAGATTCAGCAAAAAGAGAAGCAAACAAGTTTGCTTTCTCTTCAGCAGAGTGAGCCAAAGACCCGTCGGGTCTCAGCAGTGGAGGAAGTGAGGGGCGACGGAAGTTCGATTCAACTGATTTTGCCAGGGACCAAAACGCTTTACTGCCCGCTGGGTATGAAGCTAGTTTCTTCCCAATTTGGCTTATGTGGTCAAATCGAGCTTGCCGTAGAGTCTTCTTGCAGGATTTGGCAGCCCTGTTAAATGCTCTCTTCTTTAAGCGCAAGTCCTTTGTTTTGCGGTTTCGAGCATCAACCCATGCCAGGTATGCCGCATGCTTCCGCGCTTCAGCGCGTCCGCACTCAGCCCCGAACCATGGGCGAGTCCCGCCTGACGTTGCTACGTCAGAGAATGGAATGTAGTACTCCATACCCTGACGCAGCACATCCGTCACAGCATCCGCGCAAGCTGAAGGGTCTTCAGAAGAGAAGCAAGTGGGGCGCCAAGGATAAGATGCAAAGAAAGCTCGCATCTCATCCCAATCTGCTGACTTGTATCGCCACACCCGCCGGGTGCCTCTAGGGCTGGAATCGGGCGGTGAGTAGACAGATACAGATTTCACCAGACAATGGTCGGAGCTACCCAAGGGTGATGAAACCGACACTGAGTAGTGGTCTGGATCAGTTGTCAACAGAAGGTCCAAGCAATTGGCTGTGTGCGTGTCAACATCCGGGACCCTTGTTGCCACCTGGACCAACTGAGTGAGATTTAGCGTCAGCGCTAGCTTCCGCGTTTCTCTCCCAGCATGGTCGGTGCACTGGTATGGGAAAAGCCACTCTTGGTGGTGGGCATTAAAATCCCCCAGTAGCACTAGTTGTGCACAAGGGTACCGCCTTTGTGCCGCATCCGCCGCCTCACTAAGGTATTCTGTGAGCCTAGTCGTCTCCTGATCTCCGCTGTGCGACCGGTATACACAGGAATAAAGAATTTTCTCAATTCCTGTATCCACCAGTACCCAAATAACAGAGAATCTGGGATCTTCAAGATTACAGAGACGCCGACAACAGATGTCATCACGGGCGTACAAGCACACACCCGCATGTGGCTTAAAATTGTGCTCCAGAGTAAACCCTGGGTAAGAAAGGTACGCCACGTCAGACGGACATCTTATCTGCGTCTCTGAGAGGAATAAGAGAGCGGGTCTTTCAGTCTCCAGGTGGTGATGGACCGCGACGAGATTTGAGTGCAATCCTCGGATGTTGGTAAGGTGCACTTTTAGTGAGAGGGAGTGCTGCCGCTGTGGAAACATTCTCTTATTCTTAGTAGTTTCATGTTTTTTGGAGGAGCGAATGAAGGTAGGAAGACGGTAGTGGAACGAGACTTAATGCTGTTAACCTTCAGACACAAGATGAAATACCACACAGAAGGGGGACTAGTCTGTAGACTGCGGGGACGCCCGAGCCCCCCCGGGATGTCCATCGGGCCCTCTCATCCGGTCGCCGACCGGCACGATGGCGCATCCCGGGATTTTTCGTCAGTTGGCGGGGCAGCCTTTCGTGTGTGGCTAGCACACTACTTGGGCCCCCAACTACCTGCGGTCGGCCAGCGGTGCACCGTGCCTCGGATCCCGCTACCCTCCACGACTAGTCTCCCAATGCGGCGTTATCAAATTGCGTCAGATTAGCCCAACTGCATTCAGCAACTATTCCGACCCGTCTCCCTAAATGGCATCACCGAACATCGCGCCGGAACACGGCAAGCCGTTTGCCGGCACGGCTTTGTCCGGTGGGTGGTCACTAGCCACGGCCGAAGCCTACCACCAGTAAGATGTGTCACTCATTTAGCACTACCCAGGGGTCACGTGTAGGGGAACTAGAGTAAAGCCTACGGACGCGAGTGACAATAACCCCCAAAATACTTTAGTGCCTGGCGTTGTATTATTATATCCTTTGTCACTATAAGTGTAAGTCATCTAATTTATTAATGTTTTGTTATATTATGTCTATGGCGAAGCTGTGTACACCTGTGTGTAGCACATATATCTGAAACTGTGCCTTTTTATTGTTCATTGTAATTATGTAATGATGTTAGTGTCCTTTACATATAAATAAACTCAATTTTATTTTCATATCAATGACTTACTAGTTGCCTATTCTATAGACAGAAGGCGAGTAGCTGAATGTAGTGAAAGGTCGTGGGTTCGAACCCCGCACTGATACAATGTTTGTGAGATCCATAAATATTTTTCTCGGGTTTGAGTGTTTTGAGACCTTAGTTTTTGATACCCACCACACAGGTTTGACTTGGTGTGTGGTTGGGACTATGTGTCGCACTGTTGGGTGTATTTTTTGTTTATTTAATTTGTGATTCATATTTTTACACAATGTAAAAACTATATAAAATAACTATGAATAGATAATCAGTTTATTCAAACACCATCTAAAACTAATCAGTGTCAAACATGTTTGAACATCTACAAGTAAGTTATTTACTAATAGTCGTAAACAGTACCAAATTTTGTACGGCGTTCCAGGAAAACGCTTTCTCTTCCTCGGTCGGCGTTGCTCAAAGCTTGCTTAATGTCACCTCGGCTCGGTTTGTACTTGTTCCTTTATTTTATACGCAACGGTACTGAGCAGGTACAATTTGATTGATGACGCCTGACTGAGCAGTAACTTCTTTATAATTTGCTCGGAATTTGCAGCTTTCATGTGCGTGAATCGATGATTTGGTTATGGGGTATTTTGGTTTTTACGTTGGTTTACAATGTATACGTATATATTTACTTGTTTAATTATATGTCTTAAGGTTGAAGACAAAAAGAAAAAATTTCTAGTAACATGCCGTTTTTAGGGTTTTATATCCAAAGGGTGGGTGGGATATTGCTACTTCGCCACCGTCTGTGTATTCTACTTTAAAACGGCTCTATCTGTTTAATGGTAATAGGCAAGTTATAAAACAAGTTTTTTTTAAATATATTTATTTGGTCTTGTTGCAACTGTAATGTATAAAAAGTATCGGAACTCGGAATGACTAATGGTAAGTGATGATGTGGTCTACGGTGGAGCACGCTTGCCTCGAAGATACCTATTCACTCTTGACCTAAAGATACCCAGGTTATAATTTTTGGGAAATTTAGACTCCGGCATTGACATTTCTTATTAGTTAGTTAGTACCTTCACGTGTTACAAATAACATAATATTGCCAAAAGAGGGTTATTATTATGGGCCGACCGTATAAAAGTAGCTTAATGTTGTTTTTATAAACGCTTTTTATAAAGTAAATTACACCAATAGAAACCTAGAAAGTTGATTACCATCCGCTACGACGGTGATGTGCCGGTGTTCATGGGTAAGCAGGTTATTGGTAATTTTCTCACGGCGTGTGTCTTTCGCTTACGTATTTTTTCTTCGTAAACCACGGACAAAGTTATACGAAGTGTTTTTATATCCAATACAGGTGTTTTATTGGCGAATCTAATTGGTTATTCGATATCAAAGAGGAAAACGATTGTCATCGTTTTGTTTTGTACTGAAAATCGGGAAGTGGGATTGTTACGAAAGTCATACCGACGGTGAAGTACCAATAGCTCCTAAATATCTAAGTCAATAATTTACACAAACTGGAAAAAACTGTTATTTTCTAGGCAAGTTGAAAATTAGTTAATATTTTTATTTATTTAGATTTGTTATTAGATTCATTCATGTTGTTACAACTAAAAAATCATATATGGGAATCTCGCCGACTGTAAAACAATATAAAAGTGAATTTTAAATATTTAAAATATTAGTTAGGAGGTATTGGTACTTCACCGTCGATAAGTTCCTAGATGTACCTTAATAAATGATCATCTTACTACATAATTCAATCTATAATTATTATATTAACTAAATAAAAAAAAAGTGTGGTTCTCTTTTTGCTACTTTAGAAATGAAAACGGCGTGTACATTAGAGGCGTTATGCGATATTTGGACGGGTAAAAAACTTATGACTTCATATCACCGATATGCTAATGTCAACAGAATAATTGTAGCTATTTTATGTATGTTACAGTTGTTGCTCGGAGTGCCGATAGATGTGGAAACCAGGCTAATGTTAATGATTTAATTTACAAATTATGAAATGTTCATATTTTATAACTACAATTAATTTGAAAATTCACTGTTATTTCATAGTTTAAGCTTTCTTTTCTGTCCCCAATTCTTGTCAATATTTTTTGATCAAAATTGGTTACCTTAGATTAGATTATAGTTCCTTAAGATGTGAGAAACTGCGGATTACTCAGTAACTATACTATAACTGTGACTATTTCCTCTGAACTGCATTAACGCACCTGGTTTATTGCTTTTGAATGGCTTAAGTACAGCGTCTTATCTCACCGGCTACAGATAAATAAGCCATAACCTTTACGTATTTATTAAAGTAAAGAAACATTTTTATAGCCTTAAAAACGTTTACATACACATCCTCTGACGACCGGCGATCATGATACTGTTTTACAGTCTACATTTTCATTAAATGACTGCCTCGGTGGCGCAGTTGTAATTGCGCATGCGTTACGATTGCTGTGCTGAGGTCTCGGGTTCGATCCCCGGCTCGGGTAAAGTGATATTGGGTGTTTCTACCTAGAAATACTCAGTATTAACCCGGAGTCTGGAATGGTGCCCGGTGTGGCGATAGGCTCGCCCCCTGTCACATTATGGGACCGAAATTCGGCGAAAAGTGGGTGTACTGGTTACACCTCTGCCTACCCCTTCGGGGATTACAGGCGTGAGTGTATATGTATACGTATATATGTATTTTCATTAAAACATCCTGATTGTGGCTTGTTGGCCGCCATAATGGGCCTGGAAAAATTAATGGGTTATCTTGAATTTATATTTGACATAAATATATTTATCCGCGTCTTGTAAGTATTTACAATTTTCATAATATTTAGATTAATTGTTTATAATAACATTGTAAGAAGTTACTAACATGTGAATTGAAGTTATTCTTTTTAGTAAATAATAGGTATTAACTACTCATAAGTACGATTTGGTTTTGTTTAATATGGGAAATGTGGGGGGGATATTGAAATGAGAGTGGTGGCAGGTAATAAAGTGAATAATGGCTATAATGAACAGCCAGGCGGTGGCTCAAAAGACGCGAATGGCTGTTCACAATGGTGTGCTGGTACCTACACTTATGTATAGAAGTGAATGTTCGGTGCGGCAAGAAGTATGAAAATCGAGTAAATGCTGTGTAGATGCGTTCCCTACGGAGTATGTGTGGTATGTAGTTACCCTTACTGATTGGATGAGGAATAGTGTGTTAAGAGATCGTTGTGAGTTGAAGAATGATGTGGTGACTAAGATAAAAGAGGTATGCTGCGATGGTTTGGACGTATGGAGAGGATGGATGAACGGCCATTTAAAAAAATATTTATTGTGCGAATGTGACTGGGAGGGTTGGTAGGGCGCCCGAGGAGAACGTATGCCGATCGAATAAATGGGGACCTAAAAGGGCAAATCTTGAGAACATACGTCCAATCGTCGAAAACGTGTGATAAGATGAAAGAATGTGGAATCGGCGAAAAAAGTGTGCCAAGATCGTTGCTTGTGAAGCTCAAGTCTCCGCCTACCCCCATGGGGGTACGGGCGTGAGTGTACATGTATAATGTATTTATAAATTCAGCCCTGTAATAATTATAGATACTATCATATTTCTGGCCAAATCAGTTATACTATCATGCGAGGTAGTACTTGGTAAACTTTACATACTTAGAAATTATTTTACTATTTATAACAAGATTAAACCGTTGACATAAGAAAACCCATCAATTTTCTTGTATTTTATATTACAATAGTATAAACAAGATTCATATTGGCATTACTATTGTATTATATTTAGGTATCAATTTACAATTTAGTCGATGACGCGTGTCTATGAGCGCGATGCAATGCGCGAATCTTTTAAAACCCTGTTTAGGGTTGCCACTTGCTGTTTGAGTTTAGATAAATGATTTAAGAATTCTGTAAAATAATAAAGTATAGATTACCTGTGTTATTTCTTTGCAGGAACTTAAATGATGACTGGTAATCTATTTTTGGATATAATCGGAATTTCTCTCATTTGAAAGCGACATGTCCAAACTAGGTATTGTAATAAACAAATATGCTTTATCACTAAAACAATCCTTTTAATATATAATTTATTTTCCGTAGCTCTTAAGGAAGGATGTTCTACTCAGCTTTGTCACAGTGTAATAAAAAAAACTTTTTTATTCATAAAAAGTACACCGGAAAAAACAAATTATGCGTCCCTATAAAATTTGAGGGTTGCCCGCTATTTTTCTGAGATCCCATCATCAGATCCTGACTTGGTGCCAATGGGACCACCTCGGAAGTATATTCTTTTAAACAAAAAAAGAATTTCTAAAATAGGTCCAGGCGTCTTCGGTAACATACATAACAAAAAGATTCCGACAAATTGAGAACCTCCTTCTTTTTTTGAATTCTGTTAAAAATTAATAACATTTAATTTGAATAATAAAGAAGGTCTGTACCGACGACCCGCACTCGGACCGCACACCATGCTCGCTCGCGCGACTTTACCACGGTAATGTTATCTCATTACCGTGACTCTACTGGGCACACTCCAACTCGCTTTGTGCTTACTGTTTAACTTGAGTCTTATGATTTATTAGTGAATCTCATATTACATCGTCTCGTTTTCGTCATACCCAGACTGGCATATGGACCAAGTAGTAAGGCAAATTCGCATCATCCCAGCATCTGCATATAGTGCGCCGCGCTGTTTGTTTGTGGACAGTCGCTGTCGTGTCATTGGAACTCGCCCTAGACTCTGCATTTATAAATAGAAAAGCGTTAAAAAAAAGTAAAAATAAAATTACATACATATACACTCACGCCTGTAATCCACGAAGGGGTAGGCAGAAGTGTAACCGGTATATTAACTTTTCGCCGAATTTCGGTTCCATAATGTTATAGGGGGCGAGCCTATCGCCATACCGATTACCGGGCACAGACTCCAGACTCCGGGCTCATACTGAGAATTTCAAGATAGAAAAACCCAATATCACTTTACCCGACCCGGGAATCGAACCCGAGACCTCAGCACAGCCGTCGTAACGCATGCGCAATTACAACTGCGCCACCAAGGCAATCCAATTGTTAAAAACAAAGCAGACTTATCGCATTTTAAATTACTGTCACTAATGCGTTTGGTAACCCTGTGCAACGTCGGGCGTAGATGGATATGTTGCCAAGTCACAACTAGCAATCACGGCATTTCTGCTATGTGGGTCAGGTACTTCATAAGAGACAATAATTTTATGTAAACAAAGACATCATCTATCATTTATTATAATACATTACACAGTTCATAATAAATGGACATCAAAATTACAATACATTAATAGTCAAAATATGACGTGGAATTTAGATACTTCTTTCTATTTTTACGAATAAAATGATATACATATTATTTTGATAAAGCATTAATTATTTAATAATATTTGTTCAACTTGTGTTGAGATTGAAAGCAAGACAGTAATGTCGTAACGTTTGAAATGAAAGTTGAAATGGCGAAATTGCAAAGCAAATGTCGAGCGAGTCGCTACAGGGCGGCGCGACTCTTTAACAGAATCCTTCGTGTAACAGTCAATTAGGAAAGACTGTGGTGTGGCATGAAGCCAAACCATTTAATTCTTTATTTTACTAAATGCATTTTTGTATCTCTATTAGAGTCTATTAGTAAAACTAAATTCCATTGTCACATTCCATATCACTATTTTGTAATTGACACCACCAATATTCGTAATACTGGTTAGAAGCATTGTAATACCTAACAAATGTTTACCTATATGGCTTTTACACGCAGCTGGTACCGCTATTTGCTCCTCTTCCGAGGATCATAACGTGATCTTGGATATTCTATAAACTTATTTAATAAATGGGCTATAAAATGCAAAAATATTTCTTCAAATCTAACTGGTGCTTTCAGATATTAACGCGGTCAAATGTCTTCAGGTTCATATTACTGGTATAGATTATAGTTTATATTATTGTATGATTACATTTTGCATTTTGCAATCTTAACAGGATTTTTACTCTAAACTGCTCTCTCTATATTTAGTCCACGGCCACGTATCTTTTTAAATCGTTATTTTATGTAACCCCAACTTAAGATAATTATAACTAATGTAAAATTATTGAAAATACATATATAATATTGGTAAGTAATAAGTACCTATATATTCAAATCAATTGATCATTGGACACATTTATTGACAAATTATCTCATTTACGTGTGATGAAATTAAACAATCCAAGTATACAAGTAGCCAATAGTTTTATTCTGGGTTCCACGCTCTTTGTTTTTATTTGTCAATCGATCGAAAGTTCTCTAACGAATCATCCTTCAATCTCCCACAAACGGTCTAACATCGACTATCTATCAATCGATCAACAAATCTTACATTAATTCTTATTTAATATACTAGTAATTTTCCAATTTATTTCACATGTCGACATAATTTGAAAGAAGATCTTATTTTTATTTTTCGTTGAACAACCACAATCAAATTCATAACCAAAAAGATTGTACATCTTTAAAAATATGCATTGTTAAATATACTGAAAATTACATTACTTTACTAAAAAAATACAGAATCATTAAATACGGAACCCTACTGGCTTATATGTGGAACCCATGAGTTTCGCGGAATCTATTGTAGTCACTGCTCTATAGCTGTCCTTGAAAAATTAAATAAAGAATACGTTTGTTGTTCTTAAACGTTTAAGATTAGCTGTTATCTAAACGTTGTCCTACATAGAATGAGGCTCGAATGTAGAACACACCGTTCTTGGAAACCGTTACTTTTCTCCTGTACCTCAGACTTTGTTGCTTTCCGCTTTTGTCCACTATGTTGTGTTTTATTTCTTAAGTGAAAACTTCTTTAGGCACGTTGGGCTCTGTTGGGATGGGGAAAAAGCACTGAACTCGAGTGACCCTCGCTCAGATTATTTTACTTTTGACATAAGCACTCCTATGAAGTTCTATAATTATTGACAAGCAATCATAAACAAAAAGTTACTATTTCATGGACGCTGTTCCAAAAAAGAACACAGTTATTCCAAAGTAAGTTTTCACTTCTGTAGGTAGTCCCCATGACCGCTTATATTTTTTAGTAGTAATTGCTTACGATTTCGTCGACTTTGATGCGTTTATCTTGTTCAATTATACAACGTGGTAAGTATGTAATTAAAATAGGTAGTACAAATTGTTATCGCCATGATCATATTAAGTCCCATCTTTTCTTTCTCTTCTTTTAAGGCTTAATGCTACTACAAATATAGCATAACTTTCTTTTGCTGATAGTTACTTTAATAAAGGCTAAAACCAATTTACTTAAATAATTTCCCATTAATAATAACATAAATTATTTTCATCATAATTATAGCCAATTATACAAACAAAATACATGCTGTTATGAAGTAAAAATTAGTTATACTTTCAAAATTCAAGTTTTTTTATTATATCCTGGCACGGAAAATTTATCACACTACACCTGATGGTAAGCCCAGTGCCGTCTAGTTAGAGTATTAAGTAGCGAGAGATAATGTTTCCCTCGCTACTCAACACAATCATGCCAGCCTGCTGTGTAGTTTCTTCACACTACACTTTATGAATGTTCATACATGTCATGGTGCTAGCATCTGTGAACGTCGATATTGAGATATTCACAAACTTTCTTTGTTACTTTGTTTATTGAAAGTAACGATGACAGCACGAATTTCATTATATTAGTCTTCTATTAAAAACATAATTGATATGCGGTTGCCAGTCGAATACTATCCTACTTAAATATTTGAGTTTGTGTTAAGCATTTCAAACTTTAAAATATTAAGGTTTGTTACGAAATAAGTAGTCGTATATATTCAGTTAAGTAGTATTTCAGTGTTTTAAATTATTGTTATTAGATGAGTTATATCAAAGACCGAACGTACTGATGCAAAGCTCTATGTCGGTTAGGATGATAAGCCTACTGATGAGGAAAATAGCATAATCTAGTCTAGATCGAAATGATAATAATCTAAATGACTTTCTCGGTGGCGCAGTTGTAATTGTGCATGCGTTACGACTGCTGTGCTGAGGTCTCGGGTTCGACCCCCGGGAATCTGTGCCCGGTATGGCGATAGGCTCGCCCCTATCACATTATGGGACCAAAATTCGGCGAAATTGGGTTTTCTGGTTACACCTACACCTCTGCCTGCCCCTTCGGGGATTACAGGTGTGAATGTATATTTATCTAAATGATAATACATACTTTCTAAAACAGATTGCTTATTTTTTATGTCAAATAATATTCTTTTTTACTAAGAAATAAAGTAAAAACAATATTATATTCGGTAATATTATCAATCATATACCGATGAGCCGGATGGATGCTCAATACAATAAGAGCGAGAGTTAGTGTCATTGAACCTATGTTTGTTAGCGGTTCACCCTAGGGTCCTGTTCTAGGGCCATCGACATGCGAACCTTTTGTTTACTAACTTTTTGCGCACCATACAGCGGTTGGTTTTGACATGGTAATAAATTCATTTAGAATTCTTCAGAAATAGCATTATAAGTATTTAAGATAAAACATTTCAGGCCGGCACGATTGTGTTGAGTAGCGAGGGATAGATTGTCTCTCGCTACTTGATACTTTAACTGGACGGCAATGCACTTACCATCAGGTGCAGTGTGGTCACATTGCCTGCCAAGATAAAAAAAAACTAAAACTTGTATATATAGGCTGTAAAGATCTAGATGCAAGAGTACCTAATGTTTATAACTCGTTATATTTCGTTAAGGATATATAAAATAAACCAAATATAAATGAGTCTAAAGTATTCTGTTAGTCCTATAGCTTCAATAAAATACAACCATTCATCAACAAGATAATAATTATTAAAATGATGTCCACGAGTTCCCTGTGGTCGTTATTGAGATTTATTTAATGGAATTAACATGGCAGTCGTGTTGCCAGAGATACGGTATTCATAGCCATAAACTAACGGTGACTATGCGACACGACAGCAATCATGATTCGCTACAAGTTTCATCAACCATTGTCAAATTAAATTAAATAACATTAATGTTTTTTTTATGTTGCTAGGGAAAATGTTGGCGGCAACTTTTAACATCAAAAGTTAATTTAAGTTTTTTTGGTTTTAATAGTTGATTATAGTGAAAAGTTTGACTAATTTTGCAAGTTTTAATGTCTAATGGCATAATACAATACATAGAATAAATAAATAGGTACACCTACACATAGTCCTGACCCCACACCAGGTACAACCTGTATGGTGGGTATCAAGAACTACGAGGGACTACGGTCCTACAACACCCAAATCCGTAGCGAATCTGTTTGTCATACAAACATTTGACTCGATGTGGGAATCGAACCCACATCCTCTCATATATATAGACATAGAAAATATTCATTATCACATAACGCAGAAGTGTTTAATCTTTCTCAATCTCTTTGTCAATAAACTACATTTCAAACAAATGTACACTGCACCTGATGGTAACCGTAGTGTCGTCAAGTTAGAGTATCAAGTACCGAGAGACAATCTATCCCTCGCTACTCAACACAATCATGCCGGCCTGCTGTGTTTTTTCACATTACGCCTAAAGGAATGAGCCACTAAAGCGGGATTTTCACCATGTATGTGTGTGGTCGCAATTTAGATTCGTACACATATATGTCAGGTACCTTATTACCTAATTCTAATCCACATGAAACTATTAAACGCAAGTTGACTCACCTAATGGATTTTAAATTAATGTGAGTAACATCTGGGAATGTTTCTCTGAGTGAAACGCTAATATATTATTCTTTGTTATTTTTAACACGTATTGAGCATTGAAAACGTCTGGCTAAAGATATTTTTTTCTTAGAGCAGTAACATGTTTATTATTTTTATTTATCGACTTACTTGTTTTTTTATAAATAGTTTGTGATATAAAACGTGTTTTATTTCTTGATAATCTCCATTTTAAACGCCACAACAAAATTTAACAACCATATCTTGGAAGTCGGTATCATAGTAGACGCACTGTAGAATCGGTTGTTTTTCCTTGTACATGTAATGAAACAGCCAATAGACTTATTTGTATTGACTATCGACAGATCTATGTGATTATTGAGGGCATCGATTCAACCAATCGTCCATGCAGCAGTGAAGCATACCGAAAATAATTCTGAAGCAAATCATTCAAAAATAGATCCAGATCATGGATGCCATTGGATTAATTAAAATTATACTATAAAGCAATTTCAATTTTACCAAATTGCTACTAATACTGCATATAACAATTAATTCGCTCAAAGCTAATATCGTGTTGAACAATATTCGTCTTGGTTAGTAAAAAGTGTTATTGAAGTTTTTGCCCAATTCGTCGGTACGTCATTGTGCTTGCTAAGCTATTCGAAATATTTCCGGCTGACAGTGGAAGGCTAAGTGCCTGCGTATGCTCCACACATAACGATTCGTGCGAAGTATGTTACTTAGGTGTTAAGTGTTTTATTGCGTTTCAAATGTTTGCTTTGTTTATGTTTTCAAATGAAAAAACTGTGACGAATATTTGTATACTAAATTGCATCTATTTTTTTTACTAAATGTAAGGAACAATCCAAACGTATTTGTTTATTGGTTTTGGATTTACATATTTAGTTCCTGATTGCTCCTTTTTAATCCTGGTTCGCAAATGACTACTCTATACTTGTTCTTAAGTGCAGTGTAGTCTAAATATAATATTAAGCGCATTGATAAAGTTTATAGTAAGAAACATAAGTCAATGTTAATCATATCTTTTGTGGTTTTGATAGTCGGAACTAACAACCACACTCAAAACAACTGAATGTTTACACACGAGTATTTTTAAAACACAGCTACCAATTAGATAATAATAATACTAGCCCTGTATTAAACATTGCCCCACTGCTGGGCACGGGCCTCCTCTACTAATGACAGGGGTTAGGCCTTAGTCTACCACGCTGGCCTAGTGCGGGTTGGTAGACTTCACATACCTTTGAAATATTTATGAGAATTCTCGGGTATGCAGGTTTCCTCATGATGTTTTCCGTTACGGTTAAAGCAAGCGATAATTAACATTTAATACACACGTAACTTTAGAAAAGTCAGCTGTATGCCATTTCAATTTAGAACATACGACTTTCGTCTTGACAGTCCGTACCGCAACCGACTAGGCTATCGCTGCTTACCAATTAGATGATGCTCTTCAATAAATCCATAATTTGTCAATCAATTAATATTTATCAATGTCTATTGTTTCAAAAAGACTACCTACATCGTGTGTAGGAGTGAATTGATATTTGAGACGTGTTTCTTATTGCTACATACAAATTATGTACAATGATGTAATGATTAAAAACGTTTAATTGTCTTCTTTAAGAATAAGATAGGTCGCCATATATTATTGTTTTACTGCATGAGTGTAAGAGTTTAAAATAAAGAAATTTGTTTTTTGAAAATGGTTGAGTCCTGCTGTATCGTTTTTTTTATCATGGCACGGCAAAGTGACCACACTGCACCTGAGGGTAAGTGCAGTGCCGTACAGGTATTGAGAATTATGTAGCAAGAGATAAAATAATCTATCCCTCGCTACTCAACACAGTCATGCCGGCCTGCAAACAAAAGTTTTGTCTTCAGCATGAATGGGTCTTGTTGACAGCTTATGTTGTTTTGTATGGCGAGTGATATTCCTATAGGCCTAATTCCGCAAATATTCCGCCCATATGCCCATCTTTCATGTAAGGCCGGCAATGCACCCATGGTGCTTCTGGTATTGTCAGTGTTTACTATAATATTGACCATCAAGTGAGTGAGTAGCTCATTTGCTGGCACTAAATGGTTTCAGAATGTTTAGTAAACTAAATGTAGTATTTTTTTTTACCTAAATAGAATTGCGTTTGACCACTATCTCGCCTGATGGTAAGTGATGATGTGGTCTACGGTGGAGCACGGTTGCCTAGAAGATACCTAATCACTCTTGACTTAAAGATACCCAGGTTATCATTTTCGGGAAATATAGACTCCGGCAAAGAGTTCCACTCTCTAGCGGTGCGCATGATAAATGTACTAGCAAAAAACATACAAGTATATTAGCTTCGTGGCCTGATTAAGTAGTTGAAAGACGTTACAGCTATTAATTGGCCATTTAATAAGTATCCCAAGTGCTT
The DNA here is from genome assembly GCA_905220505.1 of Laothoe populi. Taxonomy (NCBI): domain Eukaryota; kingdom Metazoa; phylum Arthropoda; class Insecta; order Lepidoptera; family Sphingidae; genus Laothoe; species Laothoe populi. Next base: position 15,592,663 of record HG992159.1, read on the forward strand.
GATATATCATCGTGGGAACAATTACGTTAGTCTTCTTTAAAATAATGGTGTTAACCACTTCGTATATACATTATGAATTTCTGTCTTAACAGAAATGATAATCGAATTGGTATTTCGCGTATTTATCCAAAATTCTTGAAATATTTTATTTCCATAAGTTCAAATATGTAGTAGTATGTATCTGTATATATAAAAGAAGAAACTGACTGACTGATCTATCATCGCACAGCCAAAACGGCTGGGGTTAGAGACTTTGAAATTTTGAAAGTAGGTACCTTTTATGACGTAGGCATCCACTAAGGAAGGGTTTTTGAAAATACCACTCCTAAGGGGGTAAAATAGGGGATGAAAGTTTATATGAAAATCAGTCTTTTTTAAGTTAAACGCATGAAAATTCGTATTTTGTATTATATACTTTTTCTCCCAAACATGACTTCCACGCGGACGGAGCCGCGAGGAACAGCTAGTGTTACATATAACGTTTAAAAATATACATAACACAATATTTTTATACGAGTAGCCTATAATTACACATAAAATTTTATTGTGAAATTTAATCACAATATTATTTGGTTTCAGTTATCGGAGGAGGTTACAAGGAAGCAGAGCGAGTACCAGAAGTGTTTGGAGTCATACAAGCAGATGAGGACCAAATTCGAGGAGAATTACCTTAAATGTAAGTTGGCACATTAACACTAGATGCTATAAATAGAGTAGGTACTAATGAAATCCATTTGAGTCTTTTGGAATACAATTTAGCTGATAGAAATATATCCGTGATTGATAACATTCATGATAAGTAAAATCAAAGAATAGAAATGGTAAATAAAAATAATTATTCTGCTAAAACATAAACAAAATAAATGCATAATTTAAATTTATTAGTCCGATTACAAAATATATTATATCAAATTCTATATGCTTTATTCTTTGTAATAGTGTTAGTCTTTAATAGTAATTTATTACCAATTTATCTTCCATGAATGAATACATCCTGAGTATTGTGCTAATTGCAAAAGTAGAGACTAAAGTTTCAGCTACTGTATTACTTCGTCAAGATAAATTGAGGCCTGTAGAAATTACTCGAACTAATAAAGATATATACCTATATAAACACACACTATAGTAAAAATTAAGGATCCACCCTCGCACAAGAACTGTCTTTTGTAGAGCATCACGTATAACACCTACACTATAAACGACTCAAAAATAAACATCATTCACATGACCCAGATTGAATTCGAGGCTGTTGTGAAGTAGATACTGGGAGTATTGAAATTGATAATATTAGCTATAAGATTAAATATTGATCATAGATGTAGTAATAGAACATGTAGTAGATCATATACTCAGTAACCCGCTTTGGACTGGGAGGTAGTAGAAGATAACTAGGGAAATTAAATGTAGAAAACGCTAGTAAACATAATAAATTAGAATCATGATTAACATTGAATCAAATCAAATCATTTATTAAGTAAAAAGTGTATATCTACCCGTGCTTCGTAAATTCCCACGTCTGAGAAGAAGCACCAAGAAACTCAGTCATAGGTCTTTGATTAAGGAATTAGGTTCATAACAGTATAATTTCTAATATTTACAAATAAAAAATATATATGTATATATCGATACAGTATAATCGATATATGAGGTAATCTCAAACGGTCAGCTAAGTATATTATATGAAAGATTAAACATATACCGGATTATTAGGACCTGCGGAATTTTTATTATTAATGTCTTGGTTTGGGCATTTATTTTTTAATATTAGTCCAAATAAGGAAAGGTCAGAAGAATTTTAATATTATACGGTACCTAAAAATGAAATTACGCATCCGAAGCATAAGCAAAAGTTAGTTTATTTAGCTTCAATGTAAATTTTATTTATATAGTAAAGTAAATATTTTTTGTTTATTTAAATTTACTGGAGCTTTTATCCTTTATACTGCCCTCTCTTTGTCCTCTTCATATATCCATCCCATGGTTGTCTGTAAGAAATTGCCTAGAGCGATAAGACCGCTATTTGTTTTTTTAATATATAAATGTAATCTCTTTCTTTATTAATAATCTTTAAGTGTTATAAAGAGTAAATAAATAATCATCTTAGGCCCAACAAGCCGAGGTGGACGCAAGCTGGACGAGACAAGAGACAAGTACGGCAAGGCGTGTAGACGACTGCACCGAGCTCACAATGAGTACGTGCTGTTATTGGCCGAGGCGACAGAGTGCGAACGAGCTCTGAGGACCGCCGCGCTGCCCGCTCTGTTGGACCAACAGCGGCGGCAGGGAGAAGCTACAGCTACCTCATGGTAAGTAATAAATAAATAACACCCAACAGTCACACACATAGCCCCGACCCCACACTAGGGCCTTATCATACTAGCGGTTTGCGGCGGGCGCGCAAAGAACACGCCGCGCAGCGCAGTCTTGTGTTGTGGGTATCAGGGACTACGAGAGACTTTCGGTCTCACAACACCCAGACCCCGGACACAAATATCTGTCTGTCCCACAAACATTTGTCCCGGTGTGGGAATCGAAGCCACGGCCTCTCATTTCACAGCCGGCTACTCGGTAACTGCGCAACGGAGGCTGTCAGATAATGTCAGTAATATCTGTTAGGAATAGTGGTTTGATGCAACATTCAAATTGAATAGACGCTGTATATAAAATTCCTATTAAAGAGTGACACAGTGTATTGTATTGATTTAGAAACATATCACTAGAGATAGCAAAGAGAAAATGTTAGCATATTGGGTTTCATCCCCGCACCGAGACAAATAATTGTGTGATACACACACAAAAAAATTTACACAAATGTTTCGAGTCTAGGTTTTGTGGAACCGTAGTTTTTAATAGTGCTTGATACCCACGATTCAGGTTTAACCCAGTGTAGATTCAGGACTATGTTTTAATTTTATTGGTAATAGATTTATTCAGTTGATTATTTTTTCCTGGCACGGCAAAGGACCACACTGCACCTGATGGTACGCGCAGTGTCGTCTAATTAGAGTAGCGAGAGACAATCTATCCCCCGCTACTCAACAAAATTATGCCGGCCTGCTTCTTCACATCATGCCATTGGGCAAGAAAGTGAAGAAGCGGTCGAGGGTCTAGTGTCAGAGTACTCACAAGGTCGCACAACGGGCAAACATCGTTCCCCAACTCTAGACCCCCGACAAAAACCGGATGTAAACTGGCTGACCCCGGAACACGACACACTTGCGTGTGCCCCAACATTTACACCCTGTGTACGTTGGTCGCTATCCGGGCGACCACCGTATAATATGTTTCTTTATATCTGCCAATATAAAGAAACATATTATATTTTAGTGTATTTTCCTAATCCAATATAGAATGTTAATCGTTAACAGCTCTCTCGTATTTGTCAACTTTTAATAAATATGTTTCATATAATAAACAGGTATTGGTTGAATTTTATTCCTAATTATTCATATTAAGCAACTGGTTTGGAAGCAACTGTGCTAATTATGCTAATAAATTGAGTGTTTTTATAATTAGAGTCATTATATTGGAAAAACCAGACTGTAGATTACATTAATTTGTCAGTTTAATTTCAAGTCAGGATAAATGGTTCAGTGGGAACGCCCATGGTCTTGAGGCCTTCGAAATCTTGAGAAGTCCCCGGATTAGCCCTTATTCAAATCAGGGCTGTAGCAGTAAGCTGGGTTTGATCTTTTTAGGTTTTTGCGATTTATAGTGTATTTATTTTACCAACATTTTAGTTTTACTGAAAGGTCAAATAAACTCTTTTTTATTTATTCCACTACTGCATTCTTCTCTTACCTTTTGATAGTGTCAACGCACCTGTTGCTTCAGATCTTCATAGACCGCGGAGATCATTTACCATTGACTGATTCACATTTTCGCTTGCCCACATCTGATATAAAAAAAAGTATTTGTCAAGTCAGATATTGCATTGTCATCAGGCTTATGCATGAATACCAAGTTTCAGCCTATTCGGGCTACGACATCTGGTTCAGATTGTGCAAATTTTCACTTAACAAACATACGTACAAACATGACAAGTTAATAAAAGCTTGTAAATACCTATGTATGAGATTGAGCACTTCCTCCAAGCCGACATACTTATTACGTAACTTTGTTATATTCTCGGAGGCTACAAAACGTCCATTGAATATTTATTTCATGATCAATATTAATGTGGTTTGTGATAAAAAATTTAATAACTTTTTAATTACTAAATTGGATTGTCAACAGGAAAGGGATTCTCTTAGAAGTGGTACAACGGTCGGATTTCAGCACGGAAAAGTTCAGGGAGATCCAGACAAAAGTAGAGACAACCATCCAAAACTTGAGACCACAAGACGAGTACAAGGAATTCATAGAAAAGTATAAGTGAGTATAAATAATTTCATAAATTAACAAACTTTGTCTTCAATACAACAACGCTTATTTGTTCCGAAAAATATAATGATGTAATAATTTTGTATTTCAATTTGGCTATGAATATTTGATAGAGCACAGCTTTATTTCATTTTAAATTAGTTTCTTTAGAGTAACAAACTAATGATATAAATAAAAACAGTCCAAAACACTTTCTACCTATAGGAGATCAATGATTCAATCGGAATGAAAGTGAATGAAGTGTTAGATTCGGAGATCCGGGTTAACACTACTATATCGTATAAAGTCGAAATACTCGTAAACATACATCAATGTCGAAATCGGATTCACGCGCACTTTTATATTTTCTTGTTAAAAACGAAGGCCAGTACGTTCTTTACCTTTAATTATGTAGGAAGGTGTATCATATGATGATGTTTGTGTAATTGTATGGAAATGTTAGTGCATAGTGTCATATGAAATACCTTTGACAGCGTCCGTGGCTAAGTATATGATACCGGCACCGAGTTTATGTGTGAAATATTTGGTTCGATTTATACACATTTTAAATGCTTTGAAAATGATACCCCGTTATGAGACCACCAGGATTTTAAGAAATAATTAAATATTTTAACATCATTAGGCAAGTTAGGCTACCAGAGAGCAACAGGCCGGCATGATTGTGTTGAGTAGCGAGGGATAGATTTATCTCTCGCTACTTGATACTCTAATTGGACGGCACTGCGCTTACTATCAGGTGTGGGCACTTTGCTGTGCCTAAAATACGACTCGGTTACTATAACGATGTTGCTTTTATATGTTAAACATCTGGTTATATTATATATTTAGATGGAAGATTGATGCATTTTCTCTAATGAAAGCAGTATATTTTTCTTAGAATATAAACGGAGTTTCTGTAAAATTCCTGCAAGTTCATTCATAAACGTTTACACGATTAGACAGTTGTGAACCATAAATACTTCAAAATTTGATACCAAATTTTAGTTAATATTTTAATTAAACATATAAGTAACATACTTAAAAAAATAATGTTTCCAAGATGATGCGTATTTCGGTTAATTGGGTTGGTTTTTGACCATTTGATGTTTTCATTTCTAGTTTTAATGCCGTAAATGCCTACGTCAATTGAATACTTACATTATTAGTCTCTCTTATTTATTTAGTACCTAAAATATATATTCTTGTATCTATCACAAAATACACAGACAGTATTTGTGATGCAGCGGTAGTAGTCGGCTGCGAATTGAGTTGCAGCGGGTTTAATTCCCGCACCAACTCTAATGCACCAACTCTAATTGTGAAAAATATTTTATTCGGGTTTAGGGTGTTATGGGATCATAGTCCCACGTATTTCTTGATACCCCGGTACAAGTTTGGCCTAGTGTCAGGTCAGGACTATGTGTGTGATCGTTAGGTGTATTCATGAAATTGTTTATTGATCATATTGGCAATTACATAGCTCTTTTGATAAGTCAGTTAAAAAAGAAAGAAATTTAACGGAAAATATCAGCTAATGTATGCGTAATATACATAGCATCATCAATACTAGTCATTTCTGTGTTAATTTATAATTATTTTTGAGGTTATTATTAATATATTATTGTTATCAGAACTCCTCCATCATCGCCAGTGTTATTTACATTCGACGAGAGCCTCGTAGAAGATACGAGCGGCAAGTTGCAACCGAACCAGTTGACAGTCGACAACCTGACTGTAGAATGGCTGAAAGAGAAGTTGACAGAACTGGAGTCAACCTTACAGGACAACAGGGAGAAGCAAACAGCACTGCAGGGACCTGAGATCATCGGGAATGGAGTATGCAAGAACAATAACACTGGACTCACTAATGGGGTTAATGGAATCGACAGGTATCATAAATTGCATTCGTTTTTAAATTGTAAAAGTAAATGTCACCTGGTATTAACAAAATAGGAGTAGGAATAAATATTCGATAATATTATTATATTATATTGTCCAGGTGAAAGTCGGTGTAAGTCGTAGGTCGTAGGTCGAAACGAACCTCAAAATAAAACAGCTAAACTTACCTTAGGTTATGTGCGTATTCATTTTTAATTATCGCTAGTTTAACGCTGAAGAAACACATCGTCAGGAACCAGCATGCTTGAAAATTCTCTTAAGACAATGAAGTCTACCAACCCGCATTAGGCCAGCGTGGGTCCACCACGCTTAACACTTTTCATTAGTAGAGGCGGCCTGTGCTCAGTACATATTAATACAAATCTGGTTTTGAAATCCTCGACACACCGAGAAGCCTGTGGAGACACCAGGAGGATCCTGCGCTTCTGGTCGAAGCTAGGCTGGCTAGACTACTAGCCGGCAAATACACGCACAATGGCTTGACGTTCAACGGGCTAAGTGCGGAGAAAGGTGCCCACAACCAATACCAATACCAAAAAAGGTATTATTATCAGAAAACTATTTTAAAGGTTTAGATAGTTATGATGGTTTATGTTACAACACAGGCATTCACCACCACCGATACCAGTGACGACGTCAGAGCCCATCAAACTGCTAGAACTTCGCGTGGCAGAACGCAAATGTGCCAAACAAGCTGAGATGATCAGATCAGCGTTAGCAGAACTCGGATGTGAGGAGGCACCCAGTGGATGCCCGGACTTGTCTGCCGAAACTGTAGGAGTAGACAGTTTGGACGGCAGCTCGCCCGATCATCAGGTACAGTTGCATGATATCGTAAAATAAACTATGTGGTAAAAATCGGAAGGGAAGCTATAGTGTGCTAACGAATTTTGACTATGTAAAACTTCATAAAGGAGATTTTAATGTAAATGTTCAACCGTCAGGATCGGTCATCGTTCGATTCAAAAGTATCGGTGGACGCGTTACGGTTGCACCTCCACTCGATAATACCGCCGAAGCCGTTCTTCAGAATATTCACGCGACCGTTCCGACGTAAATCCGCGCCCTCCAGTCCAGCTTTACCACCCAAAACGTACAGGAGCAGCAGCGAGGGTCCTGCAGACACGGTAAAAGTGACGACTCTCCGCAAGAAACGGATCCGAGTCTTAAAGCGTCGGTTGAGAAAGCGTGTGGATGTCTATGTGCATTGTCGTGTTCACTCCGGCCTTTTGAAGAAGCGACGGAAGAGTCGTGTTGTAGATAGTTTTAACTGTGTGGTGAGTGGCCACTAACCAAATACGCACTGACCCATGGCACCCACGCATGGTATGGATGTATCAGGATGCATGACGCTTTCCCCCCACACCTCGCCACCACGGACGCACATCACGCTCCCGCCCCCCATTAGAAACGTGTGAGTGCTAATTTTAGTCCAAGTTTCGGCGTCACCGTGCTCCGCACGAACTTCTCAAGAGTAAGCTTCCAAATAAAATTAAAATAGCACCGGCTCACGCTAAAACTCAATTTCAAAATCAAGGTGAAGTCGCTTGCGGCGTTCTGAAAATGTTTTCCTGTTTACGCGATGTCTGTGTACGCTTCAGTCTTTGGGTTTACGTCAATTTCATCCTGTTTTGTCCCACATTTCCTTCACGTGGTGGGATAAATAGGTGAATAAAAGTGTAGGTCATGTGTCTGTTGTAATTTTGTGGTGTAGCCATGGATCCGTTTGCTATGTACATAACAAATTCAGAGTTGCCGCCGCCGCTGGTGGTGCCGCGGAGGAAGAAACGTTTGAAACAATTGCAACTTGAACTTGAGAGGGAACTGGAAGAAGTACGTCATGGTTTTATCGTTTTGTGTTTAGTGACGTGGAATTATGTAACATATTTTGCATGGATAATGATTTGTGTGTTATTTGTGATGTTATAGGTTAGTTTGTTGAACTAATCACACTTGCATCTTGCGATGTCAAATAACATTGTGTGTTTGGTGTTAAAGTATAGATAAATGTAAAGATTACAATTTGTTTTTTAATTAAATAGATTCATCAATATTTAAATCACATTCCACATGGAAAAGTAAAAAAGTTTTTATATCAAAATAGTAACTTGTCCCTAATTAAGTTAAAAATTCATGTCATAACGACTTTAATTATATTTATCTTAATAAGAATAATCCCTTGACAAGGAGCACTTGTATGCCAAATATTTGATTTATTAAATTTTTAACATAGACCTTTAAATATTTTGCTTCCTACTTTATATTAGTTCAAAGTTATCCAAATTTACAAACGGTGTTCTGGCGAGTAGCGTTTCGGGGTCAGCCGGTGTATATACAGTTTCACGTCGGCTTAGTTCTAACACTAGTTAAGAGACGCAATGCCTCCAGTGCGTACCAACAAAAGATCATGGCTATTAAAGATCAACAATAGAAGGCGGCATCATTACAGCAAATTACATTAGAAGACATTCAACGCACCACTATGTTGTACAGACAATTTTCCGTTGCAGCATAAAAAAATACCACAATAAATATTCGAAAGATTTATTTATCCTCGTTTTCTTCATCCTTATCACTTCCAGGTGAGTGTAAGTGAGACGGAGCGCTCGCTAGTGGAACAGGAGTGGTTCCACGGGGTGCTGCCCCGTGAGGAGGTGGTCAGGCTGCTGAGGTCTGATGGCGACTACCTAGTACGGGAGACTACGAGGAATCACGCCAGACAGTTGGTGCTGTCCGTGTGTTGGGGACAGCATAAACACTTCATTGTGCAGACCACGCCTGAGGTATGTTTTTATTACTAAATTAACGGTAGGCAGCAGCTTTGCTGTGCCCTGGCATTGCAGAAGTCTATGGGCGGCGGTGACTACTTACCATCAGGTGGCCCGCCTGCCTATCGAGGCACTAAAAAAAAAAGATTTACGACTTTTTTGAAGTGAAATCGTTTTTAGCCGCGTTGAGCGTATTTGGTATCGGGAAAACTTATGAGTTCACGTTCTTATGCTATAGTTCGTCTAACTCTTTATTTAACTTTTACATATCCATGCCTATGAAGTTCTATTATTATTGACAAGCAATCATCTGTTAACTATCGCTTGCTTTAACGATTAAGGAAACATCGTTATAAACCTGCATACCTGAGAATTCTCATAAGAGTTTCGAAGGTATGTGAAGGCTACCAACCCGCATTAGGCCAGTGCGGTGGATTATGGTGTAACCCCACTCATTAATAGAGGAGGCCCGTACCCAGCAGTGGGACAATGTTACAGGGCTAGTATTATTTATTTATATAATCATAAATAAAAGTTACTACTTCATGGACGCTGTTTTAAGAACACAGTGATTAGAAAGTTTTGAGTTTCCACGTATAGTCCTACGTCGATGGTATATCAGTATTTCCATGTGTCTTAAGGGTTTTTTTAAAATTTATTTAACGTCCTTGGAAACAGGTCCTTTAGGCCAATCTTAGATAAATTTATAGCAACTACTACATAAATATTACTTAGTTTACAAAATTTTCAATACTTGTACATATGCATTTATATAACGGTCTATACATTTTATAATTTGACAACATCTGATGCACTGATTGGGGAATATCCGCCGTAACTTCTAATAACTCTGATATTAAGATCAATCGTTGAATTTGAAATTTCGGACATGTTATAATAATATGGTCTAGGTTTGCACCTTCAAAGGAACAATATTTACATCGATCTTCTGATATTCTTTTTTTTCATAAAGATGTGATGTGTCTAAGGGTTGTAAGTGAAGTTTTGTCACTCGCAGGGCCACTACCGTTTCGAAGGCGCGGCGTTCCCCTCGGTGGCGGAGTTGATCGCGTGGCAGCGCGCTAGCGGCGTGCCCGTCACCGCGCGCTCCGGGGCTCTCTTGCGGAGAGCCGTCCCGAGGGAGAACTGGGAACTTAACAATGACGACGTGCAGCTGCTAGATAAGATTGGAAGGGTAAATATATTCAGAACTCTTTATTAACAGACTTCAAAAAAGGAGGAGGTTCTCAATTCGTCGCAATCTTTTTTATGTATGTTCCCCGGTTACTCGAAGACGCCTGGACGAATTCCAGATTTTGTTTGTTTAAAAGAGTATACATCCCAGGTGGTCCCATTGGCACCAAGGATCTGATGATTGGAAAATCTCAGAAAAATCGAGGGCAACCCTCAAATTATGAGTCCCTATAGGACTCATAATTTGTTTTTTATTGAAGTCGGTGTACTTTTTATGAATTAAATAACTTCTTACACTACACCATCATAAGAATATACATCACAACAAACCTCAAAACTGTACAATACATACATATACACTCACGCCTGAAATTCTCGAAGTGGTAGGCAGAGGCGTGACCAGTACATCCAGTTCTCGCTGAATTACGGGCCCACAATGTGATGCGAGCCTATCGCCATACCGGGCTCAATTCCAGACTCCGGGTATACTAAGTATTTCTAAATAGAAACCCCCAATATTACTTTACACCATGGAATCTATGGCCACTGCGCTTCACTACTGTGTAACGCCACAATGATTTAAAGATTAATTTATAACTCAACTCAACTGCCTCGGTGGCCCAGTTGTAATTGCGCATGCATTACGTCTGCTGTGCTGAGGTCTCGGGTTCGATCCCCGGGTCGGGTAAAGTGATATTGGGTTTTTCTATCTGGAAATTCTCAGTATTAGCCCGGAGTCTGGAACCTGTGCCCGGTATGGCGATAGGCTCGCCCCCTATCACATTATGGGACCGAAATTCGGCGAAAAGTGGGTGTACTGGTTACACCTCTGCCTACCCCTTCGGGGATTACAGGCGTGAGTGTATATGTATGTATGTATGTTTGTTATAACTCAACTGAAGATAATTGAAGGATATTTTGCTTCCGCAGCGGTAGAACTAGTTTTAAGCAGTCAAATGTTCAGAACTAGTTTTTACTTGCATATACAATCAATTTCCTATTTATATCACACAGGGTAACTTTGGCGATGTGTACAAAGCAAGACTCAAGACAACTAGTCAAGAAGTAGCGGTTAAAACCTGCAGGGTGGCACTACCGGAGGAGCAGAAACGCACCTTCTTGCAGGAAGGACGGATCCTCAAACAGTACCAACATCCAAATATTGTCAGACTTATTGGTATCGCAGTACAGAAGCAACCAATCATGATCGTCATGGAACTTGTGTCGGGTAAGTGATTAGTGATTAAGGCCCGTATTACAGAACGATACTCAGTCGTGAATCTAGTTTTAAATCTGTACTTGCGTAATTATTTTATAATAGAACGATACCTTAATCTAGATTCATCAATCAGTACTCAGCTGAGTAGTTTCTTATTTTTGAACGATACTCCATACGAGATCTACGGTAGGCAGCGGCTTTGCTGTGCCCTGGCGTTGCAGAAGTCTATGGGCGGCGGTGACTACTTACCATCAGGTGGCCCGTCTGCTCGTCTGCCTATTGAGGCACTAAAAAAAAAAAACTTTACCCAAGTATCGATTTGATCTTAGTTTACGTAAATATGGTGAATAGCAGTCTTGAGCATAGATTAACGTAACTATTTTCGTCGAGGACAATAATTCAGAAGTCGAATTCTTTAGTAATATTTAATATATTAAGCATTATTATACTATTATTACTATTCTTTATTCACTTAGAACTTAGAACTAAAATTATTGTTTTTTCGTTTTTAATACATCAGTGATTATTTTATCTTTCAATAAATTCTCCGAGTTAAAAAATTATTAACTAAGGTAACATCAGGAATTATTTTATTTTTCAATAAATTCTCCGAATTAAAAAATAAATAAGGTAATTACTCCATTGTTGATCGGAAGTATCAACCAAACGGTTTAGGCTGCTTTGTATACATGGCATTAGATGGCGTTTTCACAAGTCTACAGTAATTACTAATTAGTAATTGAAACTATATAAATTAAGTTTTGTGATAAAAGGGATCATTCATGAATTAAACTTTTGTAAAGTTAAATTTTTGGGAATAGTCCAATTAATTCATTTTAACTTTGCCATTACTTGCATATTTCTACAAGAAAAATTCATCACTTTGTAATTTGATTCTGCGCGAAACGGAATTAAATTTTATTAGGATATTTCCTATTACTAGAAATACCGAAGGTATAATGGAGGTATTTAGTAGACTAGTTGGGGTAGTTAATAATTACAACCTAAGTGGGAGTAGTAAATGTTTAATATAAAACAGAGTGCCTTCCGCGCTCCGGTATTCAGTTCAGTTGTTTTGTGAAGTAAACTGGGTGATAGCTAGGATATTCGTGGTTCGTTCGCGGGGTAATAAGTGTATCAATGTGTAAACAGTTCAATGGCCGCGTAGTTCAGCTTAAAGGGTAATGCTGGTAGATTAATTATAAAGAGGACTTAGAGTGAATCCTGACATGCGTGTGTGTTAATATTAAGCACTGAGATGTGTAACAGTGTCGTGTAAATCAATCAATAAATTATAAATATTGTATTTGTGCCTTTTAAATATCCATCTTGCATAGTTTTGTTGATCTTCCTAACAATTTGTAATTCATAAAATATTGTAAAGGAGAACATACTTGTCGCCGAAGACAATGGATTCAAGATCAAATCTATACTTAAATATAGATTCGGCTGTTTTGATTTAAAACGCCTTCTGTAATAAGATCTATGTTTAAGTTTTGATCTGTACTTATATCTAGTTCTTGCTGATCGGAGATCAAACTATATTTGAGTATCGTTCTGTAATACGGGCCTAAGAATATAAATGCACCCTACAATCACATTTCAACCACCATATTAGGACAATGATAGGATATACTTTTACACATATTTAATACTTGCAAGAGACACAAGCAAGTAGGTAACACAGGTAATAGAATTCGGTGGCGCAGTTGTAGAAATACTCAATACAAACATCTAGACATTATAATATGCCACCATGCTTTTAAAATAATTTGTAGGTTCATTAGCAAACGTGTCAAAAAATAGTTGCTGGAGAGATTATAAATAGTTAAGTCGGACTGTTACATCCCACTGACATCCGGTAACAATTAATTATTCTTCGTCTACCATAGTAATCAACCAGAAAAGATTATTTAAGTAACGCCAGAGTCAATTTTCACTCCAGTTATTATTAACTCTAACCCCAGCCGTTTAGGCTGTGCGTTGATCGATCAGTCAGTTTCTTCTTTTATATATACAGATTATTATCTTCTCTCTATCTAATATGTATCTTATAACCTCAACAGTCACATCTAGACCCTGACCCCAAACTTGGTTAAACGAGTGTCGTGGGTATCTAACTATAATCCCTCGTTTATCCCACACCCGAAATGAACACTTATGGATCTCTCAATTTGTCTCGGTGCGGGATAAAACTTGCGGCCTTTCGTTTCACAGCCAGCTCTTTTTTTTCTTTTTTTTTTTATTCTTGCGCGGCAAAGTGACCACTCTGCGCCTGATGGTGAGCGCAGTGCCGTCCAGATAGAGTATCAAGTAGCGAGAGACAGTCTATCCCCCGCTACTCAACACAATCATGCCGGCCTGCTGTTTAGCTTCTTTACATTACGCCTAAAGGACCCAGAATCATAGGAAGGAGGGAACACGGTAGCTGGCAAACTGTTCCACAGCTTGATGGTGCGGCAAAAATACGAGTTTGCGAGCCTCTTAGTTCGGGCCGGGGTAGTAGATACCACGAAGCTGTGGCTCCGCAATCCAGTACGCGTGGTTCTGGTATGGAAGGGAGAGAATGGGATAACGTACCTGCGCTTTATATAAGCAGTAGAGCTGACCAGGCGTGAAAAACCGCCGCACCCTGTTCAGGGTTCCGACCCTGCGTGAAGTGCAGGATATTACACCCTCGATGTGACTCCTTGGATTAAGATCGCAGCGGATATCCATACCTAGGACACTAAGGTCATTCCGCATTGCGAGTGGAACACCCTGAAGAACGGGGATGGGAGAATTCTCTACTCGGCATTTCACGGAGAATGTCGGTATCGACGGTATAGTCAAAATTAAAAATAAGTATTATATTTTATGTTAGTTTTCGAGTCATTCCATACTGCGTATTCATATTTTATAAATGTATCGTGGGTGTTTTACAGTTGCAACTGTGTTAATATTTATAGTATAGACAAGTATGCGGGTGGGCAGAAGCTATTAGTGAAATTGGAGTAACATGCATATTAATATTTACTTCTGATACCTACCTGTATCGTAATAAAAAACAAGTATGTAAACGACCGACCGCATCTTGTTTTAATTGCACTGTATTGTCCTTGATGTGAACACAGCTTTCATTTTCTCCTTCTCTGATTCTAATTTATTTATATTTTGACCATTGTTAAATACATAACCATAACTAGGCAAAGTCATGGTATTGCGAACGTTAAGTATCTCATATCGTATGACATATCGACATAAAAAGAAACTGTATTTGTGACTTACACGAACTATTACACTAGATTTTGTTACATACATAATATATATACGCTCACGCTCGTAATCCCCGACGGGGTAGGCAGAGGTGTAACTAGTACACCCACTTTTCGCCGAATTTATTACGGTCCCATAATGTGATAGGGGGCAAGCCTATCGCCATGCCGGGCAAAATTCCAGACTCCGGGCTAATACTGAGTCTTTCTAAAGAGAAAATCCAAATATCACTTTACCCGACCCGGGGATCGAATCAGAGACCTCATCACAACAGTCGTAACACATGCGCAATTACAACTACGCCACCGAGGCAGTAGATTTTGTTAATTGTGGGTAATTTTTTAAAGTTAAATAGAGTCAACGATAAAATAATTACACTATTTTCTTTCTAGGTGGCTCTCTCCTAACCTTCCTGCGCACCAGAGCATCGAACCTAAACTCCCGGACACTCCTGGCCATGTGCCGAGACGCGGCCGGGGGCATGCGCTATCTCGAATCAAAGAACTGCATCCACCGAGACCTGGCAGCACGGAACTGTCTCGTCGGAGACGATAACATCGTCAAGATATCCGACTTTGGAATGTCTAGGGAGGAGGAAGAATATATTGTGTCGGGGGGTATGAAGCAGATTCCGATTAAATGGACGGCGCCTGAGGCACTTAATTTTGGTGAGTGAAATTTGATTGTAATAGGGTAGTTTCCTGTGTTTAATTTTGTACATTATTCGATATGCAACCGAATATAATACGCAAAAGAAACCCTTTTGCGAAAACAGAATCAAAATTGCTTGAAAAATGAGGTCACAATATTTATTTTAAATATTGGTATGAGCAAATACTCAAAGGCATGAGCAAAAATGTTTGCGTATTGGGAACATATCGCTATCTCCCTTACACAACGGCACAGTAATAGCGATTCTGAGAGCCATGACGTCACGGTACATATCATGCATTATTTTACGGTCATTTGACAATTACACCTTCCAGCAGATTTGAATGGCGTCTAATTTACTTATTTTTGTTCGGGGTCATAAAATTCTTTTGATAATAGGTTTAAGGTAATGTAACTTGTTGATTAAATTAATAAAAAAATCGAGTCAACTACCCTATTATGAGTTCATATTGTTTATGTAATAGGGTGTTTGAATGTATTATTTTTTTATAAATATAAAAGAAATCTCATGTCTATCATTAAAATAATAAAAAGTATAATACTGGCCATTTTGTCTCAAATTTGACTGCTAGGAAAGTTGATTTTAGTGTGCCTGTAGTAAGGTTAGTTATTCTAATTTAATGGTCGATTGTTAGGACTAGTAAGACTATTATTGTGCCGGAATTTTATTAGTCAAATTGGTGAATTCTTAATAAAGGAACAGGTTAAGGGGTATTCTAAACCGACGCGAATGAATGAAGAAATTAATGAAAGTAGATAAAATTAAAGTGGTGTGTCAGGATTTTGCAATGTGGTAATGTGTGTTCTCTGCCTACCCCTGTGGGATAAAGGCAGATAATATGTAATAGAATATGTTCACTACATTTATCTATAAATACGAACCATTAAAGTAAAGATGTAAATAAATACTGTATTGAAATAATACGTGATTGTATTTTTTATGTCAGGAAAATACACGTCATTATGTGATGTGTGGAGTTATGGGGTCCTGATGTGGGAGATATTCTCTAAAGGCGACACTCCATACGCGGGGATGAGCAACTCACGTGCAAGGGAGAAAATTGACACAGGTATGACAAATTAATCTTAAACGTAGTATAGATTAACCTCTATTCAAAAACAACTCTTAAGTCAGTTCTTGGCTATGCATTGATTTCTGTTTTTGTGATTCGTCAGTTTTTGGCGGCAAACATAAACGGGCCAATCAAGAAGTAAAGAGCTCACTTAAGTTTAGTTACTAAATACAGACTTCTGTCTATAACTTAAAGTTAAACTTTGTGATAACAGCTTACGGGTTGATGCTCGACGGTGATCACCTACCATCATAGAACTAAACATTATAAAATGCAGAGCCGGGATCTGATTTGGGCGGTAATTTCATATGGTAACGGTAGGCAGCGGCTTTGCTGTGCCCTGGTATTGCAGAAGTCTATGGGCGGCGGTGTCTACTTACCATCAGGTGGCCCGTCTGCTCGTCTGCCTATCGAGGCACTACAAAAAAAAATTATTTTTCATTCATTTTTGTCTTGTCTATGTTCTTGTACAAATATGCAGAATGCAGATTAGTATTCGACAATAGTACGATCATGGTTTCATAAATTTACGCGAATATTACACATTAAGCAAAGCTAATTTTACGGATTTTATCGCCTTTTATTTTACTTTTTTAGTCCTGACGTATCGAAAGCTTTACAGCCTTCGGGCGGACTCCACATGAGACCATGAAAAAAGTTAAATAAACCGTGATAAAATTCATAAAATTAGCTTTATTTCAATAGTACGATTATTTAAGTGTATTTTGACAGGGTACCGTATGCCAGCTCCCGAAGGCTGTCCAGAAGATGTATACGCGCTGATGCTTCGGTGTTGGGAGTACGAGCCGGAGAAACGACCACATTTCCATCAGATATACACCATCATAGACAATATATACAACAGATAACGTTTAACTAATCAAAAATATTACACTCGAAAATTGCTCGCTGCAGTGCAGGCGCGGATTCAGAATCATCAAATGGGGGCGTAAATGTAGATCCAGAAACATTCCGAGTAAATATTATCGCTTGGACCCACGCCCTTACTTTGATTCTCGATTTATGCGCATATTTATATTTGAATAAAAATTTCTGAAGCTATATTATATACATGCCTATTGATACATTTATAAAAACTGTCAAAAATTGCTGTAACTAAAATATATTGTTTTATGTGTTTAATTACGTAATATGAGCTTTTTATGTTTGGTGCAAGAAATGTTATGTTATTTGAAGTCTCTTTGTATGATTGACTAAGAATTGTTTTTAAATATAACGAGTTAAGATTTATATGTATTATATTTGATATGTTTTATTTACTCATTTTTCCATTAATTCAATTACTCGTATATGGTACGTTACGTAGTGTTAAGTTATATAAAGTTTATACTTATATACGGTAGCTAATAAATTTAAGAAGGCAGTAAGTACAATATAAAAGTACGATGTTAAATATTAAGATATTAAAGTGTCTGAATATTGTTTTGTATTTAGTTTATGTATTGGAATTTATTTAGTATTGTGGAGATGTTTCAGGTAAAAAACGTTGATCTCTTTCGAATGATACTTTTATAAGTTAAAGTTAGTGTTTGTATTAACACATAATTATTAAATAAATGTGTGTACAATATGTATTAATTAGTTAAGCGCATATTTTCATACCTGTAGGGTTTGTAATTGAGTGGTTTTTTTTGCCTGAATATAACAATGGATTATAAAATCTGTATAATTGAACCATAACATAAAGGCAACCATTGAGAAATCCCATGTATTTTAATAAAAGTATAACTACGCAGTATGAAATATAGAATGTTAAGACAAGATTTAAATATATTTTGGTATAAATGAAGATAATACTTGCGGCTAGTGATTGTAACAATGAATCTATTGTTTGATAAAGAATTGTATTTTTCTTTTATTTGACACATGTTCGTAGAGAAAGCCCGTGCCGAGCAGTGGGATAATATACAATGCAGCGCTCGTATTGTGTTATTTCATTAAAATGCTGGAGTAAAGCCTTGCATTTATATCTACAGAAACGTATATTGGTTAAGAATGTCATCGAACGTGTTTTGTATAACATTAGTCGACGTATTTGTGATGCAACTTGTGCTTCCAATAACAATAATGTTACGTTAGTCTAGTTCTTGCCTAGAATAAGTATATATAAGATTATGTAACACACAGTGAGATAAAAATGTTATCAATAAGTAAGGTGACGTCAATTCCAAAGTACTCACTTTTGAAAATAATTCAACTGCTGCAAAATTTTTGGTTATGTATAATGAATTCATTTTCAATATACTTCGTAGCATATCGTAAAATAATTGTAATTTTTCAATAATAAACATACAACTATAGTCTGATGTAAAACTGTTGGCAGCAGAATTGACGTCCAATAAATTTCGTATGTAGCGTTTAGTATTTTCAATTTATAACAAAGTATTGTATTGTATATATTTTCATACATTAAAGTGCCAGATATTTGGGTTCATACTTTTGTGTTTTCTTCTATATTTAATTTACTATCAAATATTTTTGGGACCGGAATAAAGGCAATAGAAAATGTTATTAAAGTTCACACGTCGTATTTTCTGCATTTATTATATTTGGGCCTGTTATATTTATATACTTAATTAATCTTATCATTGCCTGCATTCGAAAACTCATGGGTCCCATATACCTGAATTGTTTCCAAATCCAACCCTGGTGGAATAACACAAACCAATAAAAGAAACACCACCTGTTTTATGTACATTATTTAATACAAATGTTATTTACAGATACAATTTAATTAATTCATCACTGACAGCTGACGGTGTAAGTATTCCTAAATCGGTGAACAGTAATGTTATGTACGCGGGCGGGGTGTAGTCTACCAAGGGATGTTCTTTCGACAAATCTCTGTCTGACTTTAATTTACTAGATAGGTATTTGAATTCGTTGGGCAGATCTTGTTGGTTGAGTGGGTATATTCGGGCGAACTTAAAACTTTCCGTCAATACATACACTGGTTTCTTGAGTTCCAATGCCGATATTCCTATGGAGTAGGTTCCGATCTGAAATTAAAGGATCACTTAAATATTTAATTCAGTGTGGGCAGTGGCTTTGCTGTGCCCTGGTATTACAGAAGTCTATGGGCGGCGGTGACTGATTATCATCAGATGGCCCGTCTGCTCGTCTGCCTATCCAGGCATTAAAAAATCTACAAACAACTACGAGTAGAATAGTAAGATTTATTTTAAACTGTCTTTGTACTTTGTAAGTACTAGAAAGAAGTTGTATAATGGAAATGCAAAAATAGTATTTATACTCATGTATATGACGTCCAAATTAATGGATCTTCATTTGCTAGATCACATTCTAAAATTACACCTGGTCACCCAAATACAGTTTAGGATAACATCATGAGGGAACCGGCATTCCTGAGAATTCTCATAAGAATTTGGAAGGTATGTGAAGTCTACCGACCCGCATTAGGCCGTTGTGGAGGACTAACGCATAACCCCTCTTATTAGTAGAAGAGGCTCGTGCCCAGCAGTGGGACAATGTTTATTACAGGGCTGGTATTATTATTATATACCTAAAATCATACATCTACCACAATGTTAATATTTTTGGTCCTTCTAGCCCGATTAGTGTTACAATAAGTAATTGAGTTAGTAGTGGACATTCATCTTTTATGTGCACTTAAATGTTCAAGATAGACTTGAATTATTACCTTATTAATAATTCCTCCGCTCTCGGTGACTCCTTCGGCCCCGAGCATGACTATATCGACTTGTTCCATGATGTATCCGACAGCTGAATCCAAGATCAATGTGGCGTCGATACCAGCCTCCACTAATTGTTTGTGCATTACTTCACTGAAATGGAAATCAATTCAAATTATATAATGCATTTTTATATTACATACATATACACGCCTGTAATCCCGAAGGGGTAGGCAGAGGCGTAACCAGTACACCCACTTTTTGCCATATTATCGGTCCCATAATGTGATAGGGGGCGAACCTATCGCCATACCGGGCACAATTCCAGACTCCGGGCTAATACTGAAAATTTCTAGATAGAAAAACCCAATATCACTTTAGCGGACCTGGGGAACGTACCCGAGTCCTCAGCACAGCAGTCTTAACGCATAGGTATGCAATTACAACTGCGCCACCGAGGCAGCGACGCACTTTTATATTAAGGTTTAATATTAATATTCTTTGAAAATTACTTTAAGATTAAGTCGAGAATAAAATGTAAGTACTTTTACAATAAAGCAAATATAACCTAAAATATTCCGAGCACAGGAAATATTATAAGTAACCTATGAATGCTACCATGAATTGTACGACGTCTAATATTTTATTTATTTCAATAATTATAACAATACGTCAATAATAAAGAATATAATATTTCAAACGAACTACAGCTGAGTTTGTTTCTGACAAAGCATCAGTAGAGTCTTCAATGATTTATAAATAGATGTGCAAAAGTGCCCATCTCTCTTCTTTCTCTACCTCCTCGTTCCCTCAATGCTAAGGATCGCGACCACATGTCGTCATTATCTACTGTATGCGGTCTTGAGCCGTGTGGACCGCCCGTTGCATACAGCCACCCACTGTTTTCTTCACTGTATGTGACCTTGTAGGTGCCCTTCCTCGAGAACGTCTGTCTTCCATTTGCCCTACAATGATCTGTTTCTCCAGACAATGCTTTGACGACCGCATAATGTGTCCGAAGGAACTTGGGACTCGTTTCTGACATATTAAGTGCCCATAGTGGCCTATATACTTAATAATCACTTTCATTTTGATAAATATTAATTAAATAATTTTCAAAAACAACTTCTTAGTTAAAAGATAATTTTCTTACCCACTATTGTCGGGAGCCGATACTGTGACAAATACTTGAAACCGTTTGTTGGCTTTAGCCGCTTCCAGCATGGCTTGGAGGACTACGCGAGATCGTGAATGAGTTAGTATTTTCTGCAAAATAATCATCAGATGCCCATGACTGTGTGAAATATATTTTCATCAGATTAAAAATTAATGATAGAAAGAATGCTTAGGTTAACGCAACTAATGAACACTTTGCTAAACAGTAGTCCAATTGTAATTTAAAAGGACCACACGTTGTATAAGGAATATCTAAACAATTTTACACACATACATAAACACTGCTGGTGGATATAAAATATCCCCTAATTGATAGCGGGCAATATAAAGGCTTCTCTGGCAACCACGTTTTTGCGGTATAATAATAGTCGATGATAAAGACATTGATAGACGAAATTGATAGTCGATGTTTAACGACTTTGTCGCTATAAATGTCGAGACTGCAACCACTGGTTATGTCTTCTAAATAACAGACACAATTATCTCTATTCACATGCTTCGAATTTCAACTTGTGTTTTCATCAAACATATGTCTTAATAGGAACCAATGCTATGTACATATATACACTCTATTCCAATACACATGTGTAAGGGACTCAAGTTGAAGGGATACGTTTGTACACTATAGATTTGTAACTATGGGCTATTTTATAAACTGTACATAACATCACTTGTAAGATTTAATGTGAAAACTTGTTTAGGCACATTGGGCACTTTTGGGATTGTGAAAACCCACTGAAGTCGCATGACCGTCATTCTCAGATACGTAAATTATACAGATGTGTGTATGTATATAGAAAAATTACTACTTCCAGGACGCCCCATGACTGTCTATTTTTTTTAATTTATACCTATTTAATACTAAATGTAAAACTAGAGTTGTAAACTAACTTTAAAGCTGGTATTTTAGATAATCAAGCATATAACTACTTACATATCCATCAATAATAAATGAGAGAGCCTGTTTGGCGACCTTTCCCCTGGCTTCAAGCAAGGTGTCCAAGAATATGTGCCCACGTTGCAACATAATTTGCTCACACTCCTCGAATGACTGTAAAAATACATATTTATTAATAAATCTTAAATAAGAAAATATGTAAAGTGTTTCTTCAGGATATATAAATAAATAAATACACCCAACAGTCACACACATAGTTCTGACCCCACACTAGGTAAAATCGTGGGTATCAACCCACAACACCCAGACCCGAATCAAATATCTGTTGGTCACACAAACATTTGTCTCGGTGCGGGAATCGAACCCACGGCCACTCGTTTTACAGCCGGCCATTCACACGCTGCGCCACGAAGGCTGCCAATATATAATTAGAAAGCAAACTGCTGATCTGTGTCTTGGCAATGTTCAATAATTTAAGGATTAGTTTATATATGCAACCAATATTTAGCTATATATGCAATACCGTCTTTACCATAAGGGCAAAGGGGCCTGTTTAGGGCCTCCATCCTGACAGTGGCCTCGAAAGGCCGACACAGTCTCTTACATTACTCTTTTTTCTATTTTAGGTAGATATAGCTTCACAAATACATTTCGAGGGTGAATATATCATTCACTTTCTTTACTTTCCAAAATGGCCTCAAATTCTTGTGGGCCTGGCAAGGCCTAAACTATTCTTGTATAAATTTCCAGTGACTCAAGAAATAGACAAGCAGATATTGTTACAGGTTAATTACAAAATGGAGACTGCTAAAGACCATGAATTAAATCCCAGTACTGCATATTTTATTCATATTATGGCTTCTTTAACATTCATAGTATATGAAAATGGCTTTGAATTTAAATAATGAATGAATTTCTACAAATTTGGTAGCTGTATATAAGTTTAAACCATAGACATAGAAAATACAGTTAGCAATATCCAAAATTTACCACTGTGTAGAAAGAGACAAAGCGACTGTGCTGCCAATACCTATTTCTTTTAGCTCCTGCAAATCTGTGACGTAGACCAATCAAAAATCTAGAAAACGACAACTGCTGGACGCACATTTGCTTTATCTGTCTCATTTTTTTGCCTGTATTCACTTAATAGCAGGATAGAGAGCATCCAGTCCATTTCCTATGTTGTCTATGGTTTAAACATCAAGATTTCAACAAGGTTGCACCGACCTTAACATCAAGTTTGGCGAAAGTGATGAATCTCATAAAAAGTTCACAACCAGATGATATAGCTGTTACGGGCTGGTCGCAGTGGCGCATCGCATCTACCGCCAACTGCAGGTTCAAGTCTAATTCTCTCACTGTTGCAACTACAACCCAGAAACAAGGACAAATAGTTATAAATGGCAAAGAGGCAAAGGATCTTCAAGGACCTTTTTACATAGTTAAATTAAATTATATTTCGTATTAACAAACTTTTCTTTTTAACCGACTTAAAAAAAGAGGAGGTTCTCAATTCGTCGGAATATTTTTTTATGTGTGTTCCCTGATCACTCGAAGACACCTGGACCGATTCGAGAAATTATTTTTTTGTTTACAAGTGTATACTTCCCAGATGGTCCTATTGGCACTAAGTCAGGATCTGATGATTGGAACTCAGAAAAATCGAGGGCAACCCTCAAATTTTATAGGGACACATAATTTATTTTTTATTGAAGTCGGTGTACTTTTTATAAACTGTAGATGTATTTGTGATTTACACAAATTATTTTCAGATTCTATTCAAGTTTCATCACATTTTTTAATGTTGTTCTATTGGTGTACTATCACACTGGGGCTACTCATGACATCTATAGCTTCAGTAAGCACAATATTATTGTATAATATTTAGTAGCATATTGTTAGGGAGAATGTGGTGTATAAAAAAAATAGGAACAAACAGGAACTTATATACCAACATAATATCATTACCTCATCAGATTTATTGGATTTTCTAGGTATCTCATAAAATAGTTTCCATCATCTTTTTTGACATTACTTCTGCATGATGTCTTGTAAGACACCAGCCAAGTAAAGTAGACACAGGTTTCAGGTTCATATCCATTCTTCAGGATATCATTATTGTATTGTTAGTCTATTTATTTAATTGTATTGAATAATAAGGTTTTACTGTCTTCCTTTTCAATATATTAAAGTAATAATCATTTACTAAGCTGATACTTGTCAGTTTCAGCTCTTACTATGGAATGAGAGGATGTTATTGTAAAAGACCAAAGTGTATTCAGGTATGACGGCAGGGTTGAGACTGAAGTGTGTCCAGGTATGAGGCTGAAGTATGCTCAGGTATGAGAGTCAGGGCCAAGACTGAGGATTGCCCAGGTACAGATGAAGATGAAGGTCAGAACCAAGTATGCTCAGGTGTGAG
Organism: Laothoe populi; assembly: GCA_905220505.1. Lineage (NCBI taxonomy): Eukaryota > Metazoa > Arthropoda > Insecta > Lepidoptera > Sphingidae > Laothoe > Laothoe populi. The sequence continues at coordinate 15,617,275 of HG992159.1, forward strand.
AGCCTGGGTTGAGGCTGACGAGTGCCCAGGTACAAGGACGATGGTCTGGACCGAGGTGTGCTCAGGTATGAGAGCCTGGGTCGAGAGCATAATCAAGCATAACTATTATTATGCCATTTGAGAACAGTGATCATTAGCAAATTCATTAAAGATGTGGACTCAACCGAAGGGACTCGCTCCTAACAGAAAGGCCGAGTTGTTAACCTATTCGTTTAATTGTATTGAATAATAAGGTTTTACCATCTTCCTTTATAACAAGTATTGTAAACGATAAATGAATTAGGGAAATAGGTGTTAATTTTTATTTATATAAATGGATAAAAGGAAAAAGAAAATATTTGGCTGTTTGCCATATACATTTGTTGAGTATGATGTCAGAAATATTTTTGATACAATTAAATTTATCAAGTGATTGATAAACCAGATACGCACCTTTATAGTTTTCTATCACAGTTAATAAAGTTTTTATGGCAGCGACACCCGCTGATACATCCTCTTCTTCTTTCAGGATTTTTAAAAAAATATTTTGAACTTCTGTAAAATTCAACATTACGTTATATTTGTTTCCAACACAGAAATAAGTAATAATATGTACTAGAAATAGAGAAATAATATTACCTTCTTTCTTCATAGCTAATAGTAAAAGGAGTTGTATCAGTTTATTAAAATTCAAACACTTTAGTCATATGTTTACGTGCCACACTCAACATAACCTAAAATACTTTCCGTCGAAAAATGTCATTTTTTTTTGTTTCTTTATCTCTTTTTTATATAAAAGAGAAGACAAAGGTTCTCCACAATTCAGCCTTTTCTGTCGTTATTTTTTAAAAATCTGGGCTAAAATTGAAGGTCTTCTTCTTCTTCTTCTCTGGTTTCTATAAAGTGAAAAGGCCAAAGCTATGTCTGCGGTTTTTTTGTTACTGCTTAAATTTGAAAAATATGTAATTGATTTAAATGTTTATAAAATCCATGTTCAATGATACCTAACATGATGGGAGGTGAAAAAAAAAATTTTGTTCACGACTTCTTGCCCCCTAGAGGGCGCCTTTTAATGTGACGTCACATCCCTACTTTCGCTCTATGTGCTTAACCCCTCCAGTCAGGAAGGATATTAAAAAAAAAGTCGGGAGTAAAGCAACAAGCTTTTATTTCCATAGCATTAAAGTTAAAAATTGCATGCAAGAACGGCGAGTGTTGCTAGTGTACGCGCCGCCGGCGTGTCTATCCGTCATGACAGTTTAAGCTTATTACTTATCGTCAGTGAAATTCTAGTGCGAATGTGAAAAATTACTAGGTACTTTCAAAGAATTCAAAGGGAGATAATGTGTGTCAACGCAACAGTATTATGTAACTGACAAACAGATTATAGATTACTAGCTGTTGCTCGCGGCTCCGCCCGCGTGGAGGTTATGTTTGGGAGAAAAAGTATACAATACTAAATACCAATATTCATGCGTTTAACTTAAAAATGACGGATTTTCATACAAACTTTCATTCCCTATTTTACCCCCTTAGGGGCGGAATTTCCAAAAATCCTGAAATATATATTTTTTATTTAAATGCCAAATACTAATTTTCATGAATTTAACTTAAAAATTGACGGATTTTCATACAAATTTTCAGACCCTATTTTACCCCCTTAGGGGTGGTATTTCCAAAAACCCTTCCTTAGTGGATGCCTACGTGATAAAAGGTACCTACTGTCAAAATTTCAAGTCTCTAACCCCAGCCGTTTAGACTGTGCGTTGATCGATCAGTCAGTCAGTCAGTCAGTTTCTTCTTTTATATATACAGATGTAGAAAAAGAAAATACCTAGGAACATGTAATTAATTGCAGGGGAAGTAACGATAGCAAAACATTGACTTATATTCTATAGACACGAACTGTCGAAGAAAAAAGATGTTCCGAAAACCTTGTTCACCCACTAATGCCATCTATCATTTTACTAAGAACTATTTGGAAGTTATAACTCCCGTCACTGTCTCTCGAACGGGACTTTCCGCGCGCCAAAACGGGACCAACTATATAATGAATTTTATGTGAAATATAGACTTCCCGTATTCAGAATTGAAATTAATTAATATTTATTGATATTACGTTCTAAACGTTATGAAATTATGTTAATTACCTTATATACTATTAACAGTTTCACTGTAAATCAATTTAAGGCAGATTTGTTCGGGAATGTCGCTACATATAACTAAAATTAACTGGTGTGCATTCGTAGGTGACATGAAGCAAACTAACGTCGGTGCGGAGTATACACCTCAACTCGATGGAACATAATGTTTGTTCTGGTCGCCGCATCTAGTACGTAGTACATATAGATCTCTGTAGCAAAAATAAAAAATACCTATTCACATAAAAAAAATGAAACGAATGTCTTTGTAAATCGAACTCGCGAGAAAAAAAAATTAATAAATTGGTCTCTGGACGCCAGTTCCCGTCATTCTGTTGAACGCATCCAGTTAGTCTCGCCATCTCTTTTTTGGTCGTTTGCATTTTTTGTGAACATCTGCTGGAATTTAGTCCGTAACAATTTTCGCACAGTGATATTACTATATTATACCTGCAATAATACAAATGAAATAAAAGACTCCGTTATATGAATAAATTTAAAACTATTTATATTTTCCACCTCAGTATTCAGTGTCAATTAGGTACTTCGAATCTTCGAAAAATGAAGTCGCGGAACTAGGATAATGCGCGGGACCAACGCTGGGAAGGAAGGAAAACGAAATCGACATAAATCATGTTTATTTATACATTATTTTATTTAGGTACCTATCTACTTTTTTGTTGAAAGGTTGCGAACCTGCAGTAGGTATGAATAACCAATCGGCAACCAAACATCTGGAACACAAAATAAAAATTGCTCTGGTAAAATGCTAAGGCTCTAACCGTTAGAATCTAACCACAGTCACACATCACAGTTATAGTATGTAAGTAGGGAGGTTTTTTTTTTTTTTTTTCCTGACAGAAGGTGGTTGGCAGTCGTCGCCTGTTGTGGCGGCTGTTGTAAATTTTTAGTAGTTGGCACCTTTGGTTCCCCTCGGGTTTTGTCCTGGGGGTGTCGGCGGGCTCGGTGTGCGCTTACCCCGCCGCCGAGCGGGCAGTAGGGGGGACGTTCTCTTCTGCGGTCAACCGTCGTATATCGTAATCCGGTCATATGGAGGTCTGTGGTCATGTCTCGCGCTCCGATCGGACCGAGGGTCTTGGCTTCACCGCCTGGACCGCGAGGGAGAAAACCTCTATAAAAAGTTACCCCGAATCCCAAGCGGCGGCGCACCGTGAGGGGATGCATGGCCGATGGGTAGTTCGGTCGCTAGTGCGAACCACGCCGGAGGGGTAAATGCCGGTACCTCGTCCGTGTAAGTAACGGCTTACCCAGCTACAGGGGGCTCTGGCTGGGTGGACGGTTTATTTCCCCCATACTCGTGGGACTTGTTATGGACTCTATTTTCAAAAAATCCAAAAATCTACTGACGAGATTGCCTAGTCCGGCGCCCAATTCTGGGTCCAGACAGGCGGTGGTTGTAGGGCGCGAGCCCGAAGACGGACGTATAGGGATGGAGGTTGTGGGTGAGATGCCCACAGAGATTGTGGCTGCAGAGAGGATCGTGGTGACTCCGGCACGTGTTGTTGGAGCCAGAAGTAGTCGCGCGTCTTCAAATGTGCAGAAAGGCCGAATGTGGGAAGGGAGTGAGACGGATTCTGTGCGCTCCCGGTCCGCACACTCTAGTGAATCCGAAAGTGGCACTGATGCCCAGGCTCACTCGGCAGTGAATGGAAGTGGCCGATCGACAATCGGTAAATATGTCGGTACCCGAAAGGCCCAAAGAGAGCTGGAAGCTCAGAGGCGTGAAGCTGCCCGCCTCAAGGAGCAGGAAGAAATGGAGGAGAGGCTTCGATCCTTCATGAAGACTCCACCTCCTCCTCCTCCAAAAATACCCCGCATGGCAGGGATTGAGGAGGATAGAGTGGTCCTCCTGGACGACTTAAAGGAGTGCGGCCGAGTTATAAATATGGTGTCCACTAAATCTTGCCATCTGAAAGAGGCACACCTAAAGTCCTTAAAGGTGGTGATGGACACCATCAAGAAATTTGTGGAGCAGCCCGAATCCTCGGCAATCGCACGCCTCCAGGAGGAGGCAAATAAATGGAGAGATCTGTGCGCTCAGCATGAAGCGGACAAAAAGATACAGGCGGAGGAAAACGCCTCCCTCCGCCGCCGCCTTGACCTTCTGGAGGCGGATAAGAACGCACAGCCTACGCAGGAGGCACTGGAGCGACTCGAGGCTCGCATTACCGCGAGAATCGAGTCTGCTAGAATGGGGCCGTCCCAGAGGCCACCATTGGCCCATGAATTAAGGACCAATTGTGAGACTGATATTGAACTGCCTAAACAACTACCCGTAGTTGGTAAAGGAAAGGGCAAGGGCAAGGGCAAGGGGAAAGGAGTTCTGCCTCCTGTTCCTATAACTGCTTCCCCATTTGTTGATCCCTCGACCATATTGATGCCTGACACTGGGCCATCAAATTTCCAGACAATGGCTGTAGCTGGGCCTTCTGGCCTCCAGAAGGCAGGGAAAAGTAAGGGAGCTGCTGGTCCAGTTATAAAACCGGCAGACCCTGCGGTGGCTCATGTTCCTGTCACCACTTTGAAGAAGGGAGGATAAAAGAAGAAGAAGAAGGGGGTACCTCAGGCGCCCCCACCGGTTGAGCCCCGTCCACTGCCGCCTGCCCCGGTGTCCATTGACACACCGTGGAACGTGGTGGCAGCCAAAAAGACTGCCAAGAAGAACTCGCCCGGCGCGGCACCTGCTGTAACTCAACAGCAACAGCCGCGCAGGGCTGAGCCAAAACTCCGAACGCCGCGTTCCGCAGCCGTCATAATATCTCTGACGCCGGTAGCAGTTGAGAAGGGCTTGTCATACGCCCAGGTGTTGACAGAGGCCCAACAAAAGGTGGACCTCACCGGCCTCAACATACAGAGGCTGAGGCCTAAATTTACGGCCACGGGTGCCCCAATGTATGAGGTGCCCGGGGCCAATAGCGAGGAGAGGGCTGACTCCCTGGCCGCGAGGCTAAGGGAGTGTTTCGAGGGTTCGGAGTACATCCGTGTATCCCGGCCCACAAAGTGCGCGGAAATACGACTTTCGGGGTTGGACTACACAGCCACCCCCGAAGCTGTCGCAATGGCCCTCTCCAAGGCCGGTGAGTGTGGTGTGGACTCCGTGAAGGTTGGAGAAATTCGCTCCGATCGTTCTGGTCTGGGCACGGTGTGGGCAAGGCTTCCCGTCAAAGCGGCCCAGAAAGTTAGAGGCGTCGGGCGTGTTTTAATAGGATGGGTTGCGGCTCGAGTAACCGTGCTCGAGCCGCGTCAATTACGTTGTTTCCGGTGCCTCGAATCTGGGCACGTCAGGGAGTGTTGCCAGGGTGAAGTCGACCGTAGTGGCCTCTGTTACCGCTGCGGTCAGCCCGGTCACAAAGCCCGGCAATGTGAGGCGGCGCCAAACTGCGCGATTTGCGCAGCGGCAGGGAAGCCCGCCGGACATCAGGTCGGGGGGAAGGCGTGTCCCGCCTCCTCCCGCAAGAACCGTCGTCCGCCCCGTAGAGGGAGACCAGCTGCCGCTGTGGCTACAGCCCAGTTGCAGCAGGAGAGCCCACCGCAGGCTGAGGTTGTGGCAATGGAGATCGCCCAATAATGGCGACAAAGTTCCTCCAGGCGAACATCAACCATTGTGCCCGTGCTCAGGATCTTTTAACCCAGAGCATGGCGCAGTGGTCGGTGCAAGTGGCCGTGGTCGCCGAGCCATATTTCATCCCCCCGCGTGATAACTAGGCGGGGGACGTCGATGGCTTGGTGGCCATCATCACCCAGGGTGCCGCGGGCTCCCCGCCCTTTGAACGAGTAGCAAAGGGTCGCGGATGCGTCGCGGCTCTGTTGGGAGATATTTGGGTAGTCGGAGTTTATTTCTCTCCCAACAGACCCCTCGCTGATTTTGAGTCCTTTCTTGTTCAGTTGGGGGCCCTGGTGGCGCAAGGCCAACCTCACCCGGCAATTGTCGCCGGCGACTTCAATGCCAAGTCTCTGACGTGGGGCTCGTCGGCGACCAATGTTCGTGGTGAGGTCCTGGAGGATTGGGCAATCTCGGCCGGTCTGGCCGTCTTGAATAGGGGGTCGGTGGATACGTGCGTGCGGCACAACGGCGGATCTATTGTCGATTTGTCGTTCGCGAGTCCGGCCGTCGCACGCCGTGTCCGGGGCTGGAGGGTGTTGGTGGGCGTGGAGACGTTGTCGGACCATCGTTATATCAGGTTCGACATCTCCGCGTCTGCCGTTTTCCAGTCCGGTGGTAGACCGAGCGCCCCGCATCAGGACGGCCCGCGATGGGCATTGAAGCGCCTCGATATTGAGGCCCTAGAGCTTGCCGCTCTGGCTATGTCGTGGCTCCCTGTACCGGATGGGCCGGTACAGGTCGAGTTGGAGGCGGAATGGTTCGGGGTATCGGTGACGGACATTTGTGACGCCGCCATGCCCCGAGTCCGACGTCTCCCGCCCCGACGCCAGGTGTACTGGTGGTCGCAGGAGTTAGCATTGTTGCGCATCGCTTGTGTTTCGGCGCGCCGCCAGTACGCCAGGCACCGTCGCCGGCGTCTCCGGGACGAGGAACACGCAAACCAGGAGCGGCATCTCTACGGCCTCTACAAGGAGGCGAAGAGAGCGCTGCAGGTGGCCATTAAGGGAGCCAAGGTCGCGGCGAGGAAGGATTTCATTTCGACTCTCGACAGCGACCCGTGGGGGCGCCCTTATCGCTTGGTGATGAACAAGCTTCGCCCAGCGGCGCCCCCGCTGTCGCAGAGTCTCCGGCCAGATCTTCTGGCCGAAGTCGTCGCGGCCTTGTTTCCGGCCACCGTGGAGTCCACTCCTCCACCGATGGCGCCCCGCGAGTCGGCGCCATCGTCGAGTTCGGCAAGGGATATCCCAGAGGTTTCGCCCGCTGAGATGCGGGCGGCAGTGTCGCGGTTGCGGGGCAAAAACACCGCCCCGGGTCTCGATGGCATCCCCGCCAAGATCTGGATGCTAGCTGTCGAGCACTTGGGGCCGAGGCTCCGCAACCTTTTCTCCGCCTGTTTGGTGCAGGGCGTCTTCCCGACGCGTTGGAAAACCGGGAAGCTCGTCTTGCTGAAGAAGGAAGGAAGACCCGCAGAGTCGCCGTCGGCCTACCGGCCCATCGTGTTGCTCGACGAGGTCGCCAAACTCTTCGAGCGCATTATACACGCTCGCCTCGTCGAGCACCTCGAGAGGGTCGGTCCGGATTTAGCGGAGTGTCAATTCGGATTCCGCAAAGGCCGATCCACCATCCACGCGATTTTGCGGGTGAAGGAGCAGGCGGAAGAAGCAGTGGCCCGGGGCAAAGTTGTGGTTGCGGTGTCTTTAGACATCGCAAATGCGTTCAATTCGCTGTCCTGGGCCTGCATTCACGAGGCACTGAGGTACCATGTGGTGCCACCTTATCTTCGACGTCTGGTGCACGCGTACTTATCCGAAAGGTACGTGGTGTATCCGGGCGCCAATGGGTGGCACCGGAGAGCGATGGTGTGCGGTGTTCCACAGGGCTCAGTTTTGGGCCCACTCCTGTGGAACATCGGATATGATTGGGTGCTCCGTGGTGCCAACCTCTGGGGCGTCGGCGTCACTTGTTACGCCGACGATACGCTTGTTACTGCGTCAGCCAGGACGTTCCAGGATGCCGCAATTCTGGCAGCGGTGGGTACCGGCCACGTTGTCGGACGTATTCAACGTTTAGGTCTTAAGGTGGCCCTTGAAAAGACCGAGGCCATTTGTTTCCACGGGCCTCGGAAGGGGCCACCGGCCGGTGCCCACATCGTTGTGAATGGGGTGCGGATTCCCATCGGCAAAACTATGAAATATTTGGGTTTGGTTTTGGACAGCCGGTGGGAGTTTCGCGCCCACTTTGAAACATTAGTAAAAAAGTTGTGTCGGGTAGCAGGTGCACTAGGAACCCTGCTGCCCAATCTGGAAGGTCCTGGCATCCCTTGCCGAAGGCTGTACGCCGGAGTCGTGCGGTCCATGGCCCTGTACGGCAGTCCCGTCTGGGCCGAGTCCCTGAGCGACCGGTGCGTCGCTCTGCTGCGCAGGCAACAGCGATCAGTGGCGCAGCGTGCGATCAGGGGCTACCGCACGGTCTCATTCGAGGCGGCTTGTGTTTTGGCCGGTTTCATACCGTGGGACCTGGACGCTAGGGCCCTCTCCGCTGCATTTCACTGGCGGGAGGAGGCGTTCAGGCGCGGGGAGAGACCGGCCTTGAGAGAGGTGGATGCTATCCGTGGCTCCCTCCGCAGAGCCGCCGTGGAGGAGTGGCGTCTCAGGCTGGAAAACCCAATTTGGGGTCAGCGGGTCGTAGCGGCAGTGCGTCCTGTCTTCCGCCAATGGTTGGACAGGCGCCACGGCGCGGCGACGTTCCGGCTGACACAGGTGCTCACAGGCCATGGTTGTTTTGGCGAGTACCTGTGTCGCATAGCCGGCGCAGAAAGGTCGGCCGTGTGTCACCACTGTGACAACTGTCCGCGTGACACGGCCCAACACACACTGGAGGAGTGCTCAGCCTGGGACGAGGAGCGCAGCGCTCTCGCAGCAGTCGTCGGAGGAGACCTCTCGCTGCCGGCCTTGGTATCGGCCATGGTCGACAGCCGGAGGTCCTGGCGCGCGGTGGCCCTCTTCTGTGAGGCCGTTATCTCACAGAAGGAGAGTGCCGAGAGGGATCGGGAACGATATGGTCCCTCCCGCCGCCAGAGAAGACGTAGGAGGCGCCGGGTGGACGACTGACTGGCGTCTCCCGCCCTGTGGTTTGGGGGCGTTTGGAGAATCCCACCACGGTATCCCCTGCCTGTCGTAAGAGGCGACTAATAGGGGTCATCGGGGGTCGCGGGCGCGCAGCGGGGGGCTGTCGTAGCGCCCCTTTTGGTGTGTCGAAATTTGTTTGTACATAGTTTTATTTTGTATATACTTCGTCGGCACACCGGGCGACCCCGGGATGAACGGCAGCGCGGGTGGTTGGCCTCGTTGCTGCCGTGGACGCCGAGGGCGTCCTTCGGTGCGCGGGGGCTTCTGAGCCCCCCCCCCACATGGAGACGGGCCGCAAGGCGGCACCGCGCAGGGGCGGTTCTGGTCGAAAATGGGGCGCTTCTCGCCCCGTGTGCCCGGGACCATCTCTTATGCGCCGAAGAGGGCCACCGCGGGGTTTTTAGTTGGTATTGCCGGTGTAGGGAATTTGTTAGGGACTCGGCCCAGCGGTCGTCCGGATGTCAACATCTCTCCCGGACGGCTTAACGCTGGGTCGTAAGGCCGGTGAGCCCAACATAACCGTCCCGCCACTCCCCCCGGCGGGGCGGCAGTGATAAATCGCTTTTCCCCGCGAAAAAAAAAAAAAAAAAAGGGAGGTTTTTTTACGTTTTAGTAAGTACAACGGTATTTATGTAGATTAATGGAAGTTACATATTTATAAGTATATAGGTATATATGAGATAGGTACATACGAACTAATATTATTGTACCTAACTAATATTATTGATACTGGAGTAAAAAATGCACTAAAATCAGCGATCTATATGTACTACGTATGTACCAATATAAGTCAATGACTAAAATAAAACGAGGTTCAAAGTCAGGGATTCATATATTATTTAAATATAGATACATACATATTATTTATAGATCGACAGCCTCCGTGGCGCAGTAGGCGACTAGCCAGCTCTGAAACGAAAGGCCATGGCTTCGATTCCCACACCGGGTCAAAATTAAATGTTTATGCGATAGACAGACATTTGTGTCGCGTCTAGATGTTGTGAGACCGAAAGTCTCTGATACCCACGACACAAGACGTGTATCTTAGTGTGGGATCGGGGCTATGTGTGTGACTGTTGGGTGTTATTTATTTATATATTTTTAATCAGTGAAATAAAAAAAATACAATGTTCTTTACCTATGATAAAATAGTAGAGCCAGTGCATGCTGATCTGCGTGTCTTTTTAATTTTTGGTGTATCGTGGAAAACTTCTAAATGGTTTTCGATGCAAGTTTCATTATTATCCCAATAAATATAACATAAGGTATATTAAAGAATTATGAGGGGGGATGAGGGCATTAATATAAAAATATAATAAATCGTTCCCGCGAGCGGGTTTCCGAACAAAAGCTAGTAAAGTAAATTAGGAATTACTTATAATAAAGTCATGCCAATATAAATTATTTCTGAAGAATATTTTTGACAAAGACCTTGGCCTCTAACGCCATCTAGTACCGGGCAGTAAAATCCACTATTTTCAGACCTCCTCATACAACTTTTCAATGGTGAAGATCTAAGGAAAATCTTATACTTAGGTATTACCGACAGCGACTGTATGGTAGGTACTGGCGAGGGAAAGTCACGGCCACTAGACGGAACTCGCTTTACTTAGGTGGTGGACGCTACAGTCTTACAGGTAGTCGAAAGAACTGCACGCGTCTTAGTGTTTGCTTTTGATATTAAGAGTGTTTGTTAGAAGTAACTAGTGCAAGCGCAGTCCGCGGTCATGGGAAACTCTGCATCTGTCAAACTAAACGAGAAACGCCGGTGGAAGTGAGTCCTAGTTAATTATATCTTACGAGCGCCTTTTCACGTATTCATAAAATACAATTTCGAAGTATTCTTGAATTTGTTTTAAAGTTTTTAATTACATTGTGGATTATAATTTAGCGCGTGTTATGTTTTGATTATTATCTAATTCGTTCCGAAAGTACGTCATGAAAATGCCCTAATTGTATGAGTAAAATAAAGTAAACTTTGTTGTTTTTAATACAATAACAAAGTATCATAATTGTCACAGGTAGTTTTGATTAGTTTGTAATACCACTAACTTGTTTTTTATGTAGGTATCGATAAAAGGACAAAGTACGCTTTACAATTGTATCAGATAAGATTTTACAAGGGAGCAATTAATTTTATCAAAGTTTTATATATCTATGAGGCAACATAAATTCTAGTAGGCATCCCATAAAGTGACATTGTTGTGATTCTTGGTAGTACCGACATTGTTTTCATAAACATACTTGCATTTTATACTTATTGTGTACACTGGATTTGCTGCACTTTACAATGCCACACTTGAATACCATTATACTTATACTGGGTGGATATTTTTTTATTACGATTCCTGGTTATCTACCATAGTAATTATAAATTTAGTATACAAAACGGCGTCGCAGAACATATATGAGTGACAAAAATATATATTTTTTTAGTGCCTCGATAGGCAGACGAGCAGACGGGCCACCTGATGGTAAGTAGTCACCGCCGCCCATAGACTTCTGCAATACCAGGGCACAGCAAAGCCGCTGCCTACCGTCAGTCATTCCGTGTAATTACAAATGCGCCATCTATTCATTTCATTCATTCATGATTTTGCTGGTGGTAGGATATTCATATCCGCCCGGATAGCTCGCACCGTACACATGGTGTAAAACTCGACATAGTGGCACACACAAGTGGGTTCAGCCAGTGTACATCAGGTTTTTGTTGGGGGCCATTCTTAGAACAGGTCGTAGTAATTAAGTCGAGTTTCAAAAAAAACATACAAGACTCATATCATGCATCCTTTTACTGTCATATGACAATTACCCCTTCCAGCAGATTTGAATAGCGTCTAATTTACTTGTTTTTGTTCGGATTTATAAAATTATTTCGATAATAGCTGTTAGGTAATGTAACTTGTTGATTAAATTAATATAAAAAATCGAGTCAACTACCCTGTTACCTACTCCAGCAGATTTCAATAGCGTCTAATTTATTTATTCTTGTTTGTATTTATATAATTCTTTCGATAATAGCTTTTAGATAATGTAACTTGTTGTTTAAAATAATTAAAAAAATCATGTTAACTTACCATCTGAGCTTTGTAGTCGCTGCAAATACGTAGCCAAGCGGGAAGTTTCAACTTTCAATTTCAACAGATGTACCTACATAATATCATGACAACTCAGAGAGAAATAGGATAAAAGCAACAAGTGATTATGATTTGTTTTGGATTTCTGTATGTAATATCGTTTTCGGTAAAAATATATTCAGCTTTGACATTATGTCACTAAAACCACTCGCGTATCATAATAATATTAAAAAGGTAAGATAGTACGGAGTAAATAGAAACCAAAATCAATTTTATTTCCATGACATTAAAGTTGAAAATAGGATGTAAGAACGGCGAGTGTTGCCAGTATTTTGTGCATACCGGCATGCACATGATACGTGACTGGTCAATACTTATAGTATTAGGGTATTTACTATTATTAGAAATACCGAAGGTATAACTGAGGTATCTAGGAGACTAGTTGGGGGTAGTTAATAATGACAACCAAAGTGGGAGTAGTAAATGTTTAATATAAAACAGAGTGCCTTCCGCGCTCCGGTGTTCAGTTCAGTTGTTTTGTGAAGTAGACTAGATGATAGCCAGGATATTCGTGGTTCGTACGCGGGGTAGTAAGTGTATCAATGTGTAAACAGTTCAATGGCGTTGTTCAGTTTAAAAGGGTAATGCTGGTAGATTAATTATAAAGAGACGCCTTAAGTGAATCCTGACATGCGTGTGTGTTAATATTAAGCACTGAGATGTGTAACAGTGCCGTGTAAATCAATCAATAAATTATAAACATTGTATTTGTGCCTTTTAAATATCCATCTTGCATAGTTTTGTTGATGTTCCTAACAATAGTGACTTCGAATTCAGTGAAGTCGAAATTTTATTTATTTATTTAATCTGCTATGAACCTCGCGTAATGTAAATATTGTCACTTTGTTTATTAAAATATACGAAACGATAAAGGTCATGACTTGCGTGCCAGAAAAGAATACGAGTATTTTGATAATGAAAACCTGTATTTCATTGCGAAACTTTGTTGTTCTAAATTACGTACATTCAAAAGTGGTAGAGCCACGCTGTAGACATATTTGTCTACAGCATGAATGGGCCGGCTCGACCGGGGTAGTACCACTGTCTCACAGATAACCAACGTAAAGTGATAGTTCACTGTCGCGTTTCGTATGGTAAGTGAGATATCCGGAGGCCTAGGGGGGATCCCCTTCCCTTCCCTAATCCCTATTCCTGTCCTTTAAGGCCGACAGCGCATACGTGATACTTTCGATATTGTGGATGTTCATGGGCGGTGGAGATCACTTAACATCAGGTGACCCACTGGCTCGTTTGTCGGACTATGATATAAAAAAAAACTCACATTGCCGGAATGAAAGTAAAATAGAGTGAAGTAATTTATCACCTTGGTAAATCTAGCAGTCAATACGAGTTATCTTTTATCAGAACAATAATAAGACAGGGTCTCGAAACATCTTTGAATATATACCTAAGAGCAATAATGTGGTATGAGGTAACTATAATAGGTACCTATTGTTTTCGACTCTTCGTTTACCTCAAAAGTTCTTGAAACACCTACACCGAACCTTCAAAATACAGGTTCGACGGTAAAGTTTCCTTATACCATTTTGCAATTTTTTCCCGTCTTCGGTACCTTTTATTTGAGGTCATATTATTTTTTAACCTCAATGCAGCCAGTTGACCGCATCAACTACCTTGGCCTGAAATTTTGATGAGAAAGTCAATCAGACTGCTTAAAATTAAAGGGCAGGATTAAAATACAATGTATAATCAGCCCAATGATTCGAAATTTAAAAAAGCAATAATGATGCACCGTTTTACTACTCTTTACATAAGGGCAAAGGCAATAAAATAGTATGCCTTTAAGGCAATTATGATTAGTCGCGGAGTAAGTCATATTCACATTTCCATTACTTGCAAGCATTTTAGTTATTTATTTTAAAAGCGTTTTTAATGTAGAATATGAGTATATCATGAGATATTATTCTTTTTATGTGCCTGGTCTTCCACTGCAAGCCAATTAGAGTCTGCCTTCTTTGTAAAATAAATGTTTACGGACTAATAATATATGGTAGTTAATTATTAATAATATAATATTTATTTACTTCACCATTTTTTCTTAAAGTTTAGTATTATCATACACGACTCACACTAGGCTAAGCCTGTATCGTGAGATGTTTTTACGATGAGTAACTTATACATTAATATCACATTAAGGTGTAATCTCCAGTAGCGCAAGGAAAAGTATAATTGATTTAAAATGGGAATTAAAAGAGTTCATAAATTTAGTGATAGCACATAAATGGTTATTTTTAAGTCCTGAAATAAAATTTATAAAAGTATAGTTGATTTTTTTTTATAGCATAGTCCGACAAACGAGCCAGTGGATCACCTGATGTTAAGTGATCTCCACCGCCCATGAACATCCACAATACCGAAAGTGTAATGTATGCGCTGTCGGCCTTAAAGGACAGGAATAGGGATTAGGGAAGTGAAGGGGGAATCTGGGCCTCCGGATATCTCACTTACCATACGAAACGCGACAGAAAACTGTCACTTCACGTTGGTTTTCTGTGAGACAGTGGTACTACCCCGGTCGAGCCGGCCCATTCATGCTGTAGACAAATATGTCTACAGCGAGGCTTTACCACTATCAAAATTTAAAATGTTATTTTCAGCGTACTCATGTGACCAGTCCAGTAATCCCTTGTAAATTATGCTTCTTGTTTCGCGCACTGACAGACCTCTAATGTCGAATAATTTATTTAACTTGTTATTAATTAGGTGTTTCGTGTAGGGAAGAAATCTTTTGGCGAGAGCTGTCTTCACATGTATGTTTTGTATTTGAAAAGTGCGCTTTGCAATTAGAAATTGGCATATGTCAGAGTTTAGCGCATCTTTATGTGCTGTTAGGATTATTCTAAATATGTAGTGTCCTGACACTAAGCACTTGGGTCTCAATTATTACTTCCAATGTTTAAATGGACATAAACATCGAAAACCTAGCAATCAAGCAAGCAATCTATCAAGCTTTAATCACCTGGTAGCAACTAGCAGGGCAATAGTAGTTAATAAGATATATCCTGGGGGGAATTAATTAGTGATAAAGTACACACGATGAGAAACAGTAGTTAAACATTTCCGTAGAGCAATTTTTTTGCGACGTATCTATTATAATATATTGGAATACGAAAAGAGTGAAAATAATATACATACATACATATACACTCACGCCAGTAATCTCCGAAGGGGTAGGCAGATGTGTAACCAGTACACCCACTATTCGCCAAATTTTCGTCCCATAATGTGATAGGCGGCGAGCCTATCGCCATACACGTTCCAGACTCCGGGCTAATACTGATAATTTCTAGATAGAAAACCCCAATATCACTTTATCCGACCCGGGGATCGAACCTCAGCACAGCAGTCGTAAATGCATGCGCAATTACTACTGCGCCACTGAGAAAATAATATATAAAATCATTACCATACATTTGAAGGAAATCTCATCATAGTAGCTGGGACAAATCACATTCTGGGGTCACCCAGAGATGTATATCCACTATCCAGGTCAGCTTAATTCTGGTGAATGATATCTGCCGGTAGTTTTAAATGGGAAAAAACCGGCTCGACCGGCTTATTACCACTGTCTCACAGTAAAACCGACTTGATGTAAGTTGGCAGTTGCGTGTCGTACGATGGATGAGAATCCTGAAAACCTAAATCCCCCGCCCCCTCCGAATCCCCATGCCTTTTCTTTAAGACAGCAATGCATTCATGGTTCTTGTATTGTGGGTTTTCTTGGGTGATGGAAATCACTATATATCAGGTGACCCAGTCGCTTGTTCATCGGTCTCTGCTATAAAAAATATATTTCAATTTATTTAAATAACTGTTCAGTTTTGTGCAAAAAATACCGTAATATACCAGTGAGTAATGACTTGCCGCGGCCTCCAAACGTGTTGAGAGGAAATGACGAATGACACAATCCTGCACAACACTATTTCAAAAGAATAATAAGGTATTGTGTGCACGCAAAAAACTGCTCTAATACCTAAAGAACAAAAACACACACACACATACACTCACACCTATAAACCCGAAGGGGTAGGCAGAGGTGTACCTACTTTTCGCCGAATTTCGGTCCCATGATGTGATATGGGGCGAGCCTATCGCCATATCGGACACAGATTCCAGACTCCAGGCTAATACTGAGATTTGTGGATAGAAAAACCCAATATCACTTTACCGGGGAACGAACCCGAGACCTCAACACAGCAGTCGTAAGGAATGCGCAATTACAACTGCGCCACCGAGGTAGTAACAGAAGTGATTTAGTGGTAGAGCCACGCTGTAGACATATTTGTCTGCAGCATGAATGGGCCGGCTCGACCGGCGTAGTACCACTGTCTCACAGAAAACCAACGTAAAGTGACAGTTTACCGTCGCGTTTCGTATGGTAAGTGAGATATCCGGAGGCCCAGATTCCCCCTTCCCTTCCCTAATCCCTATTCCTATCCTTTAAGGCCGACAGCGCATACATGATACTTTCGGTATTGTGGATGTTCATGGGCGGTGGAGATCACTTAACATCAGGTGACCCACATGCTCGTTTGTCGGACTATGCAATAAAAAATAAAAAAAAGAACAAAAACTGCGCCGATAAATATAGATAAATATTAGGTAGATGCAGAACTGGTTATATTTGTAACGTCATACTTAAGGCATATGCGATGGTTGCGTCAAATGTTAGAAGGGATCGTCAATGAGTCGTCAACTCAGTAACGAGGTGCGTATTGACTCTAAAGTGGAATAATCTCCCATACATTTACGTAGCTCGCTTGTGATGTTTGACCCGACAATCAGAAGTCTGCATTCAGTGTATTATCCAGCGTATTTTTAGACAGCTGACAGTTGAAACAAACATAAAGTATACAGATTACATAGCGATTCATTATGTACTCTCATGCTACAACAATAATGATTTTAAACCATATAGGTACTTAGATTTGACAATTATTATTATCCTTTTGTTTATAATGATTAATGTGGTATTTACAGTATGTTGATTTGTTTTCCTAATTTGAAATACAATTAAAATGTATCCAGCTGAAGGACATGTATCCATGGCCATGAATAAATAAAAAAAAAGTTATGATGACCAAAACTTCCCCAAGGCAATATGTCGTATGAACCAAAAAAGAATTGATATTAATAAAAAATATATGGATGCATTAAGTAGTATGTTGTTTTATGGAATAACTGACTGACTGAGAATAAGAGGTCATAGGATAACTCTCGCACTTTTATTATCAATAACACTGGTCCACTAAAGGCGTTAAAATTTCGATTGATAAAATACATGCGGAGCTTTTATACATATGCAGTATAGGAAAATAATCTTTGACCACATAAGCATAGACTTTCTAAGAGAGTTTTCCATACTTTCCCCTGGACGGACGAATGATTGCTTTGGAGATACATTTCGTCAAAGTAAAGCTAACGTGTTGCTGTTGCAAAATGTAAGATGACGAGCGATATTCTGTTCGATATATTGCACTTTGTTAATACTTCGTTACTTTGATGTGTTTTATATCGGTAATTGATTGGCAATCCAATATTGTTGATAGCTGTGTTGAAAGTTATTGCACATTTTGTGACAGCTATTTCAGAAATAAATCTTTAATAATAGGTGTTTGAAATCATTATTTTGTTTAATGTATGTGTATGTACATATGTATTCTATTTATTTGGGTATAGCCAGTGATCTATATGTATATAGTACTACGTACTAGATGCGGCGACCAGAACAAACATTATGTTCCACCGAGTCGTGGTGTATACTCCGAACTGACGTTAGGTAGTATGCTTCATGCCACCTACGAATGCACACCACTTAATTTTAGTTATCTGTAGCGACATTCCCGAACAAATCTGCCTTAAATGGATTTACAGTGAAACTGTTAATAGTATATAAGGTAAATAAAACCATTTCATAACGTTTAGAACGTAATATCAATAAATATTAATTAATTTCAATTCTGAATACGGGAAGTCTATATTTCACATCAAAATTCATTATAATCGGGACAAATACTATATATAGTTTGTCCCGTTTTGGCGCGGGGAAGTCCCGTTCGAGAAAAAGTGACGGAGTTATAACTTCTATATAGTTCTTAGTAAAATGAATAGATGGCATTAGTGGGCGGACAAGGTTTTTGGAACATCTTTTTTCTTCGACAGTTCGGGTCTATAGAATATTAGTCAATGGGTATAGCCTATTTTATCCATGGCACTTCTGTGCAGTATGACATTACTAACTCGCTAATAGGTAGATTCTATATTCTCAGCGGAAACAGTGTAATTAAAATGTTGCAAACTTCAAGGAGTTGATGTAGTTAATTCGGTATCGGTTTGTTTAACGTCTTTATATGCAATTTCCTTGGATGATCATCAAAAATGCATCTAAGTGGTTACTGGTAAATCCCGTAAATACACTTGTTCAGTGTCTGTGTAACGCAGGCCGGTGTAATTACAGCGACTATTGAGAATTTCTGATTACTACTCACTGTATTTACCATCAGTTGCAGTATCATCGCATGGTCTGTACAATATCTAGACTTATGATAAAGCAGTAGAGTCTACTATCGGTTTGTCAGGTAATTAGAATGCGCATCGTAATAATAATAGATTTAACGCTAACACTTTGGAAACACATAGCCTACTGAAAATACTTAGCCCAGAAAACTACACAGGTGGAGTAGAATGTGACAGCTGGTTACAAAATAAAATATAAAATGCTTTATTTAAAAAATAGTAACTATGTACATTTATAGCATTTAGAAATAATATGGTACACCAAAATTAAGATAAAGAAATATTGTTTTTGAAATAATGAAAACATAAAAGTTATGAACATACTAGATGTTGCCCGCGGCTCCGCCCGCATGGATGTATTTTTCGAAGAAAATGTATACAATCCATGGAGGCATCTTAAGCTATTACACCTTTCTTTATTTTGCTATCCCATAGGAAGCGTACATTTTTTCGGGATAAAAAGTAGCCTATGTCATTTTCTGATCCCTAAACTACCACTATCCAAAAAATCATGTCGATCCCTTGCTCTGTGAAAATCTAAACTATCCTACGGGAACTGAAATTTTTCTGGGATAAAAAGTAGCCTATGAGTTATTCCAGACTATAATCTATTTCTGTGCCAAATTTCAACCAGATCCGTCCAGCCGTTAAAGCGTGATTGAGTAACAAACATCCATCCATACAAACATTCGTATTTATAATATTAGTAGGATTATTATATTATAGTAGGATTTAATAGACTTATTTCAGACTTATAGAAAAATATTTATGAAAGATTAAGATATTTGTTTAATAAAATTTAAAACAATGCCATTGAACAATTTCATGGTTAAAATATGAATCGTCTGAATCCGTTTAGTCATAACAAATAAAAGAGAATACAGAAATAGAAATTAGAAATACCTCTTCAATGAATATGATTCAATTAACTATATGATTATATATTCTATTCCCTTTAATAAGTCTTTATGATAAAGCGATAGGTATTGGTATCGTGTGATCTAACAAATCATTGTGATGCCCTTGCACTGATCTCAGATGAACTGTTCATGCATCCGTCGTGTTCTTCGTGATTACGACTCATATTTGGAGCTCTAGCACTAAGCTGCGATTTGTTCATCGACCTTACTTTTTCAATTGCTACAATTCACAACGGTGTATATACGGTTGTTCCTCGATGCAAATGCTAGCAGCAAATTAATTAAAACAATTTTTACTTACGAAAATCATAACTTTTGCTATATAGTATACTAGCTGTTGCTCGCGACTCCGCCCGCGTGGAGAGTTTTTGGGAGAAAAAGTACAAAATACAAATTTTCATGCGTTTAACTTCATAAATGACGAGTTTTCATATATATATATATATATATATATATGTATATTATTTTTAACTAAAATGACAAATACTTATTTTCATGAATTTAACTTCAAAAACGACGGATTTTCATACAAACTTTCATCCCCTATTTTACCCCCTTCGGGATGGTATTTCCAAAAACCCTTCCTTATTGGATGCCTACGTCATAAAAGGTGCCTTCTGTCAAATTTTAAAGTCTCCTAGCCGTTTAGGCTGTGCGTTGATATGTCAGTCAGTCAGTTTCTTCTTTTATATATACAGATACTACACTACAAGTAATCACTCATGTTGTATACAGCAAAGGAGTCCCAGAATAGATTTACCAGTGTAACTCTACAGACGTCCTTAAATCAGATGTTATTGTATTAATTATATTTTATGCATTTCTCGTAAAGAAAGGAAACAGATGCCTGAGAATTCAAAAAGAATTTCGAAGGTATGTGATGTCTACCAACCCGCATTAGGCTATTAGGCTATGGTGGACGAAAGCTTGACCCCTCTCATTAAAGGACGCAAGTGCCCATAAGTTTTTTTGTATACCACGATGGTCACAAACAATTTTACGGCTCTCCTGATGATAAGCGGTTACAGGCTTACAGCACCAGGAGTATCAAATGCGCGTTGCCGTGCCTTCATGAACCTATTTACTCCCTTCTTAAAGAACCACATACTTAAGTCCCTCGGAAATTTGGACTAGGTATATTTAATACAGGGCTAGTATTATTATTTATCTGAAAGGTCCCTACTGTTATTTTGGAGTTTTTGTCTTGTCTGATGTTGTTCGTGGGCTATGGAAATCAGTTATCATTAGGTGAACTGGGAAATGTAAAGATTTATTTTTGATAGCCCTCGTAGTTCTTGTTACCCACGATACAGATTTGACCTTGTAAGGTGTCAGGACTAAATGTGATTGTTTGGTGCATTATATTACAATTAATATTATTAAACTATATATTTATAATTGTGTTTTTTATTACAACTATCCTGGTAGCCACTGTACAGTAATATTTTTGTAACACGACCACTTGTTTAAATAATTATAATTATTCGATAGAATATATCGATAAATGACAGATAAACATTTGTTGTCACGCGAATTGCGTTTATTTATTTTCTCGCCGCGTGATTTATTTAGCATGTTCAATCTTCTCATTTTATTTTAATTCCGATAAGTGATGTGTTAACGTGACACCTTACATGACCAACAGATATTCAACCTTTAGTTGTCATCTAGTATTCGGACGGGCGGGACTTCAGATAATTTACTAGTCTGAAATATTTTACGGCACATTTCTTGAAATGATTTGAACAGTTAGCCATCTTTAGTATTATTTTTTAAGATAAAAACTTCTTTTCCTTAACTCTTTTAGTATCTGTGATAAAATATTGATCTATTTTTTTTCTAAAATGGAATTCTTGTCGCGTAAATTAAAGTCAAACGGACATACTGAGGGACGTCAAGTGAATGGAGCGATTGTCGACTCTAGCAAAACTAAACGGTGAGTTTCAATTATTTCCTTTATTCGAGTATTGTCTACGTTGTTTTCGCCAATTGTAGGAAATAATTTATTTCTCTATACACTAGTTAGCAAAAACAAGTGAGGCATTTATAAAGCATATATTTATATAAACTTTCCTGCCCTACCCCTGCAAAAAATATTCTAATGTAGTGCTATAATGATCATACCCAAAGTGGTCTTTGTCGCTCCTAGGAGTCAACTGCAACGTTTAAGAGACCATTTCAACCAAAGTGTCCATAATATATAAATATCAAGGACAACGGATCTCATTTAAATAAGTTGTGATTATAATTTTGGACTTTTATGTTATAAAAATATATATTTGGCTAGTTTTAATTTGGATTCCATTAATAAATGTATGAAATATAAATATATTTTCAAATTAAAGTTAGAATTTAAATCACTAGATACCCAGTTAGGCATAATGACGACTGTTAAAGATATATATAAAATCGGTAATCTGCAAAAATCACTTTAATTACAATATTAGACAAGAGGAGGGAGAGAGGAGTTTACCCAAGATCGAATAACATGAAAAATAGTTTATGAGGCAAAGGTTTGGAGACCATTGCTACAATAAACAATATAAATTCATTTATTTTTTAAATGCAACAATGCACATATCCCATAATATGCGTATTTTATGCATATTTTAGTAGTTTATTTAGAACAAGAAATTTTTTGTTTTATATATAGGATTTAACTGAATGTGGGTGGACGAAAGAGTCGTGGGAGACCCAAAAAGAGGTGGATGGATTGCGTGAATGAGGACATGCGCGTGAAAGGAGTGAATGCAGATTTGACGCATGATAGGGCTGCGTGGAGAGTTAAAACCAATTGTGCCGACCCCACTTAGTGTGGGATAAGGGCAGGTAGATGATGATATAGGATTTAACTAATTATCATTTTAGTATAAACGCAGAGGCAGAATTTTATATAGTGACTTACCACAACGATTACAAACCGTGAACCCATTATTCGTTTTAATGAAAGTGTAAAACTATTATGATTGCAACAGTTTACTGTTTTTAATTGTATTGTACGTGTTTATAGCTATTATCCAGGCTCTAAAATCAGCAGTCGTCAACGGGAAATGTAGGTAAAATTATTATTGTTTCATTGTGTATTGTGATTTTGAAGTAGATAGCCGTTGGCATTGTTAGTGCGGAATGTGTGTATCAGGTGAAATATCATTTAACTTCGTTTCATTACTGTTTTCCCCCGAACGTTGTAATGGTATCAAGTACTAGTTCATATAACTCGTATTGTATTGATGATTGTTCTTGTCAAATATACAGATAAATATCATTAGTAATATTAACATTTAGGTATATATAAAAGTTTTTTTATTCATAAAAAGTACCCCGACTTCAATAAAAAACAAATTATGCGTCACTATAAAATTTGAGGGTTGCCCTTGATTTTTCTGAGATCCCATCATTAGATCCTGACTTGGTGCCAATGCGACCACCTGGGCAGTATACCATTTTAAACAAAAAAATAATTTCTCGAATCGGTCCAGGCGTCTTCAAGTAATCGGGGAACATACATAAAAAAAAAGATTCCGATGAATTGTTAACCTCCTCCTTTTTTTGAAGTCGGTTAAAAATGATATTAATCGTTGTAGTTTATTTAATATGTACCTATATAATTTACAATAGATTGTGGTGGGAACTCTGATTGCACGGCTATTTACCTATTTCATTTCTTTGAACAACTTATTTGAATTACTGTTCATACAAATGTACTGATTACTCTTTGGAAACTGTATTTGTAGATGTATATTGTAGATTTTAGGTTTGTATATTTAGGTAGTTATTCTACGGCAGCCTCCGTGGCGCAGTTAGCTAGTAGCGGTGAAACGAGAGGCCGTGGGTTCGATTCCCACACCGGGACAAATGTTAGATATTTGTGTCCGGGGTCTGGGTGTTGTGAGACCGAAAGTCTCTCGTAGTCCCTGATATCCACAACACAAGACTCGTATCTTAGCGTGGGTTCAGGGTTGTGTGTGTGTCTGTTGGGTGTTATTTATCTTATGCGTTTCGGTAGGTCTCGTATTTCTCGTAACGCTTACTATCAGACGAGCGAACTGCTTATTTTGTAACTAAATTGTATAAAAACCGTAGTTTTTGTTCAATACAATGAGGAAAACTTGTATGAGAACGCTTTACTAAATGGTATTCACTAATATACATCAAGGTCTTGACAATCACGTCCGTATTTCATCGTAATTCAAATGTAGTACATAAAGATGAAGAGTCATGGTGTACCGATATTAATTCTTCTGCCTGTTCATCCATAACGGAATTAAAAAATAATGCGCTCTGCGTAATACTTTTGTAACAATTAATTAAGTTCTTTTGATAATGTTTGTTCGATATCATTGTTTATTTTGGTTAATTTACGCATGTCATTATCGTGAGTCGTATATTATATAATGATATTATCAGTGTATAATGAGTCTGAACTGAACTAATCATGTCTCTGTCTGTGGAGAGTCGCGTGACAGATTTCATGAACTTTATGACTTTTTACCCTAAGTTCAAAGATCAGCTCGGCCAAATATCGATACAAATTATTCGTTGATTCCTTCTGCTTTAGATTTTGTCAAGGTAGAAATGACGTACCCAAAATAAGAGAGAAATTTCAAACAAATTTTTAATTATTATATAGCCATTGGGTTTACAGATTTCTCAGAATTGTCTTTTACATAATATCTAAATTATATAACTTTGTTCATGTAAAATTTTCATGAGCGCTTAACTGGCGTAAAAAAAGTTTAATTAAGCTCAGTTAATTCATTTAAAAATGATGAATTAATTTTACCGGTGACATGGTCTTAAACATAAATATTATACTCTTGTGATTGAATATAAAAGCACTGACTACCTTTTACTTCTCATACATTATTAACTAAACGTTAAAAAACTTGGCTGCCATACTGTGTGATAATTCAACATTGTAACTTTTTTTTTTCACAGCGCATAATAATAAATTGTGTCAAACACCCTATGTGTTTGACACAATTTTTTAATATTTATTATATATATTAGCATCGAGACTTGTATCTGTCTCAGAAAACATGTCAAAATTATTAGTGTTCTGTAGATGTACCAAACAGAAACACAAAAAAAAATCATCGTCGTATCCACTCAAATATTGATCAAGTTACATTAAATCACGTTAATTAAAAATGGAAATGTATACACTGAACCACTCTCGAAGCATTTTTCTTCAGTCATTACTGATAAATAAAAGAAAACATTAAAGTGCAATTTATTTCCAGCCAGTGTTATCGCGTATGAGGTGTACTCTTGTATGAGTTGCCCGTGCCAGCTACGAGGCAAAGATTGCCCAGCCATACTGCCTTCTAGGTAGGCAGAGTAGAGTATTAGTAATGAGGTTGATATTCACTTTAATCGTAGAAGAGCTGACAGACATTTTTGGGAAGGTGTTAGAGGCAAGCTGAACATTTGCAGAATATGTACTTGTTTTGTATTTCCTAAACGAAACCTTCCTACCGGTAGACAGCGGCTTTGCTGTCCCTGGAATTGCAGAAGTCTATGGGCGGCGGTGTTTACTTACCGTCAGGTGGCCCGTCTGCTCGTCTGTCTATACAGGCAGTAAAAAAAAAACGAAAAAATTGATGACTTGTGGCTGCTTCAGATTACAATCTTGAAACCGATTGACGAAATTTTAGACTTGACTTGATTGAAAATAAATAAATTTAAAGTTTTTAAAATTTCACATAGCGTCATACTTTTTTGCGACTAAAATTTCAGGGTTGGACGTCAACCTTACTATTTTTTAGCCAGGTTTGTTGATTTTCTGTTTAGGCAATATAAAAAAGTATTCTGCGAATTTTCCGTTTGCATCAAACACCTAACTATAAATGAATACCAGCTCTTAGACTATAACATATATGGATCAAGTAGATGTGTTGTAAACGCTAATACTATGACAAAGCGACTGTAACGTTTGTTTTTCTACAGTAGTCCGTTAGAGGGCGCATGACATCCTATAGGTACATATATTCATACATTACTCATTAAAAACTCATTGTAGAGTCACATGGTGATTTTATTTTTATAGTTATTTTTGTGTAGCTCCAACATCCTCAAATAAAAAATTATTTAACACATTTTCCTTGTAAAATGTATTAAAAGAACTTCGCCAGACAACTAATATACATATTACCACTAGTAAATAATCTAATGGTTGGGACCTACATTTATGTAGAGAGAAGTTTTATAAAACACGCACTGTTTGACTACTAGGGGCGTGCCTCCTCTACTAATGATAGGGGTTAGGGTTTAGTCTACCATAGGGTTACCAACCCCGGAATATTAGGATTTCAAGTTAGAAAAACCAGGAAAATTCAGTTTTAAAACAGGACGCATCTTTGTTTTAAAATAGCGTAAACACATTCGAACCGAGACGCCGCCCCTAAAGTATGGATTGCAAAAGTGGTGTTTAAAATACAGGACCTTATCAGGGCGCTTTAAAAACCTAGGACACTGCTTAAAAACTATCCATGACACCCCTGGACACGCTAAAACCAGGACATGTCCTGGGAAAACAGAACGGTTCGCAACTCTAGTCTACCACATTTGCCTAATGCGAGTCGGTAGAATTCACACACCTTTGAAATTCTTATTTAGCATTCTCGCTGTAGATTTCCTTCATGTGTTTTTCTTCATCGTTTAACAAGCAATAATTAACAATGCATAGGCACGTAACTTCGAAAAGTGAGAGGTGTATGCCATTTGGATAGGTTTCGAACCCGCGAATTTCGTCGCAGTAATCTTTTTTTTTTAGGCAGACGAGCAGACGGGCCACCTGATGGTAAGTAGTCACCGCCGCCCATAGACTTCTGCAATGCCAGGGCACAGCAAAGCCGCTGCCTACCGTTAATCTATACTATTTCCAACTAAGCGGTCACTGCTTATCTAGTGATAATTTATTACTCGCATTGACACCATTCAATAATCAGTAATATCCATATTTTAAAACCTTCCGTTTAAAAATATTGATATTATGATTCATAATTCCATCACCTGCCTTCGTGAAGACAAATATATCGATTTATTTCTTTATAATAAGGGATAAGTACACCCTAATGTGTACTCTAGATTCGGCCCTGCCGCAAACCTCAATTCACGATACCACATTTTTCACAGCGATGTCGTTGACATTTATAATTATCATACCACATATAGTGGTTATTTGATAACATCCGTACTTGATTGTTTATAAACAGGATGTCCTATTATTTAACATAAATAATATATATAATAATACTAGCCCTGTATTAAACATTGTCCCACTGCTGGGCACGGGCCTCCTCTACTAATGAGAGGGGTTAGGCCTTAGTCCACCACGCTGGCCTAATGCGGGTTGGCAGACTTCTCATACCTTCGAAAAACTCTCAGATATGCAGGTTTCCTCACGATGTTTTCCTTCACCGTTATATAAATAATATATTAGGTACTATTTAGGTACCAATATATGATTTGCAATTAATTGAGAATATGAAAAATAATAAGTATTTGTGATGGTTTGGTTTATATCCACGCGTATATAATTAGTGTTTTTATTATTTACTATTTGCTGACAAAATTAGAGATTAAAAAAACCTTGGTTTGCTTATGGGCACCTCCCATATACGGTGAAAAACACACCAGTCACTCGTTTCTGTGATTAGCGGTGAGGTGGTTCGCGCTTGGCCGGTGTATATCCAGTTACCTAAGGCTGGTATAACTCTCGTTACTGTCGAAGGGCGTTACGTCGACATTACATTAGACTACACTGTATTTTCCATCAAGTGTAGTGTTATCTATCACTTTAAAGAAAATACCTAAATGTATTTCTTACTTTACTAAATTATGTACCTTATGTAGAGCGTAATTAGTGTTTGAAATAAATCAACTGTCTTTATACACATAAATATTACAATTTTATGAAAAGATATACCTTTCAGCTAATTAAAAAAAATACACCCATTTAATAAGGCCTATCAATAAAACCGAAATCAGGTCACAGGTCAAGCGCCATCTCTTATCGGGTGGGCGCAACCGCACCACAGATCGTACCGCACGCTGTTATCGCTGAAAAGTTTTCCCGCTTTCCCAGGAGCGAAACCGCGATGAGTCCGGCGCCCCCCGCGCATCGAGACAAAAGCAGCGCCGCTCCACCCACCGGCAAGCAGTCGCAATACGGCAGCGGAGGGAAGTGTACGCACGATACTATGGACCGTGATCGCATCGGAATATGGGGCTCTGGCGACGGACAGGCGAACAGCCGGCACTCCGGCCTGGACCGGCTCAAACACCCGGGACTTAACAAGGTATGTGTAGTCTTATGTCAATTTACAGATCGATGACCACTTAATTCGGTTAGGTCATGGTTGCACCGCTGCGGAAGTGAACTCAAATAGTAGTGACATGTGCTTGCAATCTGATTAGTTCGGTTATCTATAGTGCTGTGTCTGGGCCAGTCGCCAGCATCCACGATTGTTGTTTGTTTTGAACTTTACTCTGCACGTCAAAGTTCACGTGCATATTTCAATGTCAACAAAGTTTTTGCTTTGTTTTACTGCGATGTTACTTTTTTAAATCGGCCATTGGTGATACTTTTGTTCCAAGACAATTAAACGAACTTATAGTATGATGAACTTCACTGTATGTTTCCGGAACCTTCCAGTATGATCGATATTCCATAAATCGATATGAATACTAACTTTTTATATAAACTGCTTCGGAAATTACAGATTAAAACAAAATTAGTTATATTATACTCTCATTGTTTCATATTTTTAAATGCTACAATAGTTACTAAATAAGAGCCGTTTTAGTTTAAGCAAACCGATCATTTACCCATTATAACTATTAGGAAATTTTTGTTACATTCAAAATACATTAGAAATTAAACTTTACGCGTCATTAAGATATTATAGAATGCAATGTATTAGTAAATCGTAGAAATTCCATTACAATTTGTAACAAGTCTGTTGCACAATAAAATTCTTTCAAATATCGGCTCTTGTTAAAAGTATACCAATGTTCTACTTTTTAATTACATGCGGATATTATACATAAATGGTATCGTTGAAGGTGAAATATCTTAGCACGAAGACAAAATCGTTAATTATATAAAAACGACAGGTAAATAGTATGAGCATGGAGCAAGTACGAAGAATTTTGACATTGATATTACATCATAGTTTCACGGTTAATTCTGTTTTACAGTGTTAAGTGTGAATGGAAATATACAAGCAAGGCTAATTTTATTATTGTTTATCACCAGAATTCTGCAAATCAAATAAACAGACAAGATTCTAGAGATGTGTACAAATACAACAAAATGTATTTATTACTAATGCATGATATTAATGTTTGGATGGATGGATGCATGTTTGTTACTCAATCACGCTACAACAGATCTGGTTGAAATTTGGCACAGAGATAGATTATAGTCTGGAATAGAACATAGGCTACTTCTTATCCCGGAAAAATTTACGGGTCCGTGGGATAGTTTCGTTTTTGTTCTACACAGGGTAAGGGAGTGACATGATTTTTTGCATAGTGGTAATTTAGGGATCAGAGACGGACATAGGATACTCTTTCTAAATCTTTCTTTATCTCGGAAAAATCCACGGTTCCTATGGGATAGCAAAATATAGAAAGATATACAGCAACAGCTAGTGTTTTATAAATACAAGTCACACATGACCTAACTAGTAGTCTTGTGTCATGGGTATTCGGCACTACGAGGCTCTAACAGTTCTAAAAAATCCATAACCGACACCACTATTTGTAGATGACAAACAAAATAATATTTCAAAGTGAGTATCGATTCCGCGTCCTTTCGTTTCACAATGTGTCATACCTAACCACATTATTACTGTTTTCATATCAACAGCCTATTCAAGGCACATTGAATTAAACAGCCTTTCACATAATATGTCAGGGTTTTGTGATATATTTTTTATAGCATAGTCCGACATACGCGCCAGTGGGTCGTGGTGATGTTAAGTGATCTCCAACGCCCATGAACATCCACAATATCGAAAGTATCATGTATGCGCTGTCGGCTTTAAAGTGACAGGAATAGGGATTAGGGAAGGGAAGGGGGAATCTGGGCCTCCGGATATCTCACTTACTATACGAAACGCGACTGTAAACTGTCACTTTACGTTGGTTTTCTGTGAGACAGTGGTACTACCCCGGTCGAGCCGGCCCTTGCATGCTGTAGACAAATATGTGTTCAGCGTGGCTCTACCACTATATTATGAGGTATACACACTGGATACCGATTTTAATTTAGTTTCATTTCTGTGCCACGAATTCCCAGATCGAAGAAAAAACTTGTAAATCATAATTTGTCTCCAATAAGCATTATTTCCGAGTTTTAAATGGTATTACAAAGTCCAAGATACTAAAATATATTGTATGCTCTTGTACTTTACTTGTTCATTTTAAAAACATGTATTTTTCATATCCATACAAGATAGCATCGCATCCTTCACACGTCGTATGATTGTGGAATAAAGTATTTTTCCGTTGCAAGATAAAATGGGCTATTAATAAATAATATGAAGATGATGAATCTGCAAAATTATTACTATCGCACGTCCAAGGACTAGTTATCAACCATTGAATGATCGCAAACCTCTACCCAAAATATTATAATGAACCACACAAGCAAAAAACACTTTAAAAGTATACTCTTCGTACTAAATAAGGGTGGTTATTCACTGACACATCTAAAATATCGTAATAATATTTTAAGTACAAAGACCTTGGGTCTATAGAAATGGTTGGAACTTGGCCCTTATGTAGACGCAGTGAAGGGGTGGCATATAGGGTGGGGTGACTCAACGTAGCATTCTAGGGGTATTGCGAAAGCTATATGTCACCTTGTCTGGGGTATATTGTACCGTGTATACATAATATACGATTTATTAGTAGATAAATAATTTCGAGGACTTCGTGACTAAACAGATTAGAACCAAGATAGTCTTATCATTATCACGATTCGTAACCTCCAAGATACATTGTTTTTTTTCTTATACATTTCAGCTTCAAATGGTCGGAAAACAATGATTATGAAAAATCTTAACTTAGGATATGATATAAAATATGGATCAAGTATGCAATTGAAACGACTAATATAAAATATTATATATACAATGTTTTTTGGGACTTGAAATGTAATACAATATTAATAGATATCATGTCAGCAATATTAAATAAGTGCACATTTTATCATATTAATAGTTTCTCATGAAAGGTATGTGAAGAGAGTTTTAAAACCTTTTTCATCAGAGTATCACTTTATGTAATAGTGCGTCGAAATTGGTTCAGCAGTGTTTAAATGACCCGCGGATAAATTAACAGATAAACAGCTGACTACTGTTTTAATACATGTAGAGACTGCCACACATTAATCTCGTGACATAATCTCTTCAAATTCGAGGTTAGACAACTCTTTAATTACACTGAAACACATCTGCGTAAGTGTACAGTGAATGTACTGACATTTAAATTTGAAGAACCTACTTTGAATAAGTCAGGGTTTATCTAAAATATCGCTGAGTATTCCAAAGCGTGGTAATATATGCAAAGTACTTTTGTGAATAGAGTACAAAGCTGGGGTCGGTAGGTATTGCGGCGTTTTTATTTAAGTGAGTTCATCTTTTGAATAGAAAAAGGGTAATGTATACTATAATAAAGATGAAGAGGCACTTTGTACATGTTATATGACGTGTTATATTATCGATAGTGAACCCAAAACAATAATTTTTTGGAATTATTGTCTGTCTGTCAAGGCATCACGTCCAAAGTACTGTATTAAAACAAAATAATTGACAATAAAATCATAAAGTGTATCTCGAGGTAACATTTAGTCTTTATTTCATTTAAATCGGTGCATTCAATCAAAAGTTATACCTGTTTGGACGAATATTTGTATTATGCAAAGAGTAGTTGTGAGAGAGGAAACGATTTTATTAATAGTATAAGATAATTTCCAAGCGGGCTGAGCCGCAGGCAACAACTAGTTACATAATGACATACAAAAAACAAAACAGTAGAGTCTATCTGACTTTTTATTTGTTTGCAGATAACGAAAAATTAGGTTTTATATTAGAAGGAACTATAATAAAACTATTGTAATTAAATATAACGAAAAATACTTTTTTGTCGCGGCAGTCAAAGCTGTTATAATAGATGTAATATACTTTTTTAGTTTTTACAGGTATAGTCTATATTATTATATTTTATTCATAAAAGCCTTGCTTAGTGGATACACCCTGGCAGTAATCTACCGGTCATAGCTTATAGCCTCTATAGTACATTAAATTTCGTGAAAATTATGTGTTGTAAATAACCTATTATATGTAATATTCCATAGTTAAAGTTAATTTACTCTTAACAGTAATTATATCTACACGGGATATTATTATTCAAAAATGTAACTTTGGCTTACAATTATGTGCCTTGCAAATATTTTAATGATGTATATTTTTAATTATACTTAGACAGCCTTTAGTAGCGATCGCTATTGCGAGGTATTTTAATAAATAAAACGAATTATATTGTAGGAATATATTATAATAGGCTAGTTGACAGTTTTTGGAAACGTTTTATTTTATTCTTCATGGTCTATATCATTAAAATATTATCATTAATAATCATACCACATTTTATGTTTTCAAGATTTAATTTACATTTTTATAAACAAACATTATTTTTCCTACCAAAACGCTACGAACAGTCATGGCCACTCGTGTGACGTGACCATCCGCAAAACTAATAGTCGTTTGGCTCAACGTTTTAGATGTTTCGAACGGTGACGTCACGCATGACTGATGGGTGTTTCATGTCACGTGACAAAATGCTTTATTTATTACATATTTGTGTCTTGAAAATATTAAATAATCACATATAAATTAACAAATTGGTTTGATTTTCAATATTTTTAGACTTAAATCTATTATAAAAAACTAAATTCTATCAGGTTGTCACTTACTGTCTAATGGCGGATCGGTGGTGGACGTCACGTTCGCCACCCCGGCTATTGCCCGCCGTGTCCGTGACTGGAGAGTTCTGGTGGATGAGGAGACGTTGTCGGATCACCGATATATTCGGTTCGACGTCGCCTTGTCCCCTAACCCCCAGTCCAGTGGAGGACCGACTGGCCCGCGGTCGGACGGCCCGCGTTGGTCGGTAAAACGCCTCGATGTTGAGGCCCTGAAGGAGGCCGCACTGGCCCAGGCGTGGCTCCCTGCACCGGAGGCACCGATGCAGGTCGAGCAGGAGGCGTCGTGGTTTGGGGCAGCGATGTCGCGCGTCTGTGACGCGGCCATGCCCCGAGTCCGACGTCTTCCCGAAAAGCGCCAGGTGTACTGGTGGTCGGCGGAACTTACGCGGTTACGTGTCTCCGCCGTTGCCGCCCTTCGTCGTCTCGCCAGACACCGTCGTCGTCGGATCCGTCTTCCCGGCGACGAGGACCAGGAGCGGCTGCTTCACGGCCTCCACAGGGAGGCTAAGAGAGCGCTGCGCGTGGCAATAACAAGGGCAAAGTCTGCAGCTCAGGAGGAGTTCCGGGGAACTCTCGATAACGACCCTTGGGGGCGTCCATATCGCGTGGCGATGAGACGGTATCGCCCCTGGGCGCCCCCACTGACTCAGAGTCTCCGGGGCGATCTAGTTGAAGAGGTCGTCGCAGCTTTGTTCCCTGTCACTGTGAATGTCACTCCCCCAGCGATGGCGTCACATACGTCGACGCCATCGTCGTTAAGTTCGGCAAGGGTTGTTTCGGAGGTTTCGCCCGAAGAATTTCGGGCGGTGGTGCTTCGGCTACGGGGCAAGAAGACGGCCCCGGGTCTCGACGGTATCCCCGGACGTGCATGGGTGTTAGCCGTCGAGCATCTGGGTACTAGGCTCCGTAGCCTATTCTCCGCGTGTCTGGAGCAGGGCCGTTTTCCGTCTCAGTGGAAAACTGGGAAATTGGTCCTGCTCAAGAAGGAGGGGCGGCCCGCAGAGTCGCCATCGGCCTACCGGCCCATCGTGTTGCTCGATGAGGTCTGCAAGCTCTTCGAGCGTATTGTTCACGCTCGCCTCGTCGAGCATCTTGAAGGGGTCGGGCCGGACCTGGCACAGTGCCAGTACGGGTTCCGGCAAGGCCGATCGACAATACACGCGATTTTGCGGGTCAAGGCACAAGCGGAGAATGCAGTGGCTCGGGGTGAAGTGGTGGTGGCGGTGTCTTTAGACATCGCCAATGCGTTTAATACCTTACCCTGGGCCTGCATAATGGAAGCACTGCGGTACCATGTGGTGCCACCGTATCTTCGGCGCCTGGTGCACTCGTATCTCTCAGATAGATACATAGTGTATCCGGGCGCCAACGGTTGGCACCGAAGAGCAATGGCCTGCGGTGTTCCACAGGGCTCAGTCTTGGGCCCTCTCTTGTGGAACATCGGCTACGATTGGGTGCTCCGTGGTACCAACCCCCGAGGTGTCGCTGTCGTCTGTTACGCGGACGACACACTAGTGACAGCGTCGGCCAGGTCTTTCCAGGAGGCCACCCTGCTCGCCTCGTTCGCAACCGAACAGGTGGTGGGCAGGATTCGGCGACTGGGCCTTAAGGTGGCCCTCAACAAAACCGAGGCCCTTTGTTTTCACAGGCCTCGGATACGGCCACCTTTTGGGTCCCACATAAGTGTGGAGGGGGTGCGGATTCCCATCGGCTGTAAAATGAAGTATTTGGGATTGATTCTGGACAGCCGGTGGGATTTCCGTGCCCATTTCAAGGAGTTGTCGCCGAAATTGGTGCGGGCGGCAGGCGCACTCGGACGCCTGCTGCCGAACCTGGAGGGACCTAATAGCCCTTGCCGAAGTCTATACGCTGGAGTCGTGCGGTCAATGGCCCTATACGGATGTCCCGTATGGGCCGAGTCCCTGAACGCCCGCTGCGTCGCCCTGCTGCGCAAACCGCAGCGTTTGGTGGCGCAGCGAATAGTTAGGGGCTACCGCACGGTCTCCCACGAGGCGGCCTGCGTATTGGCCGGCACACTCCCTTGGGAGTTGGACGCCAAACTCCTCTCGTCAGCGTTCCTCTGGCGGGAGGAGGCGTCCAGCCGCCGTCAGGAGAGACTGGCCCCGAGGGAGATTGCGGCCCGGTTTCGCAGAACCGCCGTGGAGGAGTGGCAAACCAGGCTGGAGAGCCCGACTGCGGGCTTGAGGACTGTCGCAGCAGTGCGTCCTGTCCTAAAGAGATGGTTAGACAGGCGCCACGGGGCGCCTACGTTCCGACTGACACAGGTATTAACGGACCATGGGTGTTTCGGGTCGTTCCTGTGTCGGATCGGAAGAGAGGTGTCCGCCGTGTGCCACCACTGTGGCAACTGCCGCGAGGACACGGCCCAACATACGTTGGAGGAGTGCCCAGCCTGGGACGAACAGCGCAGCGCTCTCAGAGCAGTCGTCGGAGGAGACCTCTCGCTGCCGGCCGTGGTGTCGTCCATGGTCACCAGCCGGAGGTCCTGGCGTGCGGTGGCCAACTTCTGCGAGAGCGTCATCTCGCAGAAGGAGAGTGCCGAGAGGGATCGGGAACGAAATGATCCCTCCCGCCGCCAGAGAAGACGTAGGAGGCGCCGGGTGGACGACTGACTTGCGTCTCCCGCCCTGTGGAATGGGGGCGTTTTGAGAATTTCACCACGGTAACCCCTGCCTGTCGTACGAGGCGACTAATTGGGGCCATCGGGGGTCGCGGGCGCGCAGCGGAGGGCTGTCAGCCTGTATCGATGCACTCCCAAATGAGGGGCATCGTGCGACCCCGAGATGGACGGCAGCGCATGTGGTAAGGCCTCGTTCGCTGTCGTTGTTCGGTGCGCGGGGGCTCCTTAGCCCTCCATGGAGATGGGCTGCTACGCAGCACCGCGCAGGGGCGATTCCGGCTGCAATTCTAGCACTCCTTAGAATACCCCGGAATCGCTCCGCAAGCGCCGAAGAAGGCCACCGCGGGGTTTTAGCTGGTAGTGTCGGGTGGGGTGTACATAGGGGTTAGGGACTCGGCCCAGTGGCAGTGCGGATAGCCATCATCCGTGCGAGGGGGATGCTGGGTCGTAAGACCGACTAGTCCAGCATACCCGTTTTATTCTTAATCCGCTTCCCTCCGGAGCGGGCGGCAGTAATAAAACGCTTTCCCCGCGACAACAAAAAAAAAAAAAAAAGGTTGTCACTTACTGTCAACTACCCTATTGTATGAATTAATGAGTTAACGTAAAGTATGTCATATCTAATTACATCAACTATTTACTAAACTCATAGAACGACGATCAAAATAGGGTTAATAGAATTTTATAGAACGGCAGCCTACGCGTTAATAATACATACAACTAACAGTCCTGACCCTCAGTCAAACCTGTATCGTGGATATCAACTACGAGAGACTACGGTCCCACAACACTTAGACCCGAAATCGTATTTGTACAAAACAGAAATATATGTCTCGTGTGGGGATCGAACCCACAACCTCTCGTTTCACAGTCGGTTTAACGTCCGCTGCGGTACGAAGACTGTCAATGTCATTCGAGGGCTGTCATCGATCCTAGTTTCCTGAAACTACAGATATGGCTTGCACATTCAAACATATTATATGTAAAGAATAAACTATTGATTCATGTTAAGTACATAAAAATATTACTCAAAGTTAAAAAAAAAATTCAACTTCTCCTGAATTGGTGACGGTTTTGTCTGAAATTAATTATTTCATTAAGATTCTATAAACCATACCCTTCAAGAGGCTCGTCTGTTTGTCTATAGAATTATATAGTCATATATTTAATATAGTCAAACTCATTCATTTGCATAGTTTTCCAAAACAAGACCTAAACAAAGGCCGACAAGTATTTGAAATTCAGTTTTGTAAATTACAGTTGGAATAAGACAAACATTCAGAACTCTCGTTCCGTTGAGTACCTTTACATCTCTAGTTGAGAGAGCTGTAGAGTAATTAAAATTTAAGAGCACATTAGGGTGGCCAAAATACTCTAATCTTACTTTGGAGTTTCTTGTGAAAATATGTTAGTTTATAATGTTTTAAGAGGCCTGTGAAGAGATCAGCTCAATAAAAAATATAAGAGTCGTTCGAAAACAGTACATAAAGTACCTGCTCTACTTTAAAAGTTAAAAAAATCGTGAGTGATCAAAATAAATATAACGATTACAATTTTGCGGAAAAAAAACAAAAAAAAAAACATTTTTTGATTTGAATTTGTTTTTTAAATCTTGAGCGGCACCTAAAAAAAATTTATCGAGCTGATCTCTTGACAGTGCTATTCATCTTCTTTTAGGTTAATGTCGATAAGCTTTGAGGGTAGCTATTCCGCGAATCTTACGTAAAGACTGAAAACAAACTAAGGAGATTGGCATGAATTAGACGTAATAAATAAAGTTTCAATACTACACAAAACATGATAATAGCTTACATATTATGACAAGAGGCTCAAAAACTATATATTCGTTTTTTTTGGGCCACCCCAGGGTATATTTTTATATATGTAGGTGTCATATTTTTTTATAGCAGTTGCCGGCATCCGATTGTGAATTAATTCCTGCAATATCTACAGGTATTGCGACATCAACAGACGTAATTAACTCAATTAAGGTCAAGTTTGCTACAACTCTGATTTTCGTAAGTAAATGATATAATTACATCGCAATGTCTCCTTAATGCCGTCTCATCGTGTCACGTTATAGGAATTTTCATTAACATTCTCCCTCGCTGTTGTAAATGTGAAAATAATTTTGCGACGCGTCAACTCAGTTGCGTAAATTTTAGATTAACTACTGTCGTATATTAACCGGCTATGTTAGTCGATATCTGTTTGTCAGCTAATACGAGAAATGTAATACCAAGGTGGTCAGGTGGCGAAATACTTTGCCTGTTTAACAGTAACAGAATTTATTCAATTACCAGTTATGACATGTTCGGATTTAAATAATAATAAGGATACTAGCCCTGTATTAAACATTGTCCCACTGCTGGGCACGGGCCTCCTCTACAGAGGGGTTAGGCCTTAGTCCATGTTCGGATTTACTTTAATAATAACATCTGTAATACTGTTCCACTGCTAAGCCCTGGTCTCTATTAATCAAAGAGATAAAGTCCACGCTGGCCTAATTCGACTTGGTACTCTTTATTTATCTTCGATTATTTTTTGGACAACGTATCAGGTATACAGTTTCCTCACGATGTTTGCCTCAGTCATAAAATAGATCAACAATGTATACATTAATAACTTTTTAATGATGAGAGAATACATACATATCTGAAGGTGGATTCGAAGTCACGATATCGTTCTATCCTTCTCAGTAGTTCAATCCAGCCCCGCTAGGCTATTGCTTTCACGTTTCAGATCTCTTCTAGTAATCACACTAATATAATCCCAAATTTAAGTTTTAATGGCGAATGTAATATAAGTCAAGTCGCCATTTAAATATTCATATATTCGTCATACATAATAGAAGAACTAAAATAAAATACAATTCTATGATGAGGTGCCAGATTTCCGATACACACGGCAATATTTTCATTTTTAATACTGGTTACATTACCGCTTTCTTTGATATTCAATTTTCAACTTTAACACTTATTTATTTATTTATTTATTTATTTATTAAGCACATCCACATCATGTATATTGACAATTTCTCTTAAATTAACTTACATCTGATAAGTAGATCTGATATACACGACACTTATGGAGCGCATAACACTTGCTGAATAAGTAGCATGTATATTATATATATATGTATACAGACTTATACTAATTATATAAAATTAAGTAAATTAAAATTGAAATTAAAACAATTGAAAAATAAAGACAAAATAATATTAATTAAAAATTAAAAAAAAAACAATAAATGAGACCATTAATTCCAGTTGTGCATATTTAGTTTTTGTTTAAAGAGCCGTAAAGAATTGGAAAAGATGTCAATGTCTGAATCGCGGGATTGGACTACATTGTATAGATCGAGGAGCCGGTGCAAAGGTGATTGAAGGCCTAAATTAGTTTTGGCAAAAGGAGCACGAAAAATTTTCTCTATTTTATACCTGGGGTAAGAGTGAGGTACAGATAGAGACACTTTTTCTAAAAGATGACTGTTTCGTATTTTACTATTTATTAGTTTGTACAGAAAACATAAATCCAAAATACGTCTACGATCACGAAGGGCTATCATTTTAAATTTAGATAATCGTTGGTTATAAGGGTTTCTATGGGAAAAGCCGCTGCACGAGAATGCGAGATGCCTAGTGAACGCTCTTTGTATACTCTCAATCCGTTGCGAATGGACAGTGTAAAAAGGAGACCAGGCAACACTAGCATACTCGAGATTGCTGCGCACAAGTGTATTGTAGAGAAGTACTTTGGTTTCGAGGTTTTTAAAGCCAACGGTATTCCTTCTCAAAAAACCGAGCATTTGGGCAGCACTTAAACATAAAGTTCTACGATGCAGTATATCAGAATAGTCAGAACTCAGTGGTCACACAGCTGACAAGTCAAAGCATTTGTAACTGTAATACATATATATAAGGTTCGTTTTGCTTTAAATAGATGTATGTAAGAGACTGCAAGTGAAGCAGGTCGGTGGGTGTGTCACCAATGTATACGTAATAAATGTAATCTTCGAGCAAGCAAGGTCGTTCACACAATGTCACGCGTTTGCTTTGCTCGTACATTCGCTCCACTTACCTATATTATAGACTTAACAGTACCATAAATATTTAAAGAAATGCAGAGTTAAGTAAATCAGTTAAAGATGTAGAGAGAGGTTGAGACAATGACTGAAAACGTATTTATATTTCTCTTTCCCTTTACTTTACCATTAAATTACTTTAACTGACTTCAACAATAAGGTGGTCATCTATACGATACGTAATTTTTATGCCCGATAAGCCTAACTATATATAATGCAATTTTGATGTTTCTTTATAATTTTGAGCTTGGTACGAAATAAATTAAAATAAAATCTGACTCGACAAGACACGAGGAAAAAAGCGTATAAATTTACTCATTTTCAACTTATTCTCCTATGTAGAGACATTTTATTTTGCGGTAAAAACGGCAGCTTGACAGAATAACCACATTGAATTTATTAATCAGGTCTGACTGAACAATGGTGACTCTAGGGAAGTGACCTATTGATTAGTTGCACTCGTTCTATGTCAGTGTATAAAGTAAGGTATAACGACAAAACATTGTTTGATGCAAATGCAAATTAAATGACATTTTACTATTAATATTTTATTTTTCCGGATTTAATATTTTACAGGAATCCGCAGAAATAGTAATTAATTAAGTTATTAATAAGATTCTCGGGAATATTACAAGTGTTATGTCTGTCTTAGTAAATACATTTAAACGAATTCATCTATATCAAAAACGTTGTGGTTTTTAATAAAAAGCTATAACATTTTCTACAATTATTTCACAATTGAAATCTTAATATTTACGATTAATCGGAGGACATCATACTAACAACATTCATAGCTCAAATTTATTTTCTACTTTTTTCACGGCAGTAACTTGCGCAACTTCTCATTAAGAGATTCCGTGAACATATTAATTTAATTTTCTACTGACGAAGTTTATTGACGAATCCGTTCGCGACTTTCCGGTGTTTCCTGACACTGAATTTCCGGCATAACTTATTAATTTTTTTTCTGGATTTCTCGGGTAACCGCGAATATCTACTCTCTTAGAGTATGTATTTTCGTGATATCCCTTACCGGACGGATTATTTTTTATTGACATATAGAAATAGAGATAATTTTAATGTTGTAAATTAAGGCATATAATACAAGATTTTTAATGTTTTGCTAGAATGCACACTGATTTTATATTACTTCATTTGAAAGTACGCTATAAAAATTCGACTCTCGTTTTGCCTGAAAGTGACGTTTCGTTTGGCTTTTCTGTTCACGCGCCGTTTATCTAGTAGTTGATAGTTTGCATAGTTTTTGTTAGAAATTACGTGAAGTTTCTTGACTAATAAAAATAGGTGTACTTATTTATTGTGTGTATGCAAGTAAAGCTGCGGGTAGAAGCTAGTTTCAATAAAGAATAAAGGTTTTATTTTTTCATACTCTATAACTAGTTAAAATTTGATCCTACATAACTTAGTGATCAGTATTTGTTTTTCTCACTGGAGGAAATTTCCGCATCTTCACATGACGTCGTTGGAATTGTAGTACGTAAATTACGACCTGAAGGAAACATTCTAATAATAGTCATTAAATTGTAAATTCCAACGTGCATAATATGATTTACCTTAAGTGATGAACTTTCATACGTAGTGCCTTTGGGTGACTCTATTATAATTGTATTAAAATAATGAATACACACAACGTACACATATTCCCGCTGCTAGTACTGACTCCCACAAAAAATCTGAATCGTGGAGATAAAATATTACCAGGGACTACGGTCCTACAACACCTAGACAAAAAAATATATTTGTGCATAACACAATCATTTGTCATGCTGCGGCTCTCGTTTCACAGCCGGCTATTCGCTCGCGCCACCGTTATGTATATAGTTACAAGTTACATTACCTATTAAAACCTATTATTGAAAGAATTTTATTAATACGAACGAAAATAAGTAAATTAGACGCCATTCTAATCTGCTGGAACAGGCTGGAACCCAATTACCCCTAATTGTCAAATGACAGTAAAAGGATGAATGATATGCTCTAAGATGATATGTCTCGTGACGTCACAGTTTTCATAATGGCCATTACTTTGCCGTTGTGCGTAGGAGATAGTGATATATTCCTACTACGCAACCATTTTCGCGTATACCATACTTTAAATTAAATATAGTGACCTCAATTTTCAAGCAATTTTGATTCTGTTTTCGCAAAAGGGTTTCTTTTGCGAATTGAATTCGGTTGCGTATCGAATAATGTACAAAATTAAAAACAGAAAACTACCCTATGAACTATACTTACGCAAAGTATATGAAAGGAGAGTTTAACACATTATCTTTAAAATATGCAAATTCAATTCGTGAAAATGTTGACGGACTAGCCGTTTTATTGTGTTAATTACAAATTAAATTGTCTGTAGTTGGAGAGGGCATCGCTTCGTTGAAATGCAAAGAGATTTGAGTCGGTGTTTAAGAATTTAAGGAAATTGCGTCGCGTCGCGGCGGTTGGATAAAGACACCAACCTTGTGGCAACAATAATTATAACTTTGGTGTTTTGTAATATACAAAATTAAGTACATCAAAGTGCCTATTTCGCGTGAAAACCTTTACTATTACCTTATGCGTTATTACAGTGTCTCAGTTTCAATTGAGCAGTGTTAAGAACGAGTAAATAGTAAAATATATCCATAAAAGTTTTTACACCTCTGGCTATCCCTTCGGGGATTACATGCGTCAGTGTATATGTATATGTGTGTATGTATACCTGTATTCGTAAATTCAAATGTCTCATTACGAATTTAATATTAATCTTATTATTCTAAACATAATTTATAGCGTTGTATAATAATATTTAACGAAAAAATACTTTAGTTTTGATTCTTTTTCGTTTATTTGAACAAAATTTTTGCAATTTTCCTCGTGTAAATAGCGGGGATCGGGTATCGGAGTATCACTATCTCATCTTGTTCTACTTGGAGTTTCTTTCTGCAAAACTAGTCCGAAAACAGAGCGGCGCGAATGTGCTCTGTCAACAATTAAATAGATCACAAGAGGAGGTAACCAAGGATTTGTTCAACTAGGTCAAGTTGTAGGACGGACGGTAGTTTGAAATAAAACGAATTTTACGGATCGCAGATTATTTTACTAAAAATAAAAATTTTGTAAAATTCGTTTTATTTCAATGTATAATATTCGCGTAAATATAAGAAACCATGACGGATGGTAGTGTTAAAATCGATACACTTGCTGATAAAAATATTTTATCGCTATTACGGCAGTGTTGCAATTTATAGAATGTGTTTATTAATTTTCAATGTGAATGCTATATTGCATAAGACATATGAAAGCGACTATTTCGCTGTATGAGATATCGCTATAAAAACAACTAATGTTTACATACATACGTACTTCAAGCCTGTAATCCCTGAAGGGGTGGACAGAGATCTGACCAGTATACCTTTCGCCGAGCTAATTACGTCCCACGATGGGATAGAGGGCAAGCCTATCGGACACAACTGGGCTCATACGGAGTTTTTCATGATAGCACATAATACGACATTTACAAGACACAGGGATCGAACCTGGGACATGTACACAATACCACGTTTACCCGACCCAGGAATCGAACCTGGGACCTGTACACACCAGTTGTACCGCGTAACGGAGGCACTGAAGCACTCAACTAATGTTTACCTTTAAATAAATATACTGCGACTAATCAATAATATCTCTACAAGATATTACATTACGTATGTATTGTTAAAATATAGAGAAGCCTAAAACAAGACTCTTGTAATGGTTTCTAATGTTTACGCGAATGCACTGAGTCCACCCCGTGACCATGAAGGCTGTAAAGTTTTCGAAACGTTGGTACTAAAGAGTAAAATAAACGACTGTAAAATGTTAAATTCATTTTATTTTAACAAGAGCGTCGGAAAGTAAACAATTCCATCAGAGGAAAATATTTTTAGTCAATAAATTGGAACATAAAATTCATCTCCGGTGGAAGTCCGTGATCCACTTGGATATTATTCATTGGAGAAAAACAAACGTAAAGTGCTTTTGGCAAAGCTTTCAACCTGCATTATATAGCTTTCTCGGCACTTCGAAGACAATTTTTATTATCCGCGTCAAGAATTTAATTGTAACGGCGGATGTATTTGGGTATTGAAGCCCTTGTCTTTTGGTATTTTGCTTCACAAAATCGGCGTCAAGTAACAATATAAATTTGGAAACATTATTATTTTGTTTCTTTTTTGTAGATCCAATTCAAAGGATGGATAGAATCACTAAAATGTTACGTGCCTTTTTCCACTTTTCATATACATTATTTTTATTATACTACAAAGCCGAAAGTAGTTTGTTGTGAATCAGTAGCACAATCCATTCCACTATTTTTTTACGTGTTATATTGGTATCCCAAAAACATATAAAAATGTTCCTCAACCTGGTTACCTTGTTTATTACTTAATAAAAAGCGGCGCAATATGCGTAAACGGGCCCGCTTGTGTATAAGGGAAAGGGGTGGACATTTAGAACAAACAGCAGCGCGCGGCGCACGTATACCTATGCATCGTTCAAGAAACGGGATACATTATTTTTGCAATGCATCGTTCAAGAAACGGGATACATTATTTTTGCATGTCACCGCGTGAGTTTTCCTTATTATTATTATGTCATATCTGATATTTTATACCAAAATCTAATTTGGGTGTTTCGGCTTTATGGTTTACAAAAACTAATCTTGTATTCAATAGTAATATAAAATCCATTCCTTCAAGGAGAAAACCGAAGTACATATTTTCAGCATATAAAGGAATGGCTATATACTACACAAAGTACACAAACAAAGAAAATTGTGTTGATATTTCATCCTTTCAGCGGAATATTTATGTTTTGACACGCCATTCAGTTCAAACATTGCTTTCCAGTTCATATCTTGACGTCATTGGACGATATGATCAACTGAGTATTACGCACTTGTCTATATAAAGATTCATTTTAACCGTGCATTAAATGGCATTATATCACGTATGTACTGAAAATATTTGATGTTAGTTTTTTTAGAGTCTATAGTGAATTCCAATAGAATGTAAATAGTTAAATTTTATTAATCAAGCCAACCTTCACCAAGATCGCGTCGCAACATCACAACACAACGAGAGCCAAAGGAGCTTTGAATTATTTATTTAATTTTAATTCTTCTAAAATGTATCCTACATTTTAATGATACAAACCGATCGTTATAAACAAATGCATCTTCGTTTAAAATATAAATTTGTGTCAATTTATTTTGGACATGGCTGCCGTCCGTCCTAGTTACCCCAGATTAATCCTAACTCGGGCAGTTTTCTGTATATATAAAAGAAGAAACTGACTGACTGACTGACTGACTGACTGACTGACTGACTGACTGACTGACTGACTGACTGACTGACTGACTGATCGATCAACGCACAGCCAAAACGGCTGGGGTTAGAGGCTTGAAATTTTGACAGTAACTACCTTTTATAACGTAGGCATCCACTAAGGAAGGGTTTTTGGAAATACCACCCCTAAGGGGGTAAAATAGGGGAAGAAAGTTTGTATGAAAATCTGTCATTTTTGCAGTTAAACGCATGAAATTTGGTATTTGGCCTTATAGTTAAAAATTAAAAACACACATTTCAGGGTTTTTGGAAATTCCACCCCTAAGG
Organism: Laothoe populi; assembly: GCA_905220505.1. NCBI lineage: Eukaryota > Metazoa > Arthropoda > Insecta > Lepidoptera > Sphingidae > Laothoe > Laothoe populi. Next base: position 15,662,118 of record HG992159.1, read on the forward strand.
GGGTTAAATAGGGTAAGAAAGTTTGTATGAAAATCCTTCATTTTTGAAGTTAAATGCATGAAAATTGGTATTTTGTAGTGTATACTTTTTGTCTCAAACATGACCTCCACGCGGGCGGAGCCGCGAGCAACAGCTAGTAATCACTAAAAACGATTTCTTTTGTTAATACAAAGTATCAAATATGATCAAATCATCCGTACTTATCTTAGATTATTTGACGGTCTATGTCGGTCGCCAGCTGGTCCCTTAGTTCAGTATGCATAACCATGTACCTACTCGCTCCACACTGGGATCTCTCGTGAAATATCTAGTGGAATAAACCTTAGAGACCGCGCGAGGCGAGATAAGACTAACTTTTCATTTCGTACTTTGCAAGTCTTTGCATATCTCGCCCTATGTGTGGAGCTTGCTGTCGAGTACTGTAGTAGGTTGTATAGTATTTAAAATCCTACATATACAGTCGTACGTAGCTATATTTTTTTAGTGCTTCGATAGCCAGACGAACAGACGGGTCACCTGATGGTATGTAGTCACCGCTGCCCATAGACTTCTGCGATGCCAGGGCACAGCAAAGCCGCTGCCTACCGTAAAACTATTTAGCTTTGTTTGGACATAGTTGCCATGTACGACGGAAAATATTTGCTGAAATAGGTCATGAGCATGATTAGAGATAACACTTGTTGACAATTAAGTAAATTATGTATCAATAAACAAATACTTGCATTTTTTATTGATTATTGATAACGTTACTGATAAAATATTAGAGGCTTATTGTAAAATGTGGTTTTGTTATTATTTTACCTTTTTGTAAATTATGACCACGTTGAAAGCTTATGTAGTTTGAAAGTGTGTATCTATCTATACCTACTATGAATTGAATATTGCTTTAAATATTTGTGGTTTCTTACTATAAAAAAATACTCGAAAGATATATATTTATATCTGGCATTGAAGCCAAATGTTACATTATTTATTTATTGCCCACCAAATTTGGCTTATGTTATGCTCGAAAACAACCAAATCTGTATCTTCGTGTGAATCATAAATCCTTAACTTTCGCGATTGATCTTTAGGATCCAAATTAATATTTGTTTATCCTCATTGGAACAGTTTTAGGATTGACTATTGATTGGATTATGTGTGCATGGTATTCATTATAAGTAGGATTAGGGTTGCCATGACGACGTGACAACTTGCCACCTCCTGGTATTTAAGGAGAGCGTAGAGTCACCTCTCCCATTACGTTAATTGTTTTTTGGTGATGAAGTGTTTTTCGTATTCCAGTTTGGTGTTTTAATAGTGTCTTCTTAGTTTAATCGTGGAAAAATCACTATATTTCCGTTAAATTGTGCTTTATTTACTGTTATTTATTTCACAATATTATATTGTTGTGTTAATAATGTCATGTACAATACAACCATATACAATGTTGTGTTGATACTTATCAACATATTTTTATTTTCATATGTTGTCATGATTATTCATTATAGAAAGAAGTTAGTTTTGATACACAACTACATAACCAATATCGAAATAAACTTTTTATTATGCTGGTTGTATATTAGAAAAAAAAATATTACACATATCTTATAAATAAATTAAATATTAAAAAAAGTAATTCTAGAAGAACCAATTTAAATATTGATTAACAGTAGTAGAACAAAATCACGACCAATTTTAAATCGAATATTTAATTTGAATTAAGAACAAACTCGAACAATCTGCTTTTATTTATCCGGCCGTTTTAGTATGTGTTGACTAACATATATTTATGACTTAGCTATAATATGTGACTTTCAAAGAGCAGGTTCGCCTAACATTGATAGCATAACTTTCGAATGTGACAATACAAGGATATGACAAAGCTGCGCCCGCTCGCAATCTAGCATAGGACACCGGACGCACTGGGTCTAGGCGCGAGGTCGTTTCCGATATTTACCCGGAAACCTTACAATAACTTGTCTATCTCCGGTATCGCGCCACGTGTCATTTATTATTTTATTTATAATATACATTGGAATGTTTATGGTTCATACGAATTATTTCAAGTATTGACGGCTATTGCTGGTCGAAAATTTGAAATTAAATTATTTTATATAACAATTAGAATCATCTAATATAAACTGGACACAAAAATTATACTAAAAAATCTGTTGGTTTTTATTCCTTTGGGTCAATGTTAATATAACTAGGTTTCATGCTGTATTCATTTTAAACAAAAACTTAGGTCATTATCACTATTTTATGTTCTGACGTGAAATAGTTAATATCTTCAGTTTTTGTGTGATATTCATTCTTTTGTATAAATGCACTTATAAAATATGACAGAATAATCCATTCTTAGCATCACCTCCTACCTCTCGGGGTATAATAGTGTGATGGTTCGTTATAATACCTATAATTATTATCTTATGTGTATAGGAACATTAATACAATTAAATAATCAAATCTGTGAACTATAACAGTAAGGTATGCTAGCTTTCTCCTTAGAATACCCTGGGATCGCTCCGTAAGCGCCGAAGAAGGCCACTGCGGGGTTTTAGCTGGTAGTGTCGAGTGGGGTGTACATAGGGGGTAGGGACTGTACCCAGCGGCTACCCGGATAGCCATCATCCGGGCGAGAGGTGCTGGGTCGTTAAACCGGCTAGTCTAGAATTACCGTTTTATTCTCATTGCGCTTCCCCCCGGAGCGGGCGGTAGTAATAAAATGCTAAAATGCCCGCGACAAAAAAAAGATATGCTAGCTTTAAGAAAGAACTAAAGGTACGTGAACAACGTTTTCAGATTCTTTCATAAGAACATAATTATATTACATTAGTCAGCTCTACAAGTTAAATGCCTCTGCCATTTTCTAGTCTAGTCTAGACGAGGAAAGTTTAATTATAGTCCCTATATTACTCCACAGTATGGACACTGAAACCGGCGTTTATGGTGATTAACTTTTCTCCTTAAACCATTTTCCGTTTATTAAACATAGTCGAAAGATAGTATACGATTTAGAAATCATGTCGTGAATAATTTACAATATATTTTTTTTTAAATATGAAAATATCGTGTTTATTTGTTTTGGTTTTCAGTCCTTAGAAGTCATGTCACAACCTTTACATGTATTATATTTCGCTTGCGTGTTTTTGGTCTGTAAAAACTAAAAATATCTATCTGTTTAGAATAAAACGTATTATATTCTAGCTCAATTTTTAAATGTTTTTTTTTTTATTGAAAAAGAGGGCAAACGGGCAGGAGGCTCACCTGATGTGCTGGTATTCTTTAAAATTATGTTATGAAATATCATTTTTATATAATAGATACTCAAATGAATTCTTAACACATTATTGTAAAAAGTTTTTTAATTCATAAAAAGTACACCGACTTCAATGAAAACAAATTATGCGTCACAAAAAAAAAAATTATGCCCTCGCTTTTTCTGCGATGCCATCATCAGATCCTGACTTGGTGCCAATGGGACCACCTGGAAAGTTTACCCTTTTAAACAAAAAAAAAAAAAAAAAATTCTCAAATCGGTCCAGGCGTCTTCGAGTAATCGGGGAACATACATAAAAAAAAAAAGATTCCGACGAATTGTTAACCTCCTCCTTTTTTTGAAGTCGGTTAAAAAGCAACTGAATATTAACATCTGCACGGCTATTCTCTTGTTTATTATTTCATGAAAGACAGCGTTCTTTTACGATTATTGAAGCAGTTGGAGAGGTGTCACTATTTCTATATTATTTATTACAAGAATAAATCTGAAAATATTACTGGCGTAGATAATAAGCTTCCTTTCAATAGAATTATTGATTCTCCTTGACATTGAGCAGGTTAAATCAATATAACAGAGAAGGGCAACCAGTGGCCAAATGAATTCAGTGTAGACAGATGTATCGATCTGAGATAGTTATTCAAAATGTATTATACCGACATCAACATTTAGTATACCAATTACTAAACGCTTTTTGTTTTGTACAAAGGTATATTTTGTAACAAATTCAGAAAATTTAATACATTTATTGCTTATATTTTCACATAAATAAAATTGACATTTCTAAATTCAAATATCTATCCACTAAGGAAGGCTCCATAAATAAGTATTGCCAGTACCGTTCAAGTATAAATCCTGTTTGAATAAATTCATATCTGGTGACAATTTCATTTATATAACCTCAGCCTACCACTTCTCTCTCTCTCTCTCTCTCTCAACATTTATCTCAACATTATGCTAGAGTCTAGACAGTATGCAAATAACATATGGCGTGGTATATTATATGGATCTTGTGGAGACTAGGAGGAATTTCCGTGCTGTCCGGCGTTTTTACCATACCTATTATTGGAATCAAGCTTAACAGCTCGCATGATAGGACCCATTAGTAACTTCTGTGGTGCTTTACGTCTGGCTTCTCAGGACGTAAATTTTCTTTATTGGAAGTTAATACCTCTTTAGGTCATTATTTGTCGCCCGCTTTGCTATGGAGGGATGTGGACATTTATATTTCCAACTCCTCCCTATATTTCTATTTAATTAATTTTGATGCGGCATAAAAGACAGTTAAGCATTCCCAGAGGCTCGCCGAGTTTCATTACTCGTTGTCGAAAAAATGCGTGCCATTGTCAATCCTGGCTAAACAGGAGTTACAATGACAGGTGTGTGGGCGGGATAGTCTGTCTCTCTATCCTCTCTCCTCACCTCTCCTCTCTCTACGTACTCTACTCTGTCTCCTCTGCACTGCTCTCCTCTTCCTTCTTTTCATCTCTCTACTTCTCTCTGCCCCTATTTCAAATGCTTACGTAATTGCTTGTCCCAAATATAGCGCGTTACAATTTATTATTTTGAGTTGAACTGTCATGGTGTCTCAAGGTAGACCAGCAAATGGGTCTCATAATTAATCATTACAAATCCAAATTCTCGCTATAAGCATCAAACCAAACGGTGTACGTCGTCGCTGTGGCGCATGGTGCCGCTGAGTCTATCAAGTTGAAGGTTGCCGTTCGTATGTCTTACATGACGTTTATGTATTAGTGAGGTCGAATTGTGATCGTGTCTAACAAACGTGGCTTCTAATGATTGAGTCGTTATATCTGTTTTTATCGGCCCTAAGAAATAGTAATGCAGTTTAACATTAATTATAATTATCATTTATTCTGCGAAAATACCTACCCATTATATGATAATCACTTGGAAAGAGACTTATAAATATGTTAATAGTATAGTGAAGTAGAAGAAAGTAATGTAGTTAATGGCCTAAATAAATAGAAATGGCAGGTACGCGGACTGGGAATGGCTTCGGGTCTTGCCCCAAATTTACAAGGAAAAACCTCTATAAATATTAGCGACGTTACGAACGTTTTCCACAAGAATCATGATTATAATTATATATGCTTTATAACATTAGTTAATGAGATAATTTTTGACATAGCTAAAATTACAAGATTATTTGTAACATTCAAAACACTTTAGCTAATTCTCTAATAACGTTATGTAAAAAGAGAAGGTAATGCCTACATGGGTTTTATGATCATTGCATTATTATTTGTTATATTATGTAATAATTACGATAAATGGTTCATTAAGAATATTCTGTATTTAAAATATTACTGTTAATCACTTATTTACATGGCTAAAAGATTTTGACTGAAGCATTAATTTTTTATGGCATCAGGTCATAATGATATTTCCTTGCAATTGCGTGAAAATCAAAGACTTCTCTAGCCAGGTAGCGGATAATGACACGTTCTCGGCATACATATATCAAAATACCATATGCATTCACAGTAGAAACGCACAGCAAGTATTGATCGAAGCCGACGGTGCTTCATAATAAAATAGCGAACCGTTTCTTCCTATCGACTATTGTAGTTGCCTTTTGTTACTCAGCGGCAACAGCCAATGAATCCGTTTTAATGTTGCCAGTGAAGTGGTGCAATTTCATAATGCAGTGAACACGAAAGATGACAGTGACAATATTAATAGGGTAGTAAGTGACGGATAGCGAATTTTATACACGTGATAAGTTTATTCGAGTCGCGTTGTATGTGTGAACTCGTAATGAGTTTGTATGATTGATTTTGAAATCGATTTTTAATCGGTTTTATAAAGCCTAGAAATTAAATATTTTAAAATTATTTTTGATTAAATATACACACATATAACGAGACTTATGACGAAGTATTCATATTTTTGATATTGCAAACATTATTTACACATTGATGAATGGTCTATTAAAAATAATTGCGTTATATACGTCAGTTTGTGTTTTTAATTTCAAGTAACTTTACATAGATCATTACCAGGTAATGATTGAATGCACATGATAGTTTGTTGCTAACGACTGCAACAATTTATTTAACTGTATACGTATATATGTATCATCATGACGTCATATTTAAAGAGTTTTTTTTATTCTGGTACGGCAAAGTGACCACAGTGGTCCAGTTAAAGTATCAAGCAGCGAGAAACAATCTATCCCTCGCTACTCAACAATCATGCCGGCCTACTGTGTAGCTTCTTCACACTACGCCATTGGGCAAGGTGGTGAAGAACCGGTCGAGGGTGTAGTGTCAGAGTACTGAGAAGGCTGCAACACGGCCAAACATCGTACCCCAACTCTAGACTCCCGACAAAGAGTTCTACTTACTACAAATTGTGAAGAGATTGAAGTCTGGTTGATAAATTAAGCAGTGAATATGGATTGGTGGCAATTGACGCCACGGCGGGAGATGTATGCAGTGCCAGAGTGCTTGGCAGCGTTTGACTCGCGGGTTGGTTTACTAGCAAAATTAATATCTATTGCTTTCCTATCGTACTTTATTATTTCTTATGTAGTAATTTTTCCCCTCAATTTTGGTGCTAGTTTTTTAATACAATCAAAATGAATTAAGTATAACATAACATTTATTTAACATTTATAAAAAAAAAGGACTGAAGAAATTGACAATCAAGCTAAGCCCGCAACTGGCATGCGTGATTGAGTTTATAGTTCGCGCCGAGATTGTGCCCTACTGAATTAATAAATAAGTTGTAGTATGACTTTCAACGAAAAGGAAGAAAAAGTTATTCGCATTCCACATAATTCAAATTTTGCTCTTTAGAGCGTGCAATATCAAAAACCACACATTTATAAATAAGGGTGTGGTTTTTACAATGAAGTAATAATAAGTCTGCTGATAGTTATTAATTGTTGTTGAAATCGTACTACATGTGATTTTACGTTTTCAAATAATTTGACTCGTTGACGGAACAACAGCAAATTATTAGCAACATGGTCATAAGTAGTAATTCTAATAACACCTTGTATGTAGTCTTACATCTATTTACCACACTGCCACCATTTAACGTGACTCACACAATTCGTATGTGTGCCGTGACGAAAATTTGCTTATACGGTGATACTATGAAAACCCATTAGTAGGCCAAGATGATGGTTGAAAAATGATATTAACTACGCGAAATTAAACATACATACTGATAAAAGAGTATAGACTTTATTAAGGTGTGTTAAGGTTTAAAATTAATTGATATAGATGCGAGGTCGTATCGGAACGGTCACCTTCACAACGTCATTACCTACACAGCTGAGTGTCAGTGTCAGCCGTCACCCGCTATCGATCATTTCCGGAACTTGCTCATTGAACTCTAGTATACTATAAATACAATATTAATTCCATATCGTGGAGTTATTCCTTTGGAATTTAATTGAAAAATGTATTACCGTCTGATACACTCACATCGTTAACGTTTTTTTTTATGGATTCCAATTTTAAACAGATATCATGCTTTTTTGTCGAGATGGTCATTGAAAGCTAAAAAAGTTTGAAGAACCATTATTGTTTTTAAGAGTAGTTCTGTATAATTTGTTAATATAGAAGTACAACAAATAACAGTACCAATTTCAAAATTATCATTAGCTTATCTTTGTCCTCCTTTGTTTTTTTCTAACAACAAATAATTTGAATTTCGTAGAATTTACCATTGACCTGTTGATTTTATTATTTTATTTCACTACTAACTTCTGAAATGTTTGATTCAAAGTCGTAAACTTTATTTCTTCGCCCTTACACTTTGTTCATAAATATTTTAAAAGACGGGAAGCTCGATTCGGTGATTTTAGCTTTTTTAGGAATTATATTTTGTTAAGTTTCATGTCTTGCGCCTAAAATATATAAAATGGGTAATATTATAAATATTTAAAAAGTAGCAATAAATAACTATTTGCAAAGATTCCATTGTTTAAAGATGCAAATTTTTCGGTTTTATAGTTTATATTAAAAAAATACAATCATACTTTTAGATCTCACTTTGACGTACAATAATTTACAATACAAAATAAACCGAGTGGTCTATAAAGAACCGTAGAGTTCAGTTTATTGAGTTTATTTGAATACCAAACTAATTATATTCACAGAAATAAAACAATAGAAGGTTTTGGCTGTGTTTAACCTTTTTGCTTTAATTACAGGGCATGGCATTCACAATCGAAGAGCGGCAGACCTTGGGCATCCACGGACTGCTGCCGGCACGAGTGAAGTCTCAGGAGGAACAAGTGCAGCTGTGCAAGCTCTCTATAGAGAGATACGAGAACCCTCTCAACAAATACATATACCTGATGGGACTTTTGGTTAGTCGGACATTAATCAGGGAGTCATTGCTTTAAAATAAAAGCTTCCGTCAGACACTTTAATTGGATGTAGTTATTAATTAGTAGTTATATCGAAGAAATGTAATACCTTTAGCATTTTAAACAAGGGATAGCAAACGAAAATGTTCGTCCCCTGAGTGATCTCCATTGCCTAAAACACCCAGAATTCCGTTTGAATCATGAGCGTGGTGTCGGCCAAGTCGGGTAAACTGAAGGGAGTCTTCCAGAAGGCGTTAAATTCTGTGCACGACACCATGATAAAGTTTTTAGACCAGCCGGAATTTCAGGCTGTGTCAAAGTTGGAAGCAGAGGCCAAAAGGTGGCAGGAGTTGAGCGGCCGCCTTGAGAAGGAGCTGGCCAAGCAATCAGACGAAAATTCTTCTCTTCGTCGTCGCCTTGACCAATTGGAGGCCAGCATCAGTAGTGGCCAGTCGGATGAAGCTCTCCAGAGACTGGAGGCGCGCTTGATGGCTCGGATAGAAGGGGCCATAATGCACCTGCCGCCACCGCCGCTTCTAAGGCCGCCATTAGCGCATGAAGGCGGGACTACTCGTGAGGAATTTCCCTTGCTTCCTCCTCCTCCTCCTCCGATAGTAAAGGGCAAGGGTAAAGGAAAGGGCAAGAAGACGGCCCTACCCGCTGCCGCTTCCGTGTCTACTCCTAGCGTGTCGAACGCGCCGATGCCCTCGGTAGCCGGCCCATCGAGTGCGCCCATTGCTGTGGCTGGACCATCAAACCCACCACAGCAAAAAGGCCAGGCAAAAGGGACGGGTACTGTCCCTAAAGCGGCGAAGCCAAAAATGAGGAAAGGTGTTCCTCAGCCCACGCCCCACGAACCTCGCCCCCTGCCGCCAGTTCCAGCTACTATGGACGAGCCGTGGAATGTCGTGGCGGGGAAGAAGGCCTCACCCAGCGCGGTACCGTCTGCAAGCCAGCAGAAACAATCGCGCAGGGCAGAACCTAAACTTCGGCCGCCGCGCTCTGCTGCCGTGATCATATCACTGACGCCGATTGCAGTGGAGAAGGGACTGTCGTATGCCCAGGTGCTCACAGACGCCCAGAACAAGGTGGACCTCACCGGCCTTAATATTCAGAGGCTGAGGCCTAAATTTGCAGCCACGGGTGCCCCAATGTACGAGGTGCCCGGGGCAAATAGTGACGAGAGGGCTGACTCCCTGGCCGCGAGGCTCAGGGAGTGCTTTCAGGGATCGGAGTACGTTAGAGTATCCCGGCCCACTAAGTCAGCGGAGCTGCGGCTATCCGGGCTGGATTGTACGGCCACCCCGGAAACGGTTGCAGCGGCCCTCTCAAAGGCCGGTGAGTGCGGCGTCGACGTCATTAAGGTCGGCGAAATCCGCCCCGACCGCTCGGGTCTTGGGACGGTGTGGGCAAAATTGCCAATAAAGGCGGCCCAAAAAGTAAGAGGAGCGGGTCGAGTTTTGGTTGGGTGGGTTGCAGCTCGAGTTTCTGTGCTCGAGCCGCGTCCACTCCGGTGCTTCCGCTGCCTTGAGTCGGGGCACGTGCGGGAGTGCTGTGAGGGAACAGTGGACCGCAGCGAACTTTGCTACCGCTGCGGCCAGCCGGGCCACAAAGCTCGGCAATGTGACGCTGCGCCGAACTGTTCTGTGTGCAGTGCGGCCGGAAAGCCCGCCGGGCATCAGGTCGGGGGGAAGGCGTGTCCCACTTCCTCCCGCAAGACCCGCCGTCCGCTTCGTAGAGGGAGACCAGCTGCCGCTGTGGCTACGGCCCAGTCGCAGCAGGAGAGCCCACCGCAGGCCGAGGTTGTTGCAATGGAGATCGCCCAATAATGGCGTTAAAGTTCCTCCAGGCGAACATCAACCATTGTGCCCGTGCTCAGGATCTCTTAACCCAGAGCATGGCGCAGTGGTCGGTGCAAGTGGCCGTGGTCGCCGAGCCATATTTTATCCCCCCGCGTGATAACTGGGCGGGGGACGTCGATAGCTTGGTGGCCATCATCACCCAGGGTGCCGCTGGCTCCCCGCCCTTCGAACGAGTAGCGAAGGGTCGGGGATGCGTCGCGGCTCTGTTGGGAGGTATTTGGGTAGTCGGAGTTTATTTTTCTCCCAACAGACCTCTCGCTGATTTTGAAACTTTTCTTGATCAGCTGGGGATCCTGGTGGCGCAAGGCCAACCTCACCCAGCAATTGTCGCCGGCGATTTCAACGCCAAGTCCTTGGCATGGGGCTCGTCGGCGACCAATGCTCGCGGTGAGGTCCTGGAGGATTGGGTGATCTCGGCGGGCTTGGCCGTCCTGAATAGGGGGTCGGTGGACACGTGTGAGCGACACAACGGCGGCTCAGTTATTGATTTGTCGTTCGCGAGTCCGGCCGTCGCACACCGTGTCCGAGGCTGGAAGGTATTGGTGGGCGTGGAGACGCTGTCGGACCATCGTTACATTAGGTTCGACGTCTCCGCGTCCGCCGTTTCCCAGTCCGGTGGTAGACCGAGTGCCCCGCATCAAGACGGCCCGCGGTGGGCATTGAAGCGCCTCGATAATGAGGCCCTAGAACTTGCCGCTCTGGCTATGTCGTGGCTCCCTGTACCGGATGGACCGGTGCAGGTTGAGTTGGAGGCGGAATGGTTCGGGGTATCGGTGACGGACATTTGTGACGCCGCCATGCCCCGAGTCCGACGTCTCCCGCCCCGACGTCAGGTGTACTGGTGGTCGCAGGAGTTAGCATCGTTGCGCATCGCTTGTGTTTCGGCGCGCCGCCAGTACGCCAGGCACCGTCGCCGGCGTCTCCGGGACGACGAACACGCAAACCAGGAGCGGCAGCTCTATGGCCTCTACAAGGAGGCGAAGAGAGCGCTGCAGGTGGCCATTAAGAGAGCCAAGGTCGCGGCGAGGAAGGATTTCATCTCCACTCTCGACAGCGACCCGTGGGGGCGCCCTTATCGCTTGGTGATGAACAAGCTTCGCCCAGCGGCGCCCCCGCTGTCACAGAGTCTCCGGCCAGAACTTCTGGCCGAAGTCGTCGCGGCCTTGTTTCCGGCCACCGTGGAGACCACTCCTCCACCGATGGCGCCCCGCGAGTCGGCGCCATCGTCGAGTTCGGCAAGGGATATCCCAGAGGTTTCGCCCGCTGAGTTGCGGGCGGCAGTGTCGCGGTTGCGGGGCAAGAACACCGCCCCGGGTCTCGATGGCATCCCCGCCAAGATCTGGGTGCTAGCCGTCGAGCACCTGGGGCCGAGGCTCCGCAACCTTTTCTCCGCCTGTTTGGAGCAGGGCGTCTTCCCGTCGCGCTGGAAAACCGGGAAGCTCGTCCTGCTAAAGAAAGAAGGAAGGCCCGCAGAGTCGCCGTCGGCCTACCGGCCCATTGTGCTGCTCGACGAGGTCGCCAAACTCTTCGAGCGAATTATTCATGCTCGCCTCGTCGAACACCTCGACAGGGTCGGTCCGGACTTGGCGGATTGCCAGTTCGGGTTCCGGAAGGGCCGATCCACCATCCACGCGATTCTGCGGGTGAAAGAGCAGGCGGAAGAAGCAGTGGCCCGGGGCAAAGTCGTTGTAGCTGTATCACTCGACATCTCGAACGCGTTTAATTCCCTGCCCTGGGCCTGCATTCATGAGGCACTGCGGTACCACGTGGTGCCACCCTATCTTCGGCGCCTGGTGCACGCGTACCTGTCAGAGAGGTACGTGGTGTATCCGGGCGCCAATGGGTGGCACCGGAGAGCGATGGTGTGCGGTGTTCCACAGGGCTCAGTTCTGGGCCCGCTCCTGTGGAACATCGGATATGATTGGGTGCTCCGTGGGGCCAACCTCTGGGGCGTCGGCGTCACCTGTTACGCCGACGACACGCTCGTTACTGCGTCAGCCAGGACTTTTCAGGATGCCGCAATTCTGGCGGCGGTGGGTACCGGCCACGTCGTTAGTCGCATTCAGCGACTGGGTTTAAAGGTGGCCCTTGAGAAGACTGAGGCCCTTTGTTTCCACGGGCCTCGGAAGGGGCCACCGGCCGGTGCCCACATAGTTGTGAATGGGGTGCGGATTCCTATCGGCAAAACAATGAAGTATTTGGGGTTAGTGTTGGATAGCCGGTGGGAGTTTCGCGCCCACTTTGAGATATTAAATTCTAAATTGTGTCGGGTAGCAGGTGCATTAGGAACCCTGCTGCCCAATCTGGAAGGTCCTGGCATCCCTTGCCGAAGGCTTTATGCCGGAGTCGTGCGGTCCATGGCCCTGTACGGCAGTCCCGTCTGGGCCGAGTCCCTGAGCAACCGGTGTGTCGCTCTGCTGCGCAGGCCACAGCGATCAGTGGCGCAGCGTGCGATCAGGGGCTACCGCACGGTCTCATTCGAGGCGGCTTGTGTTTTGGCCGGTTTTATACCGTGGGACCTGGACGCTAAGGCCCTCTCCGCCGCATTTCACTGGCGGGAGGAGGCGTTCAGGCGCGGGGAGAGACCGGCCCTGAGAGAGGTGGAGGCCATCCGTGGCTCCCTCCGCAGAGCCGCCGTGGAGGAGTGGCGTCTCAGGCTGGAGAACCCAATTTGGGGTCAGCGGGTCGTAGCGGCAGTGCGTCCTGTCTTCCATCAGTGGTTGGACAGGCGCCACGGCGCGGCGACGTTCCGGCTGACACAGGTGCTCACAGGCCATGGTTGTTTTGGCGAGTACCTGTGTCGCATAGCTGGCGCAGAAGAGTCGGCCGTGTGTCATCACTGTGACAACTGTCCGCGTGATACGGCCCAACACACAGTAGAGGAGTGCCCAGCTTGGGATGAGGAGCGCAGCGCTCTCGTAGCAGTCGTCGGAGGGGACCTCTCGCTGCCGGCTTTGGTGTCAGCCATGGTCGACAGCCGGAGGTCCTGGCGTGCGGTGGCCCTCTTCTGTGAGAACGTTATCTCACAGAAGGAGAGGGCCGGGAGGGATCGGGAACGATCCGATCCCTCCCGCCGCCAGTCGAGACGGAGGAGGCGCCGGGTTGACGACTGACCGGCGTCTCCCGCCCTGTGGTTTGGGGGCGTTTGGAGAATCCCACCACGGTATCCCCTGCCTGTCGTAAGAGGCGACTAATAGGGGTCATCGGGGGTCGCGGGCGCGCAGCGGGGGGCTGTCGTAGTGCCCTTTCCGGTGTGTCAAAATTTGTTAGTACATAGTTTTATTTTGTATATACTTCGTCGGCACACCGGGCGACCCCGGGATGAACGGCAGCACGGGTGGTAGGCCTCGTTGCTGCCGTAGACGCCGAGGGCGTCCTTTGGTGCGCGGGGGCTTCTGAGCCCCCCCCCCACTTGGAGACGGGCCGCAAGGCGGCACCGCGCAGGGGCGGTTCCGGTCGAAAATGGGGCGCTTCTCGCCCCGTGAGCCCGGGACCGTCTCTTATGCGCCGAAGAGGGCCACCGCGGGGTTTTTAGTTGGTATTGCCGGTGTAGGGAATTTGTTAGGGACTCGGCCCAGCGGTCGTCCGGATGTCAACATCTCTCCCGGACGGCTTAACGCTGGGTCGTAAGGCCGGCGAGCCCAACATAACCGTCCCGCCACCCCCCCGGCGGAGCGGTAGTGATAAATCACTTTTCCCCGCGAAAAAAAAAAAAAAAAAAAAAAAAAAAAAAAAAAGCGTTGCCATCCTTAAACATAAATGGAAATTTGGAATTGAATTAAATTGTACTGATAGCTGATTCACCGTATGAAATGCAACAGCAAGCACGCTTCATGTTGCTCGAGCGGACCCATGGTTACCAAAAATGACTTCATCGTGGTTCTACCAATTTCCTAGTGACATTTAGTGAGTCTTCAATCGATTATCGTGTCTCGGTTGAACACTTCGGCAAGGCTACGCGTGCACCGATGCGATCATTCCACTGAGCAGAATTCCTGCATATTCGACAAGGACGTTCCAGAAACTATATTTAGCAACGTTCAATTTTAATGTTTTGTTTGCATTCAGCGACATTTAAACGACATGATAACAGACAATATTATGATGAAAATGATAGGTAAATAGCTTAAATAAAAGCAAGACATGCTTGGACTTCTGATGGTAAGCGCAATGCTGTCCAATTAGAGTGTCGAGTAGCGAGAGACAATCTATCTCCGCTACTCAAGGCAATCATGCCGGCTTGCTTCTTCACACTACGCCATGGGCAAGAAAGTGAAGAAGTGGTCGAGAGTCTAGTAATAGGCTGTCTATTAATCAATATCTTACCTATTTAGGACCGCAACGAGCATCTGTTCTACCGTTTTGTGGGTGAGAACGTGGCGGAGATGATGCCGATCGTGTACACCCCGACAGTAGGGCTCGCATGCCAGAAGTTTGGTCTTGTGTACCGCCGCCCACGGGGACTGTTCATCACTATACACGACAAGGGACATGTGTATGACGTACTCAAGAATTGGTAAGTTTAATGGCACTTTTTTAATAATGTCTTGACTGATAGTTAATTTAATCGTTTGATTAGTAATTAATTTTACTGAGTTGTGACGTCAGCTAGGCTAATTGTGGATTTTTTCCCTTATGAAGTGTATTTCTGAAATTTCTCAGTTGGATGTTTGAAATATAATTAACTAGTTGTTGCTCGCGGCTCCGCCCGCGTGGAGGGCATGTTTGGGAGAAAAAGTATACAATACAAAATACCAATATTCATGAGTTTAACTTAAAAATGACGGATTTCCATACAAACTTTCATTCCCTATTTTACCCCCTTAGGGGCGGAATTTCCAAAAATCCTGAAACATATATTTTTTATTTTTAACTAAAGTGCCAAATACAAATTTTCATGAATTTAACTTCAAAAATGACGGATTTCCATACAAACTTTCATTCCCTATTTTACCCCCTTAGGGGCAGAATTTCCAAAAATCCTGAAACATATATTTTTTATTTTTAACTAAAGTGCCAAATACAAATTTTCATGAATTTAACTTCAAAAATGACTGATTTCCATACAAACTTTCATCGTATATTTTACCCCCTTAGGGGTGGTATTTCCTAAAACCCTTCCTTAGTGGATACCTACGTGATAAAAGGTACCTACTGTCAAAATTTCAAGTCTCTAACCCCAGCCGTTTAGGCTGTGCGTTGATCGATCAGTCAGTCAGTCAGTCAGTCAGTCAGTCAGTCAGTCAGTCAGCTTCTTCTTTTATATATACAGATTGATATTCATAGAGCCATAAATTAACTTAAACTTACTATTTAGTTACAACTGCCATCGAATGAACTAAAAATAGGGTATAATAACACTATTAGGGTGTTTTAATTAATCAATTATCTGTCGTCAAAGGAAGTCACAAAGTTACTCCTCAGATGGTTTGGGTTATTAATCAACTAGAGCCTATTTATTTGTTTACACTTCAAACATACATTTAAATGTCACGGTGGACTTAATGCCTGAGGCCTAACTAAAAAAAATTGGTATCTTTCCAATAATCTGTTGGGAGGGT
Organism: Laothoe populi; assembly: GCA_905220505.1. Lineage (NCBI taxonomy): Eukaryota > Metazoa > Arthropoda > Insecta > Lepidoptera > Sphingidae > Laothoe > Laothoe populi. Next base: position 15,678,150 of record HG992159.1, read on the forward strand.
ACCTGGTATCTGTATATATAAAAGAAGAAACTGACTGACTGACTGATCGATCAACGCACAGCCTAAACGGCTGGGGTTAGAGACTTGAAATTTTGACAGTAGGTACCTTTTATCACGTAGGCATCCACTAAGGAAGGGTTTTTGGAAATACCACCTCTAAGGGGGTAAAATAGGGGATGAAAGTTTGTATGGAAATCCGTCATTTTTGAAGTTAAATTCATGAAAATTAGTATTTGGCCTTTTAGTTAAAAATAAAAAATATATGTTTCAGGATTTTTGGAAATTCCGCCTCTAAGGGGGTAAAATAGGGGATGAAAGATTGTATAAAAATCCGTAATTTTTTAAGTTAAACGCATGAGTATTTTGTATTGTATACTTTTTCTCCTAAACATGACCTCCACGCGGGCGGAGCCGCGAGCAACAGCTAGTCTGGTATATATTAGTACGCAATTGGACCATCGTACGTGACCATCATACGCACGGCATAAATTCGCTATAGTAGCTCGTTCCCACGATTTACGATCACAGCTCGGCCGAAATTAGGTACTTCAGATTGACATAATATTGCCGTATATTGAGAAACGGGACGGTTTTCCACGATCGACATTACATTTGAATTGTACCGCACTTACCATTCTTCACTTACCGTTCTGTGACAATAGCAAAATCGACTCTTTAATTTTAATTTCTTAATCTAGGACTGTTTCGGTGGCGCAGTTGTAATTGCGCATGCTGAGCTGAGGTCTCGGGTTCGAACCCCGGGTCGGGTGAAGTGATATTGGGGTTTTCTATCTAGATATATTTAGTATCAGTCCGGAATCTCGAATTGTGGAATGGTGCCCGGTATGGCGATAGGCTCGCCCCCTATCACATTAAATTCGGCGAAAAGTGGGTGTACTGGTTGCACCTCTGCTTACCCCTTCGGGAATTACAGGCGTGAGTGTTTATGTATATATGTATGTAATTTTGATATCCTTATTCTTCGTAGGCCTGAAACAGACGTGCGTGCGATCGTAGTGACGGATGGCGAGCGCATCCTGGGACTAGGTGATCTGGGTGCATGTGGTATGGGCATTCCTGTGGGGAAGTTATCTCTCTACACCGCGCTCGCTGGAATCAAACCGCACCAGTGCCTGCCCATCACGCTCGGTGAGATACCAAACATCGTGACGCATTAAGACATCTGAATACATGAATCATTTCAACTACCATAACCATAACTAGATATCAAAGTTTTTTGTCCTGGCACGGCAAAGTGATCACACTACACCTGATGGTAAGTGCAGTGCCATCCAAGGAGAGTATCGAGTTGCGAGAGATAATCTATCCCCCGCTACTCAACATAATCATACCGGCCTACTTTTTCACACTACGCCATGGGCAAGTAGGTGAAGAAGCGGTCGAAGGTATAGTGTCAGAGTACTCAGAAGGCCCCAAACGACCAAACATCGACACCAACTCTAGACCCCCGACAAAAGTGGGGGATTTTTAATGTTCGTCTATGTAGGTGTCTAGGTGGTAAAATTGGTCTACCATAATCAATATATTATATTCATACCTTCATAATCTCTTATGCGCAGTACGGTATAAGACAGTACTTTATAATTCAAAGTTCAAACTCTGTGAAGTCTGTATCCTATATTTAGAAGAAGAATTTAGATTTTGTATTATAAGAACAACATCATTGAACTACTAATATCTGTCACATCTATTGGCTATTCTTTCGAGTTAAAGTTGTTTATTTGTTCAGACGTGGGCACGAACACCCAGTCGATGTTGGACGATCCTCTGTACATCGGGCTGCGTCAGAAGCGCGTCAGAGGCGTTGAATACGACGAGTTCGTGGAGGAGTTCATGCAGGCGGTGGTACGACGCTACGGACAGAACTGTCTCATACAGTTTGAGGACTTCGGCAACGCTAATGCGTTTAGATTGCTCGAGAAGTACCGCGGCAAGTAAGTCTAGTTGATAATGTAAGACTATTGATGATGCCGGTACATTATGATGATAATAATGTCAGCATGAAATGTATAATACATACAAATATATATGAGTCGTATAGAACCAAATTCGGCAAAGTAGGTAGTTGGGCAAAAGTGAAAAAATATGGCAATATGGGGAATTAAAATCTGCATCGACTATTGCAATGTTTATAGTTAAAGACGTCTCGTCTCGTCTCTCGTAAACCGAAACTAGAAGTCGGCAATCTTTCACTATCAACCAATCAGAAGCGTCTGTCAAGTCGACAATCTTATTTCTCAAGATTTCTCATGAAGTCAGTGAAAATCAAAAATTGCAGCAGTAAAGTAGCAAAGGCGGCCATCTTACCTTAGTTGGGTTCAAACTCGGCAATCTAGAAAATTTTATAAGATTTTACACCGTGAAGCTTAATTTTTTATCATTGATGAAATTAAATATCTACTCAGATTAAAATAAAATATTCCGCAAAATTGTCTTTTGACTTTTTTAAACGAAAGTTATCAGTGTTTTTTATTTACCAAAATATGAGTCGGTCCCATTTTGCCGACTTGGTTCTATACGACTTATATTTTATAATTATTTTTAGGGTCAGCTACTATAATGTAACTGGGGAAAAAATTTACATGATATTTTTATTATTTTAATCCAAATATATTTTACCTAAAACATATAACAAAATAATTTTATAAATAAGTATCTTCAAACTCATGCAATCAAACAGGTTGAAAAAGGATGCATAATATGAGTGATGACGTCACCGCCCGTAATTTACATTACGGCGCAGCCGTGCGAGGGAGACAGTGTAACGTTTCCACGATGCACACTCTTTGCTCATGCCTATATTTAAAATAATACTCGCGACCTCATTTTGAGTCAATTTTGTTTCTGAATTCGTAAAAGCGTTTATTTTGATATTATTGTCAGCTGCATATAATGTACAAAATGGGCTATCTACTATTGGGCATGATATGCATCAAGTCTTCGTAAAATGATAACTTTTGATATAAATGTAAGCCGTTGTTTACCATTTTAATTTAACAAAAATGGCGACAGCGGTGGCAATTGCCATTTATGAGGACAATACACAAGCTTTTCTTGTCCGGGGTCTAGAGTTGGGGTTGTGTACGATATTTGGCCGTTTTGCGGCCTTCTGAGTACTCTTGACACTACACCCTCGACCGATTCTTCACTTTCTTGCCCATGGCGTAGTGTGAAGAACAGCAGGCCGGTATGATTGTGTGAGTAGCGAGGGATAGATCGTTTCTCGCTACTTGATACTCTAACTGGACGGCACTGCCCAGTGAACACGTTTATGTAAATATGACATCAGTATGATGTCGTTCAATATCATGCTTTACATAACATAAGACTAAGGACTGACTCATAAATGACTCATTATTTCGCACTTAGTGACGTCAGATAGTGACGTAAGTCGCATGACATAATGATGATGTCAACCTGACATACTCATATACTCAGTTTTACGTACTACTGACGGAATAATGACGGTTCATTTATTTAGAAATTACATTGATGTCGCTTTTTATTTTTATTAAATTATTGATTTTAACTAATTAAAACAACAAATTATTTCCAAATAATATATTAGAATAAAATTATTGACTCTTCACTTTGGCTGTTGTTTGCTACAGTTTAGCTTTTTTTTGTTGACCAAGTTGTTCCACTGCGCGTCGGTTACCAAGTCGTAAGTTGAAAGCCAAGTTGGCTACCAGCGATTTTTTCCAAATTCGGCAGAACCCCAAAAAGGAAATTTCGTCAATATAGTTTCTGGAATGGAAAAATTGTTAGCTTCATTTTAATTTTAATAATAAATAAAAAAAAATGGAATAGTGTCTGTACCTTGATTTATATATATATCAGAGTCAAATCTTTAACAGGATATTTTGAGATTCTCCCATCCCGTTCTTCCATTTGGCAAACGGTGAAAATATTTTCTTAAATATTCTGTCCATATACTCTTTTCCGTTAGACTCACCGATTTGCAGTATAAGTTTGATCTGAAAATGATTATACTATAAATTTCTCATTATCTAAAACAGACACGTCTAAATATATTATTATTAACAGTCACAATTTAAAAATTAAAAATAATAAGGATATACTTATTCCCAGGTGATATTACAAATAGCCAATAATAAAATAAAATTTGTCGTTATGTTAAAAACTTATTATGCGATGTAAAAAATCATTTGTAATTATTAACCAAGACACTCGCTCGTCTATGTTCAGTGAAAATGGCGCCATCATTGAGCGGCGTGCGCGCCAAATTTGAAGGCAAAGGGTTCAATTCATACAGCCTCATCAATCGTAGCATATTTAACATGGAATTATTTGCAGTAAAGCCTAAGCCCAGTCTTCGTTTTATTTAAAATTGTTTTAAAATTAACATTATTTTATTAAAGTAAGTATTAAACTATTTCTTTAATGCTATAAATTCATTTATAACGTCTTATGTCAATATTTTCCCGCGCATATTATTACTTTTATTAATAAATCCAAGTCATTACATCATAATATTTTCATTATTAATGAAAATATGACTTCACTTTAAGATTTAATTCTTGTAATTTTAATAAGTTATTTTTGAGCCGACAATTTATTAGTTATATTTATTAATATAGATCACGTTTATCGAACGGTATAGTAGCTTCTTTTAAAAGGTTCTGCAACAAACAAACTGTTAAAAACAAAATATTGGCGTAGCACAGCAACACAGTGCTTGTAGCCATATAAAAAAAAAACAAAATATATTTTTTAAATTAAGGTTTTAATTTTTTTTTCGGGGTTAATTAAAAATATCAGCATGCCCTACCTTATGCTAAATAATTTGTCTAAGCGGAGGATTCAGCAGATGATCAGAGATAAAGTTTAATAATGCACGAATAAATGTGGAATAATAAGTTTAACATTTAGGTATAATTATTATCGGGCAGTTAGTAACTTAGGTCGTAATTCCGAAATAATGTTTGACTGACGTTACCTAAAAACATATTAAGTTTAGAATAATTATGTCTTAAAACATTAGTTTTGCGTGAGAAAATTAACATCATTGCTACGTCAAATGTACGTAGAAAAGGATATTAATATTATATCATTATGATGTCAGAATTATATCATAAATAATACCAATAAAGGATGTTACTTATACGTGAAAATTACATAAACGTGACATTATCTAACTAAGACTTATCTGTTATATCATATCAAGGTCATGTGTTCACTGGGTGTACTTACCATCAGGTGCAGTGTGGTCACTTTGCCGTGCTAGGATTAGTTAAAAAGCCATAAGGTGATCATATTTACGACCGTTACGACCTGGGAACATTCAAGAAGAGAGCATATTCTTCCCTGAAAGGCTGGCAACGCATTTGCAAGCCCTCTGGTCTTGCAGATGTTCATGGGCGGCGGTGATCACTTTCCATCAGGTGAGCCTCCTGCCCGTTTGCGCCCTTTTACCATAAAAAACAACCTAATAGTTACTTTTAATAATAAAGTAGCTGAAATATAATGATCAAGAACTATATGAGGTATTTCCGTGTGTAGATACTGCACGTTCAACGACGACATCCAAGGCACGGCGTCTGTGGCTGTGGCCGGTCTGCTCGCCAGTCTGCGCATCACTGGCAAGAAGCTATCAGACAACACCGTCGTATTCCAGGGCGCTGGGGAGGTAATCTTACTAATATTATAAATGCGAATGTTTGGATGGATGTTTTTTTTTTATTAAAAAGGGGGCAAACGCGCAGGAGGCTCACCTATTTGGAAATTATAACTCCCGTCACTTTCTCTCGAACAGGACTTTCGGCGCGCCAAAACGGGATAAACTGTATAATGAATTTTGTTGTCAAATATAAACTTCCCGTATTCAGAATTGAAATGAATCAATATTTATTAATATTACGTTCTAAACGTTATGAAATTATGATATTTACCTTATATACTATTAACAGTTTCACTGTAAATCAATTTAAGGCAGATTTGTTCGGGAATGTCGCTACAAATAACTAAAATTAACTCGACACTGAAAGATGCAGTGTGTTGTGCATTCTTAGGTGGCATGAAGCAAACTAACGTCGGTGCAGTGTATAAACAGCGACTCGGTGGAACATAATGTTTGTTCTGGTCGCCGCATCTAGTACATAGTACATATAGATCGCTGTTTCATATACTTATGTCATATTATTTTAGGATTGTATAAAAAAATCTGGTCATTTAGTTAATATATCAAGTAGTATCCTAAAGAACAGTTGTTACTGTGTTAAAATATGTACGATAAATAAACAAGATTGATTTATTTATGGCCTGTTTCACTACGTCCGAGTAAACACTAGGTATTAACCAGATAAAATGTGACGGCAAAATACAACACTATGACGCTCTCAACATCAACATGCGCATGTCAAATTGATAAATAGCTTATAATATACATATACACGCCTGTAATCCTCTAAGAGGTAGGCAGAGGTGTAACTAGTACCCACATATCACCGAGCTTATTACCGTCCCATTATAGTATGGGGGCGAGCCTATCGCCATGCCGGGCACAATTCCAGACTCCGGGCTCATACTGAGCATTTTGTGATAAAAAATCACTTTACCCGACCCGGGGATTGAACCAGAGACCTTAGCACAGCAGTCGTACCGCGTAGGTACGAAATTAAAACTAAGCCACTGAGACAGTCCATAGCTTATAATATCAGCCTTTCTTATGATTTTTCACCGACTTCAAAAAAAGGAGGAGGTTAACAATTCGTCGGAATCTTTTTTTTTATGTATGTTCCTCGATTACTCGAAGACTCCTGGACCGATTCGAGAAATTCTTTTTTTGTTTAAAAGGGTATACTTCCGAGGTGGTCCTATTAGCACCAAGTCAGGATCTGATGATGGGATTTCAGAGATATCAAGGGCAACCCTCAAATTTTATAGTGACGCATAATTTGTTTTTTATTGAAGTCGGTATACTTTTTGTGAATTAAAAAACTTTTACTTATTATTTGTTACTTACTTCAACTTTTTGTAAATATTGAAAATGTACCTAGACCCGTTTTTTTACGATTACATGACATGACCTTATTTTATTATGGGATACACGTGCAAAGACATCGTAGTATTGGAGACAATTTGAATTAAGAACAATTGTAGAAATTCCATTGAGACAGAATAATAAAGCCATATTTAACATATTTTTTATTTAAGGTCTTCTCGGGAAATTCTTGGAACTCTAATTGACGTTTCTGTATACCATTTTGAAGGATAACAAGGTCTTAAACATTTAACTCAAACTTAAATATGTACTTAATTATCGTTTCAGTATTCGGGCATATGTAAATTTTATGACTTGCGTAATGAACGGCCTTTATACGTTATCTGGTGGATACAATTTTATCGCACTTGTGAAACAGGCCCTTAGAAATGTTATTAAGTATTTGATCCTAATCTGGAGCATGAGCTGATATTTGGGTCCAGTTTGCCAGCTACCGTGTTCCCTCCTTCCTATAATCCTGGGTCCTTTAGGCGAAGTTGAAGCTAAACAGCAGGCCGGCATGATTGTGTTGAGTAGCGAGGGATAGATTGTCTCTCGCTACTTGATACTCTATCTGGACGGCACTGCGCTTACCATCAGGTGCAGTGTGGTCACTATGCCGCGCCAGAAAAAAAGAAAATTTAACCAGTCACGTATCAATTTCATACCGGCATGCATAAAATACTGGCAACACTCGCCGTTCTTACATGCTATTTTAAACTTTAATATTATGGAAATAAAATAGATTTTGGACAGACTCTACTTATTACCTTTTTCAACTGCGGTGTCCTTGTGATTCGAGAGTGGTATATTATAAATATAGTTTCTATACTAAGTTGTAACAATGAGGACTTTAATATCTCTATACAGCTTACCAATTATTTCTATAATATTTATTATTCTATTGGTCCACCAGCAAATATATAAATTCATTAGAACGTAGTTCTTAAAGTTTTAATATAATGATGTAATTTTATATAATAACTAGCTGCCCGGCAGACGTCGTCCTGCCCGGAAAAGCAGCGCCACACCGACTGCAGCGACATCTGCCGGGCTGATTTGTGAATTTAAACAAGCAAGAAAAATCATTCAAATCGGTCCAGCCGTTTAGGAGGAGTTCAGTGACATACACACGTACAGTAGAATTATATATATAAAGAAGATAATACTTGCCCTGTATTAAACATTGTCCCACTGCTGGGCACGGGCCTCCTCTACTGAGAAGTATTAGGCCTTAGTAATTTAATAACACGGTAACACTATCTTTCTCTCATAGGCGTCTCTAGGTATCGCCGAACTGTGTGTGATGGCGATGAAAGCGGAAGGTACGCCTGAAACTGAGGCCCGCTCTCGCATCTGGATGGTGGACTCAAAGGGGCTTATCGTGAAGAACAGGCCGGAAGGCGGACTCAACGAACATAAGGAGAAGTTCGCTAAAGACCATGCACCAGTGCGCACACTTGCAGAGGTCGTCGATGTGGTCAAACCTTCTGTACTTATTGGTAAGTGTGTATAAAGTAGGTAGATTGGTGCTAAGGATTTCATAAATTGTATCGAAAGCCTCTGTGGCACAGTGGGCGAGTAGCCGGCTGTGTAAGTAGAGGCGTTGAGTTCGATTCCTGATCGAGACAAAACATTGTTGTGCGAAAGTCTTCTAGTTCTCGACACCGGCAGGCAGCGGCTTTGCTGTGCCCTGGAATTGCAGAAGTTTATGGGCGGCGGTGACTACTTACCATCAGGTGGTCCGTCTGCTCGTCTGCTTATCGATGCACTAAAAAAAACCTAAGACATAAGGTAATATCTTACTGTGCGGGAGTTACTTTAATTTGAGTTATTAAATTTATTATGCCACTACGTGAATTTTCTTCAAAATGATCGCGTTCTTGCTTATTGACGACTAAAGATTATTTTGATTTGATTTGTAATGGGTGTGTATGCTCAGCAGTTGAATCTCTGCCTACACACTAAGGATACAAACTTGAGCTTGTTGTTTGTCTTTAGGTGCTGCTGCCATCGGTGGTGCGTTCACACCAGAGATCCTGCGCAAGATGGGTTCCCTGAACGAGAGGCCCGTCATCTTCGCTCTGTCCAACCCCACCAGCAAGGCGGAGTGTACTGCCGAGGAGGCCTACAGCAATACAGAGGTATGTCTCACAGACCTACTTCATAATATCTTAGTAATAGCGTAGTGTGAAGCAGAGATATCCTAGTTGAGGGTGATACAATTTGCCCAGACTACAGTCGTAATTTAAAGTAGGAAAAATGTACGCTTCCCAAGGGATAGATTTTACAGAGCAAGAAATCAACATCTAGTATAGACACACATATACTCACGCCTGTAATCCCCGAAGTGGTCGGCAGAGGTACAACCAGTACACCCACTTTTCGCCGAATTTCGGTCCCATAATGTGAGCCTATCGTCATACCGGGCACAGATTCCAGACTCCGGGTTAATATTGAGGAATTTCTAAATAGAAACCTCAATAACACTTTACCCGACCCGGGGATCGAACCCGAGACCTCAGCACAGCAGTCGTAACGCATGCGCAATTACAACTGCGACACCGAGGCAGTGTTTTAAAATTCCTACTACATATCGAGATTTCTTAATTTTGTCCCACCTTACACAAATGCTGGGTATAAATGTCTGAATAGAAATATGTATCGGCAAATTTTTCCGGAGGCTAAGGGAATTGTGTCCATTATGTAGGAGCGCGCCGTGTTCGCGTCCGGGTCTCCGTTCCCGGACTACCGCACCAAGGACGGGCGCGTGCTGCGTCCCGGACAGGGGAACAACTCGTACATCTTCCCGGGACTCGCGCTCGGCATCATCTGCGCCGGCATCGTCGACATATCCGATGACTTCATGCTGCTCGCCGCTGAGGTAAACAACCACAAACCACAATAACGATAGGCAGCGTCTTTGCTGTGCCCTGGCATTGCAGAAGTCTATGGGCGGTGGTGACTACTTGCCATCAGATGGCCCGTCTGCTCGTCTGCCTATCAAGGCACTAAAAACTAAAAAAAAACTTTAATTCTAACGTCACGCATCAATGGCGTGCCGAAAATACTAGCAACACTCGCTGATCCCACTTGCCATTTTTAACTTTAATATAATGGAAATAAAATTGATTTTAGCTTGTATTATACAGACTCTACTTATTACCTTTTCCGAACACCGGTGTCCTTTTCATTCCTGAGACGCTAAACCAAGTTTATACCAAATAGTTACTATGGCAATACATACTCATTTGTTGACTTAAATCAAGATTTAATATAGTTAACGTTCTATAATAAGTCTCCTGGGAAATTGTTCTAAAACTGCTGATGGTAACTGGTAAGATCATATCCGCCTGGATAATGCTCAGCATACACAGGGTGTAAACCCGCCATAGTGGCACACGAAGTGGGTCGCGTTCCGGGATCAGCCAGTGTACATCCGGTTTTTGTCAGGGGTCTAGAGTTGATGTACGATGTTTGGCCGTGTTGCGGCCTTCTCAGTACTCTATGACTAGAGCCTAGAACGCTTCTTTACCTTCGTGCCACAAGCATGGCGTAGTGTGAAGAAGCTACACAGCAGGCCGGCATTTTTGTGTTGAGTAGCGCGGGATAAATTATCTGACGCTACTTGATACTCTAACTGGACGGCACTGCGCTTACCATCAGGTGCAGTGTGGTTAGTTTGCCGTGCCAGAATAAAAAAAATAGGTTTTACTTTTCATATTTTTTTTTATCTTTCTTCTTTCAATGGTGTTGCCTTAATAATATTTGTGTATTATCAGGTTTTAGCGGGTATTGTGTCACAAGAAGACTTAGATCAAGGCAGTCTGTATCCACCACTTGAACAGATTCAGAATTGTTCCGTCAAAATAGCTAAGAAAATTGTCGAACACGCGTATGAAACCTGTAAGTACATATTTCTACTAAAAGTTTAGGATAATACGCAATTTTTGAGATCTGACTTCTGAGCTTAGTTTATTTAACAGCGTTATACTCAGCCGCGTATTAAGTTTAAGTTTTAGTGTTAAATAATGAATACTGAAAATGAATAGGTCTGAATGGCGATTACATCAGGATTATTTACTTATTTACTTTTAGATTTTTATTAAAAATGTAGAAGATTCTGATTTGGACATATACATAATATATACATTATTACATGGCAATTCTACTTGTCAATACTTACAAGCTGAAAGGATGTTTGTCATAGATTTTGTTAAATTCAACCAATGCTTATGTAAGCGTAGGGGGAGGGGTAAGAACTTTGCTTACATTGGCTGACAAGAGCGAGGAGGGGGTTGAAAATGAAATTCTGCTTACGTAATACTTGAACGACCCCTAAACTCTGTTTGCAGGCAAGGCGTCAGTCCAACCACAGCCGCTAGACACCGAAGCGTTCATCCGCGCGCAGATGTACGACTACCGGTACAGCCCGGCCGTGCCGCCCGTCTACTCGTGGCCTGACCAGCATCCGCGCATCGACATGATCTAGCACTACTTGTACTAACGGCAGTCACTGTACTAAACATCTGACGCACTGCCCTATCCATATGTAAGGAAGCGATGTTTATAATGGTTTATGTTGTGTATTTTACGGATTTTATCGCGGTTGATTTTACTTTGGTTCTCGATATTTTGAAAAATCACAGCCTTCATTGTCACGGGGCACAATAGTAAGTCTACGAATCGTCGTAACTAAAATTAAATAAATTATTCATTTGAATACGACGCCTAGATCTCAAACACTGGGCTAAAAGACGTAAAGACACTATCTAGTTTGATCTTTGAGCACATCATATAATGCATGTTGCATAATAGTCGGCGCTACACACATGCGCTGTCTGCTCAGATCTTTAGTTTATGATCGCGATGGCTCCAGAAAATGATCCAGTCACAGCTGCGTCAGTCCTGTTTGATAGTAATGCTTATATTTATTGTACTGAGCGGAATCTATAAGTGTGGAACTTTCAAATCACAATTTGTGTAAGTGACGCCACCGACTGGATATTTGTATATTTTGTCCAGTACTGAGATGAACTAGCAAAGCGCTTAACTGTTGTAAATTTCATAACTAGCTCTTTCTGCCGTCTGTTTGTTTACTAAATGGCCGTTAAGTGACGTATACCAAGTAATGTGTCAACTTTTTATCTATGGATCAGTCTAGATAATCTTTTTCTATCTATATTTAGTTATATGTATATAACCGTATAAGTTCTAGGGCCATCACTTATGGGTTCTTAACAATAACTCTAAATTAAGTTACATGACGGCCTTTTTTAAATGGCTGGCGGCATTGGTTAGTAGACGTAAACAATTTAAAAACATAAGTTCTCAAAGATGTACTGCACTTTATTTAAGTGTTCTAAATAGAATGTCACATTATGTTCTTTGGCACATTCATGAAGTTAGTTGCATATTCATATTAATTGTGACTCAATTTGGACGCTACTTAAGGCCACTCCATCCCTCACTTGAGTGACATTTTGTATTAGATCGTTTCGGTGAAGAGTATAGCGTATAACGCCTATATATTTTGGTTCCTGTAAAATTGCTCTTATATATTCTTGTGCATTGTGATAGGGATATTTAGATGTGGAATTTGAATATAACGTGTGCACTATAAGGAATATATTTATTTGTTAATTTGTTTACATTTTTGACACAACATTTTTGCTACCCATATTTATTTATGGAAAATGGCTAATAACTTTAAAATGAGGATAGCAGTCTTGTTATGTGGAAATGGTTTATTTATAATCATTATAAAAAGCTTAATTTGTTTTGTTCAATTATTTTTATTTAATAACTTCAAATAAAATTATCATGGTAGTTGTAATTCATTTCACCCTTGTGTAATATTTGTATAAGGTATGAGCATTTAATGACTTGGCAATTGATGTTTTCATTACTTATTTATTCATCATTCCAAAATCTAGTTAGTTTTATATTGTACTTAAGTTTTTAGTTTTGATATCTCCAAATGTATCGAATGTGTATTTATGTAACGATGTGATTACTTGCAATAAAGAAAAACATTTATTCTGAAATAAAGTTTATTTATTCTGCCCACAATGTTCTTGAGACTCCATAACAACTAAATTACATCTTGAACTAATGTAAAATTTCTTCCTTGACAATCTGGAAGATGAAAATTCGACTCATTCCACTATCGCGTCGAATTTATAAACTATCAGCTAATAATAGAATGTACATGACCTTGTGTTTGAAACAGTAAATTAGAACATTTAACGTACATACTTTCTTAGATTATTTATAGTCAAAATAAATGTAGGTGAATTTAAAATTACAACGAAAGCGTAACATGAACCGCTTATTACGATTTAACATTTGACGCAACGAAATGACGCACAAGGTTTTCTCGAATGAGATCATTTTGCTTGAATTTATTCTGGTCTCAGAGGCCAACCTGTTGCCCCTCGCAATCATACGTTTAACGTAATATAATTATTACGTGTATTAGTGTAATTACATTGCAGGTTTATTTTGTTATGTATCTCTGCGTTATGTAGTATGCTAGTATGCCAGCATGCATCACATTATTCTAATAAGTACTTATTCTGTCGCACCGATTCACATTAACCATCTCGACCACACAAGGAGCATGTGAACATGTCAACATGTGTCTACGCAACGAGAACAATGAAAAATAAACAGAAACTTTAGACTGACAGTCTTTATTTCGATATAATTATTTATAAATACAAATTGAGAAGTACCGATTCACAACAAAAGTATTACCTAGATTACAGAGTTCGACAAAATAATGATCACTTATCACTTTATTACAACTGTACAAATGTCCTGTTATCGCGGCCGTGCGCGAGTGGCACGTGTGACGCGTGTGACGCGCGCGGCCGGCGCTACGGGCGTGCGGCGCGCTAGTAGCTGGCGCTGAGAGAAAGCGATCGCTCGCGGGACCCCGAGCTCTCCCCGTTGCACCGGGCGCGGTCATTGCCTGCAACATCACCACACATCACAATAAACAAACAGACAAACGAACACACACAATATCACCATCATCAAACACGGACCAAACATCTAAATAGACAACATAAATGTTACTCGTCGTCGATACACAAAGTAACAGGATATATAGCGGTGTCTATTTAGATCTTTTGTTCGCTCTTTCAAACAAATTCAATGCTAAATAACAACGAGCAGAATCTCAGACCAAGGACTCTACAACTAATTTTTTTTTGTCAAATATTGTATACTTGGTTCTTTCCATTGATCGAAAATTCGACTCGAGCGTTATAAATTAATAAATTGAAAAATAAAATTAAAACAATAATCAAAAGTACGTAGAGGAAGCGAAACGAAAATGCACACTAACAATAAAATACGAATAAATGACGCATTACTGAAAATTATAATAGTAGAAACGAGTTCCATGTCTCAACATGTGTTTGGTTGTGAAAACAAAGCTAATGTATTCAAAGGTACGTGCGCACGGCCCAGTCACTTGATTCAACGCATATAGCCTCGGATCACCTCTGTCTATTGAATTGAATCGAAAAAGTTTTATTATTGTATCTATTTAACACACTGACTACTACCAATCTCAATATCTCAAAATCAGAATTAAAATAAACAAATATATATTTTTAGGTTTTAAAGCAACTGTTCGGTGCGGACGTAGCCTAAGACAAGCATCTAACGGCTATAAACGGGCCTGACCTAAGGAATGATGGCCTTGTAAACTGGTGTCCTATAACAAAAGAGTACTTTCGTTACGACACTGACATTGTGTATTGCATCATTGAAGATAACCCATCATGTAACTATACAAGCAGGTCGTCTATAGTAGAATATCTAAAGGATTTAAATAAAATTCTATATTCGTGTTCATAAATAATGAACACACAGAATTGCTAGATTTGGTGTAATTTTATATTTTGTATATAAAATTGTTGCAAGTATGTTGCAAATTACAGTGTTAAAGCACAATTATGCTCATACAAATGGAGTATAGAATAGAGTATAGTATGATATAAAATAATGTTTTCTTACATACATCCGAACCTATAAAATTATACTGTTAGTTTTTACTTATTTAAAGTTTTGTAATGTCAGTGACCTCATAATCTGTGAGTGTTGTGGTGATGGGGTTGGTTGGTAGTGTTGTTTGTTTACAGACCGAGCCTCTGGTGCGGCGGCAGTTTGTTGAAGAAGGGATGCTTGAGCGCGTCCCTGAGCGTGATCCGCTGCGTGGGCTCGTAGTCGAGCATGCGCGCGATCAGCTCGAACAACTGCCGCGCCTCCTCACTGTTGCTCTGCATGTACCTCTGTTAACACACACGCACACACAAGCTATTATCATACTAAATACAGTGGGGTAAAGTCGCAAATCACAAACAGACGACAGGGCCGCGAACGTGCGAAGCTTCATTGTCAAGGTTCCATTGTAAAACAAATAGATAAGACGCACCCGTGAGATTGTTTTTGTTTGATAATACTGTAATGGGGTCCTCGCCCTGCTATCATTCTGTGTGCACACTAATACTTCTTAAATACATGATATACATATTAAAACAATATGGAATTAAAATGTACATAGAATTTAAACTACTATTAATTAGGAATAAATTAAAAAATTACGTATTCGTAATGTAACTGCACTGCACTACAGTCTAGATGTTTAATTTATAGGTAAGTTTAAGTTAATTGTTAAATCTCATTATAAGTGAAATGTAAGTTCTTATGAGAAAAAATTCTTTAAACCTTAATTGAAATGTTATATTACCAAGTATATTCTTAAAACTGTGTTTTCATTTTAGAGTAAACAATTTTATCGCTAATAACATGTTTAAGTTAATGGCCATTCAGAATAATAAATTAAACAGCAATATATAGAAATAAAAAAAAATCATAGTATAAAACTATGCAAGCGCAAAAATACTCACTAATAGAGGTTTACAATTCTCCCTAACATATCTGCCAGCAGACGACTTCTCGTCCCAGTCTAATTTTCCGTGGTAGAAATATTTTGTCCTAGTTTTCCGTGCCATTCTGAAACAAAATAATGACAGTATGTAAATGTGTAAAGAGCACGGTGACTCAGTTTCAAGCATCAGACACAATGATAATGTAACGGCCTAGTTCCCAAACGCTATACAGTTATTTTCCTTTGTTTATTTTCGGCGCGCAAAAGGATAAATACATCTCAAATATCGTTTAAATAACACGGTTTTTGACTAATGGAGATTTTTTTTTGTCGGGGCTAGCGTTGGCGTACGATGTGTCTGAGTACTCCGACACTAGACCCTCGACCGCTTCTTCACCTTCTTGCCCATGACATAGTGTGAAGTAGCAGGCCGGCATGATTGTGTTGAGTACTCGATACTCTAACTGAACGGCACTGCGCTTAACATTGTAGTCACTTTGGCGTGCCAAGATAAAAAAAATCTTTTCGTTTAAACAATATTAAAGCTACTTTGTTTACGCAATAAACGCATAACAGAGCTATCTTTACATGTCTTTATTGACAAACAACATTTTTTTTAATGCTTTTTGTTGCTCTTTTCATTTTTTTTTAAAAGAAATCATTGTCTGGTTTTTCGTGATTGTGTTATACATGTAGACAGAAGAGTAAATAGGAATGTTTCATAATGACTAAAATAATGTGTATAATGGTGAATGTATGATACATAAACAATAATTATAACGTTGTATTTGGCACTACGTCTCGTAAGCAAAAATAGATATTCTATTTTACAACACGAGTTTTTTGAGTCATGACACATTATGAAAACAAAGCCAAGCGTAATGTTCTATTACATCTCGCATCGGATGATTTTCGGTTAGCATATTGAAAGTATAATTTCTATATTTCTTTGAGTAATATTAAAAATTAAAATTATAAATACCTTATAAATGAATAAAGTAATTGCTAGTGTATTGATGATGCTATGTATACATAAGCCGATATCCCTTTTCATAAATTTCTTAACTTATTTTAATGTACTGACTTGTCATAAGAGCTATGAATTGCCTGCATGATCAATAAACGATTTTATTTAATTTCATACAGTAATTGGTATTTACTATTTGGCAACATATTGAAACTATATATTTACAATTGCTAAATTATTTGCGTAATATAAATGAGTTTCGTAATGTGTGGTATTCGTATTGTATACGACGCAATTTACGAACACAACTTCAATCTGATACACATGGAGATTAAAATATACAAAATGCATTATGGCGGAGAATTAGATATTGCTTTTATTTAGTCTCGTATCATTTCAAAGTAACAAAGGAGTAAAATATTGTACATACATATTATATACTCACGCCTGTAATACCCGAAGGGGTAGGATGTAAACGAGTACACCCATTCTAGGCCGTATTTATTACGGTCCCATAATGTGATAGGGGGCGAGCCTATCGCTATACCGGGCGCAATTTCAGACTCCGCACCGATACTGAGTATTTCTAAATAGAAAAACTAAATACCACTTTACTCGACCCGGGGATCGAACCCGAGACCTCAGCACAGCAGTCGTAGTGCATGCACAATTACAACTGCGCCACCGAGGCAGTAAAATATTTTAAGAGTTTATAAATATTTTTTTCTGGCACGGCAAAGTGACCACACTGTACCTGATGGTAAGTGCGGCGCCGTCCAGATAGAGTATCAAGTAGCGAGAGACAATCTATCCCTCGCTAGTCAACACAATCATGCCGGCCTGCTATTTAGCTTCTTCACACTACGCCTAAAGGAGCCAGGATCATAGGAAGGAGGGAACGCGGTAGTTGGCAAACTATTCTTGTTGTAAGAGATATGTTTACCTGTACGGTATGGGTCCTAAGATCCTCTCCATCATGGCGAGGTGCTCCCTGTTGTCATGTGTCTGGAACAGTGTGATGCCGAGGTACAACTCGAACATTATACACCCGATCGACCACACGTCGCACGGCTGTGACCAACCAAGCTCTGCAAATACAATTTACAAAATTCGCATTACAAACGGTTATCATTAGTGTATATTCTTAAAGATCTGATTCAGTACGTTTTAATGAAAATAGTAAATACTCAAATTAATTTGATGGCATACATTATTCGTGTTTACTTTTAGCAACTTATATTTAAGATTTTTAGCTGAGTCAAATCTAATTTCTAATAGAAATAAATAGTCTGAGATCAATATTGATCGATAAATTAATAGGAATATTGGGAGGAATTATAAATTGTACTCTTCCCTCCATAGCAAAGCGGGAGACAAATAATGAACTAAAGAGGTAGTAACCTCTATTATAAAAAACATTTACAGCTTGGCAAAAAAGTGTATGGATGTATGACTATGATCTCCCAAAATTTGGTCTATTTCATTAAAAACTTCTAGTTTATAGCGTTTTACCAGCAACGCAATCTCTCTTCCTGGCTATTTGTCCCACATGGTGGTGGGGTCAGCTTTCCTACTATTTCTCGTCCACTTTGCTCTGTCTTCGCCGTCGTCTGGGGATAAATTGCATTCCCTCATGTCTCTCTCTCTGCACTACATCCTTCCACCTTGTCTTGGGCCTTACCAGCAACTCAATGACAACTCTAATAACTCTAAATAATAAGTGTTGCCACAAATATATAGTTTTAGTTCCTATTTTCATCGCCTCATATTCTTTTTTTGCCAAATTGTACACATGGAGAAGCCAGACGTAAAGCAGCACGGAGGTTAGTTTAGTTAGTGTATAGTGTAGTGTATATACCTAATATGACCTCCGGCGCCCTGTAGTGCCTGGTGGAGACGATGGTGCTGTGGTGCTCGTGGTCGAAGGTGGCGCTGCCGAAGTCGATCAGGCGCACGTCGCTGCGCTTCACACGCCGCAAGTCATGGGTCTGTACATAAACAAACATCATTTAATAGATACATCATTTCAAAGTAAAAAAAAACTAGTGCACACCAATCTTTAGATAAATATTAGCCTTTTCAAATTTTATGATAAGTATTTCTCAGAATGTCTGTACTGTAACAAAAAAATCTGAAACAATTTATCAGTCAGTCGTGAATTTCGTTAGGAAAAAGAGTTCACTTTTAATAGAAGCACGCACGTAATAATTTTTGTTTGATTTACAGAGGGCAAGACAATTATATAAATTTGAAAATAAATTATAGTTCAAGCCTTATGTACAGTTTACATATGAGCTATCAACAGATATCGTCCAATAACATACACACACTAATAAAATTTGCCTACACAAACATATAGACAGCCTCTGTGGCGCAGTTGGCGAGTAGCCGGCTGTGAAACGAGAGGCCGTGGGTTCGATTCCCACACCGGGACAAATATTTGTGTGACAGACAGATACTTGTGTCCAGGGTGTAGATGTTGTCAGACTTCTCACTACTACTACTGGACTACTTCTCTCGTAGTACCTGATACACACAACACAAGATTCGTATCTTAGTGTGGGGTCAGGGCCATGTGTGTGATTGTTGGGTGTTATTTATTTATATAGCAAAACATTACTATATTTTTTTTTACATATCTATATGAAATTTTTCTCACAATTTCCACTGCGTGTGACATGGTTTTTTTGGTAGCCGTGGTCATTCCACTGCAGGGTAAAAGCTTCTCCAGCCTCTTTAAAAAATATATTTATATATTCAATCAAAGCAGCGATAGCCTAGTTGGTTTCGGTACAGACTGTAAAGACGAAAGTCGTATGTTCGAAACCCAAATGGCATACACCTCTGACTTTTCTAAAGTTATGTGTGTATTAAATGTTAATTATCGCTTGCTTTAACGGTGAAAGAAAACAACTTGAGGAAACCTGCAGACTTTAGAATTCTAATAAGTATTTCGAAGGTATGTGAAGTCTACCAACTCGCATAAGGCCAGCGTGGTGGACTAAGGCCTAAACCCTCTCATTAGTAGAGGAGGTCAATGTTAAATACAGGGCTAGTATTATTATTCAATCAACATTGAATGGACATATTTAGTTGAACACTCACTTTCTTAGAACTAGTGTATACGCTGACGACCTCGTAGTCGCTGTCGACGAACAGTATGTTCTCCGGCTTGAGGTCGGTGTGCGTGAGCTTGTTGTCGTGCAGGAACAGCACGCTGTATATCAGCTGGTAGGCTATGTGCCGCACCTGCTCCAGCGGGTACGGTTGGTAGTTATTGTCCTTCTGGAATTAATAAACAACATCTCATTAATAACATCACACACAATACACAATCACACAACCTGACCTATGTTCTGGTGATATGATATTCATGTTAAATCCGCCGTAGAGGCACACGCAAGTGTGTCGCGTTCCTGGGTTAACCAGTGTACATCCGGTTTTTGTCGGAGGTCTAGCGTTGGGGTACGATGTACGGCCGGGGTTTTATCCTGGCACGGCAAAATGATCACACTGCACCTGATGTTAAGCGCAGTGCAGGCCAATTAGAGTATCGAGTACCGAGAGACATTCTACCCCCCGCTACTCAACAAATTCATGCGGGCACTACACTGGCTGATCCCGGAACGCGACACACTTGCGTGTGCCACTATAGGTTTTACACACTGGTCGCTATCCAGGCGGATATGAATATCCTACCACCAGCACGGCAAGTTACGGCCTTGTGAGTACTCTGACACTAGACCCTCAACCGCTTCTTCACCTCCTTGCCCAATGGCGTAGTGTGAAAAAGCTATACAACAGGCCGGCATGATTGTTTTGAGTACCGAGGGATACATTGTCTCTCGCTATTTGATACTCTAATTAGACGGCACTGCGCTTACCATCAGGTGCAGTGCGGTATCTTTGCCGTGCCAGAATAAAAAAAAATATATCTTGTATGGTAAGCAAAAGAAACTATAATAGTCCGGAAACAATTCAACTCATACAACAAAAATACTGTCGTAGGCATCGAACCCAACAGCCAGCTATAGTCTAGCCGATAGACAATATAACTACAAACATCTTTATCTACCCGTACTTCAACTAGCAAACAGAGAGTACAGTTTATTTCCTTAGGCCTCTACCGGCCACCCCACACGTTACCACGTAATGAGCATTAGGTTATACAACAAGCAAAGTAGAAGGACATACGTGTTCTATTTAGATATTTGGTCTGTGACCCCAAAGGCCAATGTGACTACTTTATGAATTTCAGTTTATTTACATTGTATTGGCCTCCGAGTCGAGGCTGGGCCGCCGCTGGCTGTGGAAAGAGAGGTTGCGGTTTTGATTTTCGCAACGGAACAAATGATTACGTGACCTGCCTATGTTACTGGGACTTTGAACATTAAGATAAGTTATCGGTATTTTTAATAAGAAATGTATATAATATAATACGTATATAATATATGTATATAATATGAATATAATACGCAAAAGAAACTATTTGAGAAAACGGAATCAAAATTGCTTGAAAAATGAGGTCACAATATTTATTTTAAATATTGGTATGAGCAAAAATGGTTGCGTAGTGGGAACATATCGCTATTTCCCTCGCACAACGGCACAGTAATGGCGATTTTGAGAACAGTGACGTCACGGGTCATATCATGCATCCTTTTACTGTCATGTGACAATTACCCCATCCAGCAGATTTGAATGGCGTCTAATTTACTTATTTTTGATCGGAATCATAAAATTCTTGATTAAACTATTTGATTAAAATAATAAAAAAATCGAGTCAACTACCCTATTATAAGTTTGTATAAAAAACAGTTTCACCGAGAAACATCGCCTATACCAAATCTATGCGATTACAGATGTGTCTATACATGTAGTCATTTAATCAATGTTTGCAACGAACTAGTAGACAGTGCATAAACAATACAGTTGGTATGTGTATTATTTACACTTTATTATATTTGTAGTGCTACAACACGATTGTATAATTTATTAAATGTATTCATAAAAAACATCCAAAGCAAAGGAGGTCGCGAATTTGTATAATCTAAAAACTAGTTATGCATTCGTATTGTTCTAAAACTTGATATATCAGCAGTCAATGTTGTTAAAATACATTTACAAAATATAACCAGCAGCGTGTACAGTGTGTATAAGGCGGGCGGGCCATTTGAATTGTTTATATAGTCGGTGGTACTGTAATGAGTCGGCTGTATGTTTATATGGGCATCATTAAAGTAGTTGCGACTAGCGAGACGGTGGGTTACTCACCAGGAAGTCGAACACGCTCTGTCCGAGCATTTCAAACGCGATGCACATGTGGCCGTGGTACTCGAACCAGTCCAACATCTTCACACACAAACTGGAAATAAAACATATGTATTTGTAACATTCGGCAACGGAAATGCACAAATAAAATTATGGCTCTGTATATGAACAAAAAAAAACATTTTAGCAAATATCGTTTTTTGACTGCCTCGGTGGCGTAGTTGTAATTGCGCATGCACGACTGCTGTGACTGCTGAGGTCTCCGGTTCGATCCCCGGGTCGGGTAAAGTGATATTGGGTTTTTCTATCAAGGATTTCTTTGTGCCCGTTATGGCGATAGACTCACCCCCCTATCACACACATCATGGGCCCTAAATTCGACAAAAAGTGAGTGTACTAAACCTCCGCCTACCCCTTCGGGATTACAGGCGTGAGTGTATGTGTGTGTGTGTTAGTTTTTGCGAAATTTTTCACGACAATTAATATTGCACACTTTAAGAAACCAATTTCTTCATGGAATCACTGTATTTTGTAGCAGTAAAACGGCTTTATCGTGTTTAAATAACACCAGAACTATTCTTTATGAACCTCTCGCGTAAAGGTTTGTTTTTTAGCCCTTCTACATAGGACCCATCGAGATTTAATTATATAATTTGAATATCAAGGGCGTCGTGGTGAGACTGATAGTATCTCGGAGTATATCTCGGTATGTGTAAGTGTGTGTGGGGGTATTTTTGTGTGCACACAGTTGACATCCAGTCGTTCACTGGCGAGTCGCCAGCGGCCAGCGGGAATCTATAACGTCGCATATAAACGCGCAAGGTCACATCTTCACACCTTAGAACCATATCGTCGTAATTCATACTACTAGTAAATAATAATAATAATAATCTTTATATCCCAAAAAAGGTACATATGCCAATTAAAATTAAACAACGGACAATTACCACTAGACCTAGAAAACTTGACATCATTGATAAAGTGTACTAGTGGCCCTCACACTAGGCACAGCCTGTATCGTGAGAACCCTACAGCACGTTTGACAAAAACCAAATACCACAGTGCATCGACGGTTGGAAAAAACACGTTTTAGATTTGATTTTAATACAATGAAATGAAGGAAATAATTAAAATTCAATAAGATTGGTAATAGTTGGTTATATGGCTGATGGGACATACGCTAGTTCGCTTCTGGGTTGAACCAACATTACCGCAGTCGCACAGACACCAACATCCCGATACAAACAATGATCGATATTTACTCACTTTTTGCAGTCCGGATCGACGTCAGCCAATTTCTCTAACACGTTGATCTCCAGTTTTGCAGCCTCTCTGTACTTCTCAACATTCTTAATAATCTTTAGAGCCATCCTGTGCTCCCTGAAAACAAACACCGTCGCGTTACAAACATCGCAAATACAGCTAAATTGATTTAACTATCGCTAGTTGACGTGATAATATAAACAGGTGAAAATAGATGCGATGAATAATTAGCGTGAAGCATCGCCGGTCCTGCCAAACTCTGCGTCGCTTCCCGTCAGAGTGAAAAAGTGAATTACAAAAACATTGACACCATTAGGAAACGTCGCAATGTCCATGATCAATATAACAGTGAAATTTAAATATGCGCATATGTTCCAAAAGATATTTGTGACCTATAATTCAAGCTCAACGCGGCAATGATAACAGTAGGGGAATATTTAACGTCACGTCCATTTCTACGTAGATACAAAGTAGCCGACGGACGTCATTAAAGCAGAAATATCACGAGTATTTTAATAACACTGTATATTAGTAACAAACGAGAAATATTTGCGCGTTACTTACAATTCTAAATCTTTCACCTCGACCACCTTGCCGAACGTGCCTTCACCGAGAGTGTCGATGATTTTGTCTGCAATGAAACCAACATAACAAAATTAATCACCTGCACATTTAGATAACTAATGAATGTCTGAGACCACCTATACATATACATCGCAGCAGACTCGGAGAATTATGGAAAATTCTTGAGTACGAAAGCTATGTTACGGTATCCGGGACTTTAAAATATAAAAAAACAGAATAAACAAAGATGCAAAACGATATCGTTTAACGAAGACAATATTCAACGTTGCCATTGTTTAAATTACAGGAATTCTAGTTTATTTATTTGTTTTGTTTTAATCTTCATTTAACACGGATCAGTGAACTGCAATAGCTCTTGTTGATCGTGTGCAGTGCAATGTAAGTGACAGTCATGTATTCTGTATAGTATTTCATTTGGTATGTATATAACGAAATATATTGATGATTTATCAATGTGGGTTATTTTTATGTCTGTGTGTATGCAAATTAGTGTGGTTTTGTGTTTTATATGTATATTTGTGTGTTGTGTATTGTGTGTGTTTGTGTATTGTAGGTGTGCGTGTGTAGTGTTATAATGCAATCGGTTTAGTTATGTTGTGGACACGAACATCTCGCTCCCATGACATATCCGGGCCAGTAGACCAGATGACCGTCCTTGTCGTCCTTGACGGATGAGCGTGCGCGGGAGCTCTGCAGGCGGCGGCACGGTCCGTCAGCACATCAGCAAGTCAGCACGTCAGCACGTCAGCGCGTCAGCAGTCGCCGCACCACACGCACCGACCACATGCCACGGAGACACGCCACACGATCGCCACGACCCGAGTAGTGTTGTACCCAACAATCAAACAATGGAACGGTTGCCCGTCAGACAAGCGACAATTGGTATGGTGTGTCGAGGGTGCATGCTGTTAAAGGGTGGACGGGTGGTGCCCACTGGACCGGGCGGGAAGGGATCCGGGAATCGGGAGCCGGTAACGAGCATTCCTCACGCTTTCGTAGTTACGTTTCACACGGGACGTCGGGAAAGTGTCCACCCGAATTATTTCTTTACACTCAAAATTTTACACATACTAACGGCACGAATGGGAATTCTGTTCTTATGTAAATTTGTTATTTTTCGTCTAAAACTCGAGAATATTTTGAAACAGAAGAGGGCCATGATATCCGTAAAGAATTTAAATACATGCACTAATATAATACTTGTTTATTTTCTCGAATTATAACCGTCAAGTGATGTACAATATGAAATCTACCCACAAGAAATGTTCTTAATAACCCTTTGTAACTAACACTATCATCAAAACACATGCAGCAAAAAAGCAAAGCTAAGTTTGGTCACGTATACTTTACAAGTTTAAAGGAGCATATTATGTATTAGAAAACGTGATATCAGATCTTTATAATATCCGATGGAGCCGCCATAATATTCGTGAATTGCTTAATTCTACAAACTCATACCTAATTTCATTGATAAGTTCTATTAGCAACTTGAGAACACCTATGATGATTTGTTTATACTAATCAAAGTTCATGAATGTAGTGATTCTGCGGATTTATAATTGCTTAACAATTAAATATAATTAATTCAGATTATTTCAAATTATTATATATATTGTTTATGCATTTGTACCTATAAAGGAAAATGTTTCCTACATTTTACGCACATACATTTTTCCTTTAACAGTCTCATACGTTCTGGGTATTTTAACATAGGTAAATTATATTTATATGTATCCTGTCGGTAGAATATTAAAAATATTTTAACAGTATGCTATATAGTTCATTAACTACATGTAACTGAGGTTATAATTGAAACAGTTAGAATGTATATAAATATAACGGACCAGGTGTATGTTAGCGGCACACAGACGCACAGAGGCGCAGGCGGTTAGCTTGTGCTTACAGGCGGCGTGGCCGCTCGACGCACGAGGTGGCGCGGCCGCTGCGGCCGGTGGCGGCTGCGCAGCTCCGGCGGCAGCGCCACCACGTCGCCCACCGACAGCGGCTCCGGCTTCTTACACGCGCTCGTCTTGGGACACGCGTCGTCGGCCTCTTTGTTCCCGATGCGACCGTACACTTCATCTAGGTGCGCATATTTCATTATAAGACCCTGGATTTCCATGCGTCTCGTTTCCCTCTCGTTAAGCACCGGGTCTCCGACTGGCGTTTTGTCGTCATCCTCGTCGCTCGACGGGAAATAAATCTGTTTTTGCCTACCTACTTCTCTCACCGGCGATGAGGCGGGTGTTTTTGCTATCTTTAATTTCGAGTTCGATTCGTGGCCGCCTTGCAGTGGTGAAATCAGATCGCGAGCTCCAGGTTGAATGTTTATATCTACCGGTCGTAAAGATAATTTTCCAACTTTACTATCACTATTTTCACTTCTTTGAGCTCTGAGCGACCTTCGTTGGTGTCTTCTGTAGATGCTGTCTCTATCTTTTCCGTAATGAGAACGCTCTTTCTGAGATGTTTCAAATCCATTTTTATAGTCTTCCTTATCTTTATGCTTATGACTAGACAGTCGGCGATCTGCAGTATTTCTATATGGGGTTTTGTCTCTAGTTTTTTCTCTGGTATAAATATTATTTTTGAACGAATGTTCACCAAATACGGCCGTAGTTAAACTTCTCATCAATCCTCGCGACACAGAATGCTCCGACGGTTCTAATGTCTTATCGCGATCTTCTCTCTCTTTTTTGGCTCTTTCTTTTTTCTGACTTGCGATTCGGTCCAGAACAGAGGAATATTTATCTTCTAAGCGGCTGCGGGTGCTGCCTAAGAAAATTGTATTTTCGATGTTATTATTGGCTTCCTTGAGAGGATATCGTTTAGTGAATGGCGATGATTTATTATCTTTAGTGTGAGCTTTACGGAATGAGTCACTGCGGCCAAGAGCGCTAATACCCGAGGCAGTGTGCAAAGGTGAAGTGTCGAGCCGGGGCTTCGGGCCGCTCAGGTAGCTGGAATACAGCCTATCATCGTTCAACTTCCTGGAGGTCGGCGCGGTCACCACGGACGTCAGTGACGCATACGGCGAAATGTGCCCATTGTTCTCATAACGGCGTATATTAGCTAAAGTAGAATTTTTGCTAGAAAGTAGTTTTTCATCGAAACGGGAGCGACCTGCTGATGTCAGTTTGGTTTCACTGACACCGACAACGTCACTTTTTTCTGAAGGTCCTCTGCGAGTCAAACGATTTATGAAACTGGAATATCCATCTGATAGCAACTGAGTCACGCTAGTGGTGGACGAACGGTTGTAGCGTTGGCGACGCGGGCTCGTCGTGCCGCTTCCACTTGTCACACTAGTCATATTGTTGTTAGTTTAAACTGTTTATAAGCACTTTAGCCTGGATATATCACATAATGTTTTAAAAGCATCATAATGGCACATGCGTAACTGTATTCCAAAACATTGATGTATTCCACCAAGCTACTCTTCCTGCTACGCGGCGTATTGTTTGCTACCACACATCAGACTGGGTCTATCTGGTTCGATTGGGAGCGTACCTAAGCGCGAACCGAACGAATTTCAAAAAGATCACTAGCACAGGCGAGTGCGGCCGCCGGTGCCAAGTAATGGTCGTGGACTAAAAATATCGCCAACCCGTGGGAGCGCCCTCCCGCGCACTCCGAGGTGCCCGCGCCGCGCGAGCTTTTCTTACACACTCTTACATATCTTTTTTTATTTAGATTTTTTTGCGCTGATTGGAACTGCACTTTTAATGAAGCGCATCTTTTCCTTTGCACAGGCACATTTAATATTTCGTCAGATGTCAACGAACCTATGTTGATTTCCATGATTCCTAAATAAAGATTTTCTTCACGCTCCACCCACATGGAAATTGACAACGTCATTCAATTCTTTTACAATCATGAGTAATACCTTATTTATGTTTTTCCTAATCCGCAAAATATTGACGTGTTCATCGCATTGTGTATAAATCATGTATCATTAAGTATCAAATGATGTTTGTAATGGATATTTAATGACACCTTTCTCTGCACGATGAGGTGTGGAGCCAAGACAGTTCTGTCAATAAGAGGTTGGTAATTGGGTTAGTGGAACGCGTGAGTAGTGAACAATGCCGCCGGTGTCCGACCGACACGGCCGCGGCTGCCTAGGACGCTCAATGCTCATTGCCCGCCGCCTGCGCACGCGGCCTACACTACAGATAATTATCTTAAGCACGCATTAATATCATCGACGCCGACGTCGTGCACATAGGTCAGACATAATCTCAGCTTACCATGACTTGATTAAAGAAAATTAACTTGATATTATTATGTGCTTTATCAGTCGAGAGAGCGAGACGAGCGGACGCGGGTGTTTAACCCATGACGGGACGCGTTGATAAAACGTTACATGAAGCAAATGCTGCACGTTCGTTTTCTCATGTTGTGAAACGGTATTTGTTTAGATAAGCAATGTGTTTGTTAGATACTAATGGAACACGCATTTTATTCATGATGTTGGGTCATAAATTATGACATCAACAACATTCACAATCACATCATTTACAATGTCTAGACGCGTGTGTAGATATGTAAACTAAGACGTCCATAACGATTCAGAAACGTACAAGGGTTGAGCATTGAATAACAAAACGGCATAATGTTTACGAAGAAAGTTTTAATGCTTTCATTGCAACGGAAACATTGGGAAAATATTAAACATTCTTTGCACTGTTGCAGACATTGAACACGTACATTTTATACGAGAATATTTTTTAATTACCCTCACAATACATGCGCTATTCTAATTGGGCCATTACGAAGAATTTGTACGCATGAATTGTCGTGAAAACCAGTTTTAGTGGCTTAATGAAGTTTCGAATAGTTACATACCTTCGAATAAACATAATCATCTGATGGCAAGGGATAGTTGTATTCAACAAATATATCTAAGAACCTCAATATCTTGTACACAGTCGCCGGAGAAATCGTTAGATACAGAGAAAATACTAATGCTAGTAGTGACATAAACAATACTTCCGCACTTATTATCGTATTATAATCATTACTTAATGCCAGCACACAGGAACCGTTTGCTTGCATGTTGAACAACTTGCAACGAACGATTAAACATAAGGAGACTCTTTCGAACAGCTGTTCCTTAAAGGTGTGTCCGGGAAGCATTGTGTAAAAACACATGAGTGGGTCGCAGGTAAAAATGACCCTAAGGGTATATACTCTCAACTGACAGTGTTGCTGGGGATAAAATACCACATGCCAAAATCTTTTGGGAACGACGAGGTAAAACTATATAATATTTCGTGCCGTCAGTAATACTATCCATGACATTTATACAGATGAGGTAATGGCATTTTTAGTCTATTAATTGAAGAAATATTACTTTTTTGCATTCGCGATCATCCATATTATTTTACTGACCTTGCCCACGAGTCGACTACACGCACCGTCTATATCGAAAAGGATGTCTGCCACGACGGAGAGCAATTTCGCCACATCGTGCCATTTACAGCCGTGCTCCTTAAGAAACCTCTTGTAAAGATCATAGAAAGAGCTTAGCCTGAGGGGTAACCGCACTCGATCGCTTTTTATTGACAATTCGGCCATTATGCACTCAACAACATAGCACTGCACTGCGATACACCGGTTTGTTTAGACCGCGCGGGTGACAGCCGCCGGCGCGGCGTGGTGCGGCCGGGCTCTCGGCCGGTTATTACACAACTGTGCCGACCGATACCGCCTGCCACTATACGTTTCACTAAACGGCCCCCACACAACCGACAATGTAAAAAATGAGATAACAGGGATCACAATGCAACAAAACCACGTGCAACGTTAAGAGGAACCTAGTCCCGTCCGACGGCTAAGAATCGACTGAGGGCCGCTTTCAGTGTGGCATTTTAATTAAGGATGGTTGGTTGGTGAGCACAAATGGAGCAAATAAATTTTCTTACTGAACCTCGCGGTTCGAACAGGATTTATCCGCACTCAATGACACATCTGATAATTGTCTTTCATGTTCCTTTAAGCAATAAG
This sequence comes from Laothoe populi, assembly GCA_905220505.1. Taxonomy (NCBI): domain Eukaryota; kingdom Metazoa; phylum Arthropoda; class Insecta; order Lepidoptera; family Sphingidae; genus Laothoe; species Laothoe populi. The sequence continues at coordinate 15,708,174 of HG992159.1, forward strand.
CGCATCTACGAATCGTTTGTGCGGAAGAATCATTTCAAACAATAACCTTACGTGTTTATTCAATTGTGATTGTGACGCAACGAAGTTAGCCGCGGGTCATCGCCCTTGTCTCTTTTTCGTTTATTAATATTTTTAAACTCTATTGATATAAAAATTATCTATGCTATATCATAAACTGAATTACTATATGGTTGTGAAAATAATTCTGCGATATTATAGTACACAATAACTTTGAAGCATGACGTGAGTTTTTAAATTGCGCTCATTGTTTTGGTGGTAGCTGAGATTTGTGCGGGGTTGATTTATTTCCCAGTTCACATTCATATTTAAATCTATATTTCGTTTAGGTAACATTTGCTTGATAAACTGCATTGTCGAACTAAACGGTATAATGTAAGGTTTATGATATTGTAAACTGTGTGTTGACTTGTATGAGGTGCGAGGTCGGCACGGTATGAACTGTATCGGCGCGCGAGGTCCACCGGAAGGAACTAGGCATTTCTAAATAGGTGGGCGGGTACCGCATTTATCAGACCGTATCTTGACAATTCCTCGACCACTAACCACGCCAGATATATTCATATAACATGATAACATTAACATCTACTACTGAACTTGAGCTCTTCGAAATGTAGATTAGAGAAAGATCGATTCTGAATGCATGCAAATATGTAGATATTTTGTCGCTATTCAGCCTCGGCTCATTATACACTAGTAGTATATGTAAAACACATATTTGACTTCCCAAACAAAATCAAGTTTACTATTAAGGGAAGGTTATAAACATAATAATAAAATATTGTAAAACAGATACAATTGGCATTAAATATAATCATTTAAACAAATCTTTCCGACTGCCTTAGTGGCGCAGTTGTAATTGCGCATGCGTTACGACTGCTGTGCTGCTGAGTCTCGGGTTTGATCCCTGGGTCGGAGAAAGTGATATTGGGTTTTTCTATCTAGAAAATATCAGTATTAGCCTGGAGTCCAAAATTTGTGCCCGGTATGGCGATAGGCTCGCCCCTTATCACATTTAGAGACTGAAATTCAGCGAAAAGTCGGTTTACTAGTTACATCTCTGCCTACCCTTTCGCGGATTACAGGCATGAGTATATGTACTATTTGGTAAAATTTATAAACATAACAATAAAATATTGTAAATCAGATACAATTGGCATTACATATATTCATTTTAACAAATCTTTCGTGTTACTGCCATTTCTTACTTACAAAAGACACCGATTCCAGATATTAAATTAATAGAATATAGTGGTTTTATTGACTTCAATCTCATGTGTACACATTACTAAGCAAACTTATATTCATTGTTTTCTATAGAAAGAAAAATCTTTGTAACTAATATCATGTATATTGTTTACGAATTATTGAACAAAATCTCCGGCCTCAACGTTATTAGGATACAAATAATCGTATTAACTTCAATTTAGATAATATACAACTTATTTCTATAATTAATTGTTAGCTAATTATAATTAATTTACTTATGTTGATTTAAAAAAATATATATTATGTTATCATTAGAATTACCTTTATATTGTTATTATCAGAATGTTAGAGGCCTTAGATTAATTACGTCAACAAATATTAAATAATAATTATGAAGTGATAATCTTTACAGAGACTTGGTTATCTGGAAATTTTTCATGATACTACATCTTCATTTAGAAGAATTATATCAAAAAATATTTATGACCTATAACAATCTGATAAATTTGAAAAAAACATTGAAGAAAATATGTACTTTTTGTTTAATTTAGTTTATTCACAATAATTATATGTTATTATTATTATTTCTATGGAGCATGTTGTGATTACCTATAATTAAAATTACAATTAGTTTGGTATTGTTTGGCTATTGTGTTATGTACTGATGTGAAATTGTAAATTTTGTTGGTGATCCCTAATAAATAAAATAAAAAAAAAAAAAAAAAAAAAATAATGTAGGAACCATCTTCAATTCCAATTCTAAATCTTAAAACCACACGTGGTTAGCTATATAGGATTTGTTTTACTATAGTACAACCTTTAGAGGCTTAGCGTGTGAGAATCCTTATATGGGATCGTATGTTGTCCACCTATCTGTCTAAGGCCAACCTAACATGAGAAACAAATTGAGGGTTCAAATTGAAAATATTACATAATACTAAAAAGCTTTAATTGTAAACTAATTTCTAATGAAACATAATAAAGACGCATGTGTCCTTTTAGAGTGTATTTTTAACTGACTGACTCAACTATAGGGTAATTTTCGGACTACTACAATCTATTTCGTTACGAAATACGAAGAGAGAGAACCTTTGTCACGGGTAAAATTAGAAAACGTAATTTCTTAATATTAAGACAAGACAGCCTTATACTAGCGCAAGTGCTCGCTAAATATACATATGTTACTATATACAAGTAAAGACACAAACCGCGTATAAATCATTTAGGTACGGAACCGTCTCAGGACGCGAGTCCTAATCGCACTTGACCGGTATTATTTATTATTTACGACTGGAGTTGACGCAAACAAAGTTTAAAGATGATAATTTCTGTAATAGAATTATTAAAAACATTACCTAGTTTAGTATTGCCTAGTTTAAATATATCGGTATTTAGAATAAGCAGAATTTAAATTGATTTTCGTTTTCACGTCCGCCTCACATAAATTAAGACCGCTTTCATTTGACATAAGGAAATGTTTATCACCACTAGTATATATTATTATGATTTATGACGAACATCTATTATTGATTATAGACCGAGTGAATTTAAATTACTTCTTGCATTTGTATACCTCTTATTTTCCTACGCGAACAAAGCTTGTGCTAAAAACAGTGTTGCCAACACCGGATTTGGAAAGAGAGCTAGAAGTATACGAAAAATTAGCTAACTATTTTAGTTAAAAAGAGATAAATAGAATAGTTAAATGAAATTAACATTTTAATTAATGGCTTATATTTACTTGCCGTAACTAATAAGATATTTGTCTATTAATCTTAAAAGATGCAAATAAATGAGCCAACGAAGAATATTTGCTGGTGGTAGGATATTCATATCCGTCTGGATAGCGACCACCGTACACAGGGTGTAAAGCCCGCCATAGTGGCACACGCAAGTGTGTCGCGTTCTGGGATCAGCCAGTGTACAGTCAGCAGCAGAAGTAGCTAAACAACCAAGGTGATCATATAGTACTACACACTCAAAGTGACCAAAATTATCTACACACCAAAAGTTTCAAAATGATGTGAGCACTCAATCTGTCAATTATAACTGAGCACATACATTGTCAAATATTTAGTAGCAAACTGAAGGCCGTTGTTATGATAAACAATCTGGTATCTAAGCAGATTTCCAGAACAAATTAACAAACATGAATAATAAATCCTATACATATATGTATTTAGACTCATAATTGTTTGGAATAACATTACTATAATGTCATGATTTGTCAAATGGATTTATTTTATCAAATACTAGTCAAGTATTGATTTCATTCCTTGTATGACGTCAGTGACATATCTTTATTTCGAATTACTTGAATACTGTCCAAATTATATGAAATCAAAATAAAATATATCCACTAATATATTTTCTCACGCGTACGATTCATACAAGCGCTCCTTACTCACCTGCCAAATCCAAAGCCAAATAATTATGAATTATATTTTAAAGATATAGATATCATAGCTTTCATAAATTCGTTGTGTATTATTATAATGTTAACATAATGTAACTTAAGATGTTTAATTTTTTTTTGTAATTTCTAAATTACTAATTAAGATTCTTGTAATGTAGCATTAAATTATCCACATTATTAAAAATGTCATGCATGCCTATGATCGGTATGATTACATTGTATTTTAAATAATTAGTTTAACAATATGTAAATTAAATTAAAATATAATCATTCTGTTGGTGTGCTAAAAAATAAAAATAGAGTGATTCGATTTTGCCTTCTCCGTAAGTAATCTTTACCAGCGGACATGGAATGTATCACTAATTAATCTTAGAAATATTCTTTTGAAGTTAAATAATATTAAAATTTAAAATCGCTGTGATTTGAAATTCGATGAAACAAAAATTTAAAATACGTCACCACTAAGAGACAATCACATAAATATAAGTCGGCAAGAAAATGAGATAGAATACATTACACAGTATATTATATTCTAGGTTTATGTATTTTTTAAATGTGTGTTATTACGCGTGTACGCGCCTGCGTATAACAAAGCCTACTCGTATGTAATTTTTTTCATTTTAGTTTTTTTATGTTAGTACGTGGGTTAATACGCTTGTATGCACCTGCGTATTACAAAGCTGACTCGCACTTTACTTTCTCAAATTTTAGGTTTTGTTATGTTAGTATGTGTTAATACGCTTGTATGCCCCTGCGTATTATAAAGCTGACTCGCACTTTACTTTCTCAAATTTTAGGTTTTGTTATGTTAGTATGTGTTAATACGCGCGTATGCGCCTACGTATTACAAACCTTACTCGTAGGTTACTTTTCTGAAGTTTCAAGTTTTTTATATTGGTGTCTGAATGCGTGTTTGCGCATGCATATTAAAAAGCTTACTCATAGGCATTGACATATATTCTACCGATAGACACGAATTGTCGTAGAAACAATATGTTCCAAATAACTTTTCTGCACACTAATGCCATCGATTCCTTATCTAAGCCAAAGACCAAAGACCAAGCATCACAATGAGCAGATGCGGCAGTTCATTTAAATTTTTGAGGAACTATCCTGGAGATTGTGTAGTTGTGTAAAATTTTATTTTATTACCCAACAGTGGCAGAGACCAAAATAATGTATTTCGTCATCATGTATTTTGTTGAAACAAATTACTTTTATTTAAAACTTTTGTATTTACAATTATTTAGGTGACTCAAAGTGAGGTATTATTGAAACCACATAAATAAATAAAAAATTCTGCAGTGAGGCACCTATACGAATCGTCCTGACTCTCAGGTGTTGTGCCTGAAGCTTTAAATTGCATTCGAAAAATACCTCATAAGTTTATATATAATAGCTGTTGCTCGCGGCTCCGCCCGCGTGGAGGTCATGTTTGGGAGAAAAAGTATACAATACAAAATACCAATATTCATGCGTTGAACTTAAAAATGACGGATTTTCATACAAACTTTCATTCCCTATTTTACACCCTCAGGGGCGGAATTTCCAAAAATCCTGAAACATATAATTTTTATTTTTAACTAAAATGCCAAATACTAATTTTCATGAATTTAACTTCAAAAATGACGGATTTTCATACAAACTTTCATCCCCTATTTTACCCCCTTAGGGGTGGTATTTCCAAAAACCCTTCCTTAGTGGATGCCTACGTGATAAAAGGTACCTACTGTCAAAATTTCAAGTCTCTAACCCCAGCCGTTTAGGCTGTGCGTTGATCGATCAGTCAGTCAGTCAGTCAGTTTCTTCTTTTATATATACAGATAAGGGATGATTTGGTAAAAACGTTGAAACACGTAGGTATTTCTTAATTTCTTACCACACACATACGCTCACGCCTGTGATCCCCGAAGGGATAGGCAGAGGTATAACTAGTGCACCCACTTTTCGCCAAATTTCGGTCCCATGATGTGATAGGGGACGATAGCCTATCGCCATACCTGGCACAGATTCAAAACTCCGGGCTAATACTGGGAATTTCTAGATAGAAAAACCCAACATCACTTTACCTGACCCGGGGATCGAACCCGAGACCTCAGCATAGCAGTCTTAAACGCATGCGCAATTACAACTGCGTCACCGAGGCAGCCTTACCAAATTACCAAACAAAAAAAGGTAATTTCTTACCAAAAGCCTAAATTAGATTTTCCAGATTTGAGAAAAGAAATTGTGGTATTACGGTTTGCCCATACAAACTTTCAACCCCTATTTCACCCCCTTCAAGATATTTTTTTGAGACATAAGTAAAAGTTTTTAATTTGTAAAAAGTACACAGACTTCAATAAAAAATAAATTATGCGTTTATATAAAATTTGAGAGCAGCCCTCGATTTTTCTGTGATCGCATCATCAGATTCTGACTTGGTGTCAGTGAGACCACCTGGGGAGTATTCCTTTTTAAACAAAAAACTAATTTCTCGAATCGGTCCAGGCGTCTTCGAGTAATCGGGGAACATACATAAAAAAAAGATTTCGATGAATTGAGAACCTCCTCCTTTTTTGAAGTTGGTTAAAAAGATAGCCTATGTCCTTCCTTCCCAGGATATAATCTATCCCTCTGCTGAATTTTATTAGGATTCGTTCACCCGTTTAGTTATGAAAAGGTAACAAACAATCATACAAACGACAATATTCATTTTGCTGTGGAGATATTTTAAAACTGTTATATATCCTAAGATATTCATTGAAATCAAATGACGTATGAGACGTAACTTTTTTCAAAATGAAATACTTGTGATAAATAAAGTATTTATTTGGATAAGGAATAATACCATGTTTATAAAAACCCCTTCCCAAATAATACAATTGTACATATACACTCACGTCTATAATCCCCGAAGGGGTAGGCAGAGGTGTAACCAGTACACCAACTTTTCGCCGAATTATATATATATCCTTCTATATATATATAGTAGGATTATTAGTAGCCCTGTATTAAACATTGTCCCACGGCTGGGCACGGGCCTCCTCTACTATTGAGAGGGGTTAGGCCTTAGTCCAGTACGCTGGCCTAATGCGGGATCTACCTTAGCCTCAAGTTATTACAGTAGATTTATTGTCATTTTTGGAAGTGTTTTTACAACAAGTTTTATAATAAGTTACTTACTCGTTTAAAAAAGCAAAATTGGAATTGTATTAAAATTATGTGGATAAACAATACAAAGTTAGAACAATACAATTTGCTGGTGGTAGGATATTCATATCCGCCCGGATAGCGACCACCGCAAGTGTGTCACGTTCCGGGATCAGCCAGTATACAACCGGTTTTTGTCGGGGGTCTAGAGTTTGGGTACAATGTTTGGCCGTTTCGCGGCCTTCTGAGTACTCTGACAATAGACCCTCGACCGCTTCTTCACCTTCTTGCCTATGGCGTAGTGTGAAGAAGCAGGCCGGCATGATTGTGTTGGGTAGCGGGGGACAGATCACCTCTCGCTACTCGATACTCTAATTGGATCGCACTGCGCTTACCATCAGGTGCAGTGTCGTAAATTTGCCGCACCAGGATAAAAAGAAATTGAAATAATACAGTAGTACAATTCATCCATCAAGTGCCTATTTTGCAGCCTCTGGTCAATTGATCTATGACTGTTAGAAGCGTGATAACTCCGTCCCTTTTTGGGGACCAAAATGGGACAACTGATGGCCAATTTTGTTGTGAAAAATAGACTCTCCCATATTCGGAATTGAAATTAATTAATTATGTAATTTACCTTACATACTATTAACAGTTGCACTGTATATCAATTTAAGGCAGATTTGTTCGGGAATATTTCTACAAATAATTAAAATTAATTCGACACTGAAAGATGCATTGTGGCGTGATGCTACCGAAGTACGGTAGCATGAAGCAAACTAATGTCAATGCGGTATCGGAACCGCAACTCGATGGAACATTATATTTCTTCTGGTCGCCGCATCTAGTACGTAGTACATATAGATCGCTGCTCATAGGTAACTTTACTTTTGTTTTTAATACCTAATATTTTACGTTTCTAGTTATGTTAAAACGATATCACTTTCAGTCAGAATAGCTCATAGGCATTACAATACCAGTTTAAATTATCCAATTTCCAAGTTGACATTGCTTGGAATCAACCACCCCCAGAGCGGACGGCAGTACTAAAACGCTTTCCCCGTGATACCAAAAAAAGTTTTTTCGTTACGTTCTTCACCGTTAAAGCATGAATGATAATTAAAAATGAATACACACGTAACCATAAATAAGTCAGAGGTGTATGCCATTTGAGCTGGTTTCGAACATACTACTTTTTGACAGTTTAAACCACTACCAACTAGACAATTGCTGCTATTCAATAAACTATAAAAAAAATATACTACAAGTAAGTTAAATATCACAATTCAACAATGATAGCATGAAATGGCGCTGCGTATTAGAACTTAGAAAAGAGTTTATTGTATTTACGTGCATTTTATATGGAAAATCTTTTCACGCTCTGGGAAAGTACTTACAATTAATATTAAGGGCTATACATAACTTCCAGGATTATTTTTACGATATATCGAATCAAATTTTAGATGGGGAGTCATAAAAATAGTCGAAAAAAAAACACTATATTATTATATGTAAGATATACAAGGTTAGTCAGAAAGGGTTTACTGAGCCGTGGCCATAAAGTTGCGGTGACAAGGATTACAATCGTGAATATCTCATCTCTTAAAGACAATATTTTTATTTTCATACAAAAATCAAATATTATTTATTTTTATTTCAAATACGCACAACCCTGTACGTATAGGTTAGAGAATTGAGTCAATTCCTACTGTGAAGATTTGTTTACAAATATTTGAAAATCGAGTGTGTAGATCATTTTGACGCGATGGATGCTCACGATAATTTGACTACTTTTGTTGTGTAGATGTTATTGATTTTCTTGGGTGTATAGAATTATTTGAACACATTATGTGCTCATTTATATCTGCTGCTGACTGTACATCTGGTTTTTGTCGGGGGTCTAGAGTTGGGGTATGATGTTTGGCCGTTTCGCGGCCTTCTGAATACTCTGACAATAGTCGAGGGTCTATTGTACCGCTTCTTCACCTTCTTGCCCATGGCGTAGTGTGAAGAAGCAGGCCGGAAAGATTGTGTTGGGTAGCGGGGGATAGATCGTCTCTCGCTACTCGATACTCTAATTCGACCGCACTGCGCTTACCAGAGTGGTCACTTTGCCGTGCCAGGAAAAAAAAATTAGACAGTATAAAAAAGTTGGCAAACGCACAAAATATTGATTCGTCGTCAGAACGATCATTAATCATTTATTGAATTAATCTATGATATTCCTCTTGTGCTTGGTTCTTCTTCATTCGCACTTGAGTTATCGCGAGTTGCCATTGTACAAAAAAAAACAAAAACTATTTATTGTGCACACAAAAAAAAAATATATACATAGAAACAAACATTGTACTTATTTTTTAATATATCTTTCGACAATTCGTGGCAGCATTTTTTGACTCGTCCAGTCGTTATCCTAACTTATTAGTCAGAATTGCATTGGTGGTAATTTTTAAGTGTTTCAGAAGTTGTTCTAGTCAATACTAAGCTGACTACAAACCCTTTCAGCCTAAATAAATGAGAAAAATGTAACGATTTTCTATGGTATGAAAAATAGGTAACATTCTGTACAAAAGAGCTATCTATGGAGTCAAATACGTTTTTTTGAAGCTAACTCATTGTGAATAGAGTTGAATTTAGCTAAATCAGCAACACTGGCTAAAAGATTTTATATACTCATTGATGATACATGAGATATAGTAAACATAGTAGTTAAGTCTTCACTCTGCTACATCTGATTCGTGCCGGTTACAACGAGTTACAATTATTAAGAGCTTGGTTTGTACCAATCAAAACAATTGAAACGTGTGTACGTTCCTCTTGGAATTCCAAATAATATCAGCTGTGAGCATTCTATACCGACGTATTTTTCCCATCGATCGCGTTTTAATCACATGTTGAAACATATTTATTGCCATAGAACTAATGGTTTTTAAACACACTAGCAGCTCGTTATATAGCATAGGTATTTAAGATAATCTACGAACAAATGGTATGAAAATAAGTGACGAAATACGAGTGGACGTTGTTGGAACAGAGCGCGTTGAAAAGCAATAATCTCAAATAATTGCTGTATATTACGCGTTTGTTTTCTATTTCCTTGATCAAGTGGGCGGCGCATGAACCGTGGCTGGCTGTTATCATAACACAGTCGGTATGCTGGCGGTTTTGCCTAGGTGAAGGTGATCGTCGCACTCCTATTTTCGTGCGCATGCGTAGTCTCTGTTTTTAACACTGGAATAAAACCTCGTGGCGCCATCTAGCGAATGGCGTCGGCAATGCCTATTGTGCCTAGGGTTGCCAGTATTTTTTATAAGTATTGACCCTATTTTTTTTATTGACATTTAGGACATAAACAATGGTAATATGAATATCTTATTATACGTTAAGAGATTCCGCTATTCAAGGAGTATAAAATCGACAACAACATTATACAGTTTTTATATGCAATCTGGCAGCCCTGTTTTGTGCCAGCTGCAGATACTATTTTCGTCTATTAATCACATGAATGTTTAGGTATTTTAAACAAAAAAAGAAACAATATTGCTGAACATCGGAAGTAATATTACTTTATAATTTGATTGAATGAATTGTTTTGTTACAATAATTGAAATCGTTAATAAATATTGAGAATTATATAATTTATCTATATTCCATTATTGTGGTCGCATAACGTACTTCATTTTGTAATAACACTTCTAGATTTCTATTCGACCTATGTGTTTGTCTTTTTTCTGTTAGGAAAATACAAGCTAAGAAATTATTTGTTATTTAAGCCCCTTGAATAACTCATGCTGTATTATAATTACAAGGATAAAGAAAAACATGCACCGGAAAATTTAAAGAATTAGGGATTATCTAACTACCTATATGCAGCCCGACTTTTTTAAATTGTTTTTAATGTCCGAATGTCGAATGTCCTTCCAGAATTGGCCTACAAGTTTTTGAGTATAAAACAGGATGACGATAAATTAAATCCTTGACCTAATAATACATGCTAAAATAGATACGCAATGTTCTCAATACACACTCGGTGCCAGCGAGTTGCGTGTTACTTTTAATATAAGTATTTATGCTCTGCGAAATTTGGTTTTAAGTTCATTAAATACCTTAATAGAATTGAACAAAATATAAATTACAAGCCTAACTTGTCAGCTGTTCCGAATTCTATGGCGGTCCATCAACAAACGACATAATGAACATGTCAATTATAGTTAAATTATTCGTTAGTCTTCAGAGCGAAGTCAATGGTGTTAATAAAGAGAATGTGCTTTGGCTGACCTCTACTTCTTTCGGTTGTTTTTCAGGTTTAAGTTGAGACGCGTGAGATGGCAAAGGCACATGAGTTTGTGTAAATGAGCAAGAAGGTTGAGGCTGACATTCCACCGCTGGCGGTTCAATTTTCTTCACTTGAGACTGAGGTACAGGATTCGGACTCTCAACGTTTGTAGACACCCCTTCGGTATTTTCAACGCAAATCTGCGGCAATAACGCGGCATTTGTCTGATTACTAGTAACAGGTGGTTTTGCAGGTAACCAAGAGGGGGGCACAGCAGGGGGATGAGGGGGTTGTCGCAATATCTTCACAGAGTTGGCACAATTCATTACGTTGCTATCAGGGGCGGTTTGATTCATTGTACTTGTCACCATATTACTTTTTTTATGTACTTCTGGCTGAGAAATATTGACTACTTGTTTATTTGTAGTTTGACTAGAGGTTTTAGGCACAACATTTTCATTAAAATTATCCTTAGCAGAAAGTTCATTAGACGAAAGAGTTGGAGGTAAGTTCGCCGGTACTTGATCGTGAACTGGAATGACCGGTAATTCGTCAAGAGGTACGCTATTAGGCACATCGTTAGGAACCGTGTAACTGTTTGCACTTAAGTTTTGATCGGTATCACTAGTTTTAACTGTGTAAATTTTTTGTGTTTCCGATACAAGTGGAGAAATATCGTCCCTGCTTTGAGAAAAATCTCCACTATCACAGCCAGATAGTTCATCTAAGCTTTGTACTAGGTCCAACGCAGAAGCTTCGTGATAATCGGTTGAACACGGCGAGGTGTCATCACTGGTGTCGTCTGCGTCGTCAATCCTTTGAGAACTTTTACTATTAGGCACAAAAGCTAAGCTAGATGTTATGTCGTTTGAAATATCAGCATTAAAAGAGCCTTCGCTCTGAGTAGACGATTCTCTATTAGCTGAAGAATCAACGACATTAACCTTTTCATCTTCACTGACTGTATCAGCCACAGCGTTGCACACAACCGAAGTATTTTGAGTTAAGTTTTCTTCAATATTCTCATGTGCATCAAAATTTTCATTTTTAACTAAAGAGGTATCATCATCTGGCCTATGATTTGAATTTAAAATTGAATGAGATTCAACATTCGGTTCTTCATTAGTAGGTAAATTCATATATTGAGGTATATAATCGAAATCGGGTAGAGGCATGTAGTGTACACCATCTTGATCGGTTATTGGAATTCCCAAGTGAGGAGTGTAGTATTCAAAGCCTGTATTGTCATTAGAGTATACGGACCATGGATCATTTGACGGTATTAAAGGTAAGCCATCGTAATATAATTCGGGATTTAACTCTCTGTTAAATAATAGTTCTGGTTTATAATCCAAAGAGGGCACAAATGAGTCCTCAAAGGCTAAATAATTTTCTGGCATGGCTATTAAATTTTGATTCAGCTGAGTTGGGTCTAGAGCATATGATCCATCGTAGAAAGGGTTGTTAAGCACTAAAGAAGGTGGTTGTTGGGTTTCATATTCTAAAGTCACTGTAGGTTCAACAAACAGTCCATATTTTGATAAGTCTGGTTCCGACCGCCTATGACGGAATGCGCGATAGTCCATTTCACTTTCAATATTAGCACTATATATGTCAGAAATATCAAAACTGTGCGTTCTTCTTAAATAATTTTCTGGAGGCATTTGGTAATATACACTATGGTTTTTGTCATACTCGCTGTTTTCAACGTCATCGTTGAACGATTTTTGACAATGCGGCACACCCACGTTGTTTATTTCTTGTAAAGAATTCACATCATTTGTTTGGTTAACGCTATCAGATACAGCATCCGCGGTTCCGACACTACAAACAACATTGCTGGGCAACAGAACTACACATGGTAAGATCGGAGGGGGTCCACAGAAAAGTAAATTATTGGGGGGCGGACGCGGCGGCTGGGCAGCCATGGCTCCGGCGCTGGCCGCCGCGGCCTGCGCGGCGGATTAGTATTTCGTTGCGCGACGGCGGACACACGCCGGGCGGCCGGCTGAGCTTCGGTACTGACTAAAGGCGCTTCGAGTGACGAAGGCGAACACAAATAGAACGGACGCAAGCGCGAGGAGGTCGCCGTCTCTCGCGCACATCTTCACGGGCGAAGGCGCACGCGCACGCGCACTCGCCAGCCAAACACGTCCGGCATATTATTCCAAACAGGCAGAGTGACGTTTACTCTTTATTCTGGTTCCGGACTTTGCCTACAACATGTACCTACGGAGTCGAAGAAGTGACGGACAGGTTTCGGGTGGACACTTGTGCGTGATTGTTGCGGAGGCTGGATTTTAAAAGTCGCACCATTCTTTCGCGCATCTTCTTAACAGAAAAAGTAACGGTAAGACTCACCTGTTCAGGGGGTGAACGCGGAGAAGAATCGTCGCGATGATGTCTCCTCCGTCTGTGTGATGTAGGCGAACGCCGGTGATGTGACCGTTTGGAACGTTCATTTCTCCGCCTCCACGAATGCTCGGAGCTGTGAAATCATCGATCACTAGGCTGTAGGGTTAGTGAGCAGGCGGTGCAACGTACACTAATAACGCTTAGGTGAGGTCTCAAAAGATTGCTAAGAAACATAATATTGCATCTGAAGTTTACTAACGTTGGCGGATGTTCACCATAACTGGTGTGGGGGTCTACAAGCTGAACGAGATAGTCTGAAGGTGAGCAGCAGGCGCTAAGTAGCGCCCGAACAGCAGACCAACGCGGCAGACCCGTCCTTCTGCTATAGGGTTCTATTATGTTAACCGTTTTATTCGAAGTCCATATACGATATTGAAATATATTGTAGTAACTGTTAGAACACGTTTTACACAATGTTATTTTTATTATATGTAAGCACGCGCTGCGCCTAAATGTTACAGTAACAATTAGGATTTATAGTTACAATTAAGTCTTATAATAATCTTAATTAAGAACATAACGAGTGGCGAACACAACAAAATTATGTGAACCGAATGATAAGATACGGTGGCTGAATACTAAATCTGTATTACAACAGAAAGCGGGAAAGACGTAACGTTCAGCGGCGGTTATGTCACAAGTTGACCACTCAGCGAGAACCCGGCGCGGGCTGCGGTCGCGGACGCACTGCCAGCTGCGACAGGCCGCTTGCGCACGATACTTGATGAAGTAAATCGACGTACAATCAAATTATCGTTTCAGAAACTCCGCCGTAGCAGCCTAACAATTGAACAATCAAAACTTACACGTCACTAACTGCAATATCGTCATTTGAATAGTAACAAGTTACTGTTCGTATTAATTTAACACGATTTAACATAGAGCTAGCATGTTATCAAAATTGGTTAAACTTTCATGTTTTCAAATTGCACGGAAGCTCACCAACAAACTCGAAATCCTTGAGGACTTAATGTAAGGCTACTATGAATCCTGGTCAAAGTATAGGTATAGTCTTCCATAGTAAAAAGACATGCTTCATATTATACTTGAGTAATTTGTTTAAATTTGCGTGCCGTTTGCAAAGAACCGTAAGCTGTTGTAGTTTAACAAGAATGCTAACTTGGTACGCAGTCGCCTGATGCCTCTAATAGAATTATGGAAATATAATTGGCTTACCTAGACGCAGTAGAGATAAGGTTGTGGTATTAATTATTTTGTGTTAAATATAGAACATAATTTGATATAAAAATATGCAACATAATTTATTTGTCGTTACTTGTGGGACTTGACGGTAGCCATAATGCAGCCGAAATATAATGAAATAAACGGATTTAGCGTCCTTCGACAGACCTCAAAAGTATGACGGCATTCGTGCCGTCATACTTTTGAAGGAAAAAGACAACTGATATTCTAGTCTGGTTGTTGTTTTAAAGTAAGTCGTATTCATGTGGTAGGGTGGACACGTTTAGTAATGAAATCTGGTTTAGTACCACAAGAAAATAAGGGGGCAACCATTAATTAAGTGAGCTGTTTTATTTAATTTGGACCCGTCCATTTCCCTTGGTGGAGATATAGTGAGATTTGGTGGGACCCCCATTCCCTTTCGTGAGATATAAAAAAAGTGAGGTTCTGAATTTCAATCTTTTTTTTAATAACTTGAACCGTTATATTTTTACTGCAAAATAAAGCTATATGTTTCTAATTTGTGCCATAAAAATTGCAGAATGGGGTTGGAATTAGTTTAGGAAATAAAACAATTAGAGTACGTACAAGTCACACTGGACGCTTGCTCAAGTTAGCTGGTTTGTACAAAAAATGACATACTACATAGTAAGTAAAACTGCTGCGACGTCACCTGTTTATGCATAAAGACAAATATTCTGAATTAGTTTTACACTTGATACCTATAAATTATTAATAATGATTTACAACTATGCGAAAAAAAAATTGTCTCAAAAGAAAAATATTTTAATTTATATTTTGTACAATTTTACTATGCCAATTAACACTAGTTCGTTTTATAACCATTTCTCCAGTAGAAAGAACAAAACCGTGGTACGGTTTTGTCCCTGGAATAGTTGAAGTTGACTTTTTTTTATCCTTGCACGGCAAATTGACCACACTACACTGCACCTGACGGTAAATGCAGTGCTGTCCAGTTAGCGTATCAAGTAGCGAGACACAATCTATCCCCCCGCTACTCAACACAATCATGCATGCCGGCCTGCTTCCTCACACAACGCCATGGGCAAAAAGCTGAAGAAGCGGTCGAGGGTCTAGACCCTCGACCGCTTCTATATACTCTGACACTAGTGTCAGAGTACTCAGAAACGGCAACATCGTACCTCAACTCTAGACCCCTGACAAAAACCGGATGTACACTGGCTGATCCCGGAACGCGACACACTTGCGTGTGCCACTGTGGCGGGTTTTAAACCCCCTGTGTACGGTAGTCATTATCCGGGCAGATATGAATATCCTACCACCAGCGAACCTTCACATACCTTTGAAATTCGTATAAGAATTCTCAGGTATGCAAGTTTCCTCACAATGATTTTCTTCACCGTTAAAGAAAACAATAATTAACAATGAATGTAAGATATACATATGTATTTTTTTAAGAGTATAATAATTCTTTTTTCAAAAGTTGACGTTTGATTTTGAACTAAGCCCATGTTTAAATGAGATTTTATGAACTGGAAACCTTTCCCCCCATTTTGAGCTCACATAATTAATAGATCTGCTATAAACTATGTAATGATTTTCTTCGAGTTACTTATACTATGGCAAGTATTGGCCTGATATTATTTTAAGTGTGCATAAATTTTGACGCTACTTGTGGGTGTATTTATTCTAAGATCAGACATAGACAATTTGTAATGTTGAGTAAATTGGAACCGGCCATTACAGCCAATGTTAATGTTTTAGAATTTTGACAGTTATATTTTAGTAAAATTAATAAAGGATTCCAATCAAATTTCAGCTTTTAGAGCCCCGTCTAATTGGAAGTTATTTAAAGTAAATATCCTTCATTTATAAAAAAAGAACTGCAAGACTTTTCTTTAGAGCATTTTTGTGGATAAGATATTCTACGTTTTCATTTTGCTATATTTTATAACAACATCTTTTAAATTACTAGTAAATTCATCATGATTGAAATTTTTAGTTATGTATTTAGGAAAATAATAGCACAATACACATTTTATAAATGCATGACAACAAATGTAGTCGATATATTTTATGGGGCTTACAGATTTCGAAATCTATAAAAAAATGTGACTAAACGAGACTGCCAAATTATTTTTATGTTTATATTTTCATAAACACAATTTCCGATCACAAATGATCCGATTTTCATGAACATGCATCAAGGTTGACCGCATAAAGTAAGCTCTAAATAATTTCTACTTTATTTTAAATACAAATCGGATTCACAGTAAAAGAAATGGATACATATTCAGGTGACACAAAATAGAGGTTTTTCTTCACGAGAATAATTTATCTTCAAAAATAAGAGTTAAATTGAGGTTTGCGATTTTCTATAGCGATGTCAAGCCCTTGATACCAGCGACGCGGCGCGGCGCCCTGACTACGACCGCTGGGGCCTGGCAGCGGATGCATCTGAACTTTAGCAAAAACTAGGCAGAAATGTCTTTAAAAATATATCAAAATCGGGGTCCAAACAGAACAATTTACTCTGTAGATGACTTATCCACCAGTTCACGCAAAGTTGTCTTGAAAGTTAAAAATTGTAATTTCTCATGTCGGTGCCCCATTTGGTCATGGAAATTTACATTCGTTTTATGGTTTGGTTCCTAATGTAGAGCTCTAAACAAAACAGAACCGCAGGGGCATGCGCGGGCGTCGTTGATATATGTCAAGCTTAATGTCACATTGTTTAGCGCCAACAAGCTGAACTTGAATATATTTCTCTGTTAGTTGCGGGCCTTTATATTGCGTTCGACTTAGTACGTAATGTTAACGGCAAGAACAATCATTTATAACTGACTAAACGCAACAAATCTAACATGCGTTTTCAAACATACTTTGCCATGCAGACACATGGAAAGCGCATAGAAAGAATAAATGTTATGTAAGGTAACAATATGTTGTTCATTGAAGACTAACATAGATTAAATATAGTTTTAAATAAATGTGAAGCGTCTATGGTTGTGGCAATGTTCAACAAAGCTCGTCACGTCATCCGACACGTTCGTCGCCGTCGCGAATAACAAACACCGGAACATTCACTTTCAACGGCTGACGACATCGGAATTATCAAATCCAAGCTTCTTGTCTGCCTGTGTATATGTGACTTTACAAACCGGCTGTTTCATAAAAGTTTCAAACTAGTGTGACCGGTCCCGCCGTCACTGACGTCGTCTAGGTAAAATTATTGGCTTCATTATAACTCATCACTCGTTTTGGTGAAATTCATAGATTTTTACTATTTATTTGCAGAAATCAAGAGGCTAAAAGATGTGTGAGTAATATAAAACTCGAGTGGTGTGTTGTTAACTGTGAAAGCAACCTTGTAACTTGTCCATATTGTTACTGCAACTTGCAACGCGACGCGACATGCCGCCTGATGGTCGGGCCATGACAAAATATCTTTACTTGTAATAATAAACAATGTCAATATTGGTAGAAATGTCCGAGAAAGTGTGTTTTTATAAGCTCTCTTATCTAGCAATGCGAAGTCTCTACACAACATCTTCCTTTCGGTTTCCATTTATAAATTTATCAAACAGCAAAAACTATGAATTACTTTGACATTTAATATTATAGGTACATACTATTACTATTAGCATAATAATGCGAAATAACATCATATTTTTCATTATATTGATTGCAATCCGTATAAAAATGTAAAAGTTTAGCGTAATCACCTACAGACTATGACCAGCATATTTTCTTATGAAATTGTGTATCCTTCGCCACTGTTGTGTAAAGGTAACCATCAAATCCGTGTATTTGCTCGAGTTTGATCAAAAAATTATCACTAATGTGTAATGCTATTATGGACATGACACAAATAAGGTTAATGAAAAGAAGTATGAAAGAAACATCAATTCGCAACGCGGCCAACGTTTCAACCAACAAACGGTATTCACACAACGGTTCTTTATATTTAGAAATACTCAACACGTGTACTGGATTGAATCATCTCTTCTGTTTACTGTTCCGTCGCTATTTCCTCATCAAGTTTCGTAATATTACTTTCTTTAACCTATTTCTTTCGATCCAGTACATAGATCTCTGTTAATGTTTAACGGAACGACCTCTCAGCTATAATGTCATTTATACAAGTAAGGAAATTAACAGAAGTAACAAGGTTCCCAAAGGTCAGAGTGGCAACCTGGCCTGAAATCGTAGCGAGAGTGGATCGCCCGTGGCACAATGACCATAATCGTTCGTTCAGGTGGCGCACAATGCGTGTTAAGTTACGAAATCGAAAACAGAAATAAATAACGAGACACGATCGACGCCGGTCAAGGATTCGCTGGACAACAACTCAATCGCGGTTGATTTTTTTGTCATTCGAGACCTACACGATTTAAATATTAAATAGTTAAAGGTCCTCGATTTAAATCACAGACCGATTCAAGACGAGATGGACATCACAAAAAAGCTGTTTCATCGGACAGTTAAAAGTAAATTTTTAGTTTGGACATGGATATAGTTTTTGTGATCACCGGGGCCGAAGCCCTTTTTGTGATGATCATGTTACAGCAACGACATAGCGGTCAAACAGGCGGTAACTTTTATACGGCTATTTGGTTGGGTGAGATACAAGGCCGCGCCGGATGAGCGATTACCGTGAGCCATGTCAACGCTGTAGCTTGCAGTCCGCGACTAATCGCCTGGCGCAGTGGTTTCATCGGGTCAATGACAAACACAACGCGCTTTCGATCAAGCAAAAAAGCTAGTTTTTACTACGCTGAGACATTAAATATAGAAGATTTTTTCTAAAACCATCTATATAATCCTTAACAACTTAACAATAATTTATTGTGGGATAGGTACCTTACCTACCGTTTTATCTAGCTAAAGTTTTGTGTTTTTTTTTATATTGGCACGGCAACGTGACCACACTGCACCTGATTGTAAGCGCAGTGCCGTCCATTTTGAGTATCAAGTAGCGATAAACAATGTATACCTCGCTACTCAACACAATCATGCCAGCCTGCTTCTTCACACTACGCCATGGGCAAGAAGGTGAAGAAGCGGTCGAGGGTCTAGTGTGTGCACTCAGAAGGCCGCAACACGGCCAAGCATCGTCCCCAAATCTAGACCCCCGACAAAAGCTGGATGTACACTGACTGGTCCCGGAACGCGACACACTTGCGTGTGCCACTATGTTGGGTTTTACACCCTGTGTAGGCTGGTCGCTATCTGGGCGAATATGAATATTCTATCACCAGCATTACGGATAATTCATTAACAAACACCGTTATAATTAACTAATTTCACCTTAAACTACTGATCTATAACTAATAATGTAAAGTATAATTTGAAGTAAAAACAACGGTTAGAACTAACGTCATAAGAGAAAAAATAAAACCAATATACAAGCATAGTTTGGAGTTATGTCAAACAAACAAATTATGCAATAACAATTCCGAATATAAATTGGCATAATAACCAGTGCAATATAAGGATTATGGCAAACGCTAGGTTTGAAGGTTACATCATGGACTTATTTTATTTCCATATTATGATGATTCAATAAGCTTAATAAAGCTAGAATACCAATTCAGGTTTAATTGTGTGAAAGCAAATAATCACATTTTCTTTTGTACTAACTGTATCACGAACAGCTTGCACTGTTGTGATATAACAATTTTAGGAGCTCGACAATTATCTCCCTTGAGCCAAGAGAAAGTCTTCAATAGAATTGTTGATAAAAATTATAAATTTATTTGTTTTAACATAGCGAAATCAGATATTGGTTGATGTGTGAAGCCGGTAATGTTTAAAGAACGACGACTCGTCCGCGACCAGTCCCTAGTGAAAGTTGATCATTCGACGTGTGTTTAAATATTCGCAACACAAACGTGATCTGTTCGCTAAGATTACCATCTCATTAATAAACCTACTAAATATGACTTGAACAAATTAATAGGCTTTCTTACGCGAAATACAGTACTGAGTCGACTTTTATAGAATCACTCCTTTCATTAACTAACAACAAACAGTGCGACACATTTATTTTACGATTAAATATTATGAATTTTGGAAAAAATTATAATAACAAAAAAAAGTTACGTCATAAACACCTACAAAGTTGACAAATCCTTTGCGAGCAAACTAACCAGGACAAGACCTTGAAACATTCACTATGAACACTATCGAGACGAATCTTTCGGGCTGAGGCTGTGCGCCCACGAATTTGACGACCGCGACTGTGTATTGTATTATAGCAAACAAATTATTTAGCCGAAATAATGACACTATAAATATGCCGTTATAACTTATACCGGTGCGTGAACATCCCGGTAACAAACTTTGTGTGACCGATATGAGGTAGCATGGACCAGTCAAACTAAAATCATCCACCAATCTTTCTGCCGAGTTCAATAGTTCCTAGATAAATCGATCACAAATTTGTTTGATTAAACCCAACTAGTGGCGAAAATAAACAATGATATTTAGCAACCACCGGGCAGGATAGAATAAAGCGCAACGGCGGTGAGTCACGGAGGCTTGTGCAATGGTTTTACACAACAATACTTAAAGCACTCGACACTGTCATACCGCATAATAAATAATGTTTCAGACAAACAGCGGCGTAATCGCAAATGCTAATGTTGCAGACAAGGGTCATGACCGATTTTTTACAAATTGGAATAATCATCAATCATGGTATTAACTAATAATGGATTTTCAGGAGACATTCTATTAATACTTTATTAAATCGGAACTGAGTGAAAGAACTGTGCAAAGAATGTTTACAATCTAAATGATAATGACTACCGTAAGCGGTACGTTTAAGCTTCAAACTAGAATAAACATACTTAATTACTTAATACGTTAAAAGCAAACACACAAAGTGCGACCGAATTGCATTCGAACTGGACTAGATCGCAAATTGAAGCACTCGAGGTGGCCAATGTAAACTAGCTTTTTTCTATTTATACGCGGACTAGACGAATTTAATTTCAAAACATTTAGCAAACTTCAGTGCTTATACTATTCAACGTTAAAAACTACGTGAGCCGTACAGCTGAAATGCTGCAAATTGGAAACAAGTATTATTTAAAACTGGCGGCGCGGAGGGAGAATATATGGTTAGTATCGGTGAAGCGTGTGTCATGATGGCAGGGGTACATACGATACGCTCCACTCATGGTCGCGCATGTTCTTCTGGAAGGCGGCCGACTTAGGTGTCCAGGAGTCGACCCCGCGGTAAAGCGCCGGAAGCTCCGCCACCTTGACCTCGAGCCGCTCGGCGATCCTTTGCTCCACGATTGCCTTAGGGCCGCTCGTCAGAGGCCGCGGCTGCTCCTTCGCGTTGCGTCGCTCCGAGCAGTATCCGTTCAATTTCTCTTCGTTGCACGACGTCACGCTTTTGGGGCTATCTGTGCCAAGCAATTTGCTTTTAACGGCGTCCGCCTTACCGTAACATTTATACTGCACTGATTCTGTTACGTTCGCTGTTCGCGAATACTTCAAAGAATCGTACGTGTCGCCGTTGAGGCTACTGTATTCGATGTTGTTCAGATTGATGTCTCTGTCGACTCGTTTAGACACAACATCATAACCGTTTCGCTTACTGTAGCGTTCCTCGTGGCTTTGTTTGAGGAAACTATTTTCGAAATTAGCTTTACATTTAGGAACATTATTAAGGTAGTCGCTATAACTTAAGTCTTTATTGTGTAACCCTTTATCACAGCCCTTTTTAAGAGTCTCTTGGATGTCTATACCGTCCCCGTTCATTCGACTGTAATTAAAACTTGCAGAGTGGCTGCTGTCCGCTCTGTTGTCCACATCTGTCCTTTCAGCATCCTTGCTTTCGAATTCGTGTTTTACAAGCGCAACACGGGAAACGTCGCCGTTCTTATAGTGAGTTTTGGCAGTGAAGTCGGCGGCGGTTATACCAGCCCTGTTGTGCTCTGAGGGAACAGTCCACGTATCGTGCTTCTTTTTCTCACTACTTTTCGAAGACCAAGCCTTGGCTAGCGCAGCTTTTAGTGCTTCTCGTCGCTCATGCACGCTGACCCTCGGGTACTCGTGTATCGGGACGATGGCGGGGGCGTATAGAGTGGATCTTGGTGTGGCTCGCGTAATGCGGAAACTTCTAAATTCCCTATTAAACTCTGAACTCAGAGAATAAGCTGGTATCCTCGAAGTCACCATTATGAGATCAATATTTCCTTGTAATAGTAATATTAAACTTAATTCACAAACTTTTCACACAGGGCACACTGAACACATATCGTCTCAACCTGGAAAGATCTTCTGTTTTAGTTTGCGTTGGGAAATGTGTCGAACTAAACATTGATAAGGCATTAGCACGCCTCAACATCGAATGGTATGTTTTCGTATGCGATAAATTAAAAGTGTACGGAATGGATGTGTCGGGGGACTGTGGGCCGCGACCTTCGCGGTGGGCGGCGGAGCGGCGGGACAACGCACTGGTCAACGAACCGCCCCGCGCGCCACCATTCAGCCCAACTTGCATAACTCACTCGCAAACCACTGCCCTAGCTCCCGTATTGTACATTACTCGCAACTGTTCATTATTTTATCTAAACCAACAGGTCATAATGGTCAACTAATGGTGAGTATTTACGATGTCAACCACTTAAATATGAATCCATTAATTTAAAGACAGTAATAAGATGTCACTTAAGCATTAGCTCGAATTGTGGAACAGTTACGCCGTATATGTGCAACAAGTATTGCCTTGATGGCGTCCCTAATATGGCCAGTAGCAGTGCAGCCATATGGTCGGCAGCCGACACATCCTCGCCTATCTGCTCTCCAGCTGCACCGACTCTATAATACTTCGATACATATACAAAACGTTTGCTTATACTATAAACTTTCGGATAGTTTTGAATCAATTAAAACTACTTTTATGTGGTGTTTCTGACTACTCACAGGTACATTGACATTTCCAGTAGAGTTTAGTCATATCAATATGAAACATTAATCAAATTTTCCATAACGGTAAACAATAATCACTTAATGTTTTTTACATTGAATCGATAATTTATTGTTTAATGCACCACATGAGATAAAACATAAGAGCTTTATTTATAAACGAATTAAGCCGAGTTATTGTTTTGATATCGTTGGAAAACAAAGGAGTAACACAATAATTTAGTTCAACACATTTCCACTAGGTAATTAATGCGTGACACTTTGAAAAAGAAATCCGGCATTTATGATAGAGCACTTGAATGCGGTTCACTATCAACACACAGGCGCCCGCGATGGCTGCACTCTACACACCACTTTAGCGGTCGTTGCAACAAAGAGGAAACACGTCGAGTGTCATAATCGAACACAGTACATGCATGGGGCCGTGTACAAGCGTACGAATTGGAAAGAGAGCAGCCACCGGAAGCAAGTGCGTGTGTCGGTCGGCGGTTGGCGTCCGCTTCGAGTATACCTTCTCGTTGCGCGCGCGAGAACTGCGTGCGGTGTGCGTGCACCGCTGCGACTATACTGACTAAAGGGAGGCACAGCGCGCGGCGGGCCGCGAGTGCCGCGAGGACCCCAGTCCCCACCGCAGCCGCTGCCGCCACCTCTCTCCTGCACTTCACCACTTGTGACTCTAACTCGAGAGCACTACGGGCCGAATCGCAGGAGCACTGACCTTCGTTGCGACGCTAAGTTCCGATATTGCTGGTACCGGCGACGGGCCAGTTCGAATGCCAGCTTGCGTCCGCGCTCCGACCCAGTGCATTACTTGTACAAGTTTTAAAGTAGTCACCAATTGAATGCAGTTGTGTCGCATGTACGAACCGACAGTACGCGACAGTTATAAGTGACCAGTTATTGCTATGCACATTCCTATTATCTTTAGTAGCTTAACGACAATTAGTCCTACTCTGTACTTAAATAGACCTCAAAAATGTAGGATTTTGAGCGCCCGTTCTTCCCAGTAGATAGAATAGATATTTGCTATAAATTAATATATCAAATTAACATAATGTTATGATAGATTGTAATTATTGAGAGTAATGGTCATATTTTTGCGTTCATATAAATTTATCAGAATATATATTATAGTTCAATTAAATAAAAATTAAAACACATACCTATTATGTGCTTTGCACTTATTAAACCGTAGCAATAAGTTCCTTAGCAATCTTAATCTGTAGAAACCTCACTTAAACGTATTTTTTCATTAACTGTGTTTACCTGAAACAAAGAAAGATGACATCAGTTTCAATATACCCGTACAAAATCAAAAAGTTTATACACATGTATTAAGATAATGTAATAACAATAAAACCATATTCAATGAAAAGTAATCATCAACCAGCCGAGGCGCAGAAGGTCAATTCTGTTGCGAAACAACACTGCATTATACGATTAATATTATGTATGCATTTGGGCCACTGACAAAAAATACAAGTAACTATGTATTATTTTTATTAACACTTGTAACTTGCCTATGGATAAAGAGCCTTGTTCCAAGTTAATTATCAATGTGAAATCGTATAAATAATAAAAGCAATCGACCTACTGTGGGAATTAATAAATAATAGTAGACAAAATAGTGTAGTAGAAGTAGGTCCTCATAAACTCAATCTGTATATATAAAAGAAGAAGCTGACTGACTGACTGACTGACTGACTGACTGACTGACTGATCGATCAACGCACAGCCTAAACGGCTGGGGTTAGAGACTTGAAATTTTGACAGTAGGTACCTTTTATCACGTAGGCATCCACTAAGGAAGGGTTTTTGGAAATACCACCCCTAAGGGAGTAAAATAGGGGATGAAAGTTTGTATGAAAATCCGTCATTTTTGAAGTTAAATTCATGAAAATTAGTATTTGGCATTTTAGTTAAAAATAAAAAATATATGTTTCAGGAATTTTGGAAATTCCGCCCCTAAGGGGGTAAAATAGGGAATGAAAGTTTGTATGAAAATCCGTCATTTTTAAGTTAAACGCATGAATATTGGTATTTTGTATTGTATACTTTTTCTCCCAAACATGACCTCCACGCGGGCGGAGCCGCGAGCAACAGCTAGTTCGTAATAAATGGCAAACGAATTTTCATTTGTACTCGATTCGTGAGAAAGTTTGTAAATTTAATTAATAACTTGTTGAGTTTACAATGTTTTTTTTTATTCTGGCGCGGCAAAGTGACCACATTGCACGTGATGGTAAGCGCAATGCCGTCCAGAGTATCAAGCAGCGAGAGACAGTAAATATGTGACAGTATTGTCACGTATAACTTTAAAAGTAATAAATGAAAATAAAGGACTCTACTCGAATATTAGCAATCAACATGCGCATAATGTTTGTAATGTAAAAATAATATTTAACATGTATGCGCACTACCAATAAAAAAATAAGAGCAAATGATAATTACATACTTGCCTTCAATTTGGCATCTTCATCGTTTATTTACCCCAAAAGCACCGATACGACACTCTCGATGGGTGTATTGTGTATTTCACATACCAGTACAATATTATAATGACATAGTTCATTTAATATTTATTTATGTGTGAAACAAACATGGCCTAGACTAGAACATTATTGCTTATTCAGCGGTGATGTGTGTCACTGCCAACGATTATATGCTCATATGATTTTATTCCCCTTAGGGCTTTAAGCTGCGCAACATAAGCTTGACCTACAAAAAAGTTAATTAGACAAAAATAGTGTGGTGTGAGGGTAATTTTACCAATGAGTGTAGAGCTATCCGTATAAATCACCACGCGACGTGATGAGACAATGATAGACGTGATCATTAAAGTGCATGTCGTTTATTTACTTTCCAGATATCGGCTATCTCTATATTTGACATAAAGAGATCAAGTCATATCTTACAAACCATTTAAATGACTAACACAAATACATTTAGAAATTTTATAAAACTAACACAATCAAATATAGTAAACAATCATTTTACTACATATCTTGGTACTTATAGCATATTTATAACGACAATCAAATGAAACAACCACTACTAATATACTACAACTATTAATATATTGTTATAGTTACTTTTTTTTGAAGCATGGATAGACAGACAAGCAGATGGGCCACCTGATGGTAAGTAGCCACCACCACCCAGACTTCTGCAATGCCAGGGCACAGCAAAGCCGCTAACTACCGTTGTCAAATGGCATTAAATCATCCTCGAGGAAAATGTGTCTCCAATATAATGTATTCGTTCTCAATACATTTATACTGACGCACAAACCCATCAATATTTGCTCGCGCTCTAAACATGATAACGTAATTAATTATTTACAGTGGAATATTTATACAATACAGACTTTCCGTAATATATAACAACCGATAAACCATTCTATTTTAAACAAATATAGCAAAACCACAACGCTAGGACCTACGGTCTATTAAATCCAAACAAGAGAAATTATAAATTTAAATAATAAATAATTTTCAGCCAACTATTATCATATAAACTTAACTTCATTATATCACTTTTAAAGTTATGTCAAACCCGGCGGGGCTTATATATCAGAGTCTGTGTAGGAAAATTTAGAGATTTTCATAGAATAATAGATTTTAAAGGACGCTGCTTTAAGGAGCTTTGCATTATTTCAATGAAATGTAGAAGTGATTTTTATTAGATGTTATGTTAATGTTTCTTGGTAAAGTGCTCTTAGATTAAATCATGAATATCAAGAAAAAGTTAACAAAACGGCAAAGCTTTCGAAACGTACAAAATGGATGAACGTATTAAAAAATATTAAAATCTTGCATGTTACGATTTTATAAAATACTATCTGTTGCCCGCGGCTCCGCTCGCGTGGAAGTTAGTTTTGGGAGAAAAGGTATACATTCCACGAAGGCATCCCAAGAAATAATATTTTTCTATGTGTCTAGTAGCCGGTTGCCGGGCGGATACTGCGGAAAGTCGCAAGGATCTTGTTATAGAGATCCATGATATCCATCCATCGGACCCTAGATCTCATTGTTGCATGGTATATTAAGAATAGGGTTGAATTGAATGCCAAGACAACCTAGGTGTGCCGGTTATCATGCAATAAATCCCCATTTTCTAATGTTTAACTTTTGGGGCGTGTCTACTCTCAATGAGAAAATTACTTAGTATTTTAGGTATAAATATCCGATGTGATCTTAAACCAAGGAGCCACACCGAGGGCGTAATATCCACCAGTAGGCCGACATGATCGTCTCAAGTAGCAAAATGATTAAATTACTAAAATGACTATTAAAAAATAGGGGTTGGTGATAGAAGGGTGAAAATTCAGGGTT
Organism: Laothoe populi; assembly: GCA_905220505.1. Taxonomy (NCBI): domain Eukaryota; kingdom Metazoa; phylum Arthropoda; class Insecta; order Lepidoptera; family Sphingidae; genus Laothoe; species Laothoe populi. Next base: position 15,736,084 of record HG992159.1, read on the forward strand.
GTATGTATTTTTAATGCCACATAATAAAAAAAAAGTTTGTCGATAAAATTAAAAAACGTTAGGGGTGGACAACCCTTATCACTTAGGGGTATAAAAAATAGACAGTAGCCGATTCCCAGACCTACTGAATATGCATATAAAATTTCATAAAAATCGGTCAAGCCGTTTCGGAGGAGTATGGAGGACATTGTGACACGAGAATTTTATATATAAGATAATTTAACTAGCCGTTTAGTTGCATATATCCCACATGAGCTTTTATTTGCATTACATAAGCTTACTTCTGTATCTTCAAAAAGGTGAAACAAGTAAAACCACGGATTGCTCATCTGATTTTCCTAATTTATAATATTATATTGCCATATCCGGTACAATTGGCAATTCTAATCTCGAGCAACTGATGCATGGTTTTACTAATGTAAATTCGAACACAACTTGACAAATTTATTACCATTATTTATTTCTCTCTATAGAACTAGTGACGATTAAATTCCAAATACATTAGCATACCATTAGCATTTTTTTTAATAATGTGCATTGAATCATCAATAGTTTCTTAATAAAACTTAATAAAAGTTTACGTCCCACGAACTCTTTCTACGAACCCTAATTGCGAACAATCCGTTAAGCTCGTACGAGAACATTTTAGACATGGCAAAAACATAGAAAATAAATACAGACAAAAAGAGGTCTCGATATGCGATTGTAGGCGACTGCGTCAGTCTATACAATTGGTGGCGCGTAAATGGCGGCAAAAAATAATGGCACCGGAGGCGGTGAGTAACCGACAAACGGCGAGGTCCAATGACCCAAATGGTTCATTACTAGGCCGCTTAGACTAACTAACGAAAGAAAAATCGGTCGCCGTCTAGTGCACTCTATTGGTGTCCGATACCTCTCGACATAAAACTACACCGAGACCCTTATCTTTCTACGGTATTGATTTATTTTGGAAACCTAAATTAAGGATGTAACAGTGATTCGGGATGGCTATTTTCACAGCATTGAGCCAACTATAAAACCATGAAACAATAAAATGGTCATGTTGAGTAGCATGAACTCACTTCAATCGAAACGAATTCATTCTAGACAAAAAAACTAAGAACATAACATTATGTATGGTTCGTGTATTTTATATGTTGCCGCAGAGCTAGTAATGAGCGCGGCGAATTAATCCCAACCCATAAATGGTACTCCAGCAACAAACTGATCCGGCAGGTTCGGGCATAACACAATCTATTTTATTTATCAAAATCTCATCCGTAAATAGACTTCCTAAAGATTTGGGAATCATGGCCAGCATACACACAAGGAACATGACCAAACAGCCAGTCGTAAAAAAACGAACGAATTCTTTACAACAGTTATGGTTTAAGCGTATAAGACATATGTCGAATATTTCGTTGATTCATTACAGTAGTGGACTTGCAAAAGATGATGATCATCGGATTTTCAAAATATAACGCAATAATAACTGAGTCAAGCCTAACGGTCCTCGTTAATTATCGAGGTCAAAATCGGTCAAACAACCGAACACGTACACAGGTAACAGAAAATCGTTTGATTCGTCATCGTTTGATTGTACTAAAGGCGTCATTAAAAATTTTGAATCACTATTAGCGTGACAAAAAAAATGTAACATTACCATTTAAGTTACTAAATAATATTAGGAAAGACCCACGGCATAAGGACAAGGAAAACACAAAAATGAGCACGAATTAACCAAATTGTCGGGACAAAAAAAAGAGATTCTATCGTGTTCTATATAGTGTGTCATGCGCTTGGACCCACACCTGTATTCAAAAGATAACAGAGTTATTTCCTGTATAGTCATCAATAATAATCTTACTAATGACAATAGCGATGTAATTGTATCTAATGCAGTAAATATTAATTTAAAATCTATCTCATTGTTCAATAAGCAGAACGAGAGAAATCAGTGCGTCGACCCGCATTAAAATTGAAATACCTTTCCCACAAAGAGTTGTCCGCCGAGGTTCTCGGAAGTACAACAAAGATCCTGTACGTGCTAGTGACTCATCCTTGCTTGGTGCAGCCTTCGTTCCAGACAACAAATAAAACGAGCAAAACCATGTCAAGAATCGGTCGAAAATCTATATACAATACCACTGTCAAAACAAATCCATACAGCCTGACAAACAAACCTTGTAAAACTTATTTATGTTTATACATCGCTATACACTTGTTTTTTCCGAACTGTATAAAATATAACCAAACGTTAATTATCTCGCAAGGATATTGGTGAAGAGTGTCAGACGACGCGTCGCGTCGGTGTAACCAATATGAAAGTTTACTTGCCCACAGGCTGTACTGGTAACCCGTGTAATTAGGGCAGAAAGTAGTCTTCCGCTGGCATACAGTTGAATTCGGCGAACAGCCGCGTAGGTGTTATAGACCAATACCGCAAGTTTTCATCCTTCATACAAGAAATTACTTGTTCCCATAATTTATATTCGGGGTCGCCGCCACACTTACAAAGCGAAATTAGAAAGGAAAGAGTAATGCTTGGCTTGTTTGTACGAAAACATTTTGATGATACAATCATAACACGCGATTATATTCAAATTAATCATCAATAATGACGGTGAACTCGTTACCTAATTGACAATTAATTCTTTAATGACGAATGAAGCGTGCGAAGCTGGCGATCTTCGTTTTAAAAAGGAAATGTTATTTACAAGTGTTAAGCACGATACAGATGTACATAATTACACTAGGTGCTTTACTTAACTGTGAATTAATTATGTTAACCATCATTAGCACCTGATGAGTGACTCACTCGTAGAAAAAAAATTTACTTTGTCATACTGGAAACACGGAAGCATGTATTTTGTCGAGGAGAAGGTTAAACGATTGACGATATTACCGACACGTCATTTACGATAAAATACAAGGAATAAATCTTTGCCGTGTCTTCGGGCAACTTTCGCTTATTAATATTTCTTTTGATAAAAGGGAAATCATGTCACGTCACGTGACAAACGATTGCAGACAATATGCAAAGGCGCGGGCGGATTACAATACCACGTACAACGACAAGAGCGAGACCCAATCTTTGAATGTATTTGAAAACTAGAGATAAACATTTTAGCATAAAATATTTTGGAGTATTCAAATTAAATAAACGAAATATAAGCTTTGACATTGGCTGCTCGTATCAGTAACCGCTTGTTGATACAAAAGTACAGTAGGAAAAAGAATATCAAGTATTATTTATTGCCTAGCTGACTAGCAAGCAAATGTTAAGTAGCAAGTGGCCCTTGGATGATAAGCGGTCACTGTTGGTCATGGCTATCGGTGAAGCCAAGCCAACCAGTTGAACTAATCCTACTTTATCCTACTTCCTAATATTATAAATGCGAAAGTTTAAATGGATGGATGGATGAATGGATGAATGTTTGTTACTCAATCACGCTACAACGGCTGGACGGATCTGGTTGAAATTTGGCACAGAGATAGATAGTCTGGAATAGCACATAAGCTTCTTTTTATCCCGGAAAAATGTACAGTTCCCGTGGGATAGTTTAGTTTTTCACAGAGCAAGGGATCGACATGATTTTTTGCATAGTGGTAGTTTGGGGGATCAGAAATTGACATATGCCACTTTTTATCCCGGAAAAATGCACGCATCCTATGGGATAGCAAAATATAGCAAGGTGTAATAGCTTAAGATGCCTCCATGGATTGTATACCTTTCCTTCCAAAAATAACTTCCACGCGGGCGGAGCCGCGAGCAACATCTAGTATTAATATATATTTTTCACCAAAACATAACAAATTACTTAATTAAAAATAAAATAAACTCACCAGCTATATTAAATGAGCATCTATGTAGAATCATATCTGGTGATCATTTTAGCAAACCATTTATGAACCAATAACACTTTGGTGATACTAAAAAAACATACTGAACGCCCCAGTTTCATTATAAATGAGCACTTATTATACAGTCATTAAAACCTACACAGACGGCTCGTGATTAAGTTATATCTATCTATAACGTTCCCACATAAGTTATGGCTTAAAAGTAAATCGATTTACAACGTAGGTATGACCGCCTGTGCAATACTTCCGTGAACGAACGAATTACCGAATGATCGTTGGCAATGTTTTTAGTGTAACGCCTTCGTCGATATCCGAACAAAACGTAGGCGGCCGATGCATTGCCGATCCTTAAACGGAAACCTCATTTACCTACTTGTCTTCCCTTTAGGATAGCGGTCGATATCGATAATCGTCAAGGCCTCCTGTGACTGTCATTACATTCGGTCTCGAATTCTTATCTGTAACTTAATAAGTACGTACACGGTGCACCGGCAATCGGCTCGTCCTTCAAAAGTCATTGATATATGTATCGAGCTTCCGCAGTCGTGACCTGAGCCTGCCCGTGCTCCTTGTTAATAAACACCACGATGAGTATGAGCATCGAGGTTTATTACATTTCCTATTTTTTTCTTTTCACACAAAAAAGGAAAATTAATGGTTTGATTTACATAACTATGACGCGTCACGGATTGTCTTTATTTAGATATCTAGCCAATAGAATAATCTCCCCACGTATAAGTGTAACCGCATAGGTTTGAATAAATTATCAATAACGCTTAATCGGATGCAAAACATTCGCATGGGTTGAATGTGTATGGAGATGTGCGCGGCAATGTTTTGTTTTATTCACACGCTGGCTACTGACTGACACTATAAAATGCGACGGTCAATGTCATCGTTGTTCAACTACTACAGTTGATGGACAAAGAGACGTGTAGGAAAATACGCACGAGTATGATTTAGCAAGTGATTTCTTAACTACCGTATCACACGTTGACCCAACGGCATGTATCAAAAATCAAAACACGCGCGATGGCGACATCACAGCGATAGGTCACATATTGAGCATACGAGTGTCACGTCTTCGAAAATTGCGCACAATTATGTCAACATGCAAGGAGTCAATTTCAGTAGAAGCAAATAAAGACATTAAAGACTAAGTGCTCTTGACAATTTGGGTTAACGTAATCATTCGACGAAGATGATTCACGTGAAATAAAGCTAACTGTTCTCAGGTCGTAAGTTTGCACTTGCTCTAATATCCTATATCTTGCATATCCAGTTACATTCATATGCCAGTTGTGTTCTCATCACTTTTTTGTGAGCATTGAATGGAGCACATGTGTATTATTTGTGTCACACTCATTTCAATTTCAATACAGTCTGGGTGTTGTAAATACGACAAAATTAATGATGTGTTTAATATGTGTACATGACCCATATACCGTTGTACCAAACCACAAGCCCACGCGCTCCGATCAAACAATACAACATTATATACGATTTCCATGAAACACACACAGGTAACGGATTTAGACACCATTTAGCAAACTTATGCATATATTATTTTCTGTGTTCGACAATCGTTAATATGAATACAATAGAGATGCTTTATCAGGCTCTCCAAACTCAAGTGAATTTGCTGAAGTTAACGCTTTATCAATTGTTATTTACACATTATTTATATGTTTGCTTTACACCACAGACACCACGGAGCCTCAATTTATTTATTTATTCTTCTTTACAAGCCAAACATTAATGTGTATAATAGATAGTAGCATAAACTAGTTAAGTAATTCTCTAAATCAATGTCTATCATCGTTGTTCAAATTAAGTTTGTCTTTATACAAAAAATGCTTTACCTAACATTAAAAATATATATTACAACGACGAAAGCAGTAATCTTTATTTTAAGGAAATGCTCAATTTTATTGACTGATATGTGACACTCATTTGGTTCCTACCAACAAACTACATAATGTAAAGCATTATTTTAACCCCTAAACAGGAAATATTAAAATCCATGTGACTAATGGACCGGTAAAAACAACATCAATTTATACGACTGTATTCCACCGACATCTTTGGTGACATGTAAATATATTTTATGTAAAACGAATATGTTTAATTTACAGTTAACAGATGACTGCAACACTAATAAAATCGCATAACGATTCCGTGAAATGAACGCTATAATTAAGTCAAAGTATTTAATAAGCAGCTGTAAACAAGTTCCCAGTAAGAAGCTTTCACTAAACGCCTACCACCGCCGCCGGGGTACAATCCCACAAAATACAGGTTTTATGGTTTAGAAAAGTCGAAACGTGACACGCCAGTGTTAACACCCACAGCTCACTTCAAAATAAAGTTAATTAGTGTCCGCTAATTATGAATTGTTTCAAAATTTGATTGGCATAGTAATAGTGAAAGTGAAAAGATGTCACGGTTTATAATTTCGAGAGAGAAAGGCTCCGGCAGAATTTTTAAAATAACGCCTTTCTGTGAGAATCATTCGAATTAAAATTAAATGTTTCGATTAATATATTCCCTGTACTTGAAAAGTAATTCATTTAATGGTATGATATACAGTATTTATTGTACAAAAAAACAACAAAAGTGTTAAACTCGTTTCATGTTTAATATACGAATATTTGTTTATTTGTACATACAAAGTTTGTTTAAGAAGATAACTATTTTGCTGTCACTCATGCAAATATAATTTGTTCTGTAATTATTAACCGCGAGATTCAATACTAACCATTTTAAATTATGGAAAAACCGCTTTAGTTGCCAGTTGGGATTGAAATTGTATATGACGTGGCGATAAGCTCGACACATTGTGGAATGAAACAGTTTTTTGAACCATGGGTACTATTTACTAGTTGCCAGCGGTGGCAACTATCCGAGGATACGGATGTGTGCTTATGAATCTATAAATTATTTGCTTCCTAAATGCATATTCTTGAATACTTGCCTAAGGCAGATAAGTTAATCTAACTAATCCAGCGTTTTTCTCGCTCAGCTCAAACAAATAAATTCGGTAGCTGGTAGCAATTGATCACGGCTCTTCCATAATTTTTAATTGCAACAAGCTGTGGAACTGGGACCGTATTGTCGTAATTACTGTTCTTGCATGCGTCGTCTCGGTAGTCAGTACTTTCTACAAGGCTCGTCTGTCTACAATGAACAATCACATTATCACACTTTTTTGTTTCCATTAGTAAAAGTAAACGCACGTCGCATTTTCCTCTTTGAGCATTTTCTATTTCTTAGATTACCACATCGATACGCGACTGTAAAACAAATACATACGTGACCCGTGACATAACATACCGAGATAGAAACTTGTGTGTTAGTCTCATTACTTCTATATTTGATATAACGACAAGGTCACTTTATTTTTAGAGGACTCGAGGTGTTTAATGCGTTTGATCATTTGCATCAGCAGACACATTACGGTCAGGTAAGTGCTCATCCAACGTGAAATTCATTTATTAAAATATCACTCAGATGGATGGTTATAGAAAATAAATTAAAAATTAATTAAAATAATAATTAGGCAGTCATAACTCGTCTGCTCAACAAACCTACACTCGCTTTCGTCTCCCAAAATGGCGATAGCAATAACGATGAGTAATGAATAGAGAGCTGCTTTAATTCGCGCCGCTGCCTGCGGTGCGCCCACGCACTTTGTACAACGCGCATCCACTCGGAACAATACTTACTGGTTTACTTTCTCGATTGACTCATACTAATTCATTGCATATGTCTAGCTTTTCGAATCAGATTAATGATAGTTATTACCTGGATTGATCTTCGAGGACAGAAAATTGCCACACAAAGAAATGTCAACAATGAATATTATACTTTCACTCGACACTAATACGCGCCACAAGTTGTAATGGCGCACGGCTAACACGTTCTGGATTATGTTTAACACAAGTTTTCGGGGACAACGTCACAAACGTTGAACATTTCTCAAACTAAACATAACAAAAACGTAAAATATAATAAACTACATAACATTTACATTTATAACGACGAACATATTATTATGGTAATAGTTCTTCAAGTTTTGGCAAGCAAAAAGATTTATCACATGTTTTTTTAGCATTAAGTCTATGAAGAAATGGTTTATACGATTGTACAGTGACAAAACGATTCACAATAGACAACGCAATATTATTCAAATTATGCAATGCCGAGAATATGCAACAATGATGAAAATAGGCAAAATATGCAACACGTTTTGCATATACATACTATTTAGTCCGTATGGTAAATAATATGAAAATTATATTTATGTGTAACGTTTCTTAATTATGGAGGATGCCCGGAGTGAGATAGAATATTTATACAATATTAATAGTTTATACACATTGAATGGGTGACACAAATAAATACGCCATCAATCCCATTGAAACTTTTAAAACGATAAGCTCTGCAGTTGTTTCATGCAATAAAAAGAAAACCAGCGATGAAGCGGCCAATATTGCAACACTATAATAATATTAACAGATGCACCAAAATATTGAGTCAGCCACGTCAAGCGTTCGATATCTGGTCGGACAGGAAGTGGTAAAGATTCAGCGAACATTTAATTATATTTTATTTGCGATTATTATTTGAGCAGACCTTTTATATGAAATGTACAGTAATTGTGCGTGGTGCGTATATCGCGGTATGCACTACGGGCTGCGCAGGCGCATGAATGCGCTAATGAACGTTTGTCGCGCCGCTGACCCCCGACCCACGCGGGTTCGACGCCCGCGTTCCTTCGCCCCTTTCCCCACACCGTCCTGCAGTTCCCCGGACTCCGAAGCCCGGCCCTTACAAGCGCGACGGTGCCAGACAGCTTTATCATGTTTAATCAGCACCTTCACTGCTCCTTGTTTACATTTCACATCTTGAGCATCGTAAACATTAATCATCATTATCAATGGTGCTATATGCGAGTCAAAGTCCCTTTTGAGATTTCATTTCGCCTACCAACACTGCTGCTGTTCTTATGTGTACATGTTATATCAGTGACTACTTTTTAAACACTCAAGTTTATTCAGTAACAGTATAAAGTATATTTAAATATTACAGGGCAGTAATATGGTAATAATATTAATATACACCCTGTATTAATCATTGTCCTACTAAAGGGCATGGGCCTCCACTACTAATGAGAGGGGTTAGGCATTTTTCCTTCTTTCTGGCCTAATGCGTGTTGGTAGATTTCACATATCTTTGAAATTCTTAGGTATACAAGTTTTCTCGGATGTTTTCGTTTAAAGTTAAAGCAAGTGATAATAGACATCTAATACACACAGTACACACGTAATTTCTATTCAGTGGAGTATGCCATTTGAGTTAGTTTCGAACCTACTAGTTTCGTCTCAGCAGTCCTTACTGCTCCCAACTAAGCTATCGCTGCAGCTAGCAATAATAATTGATTGTTAAAATTATAAATAGATATATTATAATATTATGTACCTATTTTTGGTTAATAAGTGCGTTTGAGACGGTAAAAGAATATTTGGTCAATATCTCTATGTAGAGTCATTGTGTTTAAATTGAATGTAAATTCTGCACTATGTCCAGGGAATAATTTTATCTTGGTAGAGATATTTATATAAATATTTTCAAGATCATAATAAATAACTAGCAGGCAGTCCGGTCCATAGAAGGCGAGACACCTAATAGCCCTTGGTAGCCAGATGTTGATGGTAACATTACAAGTGCTTCTTATTAAGTAACCCAAAGGAAATGTCAATTTATTAACTCGGTATCTCAGCTACGCGCTAAATTAATACAACACTATGTCAAACAATGTATGAAGAAAGTTACGATGGAAACTGGCTGTCATCAAGCTTTCTCGATATTGCGGTCTTATCCGTGTACAGGCACTAGTTGTTGGTTTTAAACCTGTCGTACTTATAAAAACCAAGAGTTTTCCTATAATTGTGGCGATGGACAGAACTTGTCTGGCACGCCTGCTACCAATTAATGGCGAACAGCCTTATGCGTATAAAAAATAAGAAAAACACAGGCACAGTTTGTGTCATTCGCGAAGAGAAACTTGACGTTTAATAGCGACTGCTGTAAACGAATTAAATTGAACCAGATACCGAGCAATATCACTATCTAGCTATTGAATTAGAGGACTTCAAAACAATTCATATTCCACTTTTTAAGCATTTTTAACAAAACTTTTAGTGACCAAAAAGCTTTTGAAAGTAACTAGGTTCCATTTTCATGGGTGAATTAACAGTAACAATGTAGCAGAGTATTGTTAAGTTCATAATTTAAATATGACCTCCAAAAAGAAGATTTATATTTTACATAAGAAACTAGAGATTTAGTACACGTTTAGAGGTCAAAATACTAAGTTGCTGAGGATTGCAAACAAAACATACAAAAGTAGCAGTGTTGGAAACAAGTCGGGGAAGAAGGGGAAGTGCGGGGCGCGCGGGCATGGTGCAATGGCGAGAGGTGTACACTGCACAATTCGCATCTGTAGACGCAGCCACTGGCCCTCAGGAGTCAACGTACTGTGAGGACCGGTTCACTAATCGATCCCGCACCGGCTTACTCGCACTCCTGTCCGCACCTTAACGCGACTAACGGCTTCTTCGCAGCAGCCACCATCTGATGACTCGCCCGCATCGTTGCATTTTTGCCAATATGGTGAGCGAGTCATTTTATAGAATGGAAAACATTTTCAGACTAAACAACTATTTACAATTATCGAAAACTGTTTACGTGTGTATTTTTATGGTTTAGGATGCGCTTAATACGCTACAAATAGATATATGAGGTTGTAAGCACGGGTACGAAATGTATATCATAATTCATATACATATAAACAAAAAAATCATATAGATATGTGTTAGTCTTCCGTGAAGCAAGCCACAACTATTGTAACGCATATTAATTTCTGTGAATTAATTAACACGTGCCTTACAGTTTACGTCATTGAGTCCGATAGTTCTGCGGACAATGACAATAATGCAATTGTTCGCAGACCGATGTATGCGCACGAGAGACTCAACAGTACTCACTCTTCGAAATGTTTTGTTTCTGCGCTCAATTTTCTTATTAACAAAACATCCACACACACTCGCTATTGTTGCAGTATAACTGGAACGGACAATAATGTTATATGCATAATGTAGACCACATAACGTTATGTTACAGCCGGCAGTCCCAGTTAAAGTCGCTGTAACAGGCCGAATGATTTATAAACTGGCCATCTAGGGTCCAAGAAGAGTGATTTATAGGAATAAATGTCTCATAAAATATGTCACACTTTATCAAATGTTGTTTTATTTAATGTCCATTTATGACCAAAACACATACCCTTTTTAGTTAATTTATAGTTTTATAATATCATCAATCGAGCGCATTAGAAATTACGTTTCGAAAGAAAACAGAGATATTAATGAATCGACATGTAGCTTGGCACAGAATAAAAATCTAAAATAAGAAATGTATTCCAAGTGGCTCGTTGAATTTTGCGCAGTCAATGATACATTTTAGTGTCGTGATAAATCGTAGAGCTCTCACTAAACGGTCGTTGATTCCGTCACATACCTCGCGTTCCACGTACAATAGCGCCGAGTACAGAGCCAGCCGGAATAAATAGAACTCGTCATAAATACGAGACAACTGGCTGCGAATTCTCCAACAGGACCTTTTTTTTCTTGGCATGGCAAAGTGGCCACACTGCACCTGATGGTAAGCGCAGTGCCGTCCAATTAGAGTATTGAGTAGCGAGACACAATTTATCCCCCGCTACTTAACACTATCATGCCGGCCTGCTTCCTCACACTGCGCCATGGGCAAGATAGTGAAGAAGGAGTCGAGGGTTTAATGTCAGAGTATTCAGAAGGCCGCAGAACGACCAAACATCTTACCCAACTCAATACCCCCGACAAAACCTGATAGGACCGCGCCGTAAATCTGTTGCAACTTACAATGCCTACCCGATACCGCAGATATAGACTGCTTTTATACTTTACATTCTTGTATGTTCGTGATTGTTATCTATTTCTCTTCGGTTTGGACATTTACAATTCGATCCGTTAAATATTATAGAAAGAATTCCAGTTTACATTACATAACCAATTTCAAACAACGCAAAAACTACGAACGTCAAATCGGTTTTGATTGTACAGTGGTACAAAGGAAATCGCAACTGTAAAATTATTGACGAAGCATACCGATGCAAAACGAAACATGAATTCCAACTGCAGGAATTGTAAAACAATTATCCATTCTATGAGTGGGCAGTAAAAGCACGGCTTTAAAGTACACCTACAAAGCTAAGTCAACCAGGGTGTTTAACTGAAACTCTTGAATACCTCTTATTAATAATGCACGAATATAAACATTGCATGGCGTAAAATTCTAAAGGATATTTTTTGCAGGTTCTTCCTAGCAAGGTCAATGCAGTCGGTTATTGATACAGGATGTGATGAATCGTGACCTCGCACCATCATAAACCAATAGGAAACGATTCTACCATTACCTAACCTCCATCTAAAAATACTATTGTGACAACGTACGCTTAACACCTTGAACAGTATCATTAAGTTTTTTGCCCTTATGATTGTAAAAATGATGATTAGAATATCGTGATGTTATAGTCTAAACGTGTTTCGTATATTAACAAAAAGGAAGTATTAAGCTGTTATAGTACCGAACGGGCAAGAGCAAATGTCATAAATCCCCGAATGGATAATATCAGACGTCGCGATACGAAGCATAAATCGCCGGTGCAGCTGCGGCGTTCCGCCTCGCAACATGGAAAGCGTTTCTTGGCCGAGATAGACATAGATCACGCCAGATAATTCTCGTGCACCGCATGCCGTCCGAGGCTGGGAACGCGGTGAAATCAAAAATACTGTAAATTGGATTATTCTCATACAAATTCTTCAATATTAATAGTCACATTATCATCAAGTACTATTCAATCAAATAACAACCAAGTATGACGAGCTCTATTAAAATTCCAAATTTAACGAAGTATCTTTAAATTGACACATTGTAGTATAAGGATACACTGTAAAAATATTCAAAACTCCGAAACATTGTGTACAGATGTATTAGCAGTTCGCAAAAAGCTCAGCGTGGGCCGCAGCTGCACCTACCTACTGCACTTCTAGTTTTACTGTGTCAAGAACAACGTCTGTCGCCCCCAACCCGCGCCGCTCGCGCTGCCGCGCCACCATTTGTCACCTGAATAATACACGAACCACCGGCTATTGCAGCAATCCGAACACGCCCGCCCGTGCTGGCGACGCAATCACCTTCCCCCCACACCGCGCCGTCCAAAAGATGTTGCACTTTTTACTTAACAACAATAAGATTTGACGTTTCCTTATTTGCAACTTGTCCCACTGTTCTATAACAATCATGATTTAAGAACATTGTTTTGCGCAAGCACGAGGCCGAACATTTTATTTAAACGTCATGTAGGTACATGGAACTAGGAATTCCCATTTGTTTTTGAATGATGACGTTTACACGCGGTTAGATAAGACTAAAATCATGCACTGTTTGTATACAGATAGTATAAAGATTACCGTTTTAGTAAGTGGCCTTTCAGAGGTCCTTGGCATACAATCATTGCGAAAGACAAGAAAATTAAAACATATGCACACGCAGAGTATTAAAATATTATATGTACGAATAAAAAAATATTGTAAGTTCACTTAACGCAAACGAGCACCTTCGGAAGGCATGAGCGTCGATTGTTATAAAATAATGTTTGGCATTAGCGGCGCGGTGGTATCCTTGAGTCACACTCACGTATACGATTAAAGAAATCATTTTCACAACTCGAACATGTGCAATTTGTCGGCCACTCAGTAATTACACGTGAAGGCCCTTTGTGTAAAATATCAATAACTTACTCGGTTTGTTTAATCTTATACCGCGTTATTTTGTGTACGATTTCAAAATAAATAGGTATCAGAATCTACTTTATTCTTACAAATACAAACCACTACCCCATGCACGGATTAACGGTAGGCAGCGGCTTTGCTGTGCCCTGGCATTGCAGAAGTCTATGGGCGGCGGTAACTACTTACCATCAGGTGGCCCGTCTGCTCGCCTGCCTATCGAGGCACTAAAAAATAATGCAATGCTTTTTGCTGTTTAGTAACATACTTAGGCTCAGAAACCGGTTAGGTCCTGGGTTGAAAGCTCAATCCGTCACAATTTATATTCGCGAATATAAATTCGAAAAACCAGTTTTTCCCGTGATTGGAAATTGTACCCCTATAAAACAATTGGGTCGCCTTTTATCACATAATGATGGGCCCTGCCCCGGGGGTACAGCCGTGGGCTTATGTGACCATTTCAGAACATACAAAGGCTCCATTTCTAGTAAAGCACATTTTAATTCAGAGTCGAAGTATTTTTCAAACCAATTTTTAAACCTAAGCTTAAACATAAGTTGTAGACAGATTAACAGTGCAACAACATAATTATATTAGAACATGATTTGTATTATTTAACATAATATGAACAAAATAAATGCGAAGTAAATATCGAAACTTTTTGCGGCTACAGCAAGAAATAGCCTCAAGGGAATGCAACGGCACAACTGGATTCCAATAGCGGTTGTGGTCAAGTAAAATTTGTATTTACAGATTTACATTCAAAGATTTAAATCAATTAGCTTTTGTTTCCACCAATATTAAAACGAAATAAATGATATTCGATTTGGACAACTTGGTTAACTTGGTTCGTGAACCGGACTGAGGCCTCCTGTGCCAGAGGATATGTGCATATAAAATTAAATAAAAGCACACATGAAATCTCTTTTTCAATTAATTTCATCCATTTGTTAGCATCGCGGCAAATTTACTATGTTTGGATGGATGTTTGTTACTCAAGCTACAACGGCTGGATGGATCTGGTTGAAATTTGGCACTGAGATAGATTATAGTCTGGAATATCACATAATCTACTTGTTATCCCGGAAAAATGTACAATTCCCGTGGGATAGTTTAGTTTCTCACAAAGCAAGGATAATTTTTTTGCATAGTGGCAGTTTAGAGATCAGAAAATGACATAGGCTACTTTTACCCCGGAACAATGCACGCTTCCTATGGCATAACAAAATATAGAAAGGTGTAATAGCTTAAGATACCTTCATGGAGTGTGTACCTTTTCTACCAAAAATAACCGAAACGCGGGCGGAGCCGCGGGAACATCTAGTATTATTATTATGAATGAATATGAATTATGTGTAATCGATAAATTTCTCAACAATATTTTTGCAAGCGTTTCAGGAATATTTTATGTACGTCTCGACAGTCAGTGTTGACATCGAATCTTATAATACGAAAACAATCTGGGTTAATCAGCCAAGAAAATAAAAAATATTTGACACGAATGTCAATGTTAGCGACGCCAAATGAAGAAAAAAGTCAAGTGCGTTCCCACGAAACGGCGCGGTGCGAAGGTCGGTGCGTTAATCAGACATTGTGACAACGAGTGCCGACAACGGAGCCTTCGCTCGTGCTGCCAATTTGCTGGACAACCAACTACTTAATCATCCTGTAATTGATTGACACATGTTCACGAGGTTCATAAGTTCATGACTATCGACAAAAACGCAATCAGGAGCATGTTCTCACATTGTGACTACGTGAGCAATTTTAAAGATAAATCTATAAAATTACTCATTTATTGTCATTCGGTTACACGTCGAAATAAATTTTGCTGCGAGTTCTCACGTGAGATGTGTCAGATGATGTTCGATATTCACATAAAGAATAAGATAGCATCTTTATTCGTTTTTATTTAATTTAAATTGTATAAATGAACGATGAACGTGCAGTTGCCCATTGTTTACATAAATTATTTATAAATTTCGGCGTTTTATGTATTGTACACATTACACATGTAAGTATATATAATAACGTGCATAGTGCATCAATATAAATTGACAGCCGACATACAATACTATGAGATGTATGTAACTTTATACTATTGTTTGTTTGTCTCTTCATACTTTTGTTACATTTGCAAGGTAACGATAAAATAGCTTTCTAATGTGTTTTGTAGTTTATACTAATTTTAAAATCTTTAAAGGTCTGTGTGGTTTGTTTTGGGTGGTTTTGGGCAAGGCCGGGGCGCGACCCAAGGATCCCGAGGTCGTCCCTAATGAGCCGAAGAGGGCATATCAGGTTTTATCATATTTGGTATTAATGGTGCAAAGTGTACATAGTGTTAGAGACTCGGCCCAGCCATCCGGACCTTAACATCTCTCCCGGGCGGCCTAACGCTGGGTCATAAGACTGGTGAACATAGCCGTTCTGCCTCCACCCGGTGGGTAGTGATAAATCGCTTTTCACCGCGATGACAACACAAAAGGGTCAGTTCTTTATTATAATTTAGTAAATTATTTTGTATCAGTTAGTTTTTAGCCACATTTGCCGTCACGCTGATCTCTAAAGAGGGATACCTTTGTATCGTAGCTTTTTGTGTGGGCGCAGATTTCAATCACAACTAAAGATTTCAAAAGTAAATTAGGAATATATGACATTGAGGATTGAAATCACCAGACTTTTTTTTTAATAATCATCCATTCTTAATCTTTCTTGTACCCAACATAAACTTTAAATCTCTGTAACTATCATATATAGTTTATTGATAATAAGGCCCTTAATGCTGCTTATATTATGAATAACTCCCACTAAAACAATTTTTGAGTCCAAGTTACCATGATATCATTTCAATTCGATAGCGCTAACCGACCGGCACGACGACATTTAAATGGAACAGGAAATTTCGAGGAAATAATCACTAAATATTAATGTCATTTACATTAATCATAATACTAATTAATTTAGTGGCTGATAACAGCTATGTATAGTAAATACCACTATCTATAATTGGGCGAAACCATTACATGGTGTGCCATCTAGCGGAAAAGAACAAAAACATAAGTTGTCGGGTGGTAACTACCTGGCGCAGCACTAGATGTCGCTACCAAACTTATGCGGCAATACTTTTTACTACACATATAAACGACTGATAAACTAGATGTCGCTGGTAATTTGTTTCGCAGTTTCGGATGCCAAAGGAGAAGGCAGCATTTTATTGTTATGAAGGAATCAGAAATCGTTGAGAGTTGCAATGGAAAGCAATAGAAAATTGCCTACCGATGGCAACTACAAATATTTTATCATCCACAATTCACAACATAGAATTTTTATTAAATTGAGAGAACAGCCGATCGACACTAATCAATTACTTTTAATTATTTTTTGGGGTGTTTTAAGATTATACATATATTCTAGTGTACAATGAAGAGTATAAATAAATAATCGTGAGCTAATAATTTGTTTACTGAGCGAAGTCCACACTGTTACATAATTTATTTATTTTTTATGCTGACACGGCAAAGTGGTCACAGTGGCAAGTGGTTTGCCATGCCTGAATAAAAAAAGGTGTGGTCCCACTGCACCTGATGGTGAGCGCAGTGCCGACCAATTAGAATATCGAGTAGCGAGAGACAATTTATCCCCTGCTACTCAACACAATCATGTCGGCCTGCTTCGTCACACTGAGCCATGGGCAAGAAGGTGAAGAAGTGGTCGAGGGTCTAGTGTCAGAGTACTCAGAAGGCCGCAAAACGACCAAACATTGTAACTCTACTCTAGACCCGCGACAAAAACCGGATGTACACTGGCTGATCCGGGAACGCGACGCATTTACGTGTGGTACTATGGCGGGTTTTACACCTTGTGTACTGTGGTCGCTATCCGGGCGGAAATGAATATCCTACCACCAGCTATCACTTGAACTAAGCTATTTTCAAGCTAAAATCGAAGAAAATAATATACTTCAAGGACAACTAACTGACTTTTGCAGCCCTATAAACCCGGGCAAGTCAGTATGACATTCATAATAAAAATAATGTTTACTTTTAGGCAGTAAAACATACATCGCACATTTACAATAGCGGCGGTGAAGTTTTGCTTTTGGTAGAGAAGTAAAAATGCAAACCCGTTAATTATATGTCAAACTTAAAAAATACATTACAAACTCACTGAATCTCATAGGTCCCACTCTTCGGGAATTAATGGAGTGGAATTTACTAAATACTTACTACTAGGCAAATAAAATTACTTATATGCAAAACATGTACATAAGTTATCTGCAGTATATTGTAAATAAATAATAACATAATAAGGTACGAGTCTTGTGTTGGGGGTATCAGGGACTACGAGAGACTTTCGGTCTCACAACACCCAGACCTCGGACACAAATATATGTCTGTCACACAAACATTTGTCCCGGTGTGGGAATAGAACCCACGGCTTCTCGTTAAATAGCCGGCTACTCGCCAACTGCGCCACGGAGGCTGTCAATAACCACAAACAGTCCCAAACATCTCACAGTATGATATGATTACATTGTCGTGGGTATCTCATCTAGAACTACACGAGACTATCTTTTAAAAATATTTGGCGTCTCGGTGCGGGATCGAACCCGCGACCTCTCTTTTCAGGGTTACTCACCCACTGCTACATTATTATTGATAACAATTATACGGAATAACTCATACAGATATTATTACTGTTATATATTTGTATTATGTCGTATCTTTTAATTACAAATGCAAATGTAACTCTGTTTGTTACGTTTTCACGGCTAAACCATTATAATTTAGCAAGATGCATTATAAGCAAGCTTGAACCCAAATACGGGAATAGGCTTTTGTCTCAAAAAATCACCTAGATAGGTTAAATAGGGAATGAAAGTTTCTATAGAGAACCCACCATTTCAGAAGCCAAAGATATCAAAATGCATATTAAGGCGTTTCATAGGAGATAAAGTGCTAAGTGTTTCAGCGTTTATGTAAAACCATACCTCAAAGGAGAAAAAAATTTACATAGGTATAATTTACGAAAGTTTACTTTTTCATGCTATATCGGCTCAACAGATTTGAAATTTGGAATGCACATAGCTCATATCTTGGGTAAACACTAGGCATTATACCAGTTACAGGTGCATCATGCTAGGGAAAATATTTTCAATGAGGAAAATACTGGGTACTTATTTTGTAGTGCAGTCTCGTATGGTACCGATAAAAGTAATCACCCAAGTGAAGCGTCGGGAAAACCCAAGTATAATAAAATTAATTAAACATAACATTATTGACAATATATATGTAAAAGAGATATGCGAGCTTAATGTTTATTTGTGGAGTGAAATCAATGTTTCTTGTAGTGGAGGAAAGGAAAGTTAAGTTACGTCAGCTATGATAAATCATATGAAAGTAAACATCGGAAAAAGTATACTACGATCATCTGAAGTTATATATTATAATATTTCTTTGTAAGTTATGTAGTTTAATTGTACAAGGCAATTGATTGGAAGGAAAATACGAAATATAAACTTTGGAAAACCCCACTGGCATTTGTTTTTTTGCGATGACTGACGACTTAGTATATGATGACTTAGTATATGCAATGCTGGTAAATATTGCATTCAAGAAATTCAATGAATTTTTTAATGTGTTGCTTTAATAATAGTAAACTGTAGTTAATATTCAAGCATTTAAATTTAATCTAGTTTTTTTCGTAATTGCAAAATTGTATAAAAACATTATGAAAGAGCATCTATCGCCCAGGTTATATATCAAAAGAAAATCGAAACAAATTGTTGGGACTGTTATGTTGTGTATTTTATCTTTGTTTACCAAAGTATCCTGTGACAGCCCACCACCATGGACCCTGAAAGGTTTCGAAAACGTCGAGAATGAATTTATACTCTGTATTATTTGCAAATCCAATTGCATTTTTAAGTTCAGCAGGTCAGTATGGGCGAAACAAACTGTTTTTCTATACAAATAGATAGTTCGTTTTATTTGATGATAATTTTTCAATCATGAGTTTTACTGTATTAAAACAAAACGTTGGAGATGGAAGGTAAACACATAAAAAAAAGTTGACCTACCTGTCACGATCCCTGCTGCGGCTTCGCTTTCTGTAGGATCCCTCAGCGGAGCCATCATCGAGGCGCCGGCGCTTCGCGTCGTATGACCTTGACCGTGACCTCGAGTGCGATGAGTAGTGCTTCCTCCGGGTACGCGGCATCTGTAACCATGTCACACGGTATTTATACACATTCTCGCAACAAAAAGCCACCCAGCGTTCCAAAAAGCAGAAATGTTTGCATTTCTAGCTCAGCAGTTCATACATTTTATATGTTATACAAATACATATAGCTGCAGAACTAATCCATAATTGAATTCAAGCGAAAGAGATTGCAATCATGTGCAGTAGAACAAGATTTGCAATCATAGTATATATTGCTGTGATATTCTGTTTTATATTATTTACAAGAAAGCAGAAGCTGGATTTCCTATAATGACCTCAAATTAACCAAGTGCAAGTTTGGTACTTATCAAAAATTTTAAGTGAAGCCATTTACAAATTAAAGTAGTGGTCAAAGCTACTCTACAGCTAAGCTGGAAATGTTAACATTGCACAATAAGTTGGAACATCAGGCAACAAAGATGTACCATGGGCATGTTGCTGAATACAGTTAGAAAATATAAGTAGTTGTTAATAAATTATTAATTCATTTAAGATAATTTTTCAAATCATCAACCTTACATCACAAAATATTTAACTGTACGGAAAATTTACCTGTACAATAATTGAAGCAATTTGTCTTCGATCAACAATACAATTTGTATTGTTTCAATTGTATTGTTGATCGAAGCAATTTGTGAAAGTGACAAAATTTTACTATAATGTACAATTAGAAATATAGGAAAATGTACCAATTTCCGTTTATTACCTAATAAAAACTTTATTGGATAGTTTTCTTGGCTTTAATAAATTACTAGAAATTTTAAATTAACAAGAATTTCTGAGAATTATTTTATGTAAAATATAGCTTCATTATCAAACTTCGTTACAATATTAATCTCTCTAAATGTTCTCAAATAATGTGGAAAAAATTATATTCACATGTGTCCTCATCAAAGAAGTGTGATAACCTAAAGACAAATGAGGCTGTATTTTCTATGTTCTGAAGCAAAAATTACAGTAGCAAATATTAACAATAAAAAATACTGCATCTAGAATGCCTAAAACCTTTATTTTAGCCTGTCTGTGTGTGGTTGTGAATACTCAAATCGCCAAGATCAGTAATGGGGTACAGACTACAGTTTTTTTTGTTATAGTTAAAAGTGTTTTTAATTTAATTATTGTTCCATAATTCAAGTGATTTTTTCTCTCTATGTGATGTCACAAGAAGACTTTTCAAAATTGCCTTATTCTAGTATCTTTGATATACCAAAATATTGTCACATTCTACAGATTCTTATTTTAGTGGTACATATATCATTGTAAAATTGATGACAGAAACAATGTAATTTAAATGATGTTAAATGTGAATGTACAAACCAGAATATTTTAGTTTTTTTAATTGAGACCTATCTTTTAATGTGTAAACTATGAAAATATTTCTATTTTGTATACAATAATGAGAATGAAACCGGTCTAAATGCTGACTTTGAAAAATTTGACAACTCAACCTCATGTTACATGTATGTATAAAGCTGTGTTTATTAAACATATTATATATTCATGAATATAGAATTGCATTAGAAGCCATTCCTTGTCAAACCAGTCATGCTAAACTTGTGTCTGTCAAAAATAAGATTAATTTGATAATGCTTTATCTACATTGTTATGCTATGCTTCATTTATGTAATAATCAGGATTAAGGTTGCTCAAGTCAAGTCAGCCACACTGGTCAATACAATTAGCAACTATTATGTTATTTATCTGAATAATATCAAATGTTTTCCCACCATTGTGTTAATATAATCCATATTTAGTAACAATAATTTTACACAAAATTATAATGTAGATTTTTTGTCAAGGTACAAGACAATTTACAAGCATATTATCATATTAAATTTTTTGTTACTTATTAGCAGATTAATTTTGAATAAGCATTATGACATTATAAAATACAATAGTTGTTGAGTGTAATGAAACCAAACATGACATCGGGTCTCCGTTGCATAAATGTATCAAATAATTATTTTTGGCAGCCACATATCAAGGAAAGTACACCAAGTACTTCCACTTACCATAAATAAAGATACCAAAACTCGTATCCGAGCGGTTTAAGCTGAAAAACATAAACTGTTTAGACCATTGACGACAAGTCAAGGTGCATTATGACAGAATCTACAAACCAACATGCACATCTTTGAAGCATTTTGCAACTTCATTTTAATACAATATGGTAGTAGTGAAAGTAAGCTAATGAGATAAATTAATCATCATTAAGGCACTGATAACAAAGCTGATGGTTTCTTTAATAATAGTTTTTGGGCCATGCTGTCCACTTGCACTAGGCCAGTCAAAGTTCATAAAAATAATTTAAAGTATTTATTTATAACATTCGTCATAATGTTAAATAATGCAAGTTAAGAGTTTTCTGAACAGGACATAACTTAAATTCCAGCTGGCACAAAAATATACTTTTAGTTTTAGTATTCAATCTCGAGTACACGTGCCTGAATGGATTGAATTCCGTTTAACTAATTTATGGCTACGGTCTAGAACCATCGTATTATCACACATACAATTTAAACAGCTGAAATGCTCACATTTCACATACACGAATAAGGAACTACGTTGGCATTGGTAAATGGTATGAATTATGTCAGCTTATAAAACCACATTACTACTGTAGCACTATAAATTAAAATTAAATAAGTAACTGGAAATAACTAATATACGTAGGTATAACCAATCCAAGAAATGTCACAGTTATTTACATTATACATGCTGACGCCATGTTGGTTTTTCTAATATACACCAATGAAGCCCTAATAAACATTTCTTAAGTAAACCGTAGGTATTGTAACTTACCCTCAAGTCACGTAAATATTTCAATTTACACCAAAGTATTTGAGTGAAATTAGTAAGACAATTCCAAGTTCGCGATGCTGAACCTTGAAGAATGCTTCTTCGCAGTAAAGGCCCAAACATCGATCCGAATCAAGGCAGAAGTTTATCGGTTGGTTGACGCAGAGCAATGGCGACGTAAAATAGAAACATGGCGATTCTTTTCTTGTCAAATAAAATATAAAGTTTATAAATTGTAGGAACACAGCGTAAAATATCAATTTACCGTTTTATAAAATATATATATTATTTAAAACATTATTTTAATGACAACTGTAAGTAAAAATACGTAAAAGTATTTAAAAAGTACTTCAAACAATCATACATTCGTAACTATCTCCATCTGGCGAGAAACATGGAAGACAGTAGTATTATCAAGGTTTGCCAACCTAACGAACTTACAGATACTGTGTTCGTATGTACGCAGCGTAAAATCTTTGTAAGTTTTGCATTGTATTATATCAAAAAATGCTAATAGCATTTATTTCTTTATCAAAAGTATGAATGGATAAAAATTACATCAACGTTAAAATTGACATAATATATTACCATCCATACTAATACTATAAATACGAAAGTATCTTAGTTTGTTTATTTGTTTGTTACCTTTTCACGACCTAACGGATTGTGATGAAATTTGGCAAGGAGATAGATTATATCCCGGAAGAGGACATAGATTATCTTTTTTCTCAAAAAACAATCTTGAAAGGGGTCAAGTAGGAGTTAAAATTTTGTATGGGAAATCCATAATTCCTCAAGCTAGGGATCTGAAAATTTATATTTAGGCTTTTGGTAGGAAATAAAGAAATACGTGTTTCTAATTTTTTCCAAAATCATCCCTAAAGTTATAGCCACCCTAATCCATACTCTCATACTATATCCATACTAATACTATAAATGCGAAAGTAGCTCTGTTTGTTTGTTTGTTACCTTTTCACGACTAAACGGCTGACCGGATTGTGATGAAATTTGGCAAGGAGATAGATTATATCCTGGAGAAGGACATAGGCTATCTTTTTATCAAAAAACAACCTTGAAAGGGGTCAAATAGGATTTCAAAATTTGTATGGGAAATCCATAATTCCTCGACTTAGGGATCTGGAAATTTATATTTAGGCTTTTGGTAGGAAATAAAGAAATACGTGTTTCTTATTTTTTTCCCTAAGGGAGTAAAATAGGGGATGAAAGTTAGTATGAAAATTCTTCAATTTGTAAGTTAACGCATGAAAATTCGTATTTTGTATGATATACTTTTTCTCCCAAACGAGACCTCCACGCGGGCGGAGCCGCGAGCAACAGCTAGTAATTGACATACCAGCAGCGTAACAATTTGTATCTATCGATTCACTGATGACAAGAAAAACTTATTTTTATCTGTATATTTCTTCGAAAATAGCGTTTTACTTTTACACAAGTGTTCATGTATCTTATGTGCATGAATGTGCGCAAGTGCTTTAGTGCAGTATTACGTGTATTTTCAAGTTAAAAATTCAAATTAAAAGTCCATAGTTTCTTATTGTAAAATCACCACCACTTTACTCTGTTTTGCTTGACTTTTACTGTGACTATAATTTATAAA
Organism: Laothoe populi; assembly: GCA_905220505.1. Lineage (NCBI taxonomy): Eukaryota > Metazoa > Arthropoda > Insecta > Lepidoptera > Sphingidae > Laothoe > Laothoe populi. The sequence continues at coordinate 15,760,462 of HG992159.1, forward strand.
AAACCTTAAATATATCACAAATTCCAGACTGGCAAATGCATAGGATATGCAACGCCAATAAAAAAATTATAATATTGGCACTGGCAAAAGCGCAAATCGCACCTAGCCAAAAAAAAAGGCAGTGGTGCAAAAAGTGCTTATTTGACATTAATTTCCACCCCTCTATGTGATAGAAAACAGCCCTATCCACTAACTTTAATCTTAAGCTCCTTAGGTACGTGTTCGTACACTAATAATACAGATATTAATTGCTCAAACTAGGAATCCAACTCAGAACCGCGGAATCGGTGTTTATGTCTCACTTCTTTGTTATTAGACTTCATAAGGCTATGAGGCGATAGTGGAAAAGACTATTGAACACCAGACTGATTCCTGATGACTATTAGCGATAAACTATAATGCATAAAGTATTTATAATAGAATCCGTTGACAATGTAAACAGACATTATAAGTACCGATATTTCAAACATGAGCTAATGCTCATCACTCCCTTGATAATTCAAGGGACACTAATGGGAACATGTCAAACAAATGGTTTTAAATTTGAACCCATACATATCTTCATTTTCTATATCCTTAAATGCGTTTATTTTAGAGTATAAACTACACTATAGTATTTTGAAGACCGCACGTTTTAAATATATTGATATTTTTATTTTTAAACAATGCATTAATTTAAAATAAAACTGTATAAACAAGAATCTTTATCACGTAGCATGGAATGCGTCTTAAGGAGTGAAAGTGTAATCTTGGAAAAGGGAGCGGGTCGACCTTCTGGCGGGAATCAGCTGATCGGGTTTGCGCAGTGCGCAAATCTGCGCGGGGCGGGGGCGCGAGATAAGCGGCCGGGCGTGCGGCGGCGCCAAGACAGTCGCGCGCTTCCGCGGCCGCCCGCCCAGCGCGCGCTGTACCCGGCCGCAACCCACCGTCACCACCGTCACCCGCCGCTCAACCGCACCGCACCAACAGCAGAGATGATCGCTGACAGAACACTGCTCCGAAAATACTCGTTGTCATATTTGCAACCCTATCTCACACAATTACTGTGATATTATTTGTAAAAACTTTTTAACAAGCTGCACTCGTTCGGTTATGCGGACACGCGGCTCGGTCGACGCGACGACACCGCAGCATCCCGTTCTTCCGCGCCGCGTGTTTGCAGAGGGCGCGAAGTTATGAGGGAAGCAGGGAGTGTTCCCGACACGTGTACAAAAATGTTTGACGCGTCAATTCAAGAGGTTAATGGCAAAGGACCTAAAAAGAGGAAGAAGTCGTTAGAACGTATCTGTGATAATGAGAGTCGAGAGCGTTCTGAATTAAATACAAGTGAGTCGATTGAGAGCGACGGAAAGAAAGAAGCAGGTGGAAAGCCTACAGGCTGCCACAGCGGTGGTGTGGAGTTGCTGCACTGGCGGGATATGCCTCAGCACTTACAATTCAACCCGTACGTGCTCACCGGCTATCGGCCCCTACAGGGCTGGGGTGACTGTGTGCGCAGCCTCTTCTACTTCCACAACGAGACCATCAATATTCTGACACACGGTACAGTACTATTGAATTATTTTTATCTATAATCTTATTTTTATTTTAAATGATACATACAATAATTTATAAACATGACCTCAAAAGTATTTTAGTTAGAACTACGAAATACCGCGCTTAAAGCTCGTAGATTACGCTACGCAACCCGCATTACTACAGGTGCTACGAAATCCAAGGTGCATCGTAACTAGGAAATAAAAAATGTAAAAATGTTAACGAAACAATACGTTTTTTTGCTATTAATAAAATCCTTATTACTTAATTCAATCAAATGTACTAACAAAATGAGACGCAATAATAATTTCATTTAACTATTGTAGATAAGAATGCGTATTTTTACAAGCTTAATATTTAAATAACGAACTTAAGGGAAAGCTCCATACAACACTTTTTTCGTTTATATGTTAAGCCCACCATTGACAGTAATTTGCAACATTATGTTGACAAAATTTAACGTCATCGTCTAAATTTTAAGTAAATGTTACTTTTTATTATAATTAGGTTTTTAAAGGTGTGTAAAACATATATTAATTGAATAATGTTGGCCACCATTTGGTAACTAAAAACTACCATTACAAGCCAATGATTTTTGTGTATTATAAACTCTAGCAATGGGTTTTGTTAGGTCGATGTACGAGTATTTGCTTCGATACGCTGTCCTTAACTTTGATTACGTCCCGTCGCTTCAATTTTTTATCCAAAGCAAACGGCCCTCACAAATGTCTGCCAAATACTGTTGTGTAATTTTGAACGCTTATCGTGTGACCCTCCGCGTATAAAAATTCGGAATGATTTCTGAATTAGTACCTTTAGTTGGATCTTTAAAAATTTAAGATTGATAAATTCATACTAGTTCCTTGTTGATAAGCTAATGCATTTTTCCTTCCTATGTTTGTTTTATCTTTTCCATTATCTATTTAAATATTATGTTTGTAATTCTATTCTTTTATCCTTATCTATTTAAATATTATATTTGTAATTACTACATGTATATATAAAAGTGCCATGAGCATACTGCCTCTAACATCGCCGAAGGAGTTGTAATTTTTTTTAATAGACCCAGACATAAATAAATAAAAAAGTAAAAAAATAAAATAATTTATTGTAAATCACATTTAATTTCGAGTATTTCTAAATGAGTGTAGTCTATTTATTTTATAAATTAGCCACATTCGTCACATGAAAATTAACGCAAATAAAAATATATACAACTAGCTGTTGCTCGCGGCTCCGCCTGCGTGGAGGTTATTTTCGGGAGCAGAAGTATACAATCCAAGGAGTTGTCTTCTGCACTGAGGCACCTGTAGCAACAGCCTCCCAGGTGTTGTGCCTGAATCTTGAGATTGCATCTAAAGAATACCCCATAAGTTTAACCTCACTCTGCCCTTTTTAGGGATGATTTTTCAAAAACGTTGAAACTATTTCTTTATTTCCTACCAAAAGCCTAAATATGAATTTACAGATCCCTAAGTCGAGGAATTATGGATTTCCCATACAAACTTTGAACTCTTATTTGACCCCTTTCAAGGTTGGTTTTTGAGAAAAAAGATAGCCTATGTCCTTCTCCAGGATATAAGCTATCCCCTTACCAAATTTCATTACAATCCGTTCAGCCGTTTAGTCGTGAAGAGGTACCAAACAAACAAACAGAGTTTCTTTCGCATTTATAGTATTAGTATGGATACGAAATAATAAACGACGATTTTCATCATTCATACAGTCGCATACAAAGCGGACGTGACTTTCGCTTAGTTCGAGTCGTGGGTCGGAATCTCCTGTCTCGGTCGTACACCCTAAAATCTTCCTCAGAACATAATATAAAAAGTGGTTGCAACTACTGTCAAAAACTAGACGACTTTAGTTTAACACACATGTCTAGTTTGAATATCACACTCAATTCCGGACCGTCTCTCTAACAAGGGGACAAAAAGACGGAAGAAAACATATTTTTATATTTCAAAGTATTTAATATAATGAATAAAAACTAATATTTAGAATATATATATCCTTGTTGTTACGTATGCACGTAATTGCGAAATTAATGCTGAGACTCTAAAATGTAGTAATTATGAAATTATTCAATAAAAAAAATTGCCTTACATTGGATTTGTTCATCTAGTTTGTAGAGAGCTGATTTTAAGTATATGATTAAATTGTATTGAATGTATTACCATTCGTTCCACCACTAATTGCTTATAAGTTATTATGTAGTTAAACATCACTTCTATCTAGTTATTGATATAAACAACAAAGGGTAGCGAATTGATTATAGAAAATTATTGCTGAAGCTACAATAAATAACGTTTTTGCCACGCAGCCTTCAATACGGGTACGATAAATAACGCATTTTGAAGGTCAGAGCTTAGTAATGGAATGAACATAAATCAATTTTATTTTATTGTCTTTTGGACATAAGCTGTTTTATTTTCTACATCGGCCGCTGGGTAATAAAGCTACAATGCTACAAATATGTAGCAGCTGGCATTATAATATTTGATAGTTAGCGATAGAATATGTCTACACCTCTGCCTACCCCTTCGGGGATTACAGGCGTGAGTGTATATGTATGTATGTATGTAGAATATGTCTACGTGAATTGTTATTATTTTATTTATACATAAGCTAACGCTCGTATCATCGGGATAAGTAGAAGTGTAACGAATTTAGAAACAGTGGCCGAATTTATTTCCGTCCCATGCTGTGAGAGGGCTGTTCGTATTTCCAATCGAAACCTCAAAAGCAAATTGTTGTTGCTTTATAGGCTTCAATCCGGGACTCAACTTATGTATGCCACTAGACTAATGAGATAATTTTGATGATCAGTATAAGTATTTTAATGGTTCTTTTGCATTGTTTTGTTGTTATAATATGGAATTAGCATACCATTTAGATTTGGGTAGAGGGCTTCGATTTCGAAATCGCATGTCTATTCCGACATGTGGGTTTAGGATTCGATTCTTATCTTAGACAATGTTCAAGGGTTTTTTTCTTGAAATATAAGACTTGCCCCGGTTTCAAATTGCTTATATAATGATTGACTTGTATGATTTATTATAGAATATTACGTGGTAGCTGTGTATCAAAAACGCACCCGATATATTCCACTACTCACGTTGTTTCTTACCATCTATCTTCAAGAAACTTTGTTAAAATGAAATGTACAAATAGAAAATAGCATAGTCAAAGCAAAAGTCTAATAAAATATATTAAACTTTCACTTATCATAATATTAAAACGTGCATCGTTCGGAATGCAGTTTCGCTAGAGAAGTTCAGGCAAGAAGCTCTACCGTTGTTCTTTTCAAAGACTGCTTAACAATATTAGCTCTACAATTAATCAGTTACATTTGTATTAGATTATATTAGAGCAGATTAATGTATGTTAATTAAGTTGTTTTATTCTTATATTATTAATAAAAAAACTTATAATAAAACCTGAGAGCAATGATTTTTGAATCATTTCTATAAATTCAATACATTAATTTCAACAATTAATATTTATTCATACTCGATTATCTAGGGATTTTGATATAGGTGTAGTAATAACTACTAACAAATAACATATTTTTTTATATACCGGAAAACCTAACCTATCATAAACCTAAACTATCTATCTAACTAGCTTTTCTATTCATATTCATTATAATTTATATTCTAATCAAATTATAAAATCTAATATTATGTAACTACGTTTTGTTTAAAGAATATTTAAAGAGCTTTGTTATAATTTATGTTGAAAGATAGTAATTGGAAAATTATTTTAAGACGCAAATAATATTATGCAATTATACGTTCGCGAAAGTCAAAAATGACAGAACAGTACGCAATGTCACTGCCCTCTGATCGATAATGATTACTTACGGTAAAACATTTATATTCGAACGAATTCATGAATGTAATAAGTATTATTAAATGCTCAAAGGTATTATCAGAATAAAGCACGAACAATTTGCAAAAAGTATTCGTATAATCGTGTAATAGCAGCGATAGCCTAGTTGGTTGCGTTACGGACTGCCAAGACGAAAGTCGATGTTCGAAACCCAAGTGGCATACACCTCTGACTTTTCTAAAGTTATGTGTGTATTAAATGTTAATTATCGCTTGCTTTAACGGTGAAGGAAAACATAGTGAGGAAACCTGCATATCTGAGAATTCTTATACCAATTTCGAAGGTATGTGAAGTCTACCAACCCGCATTAGGCCAGCGTGGTGCACTAAGGTCTAACCCTTCTCATTAGTAGACGAGGCCCGTGCCCAGCAGTGGGACAATGTTTAATACAGGGCTATTATTATTATTATTTTATTCGTATATTCAAATAATAATAAATCAAATTGTATAATAAAAAATATTCAAATAAATGCTGACGTTCTTGTTTGCAAAAACTTATTCGCTAGTTATTTTTGTTCGAGGTATCGAGGTAACCAAACTCATGAGAATTTGTTTGACATTGAAACAAAAGGCTTTCTCGATTTGAATGCTTATTCGTAGTACTTTGGAATCTATCAGTGTCGTGTGGCAAAGTACCCATTATGAGGCATTAAACATGGTGCTTTCATTAGTACCCCCCTTTTTCATCATCCTTTAAAGGAACCCAATCATAGTGCTAAGCCAAGTGCTACACCGCAAATCGATGCTGTTCTCTCGGGGCCTTGCGGTAAACACGCGGCTACCTGTGTCGCATAGCCGGCGCAGAAGGGTCGGCCGTGTGTCACCACTGTGACAACTGTCCGCGTGACACGGCCCAACATACTGTTGAGGAGTGCCCAGCCTGGGATGAAGAGCGCAGCGCTCTCGCAGCAGTCGTCGGAGGAGACCTCTCGCTGCCGACTTTGGTGTCAGCCATGGTCGACAGCCGGAGGTCCTGGCGCGCGGTGGCCCTCTTCTGTGAGGCCGTAATCTCACAGAAGGAGAGTGCCGAGAGGGATCGTGAACAACAAGGCGATCCCTCCCGCCGCCAGTCGAGACGGAGGAGGCGCCGGGTTGACGACTGACCGGCGTCTCCCGCCCTGTGGTTTGGGGGCGTTTGGAGAATCCCACCACGGTATCCCCTGCCTGTCGTAAGAGGCGACTAATAGGGGCATCGGGGGTCGCGGGCGCGCAGCGGGGGGCTGTCGTAGCGCCCTTTCCGGTGTGTCGAAATTTGTTTTGTACATTGTTTTATTTTGTATATACTTCGTCGGCACACCGGGCGACCCCGGGATGACGGCAGCGCGGGTGGTTGGCCTCGTAGCTGCCGTGGACGCCGAGGGCGTCCTTCGGTGCGCGGGGGCTTCTGAGCCCCCCCCCCACTTGGAGACGGGCCGCAAGGCGGCACCGCGCAGGGGCGGTTTCGGTCGAAAATGGGGCGCTTCTCGCCCCGTGAGCCCGGGACCGTCTCTTATGCGCCGAAGAGGGCCACCGCGGGGTTTTTAGTTGGTATTGCCGGTGTAGGGAATTTGTTAGGGACTCGGCCCAGCGGTCGTCCGGATGTCAACATCTCTCCCGGACGGCTTAACGCTGGGTCGTAAGGCCGGTGAGCCCAACATAACCGTCCCGCCACCCCCCCGGTGGGGCGGTAGTGATAAATCGCTTTTCCCCGCGAAACCAAAAAAAAAAAAAAAAAAAAAAACAAAAAAAAAAAAAAAAAAACACGCGGCGATCCTTTTAGTAGGAGCTTGACAAAGACAACTACAATAAACCTAATGGTAAGTGCAGTCCAAAATGGCTAGAGACGAAGTGCAATATTTTTTAAAGAGAGATATACAACATGTAACATGATTAATGCACACTCTGAAAGTAGTTAGTTCAGAATAAGCGACTGAATCGATATCAACATATATCAAACATTCAAGACAAACGAAACTGAAACATAACTCGTTGCGATAAAGTCTTTTCTAATTGCAATAATAAACGAACACTTTAAAAAATTAAATAATTAAAATTAAGAATTTTATGTCGATAATTAGTACAACTAATATCATAAAAAACAATATTTATATTCATCGCAGTCTAATTTCAACACATGAATTATGATTGTAATAATATTTTTAAATTGGGGTGGCTGAGGATGTGCGTTATTCCCGTTACACGTAGTATATCTACGTGTATAAAAAATATAGTTTTTTCATTTAATTGATCCGATGAGTCAGCCGCCATTTTGATAGGTGTTTCATGCCACGTCACAAAATGCTTTATTTGTACCTATTTATTTCTTGAAAATATTATAATCACATTTAAATTAATATAAATCAGTTTAATTTTTAATTTAATTAAACTAATTTGAGTTATTGCCAAATAATTAATTAATAATAATTATTATTAATAATATTAATTTTAATATTAAAATCACATTTGAATTCTAAAAATGTCACCAAAGCATGTAATTCGTTTGCCATCCCTGTTTTAACTTATTCTTTTGGAGTGATAAAGTGGAGCAAAACTGATCTTAAAAACTGCCAGCTAATTATAAATGTATCAATGACTAAACATCGAAAACATCACCCAAGATCCTGCTTACAACGACTTATATTACCGAGAATTGACGGCGGTAGAGGACTCATAGACATCATAAATCTCCACAATAAACAGATAACGATTCTTAGACAATACTTCTGCGAAAAATCACTGATATCAACCCTTCACAATGCCATAGTACAAAACGATAAAAATTTCACACCATTGAATCTCGCCGACCAGACAATCCAACTTAATGAGCATATAACAGACCGGCAGACTAAACTAACAGCTTGGGCACAAAAATCGCTTCACGGGAGACATCTCTACGACTTGAGCAACCCGGACGTCGACAAGGTAGCGTCGAACGAATGGCTCGGACGAGGAGAACTCTTCCCTGAGACAGAAGGGTTTATGGCTGCTATCCAGGATCAAGTTATTGAAACACGTAATTATCAAAAACACATAATTAAAAGAATAACATCTGACACATGCAGGAAATGTAATAGTGCCCCCGAGACCATACAACATATTACAGGAGCATGCAAAGCAATAGTCCAAACTGACTATAGACATAGGCATGACCAAATTTGCAATATTATTCACCAAAAATTAGCCCAAAAATACCAACTAATAGCGAAAGAACCCATACAACCATACTACAAATATGTACCAGAAACAGTATTAGAAAACGACACCCATAAACTTTACTATGACAGAACAATACTTACAGACAAAACAGTACATTATAATAGACCAGATATAACCCTAGTCCACAAAAATAATAAAACAGCATTTCTTATAGATATAGCCATACCGAACACTCACAATCTACTCAGCACAATATCTGAAAAATTATCAAAATATACCGATCTTAAAGACGAAATAGCCCGAATGTGGAAACTGAAACAAATATCGATAGTGCCAATAGTGCTCTCTACTACTGGCGTTATACCTAAACACATACACAAATCTATACAACTATTAGACCTACAACCAAAAATTTACTTAAGTTTACAAAAAGCTGCCATATTAAATACTTGTAGGATAGTCCGTAAATTTTTGCAAACAGGTAATAATGGACAGACAAACTTAGGACAAAACGTATAAAACCCGCATAAAACACACTTGGTTCACGCCCGTGTATATTATTGTAGTCCAGCTTATGAAGCTGTGTTTTATAAAAGAGAAAACTAAATAATAATAATTACTAATTACCAAGTTAATATTACTTATTACCAAGATGAGATGTTAGATCTTACACATAATAATATGTGACTACCATAAGGCTCGTTCGTTATTTTTTGTAAGGTATTGCTATTAATGTATTTATTGAGATTCATAAGTCAACATTCGCCACTGTCAGTGACTATTGCTTATCTTGCAAGTCGTGAACACATCCATGTAAGTTTGCTATTGTGAGTATTCATGGGAGGTGATGATGCGTTACCATCGGGTGACCCTCTTGGTCTACTTTTAAAATACAAAACCAATGAGACATTATTTATTCTTAGTTACAGTTTATTATTTATTGTGCAACAACCAAGACCTACAATAAAGTATTTATTAATGCACTAAAGGAAAGTGGTAGATACGTATTGCATTTAGCCCTACTTTTTTTATAACAAGAGCCCGCGCGTTCGAATCCGCACCAATTCAAAATGTGTGATCCAGAAATATTTCCTGTCTGGGTGTTTGAGGCTAAAAGTAATTGTTGATACCAACTGCGTTACACTGGTTTGTATGCTATGAGGTAAATAACGTTATAAACATATCCAAAGATCTAGATTCGCATGTGAAGATACAACCTAATCATACCTATGTTTCTGTAATATTTGTAGTAAATACTACTTGGTATTTTACAATGTTTCATAGCACTAGCTTTTTAATTTGAATGATTGTCATCTGGATGACGTGTGGATTATACGATTTTCTTGAGGCCGAACGTGATTTATTTCGAAGCATATACAATAATTGGCGACGAGGTATTTATTATTCATTAATTGTGGAATATTCAAACATTTTGAATAAATGGCTTCGGAACGATTTGTTATGTTTGGCAGTAGTCTCACATTTGATCATCGGAATCAAGAGTGGGACATTTTCAGAAGTCGTTTTGAGCACTATTGTTTGGCAAATGATATTACTAGTAAAACCGATGAGTCAGGTGAAAGACGGAAATCTCTACTGTTAACAAAATTTGTGGAGAATACGTATCGTCTTGCCAGGGATCTGGTGTTCCCAACTGATTTACCGGATATAAATTTCCAGGTGCTAGTTTCACGCTTAAATGGTCACTTCTTAGCTAAGAAGAGCTCTTTCGCAGAAAGATACAAATTTTATTCTGCTGTTCAGCATCCTGGCGAAGAATTAGCTGATTGGGCAGCGCGCGTGCGGAACTTAGCTCAATATTGTGGTTTTAAATCCGAATTAGAAACTGCACTGAGAGACCGCTTTGTAATAGGTCTAGAAAACGCCAAAGAGAAAGAAAAATTATTTACGGAAAGTGTTGATAAGTTGACGTTTGATGATGCTTTGCAACTGGCACAAAACATTCGGTGTGCCAGATCAGCAATAGTAAATTTGCGGGTTAAAGAAGAAGTGTCAGACCATAGAGTTTTGGCAATACGTACCAATACACCGAGTACTCAGGATTCATCACGCCCTATAATTTCCTGTATTGTATGTGGATACAAGGGTCATAATAAAGAAAAGTGTCGTTTTGTCAAATACAAATGCAGGAAATGTAATACTAAAGGCCATTTGCAGAGAATGTGTAAAAGTCACGTTAAAAATACTAATTTTTTGGGAGCGAATGACGATGACATTTTGGAAGGTATTTATGATCTTTATAATATTAAATGCATAAATGGAGAACCTATGCGTAAAACCGTATGGATTGCGAACAAAGAAGTATTGTGTGAAATAGACAGCGGGAGTTCCGTTTCTGTTATGTCCTCTATAATTTTTAAATGCTATTTTGCAAATTTAAAACTTAAACCTTGCAAAGTGATTTTGAATTGTTATGATGGCAGCAAAATTGTACCATTGGGTTATCTATCATTATCAGTAACTTACGAAGGTATATCATCAGAATTAATTTTTTTTGTAGTTAGCACTAAAACTGAACAACCTACTCTGTTAGGTCGAGATTTTATTAGTACATTTAAGTTAGTATTATGCAGTATGAATCTAAAACAAATGGAACCAGGAAATTATAATAATGAATGGTTAGCGACCAAATATTCCAAATTATTTTCTAATGAGTTGGGGAGATTCAATAAATATAAAATTACATTAAAAATTAAACCAGACGCACAAATTAAGTTTTTTAAGCCTCGTCCAGTTCCATTACCTTTAAAAGAAAAGGTGGGAAAAGAGTTAGATCGGCTAGTTGAACTCGGTATCTTAGAGAGGGTTGATAGCTCCGATTTTGCTACTCCAATTGTGCCTGTGTTAAAACCTAATGGTGAGGTTAGAATTTGTGGGGATTTCTCGGTAACTATTAACAAAGTCCTACATTTAGATAATTATCCAATCCCGCGGATTGAGGATTTATTCGCTACACTGCACGGTGGGGTAGAATTTTCTAAATTAGATCTTTCTCGCGCTTATCTTCAACTGGAACTGGATGAATCAAAGAAATGGACTTGTATTAATACACATAAAGGTTTGTTTCGATATAACCGTTTAGTATTTGGTTTATCAAATGCTCCATTTATTTTTCAACGGACAATGGAACAATTATTATCGGGCATTGAAGGAACTTGCATATTTTTGGATGATATTTTAGTGACGGCTCCAAATAGGCTCATGCATATCAAAAGGTTAGAGCAGGTTCTTGGAAGGTTGCAGGAGGCTGGCCTTAGGTTAGAACCGAAAAAGTGTGAATTTTTTAAACCATCTGTCGAATACTTAGGTTTCGTTATTGACAAAGAGGGATTACATAAGTCGGAGAAGAAAGTTAAAGCGATGCTTGATTGTGCGTATCCAAAGAATGTTAGCGAACTTAAATCATTTCTAGGCTTTATTAATTATTATAGATGTTTTGTACCAAACACCTCTAGTATTTTAAACCCGTTAAACATATTATTAAAAAAAAATGCTAAGTGGATATGGGGACAGGCGCAACAGGAGGCGTTTATGAAAATTAAAAAAGAGTTGTCATCAGACCGTGTCCTGGCGCACTATAATCCTGCATATCCAGTAGTCGTAACATGTGACGCGGGACCAACAGGCTTAGGTGCTATACTTGCGCAGCAATTACCAGATAACTCAGAAAGGGTAGTTGCTTATGCCTCTCGTTCGCTTTCCAAAGCGGAATGTAACTACGCACAAATTCAGAAAGAAGCCACTGCGATAGTGTTTGCTATTAAACGTTTCCATCATTACTTATATGGTCGCATGACTCCTTTTATATTAAGAACCGATCATAAGCCACTGATTACGATTTTTGGTAACAAGAAAGGTATTCCAGAACTAGCTGCAAATAGATTACAGCGATATGCTATTTTTTTATCTGCGTACAATTTTAAAATAGAATACATTAAAAGCGGTGACAATGTAGCGGATTTTCTTTCGAGGTCTACAGTAGCTTCAGGAATTTGTGATAAAACAGATGAATTAATTGTTAATGATTCTTTGTCATTAAATTTTATTTCTGACCTGCAAACGAACCCAATTTCGGTAAATGACATTCGAGGTGAAACAGAGCGGGATAGTGTCTTACAAAAAGTGATAAGTTTTATTAAACAAGGTTGGCCTAGTAAAATACGCGATTTAGAATTGAAACCTTATTTCTTGTGTCGTTTAGAGTTATCGCTTGAAAGTGAATGTATTTTACGTGGTCATAAAGTGGTTATTCCGTCTAAATTCAGAGAAAGGATTTTAGAAGAATTGCATAGTTCACATTTTGGTATGGTTAAAACAAAATCGGAGGCAAGGGCTCGTATGTGGTGGCCAGGTATAGATCACGATATTGAAGAGAAAATAGGCTCTTGCGATATATGTAACTCACTGCGACCTAGCCCTCCTCGCGCTCCACTTGCATCATGGCCTTATCCTAAACGTCCCTGGGTACGTCTTCACTTGGATATGCTGTCGTTAAGTGACAAGTTGTTTTTAATTGCTATAGATGCACATTCTAAATGGATTGAATGTTTTATGATGGCGCGTTCAGATACTGAGACTGTGCTTGATAAATTAAATGAAATGTTTAGTAGATTTGGGTTAGTAAGAACGTTGGTGACTGATAATGCTAGTAATTTTACATCTAGAGATTTTGAGTTATTCTGTAACAGTAACGGAATTCGGCATTTAACTATTGCACCCTATCACCCAGCATCAAATGGGCAAGCCGAGAACTGTGTTAAAACCGTAAAAAGAGCTTTAAAAATTATTTTGAAATTAACATCAGACCAAAAAAGTATAATAAGTAAATTGCAGAAGTTTTTATTTGATTACAGAAATTCGGTCCATTGCACAACAGGATTCTCTCCAGCAAAATTAATGTTAGGAGGGTCTCTTCGCTGCCGGCTGGATTTGTTAAAAGTTGATGCTGGTAGTGATAATGATAATGTAAACGTAGTGTCATCGTCAACCGCTGCTGTTCAGAATGTGCTTGCACAACAGAATACACAGCATAAGCAATTTAGAGGTAAAAGAAAATTAAAATTTAATGTGGGTGATAAGGTCTTAGTAAAACAGTACTACAATAATGGGAAGAACTATACATGGCAATCGGGATTAATTAGAGAAAGGGTAGGATTAAGGATGTTTTCGATTTATATACCAGAATTGCGAATAACTGTGAAAAGACACATCGATCAATTGTGGTCACAGACTATACATGAGTCAGACAGTGAAGTGAGTTATGACTGTCCCTATACAGAAGAGTTAGTATCGGGTAATAACGTTGACAAAGGCCAGGCGTCTAGAGAAGTTACCGAAGAGATAGTTTCGGGTGATAACCTTAACGGTAATAACGTTGACCAAGGCCAGGTATCTAGAGAAGTTACCGAAGAACAGTACCAATCTGCAGAGTCGGATCAGGAAATCCTTCCTGATGAGATATCCGAAATAGACCGTGACGGCGGTCAAAATCAGGAGGAACCGTTTCTCTGTTCTTCCCGTTATCCTGTCAGGGCAACGCGCAACAAAAATGTTAATTATAGAGTGTAGATTTGTTGATTTATTAATAGTCATACCACTTGTTATTAAGTTATGTTTGTATCATCTTTGAGTTGTAATATTAGTTTGGCAAAGTTATTGCATTTATGTTTCCTTTAAGTTATTATTATTGTTATTATAATTTCAGTTAATGTTTTAAATTAGTGGTGGAGAGATGTAATATTTGTAGTAAATACTACTTGGTATTTTACAATGTTTCATAGCACTAGCTTTTTAATTTGAATGATTGTCATCTGGATGACGTGTGGATTATACGATTTTCTTGAGGCCGAACGTGATTTATTTCGAAGCATATACAATAGTTTCGTATAAAGGGATCATATCAAATCTCAGCGCCAGACTGCCAATAAACACGCCTTCAGATGACTTTCAAAGACCAAATCTTGTTATACTTACGTCTTAGCGATTGTGGAATTCCAACTTAGTGATATGTAACCAAGAATAATTCATTTATTTTATTTCTCAAACAAAATTCGAATATTTTAGTACCATAAATATGAAAATAATGTAATAATTTAATATAATAAATAATTTAAAAAATCAAAAACCCGACTGCTAGAAAGACAATTTAAAAGTAATGCACTAAAAAGATGGAAACAAGATTGAGGATAGAAAAAAAAATAGTTGCAAGCGGAACCCATTATTTTCTTTCGGTTTATAATTTGTAATTGGGTCCCTGATTAAAGTTAAAATTTAAACATATAACTTATACATATTTTTATAATTCCCTTTTAATTTCCTTTATTTTGATACCCTACTCGATAGGTTTAGACAATATTTTTTGATTAACGTAATTACTATTTCGCGCCAAAAATCCGCCATATAGTTCTTTTTTTTCAAACACTTATCTAAGAACACTTGGGTTTTCTAGACGAATATAACGATACCTTAACGAAATCCATCCAGCCGTTTGGAAGATACGAGATAATAAAAATTTACAAACATACATACAAGATACGCGCGAAAAACATAACCCATTCTTGGTAGTCGGGTAAAATATGAAGGAGGTTTTAAATGATGATGTTGATGATATTAGCCCAGTATGTTGTTCCACTGCTGGGCACGGGCCTCCTCTACTAATGAGAGGGGTTAGGCCTTAGTCCACCACGCTGGCCTAATGCGGGTTGGTAGACTTCACATACCTTCGAAATTCTTATGAGAATTCTCAGGTTTGCTGGTTTCCTCACGATACGATAATAAATAATAATTAACAATGAATATACACGTAACTTTAGAAAAGTCAGAGGTGTATGCCATTTGGGTTTCGAACATACGACTTTCGTCTTGACAGTCCGCACCGCAACCAACTAGGCAATCGCTGCTGGTTCTATATACAAAGTATACAATGTAGTTTTATTGTTACTATATGCCACGAATATATTTTACACGTGCCTTTTATAATCTGTTTTACATCTGATGGCTTTATTCTTCGTTCCACCATTAGTAGACAGGGCCGCCTTTACATTTCCTGCGTAAGAAGTTTACAGCTGCAATAACTGCATTAAAACTGTTTATATTAGCAGCTAAGTGATAATAAGTTTTACTGAGTCCAATTTTTTTATTTCAATACTTAACTCGCACTTATAAGTTAATATTTACATCCAGACTTAACCTAATTAGTTTATTTAACTGGTTATCAAATTGGTAGAGATTGATTAATTCATTTATCATTATTAGTACGTATGGGTTTGTACATATAAAGTTTTTATTTCTACACCAGCATCGCGTCAGCCGTCAAGTCATTTAATACCTAGTCAGGTCATAAGTATTGTCACACAGTAAAAACTTTTATTTTAGAATGCTGGCCACAAAAAAGTTTATTGAATTCGAATTTCAAATTGTTCATGAAAATAAAAATGTACACTTTTTAGAATTTTACTCATTTTTAAATATGGAGTGGACGCTTAAAGAAGACCGTGTTGCAGTAATTGCGTTGCATCGTTGCGGTTACGCGCCAATTCAAATTTTTGACATACTGAAAAATTTGAATATAACCAAAAGATTCGTTTATCGTACCATGAAACGATACAATGAAGACTCTAGTGTAGATGACAGGTCAAGAAGTGGTCGCCCTCGGTCTGTTAGGACTCCAGCAGTGATAAAAGCTGTGAAGGCGCGAATTCAAAGAAATCCCAAACGTAAGCAGAAACTGTTGGCCCTTCAGATGGGGTTAAGCAGAACCACGGTAAAAAGGGTGTTAAATGAAGACTTAGGGCTTCGGGCATATCGAAGAAAAACAGGACATCGTTTGATTGCTCGTCTAATGGACCTGAGACTGAAGAGATGCCGCGCTTTGTTGAAGCGGTACGCGGGAAAAAAATACCGGGAAATTCTTTTTTCAGATAAAAAAAAAATTACCGTAGAAGAGAGCTACAACAAACAAAATGATAAGTTGTACGCACACAGTAGTGAAGAAGCGAGCAACCGTATTCCGCGTGTCCAACGAGGTCATTTTCCATCTTCGCTCATGGTATGGTTGGGAGTTTCTTATTGGGGCTTAACAGAGGTACATTTTTGTGAGAAAGGTGTAAAAACGAATGCAGTTGTGTATCAAAATACAGTCCTGACGAACCTTGTGGAACCTGTTTCTCATACCATGTTCAATAACAGGCACTGGGTATTCCAACAAGATTCGGCGCCAGCTCATAGAGCGAAGAGCACACAAGACTGGCTGGCGGCGCGTGAAATCGACTTCATCCGGCACGAAGACTGGCCCTCCTCCAGTCCAGATTTGAATCCGTTAGATTACAAGATATGACAACACTTGGAGGAAAAGGCGTGCTCAAAGCCTCATCCCAATTTGGAGTCACTCAAGACATCCTTGATTAAGGCAGCCGCCGATATTGAGATGGACCTCGTTCGTGATGCGATAGACAACTGGCCGCGCAGATTGAAAGCCTGTATTCAAAATCACGGAGGTCATTTTGAATAAACTTTAGTGTGATAAGAATCTATGTTTTGTTAAGTTAATTTTGGTATATAAATGGTTACATAATAAATGAACTTGTTTCAATTATTTTATATTAAACATGTGACAGAATTTATGACCTGACTAGGTACATACAGTACACAGTTAAAAACAAACACATTTTAACCAACTTCAAAAAAAGGAGGAGGTTCTCAATTCGTCGGAATCTTTTTTTATGTATATTCCCCGATTAATCGAGGATGCCGGGATCGATTCAAGAAATTATTTTTTTGTTTAAAAGGGTATACTTCGCAGGTGGTCCTATTGGCACACAGTCAGGATCTGATGATGGGATCTCAGAAAAATCGAGAGCAACCTTCAAATTTTATAGACTCATACTTTGTTTTTGTATTATCTATATAACCCATTTCAGCAACAGAGTAAGGATAACCTAAAGCGGCCTGTGTAATTATAAGGAGACTTCTAAAACAAAATAAAAAACTATTGGCAGCAGCAGCATTACTAACAGAAACTCGATAAAGCGTCCATAAATCACGTAACAACCAAAGAAATAAAACTAAGATATCTCACATTACCAGGAGACGTACTACACTTAGGTCGGAGCCAACTTGGCCGCTATATTTTTTATAAATATGTCGCTAGAACAGATTGGCAATATTAATATTTTTTCTCTATACAAACATTACTCGGAATTTGTGGACAATATATATCAAGCGAAGTTTCCTTGTACGCATTAAGAATACTCAAACATGTACTTAATGTTACTTATAAGAGTTTTTATTTTTAAAATACTCCATCCAAAGCGACTGCCTCGGTGGCGCAGTTGTAATTGCGCATGCGTTACGACTGCTGAGGTCTCAGGTTCGATCCCCAGATCGGGTAAAGTGATATTGGGTTTTTCTATTTGTTGGGCCGTAATAAATTCGGCGAAAACTGGGTGTACTGGTTATACCTTTGCCTACCCTTTCGGGGATTATAGGCGTGGGTGTACCCTATTGCCGTTAATTTATATTAAAATTATTCATTAAGCTGAAGGTAAACATCTGGCTTCGAACTGTGTCTGGCTTCGGAAGCCAGACATTATCAATTAGTAAGTATAAATTAAATTATTGGTATTCTCGATTCTTAATTTAAAAAAAGAAATATGGATATACGATTTAAATTAGTAAAAATATAAACATCTTAAGGGATTCGGTATTGATTTAAGAGTGTTTTTAAATCTGTACCCCTAAATCGAAGCAAGTAGTGATCATATTTACAAATAAGAGAACTAATTTGTTAAATCCATAACGATGGCACGCCTAACAATAAACCAGTGGCAGATATTAGCTTTAGTTATTCATTCAGTTATTTCTTGAAACAGGTGACCGGCGATAAATTTGCGCGGAAGGTCGCTTGGCGGCCGGCCAGATATTATACAATCACTGCTTTGGGCTGAGGCTCTATTCATGTTTACGCCTTAGCAACAGTAATCAGAAATGTGCGATTTTAACGTACATTAGTGTCGATTGGAGACTCGCTGGTATCAGCAATTTCTTTTTTATCTGGCATGATCTTAAATGCATGAGGAATAAATATTTACATTACCATTACTGGCTAGGTAATAATATGTTAATATAAACTGTTTTTTTCTTTTCTTTGTATTATGTTATCATTGATCGCTTGCTATACATGAAAACCTTGTATGCCCTTAATATAATTCTGCTTGTAAAGTCCAACTTTTGTCTTTTATATTATTTGTCTGTACGTTTACATGATAACTAGTTTTATGGACACCTCATTTTTTTTATCCTGGCACGGCAAAATTACCATACTGCACCTGATGGTAAGTGCAATGCCATCCAGTTAAAGTATCAAGTAGCGAGAGGCAATCTATCCCTCACTACTCAACACAACCATATCAGCCTGCTGTGTAACTGTGTACCTTTAGTAAACAGGGTTGATCAGAATGACGCCACTGTCTCACAGAAAAGTGGCAACATTTGTTAGTTACCGTCACTTTATCGATTGATTTCTTCAGAAAAAATAATAATATGCAGAATAAATGAATACAATCAGGAATTTTAATTTGAATCAGGATTTACATTA
Organism: Laothoe populi; assembly: GCA_905220505.1. Classification (NCBI taxonomy): domain Eukaryota; kingdom Metazoa; phylum Arthropoda; class Insecta; order Lepidoptera; family Sphingidae; genus Laothoe; species Laothoe populi. Next base: position 15,779,642 of record HG992159.1, read on the forward strand.
TTCCATCTTAATGCAGACAAAATACATTTGTTAACAAACACTGAGCGCACAACTTCCGGGTTTAGATTAACGTGATGTGAGGCGCGTCTCCGCATAGCGCTTAATATGTACACTCAGTATTAACTTATTAATCTGGGTTCCGCGCATCTGATCTCCTACATTATTCAGCAGAGGTCATAAAGGTTCGTACAACTCCGCAGAGTCCACATGCGCGCTTTGTATATGTAAAATTTTTAATGTTCAAATAACGAATGTGCTAAAAATTTACAACCCGCTGGCAGCTCCGCTTTATGCAAAATAACTGGTTGGAACTGAATATTTTGTTTTCGAAGTAAAAACAAATGAGTAACTTAATAATTACTTGATAGCAAGTGATCATCACCGTCCATGACAACTTACAATGTCAGCAGACTCAAAATACGTGTATACATATATGTATGTCTTATATACACCACATTTAGATTATTAGCTAGTAAAGTAAAGGTATCTGGCAACCCGCGGACAAACCGCGTACGAAACGTGTAGACGTCCGCGTTTCCGGTGGTTGCGCTTACAATATACATAATTTGAATCATATGAAAATAATCGCTTAATAACACGTTACCACATTTACGTAGCGCCCGACCGTAGCACCCGCGCACGAACCGCGTAGCTCGCAGCTCGTAGCGGGAGCGCGGCCGTTGCGTGTTTCAGTCGCGAATATTGTGTATCGAAACCACTCGGGATACTCATTGTAAGCTAATAAACATAATAAATTGTATGTTAGCTGTAATTAACCAAAATAGTTAGTAGTGAACCTTAATATTGACTGGTGTAAACCTTTTGCTGGTGGTAGGATATTCAAATCCGCCCAGATAGCGACCACCGTACACAGGGTGTAAAACCCGCCATAGTGGCACACGCAAGTGTGTTGCGTTCCGGGATCAGCCAGTGTACATCCGGTTTTTGTCGGGGGTCTAGAGTTGAGGTACAATGTTTGGCCGTTTTGCGGCCTTCTGAGTATTCTGACACTAGACCTTCGACCGCTTCTTCACCTTCTTGCCCATGGCGTAGTGTGAAGAAGTAGGCCGGCATGATTGTGTTGAGTAGCGGGGGATAGATTGTCTCTCGCTACTCGATACAATAAAAACAAAAAAATATATACAAAAAATATTTCTCAACAGCTTTACCTGACACTAAGTTATTTGTGACACGATAACATAATATTATTATTTTACTACGTTGTATATATAACATGAGTTTCCTGTATTATAAACAACAAAACTTCCATAAGTTACACCCAATCTGTGTACTGATATAGCGCTTGTGGAAACTTAATAACGAAAGCTGTTTCCAGATTAAAAAGATCGTTAACTGCGCTACCCTCATCAGTGACAGGAAATTTGGTTAAATCCACCCGATTGAGCTTCATTTCATTACATTGACGATCAATACAGAGCTTGGGGAATGCACATTAGACCAGCCCTAACTGCAACATGGTATGGACCATAAATAATTTAATAGTGCGGTCAAAGCACGCTTAGGTGGGAGTGTATAACTCCATGTAGGCGCCAACTTGGCTCGCCCCTTGTGGAATATTCATAAAATCCTTACCAACACTGCAGTCGATATAAATTACTCTCTATTCATGATTTTATGTAGTATGGTCAGAATAAAATCATTTGATTAATTAAGGTAAAACAATCAAAGCGAACAAAATCATTACAAGGCTGTGTTTTGGTTTATTAAAATCTTAACCAGAATGAAATATTCGGTTATGGTATTTAGCTCTTAATTATATTTGTGCCCTCTTCTACATTGAATATTGGAGACCGAAATTCTGTTCTTCTTTTTTCTCGACATGTGGCAGTAAGTTTACGTTTAAAGGTACCTATATCAATACAGATAAGGGTTGGGCTTTTTTAATTATCCAAGTTAGTACAGTCTAATATTCCAACAAAATGTATACAGAGTAACCTATTTCCATTTACACTAAGGCTGCACGCAAAATTTAAATTTAACTTAACTGTGTATTTAATCGATCCCTTGACTAAAAAACGGACGTAGCTAATGAATTTACAATTTAAGTAGGTAGGTATTTAGTTTCTGTTCATGTACAAGTCAATAATATTAGGTACACTTTACTGAGTTTTATGAGACCTAACATCTTATGCCTGCACTAACGATCGTAGTGTCATGCAGTACTTATTATATAACTTTTTGTATGGTAATGTTACTGCTTATGGATATATGCGACACTCTAAGCTGGCTACCTACTTGTCTCGCTATTAACCTAAATAAAGCAAAATGATATTTATGATATTTCAAAAAATCAATTTGTTATATTTACAAACTCTTTCAAAAGATTTAACATATTACAATGACTATAAAGCTTTATTTGTCAGTATAGTATTTGTTTCCCTATGCCACGATAATTACATTAAATTTATGAGGAACAGTAATGAGTCACCGTGATAATAGGCATAAGTCATGCAAATTAACCTGCCCCCGTGTACACAAAATGAATGACAAGCACACATTTGTACTGTCAGAGTTGAAAGGTGTTTATTTTTTACGAGTCCATTCATCACTGTACTTTATTCATGAGAGCTGGATCATAAAATTATTTATAAGCACAACTGAAGCCCACGAACAAAATATCTATTCGGGAAATCTATCTTTCTGTAGGGTGTGATTCATTTTGTATATGCAATATGCAAAGGTAAACAATACCAAAAATTAACCCTTTTGCGTAAACAAAATCATTTAGAAATAAAGCCATGATTATTATTTTCCATCTTGATATTAGCAAAAGTGAGTGCGTAGTAGGGAAATCGTACTATCTCCCTCGCACGACAGCACTGTAATGTCTATTCTGGGAGATGACGTCTGACTCATATCGTCCACCCTTTTTCTGACATTTCACAACTTCCAGTCTTTGTAGGGCTTCCAACTTACTCATTGTTGAATTGAAATTAACCCTTTTGCGTAAACAAAATCATTTAGAAATAAAGCCATGATTATTATTTTCCATCTTGATATTAGCAAAAGTGAGTGCGTAGTAGGGAAATCGTACTATCTCCCTCGCACGACAGCATTGTAATGTCTATTCTGGGAGATGACGTCTGACTCATATCGTCCACCCTTTTTCTGACATTTCACAACTTCCAGTCTTTGTAGGGCTTCCAACTTACTCATTGTTGAATTGAAATTAACCCTTTTGCGTAAACAAAATCATTTAGAAATAAAGCCATGATTATTATTTTCCATCTTGATATTAGCAAAAGTGAGTGCGTAGTAGGGAAATCGTACTATCTCCCTCGCACGACAGCACTGTAATGTCTATTCTGGGAGAAGACGTCATGACTCATATCGTCCACCCTTTTTCTGACATTTCACAACTTCCAGTCTTTGTAGGGCTTCTAACTTACTCATTGTTGAGCGAATTTATAAAATTCTTTCGAATATAGGCTTTATGTAATAAACACATCGTGTCACCTATCCTATAATTCATTGTTTAATTACAAAAACGGCTTATGAGACTAAAGTTATTCGTCATAAGTTATACGAAAAGAAATAAAACTTCAGTATTATTGGACGCTGAAACTACAAATATTATAAATGCGAATGTTTGGATGGATGGATGGATGTTTGTTACTCAATCACGCTACCATGGCTAAACGGATCTGGTTGAAATTTGGCACAGAGATAGATGAGAGTCTGGAATAGCACATATGTTACTATTATCCCGGAAAATACATGGTACCTATGGGATAGCATAATATAGAAAGATGTAATGAATGGCTTAAGATGACTCTATGGATTTTATACCTTTTCTTTCAAACATAACTACCTCGCGGGCGAAGCCGCGAGCAAAAACTAATAATTTATAATAACGTGGCACCTGCAGACACAGTACCTAGCGGTATGTAGTAGGTATGTTAAGCGTTATAAAATACTATTGTCACGGACAAAAGTAAAATCGATATATTTGCGAACAAATCATTTATACCGGCTGGCAAATGTACGAGTGTTAGAAGATTAATTACTCATTCTATTGTATCTATCTCAGCATATTCCACTGTGGGACGTAGGCCTCCCCAAGTGGTTCCAGCGTGTTTCTTTTGGAGGTCCCGGAATCCTTCTGTAGTGTTGATGGAGACAACCATGGGGTTTTAAGCCGATAAAATCCGGCATACCGTGGCCAAGACGGGAATTCAAGAGGATTTTCCCCATGAAAAAAATGCCTCCCCAAGTGAATGCCAATCATCCCGGTCTTGGGCAAACATCCACTGCTCGCTACCTTCTTCAAGACGTCAGTCCATCGTGCAGCAGGGTGTCCCTCACTACGTTCGCCCAAACGCATTATCCATTACAGCACACGTCTCTCATCCGTCATCATCATTCAGATGTGCTGTAACATATTTAAAAACTGAGCCTCGGTACATTTTAACGTTCCTTAACAAATGAATACATTAAAGACTGCCACCACTGGCGCATGAAACGCTAGCTATTAGCTATTTGTAAAGGGCGTATCTTAGCAGTACTAATACAGGCCCCATATCCCAAGCAATATCTGCTGGCTATATTTCCTCTTTAAAGTACGGATTAAATAAAAACAAATGTTCTTTAATGTTTAGGCTACCTATTGCTTATTAAGCTTATTGCTCAAAGTAATATAATCTAACTAGTTATTTTAGAATAATATATACTGCTCAGTAATATTTACCTATATCAATTGTTTATGGAGAGTCGGTCACAGAGACAACTCTTCAGATGGGGCATTTCATTTATACTCAAAAATTAAAAGGACAATCTGTTGTGTTTATAGTTTAATTATGAAATATCAAAGATAAAAAATTAAACAAAAATCATTCATGCAAAAACCATTGAGGGCATGACGGGAGCTTATTCAACATAAAAGAATAACTCATTCTCGGCTTGCTTACACGATAGCGTGGCTGTCACTTCGGCGAATATTTGTTCACTTTTGTTTCTATGGAAAAAGTATTATTAACAGTTTATCTCGTGAAAATAAATGAAAATTATCGCCATTATAATACAAAACCGAGGAAGTTTTTAAAAGACATTATGACTTGGCAAATTCACTTCGTTACTTTTATTACTAGAATATAATAAAATACAGTACTGGCAATAAACGTCAGCCGTTGTAACATTGATTTAACAAAAAAGTGGTTTAAAAAACAAATGTAGTTTCATAAAGTAACAGATTAACGTGCTTGTGTAAACCCAAAAAGTAGAAGTTTTATAAAGGGCACAATTAGGGAGAACACACACACAGCACAGTATTATCGGGCGACAGGCAGGCCGGTGTCCTGTCGTGAGGCATTTAACTCGTATTTACCTCTCAAGATAATTTGGCAGGGATGTTTCTACGTGAAAGTTCATCCACCTCTAACCACAACCGTAAAAATGTTAACTAAATTCGACTGCTGCAAATGCCCAAATAAATACTTATATTGTACCAGCTGTTGGCCGCGACTCCGCCCACGCGGAGGTTATTTTTGGGAGAAAAAGTATTCAATCCAAGGAGTTGTCTCCAACACCGACGCACCTGTACCGATCGCCTTATCTCTCTGGTGTAGTGGGCGACTGCTAAAGGCGCGGCGCGGGCGTGATCGCACCAAGCGAGTCCCGTCATCTGTATGAGAAACGCGCTTGAATTTATTTTTGCGCGTGTTACATTTTTGCGATAACTAATAAGATATTCATTTAAATTATATAGTGTAATAATGTGCATGAAATGCTTAAGGTAACTATCGTATTTAAATTGATAAGTAGAATCAATTTGGAAGATAAAAAGGTATAGTATAGTAAGCTATATGTACCGAGTAAAAGATAGATGTACCTATGCCATCACGGACTTTTTTATACATCTATAAAAGATAAATATCCTACCATGCATAGTTTTATTATATTATAGGCATTTTCGATGACAGCAGGCGGCTTGACTTTTTCCGACTCTTCCAACAATTATCGTCATATTTCAACCAATTTACACAAAACCTAAACAAATTATATACCTTAACCTTCCTCATGAATCACTCTATATATTGATGACAACTGCATGAAAATGCATTCAGCAGTTTTCGCTTTTATCGCGAACAAATAGACAGACAGACACGGCGGAGGACTTTGTTTTATAATATGTAGTGATGTTGCTGGTTTCAAATTAATTGTTCAATTAAATAGCTTAAGCATATATTTTCAAATGGGTTATGAGTTAGGGGTGCAACTAGTGCATTCACGGTTCACCGAATTTATTTCCACGCCCTGACGTTGTGCCGAGCCCATTCCATTCCTGTGGCTGCAGTCTCGACATACAAAACGCTCGCATAACAATCGTGATTGGTCGGTATGACATAACGAACTCATCATAACAATTTTTGGTAGTATCGACATTTTAAAATATAGATTATTGACGATATCATAACGCATTGACTGTCAGTATATCAATTACGGTCGATGTCTTAGCGGCGGAATTTAACAGCGTGATAAATTTGCATTACGGTTGATATATTAATTTCAAGAGTAAATTTCCTTTATTTACCTTAAAAATCATTAATAATGGCTGAAGAATACTTGGCGTGGAATTTATTTATGCTCGAACACTTAGACGGAATAGTGAATCGACGGCAAACAGCCAGAAATTTACGAAGGATACAAAATCCACTTGATCTAGCAGAAAGCGAGTTTATAAAATTATATAGAATAAACAAAGATATTTTGGCTGAACTCGTAGAAGAACTACGGCCGTGTCTTCAAAGGCAAACGACCTTACGGCCTTTCCACGGAATCCCAAGTGAGTACGTCTAAATAATTTTTGACCATTTATTTATGTAAGAGCCTTACACTCATATTGTTTTTAATTTTCTTTCTGCTAATGCCTTCTTGCGATATTTTAGATATTGACGACACTCCGATTTTACGCCTCTGGATGCTACCAAGAGTCTATTGGTCTCCAATGGGGTTGTAGCATGAGCCAAAAGTCTATAAGTCGCGTTGTCCGGCAGGTAACAATGGCAATCGACAATATTTTGTTGAGAAAGCATATTCGGTTCCCAATGACGAATATGCAAAGACAAATAGCCAAGGAAAAATTTAGAAATGCTCCACAATCTTTCCCAAATACCATTGGAGCCATTGATTGTACACACATAAAAATGTTGGCACCAAAAGTGCATGAAGATGGGTATCTAATGTGATTTTTCGAATCAGAAAATGCAATAAAATATTATTGTATACACAATACAAATCCAGGACCTTACAGGAACAGAATCAATCATAAATCACAATTACTTATTTAATCGGTGTCATGTTGTTGAATTTAAAACATATGATCAATACATCTATATGTGATATGTGCAATATTCCCATAACACACAGTAACATGGGCAGTTAACTCAGCAGATGATTGAATTTGCAGCACGTTTGACGGATGCACCCGTTCATTCCATTGGCATGAACAGGATCGCTAAACGAATTATTTCGGACACTCGGGCCATATTGCCATATAAGTATACATGTATTATATACATATTAGCAACTTCAGTTTATTGTTTCATGTACGTTGTATATTTTATATTTACTAAAAGAAGGTAATTATAAAAATCTTTTTCTTTCTTCTCTTTTATCCTCATAGATTTAATATTATAAATATAACACACACAAACATACACTCACGCCTGTAATCCCTGAAGGTTTAGGCAGAGGTGTAAGCAGAACGTATACTTTTCGCCGAATTTATTACGGTCCTGTAATATGATGGGGGCGTATGCTCTAATAAGATCTCATACACTGCTCATCAGTGTCGGGCTGTCCTGGTCTGCTATACCTTAGAGACGTGAAGTCTTAGTCCACTAAGAAGTGCTAAGCGAATTTGTAGACATCATATACTAACAAATTACTTTTTTCTTCGAGAGCTCTAAACATAAACAAGTTTCTTCACAATATTTCCATTAAACTGAACTATGGTTGATAGCAATTAATGAACACATCATTTCGAAGTCAGAGGTGCCTTGGTAGCTGTGTTCGAACCCGTGCATCCATCTCGCCAGGCTATCACCGCTTCTAATACTTGTCTTTAAATCATCAGCAGCAATTAGTTTGAATCTAATATTTAATTACGTTATAAAGAAAAATTGCAGAGTAGGTTATTGAGAAAACAGCTAAAAAGGAACATTAGACAAGTCTTACAAGTTAAGTAAAATGTTCTTGAGTCCTAACATTACAACACATTATCATTTGCGGCGATGAGTAGCAATAATGAGAAAGACGAAGGCGGGAAATGACCCTAAAAATGAACGCCAAATGCATTTAGAGAACAATTCACACCCGTCGGACTTTCCGAGACGTTATTACAAGACATAATATTAAACTTACCGTTATTTTAATATGGTGTTGAGAGAACTATCTTTGTAAAATATTAATAGTATCACTGTAGAAACAACGGAGTTTTTCTATGTTATAGTGTTTTAAACACAAAGTAGTCATAAGCAAAATATGAAGTTATTCGGATAAGTTATCAATAACACATGATATAAACATACTAGCGGGTAACTTAATACATTAGGTATGTATTTAATGTTATCAGAATTTTCATCCCATTACTTGTTTCGGCCTTGTTTCTCTTTGCGGTTTACACCTACACTCATTTACGCCATTCCCAACTTTTCTAAAATAATCAAATATGTTCTCAATGGAGCAGCTGGAAATCCAGTAATAATAATTTTACAATACAATTGCGACATAAAACAAAACACGTTCGAATAACCCATAATCAGATGATCTGTATGAAAGTATAAGATAACAAGGCGTTTTGTACGATGATGGTGCACTCGTTCACAATAGGTCATGCGATCGGTAGGCTGCTCACGTGCCACCTACGCTGCAGGAATTATATTAGGAACAATGAAGGCGGATACTCCAGGAAAATATACCCGCTATAAGAATCCAGACATCTCTTTGTTTCTGCAACGATAACGCTAATAAAGAGGTAATTAAGGTTGTATGTAGGGGTTAATCTCTGAAACTACCACTACTACAACGGTAGCAAGCGGCTTTGCTGTGCCCTGGCATTGCAGAAGCCTATGGGCGGCGGTGACTACTTACCATCAGGTGGCCCGTCTGCTCGTCTGCTTATCCAGGCACTAAAAAAAACTACTGGCTGCTAGTGAACCTGTTTTCAAAATTCTTTCACGGTGTAGAGTTATCCCTGAGTAACATAGGGTATTCATTTTCCAAATACCTACTTTTAATCTAAGTATAAAATGGTTTATTCCGTATTATTTTTGTAGTATGTATCTGCTTCTCTCGCGTCAATTATCAAAATGTTGGTTTCACAACATACTTCATTTTCGATTGATGATCTTTACATGATTATCTACTTGTGTTTTTATGAACATCGCTAACAGGGTTCCCATGGACCATTGCGTTTCGTCCGAAAATTTAGATTTCGAACCTCGAAATCCTGTTGAAACAAGAAGTCAGACCCAACCGTCAGTGCATCTGTACTGTGCATGTAAATCTGCGGGATGTCAATAGAAGATAGCGCCCACGTAACAAACCAAGTCACTAGCGTCTTCAATACATTGAAAGAAAATAACTGACGTTTGTGGTGATCATTGGAAATCTGCCTTAACTCATCAAAATCATTGGTATCTCGAATTTAAAATTTTCTGATGCAAAGTAAACCAGCGCCAGCTAATATGCTTAAATTCCGTTAAAGTATGCCGCGAACTTGAAGATTGTTTTACAGAGAGTGTTTTCATTTCTAGAGGTACGCTTATTATTGCAGGGAAGCTAATAACCGTATCCCATAGCTTTAAACGCGTCTCAGTTACTATTCAATTGGATTAGTAGTTTATATTCTGCAAGGGTTGTACTTTTTTACTTACTAATAAAAAGTAAACACTGATTGACATTGCTTGAAACTCGAATTCTTATATAAGCTTCTTCGAAGTCTTCTTTAAGCAGCTTAAAGTTATTAAATCGAATTAAACTGCATGCGTCTCGGTAAAATGTTCTAACATCCTTAACTATAATATTAAAGGACCTAAATAGTTCCATAAAGCTAAGAATTTTTTTGATTTTCGTAGGATTTACGATTTGATTATACAGGCCTCGTGTGGCTACACTCTTACAGAACACCATATAAATAAAAGTTTTTTAATTCATAAAAAGTACACCGACTTCAATAAAAACAAAATTATGCGTCCCTATAAAATTTGAGGGTTGCCCTCGATTTTTCTGAGATCCCATCATCAGATCCTGACTTGGTGCCAACGGGACCAAACAAAAACAAAAACCAACCAAAAAAAGAATTTCTCGAATCGTTCCAGGCGTCTTCGAGTAACCGGGAACATACATAAAAAAGATTCCGACGAATTGAGAACATCCTCCTTTTTTGAAGTCGGTTAAAAAGTAGAGATATTTTTGATTTGGTCAGTGTAATTTAAGTTGACTGGCATATGGAAAATTTTATTCTTTCCAGTATTTCATGTTGTAAAATGTTAAACATGGACGGTCTATCGTCCGACCGCTGGACCGATTCAACCTCCGATGCCTTCGCAAGATTCTTAACATCAAAGGGTCCGATCGCGTGCGGAATACAGGGGTATTACGTAAAGCCAACGTAGGTGGCATTGAGTCTTACCTCATCCGACGACAACTTCGGTGGTGCGGCCATGTATTACGGATGCCAGACCAGCGGGTGGCAAAGGGCATCTTCTACTCGGAACTTGAGGAGGGTAAGCGTAAGCATGGCGGACAACTCCACAGGTACAAAGATGTCCTTAAGCGGCACATGAAAAACTGCTTAATAGAGCCTTTACAGTGGGAGCAGCAAGCCGCCAAGCGCCAGGAATGGAGATCTCTGGTTAAAACCAGAGTCTTCGATTTTGAAGCTAAACGGCGCACAGAATTGGACAGAAAGCGTGACAATCTCAAAGCCCGACCACCTGCGGCGATCACGTATAGCCTTGAGAGTGGTGTGCTCACATGCCCGCAATGTGCGAGGATCTTCTCTAAGAAGATTAGCTACATAAGCCACATGCGAGCACACGAACGACGAAAAAATCTGGAGTAGAATGCAGTCGCCATGGCCGAAAACGGCCGGGAGCATCATCATCATCATTTCAAGTTAAAATTATTATTATTTGTGATTTTCTCCTGTGATCCTTTTTAGTTTATTTACATAGTTTTTTAACCGACTTCAAAAAAGGAGGAGGTTAACAATTCATTTTAAAATATTCAATGTTGTCATAATTGAATTAATTTGTTGCAGGCGTCTCCTTGCTGTACATTCTGGTAGTGCTGCCATGGTTGCTGCCATGGGGTGGTGGCGGGGCGTGGTTCCTCTCTCTGTGCCACCTGCTCGGGGCTCTGGCGCCCTGGTGCGGTTCCTTCCTCTACCATCTATTCATGAACCACGCGCGCGGCGAGAGCCTCTATCACCGGCTACTGCAGCTTGATATGCTCGGAATCTGGGTCAGCCAGAGTATAGGTAAGTAACTACATTTAGTATTTCATTCACAATAGACAGAACGGAGTTTGTACACAACTCTTTACTTTTAAGAGTCACTTTCAAATTGTTTAGTGCATATAAATTAAAATAAATAATATTAAGATAAATACATGATGACGTAAGCTATTATTTATTAATCGTAATATATAATATTAATACGACATTTATAACCGTACTAATGGATGGATGGATGTTTGTTTTTATTTTTTCACAGAGCAAAGGATCGACATGATTTTTAGGGACAGTTTAGGGATCAGAAAATGACATCCCGGAAAAATGTACGCTTCCTATGGGATAGCAAAATATAGAAAGGTATGCATGCCTCCATGGATTGTATACCTTTTCTTCCAAAAATAACCTGCACGTGGGTGGAGCCGTGGGCAACGTCTAGTGTTTAATATATAATATTTTTTTAAACCTCTACGACGCAGTACTACAATGTCTGCGCTGACCTAAATGTTATATATGTAAATGGGCGCAACATTCCCAGCACTTAATTTTTTGTTTATTATTATAATTGTGATAATTATAATTTACAGTACTTAACCTGTCACTAGACCCTTTGTCTGCGATAAACCCACATGAAAGTCGGCAGGGTTAGCCAAATACAGTATATATTTTATTTAGTAATATATATTTTATTTAGTATACTAAAAATATAATAAAATTGTATGAGGATCAAGCGAGGGTCGAAGATAAACGTTATTTCCATTCTGTGTTAATGCCACGTTGTCATAATCACAAGAGGTTTTATTTCATCTTCATACAGCTATGAATGTTTTCAAGTGCAAACAACGCGGAAAATGTTTTTGGGGACCGTATAACTTTATTTTTATTTGAGTTATTATTTTTCCCATTCTCGCGGTGAAAATCCTCGTGTGCAAATGACTATATATAATATGTAATACATATGGCGATCGGTGAAAATTTTCTCATGAGAAGGCGAATCCAATTATATAAAATTACTAGATGTTTCCCGCGGCTCCGCCCGCGTGGAGGTTATTTTTGGAAGAAAAAGTATACAATCCATGGAGGCATCTTAAGCTACACCTTTCTATATTTTGCTATCCCATGGAAAGCATGCATTTTTGCGAGTTAAAAAGTGGCCTATGTCATTTTCTGATCCCTAAACTGCCACTATGCAAAAAATTATGTCGATCCATGCTCAGTGAAAAATTAAACTACCCCACGGGAACTGTAAATTTTTCCGGTATAAAAAGTAGCCTATGTACTATTCCAGACTATAATCTATCTCTGTGCCAAATTTCAACCAGATCCGTTCAGCCTTTCTGGCGTGATTGAGTAACAAACATCCATCCAAACATTCGCATTTATAATATTAATATTATATAGTAGGAAGTAGGATATATATAAGTAGGATTATTTTGAATTTCATTAACGTGAAACGGCTGAATAGATTCCGATTTCACTACTACAGGAGACATACTAGACACAAGTATATACAAAAGTCAGTATATAATAAAATCGTTAAAATATTTAATTCGTGTACGCTTATCTTCATAATGGCTTGACAATTTGTATGTTATTTACACAATAACGAAAGAAACCTATTAAGATTTTATGGCAATCTATTGAGAGTATGTATTCAGAGTAATCTGACATATTTATATCCCTGTGTGGAGCACGATTACGTTAGTGACTGTTGGGTGTATTTATTTATGGACACAGTCCCCAAGGCTCGGACACCGATAAACTTAATCACGCAAACAAAGCGATGGGAAACAGTAAGTTAATAACAGAAACGCAGAAAAAATATACACGGAAAAATTACATGACTTTGCGTATGACCTTTATATAAAACGAATAATCTAGATAATAATAACATCTACCAAGAGCACGATATCGGGTTTTGGTTATTTCATTACGCACATCCCACGTTTAATCACGCCCACACTCGTGTCTCAAACTCTCAACACACGTAGACATTACTAAATTATCTTAAAATGTATGCACAGAATTAAACAGTCTACAAAGGTATGAGACGTATTGTGGTCCAACTAAGCTGCAACTAAACTCTCCAACCGTATAATAATTCAAGCGTCAACATCTTTAATGGACCTAAATTACTATGTCTGTTAGCCTAAAATTGCTTTAAAGCTTCACATAATAATAAAGAAGTCGCGTATGACGTTCTAGCTTAAAAAAGTTTAAGCTACTCAGCTCGAAGGCCTCTTCTAGAAGTTTCTACTTCAATTTGAACCAATTGGAATTGTATAGAGGGTCTCGATACATAAGTGTGCTCAGGACTAGAAGAGTTCTTCAGATTCGACGACAAGTTCTATGTCAGAAATGTGTTAGAATTTGAATTACTATGGCGGTTGTGATTAGGCATAATGCTCTTTCGATAGCGACCGTGTTGGGATTTCCCAAAATGTATTCGGAAAGAAATTGCATCGCCAACCGGGGCGCAGTCAGCAGTAGCCACTATAAGTGTTTCGATAATGAAATATTTTATAGAAGTATTGATCGTAGTTTTTATATATCTGGCTGTATTATATATAGGATAGTTTGATATATATTTTGTTAACATTATAACAAAAGCAATTCATCACAGAATGATATTATCGACATCATTTAATTATACTTATTTGCATTATGTATTAAAAACCCGATGGAAAATAAATAATGTAATTGCAACCAATTTCGGTATAAAATGCAGGTAAAACTGCATTGACAGTAAAGATGAATATCTTAATTGCATAACCGTGAATCTCAGGCGGATAGAGCCGATAACAATATAAATAGCAATACTCAATGTCGGGGCGTTTGTAGAGCAACAATGTAAACAAGCTACCGCAAAGCTCGCTTTACCTCTGTCCATGGCTCAACGTTAAGCGGATTGTACCGAAAAACCCCAAACCAAACCCACTAAACTCAAGAAGGGTAAGTGATTACGTATGCCGAGTAGTGGATATATCCCGCTTAAATTCAGAGAATAGACGAAAAAAACGTACCTATAGTACCGGGAGAGACGAGGGACGGACAGGATGACACCACAGGTCCGCCGGACCTTTTTAAAACGATTATACATCGCACGTGTGTTTCCCTTAGTAGATAAATGGTAGACTGATATTATGACTCATGGTGTGTACGTGATGGGAATTCTTTAGATGAATGATACTGGAGTAAAATTGTAAATATAGATATACTAGAAAGTATAAGTTCCATAGTTAAATGTGGTCGTGTGTGATGTGTCGGTTTAAAATAATAAAGTATACTATTATGATATTGAATGTCCAAGCTCCATCTAAAAGGCCATGTCCTAAAAAATCAAGCAAATAAAATATATCAACATGCAAGATTGTATGCTTATTATACTGGAACATTCAATATCTTTGGCAATTTAAAAACCCAAATTGTGTAATAAAATTTGTCAACGCTTAAAGAAAGGAAAAAACAACTCAAATATCGGCGCTACTTAAAAGAGCCCGGAAGCCCTTTGAATACCTCCGTTTGATTTTTTTTGCATGTAGGTTGTTTTTACAATATCCGCTGTTTTACTTTTTCCTGCTTTACTATTTTGTTATACCAAATAAACGTGACATTGAGTCTATCAGGATAATCCTAGTCATAATTGGCAGTCATGATTTTTTACCCTAACAGCCAATTTAAAGTCCGATTTTAAGCCACACCTAGTTTCACGACGCAGCTTAATTACTCTGCATTAGATAATAAGGAAGCCTGCGTTATATACTTTTGAGGTATGTGTAATAATAATATTATGAAAAACTAAAGGAAACATCATGTATACATACCTAGGAGTTCTAAATAAAAGTGAAAGTTATGCCTACTTCTCATCTACATATTTAAGTTTCCATGATTTAAGGCAAATTTATTAAAACAAAGAATGTTTGAAACCTGCAACTAAATGCAATATCTGAGAGAAAGTCTATAGCTGCTTTTACAAATATTTATAGATAGATATGCTATAGGACTGTACATACATCTTACATGATAGCAACATCAACAAAACTATACAAGATGGATATTTTAAAAGGCACAAATACAATGATTACCACTTTATTGATTGATTCACTGTTACACATCTCAGTGCTTAATATTAACACAACCGCATGCTAGGATTAACTAACTTCTGTTTATTATTAATCTCTTAAGCGTTCGGAGAGCATTACCCTCTAAGCTGAACTACATGAACATTGAACTGATTACACTTACTGCACCGCGAACGAACCACGGATGTACGGTTTAAGAAGACTTTATTTCTCATAAAGAATATACTGGCTATCAACTCATCAGCACTCGACCTGGAGCACAGAAGCGCTGCCTTTTATCCCATTCATTTACTACTAATGACCTAAGTTGTATTTATTAATGTACCTGGAGTAACTTTCTAAAATGCCTTAGATAGACCTTCAGTATTTCTAATATAAGGAAATACCCTAACATACACTACAAAACTGTATAACAAAAATAACAATCAACTCAACAAAAAAATTACTCATTATTTTATCTAATCATCCCATCAAATTAAGGACCGATGTCTTTAATATATCGGTTAAATATGTTAGTACATTTATTTTCATAAAACAGGAACATATTAACAGGCACCGAAAGTTCCGATAAGTTGTGAAAAGTGATTGACCTGTTTCGGAAAGGTGCGTGTCTAAAAGTGATTGATAATGGCTGTGATAACAGACTCCACTCCCACACGTCATTCCACAAAGTATAGGGAATAGATCGATTTTATGATTCCGACCTAATAACGTCTAATAAAATGAAACCGGAACTCAAATAACAAAGTCGTAGGTAATATACCTTTACGTTTTTACAATTATGTTTAATATTAGAAATGCATACTAATATGTTTATGCATTTACGCCTGTATTCAAGAATGGCTTCGTTTGAGTTTATAAAAACTAGCGTGGAGTATACAACCTCCTATTTTTGTTAATAAAACTTTACTAACCCCGACGAGTCTTACTTACGTGTAAGTAACATTGGGAGCTTTGCATTCTGATTGGAGCATTAGAAACTTTTAATAATACCAATGTATGTTGAATAATATGGGTATGCTATTGGACCTCCTTCTATCTGATATAAAAAAATATAAGACTGTTAGTACCTTGGATCAGAAGAAACAAATAAGTGAACAAACTCTTCAGTTTTATAAAATGAGTATAGGTTATAAACATAAATCTTGCAATACTGTAATGAATATGGGAGCGTGAGTGACGCTGGACTAACAGCTAGATGTTAGTTATAGTATATTGTATTTTATGTCACCATTGGGACAAAGATATTTGATCATATTTGATCGTATTATCACAACCCTGCCCACTGTTACTAATGTGGATAAGGTAACAGAGTATTTAGAAAGTTCTACTTATAAAGTTATGTGATCGCGCATTAAATAATTTATGTCATTAATTCGAGTAAGCTAATAAATCAAACACGGTCGAAAGCAACTCCAAAGGCATGCAGCTATGACTTTTCGAATATTCCTAGTAAATGTTATATCGCTTGTGTAAACGGTAAAGCAAACGGTGCTAAGGAAACCTGCATTCCTAAAAATTCTCTTTACAATTTTTTAAGCCACATAACCTCTCCCAAACCCGCAATATGCCAGTATGTTTTAGAACCTAATCCTTGTTATTATAATATAGAGCAGTGATTAATTTTAATTAAAAAATATTATAATCATGCTCTATAAATTAATATAACATTTACTTTAATTTTCAAGGCGTAAAAAACAGGCCTATCATCTTACATTTCTCAGCTAGTTGGAAAAATGCCAGTCATTTTTAAGCTATCCTTCATATTGTCCTCATTACATAGTTTGGCGAAAAGTTTCCTTAATAATAAAGTAATCGTTATTATCACCTTCTTGGTTTCAGCATTTTTCTTAGCCTTAGAAAACTGTGAGGACCTGGATTCAATTTCCAAGTCAAGTTGATAAACAGTTACAAATAACATAAATTTTAAATATAGACCTACTGAACCAAAATTAAAATTATATATTTACAGCCTCCGTGGCACATCGATAAGTAGCCGACTGTGAAACGAGAGGCCGTGGGTTCGATTTCCGATACGAGACAAATGATTGTCTGACAGACAGGTATTTGTTTCGTTTCTGGGTGTTGTGGGACCGTAGTCTCTCGTAGTTGTTGATACCCACGATACAGGTTTTACCTAGTGTGCGATCAGAACTATGTGTGTGACTGTTGGGTGTATTTCTTATTTATATAAAAACGTGCCAACGGATAAAAATTTTCACATGAATAAAACCGCAGCCAATAATGGCGCGAAAATAGCGTAGGTCAACATGTGACTGCAGCTCATTTGAGACATCACGCTCTCTGCGCCTATGGGATGTAAAATCCTTTACTTTTCACTCAATGACCTCGCCTATTATAGTCACTGATGATACAAACAGATCATAGGATTACTGGTTATATTTCATGCTTCTACAATTTCGTTTTCTTCTCCAACTCAGTTAAAATATTGGTGTTGATTAATGTTGTTACCCTATCATTCACCGCTTACCTTTCTTTTTTATTTTATTTTATCCTGGCACGGCAAAGTAACCACACTGCGCCTGGTGGTAAGCTCAGTGCCGTCCAATTAGAGTTTCGAGTAGCGAGGGACAACCTATCCCCCGCTACTCAACACAATCATACCGGCCTGCTTCTTCACACTACGCCATGTGCAAGAAGGTGAAAAAGCGTTCGAGGTATGTAATAACGAGCACTTGACTGATTTTTATTTAAAAAAATAATAATAATACTAGCCCGTATTAAACATTGTCCCACTGCTGGGCACGGGCCTCCTCTACTAGTGATAGGGGTTAGGCCTTAGTCCACCACGCTGGTCTAATGCGGGTTGGTAGACTTCACATACCTTCGAAATTCTCAGATATGCAGGTTTCCTCACGATGTTTTACTGCACCGTTAAGCAGGCGATAATCAACATTTAATACACACATAACTTTAGAAAAGTCACTTGGGTTTCGAACATACGACTTTCGTCTTGGCAGTCCGTACGGCAACCAACTAGGCTATCGCTGCTATTGATTTTTTATATATCAAGGAATAATAAAAAAGTACCAAATTGGTAAACAAATTCTCTTAATATTTCGCCTTAAAGTAAGTTACATAGAATAAACAATAATTTCACAAAGCATAACAATGTTTCTTATCCAGCCTTGGTATAATCGAGGTCATCTTACCACCGGGCTAGGTAACCTAAAACATTTCTATTTGTGATTGAAGGCTGACTTATATTAAATACGGTGAACAAAGTTTCATTAAGAGGCCATTTGTTACGTGTACCGTGCACTCTCCGTGTTTGGTACGATACGGGCTGCAAACTTGTAACACGACACCGGTATTAACATCAAATTGCTTAATGTACTGCATTCATAATATACGGTGAAGATTTACTATGTTGTTGCTAGAACAGTTTTCTTAAATTTGAAATTAGAATATATTTTTTTTATCGTAATAATGTTTCAGTAAAGTTTCTGACCCTTTCTGAGTATAAATAATTCAACTCATTCTTGCAGGTCTTGCTATGTATGCATGATGCTGGTGGTAGGATATTCGTATCCGCCCGGATAGCGACCACCGTACACAGGGCGAAAAACCCGCCATAGTGGCACACGCAAGTGTGTCGCGTTCCGGGATCAGCCAGTGTATGTCCGGTTATCGTCGGGGGGCTAGAGTTGGGGTACGATGTTTGGCCGTGCGGGTATAAGCCGGTTCACAGTCGGTTGGAGGCGTGTTGATCCGTCGGCCAGGGAGACCTGTAGAAACGGTGGTACCGCTGGCCGCCCGCGGTACAGTACAGGGGCCCAATCGTGGCTAACCACCACGAGAGGCTGCCCCACCATGCCGCGCATAATCTTGGGTGGGTCCGTCGTGCCGGTTGGTGACCGGATGTGGGGTCCCGGCGGCCTATCCCGGGAGGGTACGGGGGCCCTTCCGTCCGGCGGATCAGCTCACCTCCTCTCGGCTCTTTTAGTGGACCGGCGCTTGTTACGGCCTTCTGACTACTCTGACACTAGACCCTTGACCGCTTCTTCACCTCCTCCTCCCATAACTCCATGTCAGTGCATACAAAGAGAGCAGGTTTTACAGCGGTGCGTAACCCCACCACCGCCTTCACAATGGAGTTCGCTAACATCCGCGGACTCCATTCTAATCTTAATGCCGTCCACCACCATCTTGAGACGGCCCGGCCTGCTCTGCTCTTCTTGACGGAGACGCAGATTTGTAGTCCGACCGATACTTCATACTTGCTTTACCCCGGATACTCGCTTGAAGAATGCTTCAGGCCGAGGGCCGGGGTATGCCTGTATGTTCGGTCGGACGTCTGCTGTCGCCGTCTGCGCTGCATGGAGGACCCCTCCTTCTCCACCCTGTGGGTACACGTCGACCTCGGCTCCCAGAGTCGGGTTTACGTGTGCCTTTACAGGTCACACGACGGGGACGTAGAGACAACTCGGCTATTTAATTATATTAGCCAGGCGACAGACGACGCGCAGGAGCAGTTTCCAACAGCGGAATTGGTAGTTCTGGGGGACTTTAACGCACACCACGAGTTGTGGTTGGGCTCCTCCAGAACTGACCATGCCGGCAGGACTGCTCATGCATTCGCTTTGACGAATGGCTTGACACAGCTGGTGGACCAGCCTACCAGGATCCCAGATGTGGCAAGTCATGCGCCCTCTCTGCTGGACCTACTGCTGACGAGTCATCCAACCGGGTATAAAGTGACGGTTGGTGCTCCGCTGGGTACCTCCGATCACTGCCTGGTTGGGACGTCGGTTCCTTGCGCTTTGCCTCCACGTCCCGTGAAGGTCAAGCGCAGGGTCTGGCACTACTCGTCGGCAGATTGGGATGGTATGCGGGATTACTTCGCATCCATCCCTTGGCGGCAGCGCTGCTTTGATGGAAAGGATCCTTCAGCGAGTGCTGACGCCATTGCTTGCGAGATCAGAATAGGAATGGAATATTACATTCCTTCCTCTGAGATCGCAGGCAAGGGCCGAGGACGCTCCTGGTTCAATCGTGCATGCGCCGATGCTGTTGGCAAGAAACAGGCGGCGTATCGTGCTTGGATCGGGGGTCGCGCTACGAAGGATCCCAACCTCAAGTCACTCAAAGCAGCCTATAACCGTGCTGCCAAGGTCTGCAAGAGGGCGTATGTTAAAGCGGATGCCCAGCGCGTCTCCAAGATTGGATGTGCTTTGGCCGATAACCCAACAAGCAGTCGTGCTTATTGGAGCTTGGCTAAGGCCGTCCAATCTAATTTCTGTCGCCCTTCGCTGCCACCGCTGAGATATCGAAATGGAACACTAGCCCATAGCTCGCAGGAGAAGGCCGATTTACTGGCAAACCTCTTCGCGGCTAATTCGAGACTCGAGGACTGCAATGCTCATTTACCAACTACGCTGCCCGGTTGCGGTCACACAATGCCTGATATCCGTATCAGGCATTGTGATGTGCGGCGTGAGCTGCAGTCTCTCGACGTCCGGAAGGCTAGTGGTCCTGATGGTATCCCAGCGCTTGTACTTAAAAAGTGTGCAGCGGAGTTGTCTCCTGTACTGACGCGCCTATACCGATCGTCCTACCTCTCAGGTATTGTGCCTGAATCTTGGAGGGAGGCTAATGTGCAGCCGATCCCCAAAAAGGGTGATAGGTCAGACCCTAACAATTATCGCCCAATCGCCATAACCTCAGTGATGTGTAAAGTCATGGAGCGACTGATAAACAGCCAATTAGTTCGCTACCTAGAGGATCACTCGTTGATCAATGACCGCCAATACGGTTTCCGTCATAACCGATCAACGGGTGATCTTCTAGCGTTCGTATTACATCACTGGGGGGAAGCGATTGACAAGCATGGCGAGGCTCTGGCTGTGAGTCTCGACATAGCCAAGGCATTTGATAGGGTCTGGCATCGTGGCCTTCTCTCCAAGCTCCCGGCATACGGTCTGCCCGACAACCTGTGCAAGTGGATTTCCGGCTTTCTGCATGAGCGTAGAATGCGTGTCCTCGTTGATGGACACGCTTCGCAGCTCATGTCAGTAAATGCCGGAGTACCACAAGGTTCTGTGATTTCGCCCACCTTGTTTCTTCTGCATATCAATGATATGTTGTCGCTTGGCAACATTCATTGCTATGCAGACGACAGCACGGTTCATGGGCGTTATAGCAGCAAGCCTCCTGGTTGCCGGGCGGATACTGAGAGGAGACGAGAGGATCTTGTCGTTGAGCTCAACCAGACCTTGGATCTCATCTCATCATGGGGTACCAGGAATCGGGTTGAGTTTAATGCCAAGAAAACCCAGGTGTGCGCGTTCTCGTGCAAGAAGTCTCCGTTTTCTCCAATCCCCGTTCTTCAGGGTGTTCCACTCGCAATGCGGAATGACCTTAGTGTCCTAGGTATGGATATCCGCTGCGATCTTAATCCAAGGAGTCACATCGAGGGCGTAATATCCGCCACTTCACGCAGGGTCGGAATCCTGAACAGGGTGCGGCGGTTTTTCACGCCTGGTCAGCTCTACCGCTTATATAAAGCGCAGGTGCGGCCAGGAATGGAATACTGCTCGCACCTCTGGGACGGTTCCGCAAGGTACCTTCTTGATGCCTTGGATGGGTTGCAGCGGCGGGCCATCCGCATTGTGAATGATGCAGACGTGAGTAACAGCCTGGAGCCGCTACAGCTGCGTAGGGATATTTCCTCGCTTAGCGTGTTCTACCGTCTGTATCATGGCGAATGCTCTGAAGAATTGTTTGATCTTATCCCATCCTCTCGCTTCCATACCAGAACCACGCGTACTGGCTTGCGGAGCCACAGCTTCGTGGTGTCTACTACCCCGGCCCGAACCAAGAGGTTCGCAAACTCGTATTTTTGCCGCACCATCAAGCTGTGGAACAGTTTGCCAGCTACCGTGTTCCCTCCTTCCTATGATCCTGGGTCCTTTAGGCGTAATGTGAAGAAGCTAAACAGCAGGCCGGCATGATTGTGTTGAGTAGCGGGGGATAGACTGTCTCTCGCTACTTGATACTCTATCTGGACGGCACTGCGCTTACCATCAGGTGCAGTGTGGTCACTTTGCCGCGCCAGAATAAAAAAAAAAAAAAAAAAAAAAAAAAGACCATCGGCCGCTTCTTCACCTTCTTGCCCATAGCGTAGTGTGAAAAAGCAGGCCGGCATGATTGTGTTGAGTAGCGGGGCATAGATTGTCTCTCGCTACTCTATACTCTAATTGGACGGCACTGCGCTTACCATCAGGTGCAATGTGGTCACTTTGCCAGCAGGGCGATATCCGACACGCCACTGTCTGCCAAATTAAAACTACATTATATTATTTTCATGCTCACGCACACATTGCACTATGCCTAAAATGAATTGATCTATCTATACAGATGAGACCAAATGGTTCTTGGGCCTTGAGGAATTTCTTTTAAGGTACTAAACACAATATTATAAGTAGCACCTATCTCGACTTTATTCGAAGTAATAGTACCACCAGTCGTGCCAATCCATTCATAATATAGATAAAATTGGGTTTAACATGACTTCACCTATACTCTATACTTATAATATAAAATATTATGATAATTTAAAGGCACACACACATTCACATTCGTTTTGAACAACTTTTTTTATCTAATATCAAATTATGCAGATCAACTTTACGCAAGCAACTTTGTCAGTTTTCTTTCTTTAAAATAATTCAATGACTACACCGTATAAGTTGTTGTATCAAGAATATTTGAATTTTGAATGTAATGTAAAAAAGTACAGAATTTTATATGTTAGGATATTTATTCTGTTAAGAATTCATTTGTAATTTGTTCTTTGGTGGCAATTAATTTTTAATTATTTCCATTAATTCTTCAAAGTAGTCCGTTAACTGTTGTCACTAAGGAAAATGAAGACGGCTAATTGAATAAAATCGACGCGTCACAATGTTTGATGATGAAAATTATGACAAAATTTGTTGACAATTAAGAATCGCTAAAAAACAATCTAAACAGATTTTGAATGTCAAAAGCTTTGTTACGTATTGATTCATGGAAAAAATTGATGCTAAAGTTCAACCATGGATGATCAAGTACTGTGTATGACATCGTAACAGAACAGAGGCTTATTTTTTAAAATCGGAAAAATATTCTAGTGAATTGGTCTTCGAAGGCGACAATAGACTTGCAAAGTTACAAATCCGAACAGTGGGAAAATAAAATGTTTTCTCTAAAACGAGTCCTGGCTGCACTGTAACAAAAATCATGCGAAGTACAAACGTTTGTATGCCCTGCTTTCTCAAAATATTGTGGACTAGCTGGTGCTCGCGGCTCCGCCCGCGTGGAGGTCATGTTTGGGAGAAAAAGTATACAATACAAAATACCAATTTTCATGCGTTTAGCTTAAAAAATGACGGATTTTCATACATACTTTAATTTCCTATTTTACCCCCTTAGAGGCGAAATTTCCAAAAATCCTGAAACATATATTTTTTGTTTTTAACTAAAAGGACAAATACTAATTTTCATGAATTTAACTTAAAAAATGACGGATTTTCATACAAACTTTCATCCCCTATTTTACCACTTTAGGGGTGGTATTTCCAAAAACCCTTCTTTAGTGGATGCCTACGTCATAAAAGGTACCTACTGTCAAAATTTCAAGTCTCTAACCCCAGCCGTTTTGGCTGTGCGTTGATCGATCAGTCAGTCAGTCAGTTTCTTGTTTTATATATACAGATGTCGAGGAAGATGTCGCTACCTTATCATCATGACAATGTTTCATCTCACACTATAACATTTTTGTATTCTGAATAAATGGACTCTGAACCACCATGAGAATGCTGTCCTTTAAGTAATCAAAGGTTTGATAAGAAGTTCTATATTTACCAACCCAACGTAAAACATACAATCAGATAGATAGCCTCTTGCTTTGAAAAATGGTATGTGACAATGAAAAATAAATGTAACAGGAAATGTTTCGAAAAGCAATAAACATATTTGTATGAATAGTTTTATTTATGAGTTACGCAATACTTTCAGTGTGACCCTTGTACAATCGCAAATAAAACATTCTTTGTAGACAGTTCGTTTCTTGAATTAACATATAGAGTGCATTTTTTCTGGGCCGGCTGCGGATCCGGAGGAAAATTATGCATTTATAGGGGAAGCAAAACATCTGCGCCGCGGAAAGTTTGCTTAAATAAAATGTTACTGTTTAGATATTTCGCATTCATTTTGGAAAGAAAATTATATTACTTTTAATATTAGATCGATAAAAATTCTACTATGGCCCCAATAGTGGCAAAATAGGTTTATCTTATATACAAGGAAATTTGTAATTCCTTACTGTTTAATGTTAATAAAAAAAAAGTCTTTAATTAGGCTCAAGAAACGCTGTTTGCCCTAAGAAAGTAATAAAAGAAACGAGAATGTTAGTGATAATGTTATCCCAGTCAACTGTATTTTATATGCATTGAGCGATTAAACATGAAGCAATCTATTTATCAACATTAATTTCTTAACTTTCAGGTATGGCTTACTATAAAAAATCTACCATCTTTCTTACCTTAGAATTCGAATTTTTATAAACGTTTTAAGGCTTTGTCAGCTCTGGGCTGTGGTATGATTGAGGGGGTGAGATGCGACGGGTGGTAGCGGCGTGCGCGGGGGCTCCCCCCCAACGAGTAGCGATAGGCGCTCATATAAAGGATGTTCATTATTTAAAACAGTGAAATGAGCAAATGTCAAATAATTCAGATTAAATAGAACGTAAAATACCATAAATTTATATTTTTTTTAAACCCTCGATTAATATGTTATTTTATTGAAATTAAACCCTATATGACAGCCTCGGCCTCAAACGGGAGGCTGTGGGTTTGATTCTCGCACCAAAGTTAGCGAATGTTATTGTTACAGACTAATGTTTGTTTCGGGTCTGGATGTTATGGGACTATATTCCCTCGTAGTTCTCGATACCCACGATATAGGTTTGACGTAGTGTGGGGTCAGAAATATATGTGTGCCATTTTGGTGTATTTATTTACTATTTTATTTATATGTACCTATATTATTACAAATCATAATGGTAACAATGTCAATTATTACTCAGTTGCAATATGAGTGAAAGTCATCACGTCTTTTATATACTACTCGCTGTTGCTCGCGGCTCCGCCCGCGTGGAGGTTATTTCGGGAGCAAAAGTATACAACCATCATATCATATCATCAGTCATACATGATTGTTGCGTAACTTTAACCGTTTGCGCAGCGCACGCAAAACAATCTCTCAAAATGAATATATTTTCCCGTTTTTGCAACATTTTTCATTGCTGCGCTCCTAATGGTCATAGCGAGATGTTATATAGCCTATAGCGTTCCTAGATAAATGGTTTATCCAACACTAAAATAGATTTTCTATTAGAAACAGAACTTCTTGAGATTAGCGCGTTCAAACAATCAAATAAACGTACACGTTTTTAGCCGTTTTCCAAAATGTAGCTTTTAAAATAGTGAATTAGTGGTTGAAAGTTTTCTGTCTGTTACATTTTCACGCCTGAACTGAAAACAATGAACCGATTTTTATGAAAATATTTTTATATTTATATTTTATACGGCACGGCAAGGTGTCCACACTGCATCTGATGGTAAACGTAATGCCATCCAATTAGAGTATCAAGAAGCTAGACACAATCTATCCCCCATTACTGAAAACAATCATGCCGGCCTGCTGTGTAGACACCACAAAGCTGTGGCTCCGCAAACCAGTACGTGTGATTCTAGTGTGGAACGGAGAGGATGGAATAAGATTAAATTCTTCAGAGTATTCGACATGTCATACAGACGGCAGAGCTAGCTAAGCGAGGAAATAATCCTTCGCAGCTGTAGCCGCTCCACATCTGCATCTTTCACAATGCGGTTGGCCCGCCGCTGCAACCCATCCAAGGCATCGAGGTATACATATACGTATTCAGCGAAACCGTCCCAGAAGTGCGAGCAGTATTCCATTCCAGCACCTGTGCTGTATAAAAGCGGTAGAGCGGACCGGGCGTGAAAAACCGCCGTACGCCACCGTTGTTCAGGATTCAGAGCCTGTGTGAAGTGGCGGATATTACGCCCTCCATATGACTCCTTGGATTAAGATCACAGTGTATATGGATACCTAACAGACTCAGGTCAGGGATTTCTTGCACGAGAACACGATCACCTAGGTTTCTTGCTATTGATCTCAACCCGATTCCTGAGAAAAAAAACATGCCATCTAGGGTCTAGTTGAGCTGAATGATCCTATCCTTATCAAGAGATAAGATCCTCGCATTTTCTCACGGTATCCGCTCGGCAACGGTTACTAGACATATTCAGATAGATGTAGTAGGTTAAGCTAGCTAAGCTAAGCTTGACCAGGGATTACACCCATCCCTTCCAAATCCCGTCCAGTTTCCTTTTGATTTTACCCTCCCATTCCTTACCCTTCACTCCCGTTACTTCCTTTACCGAAGATCAAGATTTAACCCTCCTTTCGATATTCGATTTCGGGATCAAACTTGAGACCTCTTATTTCACAACCGACTACACGTCCACTACACAATGCAGACCGTAAAGTATGAAATGTCATAAATCCGTTGAATTTTGAGTTCTATTATCAAAATATTAGAACTCAATATATTGTTAATTAAATTAATAATGTTAGTATAATATTTCGTTGTGGAATAAAAACTTTTTCGTTGGTATAAATGAATTTTATTAGAAAAATATTCTGTCAAAACAAAAAGTAATATCAATTGTCATTAGAAAATCGATATTAAGAATTTCCAAAAAATAATCTGTTTGTCTATTTACTATTTTTTCAGGGTTGCTCCGATGATGATGGAATCTGGTATTTTTTTTATCCTCGCACGGCATTGTGACCACACTGAACCTGATGGTAAGCGCAGTGTCGTCAAGTTAGAGTACCAACTAGCGATAGACAATCTATCCCTCGCTACTCAACACAATCATGGCGGCCTGATGTTCAGTTTTTCTTACTACGCCATGGCAAGGAGGTGAAGAAGCGGTTGAGGGTCTAGTGTCAGAGTACTCAGAAGGCCACAACACTGTCAAACATCGTACCCCAACTCTAGACCCCCGACAAAAACCAGACACTGGTACACTGGCTGACCCCGGAACGCGACACACTTGCGTGTGCCACTATAGAGGGTTTTACACCCTGTGTACGATAGTCGCTATCCTGGTGGACATGAATATCCTACCACCAGCAGGTATCGAGATAAGTGAAAAAGAATAGGCTATTTTTTATACGAAAAAATAACAGCGATATTATAGGATACAAATTGTCTATGCAAATTATAATAGTAACTCATTGTCGTAAACAAGTGAAATAATGTATAGATAAAATTTTACAGGGGTGAAGCCGCGTAAAAAAATTATATCTTCGGTTGATGCATTTTCAGAAATCTAAATTTGGCAAAATGTTTTCTTCTGACAGTTAAAATTGACAACCATCTCTGTCGTCATGCACGAAATGACAAGAATAGTTATATATTATTTCTTTTTTACCGACACGAACACAATAACGTATAATAATCGATCGTCCACCGAAAACACACGAGTTAAAACGTATTGTGTCAAACTGTTAAATTAATAAAATTATTATAATTGTAGTCGCTCGCTTAAGATTGACTTAGATTTTTATTATCGTATTTTAGTCTTGTGCAATCAGTATAAAATAAATATAGCAGAACTTATGATTACATAATTTAAATAAAATCAAAGTGCTGTATCCAAAGCAGTTATTTACGATTATAGTCTTCGAGCTCTAGCGATCTGCTAATGGAAAATAGTAAAATCCTAGTGGAAAATAGTATGAGCCCCCTGATGACGGTTTTCATTTCCAACAAAATAATAATCAAATTTGGACATAAGTTAGTCCTTTCTTGACAGGTGATGGTCAGCGGGCGATTAGTAAGTTATGAAACGAGAGGGCGAGGGTCCGATTCCCACACCGAGTCAAATGTTTGTGTGACAGACAGACATTTGTTTGGGATCTGGGTGTTGTGTGACAATTCTTGATACCCAGGATACAAGTTTGACCTAGTGTGGGGTCAGCACTATGTGTGTGTCGGTTGGTTGTATTTATTTTATATTTCTACATCTATTTAGGACATAAACTGTTGGTTCCTCTGGTCTCGCGAACACCAACATTTTAATAATGATATTGATTAAATAATACACGTGTTAATTTTTATCGATTATTATCAAAAAAGTTCATCGGTTTAACCATGTAACCTTCCAAACTGGAAGACTCACTTTTGCAATTATAATATTAGTTTATTTTAGTTGTATAATACCATAATTTTATTCTCAAATAGTTTTTTTAAATCACTCAACCTGTATTCACCACTTTTGATAAGAATTGTCTGTCATTATGATAAATAAAATATATCGTTTGAAATTATTATGATGAGTTTAATATATTTGATTATATTCAATACATTATCTTTAGTTAGTGCTATTTGTGAACACTTTATGTCATATTCATCATGTTTTCACAAAAAATATTTTTGACAGCGCGAGCGAAAAATCGCGTACACGTCTGCTCTCAACACGGCCCAATTGCCGTCTGACAAGTCTCGCACATGCGCATCATGTTTAAAAATTGTTTCAATATGGAGACAACGGCCATTTCATGTTTCGTAATTTTAAAACATTTATTTCTTTGTATTTATAAATGAAATGTGATAAAGTATTCACACACTCGTTTAATGCAGTTCATTGAAAATTTTATAGAAAAATTTCGTTTCAATATTTTTCTTTATAACCGTATACTAAGGATTCATTTGAGGTCGTGTGGATTGAAATTTTCAAATTTCGATGCATCTTTTCGAATATTTTCTATCGAGCCAACTTTAATGAATCGTGTATCGAGAAGCACAATCGTTTTGTAAATATGTTCATCTTTCATGGCTAATTTTTATATTGTTAATTTTTTTAGTTTTTAACATCGAATAATTAGTTAAAAAATGTAGTCTGAACTGAACTGTCTGAGCCTACCTCACCTTAATATATGACATTGATTGTGTCGAATATTTCTGACCACAAGTATTCAAACTATTTTGACCCCAAAATGTAATTTCCATAGAAACTTTGCACTCCCTATTCTTTTCTTTAAGAATAAAAAATAAAAATATGTCTTTTTGCATTAAGCATAACACAAACAAAAAATCAAATTAAAATAAATTGGATCAAACTGGTCAAAACCATTTTAACATAAAACATGTGACACGCGGTCATAAAATTGTAGTGTTCCTTATGCGTACATGAATCAATAAATCCAATAAAGCAAATTTTATGTTTCAGACTCTATATTGAATTTATGTGCGTAGTGAACTATCCTTATACTATAAATTGTATCCTGGTTATTTTTGTGTCTTTAAATGGTTATAGCATCTCTGAAACTATGATGAAAGCTACAAGGTAGGTGTACATAGTGTATTCTATGGACCGTTATGATGATTATGATATGTTTCTATGGACCAAAAGCCTTTTGTAAGGTTTAAAAATTGCGAGAAACTCAGTATGCTGACTAACCCATGATTCGAGTTTTACATTCACAAGCGTCTACGGACTGCCCAAAGCAGAGCGTCAACAGAATCGTGAAGTATTTCATTATTAAAATACCAACAATATTTACATCTAAAACTACAATGCGATGTAAATCTAAATAAGAATAGGGATGTCAATGTGTCATGAAAACATGAAAAATACGATATGTAAGGGAATTTATTTAGAAATGACATTTTATATTTACATTATAGATTTACGGAATCTTTGGAAGTAAGTATTAATCTAGACAGCAGGTAGTAAACTAGATCGTTACTAAAATAATACGGTCACAGGTCATCTTTATGCTAATTTGTATCATATACTAGAGAAAATGTCCTAAACAAATAATTACCAGTGACAGGTCAAATAGACATCATTGTTTTCGAACAAATAAAAATCCTGTACATAAAATTTAATTGACATGAAAGAACGAAATTGTGCACTATTTACAGTCATAATCAAAGCCATGACACAGAAACTATAAAATGGTTTTTATGTCGCCTGAGCGCAGGTTTTGTGGCGACAGTTACTTTTTATAGGCACGAGCTATTAAAATAATGCAACTGTTGCCATCGCAAACACGACACAATTTTAATTGTTTTTTTTTTTACTTTTTATACCACGATGGTGTCAAGCAAGCATACGGCCCGCCTGATGGTAAGCGGTTACCGTAGCCTAAGGGCACTTGCAACACCAGGAGCATCACATGCGCGTTGCCGATCCATCAAAAACCTATTTACTCCCTTCTTGAAGAACCTCATACTGTAGTCCCCTTGGAAAACCTCGGCAGGGAGCTCATTCCAAATTTGGAGCGTTCGCGGGAGGAAATTCCTCTGAAACCGCGCTGTGCGCGACCATTTAGGTTCCAATGTGTGAGGATGAACTCCCTGTTGATGGCGAGCGGTGCGAGAAAGTGGCCGAGGGCATCATGTCAAACAGTTCCTCGAACACAACTCATTCTACAAACGGTAGAACACACACAAGTAGGCTATGTCTCTCCTAAGACTTATAGCCATGTGGCAATTTAGTCTAGTTTTAATCAGAGTTGTCGGGTATTTAGATAACATAGGTATTCACCAGGGTATGTTGAATTTATTGACGCTTACTACAAAGATTTCATGCCTTAATCAACAATTCTAAGAAATTTATTTAAATCAAAATTGCAGATTTATTGATCTATTATCTATTTTTTTAAATAAATATGAATTATACCATTTTATTTTATTTTTGTTCATTTAACAATTGACTCGACAGACTGCCTCCCTCGGTGGCGCAATTGTAATTGCGCATGCGTTACGACCGTTACGACTGCTGTGCTGAGGCTCGGATTCGATCCCCGGGTCGGGTAAAGTGATATTGGGTTTTTCTATGTAGAATTCTCAGTATTAGCCCGGAGTCTGGAATTTGTGCCCGGTATAGCGATGGGCCACCTATCACATTATGGGACCTAAATAAATTCGGCGAAAAGTGGGTGTACTGGTTACACCTCTGCCTACCCCTTCGGGGATTATAGGTGTGAGTGTATATGTATGTCATTTAACGATTATAAGTAAGGACAAATTACGAATTAAATATTAATCGATTTTTATATGATATAAGTTATATAAAGATTCTTAACCTGGATAAGCAATAATCATTGTCGTGAAAATAATTTATTATACACTAGCTTTTGCCCGCAGCTCCGCCCGCGTGGAAGTTGGTTTTGAGAGAAAAAGCAAACTATCCATGGAGGCATATTACGCTATTACATCCCTCTAGCATCTGCCTAGTAGCCTCCCGCGGCGACCCGACGCGACGGTTACACAAAAATAATCTTTATAGCATGATTCAGTATTTACGCGCGATGGCTTATTAGCGTATTTCATGTATAACTTTGGTGTTTCTGTACCTATGTCTATAATTCTTTTTTTATTAAATTAAATAGGTAATAATGTTAACATTTATTAATTAGGGATGATTGAGAGTGTTATAAACGTAAGAGTAGACAAATATAATCAGAAATCTCTGAACTGCTAAGCTATCGGGAGTTACACGTGTTATTGTGAGTCAACCATAAAATATAGACATTTGCTGTCGTGGAATATTTTTTATATAATTTTAAGGAGAACATTTCCGTCATACATGATTTCTGTGTAGCTTTAACTATTAAGGCTGCACACGCGACGGAAGCTTAAAAAATGGAGTAAGTTCTCCTGTTTTCCCAACATTTCCCTTCACTGCTCTGCTCCTATTGATCGTAGCGTGATGAAAAGTATACTATAACCTGCCCAGGAGTATGAAGAACAATTGTACCAAGTTTTGTTGAAATCCGTCGAGTGGTTTTTGTTTCTATAACGAACATACAGACAGACAGACAGACAGACAAAAATTTTACTGATTGCATTTTTGGCGTCAGTATCGATCACTAATCACCCGCTGATAGTTATTTTGGAAATATATTTCATGTACAGAATTGACCTCTCTACAGATTTATTATAAGTATAGATTTTGAGGCACTTGTCTTCATATTTCATATAAATATGACCGTTAACCATAACCACTTACGAATTACGCGAGTACCGCCTCATAATAATTTGTTTATGTTCCATAAATCATGTTAGCAAATACGCGTGTACTTTTATCTTTATATATAAGTTTTATGCTTGTAAATTGAAAATGTTATAGTCGTGCGTGTTTTATCCACGTACTTCCAAAATGTATAAATTTATATTTATTATCAGTATTCAAAAAAAATATAACAAGTTAACATCTATTATTCACAAAATAACATCGGACTTTAGTCACTACCGAGATGTCATATCCAACACTGTTTGGATTCATTTAAATGAAAAACAAAATGACAAATCCATAACAACGAGAAATCTAAACATGAATATAGTTAATTTTATTTACCACTATATGTGTAAAAAAATTTAATCGATATCGAATCATATCTATGGGTGTTTTACTTTTAAACCGTTAGTAACATTAGAAAAAGTGTTCGTAAAAAGCAATGGTGTACGAAATTTACAAATTTTGAAGAGTATGCATATGTTTTAATCTTTTATTTAAATAAATAAAGCCCACGTTAAATAGTTAAACCTTGGAAAACTATGAAAAAGTGATTATTATGAAATAAGATTTATAATAATTATGAAGGAAAATCGCTGCTTTTCATGTAAAGTGCATTCGACATTGACAATGATAATATTAGTTCTATAAATGTGTCACGACTGTTTTACCATGGTTTTACATAAAAACCAAATCCAAATAACTTTTTATGGTAGTAATATAAAGTTATAACACCGCATTTGTCATGAATAACCTTTCTCGCAATGGTCTTTAAAATTGTTATAAAATATAACACACATACACATACATACACTCACCCTGTAATCCCCGAAGGGGTAGGCAGAGGTGTAACTAGTACACCCACTTTTCGCCAAATTGCAGTCCCATGATGTGATAGGGGGCGAGTCTATCGATACCGTGCACAATTCCAGACTCCGGGCTAATTCTGGGAATTTCTAGATAGAAAAACCCAACATCACTTTACCCGACCCGGGGATCGAACCCGAGACCTCAGCATAGCAGTCGTAAACGCATGTGCAATTACAACTGCGCCACCGAGGCAGTGATAAAATATAACCTTGTAATAAAACTATTTATGTAAAACCATTCACCACCCATTGAAAGTGAACATAACGTTGAATCACGCTATCTATTAACCATTTTCGTCTCAATAATAATGTGCTGTTCCATTTGTATTTATTCTGGAGGATATATCTGACGTACTGACATACAAGATTAATGACTTTCGATACACGCTACCATACATTTGTTACTTTTAGTATTTTTGCTGGTTACCAAAGGTTTTGACCGGGGGAACATAAAGGGATCGGATTGGGTAGGTACTTATAATAATACAAGCCCTGTATTAAATTTGTCCCACTGTTGGGCACAGGCTTCCTCTACTAATGAAAGGGGTTACGCCTTACTCCACCAAGTTGGCCTAATGCAGGTTGGTAGACTTCATATACGTTTGAAATCCTAATGTAGAATTCTCAGGTACGCAGGTTTCCTCACGATGTTTTCCTTCACCGTTTAAGCAAGCGATAATTAACAATCTACTACCCCTTTGATGTTAGAACTACTCTAACTATCTAGACTCTAGAAATACCGTCTACCTAAGAAGGTCGTCGATATTCTGCCGTTCTGCTAATTTAGCAAACCTATTTTGAAAACAGAGGTCAAAACAAATGTCAAGAATACATTGCTCATCAGTATATACCATTTATAGAAATATGTGGCAGTCGCGCCAAAAAGCATTGGGTCAGCTGATGATGACTTTAAAAATAGAAGGAATTAGAGTTGAGGTGAGTATTCGTTGGGCATTCGGCATTAAACATCGAAAAATATAAGGTTACCTTTAGCGACCGACCGAAGGTTCTGTTTCGGCAAAAAAATCTGCCGAACCTTCGGCCGCTCCGAAACTTCGTGAATTATCGCGCGTCGTTCGGTTGCCTTAGAGAGTCTTTGATAAAGGAATATCAATATTTATTTATCAATGGGGAGAGTTCGAGTATTGTGTGCCACCCGCCATCGTCAGATGTCAGATCGCTGGCCGGTTTGGCGTGATTGTGACAAAGCAATAATTGACCTAATAATTGTGGACATATTTTAGTAGTAGGCGAAGCGTTCAGACGACTCAACTTCACTGATCCCTACGTGGTTCATAAATATCGCATGAAGTCTGTAAAAGATTTTAGAATATCAAGGATGCTACAAACATATGAGAAAGTGAAGTCTAAAGTAAAAAAAATAATGGCAATATCAAACAAATATATAACACGTTTTCACTGCCTGTAATGCAAAAGTGTATGGAATAAGCCAAATTTCACTAAACAATAGATTTGAACACGACTGAAAATGTTTCGGTTTCGGCCGAAACTGATATAGATACCGAAGATTCGTTTTCGGTTTCGGTAGAAATTCCTGTTTCGGTCGGACACTAGTTACCTTTAATTTTTTTTTGTTTAGGACCAGCGCTTTGATACAAGATTTACTACCTTTATTCATATTATCCGCTTCATAAGAGAAGGCTGAATGCGTTGCGTGATGAAAATCGCTGCGTGAATTGAACCCACGGTCTCTCATTTTAAGCCGGCTACTCACCCATTGCGCCACGGAGGCTGTCTGCCAAAGTGATCATAATTGGATTATATTGAGCTCCTCATGAAGTTTTGTTTGAACAAATTTTATTGAATTATAATAATAAGTATATTACGCAACATCAGTAAAAGTTGTTTGGAAGTTGTTGTATAAGTCCCTCTTTACTCAATAAATATCTTTAAAGATCCAATTAAGTGGTATTAACAACCATATTTCTTTTAATAGAAAAACTTTATATATATACTATGATTATATAAACTAGCTGGCTTTCCATCCCCTTAGCCACTGTTGCCAACCCGAAGAAGTTTTAACTGAGTCGACATGGGCCTCAACTCTATAAATTTTGCGGGTAACCTTGATGTAGTTTAAAACGGTTGGTTAACTAACGCTGTAAGTGGATTATCTATTATGCTATAAAGCGAATATTTAATAAACTTCACTGTAATCTTTGTGGTTAATTTAATACATAATTAGCATTCGTAATAATTTTATTTAGGGCATGTTATTATGAAACATAGTGTGTTTTTAGAGTTCATTTCTGCCACAGTGAAAATTGACTGAAAATTTAAGTGATATTGGGTTTTTCTATCTAGAAATTCTCAGTATTAGCCCGAAGTCTGGAACCTGTGCCCGGTATGGCGATAGGCTCGCCCCTATCACATTATGGGACCGAAATTCGGCGAAAAGTGGGTGTACTGGTTACACCTCTGCCTACCCCTTCGGGGATTATAGGCGTGAGTGTATATGTACATGTATGTATGAAAATTGACGAATGAAGTTACCTTCGCGGAGTATCCTCAGCGCTATGATGTCTTTCTACAAATAAGCCTTAAATAAATATTTTTCTGTAGGCAGTACCATGGTTTTGCTGTCGTCCATGGGCGACGGTAACCACTAACAATCTGCTGAGCTGCCAGCTATATTTGAATACCAATTGAAATATAGTTTAGTTACAATTATATCGGAAGATAATTATTTATTATTTTATGTGTCACAAAGAATAAATCCTTGATACAACCAATATTAAGTAACAAAAAGGTGCCTACTTTTAATAAGTAACGAACTATTCTAGATACAAAATCAATTCTCTCAAAACTTCGCTATGCCCAAAAACCTACACCTGAAACTTACAACAATTTATCATCCGTTCGAAAATTTTAAGCACGTGTTCGTAAATGACGGGCATTGTGTGAGAGCGTGCAGAGAGTTGTGAATTTAAGAACTAATTTTTCATGCAAAATCTCGCAAAAACTGAGCCAAATTAGGTCACACTACCGGCGAGAACTTTTTTCCTCAACTGTTGCCGTTTTTACACACGTATTTTCCAGTTATATATATGTATATATATCTGATAATTAACATAAAGTCATTACCCGTGTAGAAGGTAAAGAATACTTAAACAAAGACAATAAAAAATGTATTTATAATCCATCATAAAAATGTCATAAATATCCTCGTGATCATCGTGCCATAAAATCTTACTACTATTATAAATGCGAATGTTTCGATTGATGGTTATTACTCAATCAAGCTACAACGGCTGGACGGATCTGGTTGAAATTTGGCACAGAGATAGATTATAGTCGGAAATAGCACATAGGCTAAATGCACGCTTCTTATGGGATAGCAAAATATAGAAAGGTGTAATAGCTTAAGATCCCTCCATGGATTGTATACCTTTTCTTCCAAAAATAACTCTACGCGGTCGAAACATCTAGTATTTTATAATTTTCAAAGCGAATTTTATTTCGTGCTTGTTATTACTATCTTCAAAAAACTTTTTTAGACAAATAGTGGTTTTTTCCCGTAACGAGTCCTTGTTACATAATCTTGGTGAAGCTTGTCGTTGTATTCTTAGAGTTTTATTGATTACAAAACATCCCCAATTTGGAACAAATTATAAACCAATTTTTTGTGACTATTTACAGTTTCATAATAATTTGCAGTAAAAATGATTTTGGCTCTTAGAGAAATGAAATGAAATCGTTTATTGATCATGAAGGCAATTACATAGCTCTTATGACAAGTTAGGTGAATAAAAAAAAGTAAAGAAATATAACGAAAAGCATATCAGCTTATGTATACATAACATACATAGCATCATCAATAAATTAGCAATTACTTATTCATAAGGTGTTTATAATTATTATTTTTAATATTATTCAAGGAAATACCAGTCAAATATAAATATTTTGAAATGGGTTTGATATGGCCCGTGGGTATTTCATGTTTTAAAAGCTGCCACCAGTCATCCACAACACCACTAAAAAGACTTAATTAGGTACTGCTCGGCACTACACCGTACTCATCAGCCCAAGGCGGATATAAAGACTTTCTTACTCATTGGGCATTATGAAACCATAATACCCAGTATTTTCACTTGCTTCTTGTCTTTCCAACCGGAACAGAATAATAAATAAATAAATAACACCCACATAATACACACATAGCCCCGACCCCACACTAAGATACGAGTCTTGTGTTGAGGGACTTCGAGAGACTTTTGGTCTCACAACACCCAGACCCTGGACACAAATACTTGTCTGTCACACAAACATTTGTCCCGGTGTGGGAATCGACCTCTCGTTTCATAGCCGGCTACTCCCCAACTGCGCCACGGAGGCTGGGATAAGTAAGATAAGATAGAATCGAAAAATATAGCAGTGGTACCCGTAATATGTAGCACCGGTGGTGACAGCAATTTTGTCATCTACCCTAAAAATATTGCCGAATTTTAGTACCCATCCTTAAGCTTTAAGATATGAAGTAACATTTTCTTTAATTATTATACACGTAGGAACGGCACAAACTATAAGCCATTTATCAAACCAGAGTGCCAATAAAACTTCTACCCTTGATTGATAGTTATAACTACAGAAGCGTGAGAGAAACTTAGTTTGTGTCGAAAATTATCGCAAATTGGATTTTTCTATCGCAAAATACTCAGTGTCAGCCCGGAGTCTGTAATAGTGCCCGACATGGCGATAGACCCCCTCACATCATGGGACGTTATTAAGTCGGGCAAAATGTGAGTGTACTTGTTACGCCTCTGCCTACGCCTTCTGATATTACAGGCCTTACAAGAATACAGAGATTACAAGAATTTTGGCCCTCCAGAAATCTCACTAACTGTACGAAACGCAACGTTGTTACTTGATAGTTGGTTTTCTGTGAGATAGCGATTTCAACCCCAAAAACATACAAGAAAATTATTTTGTTGCTTGTGTTAAGGTCACAGAGAACGCAGCGACTCGCGCCCCCTCGCAAATGAACAAAAGAGGGACGAACTCACGGTCTATACTAAAGCTACGCTCACCACGAAATGGAATTTAGTCGAAACTAACAACGATAATTTACTCTGTGGATTATAATTAATACGTATCTTCGTACAATGTGAACAAGACTGAATTCTAATGTAATTTGTTTGATGGATTTATTTTCCATTCGGTAGTCATCCAAAACAGTAATTAAGATGTAATTTTTTGGTGAGTTGTTGGTTCATCTAAGACTTATGGTAAATATGTGCTTAGTTGTGTTTATTATTATTTTTGTGTCTTAAAGAAAACTATGTCTCATATGTTCGGAGTTCTCTGGCTCAAGTATATTATTACAGACTCCAACGTGGCACTACTAATATCACACTTTTAAAGAAGAATATTTGCTTTGTGCATAAATCCAAATTAAGACAAATTTTCGATAGTCGTTTGACGTTAGTCTCAGAGAAATACCTATACCTATTCTTGAAATCAATTTTAATCTCGAACTCGATACAGTTTCAATTCCAATCTAGAAGATATTGAAACTCTAACTCACTCAACTAAATGAAATAGAGTATTTACGAACTAGCGGTCGTTAATACTCTATTTCATTTAGTTACTAAAAATTCCGCCTTATTTAGTTAAATCACGATTTAACTAAATACAGCGCACGCGCTGGTGTTGCGTTCAAGAGTGTCAATTATACAGTTTTCGAACCCAATCCCAAATTAAAAGGACCGCTATAGACATTGAAAACTGTTTATACTGGTCACACTATTATTTATGTTTTCAGAGGGCGAGAGGCAACTACGGTCCACAAATGTCAGTAGGCCGGTCCCACTAACTGGGTCACCTTATTAACAGAGTGCATGCTTCACTCTCATAGCTTTGAGCCGAGTCAGTGTCACTAAATAAACGTTTTGGTTGTATTAATGAGCGGCTCCAGAACCAGACTAGATTGTTGAAGGCTTGAATTTTATTTGCATATCTTATCCGTGGATTATGAAACACTCGTAAGACCGTTGTCTATGTGATATAGGAAAAGATTATGTTTGTCTATTTTAATGTAGATAGTTCCAATTCTATAAAGACTTTTTTATGGTTTTCAATACAATTTCAATTTTCAAAATTACATAAAATGTATAGTTAAAAGTATGACAACTGAATTTGAATTCATGATTTAAGTGAAATTAGTTTCTGTATTATAGTTATTTTTATTATTTATATCTAAATAAACTTAAATACGTTCTTTAAATGTTACCAAAATATATTAGTGCGATGGGATGAAGTATTGATGTTGAGAGCTAAATTAATTAACGTCAACTTCCCCAGTCCAGTATACTTCCTCTAATATTTCAAATCAACTCCACGACTCAGTGCAATTAAGAGTTAATTTTCTCCGTTACATAACTTTACATTTTGCAGAAATATTTTTCATGTTTAATAAGACTTTATTAAATTATAATTAATAAGTTATTACACATTCTTTGTTTGAATTTATATTATGTTATTAGAAATAGCAAATTTAAATCAAATTATTATAGATAGATACTTATAAAACAAGTAAATTATTTTAATAAAATATACTGAACTCGCGGCTCCGCCCGCGTGTAGGTTATTTTCGGATCATATTACTGAGGCACCTGTAGCGATTGTCCAGCCTCTCAGGTGTTGTGCCTGAATCTTGAGATTGCATCTAAAAAAATCCTCATAAGTTTAACCTCACTTTGCCCCTTTTAGGGATGATTTTTCAAAAACGTTAAAACACGTATTTCGTTATTTCCTACCAAAAGCCTAAATATGAATTTCCAGATCCCTAAGTCGAGGAATTATGGATTTCCCATATAAATTTTGAACTCCTATTTGACCCCTTTCAAGGTTTTTTTTTGAGAAAAAAGATAGCCTATGTCCGTCTCCAGGATATAATCTATCTCCTTGCCAAATTTCATCACAATCTGGTCAGCCGTTTAGACGTGAAAAGGTAACAAACAAACAAACAGAGTTACTTTCGCATTTATAGTATTAGTATGGATATCCACTTATTATTACACGTATATACGTGTAATAAGAAGTAATACAAGCACACTGTGATAACAAATTTAAATAGTTATAATGAAAAATAAGTTTATGACTACTGAAAAACCACACTGTAAGAAGTATGTAACAAGAAAATATCATATCCATCTGAAATTGTTATGTACAGACTATTCGATATGTATCGTGTATTAAATAAATAACTTATATGTAATAAATATTTAATTGTATGTAATACATATTCATAGTGGTGTTCAGAGGATAACCGTGGTCGTACGCCAACAAACGTAACAAAACAATACATTCTGCAAAGTAGCATAAAGGCCCTAAAGGGCGCCATATTCAATTTAATGTGACGTCACCAGCATATATATATAGATAGATAGATAACTCTTTATTGCACACCATTACAAAAAGAATATATATATATATATATATATATATATATATATATATATATATATATATATATATATATAACAAATAACTCAATTTCAGTAACGAGTCCGTATCTAAATTCTGAATAAGTAATTCCTTTGAAGAAGATTGAACTTCGTCAACTTGGAACTTAATAACATTTTTTTCAATAATAAACTATGTCATTGGAATTTATAGTTGAAAACTTTACAAAAGGGCCAATCAAGCAACCCTTCGGTAGAAAAGTTATGTTTATTTTGAATAAACTGTGTACAATTTTATGTAAATCAAATCAAATCTTTAT
Organism: Laothoe populi; assembly: GCA_905220505.1. Classification (NCBI taxonomy): domain Eukaryota; kingdom Metazoa; phylum Arthropoda; class Insecta; order Lepidoptera; family Sphingidae; genus Laothoe; species Laothoe populi. Next base: position 15,820,942 of record HG992159.1, read on the forward strand.
TACATAGTATGATTTTGGTATGCCCAAAATCTACCCAATGGGTGCGACCATTGTTAAATAAGCCACATCTGAATAGCTTCCAAGATTATAAAGAAATAATGTGGAGGTATTTTATTTCAGATTTAAAATCGTAGTTAATAGCAACTTTAGGTCTTTTAGATCGTATTTCGGAATTTTGGCCTTTGTTCAATTTTCAGTCACTGGCTTCATTTCTTTCAGATTAGAACACAACAATACTTAGACACTGCTTATTACTGGTGCTCTAAATATCAAAGTAAAGTGGCATCTATTATTCTGTACTAACACAAAATAAAATTTCACACATACACTCACGCCTGTAATCCCCGAATGGGTAGGCAGAGGTGTAACCATTACACCCACTTTTCGCCGAATTTCACACCTATAATGTGGTAGGGGGCGAGCCTATCGCCATACCGGGCACAGATTCCAGACTAATACTGAGAATTTAATGATAGAAAAACCCAATATCACTTTACCCGACCTCAGACCTCAGCACAGCAGTCGTAACGCATGCGCAATTACTGCGCCACCGAGGCAGTCTAATGTAATAATAGTAATGCAATAAAATTAGCCTTATAAATAAACAAATACACCCAACAGGCACACATATAGTTCTGACCCCACACTAGGCAAACGTGAATCGTGGGTGTCAAGAACTACAAGGGGCTACGGTCCTACAACACCCAGACCCGAAAAATATCTCTCTGTCACACAAACGTTTTTCTCGATGCGGGAATCGAATCCACTGCCTCTCGTTTCACAGCCGGCTGCCCGCCTGCTGCGCCACGAAAGCTGTCATGTATGTTACAATATTTGTTATGAATGACTGAATGCAAGTAACGCAACCGTCGAATATGGTCGGTATAATTCTCAAACATTTATTCTTATATTGTTAACGTATATTTTTTATTAATGAAGAATTCCTTCGCGATGAAATTAAAATATAAAAATTACATATTAAAGGCTTTTATAACTCATTGCTACCCTTAACAATCAAGATTCACTTTCGGTAGTTCATTCCAAATGCGCACAACTGTTAACATGAGGGGTCGTTACATAATAGCTATAATTATATCAAACAATGTCACGCTACAAGCATCCACTACACGGAATAAAATCACTCTGTAAATAAATTATGTATACCTAATTAATTATGACTGTCAAAAGGAATACTAAATAAGTTAAAATGAAAATGGACCCATTTGAGCATCACATAATTTATGCAGACAGCAGCGCGATTTTCGATTTAGTGGCGTATTCCGGATTAAAATGGTTAACGCTCTATTTAATGAGATTGTTACGTTTCGATGCGCGTCTATCCAGTTAACTCGTACAAATTTAACGTCTGTTTATTTTAATGACCCAGTTTGAGTGGAGGCACCGCAATTCCATATTTCGAAAATGGAAACATTTCAGTTCAGAGCTTACAGCCACGTGTTTGTTTAATAAATTGTTCAATCCCGTAGGAAAATATCATAACGGCATTTGTATATCTTCGGAATAACATTCAACCAATGCTTTACCGTATTATTAATATAATTGAAAATATACAATCAGAAAATGAACACGGCCTGTGACAATATATTAACATAAAAAATAATAACCGCATTTAAATAAATGAGTTGTTTTGATTCTTGAGGCTTCATCTCTAACCCAGACCCTTAACAAATACTTTTGGATCACAGAAACATGTGTCTTGATGCGGGAATCGAACACGTATTTGATGCTCTGTTTTGTTCATTGCAACTCGCGAAGCTACAGTCAAAACAGCTTTGATAACAACTAACAGGCTAGCACTAGCAGAACAGAACTGTGAATCTATACTAATATTAGGCTGAAGAGTTTGTTTGTTTGATTGGACTAGAAAGTAGCCGAGAAGTGTTTATATTTTTTCATAAATTAGCATTGAGGAAAATTATGAGCTATAAAATATAACGCTACGACTCATGGGAAAGAAATTACTGGCTGGCACGTAAGCAACGCAGCGAGTAACAGCTAGTCTTTGATTACTGTACTGTAACTGAATCTCCTTTGACTCTCCGCCATGAGCCCATTCCATTGAGTCCTAATGCGATGACTGAGCTGCGCCGATAACTCTGAATTGCCTTCGCTTAATGATATTGAAAGCAATGAATATTCATCGATATTCAATAGTTCAAAATTGAGTGAATAAACAAAATCGTGAACATAACGTATCGTGCTATGCATATAAAAATTGTTTGCATGTTGTGTTTATGTGGGCAATAAATATTGTCAGATATATTGCTTTATATAAAATCTCACTATCATCAAAATGCACATTTTTAGAAATTGTAGTCATACACTTACGTATTGTTTTCATATACGTACGTTTTCGTACGTACGAAAACGTATTTTCAAATAAATCAAAGTTGAGACAATGAATTTGCATTTACATAGTTCAATGTAAACAGGATCGAATACTTTTTTTTATTCTGGCACGGCAAAGTGACCACACTGCGTCTGATGGTAAGTGCTGTGCCGTCTAGTTAGAGATTGTCTCTCGCTACTTGATAAGTAGCGAGAGACAATCTATCTTACTCAACACAATCATGCTGGCCTGCTTCCTCACACTACGCCATGGGCAAGAAGGTGAAGAAGCGGTCGAGGGTCTAACATAAAACGGCCAAACATCGTACCGCAACTCTAGACCCCCGAAAAAAACTATTTTTAAAGCTAATATTGGAAATGTATCTCAGAAAAAGACGATTGAATCTCATTGACAGACATCAGTGGATCAGAGCCTACGCAAACAGAACTCTGACCGTGGGAGTTAGAGCTAATACCTGTAAACGCGAGAAGTTTTGTCATATAACTCAAGTTGTGGTTTTCTTTGTCTTAATAATGTATAGCGAGTTGAGGCGGGTCGCGTTCTGATTGTCTGCCAGTCTGGTAAGCTTGAAGAACAAGATTTGCGAACTTTTTATGAAAATTGTGGTCATAAAAACTTATATTTTGGTACACCAAGCATTGAATTAAGCTCATAGGTATAGTTAACGGTCAATTTTCAGCACAGGAATTGCAACTAATTATAACTGTTTGTGTAAGAGCAGCATCTATTGTCATATACCTACACTAAATATAATAATATAATCAAAAAGAGTAATAGTTGTTGTCTGTTTGTCAGTCTATTAGGGATTTGGATGCAAGTTTTACTATTATGTTAGCGAAACATTAATATGCAATATTAATGCTACAAAAAGATTTATCCCAGAACGAGTATAGCGAGGACAACGCCGCGAGTAACAATTAGTACATACCTAAATAACATATATTATTCCTGATTGTGGTTTGTGTGAATAATGACGAATCCTGAATACATATATGTATATTCAAACCGATACGGCGAACTGCACCTGATGTTAAATATAGTGCAATCTAAATAGAATGTCGACCGTCGAGATGAAATGTAGCCAGACGAACGAATTCGGTACCAATAAATTCCTTTGATGTGTACCAATTTATCGACATCCGTTTCTCTGGAAATTCATTCAAATTCAAATTACTAAGCTTCTACTCGTTTTCAATAACTTTTATTATGAAATATAAACGTAGCACTGTAGTTAGTTTTCCCTGTTTATATATAATTAAACAAGAAAAACTAAATTTACCTCTCGACATCACATCAGTCAAAATATACTCACGATCAAAATGCTCGGAGAAGCAATTAATACCATCATTCATCATACTCTATCCCTGTAGCGTCAGCACAACATGTTTTTATTTATTGTTGAGATTTAAGCTTATAATATTACGTCATATTTGCCTGCCGTAGTTTGACCCAAAACCTTTGACTGCGCGAGAATGGTATTCCATAGATAATATATCTCTGTCACTTTTGTGACGCCCTTGGCTGATTAGGGTTACCTCTATGTGGATAACCCTTATCTCCAATATCAATTTCACGTAAGAAAACGAAACAAATCATACGTTTTCATTATTCAAACATTGAATAAAAAAACATAGAATTAATTTATCGATCACACTAATTGCTCGCAACCCGCAATTTCATAATGCCTCCGAATTAAACCTGAATAGTATAAGTTCCATTATGAAAACGAACATATTTTAATTGCGATGAAACTCAAAAAGTACTAATACTATTTAGTTCATCATTAAAATTCTTCCAAAAAGCTTTTGTAATTTTAGTAAATCTAATACCATCACGAAACTAACATTTTTAATAAAATAAGTAACTAAGAGTTATTCTGTTTGAATTTTGAATGTTATTCGGAAAATTCTGCCGTAATGAAGCCATACGAAAAGTATTCGGTGCTTGTGGCGTCCCCACTGTGTCACAAATAACCGCCGTGCGCGTGCGAGATCTTGCTGAAAGTTTACCTCGCTTCGAACCCAAATAAATCGTCAAGTTAAGGGGGAATCCTGAATACAAATTGCCCAGCGGTAAAGTTTTAACTACCGGATCAACTTTTGGTCCCAATTTTATGGTTGGAACGTGTCGGGTTGTCTCACAATAAACACTTTTTAATGCAAATTCTTTGCCAGTAGGTACATAAAGTTCTTTAGTTCTTTCTACATAAGTCATTGTTTTGATCTTATAAGGTATATAATCTACAATTAAAATAAACCCATCTTTACCTATTAACGTTTTAAACTGTTTATGAACAAAATCGAATGTTAACTGCATTTAACCACAAAACATAGCTACACTACTGATAATGTAGATCTACCTACCACGCAACCCCATTATAATTTCAAACAAAATGAACATTTCCACCCCATAAGTATACAGTTCAAGGCACCACCACATTTTTCATAAAAAAAAACGCGATGATCAATATCGGTGAGCGGGGCAATCAAGCTGTCGTCAGTGTAGCACACAAGGCACAATGGGCTGAGGCGAGGCGTCGAAGCACGGCCAAGGTCGCGGGCATAAGGCATCAACATATTGCCTAGCGAATAGTGACATAACAGAAACGCGAAGAACATAAAAACGACGGAAGACATTCTTTGTCAAGCTAAAAATATGTGATATTGTATTGCTATGAAATGTGTATTTTTAAACGAGCTTTTAAATACTGGATTAGATTAAAGGAATACATTGAATCTTCAATCTATATTTCAACATAATTCATTTAACTTAAACCATTTTCAGCTTTTGTACGTAACCATTTAAGTGCTTACTATTTAGCTTTAATTATTATCGTGGATTATATCGGGGTTTATTTTACTTTTTAACTTGACTTTTCGTATATAAGTCGTTAAAAAACTAATTACACTGTAAATTTATATCCATTCTAGCGACTAAATTCAGACCATTAAGTGGTAGTAATACATTGGACAAAAACAAGGTACGAGCAAATTCCATCATACGCCACCAATTATTGGCATTGCAACGGACGCTCGAGGTAATTGCATGAATAATGATGGATTGTGGCCGTAATAAATTACATTTTCGACTAATGGGATATTGGAAAAGTTATGTGGAAACGACATCAGGCGTTATTTATGATTATAAGTTCCGGTGTTGTTTGGACTATGTGACCCACTGGGACACGTACGTTATATTTATTCATTATTCCTACTTCTACTTCCCCACGGTAGCTGGCAAACTGTTCCACAGCTTGATGGTGCGGCAAAAATACGAGTTTGCGAACCTCTTGGTTCGGGCCGGGGTAGTAGATACCACGAAGCTGTGGCTCCGCAATCCAGTACGCGTGGTTCTGGTATGGAAGGGAGAGGATGGGATAAGATCAAACAATTCTTCAGAGCATTCGCCATGATACAGACGGACGGATAATTTTCCTGCAGTCCCCACAATAGGCATGCTTGTATAATTTTTATAAAAATATACAGAGGTATAAATAGTGGATATTCTGCTTTGTGATATAAAATATAGATTAAAAAAGAAATAAGGTAAAGAAAACCAGTTTTTTTGTAAGGCATACATATCCTGAAATGGTAGAGATACGCTATAAACATTTGTATACAGCATCAATAGGCTCGACTGGATCAGTACCACAGTTTCGCAGAAAACTAACGTGAAATAGGAGCTTGCTTGTTTCGTACGGTCAGTGAGATGTCTACAGAGTACAGACCCAAGTCCTTCCACACTCCCCCCCTCCGCTTTAAGACTGGCAAAGCGTTATTTTTTGTGCGGGCGTTCAAGGGCGGCGTAGATCAAATACTGTCAAGTGCCACATTTGCTTGTTAGTGGACCTCCTGCTTTAAAAAAATTGCAATACGAAATAAATCTTTTCAAATTGCTCCACATATATGCCGACGTTAATGAATCAGAATTCTAAACTAGAAAGTTCTACTGGTAAGCTATTAAAATTGAATTTCGGATTCGTGATATGTCGACTGCCGGTCGAGTTATCAAGGCCCCACCGATATTAGTTTTTGACTAGGACCAACAATAGTGTGAAGGTACGCATTTACCAATTTGTTTCAACCCCACATTTATTTGGCACAAGGTCGAACAAAACAATAGAACATATTTTATAGAGAATACGCAACTAAACATGACTTATCGCAGTGACGAGCGGTTAGGGGAATAGTTTCTTTACCTAATGGATAAAAAATATATATAAACATTTCATTGATTTGTGTTAGCAATACAAATATTGAAATAGATTACAGGGGAGTTTCTTTTATAAAACTTTGAAAATATACTTAAGTCTTTTATATATACACTGATTTAGAGCAAATACTTTCGGCATACCTACGTTCTTTTCCAACTGCTTATCAGTTCATTAATCAATAAATTTGATATCGAAAGTATGATGTAAGTGTTGTTAACAAAAGACATCAACGGTCACTTCATCCACTTAAAAATATTTCATTAAAATAAGGTGAAACGACTGTATGTTATACAAAAGCATCACAAGTGTTCATTTTCAGCCGGTCATTTCAATACAATGGCGATAAAGGGCGGTGAACAAATGTAATTTGTAGACGCGGGGGATATGCCGCAAGCGGTTAGCCCGTCACGTGCGCACTACGACCCAAACGCTCTGCGTACTTGTAAATCAAGAGTTGGTGTATTTTACAAGATATAGCTGATATTAAAATCACGTTACAACTATGTTGAATTTGAATTAATTATACGCCCTTATGTCAATTTACGTTGAGATTCATAAATATGAAAATTAATTGAAGAGATCTAAACACGATGATACTATATTTCCTATTATACATAATAGTAAAAATGAGTAATCTTTTACATTAAATTTACCAAAGGGGTTTATATTAGCCCTTTTCTTTGTGCTTATAAAAAATATTTCATTCTCAGAGTATCTTCTATCTGTATATTTAGCGTAAGCTAACATCCTTAACAATACAAGCAAACAACTTTCAATATTAGCTGAAAGATATATTTAAGACCAATGTGGAAAGAAATATCCTATAAATAAACGTATATAAAAAAACAGTAAACCCAGTCCTGGGCAGTATTGAGAGTAGGTCCACTAATGAGAAAGGTTGACCCTTAGTCCAACACACTGGTATAATGCAGAATACTCAGTTATTATAAACTAGCTGTTGCTCGCGGCTCCGCCCGTGTGGAGGTCATGTTTGGGAGAAAAAGTATACAATACAAAATACCAATATTCATGCGTTTATCTTAAAAATGACGGATTTTCATACAAACTTTCATTTCCTATTTTAGCCCTTTAGGGGCGGAATTTCCAAAAAACCTGAATCATATATTTTTTATTTTTAACTAAAATACCAAATACTAATTTTCATGAATTTAACTTCAAAAATGACGGATTTTAATACAAACTTTCATCCCCTATTTTACCCCCTTAGGGGTGGTATTTCCAAAAACCATTCCTTAGTGGATGCCTACGTGATAAAAGGTACCTACTGTCAAAATTTCAAGTCTCTAACCCCCGCCGTTTAGGCTGTGCGTTGATCGATCAGTCAGTCAGTCAGTCAGTTTCTTCTTTTATATATACAGATAAGTTAGAACACTCTACGTAAATCTGCTATCGAAGTATAGAGCCAACGGGTAAACTACTCTTAAATTAACAGTAATATGTCTATGAAAGAACACTTTTTGTTGTCTTTTTGTTTGACTTTTTCCTATCTAAGTATTACTAGTATTTTTTTATTATTTCAAAGGTGAGATCTTTCATCATATCTTCTTTGTATTAACCATAACTCTTAAGCTTACAACTTGCTTCAAGTTGTAAGACACATTTTAGCCACAATTCGAACTGAGCCAATGTTTTCATTGAAATGAAAAGTTGTATAATAATATGACGAAAGACAGGAGCTATTACGATGTCTTGTATTATAGCATCATAACTTTACATAATTCTCAGGACGTGATCACTGGCCAGCCTGCCGTTTAATATTCACTCCCTGCAATGCGTACTTTCACACGAAGGGCTATGTTTACTAATAGATCATCGTCCCTTATATTTTCACTTTCAACATAATCATGTTAACACATGGTTATTTGCATTCGCTTCTATTTGTAACTTAGTTTGGATTAAAATAAACTATTTATCAAGTACTAACACGTGGGTTAGCCCTCTTAAAAGTGTTTTGGGAATTATGTGATTTATACTTGATTTTTCATTGCATGCAATTGTATGATACACGTATGTTAATGAACATAGTTGTTTTATAAACTTAGTAAAACTATACTTATTATTATGTATTGATGTAATCATACGTGTATTGACATTAATGAGATCATATAAAGAGTGTTATATAAAGTACCAACTGCTGTTCACGGCGTCACTCCTGTGACAGCAATTTGTTTCGCTCCCGTGAGTCGTAACATGGTGTTAAATAGCCTTTTTTTAACCTTCCACAATGAATAGACTTTTAAAATAAAAGAGAATTTTTAGCATCCCGTAGTTAGCGCGTTCAAACAAACAATATGTTCAGCTTATATATATTATATAAAGTATAAACATACATATTATGTAGGTACTAATATTCTTACTCCATTAATTGTTTTTGTACTGTACAATCAATCAACACAATATAACCCTTAACTACACGTACGTGGGACAGAATATCAAATAGAATCGTTTTGATCCCTTTTGTGGTACTACTCAGAAGTGAGTACATTCAATGCGATTAAATCGATTAGGTGTCATCATTCAAATGAATAATAGGACGACATTGAACAAAGGCTTCTATCGAAGTGAGCCACTGAACACATCTCGGCCTAGCCACATTCAATTTCTACCAAAAGCTTCGTATTGATCGCCACTCCATTCAATCACTAACGGCTAAAGACATTTATCATTATCAAACTAGCCATACATTTCTACAGACACTATAATATGCACTATCTGTGTATTCACGATATTAAATAGGATTCGCATTCACTGTTATTCCTTACGGGAGCAATAAACAAAACATGTACAGGTTTTCCAAGGGGACTACGGTGTGGGGTTCTTTAAGAAGGGAGTAAATAGGTTTCTGAAGGGTCGGCAACGCGCATGTGATGCTCCTGGTGTTGCAAGCGTCCATAGGCTAAGCTTACCATCAGGCGGGCCGTAAGCTTGTTTACCTCCGTGGTATAAAACTAATAGAATTGCCGGTCTCTTAATTTTATAGTACCGACAAATATTATCAAATTCATCCGCTTGTCTTGACGACTTAAATAAATGTAAATGGATTTCGTCATGCCGTCAAATGCTTGTAACTTGAAAACCATGCTCTCGGATCTACAGCGTCCTACTCTACAAATAAATAACTATGTTCGCGCTAGTCCTCAGCTCTGCGTTTTAATATAACATTACATCCAACCAAAACTTATATTTTATTATTTCGTTGTTTCGCACCACTGGTAACAAATAAAGTTTTTTGCAAAAATTATACTCAGTCCTTCAGAAAAATATATCCAACTAACCACTAGTCCCAATGTTGTTTTGTACCTTATCTCTTGTATCATATTTTATGTATACATATACTAGCGGATCCGGCAGACGTTGTCCTTTTTTACCACGGAGAATCCATTTACAAATCTTCCAAGGTAGGAAGTATGTCGGACTCACCAGCCAAAGCCGTCCTAAACCCTGCGTTGTTCCGCTCTCTCCTTCACGACGAGAACTACGGGGTCGCAATTGCATGCAACCGCAGGGCAGACGTTGTCCTGCCCTGAAAATTGAAGGACCCTTTTTAAACGCTACCTACCGGGCCCAACGGTGTTTTCAGACCATCCAGGAATTCATTAAAATATACACACAAAATTTTATGCAAATCGGTCCAGCCGTTTAGGAGTTGGATAACAAACACACGTACAGAAGAATTATATATTAAGATAGTTATATAGATCATTTCATTGTTTATAAGGAAAATGGAACCATAGAGGCAATAAAATTATTATACGTTTGTTACTTTATATTATGAAAAATAATAACGAACAAGGACTCGATAAAGATCATGCACCATCAAAGTATATTTTAATCTGTGAATCAATATAGCCCATTGTAATCAAATCCCTTGTGTTCCCTTTTAAACTACGTAACAGAGGGAAAGGGGCGATTTCTCGGCACAAAGCCTGAAGGTACGGACTATGTTGAGTATACAGTTGCTGCAAATGACAGCGTAACATTCTCTTTGCGATAACATTTCTAATACCCTTTTATCGATTTTGAGATTAATGTCAAATGGGGTCATTGTGATTATCTTGTAATTTACAAACATATCAGAACATGATTATAAGATCACCAAAGAATACTTATTATAAACATTTGTGGACTTGTGTTTATAAATAGATTTGTTTAAGAAGAAAACCTACGAATGGACGAGAAAATAAAAGTGCAGTAACTGTGTACCTAGTATTTTATAATAATAACACCCAACAGTCACACACATACTCCTAACATACGAGTCTTGTCTTAAACCTGTATCATGGGTATCAAGAACTACGAGGGACTACGGTCCCACAACACCCAGACCCGAAAATCTGTCTGTCACACAAACTTTGGTCTCGGTATCGGAATCGAACACACGGCATCTCGTTTCAAAGCCTGCGTCTCGCGTACTGTGCCACGGAGGCTATATAGTAAATAATTTAGATGTGTCATTACAATAAAATTTGACGTTTTCTCCAAGAATCAATTATAAGATCTGCAACTGGGGCACACATACCCCGAAAGGCAGGTCTTGAAAGATATGTCCATTCAATGCGCGGGTCCATGAATATCAGACACGCTCTAATCAGATTACCTTACAACGCATTCAGACTTCGCCCTAATTTCGCAGTTAATGAGATTTTCATTTAATCTTAGTCAAATTTAATGTATCAGAACCCCTGAAGGGGACGAATATTAGATAAAATAACAGTGTTAAAGGGAAACCAATCTCAAAGCCAACCCACAAGGGGTCAAAATGACATTCTTTTATCCTTCATCGATAAATTACAATCCAAATATGTTAGATCACAACCCTGGGTAAAGTTTATTTTGATGCGGACACTTAGAGAAAATAATAAAATCTGTTGTGGACAAAACAGCATTAAGTCCCAGATGTGAGCCTTTGTTATTCGCGACAACACGCTCGGGAGCTGTAACTGGAAAAGTGGAACGCATTTGGTGATTGAAAAAGTCTGTCATTCGTATTTCATCTTGTATTGTTTGTGCTACAGCTTATGAATCAAGTGACGTCGTATTCACTAAAAATGCCATTGTTATCTCTTAATTTAATGGCATATAATAAGTTAATAATAGGCTCATAAAATTCTGGAGCCAATTACTTGTTTTGATAAAACTTTAGTTTTTTAAATATAAAACTGTTCAAACAACGAAATTTTAAGTATTTAAAAGACTAGAATATAATTAATTTATTTCAGACGTATGGAATTTTTAATTTATATGTACTAATATTATATAAATAATCAAATTAAATACTCATTTAAGTTCTATATACGTAAAAATACTCGAAACAAAAGCTAACCGAGAACAAAGTCACTACAGATATATAAAAACATAAGTAATACTGGGCTTTGCTGTGCCCTGGCATTGCAGAAGTCTATGGGCGGCTGTGTCTACTTACTATCAGGTAGCCCGTATGCTCGTCTGCTTATCGAGGCATTAAAAAAAATTCTACTGAAAATAAAAGACGGATTTCGTTTCCAAAAAGATTGTAGGCGAACATCACCCGTCACGTAGTTACGAGTTACTGAAGATTTAGTACCTTAATACTGAAACATTTTTATTTTTTGGTTACAAATGGAGACAAAGAAAAAATACTTAACAGACTTATAGAAAAATTTTGGTATTGAAAATTCTAAAAACGTCAGAAGTGATACTTTTTAATTGTTCTCCAGTTTGCATTAATCTCGAAAAGTATAGACCCAACAGAAAATGGGTTCGAGTAAAACTGAATCCGTGCTGTATAAAGTTGGTCGTTAAAAACGTATTTATCATGCCGACAACATGTATTTCATTGACAGCTCGCTGTTACTAATGAGTCAGGATCTGCGGGAAAACCTTACCCATTTTTATTTTACAGGAATGACTAGAGAAAATTCGTTATGATACAAAAAACGGAATATTTGATAAATAAATACAATTCAAGTGTCTGTCAAAATAAAGGTTTTTTTATGACGCTTATTTGCAATGATAAAAACTCTTAACAGGTTATCATTCCAATTTTAGAAAATAATGTATCTAGGATACGTTTGATTCTGAAAATAAAATGTTTTTTAGTTCATAAAAAGTACACCGACTTCAATAAAAAACAAATTATGCGTCACTGTAAAATTTGTTTTTTCTTGATTTTTCTGAGATCCCATCATCAGATCCTGACTTGGTGCCAATGGGACCACCTGGGAAGTATACCCTTTTAAACAAAAAAAGAATTTCTCGAATCGGTCCAGGCGTCTTCGAGTAATCTGGTAACATACATAAAAAAAAGATTCCGACGAATTGTTATCCTCCTCCTTTCTTGTAGTCGATTAATAATAAATACACTCAGAAGTCACACACATAGTTTTGACCCCACACTAGGTAAAACCTGTATCGTTGGTATCAAGAACTACGAACTACGACCGACTACGGTTCTACAACACCCAGACCCGCAACCCCCGCAACAAATATCTGTCTGTCACACAAACATTTGCTTGGTGCGGGATTCGAACCCACGGCCTCTCGTTTCAAAGCCGACTGCTCGCCCACTGCGCCACAGAGCCATTATTTTTTCCTTCTACCGACGTTACTTGATATGAGGTGGTCTAGGTGTTAACCCATCTCATTAGCAACGAAGGTCCATGCTCAGCCGTGGTACGGTATAACACTGTGTTGATATCCTGTAATATTATTATTGGGTATTTAACCTAACTCGAAACAGTAGATTTAAGCAATTCGTTTAGAATTTGAGACTGTAGTTGACTCGGGTTAGATTTTTTGGGCTGAAACAAAAATATTAAGTTTATCACCAAACACAAAATAACATTAAGTTTTAGGTTCGTGTGTGTAAGCATGTATAAACGTTACCCACAAAAAAGAATAAAGTTGAAAAATGATTCAAGTTTCAATGGAAAGTGAGCATCGGCGAAGAAAAAACGCGATGAATTTATATTCTATACAAATGATAATATTAGGCGATCACATTACTTATAGGGATAATTTATCACAGTCATTTAAACGTGGTTTAAGTCGTTTAATCCAAACACTAAATGAAACTTTCGTTTCAATTTATTTTCTTCGGTACTCGTTTTTTACGGCCAGCCATTGCATTACTCGAACAATGCAGTGCATTTATAGAAGTGAGTGCTTTTTGTATAAAACATGAGAAATGTTACTTTAAACACAAGTTCGTTTTGTAGTTTATTTCAAACTAGCTGTTGCTCCCGGCTCCGCCCGCGTGGAGGTCATGTTTGGGAGAAAAAGTATACAATACAAAATACTAATTTTCATGAATTTAACTTCAATAATGACGGATTTTCATACAAACTTACATCCCTTATTTTACCCCCTTAGGGGTAGTATTTCCAAAAACCCTTCCTTAGTGGATGCCTACGTGATAAAAGATACCTACTGTCAAAATTTCAAGTCTCTAACCCCAGCCGTTTAGGCTGTGCGTTGATCGATCAGTCAGTCAGTCAGTCAGTTTCTTCTTTTATATATACAGATTATTATGAAAAGTTTCGTTTGAATTACGAGTATGCGCCGCATGGGGTTCCTCCACTGCCAGTAGAGCGTACTCCCACGTATTATTTATTACTACTACTATTTATTACAAATACTGTTTAAACTTATATATTTATGTATAGTTTCATTCTGCCCCTACAATTTTACTTTGAAATGTTTTATATGAAGTTGGCGGAAACCTATGCTATTTTGTTCTTTATAGTTCTATGCCTATATACTAGTTACTTCATATGTTCTAACAATATTTTTTGAGTTATTTAAGGTAACATTATTTTGAGAAATATTTTGCGTGCAATTTTTTCATTCCGGCTTTATTACAGGGTGCAGCGCTTCTTTTGGGGATACAAGCTAATCTTATGTTATGCTATATGAGTTTATGATGCCAATAACTACAAAACCTTACATAATTATGCGTGTGTGATAATTTGTTGCTCTTTTTACGATATTTCTCGAAATAAGCTATCTTGTGGAGGATAAATATATGTCTATATACTGAAAATTCAAATGACGAAACAGATTCAATCCAGCCTGAGGTCTTAATGAATAATATAGTATTCTTAGTTCCATTTACAAAATGTTCCGGCGCATTTCCGATCTGTGGCGGTGGCAGATCTACAGCTAACGACATTACCTGAGTACTTACGTTGCGGCGAGCTGGGTTGAAGCTCTAACTCGTTTACACTAATGACTGATAATTCTATGATATCTACCGTGTGGTCACTGATATCGCTTGTTCCTATTACAATTTAAAATGGTTAAAATGATACTGAGGTTTATTCCATTCATTATTACGTACATTAATACACAATTTATTTTACATCATACGTTTTGTCAAATAAAGATGAAAAATTTACAGTACCCTCTGTTGACAGTATAATTAACTAATCCATTGTATTTTAATTTAGGATTACGCGCCTAGACTTTTGTCGTATAAGACCAATTTCGTTATTATTATGTAGATTTAAATATTTAAAATTAATAAATATTTACATTTACTTATTTTTACTTTATTATATTACGTAAATTATGTGTGCACTGTGTATCAGTAATCACACGGGTTAACTAGTAATGGTTATATTGAAATAGTTTCTATAACATACTATAATAAATAATACCCAACAGTCACACACATAGTCACGGCTAAAATACGAGTCTTGTGTTGTGGGTATCAGGGACTACGAGAGACTTTCGGTCTCACAACACCCAGACCCCGGACACAAATATCTGTCTCTCACACAAACATTTGTCCCGGTGTGGGAATCGAACCCACGGCCTCTCGTTTCACAGCCGACTACTCGCCAACTGCGCCACGAAGGCTGTCCGAAGACCATAGTGTGAAGAAGCTACTCAGCAGCCTGGCATAATTCCAGGCCATTAGGTGCAGTGTGAAAAAGAATAGTTAGCATTAAAAAAACTTTGTTTCCGGTCTACGATGAACTCACGATCAGATATAAATTACTGTTTGTATTGATAAATTTAAAATGGCACTTAGCTGTATATCTGTACCACTTTGTATATATCTGTTTGCCAGGTGCAATCCCGATGGTGACCGCGACGGTGTATTGTGCCCCGACTCTGCTGCGGTACGCCGCACTCACTCTCTACAGTCTCGGCTGCTTGTTAGGTCTATATAAGGTACGTACAGATTTGTAGGGCCTTTAGGTAATCTAAGAGTTTTATAATGGACATTTGGCAGAAGGTGATTCAGCCATCACTACCTTGTTCCCCGTGGTTCACTCGAGGACGGGTCGTGACGTCTTTGAGACTCCGATCTGGTCATGTCCCGCTCAACAGTTTTGGTTTTATGATGCGCAAATAGACTAGTCTAATTGCTCCATATATGTGGATGCGCTTCATATTTGTATGAATGTAGCCGTTTTGAGATACAGAAATTACACTCCTTCGGGGAAAGAAAGTATCAATCAGGGTTTTATAATAGCATTTTAGCCTCTCCGGAGTCCAACGAGGCTAGAATGCTTTATAAAACGTGTAACTTAGTATATATTGTAGAAGTTGTTCTTGTGTATAGCTATAGCTAATTTTTTTAAGCTTATATTGTTTCAGTAAGTGAAAACCCATAAAATAAGAGGTATACCATATCTTCTTCATTCTAGACAGTCTCAGCGTAATTTAGTATTTTCCGATTTCTTGTGCTCATAGATTTATTACATTACGCAAGTTACCTGTACATTTGTTAATCAGGTAAATAAAAACAAAATCGTGCCTTATTTAAAATATATAGCAATGACCAGATTCTACGGAATTGAAACTTTTATTTAATTAGAGTCATAGGAAATAGCGGCCAATTTAGAAAAATGGTTTACTTAATAATTGTTTACTCTACAATATCCTAAAGAATTGAACCAGCCCTAGCCCATAAACAAGGTACAACGAGATTTCGTAGTAGCGCCCTTTGGTCATCATTCAATAACTTTTAATATATTCGATAGGAATAAAGAAAAAAAATCTACTTATTTGTTCCTTAAAAAAATAATTTGATATTTGTCCTACGCTGTAGCTACGGTGGGGCGCGGCGGTGTAACGAATAAGAAGCACGGGTGCCATACCAAGCTTAATTTTATTTCAGGAATAAAATTTTGATTTTCATTTGATGCTGCCGCGCGCCTTTTAAGAATATATTTTTCGGCTTGAAATTGTTTTTCACATTTGGCATTTTAGCGCCCCTTGCTACCTGGCGCCTAGAGCAACCTCTCGCTCTACCTTAGGGCCGCCCCTATTGAACTGAATTGACCCTGACATTACCTGCGGATCATATTTTTATGAATTAAACATGCTTTCGATTACTTTATGTATAGTAACAACCTCAAAGAAATAGAAATTTGCTAGTGGTAGCATATTCATATACGCCCTGATAGCGACCACCGTACACAGGGTGTAAAACCCATCATAGTCGCACACGCAAGTGTGTCGCGTTCCGGGTTCAGCCAGTGTAGGTACATCCGGTTTTTGTCGGGGATCTAGAATTGGGGTACGATGTTTGGCCGTTTTGCGGCTTTCTGAGTACTCTGACACTAGTCCATCGACCGCTTCTTCACCGTCATGCCCATGGCGTAGTGTGGAAAAGGAGGACGGCATGATTGTGTTGAGTAGCGGGGGATAGATTGTCTCTCGCTACTCCATACTCTATTTGGACGGCTCTGGGCTTACCATCAGGTGCAGTGTGATCACTTTGCCGTACCACGATAAAAAAAATTGTATCAAGACAAGTACACCATTTTTTACACATAAAGGCGTGATTCCAGGCGATGCGAGCGTGGTCGCCATGGGAGCGGAGGCTATGCTTCGCCGCGCCGTTCTGTATGCGGTTGCTGCTCGCGGGAGCAAGAGCTGCCCGCCTCGGAGGAGGAGACCCTCATGCCATTCTGCACGTGTTTTTACAGGTTAGTACTATTTTGGTAGTAATGGTAACAGCAATGTGTGTAATGTAACTGGCTGCAGTGGGAAGAGCCGAAATCTGAAACAGTGGTGTTTTTTAGACCACTGTTTCGCTTGATTACGCTCCAGATCCAAAAAAAAAAGTTATTGGGGTGCTAAAGGTCAACAAGAATATTTTAATTTGTCTAAATTTCCTGATTGAGTTGTAGGTATAAAAAGTATGCTAATGTTCAATTCCAGAAAAATTGTTGCTCCTATACAGGCAATGACCCAATTATTTCAAACTGGTATAAATCTGATAACCCTCATGTTATAATATACATTCGATATCGTAAAATATGTTTGGACTGCAATGCTTATCACCAGAGGCGAAGCAGTCACTTTAATGTGGCAGGGAAATATGTCACAAACGCGTTTATCCATCTGTAGAGTTCTCAAGATCCTCCTATCATCTTCTCGAATTACTTTGTCAGATAAAACCCAATCATTCATTTTTAATTCTAGATACATTTTAGTAACATAAATGATCTTTTTTAATACAGAAATAGTATTCAAAGCTTCACAGCCGTGATACAAGGCTTGAAACACATGTTTAATCAAGTGAATGTAATAAATACCGTGGTCTTAGAGTTAATAACCGCTGCAATCTGTAAGGCAGCTGGCAAGCGTCCAACGAAGTCTGGCGAAGATGGGCCTTATTTATCGTACGTCGTGAGACCGCCCAATGAAAGGAATGCCACGAAAATTACTATTTCGGAACTACAAGAACTGAACTATAGTCTTATATAATGAATGGCGGAAAACCATTGGAACCAGAATATTATTCAAGTGAAAACTCCTTTAGGCACTTTTAGCATGGGACTTTAATATAAACACGCCTATGAAGTTCTATAATTATTGAGAAGCTATCATAAACAAAAACGTCACTACTGCATGGACGCTGTTTCAAGAAAGAACACTCCAAGTTTTATATTTTCACTTCTGTCGGTATTCCCCATATTATTGTTAGGTTTAAGACGATTCATGAATAAACATATTTTAGTATTTAAATTACATTTTAAGGTGAAAGAGACCAGCTCGACTAATAGTAAATAATCACCACCACCTATGGATACCCATAATACAAAAATAATGTTTAATTTTAATTTATTCTGTATTTTTTCTAGTACTCTATTTACTTTGTTATTGTTCTGTATTATGTCTATAATAAATGTAAACCATGGGTGCGTTGCCAGCCTTGAAATAAAATAATGTGGTTTGGTAAGGGCAAGGGATTGGATTGGTAATTTGAATCAACGTTCAAAACACAAAGTAGTGTTATTTCTTATCGGCTCTCTGTGACAGAATGGTAATAACCCAGACGAGCCGACTCCTTCACGATACATATACACATGTACCGTGTGGCTTTATCACTTTAAAACATGAAATTTATTAAAACACTGATCACACATACGGCGTATCGTTAAAGAAAACGTCGAGCTCCCGATGCAAAGTTTCTCAAATTTGACAATAATTCTTTATCTATATTGTGGTGCAATACCTAGATGATATAAAAGTAACCAGCTGCCAAAACTAGAGTATTTAAGTGGAGCACAATAAAAGCCATATCTCGTGCCACATTCACTTATAAAACAACAATTAAAACATATTATCTCTGGCAGTTGGCATTGTAATACGTAAATGAATCTGGGTTTCTTACAGAGGGTACAATAGGGTGGCTGTTGGCCAAATGACGCGGGGTTCAGGGCTCCCCTCCCGACTCCACCCCAGCCGCGGCAACGAGCCTCTATGACGCATAATAAATTGAACTGAGCCCACCGTTCACAGTAATCACTCTTGAAAACCGTAAAGTCAAAGTTCCTTTGCATGCGATAATAATTAGGCAATATCTTGAAAATAGATCCTGGATATAAATCGAACAAAATATGATCAAATCAAATCAAATCAAATCATTTATTTTGTAAATTATGCCACTATGGGCACTTTTTACATGTCATAATAATGTTAAGGTCTACTAGATTTCGTGAAAACTTGTAGGTTAGTAAAAAGAATATGGTGTAGTCTGTATCGTATGAAACCAACGACATCCATAACTTCACGAGAATATAATCTCAATAAAAAATCTCAAAAAAAATATGTATCCAGGATATAGGAATTACATACATACATATACACTCACGCCTGTAATCCCCGAAGGGGTAGGCAGAGGTGTAACCAGTACACCCACTTTTCGCCGAATTTCGGTCCCATAATGTGATAGGGGCGAGCCTATCGCCATACCGGGCACAGGTTCCAGACTCCGGGCAATACTGAGAATTTCTAGATAGAAAAACACAATATCACTTTACCCGACCCGGGGATCGAACCCGAGACCTCAGCACAGCAGTCGTAACGCATGCGCAATTACAACTGCGCCACTGAGGCAGGTAGGAATTATCATTATTATATAACAAACCAAAAAAAACTAATCTTTCATCACTACCGTCATTAAAATTACGTATACATTATAATACCATATATAGTCTGCCTTTAGATTTATTTCATGGCCAATCATATCTCATCTTCCACATGTCAGTTACATGTGAATGATTTAATTATATCGATGCGTCGTGCACCTATTTTTTAATCACAGATTTATACCATGTTTTATTTTTTCAATATTTTATCCTGTTGTTCCACAATACCAGCTAATGAACATGCAATGACGCAAATCACATTTATTATGTTCATTCTATGATGAAGCTTTTTATTGCCAATGGGACTCCACCATTAAATTTGGGAGGCTGCTTGTCTTTAATTATATCTGCACAGCGGTTAATCAGCGTTGAAAGCACGAGATTTAACTAATGGAATTGCTTTGAATGCATATAAATAAATGTGAATACTGAGAGAAGTGACTTATATTTTTGTTACAAAAAAGTAAGGGAACCTGTTGTAAATATCTACCTTTTTTAGATATCAATTTCTTGGTATTTGACGTACTGCCCACCACTGATATTTGCATATATTGGAAGGTCAATATGAGTATTCACCACCAAAATATCAGAAATGTATATCTTGTACTTATATGTGTTTAAGACGTTTTAAAAAATGGTAACTTAGGCCAAGGTATGAAAAACCCTATGTACCTCGGCCAGTACTACGTTGTACCTAGGACATAGAATACCATATAATTTGGCGATAAAACATGTATTTTTAAAGAAACAATCAACTATTATTTACCAAAATTATATTATTCGATCTAGTGACATATTTAACAAAAAATAACTCACAAATTCTTAACAAAATGAACATAACATTTATAGTATTTTATTTATTAAAAATCAAACTCCTCAAACACAAACAATTCACTTTTAATCACTATTTTGTCACATGGTAGCCTTTAAAACTAGTGAGTATATAGACATAGGTACGTTTAAACATAACATATATAGCAAATCTACATATTACCTACCTTCGAACTAAAGAAAATTAAATAATTAAGCAATTAACTTCAAAATGTTCTTCGTTACGATCATAAACTTTAGCAACTGCAAGGATTTTGTGGAATTTGCTGCATTGTTACCTGTTTTCATATAGTACTTTAAATAACGACTGTTGTTTAATATGTTAAAAGTTGTTGATAATCCAAAAAGTTTGGAAGCACCGAAATGTATGATTTTTTATTTTAAATTTGTCAGATCATCCTATTAATAGTCGTTCTTCTTATCTACTTCTAGGCAAGATTCCTGAAATATAAAGTGTATTGGATTAGGAATCTATGTGAAGTAAATAAAAAAATATCTCCTGGCGAAAGTACAACAACCAGGTTGTACCTTACTACTGACCAAGGGACAACTGATCGACAGTGACCGAGGTACAACACTACTTTAACTTTAACATAACAATGGATTTCAAATATTATGAGGTTACTTATCCCGTTTATTATTGTTTTAACACTTGTTAAATCAAAGAACCGATCGCATATAAAACAGAATCAAAATTGGTTGAAAATTGAGGTCACAATATTTATTTTAAATATTGGTATGAACCAAAATGGTTGCATATTGGGAACATATCACTATCTCCCTCGCACAACGCCACATTAATGGCCATTCTGAGGACCGTGACGTCACGGGGCATATCATGCATCCTTTTACTCTCATATTTACTTATTTTTGTTCGGATTCATAAAATTATTTTTATACTAGGTTTTAGGTAATGTAACTTGTTGATTAAATTAATAAAAAAACGTGTCAACTACCCTATTATAATGTATAGGTGCAAATAGTTGTAAAAAATATAAAATAAACTTCATTAGTCACAAATGCGTATCAAATAGGATTCTGTTAAAACCAGATTATAGTAATACAATGTAGAACTGTGTAGGTAAAACGTAGAAACGAGTCCATAATTATAGGGCTTCACCGGAGCTGCGTAAATACATAATTAGCTCACTCTTTAATACGACTATTGCGAATGAACCGTTTAAACAGTACTTTAGGCATTTTTAAATTATTATTTTGTTTATTTAAGTCGGCGAATAAAATTAAAATACATACTTCACTTGTATAAGTATTGGTGATACAATAGATTTTCAAACTGCCTCGGTGCCGCATTTGTAATGCGCATGCGTTACGACTGCTGTGCTGAGGTCTCGGGTTCGATTCCCTGGTCGGGTCAGGTGAAATTGGGGTTTTTATTTAGAAATACTTAGTATCAGTCCGGAGTCTGGAATTGTGCCCGGTATGTCGATAGGCTCGCCCCCTTATCACATGGTGATACCGTAATGAATTCGGCGAAAGGGTGTACTGGTTAAACCTCTGCCTACCCCTTCGGGAATAACAGGCGTTAATGCATAATATATGTATGAAACATTTATTATGAAAAATAAAATAATTACACAAGCGTTAGTAGAGTTTGAGACTTACTACTACAGAGAGTTCTTAAAACTAATGCCGATGGCCACCACTCCCACGCTGCATTAGATAAGGTGGTCTGGGATGCCGGCGAGATATTATAACATAGTGCATACATTATTGCGAGGAGGCGGTTATGAGAACATAACTACGTACATGTTGTTCACAATATAGTTTGATGTTTTTTTATCCTGGCACGGCAAAATGAGCACACTGCACCTGATGATAAGCGCAGTGCTTTCCAATTAGAGTGTCGAGTGGCGAGAGACATTCTATACCTCGCTACTAAACACAATTATGCCGACCTGCTACTTCACACTACGCCATGGGCAAGAAGGTGAAGAATCGGTCCAGGGTCTAGTGTCCAAGTACTCAGAAGGCTGCAAAACGGCCAAATATCACACCGGATGTACACCGACTGATCCCGGAACGCAACACACTTGCGTGTGCCACTATGTCTGGTGCCACTGGGTGTCTTACACCCTGTGTACGGTGGTCGATATCCGGGCAGATATGAATATCCTACCACCAGCAATATTGGTTTCTTATATTTACGCGAATATTACACATTGAAATGAAACAGATTTTACGGATTCTATTGCAGTTTATTAAACTTTATTATCCCGACGTTTCGAAAGTTTTACAGCCTTCATGGTCACGGGGCGCATGTCGGGAAAAAAAGTGATAGAATCCGTAAAATTTGTTTAATTTCAACACCAGCAATATGTTGAAAATATATATACCACTAGCGGGCCGGGCGGCAGACATCGTCCTGCCGGGCTGATTTGAATCTAAACCATCCAGGGCGCCACCCAAACGCATACAAAAAAAATCATTCAGATCGGTCCAGCCGTTTAGGAGGAGTTCAGTGACATACACACGTACAGTAGAATTATATATATAAAGACTAGCAGTAAACAATAATAATTTGTGTTTCAGGACGCAGTGTCGCTGGGCGGCGGCGTGATAGGTGCCCTCCACATCCCGGAGAAGTGGTTCCCGGGCACGGTGGACCGCTGCCTCAACTCTCACAACATCATGCACGTGCTGGTCGTTCTTGCCGTCTACTCCATGCACCAGGTACTTCTGTTCATTATTTTTATAGCGTCTAGATTTATCTCAAACTCGATTTGTTATACACCCACCGCATTAAAATAAAGGAAATCTTTTGGGTTATATAGCGACATCAAAGCTGATAAATATAAGATTAGAATAAATCCGAAATTATTTGAATGATAATAAAAACCGCTGCTTTTATCAAATAATTTGAGTACCAAACAAATTGTGTTGATTAGCGAGGGATAGACTATCTCTCGCTATTTGATAACTGGTGCAGTATGGTCACTTTGTCGTGCCAGAATAAAAAAAATGCATAGATGGAAAACTGATCTTGCATATACAGCTTGCCACCTCATTGGGGGACACTTTACTTATACTTTTATTTTTTTAACTACTAAAAATACCAGAAATAGCGAAACAAAAGCAGTGACTGGATACAGACTGTGATACAAACTTCTGAGATGAAAGTCGCGGTTTCGTAAACAGACCAAATGGCATGCCTTCAACTTTTTTTGTGACGTGTGTTTTCATTGTTAATTATCGCTGCTAACGAGTAAACGGTGAAAGAAAACGTCAAGAAACTTGCATGCCTGAGGATTTTAAATAAAATTTGTGAAGTTTGTGAAGTCTACCAATCCGCATTAGGCTGGTCTAGTGCCCAGCAGTAGAATAATGTATAAAATAGGGCTGATATTATTGTTTACTTTAGAAAACATACGTGAGTCGCCTCAGGTCTGGTATTGGAATCAATAAAATGATAGGCTCATCTCGGATAAATCAGGAAAAGGACTTACGCTGAGCCGTACTCGTGAATGCATCATATATTACATGTCCTCAGTATCAGCGATACAATAGATTATTATAAAAGAAAATTAATAATGCCTCGGTGACGCAGTTGTAATTTCGCATGCGTTACGACTGCTTGCTGAGGTCTCGGGTTCGATCCCCGGGTCGGGTAAAGTGATATTGGGTTTTTCTATCTAGAAATTCTCAGTATCAGCTTGGAGTCTGGAATCTGTACTCGGTATGGAGATAGGCTCGCCCCCTATCACATTATGGGACCGAAATTGTGCGAAAAGTGGGTGTACACCTCTGCATACCCCTTCGGGGATTACAGGCGTGAGTGTATATGTATGTAAAATGAATAATAAAAATAATATTTATTAACAACCTCCGTGGCGCAGAAACCGCCTGTGAAATAGAGGTCGTGGGTCCGATACCCGAACCGACACAAATGTTTGTGAGATCCACCAACATTTGTGTCGGGTTTGAATGTTGAGTCTCTTGTAGAGCAGAGTATCTCTGGATTCATAAGGCACAACATAATTATATCTGACCGTAGGACTGATCCTAGCCCTGTGGCTATATGTGTGGCTATTGGGTGTTATTATTTATAATATTGTTATTGAAGGTGACGACCCGCGACCTGGCATGGATGTCCCGAGTGGAGTGCCACGCGCCCGCGCCCGCGCCGCTGCGCCACCTCTGACGCCCGTCACGAGCCACACCGCTACTCAACACGCCGATGCTCCGTCTCATCTCACACTTCTAACCACGCCGCACTAGTAGCGTCTACACTAGCGGTCACGATATGGCAGACCGGACCATTAGCCGCTTTGGGTCGTACTTTAATTGTCAAAAATTTATTGTTGTTCTTTTCTTTTGGCTGCCTGTTTTGAGGCTGATTATGACGTCTCGTAATAATTTCAAACGGACCCTTATAATCACTTATTCCTGTTATTCATACACAACGTAATAGGGAGCCGAAATACGACCGCGCAAATTCCCTGTACAAACAGCAAGGTTATAAGCCATATGAAAATAATAATATGATTATACAACTCAGTATGGCACTCCTTACTACAAACCAAAATGAGTAGTCGCAAAAAAGAAATAAAAACTGTGTAACACAAAGATAATCAATGATTTTCAGGCCAGTTTGTGCTAACAAAAATAATGCAAGATGCCGCCATTTTCACAGACACTAAAAATAAATGACATGCATGAATTCCAACGTCCTTGAAATGCAATTTCATTTACTATGTCGGCGAAAGAATACTATGACCAGCAAAACCGTTGGACTTTCACCATCGGTGGCTGAGCAACCATTGCTGCACTGTTGGCGTCGGCCACATGGTTTATGTCACATCCAGCAACCGTTTTCACAGTCTCTGACGTATATTATTACCGCTTGTTCTAGTTTATAACAGAACAATAATGCCTCTTCTATTTTCCTACAATTTGGCCCAGTTATAAGAGACTATTCCAAGATAGAGTTAGATATAGGCTATATCTGCAGAATCAAAGCGATGCCAGATAACCGACAGAAGTTTTGTACAGCTCCATTGGTCCAAGGCTATAACATATTAGATCTTTCATACACACATCCTAATACCACATGCCACACAATAATTTACAAAACTTTCAGAGCAGATACAAGTGTCAAATAAAATCTAACTCAATAAAACTGCAACAGAAAACTATCTTTCCAATGTATCATTGTTTGAATAAATACCATCAAAGTGATCGCGACTACCATTTTATAATAAATATATCAAAGTACAAGGAGCGCAACACAACAAAAAACATTTAGCACCTCAAATATAACTCCCAAACTTGTGTGAACGTTGTTGAAAATCTCATGATTGAAAAAACAAATTCTTTTTACAATTGACTGGACACTTGTTTAAAGGTAAAACTTTCTTATCGTAATTTATAAAGTGAATGTTACTATCTCAACAACATCATTGCAGAAGCTGATTATGTTTTGAAATTGTCAATTGCTCACAATTGATTGTAAACTCAATAACAATTTCACAAGGCAACTGTGACTGTGACACCAAAATTGCTGTGGTAATAAGAAATGTATGCAATTGGTCGGTCGCAGTAGATCGTAACAAAATAATGTTAGTCTCATTTAATAAACAGTCTCGTATAAGTTCTAAACCGTTGAGGCCAAAATGTCAATTAATATTTCAACTGCTGGTCTTGCGGGAAAGATTCGATAGCTATAATTTCACGTGTATTTAAGCACGACTTTTGGTAAACTCTGTGCT
Organism: Laothoe populi; assembly: GCA_905220505.1. NCBI lineage: Eukaryota > Metazoa > Arthropoda > Insecta > Lepidoptera > Sphingidae > Laothoe > Laothoe populi. Next base: position 15,847,477 of record HG992159.1, read on the forward strand.
GTACATAGATTTCTGTATACGTGATGATTTTATTGTGTTGCAAAGGTTTTGAAAACTTATTCTAATACATTTTATAGACAATATTTGCAACATTAATTTTGAAATAGGCAATAAGTCGACGTATAAATCCCTGAAAGTGGTCTCTGGGTATAGTCGTACGGGCATTATGATTAAAAATTTGTAACAAGGCGTTTAGACGCCACATTTATGTCACCAGGATTTTATTTCAATTCATCTGATGTCCTTAATTTAATGCATCTGAATGAACATTAAAATATAGTATTTAGCTATATTCCAATTCTACATTCCACATTCCACATTCCATAGCTACATACAAGATTTAGAATTACATATTTATCTTTAAGTGAACACATTGCTAAGCGTTGATTTCTCTGTGTATGATTGGTCAGTTTTCGTTTGACAAAATGAACCAACGTTGTATACATAAATCTACACATAGCAGAGCTACTTTAATTATTGTTCTCGACTACGGGTATAAATTTAAATGGCTTATAACTGACCTTGTTGGTGATAACAAGAGTAAGAAGTTCGATGAAGTTGACGACAATTTTATTGTTACCATTGTAGGAAATTCAATACAAATCGAAAAAAATTGTAGATGTAGGAAAACCCATTTGAATTGCTCACTTTGTTAGTTGCGTCCAAAATAATTTGTGTGATAATAAAAATCACATCAAGATGATATCACATCACACGAGACAAGCATTCAGATGCACTAGGCATAAGTCAGTAAAACGATGTTAAAATATGCACAGAAAATATACGTAAGTACCTACGTTGTTCGTTATCCTGTTATTGAGTTGGTCGAATGTAAATAAAACTATCTGGAAAATACCACAAGTACAATGTCATAGTGATTCTTATTGCGTATTAATAATGGGGTAGTTAAATAAACTCGAGTAAAATTAAAATTAAAAACATCCTATCTCTACAATGAATTGGTTTGACAATCTGTAATGTAGGCCCAATCGGTGCCACTGAAATCACCTCGATCCTAAAAACGATTACTTGACAATATCACGGCCTAGAGGATATAGTAATGTAATTTAGATAATTTCACTACGAATTATTATTTGTGTGACGAATACAGCACTTGTACCTAATGCTACAGGCTATTAAAAGCCATTCTCAAACAATAACTAGTTCATTAAATATTAGATAGAATTCAGTTATTTAATAGGTATAATAATTAGTGCGATAAGCTTATCAAGTGACATCGTTACTTTAATGCAAACGAATCTTTAAACTTTATTAGAGTTAGTATTGATGATAGCATGAAGCAATTTACGCCGCCATCTTTGGAACTTAATAAATAGATCTCGCGTACTCAACTAAGTATTATTTTAGGAGTTAGGTGTTTTTCTTTAAATATAAGGTAAACTAATTATTACTCTAAAGGCTTGTGATTAGCAATCATATCGATACAATGGTCGATACAAGAAGTAAACAGAATCTCAACTTTTCACATTTGATGTACATACGTAACCCCAAAATAGTACACTGCTGACACAATAATAACTTTTATAATATTATTAAGTACTTACCATTAATATGATTTTAAAAACAGCAACGTAATGTCATTCAACTGAACTTATATTATAATCTTATTACAATACGTCACCAAATTGTAATTGTAATGATTATAAATTCAATGACCAATCGGTTGAATATTTTTATATTCTCTGTGTTGTGTGCTTTGCAACTTTTATACAAAGACGGCGTCGCGAGTTAAACCATTTCTCTTGTACACGTCCTCTCCACTTGTTTGTAGGTAGATGTAGAGATGTAGTCGCAGCCATAGTTCCAGTAGTTAGGTAGTTTACAAGCAATAATACACGACAATTGTTAAGAGTTTTGACAAAAGTAGACGTGAAAACGTTTGTGCAAACGTACAAATGCATTTTGTGAGTTGTTAACATTTTTATCGCATCTTTTTGATGTATTTAAATAACTACTTTTGTCAAAGTTCAATTTATAATTTATTATGAACGGCGTAGTATTTTAGATGAAGCGAAGTGTACTTCGTGTTTTTTACTACAAGTGTTTGTGACCGGACTCGGGACGCTTTGTGTGTGAGTAGCACGAGCCTCCATCGCCATCCATAGGACGCGGGCGGGCTGTTCGCCCAACTAACTTATTACAAAACGGTAGGCAGCGGCTTTGCTGTGCCCTGGCATTGCAAAAGTCTATGAGCGGCGATGACTACTTACCATCAGGTGGCCTGTCTGCTCGTCTGCCTATCGAGGCACTAAAAAAACTTGATCATTTAATTTATATTTTTGGAACGCAATATATCAAACGAAATACTTTATAAACATATTTTATGATTGTTTTTCTATATCGTGACAAACAACAAATAGTAGACACGAATATTTATCATAGCGGCCTGACTAATTTGTTGACGATTAATTTGATAATACATATTTGTGTCAGTTTACTTGCATAAATAAGAATTATTTACATTGACAAATTTTATTTACTAAAATTACATTTTATAAATAGGTCAACGAGTCAAGTTCGAGACATAATTGAGATATCTTCGTAAGGTAAATTATTATAATAATAAAAACATAAATTTACCCAAGTTCACTGTAAGAGCGAAGATAGCCAGTCGTAGTACTACCTACTTCAGTAGCGATTGCACTTGCTTTTTTCGAGGTCAGTAGGTAATGATTAAATTGCTGTAAATCTAATATTTTCGACGGACAAAAATGACGCGCTCTAGCCCGGGACGATCGCGAGTGCATATAAGTACACTGGGTGATTCTTACAGAGTGAGTGTTCATCATCACTTGAGTGTCAATATTACGAAAATATATTGCCAGCAATTGCTAAATTTGTATTGATTTGAGCTTCATCCTTCTACACTCACAAAAGTGTTGTAACGAAATTTATTTTATAAGTTTTGAAAGATCCCTTTAAATATAATAAATAATATACATTATATATTGTATATTATATGAAAACCTGAAGGCTAGAAGTACATACACAATAAACACTCTAAATGTAAACATAATTTATCAGTGAAGTTCAAAAAATATTAAGTATCTCTAAGAATCGATCGGTATAAAGCCCTGCTAAACACCATGATGGAAATAAGTTAATTAAATATGTACCTTTATAGGAACCGTTTAGGCTGTTAATAAAGTCAATCAAGTATGCCGAAATCACGTCTTAAATAATTATACATAATCTTCACTATCATAATGCCAGCCTTTAGTTTAACAAGGAAAATATAAATAAGAATTCAATTGTTATAATTACGTAACATAACGTGATTAATCGAGAGCAATATGACAGTATTTAGAAACGTTTAAATTGTAAGTACCTTATTTTAGTTACTTGAGTGTCAATAATACGAAATTATATTGCCAGCAATTGCTAAATTTGCATTGAGTTTCATCCTTCTACACTCACCACAAAGCTTAACGAAATTTATTTTATAAGATTATTAAATTATATATTATACAGAGATTTCTGGTTATTTACATTATAATAAAATACGTTTATATATAAATTACCAGAATACTATTTCTGTTATACAATGTCCCAATTGAGTCTCTTAAGATAATAAATAATAATATTAATTATTCTCTCTAAGAACTATTTTATTTATGTTATTTTATTCTATTTTGTATAATAAAGCAAAATGCAAATGGACCTTGGTGAATAAATAAAATAATTAAAAAAATGTAATCCGCCATTTTGTGGCGGCGGCCATCTTGGATTTAGAATGATACTGAATATATTAAATTATATTGTCATCAGAACTAAAGGTGTGTACCAAGTATCAGATCAATCTGTCAACAGGAAAGAGGTACCATTTCAATTAGTAAATATGACCCAAATAAAAAAATCAACCAGGGTAACCTAAATAAAACCGTTTAAATACTAAAATAATGCAATAAAATAGTAGGTATTAATATACTTAGTAACATTTCAAATACAAAACAATTTTAAAGTTGTTGCAGGAGAGATTACTAGTAATTACGCTATTGGATCTTTTTGCTACTCAATAAGAACAGCGTTATTAACGTAACGTAAGTTATTAACGTTACTTTCTTATGTATACTAAATTATACTCGTCAGTAATAAAGTAATACATTACTAGTACCTAGTGTCAATAAAGTTTTTTTTTCCATTAATGTCATAAATATATTTTTTATAACGTTTTAATCATATTGTTCAATAACATACACTGATAACACTTTTTTGGTAATTTAAATTTACCGCGCAAACGAACACAAAAACAATATCATACATTTACGGTAGGCAGCGGCTTTGCTGTGCCCTGGCATTGCAGAAGTCTATGGGCGGTGGTGACTACTTACCATCAGATGGCCCGTCTGCTCGTCTGCCTATCAAGGCAATAAAAAAAAACATTTTCTTATGTTTCCACGAATATTATAGGTCATTGAAATAAAACTAATTTTACATATTCTATAGCGGTTAATTTTAATAAATCGCGATAGAATCCGTAAAATTACTTTTATTTCAATATACATTTTCTTACTTACTATAAGAAATTTATTGATTTATCCCATGCAGCCTTTTTATTGACACTCAAAGAAACTAAGCGAACATTTTACGCAATATTGCACTTTATCTTAATATTGTCGATGATTGATCAAGGTTTCTTAAAAAGTAGGACGTTAAAGACAGTATTAAAGTTTATTTGAAATCATTTACTGACGTTTTATTTATTATACCTCGACTTATTAGTAATACCCTCATAGCCAATTTCTTCAGCCCAGAATGGCGAATGCTACTAGAAAGAATGCTTTGTTTTTATTTTAATTAGTTAAGTATGAGGAAATCTATACTAATAATAATATTATAAAGTGGAAAGATTTGTAACGAATTAGCTCAAAAAGTACTGGACCGATTTAAAAAATTCTTTAACCATCTGAATGCTACACTATCACTGATTAATAAAGGCTATTTTAATTGCAAGAACTAAATAAGGGTAGAAAGGTGTAAAAGCTTAAGATGCCTCCATGGATTGTATATCTTTTCTTCCAAAAATTACCTACACACGGGCGGAGCCGCAAGCAACATTTAGTATATTATAACTGTAATTTAGCTTTTTTTCACGGGGAATGCATTTACGGATCTTCCAAGGAAGAATGCCGGACTCACCGAACTATACCGTCCTACCGACTAAACCCCGCGATGTTCCACTCTCCTGTATGTCAAAAATTGTGGGGTACGAGGCATGCACCCGCAACCTCCGCTGGAGTCGGCTCTTTTACAGGGCCAATCACAGTCTGACTGTAATATAGCCTAGCCATGTCCCTTCATGACGGTTAGACACTTGTCTCAACGCCTAAGAGGCGATTTTGCTAACGGTCGGCAGCGGCTTTGCTGTGCCCTAGTATAGAAGAAGTCTATGGACGGCGGTGACTACTTACCATCAGGTGGCCGTCAGCTCGTCTGCCTATCGAGGCACTAAAAAATAAATTACATTTAAAAAATTACAGTCCCGCCTACTCACAGCATGGTTTATTATTGCAGTCTAGAGGTGAGGAGAGATGTTGCGCTAGTTAAGTACCTGTTAAGGGTATAGCGTGGGTACGCCACCCAGAGATATTGTCCGAGCTGCAACTGTGCGTTTCCCACAGGCGTATCGGCACTCGTCGCCATCCGCTGATGTTTAACGTAGCCACATCGAGGACGAACATTCTAAAGTATTCTCCCTTGTCACGCGATATACGATTGCCCAACATTGTGTCAGAGCAAATTCATATATTTAATTGCAACTTGCCGAAATTCGTAGAAGTAGCGCAAAAATGGACGTAGAACGTAGAAGTTTTATATTATAGTTATTTATTATGATTTTTTTTCTTGTGTTATTTAATAGTAATATTTTTGTGATTATGATTTATTTAGTATAATCCCGCTTTGGCACTGACCTGCTGTTAGTAGTTTATATTTTTAATTGTAAATAAATAAAATACTAAACTCAGCGGGCGACTAGCTGGCTATGAAACAAGAGGCTGCGGGTTCGATTCCCGCACCAAGATATTTGTTTGTGTGATCCAAAAATATTTGTTTCGGGTTCGTGTTGTGATACCGGAGTCTGGGAGTGGGATCAGAACTGTGGGTGTCTGATATGTGTCTATTTTTATTTTCTCGCGCATCAGTCGTAAGATATAAGTTTGGCGACAAAAATGAATCGAATGACCTATGTAGAAATCTACGCATGGCAAAGAGCTGTCATAAAGTATCTTTCTTGCATACGGGTGTATACCTCTTACGTATCACCCGTATTCAATTGTACGAGATCGCTAACTGGCATAACATAAGCCTACGTTTGCCTAAAAGAGTAGGCTGACATGCATCTAGTGCACTCTGGGTTTACGGAGTTTATTTGCAATCAATTATGTGTAACAGGTGAACCTACCACCAATTAAATTAAAAAAAAATGCCATACAAATTGAAATCCCGGGTATTACTTGGGTGCTGCAAATCGAAAACGCAGTAATTGTGTGAATTTGGGTTTAAACCCAACGGTTTCTCAACCGAGGTCCGCAGTCACTATACATCAGCATGCAACGTAAAATAATAATACTAGCCCTGTATTAAACACTGTCCCACTGCTGGGCACGGGCCTCCTCTACTAATGAGAGGGGTTAGGCCTTAGTCCACCACGCTGGCCTAATACGGATTGGCAGACTTCTCATACCTTCGAAAAAATCTCATATATGCAGGTTTCCTCACGATGTTTTCCTTCACCGTTAAAGCAAGCGATAATTAACATTTTAATACACACATAACTTTAGAAAAGTCAGAGGTGTATGCCACTTGGGTTTCGAACCTACGACTTTCGTCTTGGCAGTCCGTACCGCAACTAACTAGGCTATCGCTGCAACGTAAAATACTTGTCAATATTCCCAAAGTATATCATACGATTTTAATATACAATAATTATATTAAAACGCACATATAAATATCTGAGTAAGCCACCCGTAAAGGACGATGTTACCAGTTTGTCTATTTCTGCCGCCAAGTGCCATTATAAGATTTAGCCAGACTTAGCTTAGTGTCACGCCAAGGTTCTGGATGTACTTGTAGCTGTTTATGAGCAGGTGCCATCAGGTAAGGGCCTTCGCCATTTAGACAAAAATAGCCTATCAAAACATGATAGGAGTTAGTCATATTTATTGAACTTTAAAAAAATATTGATAAGAAGTCTGTGTGTTTGTAAACATTTCGCTAAGATAAAAGTACGTCTAGTCACGCACGATTAAATGAAATTAGTGAATTCAAACTAGACTTTAATAATTATAGTAGTTGACAGTAAGTGAAAACCTAATAGAATTTTGTTTTTTATAATAGGTTTTTAGTCTAAAAATATCGAAAATGAAACCATTTTGTTAATTTATATGTCATTATTTAATATTTTCAAGTAACAAATATGTAAAAATAAAGCATTTTGTTATGTGTAATAAAACATAAATCAGTCATGCACGACGTCACTGTTCGAAACATCTATTAAACGCTGAGCCAAACATCTATTAGTTTAGCTGCATTTGGTCACGTCCCACGAGAGGTCATGACATTTGGTAGCGTTATAGTCGGAAAAATAAAGTTGGTTTATAAAAATGCAATTCAAATTCAATCTTGAAAACTTATGTATTATGTTTATTAATGATAATATTTTCATAAAATAGACTATAAAAAAGCAGCGATAGCCTAGTTGGTTGCGGTACGGACTGCCAAGACGAAAGTCGTAGGTTCGAAACCCAAGTGGCATACACCTCTGACTTTTCTAAAGTTATGTGTGTATTAAAATGTTTATTATCGCTTGCTTTAACGGTGAAGGAAAACATCGTGAGGAAACCTGTATATCTGAGAATTTTTCGAAGGTATGAGAAGTCTGCCAACCCGCATTAGGCCAGCGTGGTGGACTAAGGCCTAACCCCTCTCATTAGTAGAGGAGGCCCATGCCCAGCAGTGAGACAATGTTTAATACAGGGCTAGTATTAATATAGACCATGAAGAATGAAATAAAAACAGTCAACTAGCCTATTGAAGAGGTTTTTCCCTCCTATATAATATATCGTGACTATAATTGCCGTATCAGAAATAAGCAGAACAATAACGGTTGCAATGTATCGCGTCATTGGTAATTCGGTGAACTTTGCAGAAAATAGCTTGATAACTTTATTGACGTCAGATGGTTTTTACAATAACTCAAGCAGCAGAACTGATACTCAAGGAAATAAAGGCGCTGTCGAGGATTTTTAATACAGAATAACGAAATTAACAAAGTTATTGAGGTTTATGTGCTGGCTGTCACCATAGATAAAATACCTTGCTACGCTAATGCTTACAATAAATGCTAAAGTAATCAAAGGTGCGTCCCCTTCGGAAAAGGGTCGCCGGGAATAACCCTCTGGAAGTATCACTGACAAAATGCAAACATAAATATTAAGATAAATCATAATTAAACATCTAATACAATAATTATAATCTACAAATAGTTTTATCTACCGGAGTCTATAATTGATCTAGCATTTTCGCCTGCATTTAGCTTAATCGCGGTGTTTATATGCATAGTAGGTTATATGGAGAATAGTTTTTATGATTAATATGTAAGATTTATAAGCATCGGCTAACAACCAATCAAGGTTTTTTGATTGCGAGAGTTCGTTTGAGTAGGTAGGTATACACCTTTTTTTATTACGAACGAGAAATAATAGTGTTTAAGCTCCGTATATTAGTTTAAAGAACATTAAAGCCCGTGGAGTTGTAAGACTATACATATATAAAACTAGGTCGTGAGGTACCGAAGTGGTGCTTCGCGTTATGGCGACAGACAATAAATAAATAAATACAACCAGCAATCACACTGAAAGTCCTGACCTCACACTAGGTAAAACCTGTATCGTGGATATCAGGTCCTACGAGAAATTTTCGGTCTCACAACACCCAGACCCGAAACTAAGCGGGAATCGACGATATTATTTTATTACAAATTGTTATTAAAAATTTTAAGCAATAGTTAATTTTGTATCCGACCGCAAAGCGTTTTTAGTTTAGGGTACATGTAGATCGATAAGTTAACAATTTTATTGCGTTTTTTAACCGCTTCAAAAAAAGGAGGAGGTTCTCAATTCATCGCAATATTTTTTTATGTATGTTCACCGATTACTCGAAGATGCCCGGATCGACTCGAGAAATTCTTTTTTGTTTAAAAGGATATGCTTACCAGGTGATATATATCCATACTTCACTACTCAACACAATCATGCCGGCCTTCTGTGTAGCGTCTTCACACTACACCATGAGGCAATTAATTAATTTACACCTTACCTCCTTGTGTCGAGAGGATTAATTAATTATATTATAAACAAATAAAATAAATTTAGTTTTAACGTAACTCACACACACACATACATTCACGCGGGTAATCCCCGGAGGGGTAGGCAGAGGTGTAACAGTACACCCACTTTTCGCCGAATTTCGGTCCCATTACGTGATAAGAGGGCGAGCCTATCGCCATACCGGGCACATATTCCAGACTCCGGACTAATACTGAGGAATTTCTAGATAGAAAAACTAATTTAATATTTTTTTAATTAAGCTTCAATTATTTATCAGTATTCACAGAAATGCTTATACAATAGTGTTTTTTCCTCTTATTTACCTTTGGTTTGCAAAAATATCAGAACACGTATACTCATCGAAGTGATCACTTGCACTACTTTACGTGTTCTAATACTGACGCTATTTTCTAAAATATCAAAAAACTTAATTATTGAAACTTAATTACACAGTCCTTTTCCTATAATACTTAGGTATAACATTTCAAAGATTTCTGTTAAAATATGACAAAGTTACAAAGTTTAGAATGTTTAAATCGCTCTCCTGTAAAGTTGTGTTTTTGCACTTGTACTTGTTACGTTCAGAATTCAGTGTTTGGAGCGATGTCCTTGGGCGACATGGTGTGGGGAAATGTAACTCGAACGGGCTGCTGCTATTAACTCTCTGTGCTGAATTTAATCTAAGTATAACAAATACCTTTTTTCGTATGTCAGATAAGTATAAAACATCTTGGATGCATCCAAGATCTAAACAATGGCATCTAATAGATTATGTGATAGTGCGAAGAAAAGACTTGCAAGATGTCTTGGTGACAAGATCCATGCGTGGCGCACATTGTTGGACTGACCACCGATTGATAAGATCAAAATTCCGACTACATTACAAGCCCCCACACAGAGCAAATCACAAAATGCCCTCTAAACTGGCATTCGAGAGACTCCTTTGTGATACCGAGCTAGGATCGGCACTTGACGCAGAGTTTAGCACTATACCGATAGACACAACATCAGATGTTGATAAGCATTGGCGTTCATTTGCCCAGGTGCTTCATGATGTCGCCAAACAAGTGGTAGGAAAATCCGAAAAACGGAATCAAGATTGGTTCGATGAATCTGAATTGGACGTTATGAAACTTGTCAATGACTCGAGGAAAGCGCTTAAAGGTCCCGACGGCGACCTGCGTAAGCGTACTCAAAGCGAGCTTAAGGCAAAAGTGCGCGAACTTAAAAATAGATGGTGGAGGACCAAAGCCCTTGAGTTACAACACCTTGCAGACAGCAATCAATGCGCTAAGTTCTTCGAGGGCCTGAGGATGATATTTGGACCTAGGTATCGTAAATCTTCACCCATCTTGTCTCACGATAAAAATAATCGTCTCACAGAGCGTAGTGACGTTCTGGCACGCTGGGCTGAGCACTTCCATGATGTCCTAAATCCTGTAGCACAAAGTATAGATCTGGCATACATTCAGGCACTAGAACCCCAGCCTCCAGCTCTGGAATTGGATAGTCCACCATCGCTGGACGAATTTTCCAATGCTCTCAATCGGCTCAAAAACCATAAATCTCCAGGTGCTGATGAGTTGCCTTCAGAAGTTTATAAGTATGGCGGCTCCACCATAAGGATTTGGGAAGTGGGCACAATACCACAGGACTGGAAAAATGCGTCTATCTGCAAACTGTATAAAGGAAAGGGTAGTGTATCTGAATGCGATTCTTACAGAGGCATTGCTCTCCTAAGCACAGCTGGAAAGGTCTTAGCACACATCATTAACCACCGTCTGACTGCCTTAGTCGAAAATTTACTTCCTGAATCTCAATGTGGATTTCGGTCATGTAGGGGGACGGTCGATGCAATCTTTGTGGTCAAACAGCTACAGGAAAAGAGCCTAGAGCAACAACGCCCGCTATACATGTGTTTTGTTGACCTTGAGAAAGCCTTCGATCGTGTACCCAGAGAAGCGTTGTGGACTGTCCTTAGAAGTGTCGGCTGTCCTGAGAAATTCATCGGTCTCATAAGAAATTTCCATGACGGCATGATGGCTCGAGTTCAACACGAGAGTGACTTTACTACCCAGTTCCCCGTCACCAGCGGCGTCAAACAGGGATGTGTTATGGCTCCCACTCTCTTTGCTGTTTATTTTGCTGCTGTTGTGAAAGACTACTACAGAACCTGTAACGACCCAATAGTTATTAACGTAAGAACTGACAAAAGCATCTTTGACATCTCACGCTTTAGAGCTAAGAGCAAACTGCGGAAGCACAATGTCATGGATATACTATATGCTGATGACATTTGCCTAATGGCTGATAGTATTATTAGTCTGCAGAGTTACATGAACAGCTTAGACGAATCATGCCGTAAGTTTGGGTTAGTTATCAGCGTATCCAAGACCCAAGTCCTCAAACAACCAGCAAGGGGCGAAACGGCAGACTCTACCATAATAACTCTTAGCGGGAAACCTCTCAGAGAAGTTACATCCTTCCGCTACCTGGGATCTTTTGTTCGCAATGACAACCGACTTGAGACTGAAATTTCCTCACGCATAGCAAGGGCGGCTGCATCTTTCGGAAAACTCAATAAAAGAGTTTGGGACTCTCACGACTTGCGACTTCATACTAAAATAGCCGTGTACAAAGCAATTATACTACCTATTTTGCTTTATGCCACTGAAACCTGGTGCCTTTACAAGGGCGATATAAAGCGCCTTGACAAGTTCCACATGAAGTGTCTCAGGTCTATTCTCCGCATAAAGTGGCAAGACCACGTGTCCAACACAGAGATTTTACGTCGTACACAGCTGAGTGGCATGGAGTCGCTGCTCGTGAAGGGTCAGCTCCGGTGGTGCGGTCATGTTGTTCGTATGGAGGACTCTAGACTCCCGAAGATGCTGCTGTATTCGGAACTCGCTCAAGGAAGACGCAAGCTTGGAGGCCAATTTCTGCGCTACAAGGATGTCATCAAGCGCCACTTAACATCTTGCCACATACCGTGCGACTGCTGGGAAGAACTAGCGCATCATCGTACCGAATGGCGTAGCACCGTACAAAAATCATGTGCACAGTTTGAGGAAACACGCATCCAACGCCTTGACGCGCAGCGTGAACTACTAAAGTTAAGACCAAAAACTTTTTACACATACACCCTCAACTCTTCTGGACAACTGTTTTGTGTATCTTGTGACAGGACTTTTAAAACAAAGTTAGGGCTAGCTAGTCACATTCGCTCACACTGGCGAAAAGAAAAATAATTGAATCCAAAAGTGCAAGGTTCGCCGTCGACGGATACGTCGAGGAGGACATCACTTGTATACGTAGGACCCGTCGATAGATTCGAAGAAGAAGAAGAGGACATTCTATATACATATAAGGATACTTCCTTATAGTATATAGAATGTCCTCTTCTTTATAGGTTACGATAAAAGGTAGAAGTCAAATAAATGTTCGATCTCCAAGTTAGAAGAGTTGAGTGAGTTTAAGAGAGTGGTGGTAGGATATTCATATCCGTATACCACCGTACATAGAGTATAAAACCCGCCATAGTGGCACACGCAAGTGTGTCGCGTTCCGAGGTAAGCCAGTATACATCCGGCTTCTTCAACTCCTTGCCCCATGGCGTAGTGTGAAGAATCTACATAGCATGATTGTGATGAATGGCGAGGTATAGATTGTTTCTCGCTACTTGATATTCTAACTGGACGGCCCTGCGCTTACCATCGAGTGCAGTGAAAAATTAATATTTCTCATTTGGAACAAATGCGCACTTGTTGCCCGAAATTTTCTCGATATGGTGATAGATTTGGCCCCATGCTACTTCTTGAGAGTTAAATAAGGTCAAAGCAAGCAAGGATACAAGTATGAACTTATTTTATGATTACTTTATAGATTATGATGATATTCTTGTTCCTAACTACTTATAAATAAAAAAAATGTATGTATTTGTATTATTGAAGTATGTTTATGACACTGTATGAAATCAAGATATTCTTTAGTGAACCCAATTATTATGTTTTTTGAATGCAAAAGAGCGTAACATTTATAATTTGATGTTATGAACCGTGACATCCTGGATGATAATAGTCAAGATTTCATGGAAATTGTTTTTTATAACTTGTAGACAGGATTAGAGTTAAAATATTTGCGAAACAAGTCCCTACTGTGTACTGGAGGTGACCAGGTGACCTTAACAAAATATACGATAGTTTCTTGTGTTTAATTAAGTACATTATTCGATATGCAACCCAATATAATACGCAAAAGAACCCTTTTGCGCTACTTGAAAATTTAGGTCACAATATTTGTTTTAAATATTGGTATGAGCAAAAATAGTTGGGTTCTGGGAACATATATCTCCCTCACACAATGGCACAGTATCATGTTGATAATTAATAAAAAATCGTGTCAACTACCCTATTAAACGATAACGGTGTTTTCAGAATAGCATTCATATGTTATAAGTAATATTTATTTTGCAATTGACACAATTCCTATGTTGTTAATCAGGATATTATCTATACTTAGATATAATGAAAGAGTAAAGGCTGACTATTGACTATATTTCTTTAATGGATTTCAATACATGTGTCACAATATATTAATCGAAACTCCAGTAAACATATAAAATTAGCTAAAACAACACTAAAAAAATACACGAGTGTCTGTGAATAATGTAAAAATCTTACAAAGCGGAGAAAATGGCGCGAAAAAGAGTTTTAGCCCACGCACTATACTCGTATCTTGACGATTTGAGCGAAGGTCGCCTATATACAAAATTAATCCGTATCCTATCCCTTCTATACAAGAATCACGCGTGCTGGCTTATGGAGCCACAGCTTCGTGGTGTCACTATCCCGGCCCGAACCAAGGGGTTCGCAAATTCGTATTTTTGCAGTACCATCGAACTGTGGAACAGTTTGCCAGCATATGTGTTCCTTTCTATGTTCCTGGGTTCTTTAAGATGCAATGATATTGCGCGTTTTAATAATTTTATTTGTTATTTTATATTTTTGTTAAGTATGTAGTAAAAGTAAGAAGAATAGTTTTTCTTCGATCGGAAGAATTTTCTTTTATAATAATTTTTTTAATAAAACCTCAAGACTTACGTTGCAGACTAATATAATAATTCAAATAACATAGGTGTAACACTTCCAAAATGTTGCTAGCTATGACAAAAAATTAAAACATCAGCAATATAGTTTTTATTAATTTTCATCTTATTATAAAAATAACATTCCTCTACACTGGATGTGCAGCGGGTACTAATAATATACTCTTTCTATGAATAGTACTTAACAAAGAGCTATTTCCCATAAGGTAATGTGAAACCGTCGTAAAACAAGAAATTATCTGCCAGTACACGTTTCAAGTGCACATTTTGAGGGAAACAATTGACGCAAGTCTGTGCCCGCATGTAATGCATTATCTTTTTTTATTTACACGACACGTCATCGCAACAACAAGCAACTTTAAAAATAAACTAGTATATTCAATTTCATCAATTATATTTCATATTACAATGTGTTGGTACATAACCTCTGAAATATTTAGAATATGCTAATGAAGGATACGATAAGAAATTATTTGAATAATGGTATCTCTACTTTGTTTGAGTGTGGGCCCTCCTGTTACATGGAGCGACGATCTGCGCAAGGCTGCAGGTAGACATTGGATGCATAGAACCGAAGATCGGGTTCAATGGCCAATCTTGGGGGAGGCCTATGTCCAGCAGTGGACTGCGATAGGCTGATGATCTCTTTTTCGAACCCATTTAATATTTTAATAAATCAAGTATTTAACTAAATATTTATTTAAACATTGTTGGTGCCTCATTCGTTTCTTAGTAAATTAAAAACCACGAAATAAATCATGCAAATATATCCTAAATGATAAGACAACCGCTTTTTAAGCAATAAAAATTCATATAGATCATCCTAAATACTACAGGATAAATAAATGTTTCTAAAACGAATTAATGTTCGTCTTTTTTGAAAATCGGTAGTAAAATTATTAAGGCTGCATCAAATTGGACACTACAAACAATTCTTACTATTTTACTGTGAATTTTTATGCATAACTAGCTGTTGCTCGCGGCTCCGCCCGCGTGGAGGTCATGTTTGGGAGAAAAAGTATACAATACAAAATACCAATTTTCATGCGTTTAACTTAAAAAATGACGGATTTTCATACAAACTTACATCCCCTATTTTACCCCCTTAGGGGCGGAATTTCCAAAAATCCTGAAACATATATTTTTTATTTTTAACTAAAAGGCCAAATACTAATTTTCATGTATTTAACTTCAAAAATGACGGATTTTCATATAAACTTTCATCCCCTATTTTACCCCCTTAGTACTACCCGTATTTCCAAAAACCCTTCCTTAGTGGATGCCTACGTGATAATAGGTACTGTCAAAATTTCAAGTCTGTAACCCCAGCCGTTTAGGCTGTGCGTTGATCGATCAGTCAGTCAGTCAGTCAGTCAGTCAGCTTCTTCTTTTATATATACAGATATACTGATAGGTGGCAATTAAAAGTGTAGTTAAAATAATTATCTATACTGTTTAAACTTATCTTACATTGGAATAATAATATTGCGAGTCATGCCTAAATACATTGTTTATTTTTAAAACTGTTTAATCTTACTAACTGCCCTGACATTGACAGAATTATCGCGAAATAACGCGGAAGCCATAACGCAAAAAAAATACTTACTAACTCTACCAGACCGATCTTGTGACCTAGTTAATGAAGAATAATCAAACGTCACAACAATTTTTAAGAAACACAATTGCAGGTCTGAAAATAAATAAATAATATAAAGTGTTTTGATTCGTAAAACACAACCGTTGTATAATATTGAATTTTTCGCCCGATGTGAGGATAGGCTCGCCATCTATTAACCCGACTAAAATAAACTTAGCGGGAATACAGATGTGAACTTATTTTATGCAAATTGGAAAATTATACGAAATCACGAATTGAATCAGATCAAGTGGCAAGGTACTTTTGACTTTACTCGTTACACGAATACATATCTATTGTCAACTATCGCTCGCTCTAACAAAGAAACATGTTAAAAACTGAGAAGAAGAAACTTGGGTAAATAACAATTTTGAAGGTATGTAGGTTTGACCCACGTTAGGTCAATTAGTTGATGAAGCCAGTGCTCAGTAAGACAGTAAACAGGACTGTAGCTCAACCATGAGTTTGTCGCACGTATATTCGCCAGCAACAACGTAAAATATTTATATGACAAAATATACAGTTCATCGCGCGCGACTGCCTCTGTGGTACAGTTGTAAAAGCGCATGGGTTACGACTGATGTGCTGAGGTCTTGGGTTCGATCCCGGGTCGGGTAAAGTTATATTGGGATTTTCTATCTATAAATTTTCAGTATTAGCCCAGAGTCTTGAACCTGTTCCCGGTATGGCGATAGACTCGCCCCCTATCACATTATGGGACCGAAATTCGGGGAAAAGTGGATGTACTGGTTCCACCTCTGCCTACCCCTTCGGGGATTACAGGCGTGAGTGTATATGTATATGTATGTATGTATACAGCGCATCTAGCGGTTACTGGAGAAATTAAATGTTGCACTATAAGAACGAAACATTCCATACATAAAAACAACCCACAGTCTGCAACCCTAGTGACTTCGTTTACCTATCGTAAGTTTTTGACTCATGATTGAGCTTCTGATACAATACCTACATTATATTGCATTGATGAAGTTCGCTGTCCACCAATACACCGATATAGACTGAATACGGACAGAATGGTTGACCGGGGAAAACCTAGAATATAATGATATCACAATATAAAAAATAACGTTAGGTACTGTGAACCAAAAAAAATTACTGAATTCTTCTTCTTCTTCTTCTTCTTCTTCAGCCTTTGGACGTCCACTGCTGAATATAGGCCTCCCTTAAAGATTTCCAGACCAGCCTGACAGAAGCGGCCTGCATCCAGCGGGTTCCTGCGACCTTACGAGGTCGTCTGTCCACCTTGCAGGGGGACGTCCAACGCTGCGCTTGCCGGAATGAATTATTGAGAATTAAACAAACTTCTATAAATATTAGACAAAATTTAACTTAAGATTATAGTTTTGTCGCTCGATCTGGGCAATAAGAATGTTTTTTTTTATCATGGCTCTGTAAATTACTACACTGCGCATAATGGTAACTAAGTATCCACCAAAAAGAGTATCGAATAGCCACAAACGATTACATCTGGCCACTCGACACAAATATGCCGGCTTTCTTAATTGCTCCTTCACGCTTTATCAATTTATTGCTTTATAAAATGTATGTAAAGTTTTGATTCAAAAACACATGGAATTTGCTCGATGTTGAAGTTTATATGTTGTGCCTGTTATGACCACCAGCTAGCTTCTCTGTCATATGATGAAATGGCAATAAGATCGTCTAAAGATCAATAAAAAATTTAAAAGTGATTTTGAATTATATATTGATTTCATTAATATTCCAACAACATATTTGAGAAATGCACTAGTATATGTTCATTTCTGTAACGGTTCATTCACTCATTATAATGACAATGGGATGTAAAAGTTACCACACCAGTTCCAACCATTATTTAGAACGTGTCTCGTAAAATTTGTACTCGTTTCTTAAAATAATCTTTGACAAACATCCTGATAAACATTGCCACTAGTTACACAAAGTAACTGTTTGCTTATCTAGTCACTGGTATAATGAAAACACCCTGTATTCGTGTAGTCTGCGGGTAGTGTGAGCTAAACGACGATTAACATTAGGAAGGAGGTGATAAGAAAATTGACGAAAACATTACGTTCTAATAGCACTCGCCAGTCATCGATTTGTGGTTCATATATAGTAGAGTGTAGCGGGTCGTGGCGGTACTACAATGTTCAGCTCGAAGCAGTCGGTTGTGTTGGCGGTGGCGGCGGTGCTAGTCGTGTGCGCGTGCGCAGCGCCCGACCCCGGCGCCAACGACATACAATTCAATCAGAAATTAAGTGAGTGTCTGAATCACTTCTTTATCTATAAATGTTTTGTGGAAATCGATTTGGTGTGTGAATGATCAAAATATTTTTTCTGATCTTTTTAAGAACATAATTTTAAATGAAGGGTGTTTGTTAACGTTATAGAAGTGGAAGGTAAGTTTTCTATACACTCATTAGTGTTTTTATAATCGAAATAACTTATCAGGAATACTTAGTAGATGATTTTCGTATAATAAGATAATTAAAGATAAGTTTTGTCCTACGGAATGCCACGAAATGTACTTTGTGTTTGTACCTATATGTATTTTTATGATAAATGCTTAATTTGGTATGTTGCTTTTGAGCCATCAGATATTTGTTGAATACACCCCACGTTCTATGTTCTTTACTATCAAATTTAATAGTCGATAATAACACACTCTTGTTTTAATTCGAGTTATCATATTTTAGTTCAAGGGGCACTGATTAAAACGATTAACATTAAATTGTAGTGACGACTGAAATGTGTATTTACTAGATATATGTAATACAGTAATTTATTACACCATCCAGAAGGTGGTAAACACCTATTAAAATTTCACAAAAAAGTATTTAGGTAATGTCTCTCACGAAGACTTGTTTAACTACTATTCAATCGACAATACTAACCCTGAACTCACAAAGAACGTTACATCTTCATTAAACTATATAGTTGTCAAAATTGCCTTGTATGT
The DNA here is from genome assembly GCA_905220505.1 of Laothoe populi. Classification (NCBI taxonomy): domain Eukaryota; kingdom Metazoa; phylum Arthropoda; class Insecta; order Lepidoptera; family Sphingidae; genus Laothoe; species Laothoe populi. The sequence goes on from HG992159.1 coordinate 15,866,529, forward strand.
ATTTATTAATTTATTATAAAACAACAATTATTACAAATTTCTATTTATATATGACCATGTGTGCATATCGTTTGTTAATTATCGCTTGCTTAAAGCTTGTTTAAATTTCGAACGTGTGTGAAGTCTAACAATGTGCTTTAAGCTAGCGTGGACTAAGGCCTAACCCCTCTCATTAGTACAGGAGGCCCGTGTCCCGGAGTGGAATAGTGTATAATACGGCGCTATTATATTTTTATTTATAAATAAATTATTAATATATTGTACTTATAGTTATATAATACATTAGATAAAATAAATTATGCGTCACAATAAAATTTGAGGGTTGCCCTTGATTTTTCTGAGATCCCATCATCAATTCCTGACTCGGTGCCAATGGGACCACCTGGGAAGTATACCCTTTTAAACAGAAAAATAATTTCTAAAATCGGTCAAGGCGTCTGCGAGTAATCGGGTAACATACATAAAAAAAATATTCCGACGAATTGTTAACCTCCTCCTTTTTTGAAGTTCGTTAAAAATCGATACAAAAAAAACAAATAGATTAATATCTGCTAGTAACATCATTGCAAGTTGTTTTTATTTTTACTACATTCATAACTATTTATGTATTTAATTAACTCGATGTTAGTGTTATACATATATCTCATTACTCATTAAACAGAAGACATTTTGAACGGGTTTGTTTACTCTTTTCAAGACAATATGAGTAATATTTGAGTCAGGAGTAAAACTTTACGCTCATTATTGTTATCGTTTAAATACCCATTTGCAAACAAAATGGTGTTGAAACTAAGGTTATAGACCAAGACACAACAGTTAGATTATTATGAGAACCGTCAATGTGAAAAATAAAAGTTAATAATTTAACTTCATCAGTGAGAAACACACAATTGTAGCCCTTATGGTTACAAACAAGTTATTAAAATGAGCATGACAATTTCGGACAAGTAGTTTATGGAAACGAACGAATCATGACTCGAAATAAATACAGATATTAAAGTATACACTGTAATTTGGGATTGTAATGTTGAACAACAATTTGTCTAAGGTATGACGACCATGACCCATGGTCCAGGGTCAATACAGTTTTGATACAGATAGAAAAATATTACCCACACTGATCGATAGACCAAAAGTTTCATTGTGTCACTGACGGCCTTTTATAAAACGTAAGGCAGATATCGACAACTAACAAGATTTCGAGAAAAATATCCGGAAATAAGAATGAACGGCAGGCATCGGTAGTCAAACTGTACGACCTAGGTAATTGCATTTATGGAAACAGATAAACATTTACTGAATACAGAGTAACTTTACGGAACCGATGTGCCTGCATCCATTATAACCACGTGACTAATAAGTGTCTCATTTGTCAACAACGGTAATTTCAATAATTATGTGGAAAATTTACTTGGTTTTTACTGCGATAATAATATTCCTGATAGTCGCAAACCAACTAGTGTGTCACTATCATAGATTGTTTTTTTTACGTTGTATGGAAGACAATCGATAGACTTCTAGAATGCAGAAACATATTTATAAATCTTATTCAAATAATATATTGAAATATTTGTTTTGCTTCGTTATTTGAGCTATATTTATAAATAGATGATACATCAGTGTACATCCGGTTTTTCTCGGGGGTCTAGAGTTGGAGTACAATGTTTGGCCATTTTGCGGCCCTCAGAGTACTCTGACAATGGACCCTCGACCACTTCTTCACCTTCTTGCCCATGGCGTAGTGTGAAGAAGCAGGCCGGCATGATTGTGTTGAGTAGCAGGGGATAGATCGTCTCGCACTACTCGATACTCTAATTGGACCGCACTGCGCTTACCATCAGGTGCAGTGCGGTCACTTTGCCGTGCCAGGATAAAAAAAATACCAGCGAAAGCCTATTTGGGAGTGGTTCGCGTTGACGAGTAAAAGTTTAAACACCATTCCGAACTGAATTTGACTGATTGCATATGACAAATGTAATAAGACTTATACAAATGTTTCTGTGATCCACATATATGTTTTGAGGTCTGGATAGTGTAGTTCTTGTCCGAGGGACTACGTAATCCAAAACTACGTAGCTTATATTAAGATTACCTATTATTCGTGTTGCAATGACGCAAATTATTTTAACCAAGAAATAATCTGCAGAAGGCGGTATAGGAAGTATATTTTTCGAAGAAATCTTTAAAATTACCCGACATAACCATCATAAAATATAATGTGCACAATATTTTTGGCAAACGTTAACGAGATGAAATCACGCAACTTATTCATAACACACATAAACTTCCGCTTCTTGTTAGGAATTTATATTACTTAAAAATGATTTTATGTAAAAGGCGTATTTTTGTACAGATGTGGTTAGCAAGGATTCTGTAGCAAAGCAGCCCACAGCAGACACGAGGGCAGTCAACGAGCGGTTTCCTCATGCGGTGCTCTTCGGAGGCACTTGCGGTGGCTCTATTATCAGTCCCAACTGGGTCCTCTCCGCTGCTCACTGGTAAGTATCATACTTACTTCCTAACCTTAATACTATAAAACAAACACCTGTATTACTTTAACTAAAAATCTTGTTTCAAAATCTACAATTTGAATAATTATATATGTTAAATTGTAAATTATTATATTATAGTTTATATATATCAATTACTATTTTTTTATTACAATGAAGAACTGCAATATCTGTCACTATTCGTCACGTCGCACCAGGGTTCGTTTTTACGCTAATTTCGGTGGCCAAATTAAAATATTCATTGGCTTTCTTAAATGGCCGTGGCAACAGACTTAAAATAACTTAGCAATAGGTAATAAAAACCTTTGGAAATTGATTTTCTGTTCTGTTCATTCAAATTTAAAACTTATTGAAATAGAGCAATAGAGAGACTCGTTATCACAACATTGTGTTCATAATGTTTTAGATGTTAAAGCTCTTTAGTAGGGGATAGTTTTAAGTTTTATTGGAATTAATTAAAACAAATTGCGGGGTCTATGAGACTACGTTTTCACTGACGAAAAATATTTTTCGTCAAAATGTCAGACTGTGTTTATATTATCAAACAACAAGTTTTTTAAACGAAATACAACAACAAAAAATCTAGACCTCACAAAAAGTGTAACTTACCTGAGAGCGCGAACGCAAAATATATAATAATAATATATAATATTCACAAAATACATCGTAAGATTACTTTATTACAAGATATAAAACTACTATAAAATAAATATGTAAGTTGAAGGATTTATGTGAAAAAGGAGTTAAAATTGTAACCACTTCGATAATTCAAAGGCGTCCAAATATACTGTATAGGATATATAAATGTATGTGCAAAACGCGAATAAGACGAGGAAAGCTGTTGTTTTCGTAAAGTATTTTTATAAACTTTTTACTTAATTTCTACGTTGTTAAGTCTTGGTAACTTCTGTGATAAATGCAATCGTGAATACAGGTTAAGTATTAATAAACTGCAGAACAAAAATAACCGCTCCATAAAACAAGCCTACCTTGACATTTAATCTGAGAAATTCACTTCTTGAAATACAAATGGGAATACCCTGCCACTACATTTTTTTAACAGTCGCGATGTTTATCTAACTAAAGCCACATGCAACCGATACGAGTGAAAGTTTGTTAACATCTAGGTTCCTTGGAGACAATTGTACCGCTGCACGATTTAAGATGCAGGTAATCTGTGAGCTATGAGTCATTGACTTCCCCCATATAGATCATCGGTGACTACTATCAGCTCAAATTTGGCCCGTGTGCTTCACTAAAAACAATACGTTCTTTCGTGGCAACATAAAGCTTCGGCGTTCTGGCTCATAAGGAAATATCACATTTAATATAATATAATCATCAACGCAGCCGGTTTGATGCAACGGAATAATTGTTAACTAAGGATTCAAGGCTATCCACTATTTTCCTTCGTTGAGACGAATCTGCTTCTCCCGTTTATTCGTAATGAAATTGCATTTAAACCCACTAATAAAACATAATATATCCACTACGTACATGCATACATGCTTACGCATCTTATAATAAAATTGTTCTTTGTTAAAGTACCACCACAAATATTGCATAGAACCATTATGCGTAATATACAAATATATTATTGCACCCATGAGTCACATTAAATATGTAAACAAATTTATAACTAATATAAAGAATATTCCAGCCATATTTACTAAGAGCATTACAGGAACTTGGCATCCATTTGTAACCACAACCAACATCCTAAATAAATTACTTATTTCTATATAGACGCATGACCTCATCATTCCACCAGAGCTGTTATTCCTGTTTCACTAGTCAGTTCACGTTCATTATCACATACAAAACCTCTAAATACATTACTGTCATACGAGATTAAAGGCAAACTTGATCCTATCCTGAAATCTTTTAGAAAGATGTACTATCTGTGCGGATCCCACTTTTTAGAACACGTACTAGATGGTATTTATAAAAAAAGCGTGTTCGATGAACCCCACCTTAAAGTAAATAAAATGGGGTGAATCTAACTTTTTTTCGAAACAAAAATGTGAATATATTTATTTTATATAGGTTCAAAGGGAAGACAGCACGTTTCGAATCGATTAAAAGTGTTGGGTTCCTTTCGTTTATTTTTATTAAAATGAAATTAGTAGCCAGACACCTAGGCCTTTCCCGCGCGCCGGAACTCAGCTCGTGTGATTCATTCCACCATGGCTAAATTTAGGAGTTTTGTCCGCTGTTCGTATTTACCCGGTAGGTATCGGGTAAATGCGGACAGCAAGGGTTTTGTTTTTTTGAGTTTTTTTTTTATTGATACTAAAAGTTTTATATGTTGATTTTGTAAAGTAAGAACCAAAGTTTAAAAGTAAGTAAAAACAAACTGCTTAGCTTTAATACTTTATGTTTTATTGAAGTGTTTCCTTAAGTGTCCGCAATATCCCCACTCTCCCTTACTTGTGTGTAAATAATTTTAATGCGTAGTTCACATGTGTTATTATCTCATGTTGGCAGGTACTATGACTACGACAGTACATGCATAATTTCATCTTGTGATGTTTCCTCGTCTAAAGGTTGTTGTATAATAAAAACACATTTTTATAGCCGTTAAGTGTTAGCACGCAATCAATATTCTGAGCCATGAAGATTACAAATTATTAAAACCCACATTTAATAATGTTTGGTCTAGGTATTCAAAAATAAATAGATTTTGAGATTTTGGTTTCTTATCATTACGCGAATTTTACAAATTGAAATATAAAGTTAAAATTAGATAATAATTTTAAAATGAAATGAAGGCAAAAATACTTATTATTACGCCATAGTAACAGTTATCAGCAGACTAGAAGTTTAAGTTCAGATTAAGCAACCACTTAACGACACATTTCATCCAATGAGTTTATCAAATTATTTATCCAACACTTATCTTTTATATACCGTATACCTAGTAATTTACTTTACTTATATATTTATACACAGTAGTAGATTGCTGCTTATCTATATGTCCTCCTTTTCTATGAAACTATGGTTTTTAAATATCAACATTGTACTTGTAAGCATTTAAAGTAAAGCTGTAAACTGCACGGGTACGGGTTATCAGTTAACCGTGACCGCTGATAGATAACCTGCAGTAATAATTATTCATAAAGTCTATCTATACCTTCATACGAAGGTTCGCTCCTAATAATATCTTTACTAATTTGTTTGTAAATGTAAAAATAGTGACTATAAGACTAATGGTTGTGTACTTTGGAGATAGTATTCACACATTATAGTTTTCTTGTTTTAAAATCTCATTTATTTTGAAATAAAACGAATTTTACGGATTATATCGTGGTTTATTTTACTTTTTTAAACCCGACTAACCCGAATTCGTTTTATTTCAATGAATAATATTCGCTGATAGATAACCTTCAGTAATAATTATTCATAAAGTCTATCTATACCTTCTCTTACGAAGGTTCGCTCCTAATAATATCTTTACCAATTTGTTTGTAAATATTTAAGACTAATGGTTTTGTACTTTTGAAGATATTACTCACACATTATAATTTTCTTGTTTTAAAATCTCATTTATTGTTTAGATTCCTGTTTATGGATCAGTATGTGGTGGAGAAAAGACTTAGTATCCACTGTCCTAATTCAACAATAGTTATTGACAAGACTATCAAAATACTTACGTATATAACAATTATTTAGCTACTTCCGAACAACAAACATACGTGACAAATGTTGTTTTTTTACTACAAAATTTCTCTATTTGATGTTTGAGACTACGTAAATCTTGACAATATACGAGGAAATATAAGTATGTAATGTAGTAAATATAAGTCACATTCAACATACATTCTCTATGATGGAAATTGTGAAGTATTTATTTCTTACTAGGTATATAAAATATTTTCTCTGTGTCAACTATTATCTATATTTATTACTATGGAACCTGTAGCCATAACGGTAGGCAGCGGCTTTGCTGTGCCCTGGTATTGCAGAAGTCTATGGGCGGCGGTGACTACTTACCATCAGGTGGCCCGTCTGCTCGTCTGCCTATCGAGGCACTAAAAAAAATTATCTGAAGCAGCAATTACTACTTCCAGTTATTAAAAAGAATCTAAATTTTCCTGTGCTGGTGCAGATGTAAACACAATGTGAAATGAACGTGCGTAATAAATCGTCACAGTAGGTAAACTGAATTGAGATTTTACACTTTTTTTTAATCCGAGAATAAAATAATTGCATTCTCGGAAATACTGGAATTATTAATACAATTAAAGTCTTTAAATATATTTATATACACTCTACGCGTAAAACACGCATATATGTAGTTATTAAGCATATACAAATGCGTGTAAAGGAATTCATAAAAGTACCTATACGTAAAAATAAAAGTAAATAATTACGGCTTTTTTGGGCCTGGTAAATAAGACTAGATGCTCAAGCGCCCGATAGTATAAAGCTCTATACCTGAGACGCGGTAACACCAGTCAGAAGTTCAGGACTTTAAATGAATATAAAATAACACCCAACAGTCACACACATAGCCCCGATCCCACACTAAGATACGAGTCTTGTGTTGTGGGTATCAGGGAGTACGAGAGACTTTCGGTCTCACAGCACCCAGACCCCGGACACAAATGTCTGTCGGTCATACAAACATTTGTCCCGGTGTGAGAATTGAACCCACGGCCTCTCGTTTCACAGCCGGCTACTCACCTACTGCGCCACGGAGGCTGTCAATTCAAAGTACTTCTGCATTACACTACATCAATACCTGATACCTGAGCACCGAATTTCGCTCACTTTATTAGTCTATTTAAATACCAATAACAAAAATTCTGTCACCGTGTCGTCAATATAAATAAAAACATCCCACATTGATGTAGTGATGTCATGCGACTGACCTCGATTAAAATGCCTTGTCGACCGTAACCCGAAAACCAACAAAGCCATCTTTACTCTCAGAGTTCGAACAAACATACAGTTAGAACCATTGTCCGACTGATTAAATAGCTTGATGTTTTACATAGATCTGTGGCTCATGATGTCGCTAACTTCCAAATTAGTTCTAGATATAATGAAACTTATCAAAGGAATTTTCATGTTTAAAACGTATTTTGTCTCAGAGGTAGCTTAAGGCGTGGGCGATACGGGTCATCGCTCATGGAGAGCTCATTGCCTCGCGATCCGAGGGGTCCCTCGCCTCTAAAGTTTTTGTCTAGATAAAATATAATATTGACCAGACTATAATAAAAATATTAGTATTGTTGGTCCTCTGGTACCACGAAAGGGCCTCGTTAAATGTATTTTGCCCACATCTTACTATTAAACAATATAGTTAGTATGATAACTACAAATACCTATTAAATTGTATTATCAAGAGTAAGTAGGTACCTACGTATGCACAATGCATGTTTTTTTATTTGCCGATGTTTCAAGCACCAGAAATAAAGAGCGAAAAGATCCAAATACCGTAATGTACTGGCCCAATAATGGGTATGCATGAGCGATAATATTATTTGGACAACTGGGGACTCTCTGTAGCGGATTAGATAGAAATAAATATTTAACGGCAAGTAGCTCATCAGAGGATTTGATATCATAAAGATAATGCTAAGTAAACATGTTGTTTCAATACTTCAAATGACATCACACTTGCATGTTGTACGTTAAATATTGATATTAATTGAAATATTTTTTGAACAGTAGATCAAATCGTAACATAATCAAAGAGTGTGAATATTTCATTAGTTGCCACGTCCTGGAAATATAAGAACTGAAGTAGTTGATTCGTGGTAGTTAATGTAACACTTAAAAAAATATACCAAAATGTTTATTAAGAGATATCGTTTGTTTAATTCCAGCACTCTGTTCAACGATGGGCGTTCGGTTCTTGCGGGCACCAACAACACTGATGACAATTCTGGCGTGTTCCGCCTCGTAAAGAGGCTCTTCATACACCCCCTCTTCACCGTCGGTCCTTACTGGGTCGACGCTGTCGAGTTCAATATTAAACAGGTTGGATAAAGTAAAATATCAAATAATTATTTTTGTTATTGAGGTACTAAAGCCATAAAACATACATAGCATATTTTCCCTCCATCGCACCATTTATAAAAATCAAGCAATAACATATTTATTGTTTATTAACAATTATAAGAGAAAAACAGGTACAAAAGAAACTTGTCTTTAAATTCCAGGTGGCTGCGCATTGGGATTTCGTGTTGGCAGAACTTGAAGAGCCACTGCCATTGGATGGCATAACTATGGCTGCTGCTAGGCTTGACGATCAGCCTGCGTTACCTGTCGGTCTCGACGTTGGCTATGCAGGCTACGGCACCGACCATCACGGGGTTGGTTGCACACATTTCATATAATATTTACCTATATTGAATATTTATTTTAATTGAATAATGCAGTATCCAAATTCTTAAACTGAAGCTTTGTGTTTAACTTGCCGAAGACGGCACGGTCAATAACTGAAAATAAGCTTTACAAGATATAGTTTCAGTAGAGCTTGCAAGATATTAATAAAGAAGGGAATTAACTTATATTTATAAGCATTGTAAACATCAATGTATACCATGAACTGAATATAGATCAAATATAGATCAAAAACTTAAGTTAAGACAACTTTTTACTGTGTTAACAATAAAATAACTCACAAATAAAATCACTACCTACTTATGTATAACAAAGAAGGTCTTCTAAAAAGACAACAAATTAGTGAAAGATACTATATTACATTGTTTCGAACTGCTGATAGATTAACAATATTGATTGATTTGATGATTGTTTGTTGGTAGATAATATACGTATTTTATTCCTTATATACATTATTGAAGCAGACAATATTACCCTAGTCATAAAATGCTGTACACAAAACTGAATTATTTATAAGTTATGCTTATTTCTAGGGCACGATGCGTAGCGAGATGCACGCAATGGAACTCTCAACACAGTCTGACGACGTGTGCTCCAAACTAGAACAATTCACTGCTGAAGACATGCTTTGTGCTAAGGGACGCCCGCCGCGGTATGACTCCGCCTGTAACGTGAGTACTAGCCATATCTATTATTTTAATATTTTAAGTTTCAAATGTTAAATCAGAATTCTGTTTGTCTTTGGCGTCTTTAAAGCTCTAAGGCTATGTTTTTAACCATAGTACAGTTATGAAAATCGTTTAAACCTTATTTTATTGTCAAACTAGTGGGCCCGGGCAGACGTTGTCCTGCCACAAAATAAGTCTAATCTCGACACCTATCGGATCTAAAACTATCATATCTTTTAAGCTGGACCCAAACATACACATTCACAAAATTTCATTCAAATCGGTTGAGTAGTTTTGGAGTTCATCACGGAGCAACATCGTGCAACGGGAATTTTATAAATTAAAATATAACGTCATCGCATAATTCCAGCTGTAGTCACACATTACTGTCACTGTTTGTTATTAAAATAGAAAAGGATCAAGTCTAACTATTGCTAACAAGGCACATCTTATATTTGACTTTGGAAAACACTTATACAGAAAACAAACTCTGCACAATAGTTAATATTGACTACGGTTGAAACAAAACCTAATCAGACAAAAATTTGCTGCTTAGCACTCCAGCGCGGCGGTTACATTTTTATCCAGATTGCGCTACAAAATTATTAACTTTTTCATAAAACCTAAATTGGCTTAGAATAATTTAGTGCAGACAGAATTGTGTGAATTTGCTGTAGATATGACCCCAGTAACATGACTGTATTTAAATTTTTGTAGTTTTCTTTTCCTACTAGAACCGAAGTATTAAACTAATGTCGACATTGCAGGGTGACAGTGGCAGTGGACTGGTGGACAACAATGGCCGCCTAATTGGCGTGACGTCGTGGGTAGAGAACGATGCCATCGAGTGCCGAAACGGCAACCTGGTAGTCTTTTCAAGAGTGTCCAGCATTCGCCACTGGATACGACATGTTACAAACATCTAGTACTTTACACACGTACTCAATTCTCATGTTAAGCAAAAATCAGCCTGTGGGTGAAAGCGACATACCAAATACAGATTATTTATTGTTGTAGTGCAAAACATGACAGTCTCGTCACGCCCACATTGCCATTACTAGTCATCTCATCATTTCACAAGCAATACTTGGTTTTCTTACTTATACCATAAAATTTATTACTTATGTACGTACTTAACGATAATATTAGTTTATAAACTTTTGGTATGAATGTACAATATACATTTTAAGTAGTAATTTACGTTTGTGATAAAATGTAATATCCATATTTTTATAGATTCTCAATATTTGTACATCGACCACAAGTGTCAAAAAAATACGTTGTAAATTAAAACTAAAATTCAAATAAAAATAATATGTAAATGTGATGAATTGTTTTTATTTAAAATTTATAATACTTATGTCTTCACTACTAAGGAAAGCTGTTTGGGTTCAGCGTCATAATACAACCCATAATATCTACTTTATTAGCGCTACATGCGTCAAATCTATGCAAGAGAATGGATACCGGAATATGTTTTGAAGCGGGCCAGATTTTTGAATTACTTATTTCTGGTACCAAAATAGACATCTGTGAGGAATAGCGTGATTCTGTGGGATTCCGGAGTGGTCCAGGCTCGCCCTGACTGCTCCAATTCTACGGCCACATGGAAGTGTATTTACAACATTAGTTTTTGTATACCATAAAGCCGAAACACCCAAAATTATATTTTGGTATAAAAGATCAGATAAATATGTCATCTAATAATAATAAGTAAAACTCACGCGGTGCCATGCAATAATAATTTATCCCGTTTCTTGTACGACGCATGGACATACGCGCGCCGCGCGCTGCCGCTTGTTTCGCGCCAATCTATATACACTACACTGGCACTATTTACACTGTTTCGTTTATTAATCAACATTTTAACAATAAGGCTGCGTTTCCACCTGATATGTGCAAGGATGTGTTTGTTAAGAACCAATCGGACTGCAGCCTAATTTACTACTTCACTACAAACAATAAAAACTAAATATATCTAAGTAACTGTTCAAAATGTCCACCCCTTTCCCTAATACACAAGCGACTCAATGATAGAAAGTCTAAAGCATCGCCCGCGCCGCTAAGCGGGACGTGTAAGCGCAGTACGGTCCAATTAGAGTATCGAGTAGCGGGAGACGATCTATCTCCCGCTACTCAACACAATCATGCCGGCCTGCTTCTTCACACTACGCCATGGGCAAGAAGGTGAAGAAGCGGTCGAGGTTCTATTGTCAGAGTACTTAGATGGCCGCAAAATGGCCAACATTGTACCCCAAATCTAGACCCCCAAAAAACCGGATGTACACTGGCTGATCCCGGAACGCGACACACTTGCGTGTGCCACTATGGCGGGTTTTTCACCATGTGTACGGTGGTCGCTATCCGGGCGGATATGAATATCCTACCACCAGCACCATCTTATGGGTCTGGCCCTGATGTCATACCTCCTTTCTACCTTAAATGAGTCACGAATGAGCTTATTAGACATTTAATATAGTTTGCCACCACTAAATCTATGTTTTCACAAATCTTTGCTGTCCCTTTATACTGTAAAAAAGTACATGTAGTGCCAGTTCTTAAAAGTAATAATAAGTCTTCCTGTGACAATTATAGGCCTTTTCTCTCGTTTCGCCAAGCTATTTGAGTCAGTTATTGGCGATGTCATATATTATCATGTTAAGCCCCAATTATCCTTTAAACAGCACGGTTTTGTTAAAAATACTTATAGTGTATAAGTAATATTATATTTGGAATTATCTGTGTCAGGCCTTTGCAACAAATGTACAAGTTATTTCTATTTACACAGATTTTTCAAATGCAATCGACAATTTATATCATCTTTTACTTTGTCATAAACTGAAAGTTTTTGGTATACATGGTTCTCTGGTGCGATGTGTCCAATCATACCTCAACATGAGAAGCCAACTTATTTTACTTAAGAGTGAGGCGACATTTTCTGTAACCATCCCCTCTGGAGTCCCACATGGGTCTCATTTAATAATAAATAAGGGACTTATTTTGTTTGAGTTATGATATATTTATAAATGACCTCATTGACCGCTTGAAATGTCCCTGTTTATTGTATGCTGATGATCAAAAAAATATTTAACGCAGTAACTAATATTTATTATGCCGTTGCTCTGCAAAACTATATCGACCTTATCTGTGAGTGGTGTTCTGCAACCGTATGTTTTTAAATGTTCAAAAATGCTGCTTAACAGCAGAAAATTTGCTAGAAAAATTATGAACAGTAGTATCAATAATTTTCGAGAAAAAATGAAAAATATTTAAAAAAATATCGATCTGCAATATTTATATTTCAATATCGAACTATCGATATATCGTTCAAAAAAATATTAGTAATAAATATCGATATTTTATCAACATTCCTAGTTCTGTCAGTTCTGTCTGTCTAGTACCGGGCAGGGTCGTGTCACTCCGTAACATAGGTGGTTAATGTTCTTAATTTAAGTGTAGTTTCTTCTTTCAACTCTCTAGAGGACTCTGAGATCCAAAGAGAATGTAATGACGTCTAGAAATGTACAGAAATCATAATTAAACTGAACTAAACCCAATTTCTGAACTATGTAGATGAAGTCAAATGTCAGTTATTTTCATCGTCATGGTTACCTACTATAAGTCAAATTGAAGTGTGCCTGGTTAGCTTGCCATACTAATAGAATGAATTAAAACGGTATATTATTATTCTTATTAACGTGTTATATAAAAGTTACGTAGATCTTTATAATGAATGAATTAAATCATTTTCTGGATAAACGATATAAAAATGTAGAGTCACAGAATTTTAAAATAAGTTTTGCTATCCAATAGCTGAATAATATATCTCATAGTACCATGTAGAATAATTAAGTGGTAATATCGTCGTATTTCCGTTATCTGGTTGCCATATTTTAAATTTATCTTTGCAATTTTTGTGTATTGTGTTGAACGACTTCTTTATTATTACGTGGCGACTTGGATTGATTTTCGGACTTCTGTACTCTAGTTATTTTATTTGACCCCTGGCTCGGACTTGGTTTTGGTTTGATTGCTTTTCGGAGACACTTGGATATTCAAACGAATTTTTGATTATGAATATGCCGAAAAATAAACGCAAATGTTATTTTGGCTGTGTTGTTGACGGTAAGTAAGAAATTAGATTATTGTTGAAAACTGGTGTCAGTTAAACTAGCTATGTTCTTCCCTATTCAATTACTTATTTCATGAGGAAATCTACATAGTTAAGATTTTTAAAAAATAGTTTAGAAGGTATTATGTGAACTCTCTCAGTTATGGAGGAGAAGGAATGGACTGCCTCTGTAGGGTAGTTGTATAGAGTGCCCGGTAAGACCAGCAATTTGAAGTCCCGCGATCGATTCCCGAGTCGGGTAAAGTGATATTGGGTTTTTTTTCTCTACGTGGAATTTGTGCAGATATAGTGATAGCCCTATCACATTATGGTACGGAACACACACAGCAAAGAGTAGGTAGGCCCTAGTTGCACTTCTGCCTACCCCTTCAGGGATAAAAGTCGTTATGTATGTTTTTTTTGTGGAGGAGGCCGGTTCTTAGCGCTCATTAGTGTTATAGTATTTAGGTAATATTATTTAAATAATAAATATTACTTTACTGTTTTGTATTTCAGGCCCAACTCACTACTTTCCCAGTAAAGTTACTTTTAGGTGAAAAATTTAGTAATTTGGATAAAAGTCCTTGATCAAACAGTGTTGAAAAAAAGGCGGAAAAATACATAAAAGGAAATGTTCGTTTATGCTCAAAGCATTTTAGGGGAATGTATGTATGTATTACCCAGTGGATTACTCACAAAAACGCAGTCGTATCATTGAACACTGGTAAGCATATTTTCTATATGATGTACATATGATGGTAGCCGTGTAATAATAAGTGTTTTATCATCAGCCAAAGTAAGTCCATTGCTGAACATAGCCCTCCCCTAAAGATTGTTTACACAGGGTGATTTTTTGTTGTACGTGCGTATATCGCACAAATACACACTCGAAGTAAGCTTGAACTATGAGAAAAAACAAGGGCTATTTTTATTACACTGCATACATTATACAGTAGGCCTTTTACTCCGGGAACAGTTTTTTACGCGATTGGAGATGCCACAATAATCGCTTATTGTAAATAACAGAGCACTGCAGCAGCAGTTCACACCACCCATCCCAACTGTCAGTCCTTTGTACGTTCATCCTACATAAAATTGAATTGCATTCCAGAAGAATTCAGTAACTTTTCCCCAACATCAGAGGACGCCGCAAGCTGCTTATATCATCCAGTTGCTAATGTTATAAGTACGTAATATATTTTATTTCTTGTTATACCTTTTATACATATGAATTATTAAAATCGGTCCAGTACTTTTTGAGCCAATTCGTTACAAACATACTTACATACAAATATTTCCTCTTTATAATATTAGTATAGATAAAACAAAAATCCATTCGCCTGATGATAAATGCCACAACAACATAAACCACCAAATTTTTAATTACAATTCCTTCAAACAGAAACACAGATTTGGCGTGATGCTGCTTAGTGGTCAAATAGACAGTGCGGTGATAAGCAGAATAAATGAAAATAATTATACGCTCTCACTTTTGCTTATTATACATTGTTAAAGTAGGTTGAATTTTTATGTAAGGCGGCGTAAATCGTCGCCGCGCACTGTCTCATTGAAAATTGTATGTTCAATGTCCAATATTGAAACATTTTTATATGCTTGTAGATATTTTTTATATATATATAAAATCAGGATACTATAAATTATTTTATTTGTTAGCTTTTATTTTCAAATTATTTTTATTTCTTATTTTTCAGGTCGGGCTCATATACAAAAAGAATATTATAATAGTGTCACAAGTAGACCTAGACGAAACGCGGTATACACCACAAAAATTAGATTATTCCAAAAAAATATAAAACACGCAGGGAGATATGTACCTAGATTGCGTAAAAGAGGACAATTTAAACACCAACCGCAATATGCCGGAAAGTTGTGTGATAATGTGGCATTTCAGAAATTTACGAAAATTATGACAAAACCAGCACAGTTCTTTGCTAACATACAGACAGAAAAGAAAGCAATGGGAAGATTTTTATCATTGTAAGTAGTGTTAAAAAGAGTCCGAAGTATTACAGATTTTTAAGCAAATGTTTTCACTCTGCCATCATCAAGAACGATGAAACGGCTATTAATCCAAACTAAGTTAACTCCAGGAATAAAAACTATAATTAATAAAATATATATTACTAGCTGTTGCTCGCGGCTCCGCCTGCGTGGGGATTATATTCGGGAGCAGAAGTATACAATCCAAGAAGTTGTCTTCTGCACTGAGGCACCTGTAGCGATTGTCCAGCCTCTCAGGTGTTGTGCCTGAATCTTGAGATTGCATCTAAAGAATACCCCATAAGTTTAACCTCACTTTGCCCCTTTAAGGGATGATTTTTCAAAAACGTTGAAACACGTATTTCTTTATTTCTTACCAAAAGCCTAAATATGAATTTACAGATCCCCAAGTCAAGGAATTATGGATTTCCCATACAAATTTTGAACTGATATTTGACCCCTTTCAAGGTTGTTTTTTGAGAAAAAAGATAGCCTATGTCCTTCTCCAGGATATAATCTATTCCCTTACCAAATTTCATTAGAATCCGTTCAGCCGTTTAGTCGTGAAGAGGTAACAAACAAACAAACAAACAGAGTTACTTTCGCATTTATAGTATTAGTATGGATAATAGCCAAATTAAGAAAAAAGAAAACAATGATCGATTTAGCAGCAATAGTGGGAATATAAATCAATTGGTGTTAGAAGCAGATAAATCATATGGTGAATTGAAGCAAGCAAGCATTACATGTAGCGTTTGATAGATAGCGTTAGAGCTGAGTTATTTCAATTTTTTTTTAAATAAGATGTTCCGCTGCAAGCCTAAATAAAATTGGAGAGTTTATTTTCATGATTGCAGGTAGTGTTATTTTAGAGCCGTTTAAAGTTCTAAGTTTACAATGTATTAACATGGCGATACGATAGGCTCACTGTATAAAGGACTTAAAAGTATGATCACTGTAGACCCAATTGTTTCACTGCAATTACTTAGTTTAGTGTTAAAAACGACTCAATATAATTCCACAAAAATGTATTATGCAATCTTTGTACAATACATACACACATCAGGCTATATAGTATATACACAGGGCCTAATAAATGCATAATGCGATACGATTCGTTATTACTGTGCTTCAGTAGTTTGAAGGGTTTTTATATGTTTATGTTTATAATTATTTCAAGTGTCTTTTCTGTATAACTTACCTGCGATAAAGGTATTTAAGAATATAATTAGGTATTTACTGTCTGTTGGGATCCGAACTTTAGTATTTAATATGCCATTTATTAAAAAGATAATATTATGTATGTAATGGCGAAATTATTATAGCCTTTCATACGATTATTAAAGGTGCCTCGGTGGCGCAGTTGTAATTGCGCATGCGTTACGATTGCTGTGCTGAGGTCTCGGGTTCGATACCCGGGTCGGGTAAAGTGATATTGGGTTTTTCTACCTAGAAATACTCAGTATTAACCCGGAATTTGGAATGGTGCCCGGTGTGGCGATAGGCTCGCCCCCTATCACATTATGGGACCGAAATTCGGCGAAAAGTGGGTGTACTGGTTACATCTCTGCCTACCCCTTCGGAGATTACAGGCGTGAGTGTATATGTATGTTTAATACGATTATTGTTCAAATGCTACTATCTATAAATATTTACTTTAGATTATGAACTACTCTGTTATTGTATAATATTTTATTGGCAATTAGTACCGCAAGCCTATTGTGATGTTTTATGTTTTTTTTAATCCTAGCGCGGCAAAGTGACCACACTGCACCTGATGGTAAGCGCCGTGCTGTCCAATTAGAGTATCGAGTAGCGAGGCACAATCTATTCCTCGCTACTCAACACAATCATGCCAGACTGCTGTGTAGCTTCTTGTTAAATTCCAATCTTCATAGACCTGTTTCAAGCAGTTCTTAATATTATTTAGTGTATCTTATAATTTATTGTTAATTAATGTGTTAGATGCATAAAAACAATTTTTTCATCAAAACATTACGAAAACCACGCATGGTGGAAGACTGTACAATCGGTCTCAATTTCTTTTTAATTTCAAAGAGTTTTCAAAGTTTTAATGCTCATGTGGTTTATTTCATAGATTAATCTGATTTACTTAGATCTGCAAAATACTCTTATTGATATCAATAGGTAGCGAAATAAAATTTATAAATAATGATATTCGAATAGAAGGATATAACATTGTAATCACTATGTGTGTTAATAAGGACAAAGATAATTTGATTTTTTTATCTGTGTTATACTAGCATGTATTATATGGTAGGGAGCTAGCTGTACTTGAATTGTGGATGCAAGTGGGTGTTGGTGGCAATAATGTTTTTTGGAAAGTTTCTATCTTTTTCTAACATATTGCATGACTTATATAAACTCGTGGTTGTGATGAATGACGTTAAGTGTATATGTGTATGACATAGTGAGGATTATGACTTCTCTGGAATATTCCAGATGTTTTCAGCTTGTAATAGAATATTCAAGGAATATGTTCTATAATAAGTTTCTAAAGCAAGCCTTCAAAAATATCTGGAAAGTTCTGAAATATATTTAAGTACCTAATATTATATATTTATTTTGTGTTAATGGATGTTGTTATTTTTATGTTAGGTTTTGTACATACATTGTTATTACATTATAAAATTGTATTGTAATAAATCCATATTGTGATTATTAAGGTTTTTCTAATTATCACCACACTGTCACTATAATAATACTAAGTGATTGGTGATTGTTGTATACTGCTAAAAAAGGGTCTAAAAGATTACATTGCGACGACGGATATTGAAATATTTTTGTGAATTGGGCTTATCGTCACGTTATGTACTTTTAGAACCCTTATTTTGCAGTATATTAACAATCACTGGAAACCAAAATATTAAACAATTGGTAGTAGCGCCACCTGCAGGATTTTTCTAGCAATAAAACATCACCAGTGGCACCTACTGTTGACCGGGATAAATGTTCTGTCATTTGACATTTAACGATTGGCATAAAAAACGTACAAGTCAGATCATGTCATCAATCATCATCATCACATAAATTTTATTTACTTAGTTAATATTTTTATTACGTGACATTGGCAAAATTGTGGAGTTGTTCCTCCGCAGAGGCCATTAAAGCAAGAAGAAGAAGAAGAAGAAGGTACTCTATTTCAGTAGTATTATAATGCTCTTTGGTACCGGGTCTCCTTTCGTAAGAACCTGTCTCTACAAACTTTACAATTTCAAACTTTACACTAATAACACACGAAGGAGATCGGCAGATTTGGAACAGCATGAACAAGATATTCTTAAGTTGATAAAACTTTGAAACCCTATGACCTGGCTCAAAAATACTTTATCGTAGTTAAATTGTAGCATATCCTTATTGTTAAAAACCATACCCCATTTGTGTTCACCACCTAGCCCAGTTTACATAGGAAACCTGCGGATCTCCTTTGAGACTATGCATAAATTTTATTTTCCTGGCTATAATTTTATCTTGCGGTTCTATTTTTATTTTTATGATCTTTGGAAAGTCTTGACATGTTCATTTAGTTTAATCTACAAAGCATACTTATCAAAAATATTAATTTGAAAGTAATCCTGAACTTTGATGCAGTTTATGAGTTCGTCAGTGTAGTAAGTACTAAAATAAATTTATATAGTCACTAAATATCGCAGATTTTTTTTAGCCAAATTATAAGATTAATAGTTATAAACTTAATTTGTCTTTGCAATACATTGACTTATAATGTATATACACGAACTGTCGAAGAAACAATATGTTCCAAATACCTAGTCCGCCCACTAATGCCATCTATTCATTTTACTAAGAACTATATGGTTTGATCGGAAGCGTGATAACTCCGTCACTTTTTCTCGAACGGGACCTTCCGCGCGCCAAACGGGACAAACTATATAATGAATTTTGTTGTGAAATATAGACTTCCCGTATTCAGAATTGAAATTAATTTTTATTGATATAACGTTCTAAACGTTATGAAAGATACGCAATTTAATACAAGAACGGTCCCAGCCCGCTAACCAATACGTTCTATTTTTGAACGGTTCTATTTAGCTTTCCCTGAATTTTTTGTTTGGGTCAAATTTTAATTGAAAGACCCCCTTTCTGTTGACAGATTGATCTAATATTTGGTACACACCTTTAGTTATAATGACAATACAACTTGCTATATTCAGTATTATTGTAAATCCAAGTTGGCCTCCGCCACAAAATGGAAGATTACATACTTCTTCACAACTCCCTCAATATGGGTATTAATTGAAGAGCTTGACTAGTAGAATAGAGTACACATTAAAAAAATGCAAATCAAATATGGCCGCCAACAAAATGGCGGAATACATTTTATGTATTTTCATAACCCCCTACACATTAGACACAATCATTTCTCTTGAGCTATTACTGACGGACTGTGAGGTTTGATATATTTAAGGGCAATAATGTAAAAGAAAACAATGTGTATGTTTCTGAAAATTTAATGACTTTAATAGAAGAATAACTAAATTAAAACAGCAAGATAGAAGAAAATCATTCATTATTAACATCATCTTTATCTGATTATGTTCAAGCAAAAGACCAAAATTAATCAATGACCTAACAAAATATACAACAAAAGTCATTAAATAATTAAGTCCAAACCGATCAGTTAGTCTAACGTGATAGATAACGTGGACAACGACTGCCGACCGAAGCATACAGCAGATACATCACAAACCACGTACACGACACGTACACGACACGCACACGACACGTGCACGATACGTACACGACACGTGCACGACACGTACACGACACGCGTCGCGCTTCATCTCACCGCTAAATGAACAACGATACATAATACAACTTACAATTTTGAATAATATTGTGATTAAAAGAAAAAAAGCTAAATAATTCTTTTCTACTTATATAAGGTGTAATAATATAAAGTGTCGGCTACTTATAATATTTATAACTATCCATACGATTACTTAAAATTTTCACACGTCGCAGCGCAGCACGGTTGGAGCGGGTGTGACACGTGTCATGTGTCACATGACATGTGACATATGACACGTGACACGTCACGCTCCATCCGTACTCGCGCTCTTAGATACACACCACAACCTCGCTAACACTATGCCACGCCGAATGTAACACAAAATAAAGCGACGAAGTCCCAAACCGTAATTACACTAACAATTTTATAATGATGTCAATCGGCGCGGCGGTGGGGCTCGCGCGTCGTGTCGTTCCTGTGCAGCTCTGTAGCTTTGTAGCTATACAGCTACCGTATAGCCAGTAACCACCGCGCCCCTCTCATATCACGAGTGTTCACATAAACACGAGTCAAGTCGGCGAGTGGCGAGTGGTAAGTGGTAAGT
Source organism: Laothoe populi (assembly GCA_905220505.1). Lineage (NCBI taxonomy): Eukaryota > Metazoa > Arthropoda > Insecta > Lepidoptera > Sphingidae > Laothoe > Laothoe populi. The sequence goes on from HG992159.1 coordinate 15,887,548, forward strand.
GGCGAGTGGACAGTACCCCTGACCCCGTCACAGCTAACGATTGTTATATCAGTAGTGTTAAGCACGCTATGCTCTCCGTCGGAATTATAACAATGCAGCTTTTTTTGGAGTTTAAATTTTTTACAATATATAGGATTTGTTTCTATATTTAATTACATCTAATATTTACAATGGAGGTGAACGGATCATTCAAACTACTCATTAACACGAAAAAATATTCCCGAACTCCTACCCGAAAACGAACTTTATCTACAATTTTTGATAAAAAATTTAAAGTAAAACTTTCGCCACAAATAAACCTAATTAAACGATGGATCGAGTCTGTATTTCCCAAACTACAGTAAGTCACTATTCACAAAATAAAACTAAGTCAAGTTAGAAAACGGACGAGGCCCAGAGCGGCGCCGTCATCAGTCCGCACGCTTGTAGTGCAACGCAAATAAGGAACACAAACTCGATCGAATATTTATTTATAGTAAACATAAAGGTTATGGTGTAATGTTGTAATGGTGTTATGTTATTGTGGTGGCGATGGTGGCGGTGGTGGCGGTAGGGCTCGGCTCATATCTTGTGGATCTTCTGCGACACGACGACGGGGTTGTTGCGGCGGATCTCCTGCGCGCCGAGCTCTCGGTAGTCGAACGAACACTCGTGCTTGTCGCTGTACCGGTGCACTGCGCAGAACAAACCGCCGCAGCGGCACTCGAACCCTGTACACATACATCACACATCACACAAACGTCACCACCGACACACTACACCCACGCACATCTAATTGTGTGGCAATATTATCTGGCGCATCAGTAAAGTGTGTTCATGTTCATTTTTCTGCCAGACCTGGATCATTGATCAATTTATGTACTTCCATAGCGTAGAGGAGTAACCGACTATAAACAAGAAATTAAGGGATCAGTTCCCTGAACACTTTGCGCGATTACTTCTTTGGAGAATTTCTTGTAATTTTCATATAAACATTTAGGGAATCTTATGGTTTGATTCCGAGAGTTTCACTAGCCGTATCGAAATAGTAAAATGGATAAGTTACCTGTAAGTCCAACCTTCTTGCGGCAGACAGCACATCTGTTCTTTTTCTTTTTGTCCTTGCTGTCCTTGTCGTCGGCGTCGTTGTCTGAGGCGCCGTTACTCGCGCCACTCGTGCCCGCTCCACTCTCATCCTCCAACTTCTGGAAACAACCGCGTAGGCATGAGCAATCGTGTGGAGACTAGAAGCAATTCATTAAGGCTCCCAGGTGGAGCGGGGTTTAAGAAATCTCTAAATGACCTTATCTCAAGGGGAGAGTATGGGTAAAAGTCATTCTTACCTAATATTTTCAATCGGAATGTGCATATTTGTTTTGAATTATGTCAAATAATGAGCATTAGTGAAACTGTTGCTCTTCTAACATTTAAACTACTATAAAAGACAACTTTTGGTAAAATCATAAGTAAGAAGTGGGAGGGGGAGTCCAAGAAATCTATGTTTCCTTACGTGGGTTAGGGAAAAATGGTCAGTGGCCTTTACGTAATTAATGAATGAACTCTACACTGATGACTGAATCAAATAAACAAAGCTCTGTCGATTTATCATGCATCTTTCAACTTCAAAATAATCTCAGATTTTTGCAACATTACTCATTGTGTCAATACAAAAATATACTCCAGGAAATAAAATTCTACTTGCTCGGCCCTTCTCACAAATAATATTGAATTCGATGTATATTTATCGCAGCGTTATCATCGTCGACGGATGTGGTCGTTATGTCGTAGGAAAATACCTAATGACTTAGACGACAAATTGATAAATTATATGAAATTGATTCTCATTGAACATGTTTTGAGTTGTACTAGAAGCAAGATTACTGTCGCGCGTGAGCCTTGTTTATGACTATTTTTTCAACAACCTAGTCATGGCAACGAACCCTTTTAAGGTTTTCCCTTCTGACAATTTTAGAAGAGTGTTCGGCAATCGGGGTACCGGTCGTGTTCAATTTAACAGTATTTTTAGAAAACATGGGCGACTCGGCGAACAGTTCGCGGTCCTTTTGTATTTCAGTGGCGCGTTTCACTTTCACTTGGTCAGAGTGGCCCTGGGCAGACGGCCGGTCTTGAGTTTTGTCGTCTAATATTATTTTGTGTTCAGTTGGTCCACCATGGTCAGTTTTCTCCTTCGTTCCATCTGGCTTCGGAAGCGGCGCGCTGTCGTGTACGTCGACGGACATATGTTTATTTTCGAAGCTCTTTGATCGCGACACACTGACGCCTTGCTCCAGGGAAGAATTCTGGCTCGTATTATTAGATTTACTGTTTCGCCGAACCACTTTCTTGAATATCCTCTTCCCCTTAGACTCCTTCTTGCTAGGATCATTTTCCATTATTCAGATTTTTTAATTGAGTAAAGTGGGACATTTTGACTGCAAGTCGAAATTGTATGTTAAAAAGTATCATTATACTGAATATTACATGTATTTATTAAATAAAACATAAATGAAATGTAAGATACCAGATACGAAGTAAAGGTGCCCCCCATGACAAGTCGTTGACTTGAGGGTTAAAATGCATATACAAATTACATGTTAATGATAATGCAGATAAAAGACAACAATAAAAACAACTTAGTACAAAAACGACGACCAACAAAATCAACGTATGTATTTTTTAATTTTTTCCACTGTATACACGTCTGTCAAGGTGACGTTTATTTAAAAACATTTTTGTTTTGCGCCAGTAACTATGAAGTCCGTAATAGTAACATTCTTGGTCTTGTAATAATGGAATTCCGATTTCAATGACCCACATTCACTATGCAACCATATTGAAATAAGTCATTACTATACAAATAATGACGTTTGTTTTAAAGATTTTTCGATATAAATTGTATGTAGTGTGTTGTATTCAGTATTAATTATCGCGCGTCCTTCAGTTCTGGGGCCACGGATGACGTGTATATTGAGTTGGTCTGTTAGTTTTGTGATCGGCGCCTGGCCTCGTTGACAAAGTGTTAACAGAACGAAAGCTCGTAACCGCAATCCGAGGAATCTGCACAAAACTCACGCTTACGGGCGAAAGCTGATTCAACATTGTTTTTTATTAGCGTTAACAACAAGACGGTAGTAGTGACTGCGTGTGAGCCACGAACTGCATGCCATTTTTTTTTATCCTTGCACAGCAAATTGACCACACTACACTGCACCTGATTATAAATGCAGTGCTGTCCAGTTAGCGTATCAAGTAGCGAGACACAATCTATCCCCCGCTACTCAACACAATCATGCCGGCCTGCTTTTTCACACTACGCCATGGGCAAAATGGTGAAGAACCGGTCGAGGGTCTAGTGTCAGACTACTCAGAAAGCCGCAAAACGGCCAAACCTACCTGTACTATTGTACCTCAACTCTAGACCCCCGACAAAAACCGCATGTACACTGGGTGATCCCGGAACGCGACACACTTGCGTGTGCCACTATGGCGGGTTTACACCCTGTGCACGGTGATCGCTATTCGGGCGGATATGAATATCCTGCCACCATTTACTAACTTCTGCTAAGAGAGGCGATGCCATTACAATGGTGATTAAAATGTGTTGGTATCATCTGGTTCAGACTTCAGAGGCGATGTAGATTGATGTGGAACATCGATCGTTGCTGAATAACTTTGTGTATCGTGGAACGTGCGCGCTATTTGCGTTGCACCGCATTAATCCCTCCGACGGATGTCGCAGCTGTTTCACTTGTCATTCTTAAGTGACTCATTCCACTGTTCTTTGTATTTTTTATGTTCCTTCTTCGTTCTTAACAAAACACAGTTTTATATTTTTTATACTTTCACGATACAAGACGATGTTCAGTTTTCCTCAACGGTTCGCTCTTAAATAACACTCAAAGTAATAATGAGCACGAGTAAGATATTCAGTGCTACAAAACTTTGTGAACAAAAGCTTACCTGTGACGCATTTATATCCGAAATAAATCCACCCGTACTATTGGAATGTTAACAAAATAAACATGGGATTACCAGTCGGAATCATTTAATTTGGCTGTATTTTTTGGGGCAATGTAACGTGGCAAATATATAGCAAAAAATGTGATGTGAGTATTTTGATGCAGTGTGGCCATATTTTATTATATCTGTATATATAAAAGAAGAAACTGACTGACTATTCGATCAACGCACAGCCAAAACGGCTGGGGTTAGAGACTTGAAATTTTGACAGTAGGTACCTTTTATGACGTAGGCATCCACTAAGGAAGGGTTTTTGGAAATTCCACCCCTAAGGGGGTAAAATAGGGGCAGAAATTTTGTATAAAAATCAGTCATTTATGAAGTTAAATTAATGAAAATTAGTATTTGGCCTTTTAGTTAAAAATAAAATATATATATTTCAGGATTTTTGGAAATTCCACCCCTAAGGGGGTAAAATCGAGGAAGACAGTTTGTATGAAAATCCGTCTTTTTTAAGTTAAACGCATGAATATTGGTATTTTGCCTCAGTTAAAAATAAAAAATATATATTACAGGATTTTTGGAAATTCCACCCCTAAAGAGGTAAAATAGGCGATGAAAGGTTATATTAATTCTATTATCGGGGGTTTATCAATAATCCTACTAATATTAGAAATGCGAATATTTGGATGGATGGATGTTTGTTACTCAATCAGGCTACAACGACTCGACGGATCTGGTTAAAATTTGGCACAGAGATAGATTATAGTCTGGAATAGCACATAGGCTACGTTAATCCCGGAAAAATGTACGGTTCCCGTGGGATAGTTTTGGTTTTAGACAAAGCAAGAGATCCCCGTGTTTTTTTGCATAGTATTTGTTAAAGGGCTACTTTTTATACCAGAAAATGCACGGTTCCTACGGGATAGCATAATAGAGGAAGATGTAATAGCTTAGGAGGTCTCCATGGATTTTATACCTTTTCTTTCAAAAATAACCACCACGCGGGTGTAGCCGCGGGCAAAAGCTAGTGTATATATATAAATATGTCATTGTTTATTGATTATTTTTTATTAATAGGTACCTAGATGTAAAATAAAAGAATACCACTCAAGCTGGGCATTTAGATATAAAAGATAAATAAAACTGAAATGAAAGCGAGTCAACATATTTTTTTGCATGTTTACTACGCAACAAATCCGCCATGAGTGAAAGTATGAGTCAACATTATAACAATTCAATGAGCATGTTGCAAGAGGTGTTTCAAATATTATCCACGTGTCACCTCGTTGAGTCTGTATCAAATAGATACTGCCAACGGATGGGTAGCAGTTATCGGACCCATCGTCCTCGCTCATATACATATAATATATTATATATCAAGCGAGCGTGACCGTGCACAAAATTAAGCAAAGCGGTGCGCGTGGACATGATGGGGTCGTGGTTATGGCGCGACGCTGTGGGTAGAAGAAATGTGGGCTCACGTCTGTGTGCCCCTGTGGCGAGGCGGGGAGGCTGGGCACGGTGGGCGCGGCGGCCGCCAGCGGCGTGAGGGCGGGCGCGGGGGTGTGCGCGGGCGCGGGCGCGTGGGCGGGGGCGGCCGGCACGAACGGCGCAGACACCGCCGACACTGCTGACACCGCGGACACCGCGGACGGCGTCGTCGCCGGCGGCTGCTGCTTCTTCTTCAGAGCCTCCTGGAATCAACCGCTGTACATTACACACCATTACACATCAACACAATCATGCCGACCTGTTTCTTCACTCTACGCCAGGGGCAATAAGGTGAAGAAGAGGTCGAGAGTCTAGCGTCAGAATACTCAGAAGGCCGCAAAACGGCTAAACATTGTACCTCAACTCTTAGACTCCCGACAAAAACCGCATGTACACTGACTGACTCCGGAACGCGACACACTTGCGTGTGCCACTATGGCCGGTTTTACAACCCTGTGTAAACATCACTTTCGCTATCCTACCACCAGCAGCACACATTACACAATACCCTCTACATTTTTATTCTAGCAAGTAATACTCTAGCAAATTGACCACAATGACTACGGTCCAAATAATATGTTATTGACTGTAATGAGAAACTGATGGTCGCTAGAAATATGCCGTCCTAAATTAACTGGATATACACCGGCTGACCCCGGAATGCGACTCGTCAAAACGAGCCATTATGGCAAGGTTTCGTTGATATGTGCACCGTGCGGTGATCGTTATCCAGTCGACAACATATCTGTACACTAGCGAACCTACTTTGTTGCTGCGACGCGGCGAATGTCAGAGCGAGACCAAACGAGCGACAGTACACGATCTTAATAAACTCGATCTTGATGGTCGCACGGTCGAATGCGTCGGCGATACTGATTATATCAATTCATCGCATACAAATGCGTCACCGTCATTTGTACCTATGTGTTTGTTAAAATGCTGATTTGTCAAAAACTGTGAAATACGGTGAGCAATGCGTGTTCTACTTATAAATATACAAACTACAAAATCAACGAAGCGAATAGCGAGGCTCGATGTTAAAGGAATAGTTAAGAAACAATATTAAATTAACCATGCAATATAATTTTTTTTAGGAACAACGGATATATGATAATTGATAACTATGTAATGCAGCGTTAGCCAAGCGTTTAGCCAAGCTTAAACAGCGAGCTAATCAAGTCTTTGTTTGTTTTCAACAGTGCAGTCTTTCGTAATTTTTTATTAACAAACGTGACTTATGACATGACGGAGATATTCTATGATCGACGTAGACCGATTTATTCATAGACATGGCAGCGTTAAGCATTACCTTAAAACACACTGAGCACAGTCCGTCTGTGGATGGGTTTCCGTAGAACCCGCAACCGGAGCGGCATAACGCCTCCATAGGGTTCGATTCACGCTCCATTATTCCACTATAATTTCACTTGTACAGTAATTGTCAACACTTCACTAGAGTACAGTCAAATGTGATTGCACTGAGAGTACGTATTGCACATATAGTTATATTGTAACACAATGTTCCACGGTTATCACAGTGTGTGCACTTGTTCACGTTGTAATTTAAACGTGGTTCAATTCTGGCGCTCGCTCGCGGCTGGTGGCTTTCCTTGCCAACGGTTTGATGCTGTTCCTTGTATGTCAGGATCGCAGGGGTCCCTGAAACAAGCAAAAAATTCTTAATTAACAAAATGTCTGATAGACTTAAATAAAAAACATCTTATATTAAGGATACATTTAGCATATACTAATCTATATACTAAATATGACTGTATTATTTATACTCAAACTTTGTACCGTTATTTTTCAGTGTTAAACTTAATGATATACACAACATTCTAATTAAACATAAAATGAGCCAGTTCTGTGAAAAAGTTGGCACCGAGGCGAACACGAAAGCGTTATCCGCGAGCGATTAAAACTGTTTAATGATAATTTAGTTAGAAAGTGGTATTTAGGCGTGGAATATGTTTTGGTATACGCTGAGCATAATATGCATAACGGCCTGTTTGCGTAACAAGAGAGAGCTAGAAGTGGCGGCAAAGTGGAACGGAGCCGCGGTTCGGGCGCGCGCCCCTGCTCCGGCGCAAGGTCGCGAGTGCGTGCCGCGCCACCAACCTATCATTGCACATCCATCCACAACACACAACACCCCATAACTATTTGACAAATATTGCGAAATGTTTATGCTGACGACACAAGTCATTCTTAGATACGTTCGCGCGGAAACTGTCGCCACAAACTGGCCTTGATTTTAGTTGCATTCTGCCTTTCAATCATGAAGAATTCATGTGATTTTTATGAAGGCCTATCAACTCGTTTTTTTACATTGTTTCAAACATAGTCACAATTGCGTATTCACTTTTTAGGATCTCGTTCTCGAGAAATCGTAAGTAAATAGTATCGCGATCTGGAAGGCCAGTATATAAAAATCGAGGACAGATTCGTGATTAATATAAATAATAAATTAAATAAAACCGTTGCCCACAAAGTATGATAATGAATTATAAATAATGATTAAATTCCCACAAAATTGATAAAATTTCCAACTTCCCTGGGGGAAGATGAAAAAGCTGAGAAAATAAAAAACAGCTACACATACTTGTATGGTCTTTTACAAAAAATACGGTAGGACTTAGGCTCTTCAGCTTACTTAATCTGTACCGTGATGTAGGCATCTGAGGGCCTTAATAGTTTAGATAGCTGGTGTTAGACAGCAATAAAAAGTGGCACAAAGAGCACATTCGATTGTAACTCTTGATATCAATATGCGAGCAAGGAAAAACCGCTCCATAAAAATTATCCCAATTAGAGCAATAGCGACACAAATTCAGCCAATAGCGGTCATTCGATAAGTCCAAAGCTCTAAACATATTAGAAACAATTTCTCCTCAAGTATAAAAATATAATATATAGACAGAAAAACAAATTTGAATCGTCGCGTGTTCAAAATCAACCGTGCGACCGTCAAAAAAAGAAAATAATCGAGATCAGTCTATTATGGAACCAGACAACATTCGAGACCTTTCCGCTAGTTATTAATATAGCCTTCTCCATTTAATAGATTTTTTTCCAAAATGCAAACTTTCTAAAAGAAAAAACATGTCTGTAATTGTGATGCACGTATGTATATGTAAAAGGTGCAAGTAATTGTAAACATTTCACTTACTCATTGTGATTAAACTTAAAATATATATATTCATAACAACTTTACTAAAGTCCTAGGCTAAGTCTCCGATACTCTATACCTCGGTAAGGTAAAAAAAATGCAACCATGACATTCACAATCATGCACATTATAGATCACTTAATAAAAGGTCATGTTTTCAATGTACCAATCAAGAATTATCCACAACATTATATGTATCTACTGTATAAATAAAAATTCGTTACACTGGCATGAATTAAATATGTTTTTCGCCACATTATTATCCTCCATCGAAATCGCGAACGTTAACTAATAAACGTCGTTAAAATTCAAATCAATATGAGTCGCATTACCCAGGCAATGTCACCCAGAGTTAATGACCTAACTACGCAGTTCAATATGAAACGTTTAAATTTCCAAAAATGCTCACACTTATAATTTTCATACGTATCACGTAGAACGTGGAATGTAAATGGTTGCGATTAATGTTGTTGTTAAAGAGAGCGCAGTGAGGTCGTTGACACTGGGCTCTTGGGGGAGTCATCGACCGGGCTGCACGCAGGGGTGCAAAGCATCGGCCAGCGCCCGCGCACGCTGCCATTATTATTTTCATGCTCTTACTACGCATGAGAACGTCGTATTTTTATATAGACGGGAAGCATGACCACTTCATATCGATGCACTCTGATCGTAACAAACATCCCGGTGCTCCGGAGCCCTCGAAATAAACTCACAGGCAATCAAAGTGGCCGCTGAATATAGAGACAACACCACATTGCTTCATACGCTGACGGAAAAACAGACTTGAAGAACTGCTATGCCGTTTTCTAGTATTAAACATAATTTAATGAAAACGGTGGTGAGAGCCTTGCGAAGCCTGAAACGCCTTACAGCCAATTTCAATAAACAATCTCAAACCACAAGTACAGATCGATCCCGAAAATAAACCAATTAAATAATGGCGTGGCATTGAAACTTTATTCTTATTGGCTCATTCCTGGAAACGATCTGTAGACCAAGATTCAGATATGTATTGAAACTGGCCGTTAGACATCTTTGTCAAGATCGCGGGATTGATCTCTCAGCCCTCATACAGGATACACACAAACTTTAACCCCTCCGCAGTTGGTTATGTAGTCATTGATAATACCGCTCGCTTCCACCATAAAGAAAACATGGTAAAGAACCTTGTATATCATAGAATAAAGAAAAAGAAGAATTCGTCATAAAAATTAGAAGATATGAAAAGTCTACCAACTCGCATTATTCCCACGTGGTGGGTTAAACCCTAACCTGTGTCATTAGTAGATATCGGTGCCCAGCAGTGGTAAAGTACATAAATAAGCGAGAGGTACAATTAATAATAATTTTGCTCGAGACTCTGCCCTGTGACTTTTTTTCTGGGATAAATAATAGTTCTTATTTTAAGGCCTATTTCCTCGGATTTTCGTTAATATAACTGTAACACCAGCATTGAAATGCCTTCATTCGTTATTCTAAATTTGCGATGCGCGAACAAATTTGATTAGGCAACTATTGTACATAATATAATATAGGCCACGCGTAGAGTATGAATGATAGATATTATAAACAACTGTTTTCAAGACATCAGAATAATACTTAAGTCATTATATATAAATACATTATATTATATTTTTATATATAATATAATTTAATCTATACACGTTTAACCTACACGATGCAGTCCGTACATAAATAGATAGGCAACAACATACATATACTTGAATTGAAATATGTATGTTAATTCTCTCGCACTTCAACTTTCCATTGCATAACAAAATAAGTAAACTTGCTCGTTTCGTGAGTCGTTTACTTGGAATCCATTACGATAGACCAAAAACCGAAGTGAACCCATTTCCCGGGGCGACGGGCGCAGTCAAATCAAGCGGTGAGTAATAAAGATCTGTCGGTGGGACGGTTCGTCCAAGCTTGTCGTTTACGCTCCAAAGTCCAGTTACGTACGTGCCGACTGCCGCCTACTGTGGACAAAACGCTGACTCTCGAGTCTCGACACGAACAACGAGAGTTTCACTGGAATTCGCTGCGTTTGCTCCTATCACGGCTTGTGTTACTTCAACAACAATTAGCAAGTACCTAACCATTTAATATTTAAGTCGTGGCTCATCGAGAAGATATTCAATGATGTAGATGAATTTATTAATTCACACATTCCATATGTATTTCAAATGTAGTTTTGCAATGTTGTTATCGAGCCGCATCACATCGACATATACAATACAAATGTTAATTGTTAAAATGATAGACTGTGTATTATATTAGAGGTCAAGCGAATCAGCCAGTAGATCTACTAGCTGATCCGTTAGATCTAATTATTTTAATGTAATTAATTCTTCGATTTGGTACTGTTCTTCATCATCACATAGTATAAAGCAAAGTCGCTGTCGCTGTCCGTCCCTATGTATGCTTAAATCTTCAAAACTACGCAACGGATTTTGAAGCGCTTTTTCTTAATAGATAGAGTGACTCAAGAGGAAGGTTTATGATGTATGATATGTATGATACATGCATAATATTGTACAGGTTTCTGGATTGTACACGTTTTCTTACAAAAATTATCTCCACGCGGACGGAGCCGCGAGCAACATCTAGTTACCAATAAATTGATTATGATCACAATATGATGCGTGTACACTGTACACAGTACAATGCTCATAAACTCACATAAACTTATACATGACTAAGGATCACGCTCAACTTTGTTGATGCGAATGTATTTCATTTTAAGATCCTTGCCACAGATCCGCACATGTGCATTAACACGCGTGACCAAATGCTGCTATACTAAATTCTAAATTAACCTTTACCCAAAAATATATAATATGCGTGATAAATTTATATTATACTGCTGTGCTAATTGCCCACCAGTTCAACCTCACGCCGATATGCTAAAAATAACATATTTGATACCTTATGGATGATACGTATATTAACCAAATCGCAAAAATTACGCAGATCCAAAAAATCATCATTAATTTTAATAATATCTGCTAACACAACTGCTAGATAAAACGTACGACTAACATAGCTTCAATCAGCAACATTTCCATTTGTACTTAGTGCATAAGAAAATCATTTCTACAAATATTACCCTTTTAATTAAATATATTCGAAGTGGTAGAGCCAGCTGTAGACATATTTGTCTACAGCATGAATGGGCCGGCTCGACCGGGGTAGTACCACTGTCTCACAGAAAACCAACGTAAAGTGACAGTTCACTGTCGCATTTCGTATGGTAAGCGAGATATCCAGAGGCCCAGAATCCCCCTTCCCTTCCCTAATCCATGTTCCTGACCTTTTAAGGCCGACAGCGCATACGTGATACTTTCGGTATTGTGGATGTTCATGGGCGGTGTAGATCACTTAACATCAGGTGACCCACTGGCTCTTTTGTCGGACTATGATATAAAAAATATATTATGAGTCAGAATATCGATTCAAATAAACCCTAAACCACAAACCTTATATATTACTTCTACAAGATTCCTGCCCAAAAAGGAAATAAATAAAATAATCAATACCTAAATAAACTTTAGTATAGATTTATAACCTCAGTGGTGTACATTGTATCAATGGCCTTGACAATTTGAACGCTATGCCACCCATAGACAGAGAACTGCTGGTGGTAGGATATTCATATCCGCCCGGATAGCGACCACCGTACACAGGGTGTAAAACCCGCCTTAGTGGCACACGCAAGTGTGTCGCGTTCCGGGATCAGCCAGTGTACATCCGGTTTTTGTCGGGGGTCTAGAATTGGGGTACGTTGTTTAGCCGTTTTGCGGCCTTCTGAGTACTCTACAATAGATCCTCGACCTCTTCTTCACCTTCTTGTCCATAGCGTAGTGTGAAGAAGCAGGCCGGCATGATTGTGTTGAGTACCGGGGGATAGATTGTCTCTCGCTACTCGATACTCTAATTGGGCCGCACTGCGCTTACCATCAGGTGCAGTGTGGTCACTTTACCGTGCCAGTATAAAAAAAACTGGTATGAGCAATATCCTTACAAAAATTGACCACTTTGTAGAAAGAGACAAAACCACTATGCGGCCAATACCTATTTCTTTTTGCTCCTGCAAGTCTGTGACGTAGTTAGATCAATCACAGTTCTAGAATAAGACAACTGCTGGCCACACAATCGCTTTATCTCTCTCACATAATTCTGACAGTATTCACTTAATAGCTAGATAGATGCTCGTTCCATTCCCTATGTGTCTATGGTGCCACCATACAAAACCCAACTGAAATGCTGGTTTCATTCACCAGAGTGGCATGACAGCACATATTATATATTTTTAATTTCTTATAAAAAAAATAAAAGAAATGTTTATTAAGTATCCATTTACACATACATTTAACATTGTCACCTGTTAAAACGACATCATTAATTAGACTAATTAAAAAAAAATTATCAACTAATTCAATATTTTTCCACTATTCGATAAAATTTATAAAAATCCCATCGAGCCTGAAAGTTCCGTCATGAAAACATATTTCGCATATATTACTAACAGGCGATCAGTCAATCGGACTGCTTGGAAAATTCTTGAAATACGGTCAGTATGACGATTTAACCTAGTAACTCAGCCCCTGACACATTGCGTCCTATAATCTACTCTTGGTCGTTGCAAGTGTATTTGTATAAACTATCAACACTAAAATTTTCAAGGTCATCGATGTAGGTTAAGATCTCAATATTTTACGTTTGTTCCGTTTCCGTTTTGTCTCGATTTCGCTCATGTTAAACTGCTCTATCCGTCGTAGTTTAGTTTCAGCTTGCAAATCGACCGTGGACATTTCAAGTCAAACCACTACGAGTTCTAAACGTAGGAATTGATAAACCTGAATTCCCAATCATCTCCAAACAGGAAAACAGTTTTTCGTCGCAGAAGTTACAAGTAATCGAAATATCTGAATATATCTATGGTGTGCCGGTTTATCAATACGTTCAAGTTCTAACTATATAACCTACAGTTAGTTAGTATATGGTAGATATTCTTCACTGTTTAGTCAGTATTGCACTTAACTTTAACTTCGTCGTTAATGTCTGTGTGGTTAGGGAGCGTAATTAAATTTTTGCCGTCCCGTGTGACGCTAACTAACTAAATTTGTTACAGGAAATGTCAAAGTATACCTCAGTTTATTACACTACACCAGAGATACTAGTATTCATATGTCAAACATTTAAATAGAATTTTATAGGTATTGATAGCATTACTATTGTGTAAAAATAAAGCATTTGCAGTATTTTTAAGATATATTTGTAGGTTTATGTTCCCAGTATATTTCAAGATGAATGAACAATTAATTGCACCTAGGTAACAACTGTTAGTGTATGGTCCGATCTAGTCTGAACTGATGGGCTACGGTAACCACTTATACTTATAGGCTTCTAGCTTATCTGATAGAAAATAATGAAAACACTTACATCAGTTTTTAATCTATATTACACTAAACCTGGAACTGACATGATTTTCAGGAGATTTGTTGTTAAGGAAAATTATACACCAGTCTCGCAGAAGCCTAAATTGCGTATAATGTTTGGCGTTATACACTATCCAGAAACTATAACTAAATGATGTAGTGTTCCCAAAAAAAATTTAACAAAACATCCTTTAAATTCAAATCTTATCATAATTACATTTAGCATAATTGCAACTACCCAAAGCCAATAATACGTATGATTCATATAGCATATGTAATAATAACAATACTTAACCCAACTCAATAATTGTAACGTCAAGCAATATTGATACGAATAAGTATGCCAAGGCGACTATCAGTCAATACTGTGTTTGGAAACGTGATGTTCAATTGTAGTAGTAGAATAATGCCACGCAGGTGCCGCGGTGCACACTTGCCAAATTCTAACTGCGTTACCTTTATTAAACTGTAACTTTATAAAAAAGTACACTGACTTCAATAAAAAACAAATTATGCGTCACTATAAAATAGGAGGGTTGCCCTTGATTTTTCTGAGATCCCAGCATCAAATCCTGACTTGGTGCCAATGGGACCACCTGGGAAGTATACCCTATTAAACAAAAAAAGAATTTCTCGAATCGGTCCACACGTCTTCGAGTAATCGGGGAGCATACATAAAAAAAGAAGATTCCGACGAATTGTTAACCTCCTTCTTTTTTGAAGTCGGTTAATTAAAAAGCGATGTAACATGGAAAATTAGTAATGAACGCATCGTGACAAGGCAAGCTGTCATTCGAAGGATGGATGGTTGGAATCGTATAACAAAAAGATGGGATTATCTTAGAATGACAATGTTTCACGTCAAACAGAGCTTAATAGACAAGCAGTAAGATATAAGGCAATGTGTGTGTGGCGACGACGTCGGGCGCCCCTTACTCGAGCCGTGCCCCGCTGACCCAGTTGCCGAGTGTTCGCTACGCAATTCGAGCGCGACCTGCTTAGTGGTGCACAGACACATCATATGTTGCCGCAACTGCATCCCGCTGCCTCACACGTGGTAAAACACATGCCTCATTAGCCACTCCGTAGTCCCATGCAAGTTCCACCAAACGAGGACAAAAACAACACAACGCTTACTTGTTGAGTGAGAAAACATAATATGTATTTGAAAGTAAACTATAAACATATTCGAGTCCTAAAAGCTCACCCAATGCAATATACAATACCAATAAAAACAAGGTTATCAGTGCTCACGTACTTTGTACAGGAAACACAAGACAAATTACACCATGTTAACCCCAACTCAACAATTTAGCTATTAAAATTATGTGTGACCTTTGGATAGTTGAAGAAAACCTGTAGCACGTATAACCCTTAATGATATTAATAGGAAACGTAATTACCCTCATATTGAGGCTGCCACCCACGGGCGGTGAATGTGGGTCGCGGCTGCTTCCACAGCAGCATGCGTCAAACTTAAAAACCATTCAGTCCTATACTTATGTACCGTGCTCGAATTTACGTCTCGCGGAGACCGAGAGAATACAGGTCTGACCACTCGACCAACGGTAACGGTTAACGGTACGAGACACCAAAATCGAGCAATACACAGAAAAATCTTCCGAAACCATGCACTGCTGGCGAAATGGCAAAGTCTGTACCGTTCCTGATGTAATTTATTTGTACAATATACCTATACTGTAGTAACACATGACAATATTTTCATCGAGGAAGCGGAAAAATAAAAGTAACATGTTTACCGGATGACGACAACCAATGATTTGCTGTTTAAAGCGTGGTAACTAGTGAAACAAGGAGCTTTAAATTATGTATTTAACACATGTATTCCTAGAGGAAAATATCCTCATAGTTTTAGTACCAGAAACATAAACTTTAGAAAAAAAATTATGTTTGCAATTTATTAAAATGCCAACATATATTTTAAAGAGTATTTATTATAAACATTGTTATTATACATATTAAAATTCTACACATGAAAATATACGATGTTGGGAGTTAGAAATATGTCTTTGTTATCAAACAAAAACATTCGACGCAAATTTACGGAAACTACGACATCAAGACACAAAACGAGGTCAAAGTGTATTCCCTGGCACGAGTTCCGAAGCGATTTAGAATGGCAATAAAGACTGTATCCGGACAAACACATTGTGCGTGTCTTTCTCGACGGAAACGTCACTCACCAAAAATAGAATAGCCAGGGTCTCGCGGACAGTCTTCCGCGTGGTTTCGCAACGAGGAAGCGAGCCAGTGCACCCATCACAAAGCAAACAGCCGGTGCGCACCGTGCGCTGTCCGGATACACGAGGGAAGGACAATGACATTAGCATTTGAAGGAAGAATTTGCGTCACCAACAGCACAATGACGCGGCGACAATCGAACACGCACGGCAAGATGGCCGACGCGGCGTCAGCTGATCGCACACACAGTACAGTGTACACGCAGCTATAAGAATATGCGCGCCACTCTCGCGTACATGAGCTAGTATCGCTCTCTCTTTCTACCGCAAGATTATACACAATGGGCGGGCTAACTTATTGTTTAGAACACAATACTATAGTTAGCTTCTAGCTCAGTTAGGCACATACTAAACCCATGCACGTCTCAATAGAAGCGGTTCGATTGATGGTGGAGACTGGTATGGAGGTAGGTCATCTAATTTGAGGCAAAAACTACGCCAAAACCCAGTCACAAACTGCACAAATGACCATACTAATATTGTTATGTATACAAGACGCATGTTTACCGAAGCTATAATATTATATTTTGTTACGACAATAGAACATTCGAGAACGTGAAATAATCACCAAGCTTAATTTAATAACCCGGTATCGGTAATATTCACTAATGACATATACACTTGAAATTTATAATTACACTATAATAACCTGATTCCTTGTGAATGTGAAAATTACCCACAAACCGACACGATCGTTCGCACAACTACATTGATTCTAGATCTTGGTAAATATGGACCTATAACGTCTTAAATACCATGTTATGCTACATGTTGAATAGGTTTCAATTTATCAGCTCGATAAACATGGAAAAGCATCAAATCACATTAATTTAATTTAACTGTATGTTCTTTCCTTGTCTGTGATGTTATTTCAGTTAATTAACTTTTAAACTACAATAGTTTTATTGTTATTCAAGTAGAACTGAACTCTACAAAGTCAATAAGGATTGTGTTACTTCCGTATCAAACACTGAAAATTTTATCAAACTTCTACAGTTTTAGAGATATTAAGATGATAATAGTCGTTCCTACGATTGCGAATCCTTAACATTTAACCAAACAACTAGTCTTGCTACGGGCACAGTAAGCGAGAAACATCGAGAAACATTGCAAATACATAATACAGTCCTGATTCGACCCATTAACTCTACCCTCTCTGTACTGTATACTTCATAACATCACATAGCATTCAGCTTACTTGGCTGATACGGATTACTTTAAGGTTACACATGAGGCCGTTGACCTTCTGACACCAAGGTCGAGGCGGCGGCCTTCAAACAGCCCCGTCTAGCTGGCGCACAGCCTCTTCACAGACGCATCTCGAAACGCAATCGCACACTAAAACATCACACACTTAACCACATTACCTTCATGCGGGAATACGAGCCCATGGCCACGTAGAAACTATGCCGCGAAGTACTTCAAAGCCACAAAAACGATATCACTGTTAATTTTGTTCGGACGGTAGTAACGCACACACTAATTCGCACTATTATCTATATAGATAAGGTACATTAGCCGCATCTAACTACGAAACGGTAGTTCAATTATTTTAACGAGTGTATCGGCCTCGTGGCGACGAGCTCCGACGCACTCCGTGTGCTGGTAAGAACTGAGCGACCGAGCGAGAGCCGAGCGCCGCCGAGTGCCGACCGCGAGCCACCCACCGGCCGCCGCACCGCGCCGCACCGCCACCGTCCGTCACACAGCGCACTCGCGTCGCGGTCGCCTGCAACTAACTATTCGCGTCATCGGTCATTCCATTCTACTCGCGCACGCACACCGCATACGCAGTACACACACTCTGCGATACAAACAAGCCGCCACGACGCGCCGCAATGCTCGCTAGCTGATAAACACATGTGCGACGCCCCTGCCACTCTCCAAGCACACATGCTACATCATATGGAAACACGAGGTCTGCCAATGAAAACCCTAAAAATCACAATCATCTTCTTTACAACGAACAACGAATGGGTTTAACCAACATTAATGGGAATTAATGAACGCGTGACTCATTCATATTCAAATATGAATCAACATTTTTCTAAAAGTGATAGTTAATCTGTGACGTCACTTATTCTGAATTATATGACTGGGAATTCACGAAACTATTATATTACCATGATTAGCACAACATGAGTGGTTTTTTTTTACTTATATTCGTACGAATTCAAAAAATAACTGCTGTTTATTGTATCACCTTTTTCCACTTCATTAATTTAATTTCTCAGTATACCTTGTTAATAGGGCCATTGCCATAATATTAAATAAAAAATAAAATATTTAACATATGTACGTTCAAATGTTTTTCTTACTCTATCCTACCTACTGTGATAAAAATCCGAAATACGTTTGTTTGAAGAAATTTATATTATGATATAAATTATTACAGAAGTCGTTCGAATGTTATTTCCATTTCCTTTTAAGTTTTACTATGAGAGTATTGATAAAGTTGGTGAAGAAACGCTTCAGTATGTGTCATATACAAAGGCTTAGGTGGGTATATACATTTGATAGAATGCACTCTAAACCGAAAGTGAAAACACCAACCAATAAAGATCAATATTTGAATGTCGACAGCCATTCAAACTCGTACTAATAAAAAAAAAATTATACTAAAGTATTCTACGAATGAACGATGATGTGGCATGAGTAGTTCCGCTCAATGCGCTATCTATCTTAAGATTTTGCGCATTTGCTGGTTGGCGGACAACAAATTTATGTTAATGTGGAAAGGTCGCAACGTTCACGTAAATACACAAACAAAGCCATGTGATGTGAACGAGAGTGGCCGAGGCGGTGGCGACGAACGCAGACAAAGCCGCGACCGCGACGGTGCGAGTCGTCGATCTCCCCCGAATTAGTCCTGGGCCGGGGCGGTGACCTCCGCGCGAGCAAACGCGTTCCAATCCACCTCTTTCACCGCGCTGACACCACGCACCAACAACAACCCTCGTCCCAATGGGACCCTATTACTACTATTGTAATTAGCCTGTAATAAACCGTGGTTAATTCATGAGAGCAACTGTCAGTGCCGCGTATGGCGCGCGCCTCATGACAAAAAACATGACGTGCATGAAACAATCAAGTGAGTTTCACGACGGACGGTATGAGTCCAAAAGCTTGGTTATGACGCATTTACCTATCACGTGGTTTCGTATATGTATCAGAAGCCAGTTTATTTGGCAAAACCAAAAATACATATACACATAACATTACCATTTGACGGCCCATTAGCTCTGAAGAAATAGCGGTCACCATAACCAATAGATTCTATGCACGATTCCGCGTAGGTGTTTACTAGTCTAGGCGAATCCTCTTAATACTAATTTCGCAGATAGTCAGCTTATAACCTTTAAAAAAAACTTGCCTTGCCCTCATCAGCTCCATATAAAAGTTGAAGCTACTACATACAATTATAGAGTCAGGACAAAAAGTGTTATTTGGAACTTATTGAGTGTGTAAAGAAGAAAATGGGACTCGCTGCGACGACAGACTGAGCCTTCGCGAGCAAAACAAACCGGTTGGATCACTGATCGGCTTATTCGACTATTTTTAAGTAAGCGAACTTTGTACAAAACATAGTTATAATAAAAACTACTACACTAAGGAACCTCACAAACGAACGACATTTTACTGACAATAATTCCTACTGTCATTGGTCGGCGAATCCTGACGATTGCGCGACCTGTAGTCGACACGCCAAGGTCCAGGATCTGTAGCAGCCCTCAGTGATTTCTTTAGAATATTTTAACAATTACCTCGTGTGGGGCGTTTCATTAGGTTTTTGGCACTTTGAATTTTCAAATGCAAATATTCAAATAAAAGGCTGATAAAACGACGATAGTTGAGGTGGTACGCAAAACGCGCAGATATCGCCTGACCTAATACCGCCTGTACCGTATCGTTTTCAATAATTAATTGAAAACTCATTCAATTTTATTTATTTCACAATCGGCTAGTAGTGAAATAAATAAATATGGTCAAACAGTATGTGTTATTCCAAATGTGGTGATAAAGATCAAATTTGGTTTTTTTTTTAAAGAGTAGACAAGGCAGCACGTATTATGTTTTATTAACAACTTAGGTCTGTTAAGCCCTCTAACAATCAAAATGATAAACAGTCACCACATCAAACAAGACTTTATTTTCACTAAACAAATGTAAATTTGAACACAAAGAATTTCCGCTTTTCTTTGTCCCGTGAAAAATAAGCACAAATGACCTTCAAATCCATCAAGTAGTTATTTTTGGGCTTACGCGTATGTAAAAGATAAGCGATCAACTTTTGTGTCGGGCATACCATCTAGTACGAAATCATTCTATCAGAATTTTAAGCTAGAGGTTACCATTGATATCTACATGCGTGTTGTTTTGATAATCTATTCATATTTTTTATACTATGTACCTACTACAATGCATGAAGATCCTTGAAACATAGTCGGTAACGTAAGCCCATGTAGTGGTTAACCATACGAGACGTCACTTAACGAATGTCGGAGTAGCCATGTCTGATATATAACCGCAATTCTGACTACTTGATAATTGTTGGTTATCAGCATAGTAGCCGCGAGTCACAGTTTCAATTCTAATTTGCGTCATACTGTAATTTCCGAATCGAACAAAACCAATGTCCACTACAAACAGTTAGTTAAATACTCAATTTTATCTATGGTCAAGTAATAATCCTTATCAACCAAATCGCAAACTTTATAAAATTAGGAATACAGATTAATTTTTGAAGTGAAATCTTCTATAGGCACGTTGGGCACTTTTGAGATGGGGAAAAACATTGACTTATATTCTATAGACACGAACTGTCGAACATAAAAGATGTTCCGATAACCTTGTCCGCCCACTAATGCCATCTATCATTTTACTAAGAACTATTTGGAAGTAAAACTCCCGTCACTGTCTCTCGAACGGGACTTTCCGCGCGCTAAAACGGGACAAACTATATAATGTATTTTATTGTGAAAATGCCATCTATTCATTTTACTAAGAACTATCCCGCATTCAGAATTGAAATTAGTTAATATTTATTGATATTACGTTCTAAACGTTATGAAATTATGTTATTTACCTTATATACTATTAACAGTTTCACTGTAAATTAATTTAAGGGAGATTTGTTCGGGAATGTCGCTACAAATAACTCAAATTAAACTGGTGTGCATTCGTAGGTGGAATGAAGCATACTGACGTCGGTGTGGAGTACCTATACACCTCAACTCGGTGGAACATAACGTATGTTCTGGTCGCCGCATCTAGTACGTAGTACATATAGATCGCTGGGAAAAAAGCACTGAACTCGCGTGACCATCACGCTCAGATTATTTTACTTTTAACATAGGCATGTGAAGTTCTGTAATTATTGACAAGCGATCGTAACCAAAAAATAGTTACTACTTCATGGGAGCTGTTTCAATCAAGAACACAGTAACTCCAAAGTTTAAAGTGTTTACTTCTGTCGGTAGTCCCCATGACTGGCTATTTTTACTATTTTACTGGTCTGTATCATAATATAATATGCAAAGGGTTTTTTTACGTACAGAACTGGCAAATTATGTAATTAGATATTTAATACAGAAAAAATAAAAAAATATGAATACTGAAAATTGCTACGTGAAAATACCGTATAAGTTTAAGCAGTGGCAATTTATTGATTACGAGTACAAAAAATGCTTTAATCATTCTCAATCGCTATTATAGTGACAAAATGTACCTGGGATCCGTGAATTTAAATATTTACGGCACCAACTCGGTAGGAATATTACGGCAACATTGTTGGAGAAAATGAATAAAGATGTATAGACAATAGTATAAAAACGGCAATACTCACAATCACCTGGTGTTGGAAGAGCGAATTTCGTACCAAACAAATATCTATCCAAGTGCGTAGTCCCTTCAGCTCACAGGCAGGCGACTCCACGTCTGTGCGATTAAGGTCAGCATCCACCGGCATCACAATGAATGGTTACACCACCTGACATCACATCACTATTTTAATTTTTTAAACAAAAAGGCAGTAAGTAACTATAACAGAGTTATCCTAATATGTATTTCAAGTTTGCAAAAATTGTATTATTCTTGACATATACTATTTTTCGACTCTCACGATTTGAATACATATTATAAAATTAAGGAGTCTTAAAAGCGCAATAATTTGGTTTTTATACCATTAAATATACTTTATGAGATCTAGAAAATACAAAAAGATATTGGTGAATACATAGTTGTTACTTTTCATGTGGGATACAAAATAATATCATTACATCCTATAAACAAGCATCTTTATATTTCAATCTAAATACCACCAGGTACAGTGGAGTCATTTTGTCACTCCAGTGTAAAAACAATGTGATTTGTATATAAGCCGTTACTTCATCATCCATGCTACCAAATTATCAATTTAATTTTTAAATAACCCATCATTCAATTGTAAAATAATAGAAATAATCATCTAAAAATAAAATATTCTTGGTAAATAAGTCATCACATTAATCATATGGAAAAATATGCAAAGAATTATGATCAATTATCAGATAATGGACTGCTATGGGAATAGCTGTGATAATATTTACATTATTTTTAAAGAAAAGTTTTGATTACAATTTCATTGTCTGTTTGGATATTTAAATGTTTGTCATTGCAAGTTAAATGACCTCTCACTCAGGTTCAACACCTTGGAAGAATATTATTTACAAAAGAAACATGTAACAGTAAAGCATAGTACCCATGTTTCTATGGGTGGTACTTACTCTACTGTGATTTTGTATACTGTGATAATTTAGTATAAAAGAAAATGAATCATTTTTTCAAAGGAAATAAAAAAGATGTGGGGATTTGTAAAACTTAAGTATTCACATTTAATATTTAGGCAAACTCAACCAAATTTCATTACCATTTAAATGTTATACTTATTTTACAGTATATTAACCAACATATTCATGAGTTATCAGTATATCTACGTTCAGGGCCACCTTTAAGAGTAGATACGGTAGGGCGATGGCCCAGAGTGCCAGAAATTAATCCAGCAGCCCTTTCTGTCCGTACATTCAAAATGTATACAGTGACCTGTTGCATATTTGACAGTGGCCAGTCCAACAAAAAAGTTATAAATATGCTAAAACTGCTTTAGCAGTTTACTAGCAGTAGCAGGGTTTACCCAGCACTGTCATTTTACCAGTTGAAGATACCAAATAAATAAGTTGTGGGCCAAAAATAAAAAAAATTATATGTGCAGTAAAGGAATCATTTTATAGTGATCTATGAAAGTTGATTATATAAAAAGACCAAGAATTAAAAACCATAACCGGTCAGAGAATCACTATAGTTACTATAGACCCTACGGTCTGTAGGCTACACACAAACAAAAAATTCCTGAGTAAGGAAACTTCTTACTGCCCAGAAAATGCACTCAAGTAATTTGGTTAATGAGTATAACAGATTTTTTAATATTTCATTAAAATAACAGAACATTAATAAAAAGGAATGCTAAAATGTATGAAATATGGCAAAACAAATAGTAAAAAAAATATAATACAATACTAAAGCGTTATGGTTATTTTAAGTATCAATTAGTATAGAATAATAAATAAATAATAACTGTAAACTCTTGGATTCAGTTCTCAAATAG
Organism: Laothoe populi; assembly: GCA_905220505.1. NCBI lineage: Eukaryota > Metazoa > Arthropoda > Insecta > Lepidoptera > Sphingidae > Laothoe > Laothoe populi. Next base: position 15,911,494 of record HG992159.1, read on the forward strand.
AGAGTGTAAATTTCTATTTTTTTGATCATTTTGGCAATAGATTAATTAACTCTACCTTGTCAAGATTTGAGTTTGGTCATCCATTGAGAATTTTAAATAATACGAGATTTACCAGTAATCAAAACTGTGTGCCACGCTAAACATATTTCAATGTGAAAAATGTGAATATAAACATTCTCCTGTTTCTAATGATTAATCCATGGCTATATGAAGAATCACTTATAAATAAATAAATACACATGACATACAATTGTCATTTCATACAACATAAATAGAGTTTACACCATAAGTTTGTATAGAACATTCTTATTTTTATTTTATTTATTTATTAATCAGGCAGGCAGTTGTAGTACAGTCATTGAAACCCTAAGTAGATGTGGTTTTACCTTTGAGGTAATTATCAAGCCGATTCTTGAACTGATTTATATTTTGGGCCGAGACTACTTTATATTCTTATATTACTTTATATTTGATAATATTCAGGCGCTATATATAAATTTTTTCAATGCACCAAAATAGAATAATTAATGGTGTTTATTAGTGTGCTGTCAGTTCCTTTTGATATGTATTTGTGTTAGTGTTGCATACATATAAATAGATTGCTATCAACACATGACGTACAACACCTTTAACAAACACAGAATGATAACAATTGTTATCACTAAAACAACATTTTCAACCAAACTCACACTACAGTGGTTATAATATTTAGTACTTTTGGCTAGATAATAATGCATCATTTTGTGCCAAGTAATTATCAGTGACCATATACCTATTATATTCATGTTACTAAAATGTCGTTTCATATGAATTACTTCAAAATATTTTAAATGAAAACAGAGAAGTTTTAAACAATAATAATCAGTGATCAATATCACAATAATTATACATACATATACATCACGCCTGTAATCCCCAAAGGGGTAGGCAGAGGTGTACACTAGTACACCCACTTTTTGCCGAATTTCAGTCCCATAATGTGCTAGGGGGTGAGCCTATCGCCATACCGGGCACTGATTCCAGACTCTGGGCTATACTGAGGAATTTCTAGATAGAAATACCCAATATCACTTTACCCAACCTGGGGATCGAACCTGAGACTTCAGCGCAGCAGATGTAATGCATGCGCAATTACAACTGCGCCACCGAGGCAGCCTATAATTATCACAATAATAATTAAATATTATTATTAAATAGCACAATAATTATCTAGATATATATAGGTTGGGAAGTAATATCTATAAGTTGATAAATATTAGATTTAGAAATTGGAAGCTACAGATTCGTAATCCTCATATATTTAATGCAGTTAAGAGGGTTATTTTAAAAATTAAAAATGACAGATTATTTTATTTTTTATTGTAACAACTTGCTTTATTATCACAATTAGGATTGGATGATATATATTAAAATGTGCTGGATAACAATTATCACTCAGTATTTTTTTGGTTTGGAAACTTTTGCTGCCAAAAAAAGGATAAAGTTAGAGAAGAAACTTTGTAAAATCTTACAATATCAGATAGTTCAATTCAGTTGATTAAAATGGTTTACTCATGACAAGAAATGTTATTAAATAAATAAATAATATTAAAACATACCATAATAAAAAAAACCCTCAAGACTAAAATACCTACAATTATTAACCAATGTCAAACTACACTTACAAAAATTTTACTACATATTAAACAATACTATAAAGTGAATAAAAAAATTTATTCCTTCAAATCATTTATTTCACTTTATCAAATTATTGAGGATAATATATCACACAATTAATATTTTAAATGGAAAAATAATGATTATTCCACACATTCATACCAAGTCTATTATTACACAATCATTATTTTAATTTCATTTGTCTGAAATTGGGCAAATGTGTACCACGATATAAGGATTTCTTTGATGATTATATTACAACTAATTTAATAACACTAATGACTCTTTGTTCACTCCATAATCAATAACAAAGACCATTGTTTTGTTTCTCGCAAAAAGAGGTACACATAAAGAATATAGCGATTCATTATAATCATTGTATTCTCTGCTATAACTTTGTTGTTAGCTACAGTTATGTATAACTTGAATTAATTATAATAAAAGAACAAATTTACCAAACAACCAAGTGCCACAACTTAAAGAGCTTGAGACTAAACAATAAAATGTTCTAATAATCTACCTAACCTTTGAAAAACAACATTTTTGTAAATAAAATAAATCATAACATTATTGGCAGACCAACATAGTTCATATCGTCACTACCACAGGAGAAACACGTGTTCCTAGTAACAATAGACGTTTCAAGTCTCACCTTTATATCATTTTTCGTTCTATCCATATCAATAACAATTCTACAATTTATGGCGTGTCAAAATTTCAGCGTAAATTCACATTGTCTACAATGTGTGGTTAATTTAAATAAAATTACTTGAAATTATACAAAACTATTTTGCCGTAACGCATTATTATCTCAAAGGGGGGGGGTGGTAACTTAATGAGAACACTTCGATAAAGTAGCTGTATTGTGCTTCGGAAGGAATTGCTTCAAAAACTTAAATGACAACGTACTTAATAATATGTAGATCCAAACTCTAGCGATTGATAGCAAGAAAGAAACTGTGTAAGAACGAATCCCAAGGTGGTGGTGTCATACAAAAAAACGTACATATTAAAACAAGCGCACCTGCAGTATACTTAACGTACAGTCCCAAAAGTCTATTTGGTAACATGCAGCAACACTTAAAAATCATTTTGTTTTTATTATACGGTTCCAAGCCTGGCTAGGAACAAAGAAAATATTGAAGAATTTAGTAATTGGCATTCACGAAGAAAATGGCGTCATATCACTAGTCACGGAACAAGGTACAATTTCGTCATATGAATACACGGTTCACAATCACATCAAAACACCACAACAAATTATATGCATGCTATATTGATGATTTTGTTCGTAAAATTACTCACTTTGAATAAAAATTCCAAAGAAAATCATCCAAAAACTCAAAGGACTGATGACAAGGCACTCCACTCACCGTTTGCAAAACCAGACTGATGTCACGTGACCACAAAAGGGTACCATGTTTCAAAGTTTTATGACGTTTGGTAGAATTTTATAACATAATTTTTAAATAAATTTAACTACATGGCATACATGGAAAGCGGCATGGTAGCTGTTTTTTTGTAATCCTACTAATATTATAAATGCGACTCTTTGGATGGATGGATGTTTGTTATTCAATCACGTTACAACAGCTTAAGGCTTGCAATTACTGTAGATGTTTACCGGTAAAAATACCGTGATATTTTTTTTACCGGTAATAGGTACATTTTTCAATTTGCTTTAAAATTGGATTAGATAACATTATTAAGTAGCCTTAAAGTAAAAAATAAGTAAACATAATATATACATATTTTAAATAAATCTAAACTCACTAATTTAAAAAAACTCGTACATTTGTTTCATGAAGGGATGAAAGGCAAACAAACAATCATATTTTGAAACATACATACATATACACTCACGACTGTAATCCCCGAAGGGGTAGGCAGAGGTGTAACCAGTACCCCCACTTTTCACTGAATTTGTTACGGTCCCCTAAGGGGGCAAGCCTATCGCCATACCGGGCATAATTCATGACTCCGGACTGACTTAGTGACTATTTGTAAACAGAAAAACTCAATATCACTTTACCCGATCCGGAGATCGAACCCGAGACCTCAGCACAGCAGTCGTAACGCGTGCGAAATTACAACTGCACCACTGACGCAGTGATATTAGTACATAATAATAACGAATTACTTAAGTATAATCAAATAATCTGACAGGTTGGTCTGGAAATCTTTAGGGGAGGCCTATGTTCAGCAGTGGACGTCCAAAGGCTGAAGAAGAAGAAGAAAAAGAATCAAATAATCAATGATTTCTGAACACGACAAACCAATAACTAGTAACTATTAATGTGAATATTTGTATTATAAAGCTTTTTACCACTTACCGTTGCTTTGTAGGCTGTTAACAATCAAAGACTCCAAACTAAAAAAGAACAATATAATGCGTAAACTCAAAAAAATATATATCTATAACAAGAATAATGTTTAACTATTTAATATTATATAGTTTTAAACGTGAATCACGGCGAACCCTGTTGTATGTAAGAAGTGGTTTTGTGCCCGTGAATTAACCAAACGGCCCCACATAGGACCAGCACGGGTAATTTATACCAGTATATGCTGTGTTGCCGTATTTGTTAGAAGCAAGTTGATTTTTTAGTTAGTTGTTTAGTTTTAATTTAAATTAGTTTACTGTCTCTTGCTTATAATGAATAAAATATTTCTTTCTTTCAAAACTGTCAAGAGTTAACCATTTACGTAAATAAACATTGGTAAAAGTTGCTAATGCAATAAATATTTTATCACAAAAACAAATTATTTTCTTATCGGTAAATTATCGGTTTGATTTTTTTTTAACAATAATTTATTAATCCCCAAAATAGGCGGTTTACTGGTATAAATGAAAACCGGTATTGCATACCCGAACAGCTGTACTTTTTATCCCGTGGAAAAACTAAACGTTTTTCACAGAGCATGGGATCGTCATGATATTTTGTATAAGGGTGGTTTATAGATTAGAAAATGACATAGGCCACTTTATCCCGGAAAAATGCACGCTTCCTATAGGATAGCAAAATATAAAAAAGTGTAATAGCTTAAGATGCCTCCATGGTTTGTATACCTTTTCTTCCAAAAATAACCTCCACGCGAGCGGAACCGCGGTCAACATGTAGTATTAGCATAAATTAGAATACTCTTTATGTCATTGTCACTTCTGTGTATTACTAACTAACTCACTCCTGGCCGAATTCTGCCTCAGTGACTATGCTTTCTTTCAAGTAATACGGCTACGATCGTGGGCGCGCATATAGCAGACCTGGCAGAGAATCTTTGCTACTCAAAAGTATACACCTTTTCCGTAACAAGTTGTGTCCAGGATGTCCTGTTATTTGCCAATTCTTCCCAAGCGGTGGGTTCTATGCTGCACCCGAAAACACCCGCTGATTTTTTGCGGGTCGTAGCACATCAGTGTTTCTAACGTGATCAGACCACTTGATGTAAAGAATATCCCGAAGACACTTAAAGTGAAATCGATCTAAAACGCGAAATAATCTAGATTTTGAGATATGATGAAAAGTAGATATCTCAAAAATCTATATCGAAAATGGACGAAAATGACGAGTTATTCATATTTTTATGTGGCTTTCCATACAAGAAAATCAGTTTTATTCGATTTACTCATAAACTATAAGTCCAATCTTAAAAAATGCAATTATCATTTTAATTACTATTTTATAAACGAATCGATCGGCATATTCAGTTTTATAAAATGACGACTTTAATTTTTTAAATTCCCTATGTCCGATTTTTTCTCGAACGGGACCACCGTGTGACGGCTGAGTATGTATATTTATTATTAGGTAAATAATAATAGTATGTATCTGGTATCATTAAATTGTTTGCGCAAAAAGGTGTAGTTTCTACAAGTAACGAATTATGGTTGGTATTCTCTATATTATTGTAGACATTATCATGCTGGATATGTATGGTCATTCATACATTTATATTGCCATCGCTTTCCGGCGGAGGAAATATATTTTATTTTGAATCTTAGATTTTACACTATTACATATTTAGATTTATTTACATACATTACACTTCCTCTTGTGTTCCATAATCGAAGATATATTAATATTATATTTATAGCATAAAATATTCAATAACAGTCAAGTGTCAATCTGGCATTTGTCAGGACAACGTGGATGGAGTAAAGGTTGGCTTTCCGTTTGAATTTTCGGGAAACTGTAAAACAAAATAGAATAATTTATGGGAAGTCCGATATTGAAACAGTTTGTTACGTAGTTTATTTATTAATCAAAATGCCGACAATATCAGTTAAACGTGACGCACTATTTGCTGCTCTGGGCAAAAGTTACAGTAAGTAAAATAATAATTTACAATACTAAGAAATAAAGGTAACAGCCGGTAAAAATACCAAAATAAATGCAATTATCGTTTCCAGCTGATGAGGAGTTCCAGGACCTATGTTTTGAGTTTGGTTTGGAACTTGACGAAGTGGTAAGTACAATAAATGTAGAAGACAATAAAATTAAATATGGTTAACCACTATGGTATAAATATTTATCGATATATTAATACCATAATTAGTGATGCCTTACCTGAGAGATTTGTACTGTTTATTATTGACAGACAACAGAGAAACAGATGCTAATCAAAGAGCAAGGTGACCAGGCCGGTGCTGGGGTATCAGAAGAGATTCTATACCGGATAGACATACCAGCCAATAGATATGACCTGCTTTGCTTAGAAGGCCTAGTTGATGGGTTGCTGGTTTTCCAGGGCAAGTGAGTTGTTGTTTCATAAGTTTATATATACCTTACTGTTATGATACTCAAAGTCAACATAATTGTAATATACTCCAATGGTCTGAACAATTTCAGTTCTCTGTGACCATATAAAAAATGACAAAATTGAGATCACAGCCTGGTTGAAAATTTTATGTATAATAAAACTTAAATAAAAACATATTTACTATAAAAATTTATTATTATTTACGTTAATGTGAGTGCATGAAAGTTAGCAATATTGGATATCAGCAGAAATAAAACCACACACTGGTTAATATTTTTCAGAAAACCTCCACCAAAATACCAGCTAAATAAATATCAAGATTGCCACTCATTACACCTGACTTCTGCTACAGCACAGATTAGGCCATATGCTGTAGCTGCAGTACTCAAAGGAGTCTCCTTCACCAAGGAGGCTTATGATAGCTTCATTGATTTACAAGTAAAGTATTCTCATTGGCATAATGTTTTTTTTTTGCGGGCAAAAGCGATTTATATTCTACCGCCCTGCCGAGGGGGAGGCGGAACAGCGGAATGTTGGGCTCGCCGGCCTTACGACCCAGCGTTAAGCCCCAGAGAGATGTTGACATCTGGACGACTGCTGGGCCAAGTCCCTAACAAATTCCCTACACCGGCAATACCAACTAAAAACCCCGTGGTGGCCCTCTTTGGCGCATAAGAGACGGTTCCGGGTTTGAAAATTTCGACACACCGAAATGGGCACGACAGCCCCCCGCTGCGCGCCCACGACCCCCGATGACTCCTAATAGTCGCCACATTGGCATAATGTGAAAATATGTAAAAACTTATATGTGTTACTGTGCAACCTTAATAGAGACAAAATATCTTTTGTATAATTTTTCTATATTTGTTATTTCAAATCGAGTCTTAAATAATATTTCCTTAAGAATAAGTAAAAGTTTTTTAATTCATAAAAAGTACACCGACTTCAATAAAAAACAAATTATGCGTCACTATAAAATTTGAGGGTTCCCTTGATTTTTCTGAGATCCCATCATCAGATCCTGACTTGGTGCCAATGGGACCACCTGGGAAGTATACTCTTTTATACTAAAACTAGCTGTTGCTCGCGGCTCCGCCCGCGTGGAGGTCATGTTTGAGACAAAAAGTATACACAGAAAACCAATTTTCATGCATTTAACTTCAAAAATGAAGGATTTTCATACAAACTTTCTTACACTGTTTAACCCCCTTAGGGGTGGAATTTCCAAAAACCCTGAAATATGTGTTTTTAATTTTTAACTGTAAGACCAAATACCAAATTTCATGCATTTAACTGCAAAAATGACAGATTTTCATACAAACTTTCTTCCCCTATTTTACCCCCTTCGGGGTGGAATTTCCAAAAATCCTGAAATATATATTTGTTATTTTTGACTAAAAGGCCAATTACTAATTTTCATAAAGTTAACTTCAAAAATGACGGATTTTCATACAAACTTTCATCCCCTATTTTACCCCCTTAGGGGTGGTATTTCCAAAAACCCTTCCTTAGTGGATGCCTACGTCATAAAAGGTACCTACTGTCAAAATTTCGAGTCTCTAACCCCAGCCGTTTTGGCTGTGCGTTGATCGATCAGTCAGTCAGTCAGTCAGTCAGTCAGTTTCTTCTTTTATATATACAGATATAATTTCTCGAATCGGTCCAGGCGTCTTCGAGTAATCGGATAACATACATAAAAAAAAAGTTTCCGACGAATTGTTAACCTCCTCCTTTTTTGAAGTCGGTTAAAAAGGACAGACCTGAATATAAGAAAATAATGTAGTATGTTGTAACCAATGTAATTGCTTTACAGGATAAACTACACCAGAATATATGCAGGAAGAGGACACTTGTAGCTATTGGCACACATGACTTGGACACAATACAAGGACCGTTCATCTACGATGCCATACCACCTAATGAAATCAAATTCAAAGCACTCAATCAACAGAAGGAGATGACAGCACCTGAGCTCATGGAGCTATACTCTGTATGTGTTGTGTGCTTTAAAGTATTTAAATGTATTTACTAGTACCTAGATAATAATCTTATTTCATCAGAGTAATTTGCAGAGTTCTCATAAGAATTGCTGTCTTGATTTTTTCATGTAATTAATATAAATCTAGAAATAAATATTGCCTTATTTAAATAAGTAACAGCTTTCTAAGAATCATCAAATACGTCTTTAAAATTGGATTATCTATAATAGTGATGGTATGAGAATAAATATGGGATGTAGGTACACATTAGACTTTCATCTTAAGCTTATGCCTCTCACCATGTATTCAAGCTGTCTCCTGTCATTAAATTCCATAATTTAAACAAAGGGGGTTATTGCTTATGCAACACTTGAATAATGCATATTGTAAATCTATGATTGTGGCATATGGCAAAACCGACATCTGGAATGTGTTAGCACTGTTAACTCTTGTACTAATGCTGCTGTACCAGAACAGGCAAAATAGTACATTTAATTTTATTAAATTAAATGTTCAATTTAATTTTGTCAGGGGTCTAGAGTTGGGGTACGATGTTTGGCCGTTTTGCAGCCTTCTGTGTACTCTGACACTAGACCGCTTCTTCACCTTCTTGCCCATTGCGTAGTGTGAAGAAGCAGGCCGGCATTATTATGTTGAGTGGGGGGATTGTTTCTCGCTACTCGATACTCTAATTGGCGGGACTGCGCTTACCATCAGGTGCAGTGTTATCGCTTTGCCCTGTCAGGATAAAAAAACTCCAAGTGTCTTATTTATTCTTCCAGAGCCATGCACAACTAAAACAATATCTAGGAATAATAAAAGACAGCCCGGTGTACCCTGTGATAAAGGATAAAAACGGTGTTATCTTGTCCATGCCGCCAATCATCAACGGAGATCATTCTAAAATCACTTTAGACACCAAGAATGTATTCATTGAATGCACAGCTACGGATTTGACAAAGGTACGTGATCAGTTTGACATACAAATAGAAATTAATTGTGGTATTTGGTAGTCTTTGTGATAAATACTAATGCTTGTAACGTATTTTATATGTCACAGGTTAAAAATCGACTTTTCAACCAAATTTTTAGTTACGGCAATAGTCGATCGTAGTTTTGTTTGTGGTCTGTCACATCTCTACGGCATCCGCTAAAAAAAAAAAAGTATGCATTCGTTGGTTTTGACACTTTTCTCTCGCGAGTCGAACCGGAAATGTCGGACAATATGCAATATCAAATTGTTCAATCATAAGCCCTAAATGGCTTACATTTAATCGCCATGGTGCGAAAGTTAATAATTTGATCGAGTTTGGGTGGTAAGTGATATTTCATCAGAATATTTGTACCAGCGCCGTTGCGCGGGCGCGTGCCAAAATGGCGTCCCGTTGTGAGCTTAAAATTTCATAATTTATTCTATTTGTTACAGCTTTTTAAGGCGAAATATCGCCGCACCTTATTTTTGGGAATGATGCTATAAATATATAACGGCCGGTGCGTGATTTTTGGATTTAATAATCGTAATGTTAAAATTTGGAAATTCCAACCATGTGCTAATTAGTTTAATTTTGTTTCAGCTTGAATAAGCGGCCGTTTTTATCGTTTTCGTTTACATCCCGTTTTCGTTAAATCGTTTTTACATGCAGTTTTGTAGTCTGTTTTTGACGTTGGTTTTCGCCTAGTTTTTGTGCACATTTGATGCCCCGTTGACGTTTTGCTTGGAATTGAAGACCCATTGTGGGGATAATTGTTGATGGATGCCTGGATGCCCTACGCTCCATTATTATAACCTGCTCCGGTTGTTGGCGGTCTGGAAGACCTCCCAGGAACATTAGTAAAGTTAGTTATCTTAAATAGAGGTATGTAAAATTATAATTTTTGTAGCGAAAAGCCTTCAGCTCACTAGCTTTTTATGGGTAACCTATTTATAAATTTCACTCCAGAGTGCAGTAATGATCAATTTAAAAATGAACCATTATATATAATCTTTATAATTTGTACTTAATATTAAACATAGTCAATTTTGTATCTGACAGTTTATATTATGTAAATGTTTGTTGAGTTCCGAGGGAAATAAATACTGTGTCATCATGACTTGTGTTTAAGTTACCACCCGACTGCGATTAAAAGTTCCAAGCGCCCTACTGACTATCCACGGTAATTATATTTTTGTTATTAAACTATTTTGGCAGAGTTTAGTCTGTCTGGCGCCCGAGCACATATTCATATTAGTTTGTTAGTATTATTTCTTAAAAATAAAACACACCTTAGCTTCATTAAAAGTATATTTTTATATATTAATTTTTTTTATTTTTTATTACAAATGGCGCCCGAACAGGGACTTGAGAGGAACTTGTTCATATTGGTTCATTATTGCACTCTTATATTATATATTGTTTTGTGTATAACTATATACTCTCTTTATTTTGTTTGCATCTTGAAATAAGCCGTTAGCTTAACTCTTGACTGACACTCTATGGATCTTTGCTATAAATTGTTCTCTTGTTCACTTTATTTTGCTGTTGCTAAGCTTATTACTAGCTTCAGATATCTTTTTAGCTATTGAATATGAGGTTTAGATCATAAAATAGAATCAATTTTACTAGCAGAATGCATTAAATTCATATAACTTGATAGTTCAGAAGATAGGTGTGTATACTGTGTTTTTCCATTTGAATTGTTTAGAATCATAGGTTTTAATAAAATCTACAGCTTCGAGACTGGTGTGGTTCACTCCAAGGTTAATGTATGTATTTAGTTATAGTTATAAACTTAACATTACTTTGATGTTTTCATAAACTCATTGTATTTTGAATTTGAAAACTTCAAATTGTGTTTTAACATTGTGTTGACCATTTTTGCTACTTGAATTAGTATACTAACTCATAATTAGATAGTATTTAACCTATTTTCACTGTGTATTTACTAGGAAAGAGGTCAGTCAACCTTTTGTTAAAATATATTGAAAAACATAATTGTTCTATTGCGGTAAAGTATTTGATACTTAAAAATAACGTGTTAATTTTACACATACACATATTTTACACATTTAAGCAACTTTGTAAGTCAATACTGCACTCTTTAAACAAATTGCATAATAGATTTTCTTAAATATCATTAATAACTTTGTTAAAAACATAACCTCATTTTATTACTTTTTCACACGTTTTATTATTGCTTCATTTCTTGAAAATTATTATAAAGACACATTAATAAAGGTCAATGTTTAATAAAACTTAAAAGATTTTATAACTTATTGTTTGCATAGTTTGTCATTTTTGGACACACTAGTATTGTTTTTGGATTTGCTTGGATAATTTAAAGTTTTTGCCATGGATGCAGAAACTCAAACTTTTTCTTTACCTGAAGTTAGGGAAGATCTTATTGCGGCTCCTGACGTTTCAAATAATTTACAGGATCGTGAAGATTTAATAACTTTATCTAATATTCGAGAACCTTCGTTCAAACCATTTTCACAAACGGGAATTTCTTCGGTTTTGTTAAACGATACTGTTAGGAGGAATTTGCCTCGTGTAACTAAATTACCTGATCTTAAAAGAAGTAAAATTTGTTTTGATGGAAAATCTGGTGTTAGAGAATTTATTACTCAAGTAGAGGAATATTTTTTATTTAGAAATTTTGATGAATATGTTTTGTTAGCTTCATTTACAGACATTGTATCTGATATCGCCCTTAAGTGGTATAGAACTGTACGTACCCAGATTAGTTCTTGGTATGATTTGAAGGTTGCGTTATTGAAACGTTTTAATAAATTTGATTTTGACTATTGTTTGGAATATGAACTTCGTACAAAGGAACAGAAGTTTAGTGAATCTTTACCTGAATTTATTACAGAAGTGTTTGATATGGCTTGTCGTTTGACTAATCCACTTTCAGATTTAACTTTAATTACTATTATTAAACATAATATGTTACAAATTTATTTGCCTTATTTTATAGGAAAAAATATTACTTCCATTGAAACTTTTATTCAAATTGGAAAGGAACTTGAATCATGTGTTGTTAGAAAGCCTGTTAAGGAATATAAAGCGGTTAAATTTGAGAAACCACATATTAGTGCTGTCAAGACAGATGGTATTATTTGTTTGAAGTGTAAACTTGTTGGACATTCATATCGGGATTGCTCTACTCATCCTGGAATCATGTGTTTTGACTGTCATAAACCTGGAGTCATCACAAAAGATTGCGACGTGTGTAGACCCAAGAATAATTTAAAATTTCATTCAAAAAACTAGTTAGATCCCATCGATCACGGATTTCTGAGAAATTGCCTAGTGTATCGATGGTTAATAAAAATTATAAACGTATTGTTAAACCTAAGGTTATTGGGAAAGTTTCACATAGGACTACCAAGTCTTCTGTTGCACCTGATGACTATACAATTAAAAAAGAATTTTCAGATTGGTTAGATTATTTAAAAGTGTTTTTTAAAATACATAGTTCGGCACTTATTCTTTTTACAACTCCTAAAGATTCTAGACCTTATTTAAAATTTGTTATTGATAATATTTCTTATTCTGGATTATTGGATAGTGGTTCCAATAGATGCATCCTTGGTTCTGATAGCCATTTACAATTTCTTAAACATGGTTATACAATTAAACCTGATTCTACTTTAGCTTCTACTGTAGATGGTACCTCGCGTAAAGTGTTAGGAACTTTAGATTTACCTGTAAAATGTGATGATAATATTGAGATCATTCAATTTTTAATTATACCTTCATTTAAACCTGCAATTATTTTAGGTTTTGACTTTTGGCTTAAATTTGGTTTAGCTAAAGATTTGTTAAAGAATATTACATTAGTTCCTGTGGATAATTATTCGACTTGTTCTATTACTGCTGCTGAATCTCTTTCTCCTTTTGAGAAGCGAGAATTAAGTAATGTTATTTCTCTTTTTGAAGATATTTCTTATGAAAAGAAAGGATTAGGACTTACTCACTTAGTTGAACATAAAATTAATACAACTGGTGAACCTTTTAAACAACGTTATTGGCCTTTGAGTCCGGCTAAACAAAAAGAACTTTTTGATGAAGTTGATGTACTTTTAAAAGAAAATATTATACAACCTTCTAAATCGCCTTGGTGCTCTCCTGTTCTTGCTGTTGAAAAGCGGGATGGTGGAACTAGATTATGTCTGGATTCTCGTCGTTTAAATTCTATGACTATTAAAGATTCTTATCCGTTACCTTATCCTTCTAGAATTTTAGATAATCTTAAAGGTGCTAAATATATAAGTACCATTGATCTTTCCAAAGCTTTTTTGCAAATACCTTTAGAAAAGAGTTCACAGGAAAAGACTGCTTTTGTCGTTCCTGGTCGTGGTTTATTTGAATTTGTGCGTATGTGTTTTGGACTTACGAATGCTCCTAGTGAATTGCAACGTTTAGTTGACAAACTTTTTGGTCCAGAGTTTGATAGTGTAGTTTTCTGTTATTTAGATGATTTGATAATCATAAACTCTGATTTTAAAACTCATATAGTTTATTTAAACAAGGTTTATAATATATTACAAGACGCTGGTCTTACAGTTAACCTTAAAAAATGTAATTTTTGTAAAGATAGACTTCGTTATCTTGGTTACATAGTTGATAAGGATGGTTTACATACAGATCCTTCTAAATTAGATGTTATTGAGAACTTTGCTCAACCACATACTGTGAGAGAACTAAGAAGTTTCTTAGGTCTTTGTTCTTATTATCGTAGATTCATTTCTAAGTTTGCTGACATTGCTTCACCTTTAACTAAACTTACAGAGGGAAGCAAGAATTCTAAAAAATCTATTGTTTGGAATGCTGATGCTGAAAATGCATTTTCTAATTTAAAATTAGCTTTAATAACGGCTCCAGTTTTAAACTGCCCTGATTTTGAAAAACCATTTTATTTACATTGTGATGCTAGTTCTGTAGGAATTGGTAGTGTTTTGGCTCAGGAAGATAAAAAAGGTGAACAACCTCCTGTTGCTTATTATTCTAGATCTTTAAATAAATGTGAAAGAAAGTATAGTACGACAGAAAGAGAACTTTTGTCTATTTTAGATTCAATTGAACATTTTCGACCTTATATTGAGGGTATGAAATTTACTGTTATAACTGATCATGCTTGTTTAAAATGGCTTTTAAAACTTAATAACCCTTCTGGTAGACTTGCTCGTTGGGCTGCTAGAATTTCACAATTTACATTTGATATTATTCATAAAAAAGGATCACAACATGTAGTTCCTGATTTTTTGTCTCGTATAGAAATTTCTACTATTGATTTTGCTCCTATTACTATAGTTAGTCCTGATGATGATATACTTGATCCATGGTATAAGAGAATATTTCTTAATTGTCAAACATTTCCTAGTCGGTTTAAAAACTTTAGAGTAGAAGATAATACTTTAAATAGATTTTGTAAAAATAAATATAATCCTAATAGTCGCTTAAATTGGAAAATTGTTATTCCAAAAGAACATATTATTAATACTATTCGTGATAATCATGATAATCTCAATTCTGGCCATTTGGGCATGCATAAGACTTTGTTTAAATTAAAACAACATTATTTTTGGAAAGGAATGTTCATAGACGTTCAAAAATATATTAATGGTTGTGATATTTGTAAAGCATACAAATCATCAAATTCACCACCACATGGTTTCATGGTTAATCCAAAAAAAGTAGACTCTCCTATGGTTTTGTTGTCAATGGATATAATAGGAATTCTTCCTAAAAGTTATTCTGGTCATCGTTATATTTTGTCTATTGTAGATGTTTTTACTAAATACTGTTGGATTTTTCCTATGCTAAATGCTACTTCTAAAATTATTTGTAAACTTCTTGAAAAGGAAATATTTCTGAAATATGGTACACCTAATATATTTATTGTTGATAATGCTTCTCAATTTACTAATAAACTTTTTGTAGACTTCTTAAAAAGCTTTAATATTACTAAAATATTCTATAACAGTCTCTACACTCCGCAAAATAATCCTGTTGAACGATATAATAAAGTAATAGAGTTTTGTATTTCTTGTTATGTTAGAAACGATCATAGAACCTGGTCTAATTTTCTCCCTCATGTGCAATTATCTTTGAATAATAGTGTTAATTTGGCTACTGATTTTACACCAAATTATCTTATGTTTGGACGTGAACTTATTTTTGATGCGTCTCTTCATCGTTTTAGTAAATCCATAGAAGATTTATCTCATCTTGAGTTGGGTGATCGCAATTCATTTGCTAATTCTTTAAATTCACTTAGTGAAGTTTTTGTTAAAGTGCAAACTAATTTGTTAAAAGCATATAAACGTAATGCTATTTATTATAATCGCGGGAGGAAAGTCATTTCTCTTTCGGTTGGTGACATTTGTTGGAAGCGTAGTTTTGTTCAATCTAATGCCCCTGCATATTTTTCGGCTAAGTTGGCTCCTAAGTTTATAAAATGTGAGGTCTTGGAAAAGATTTCTGATAATGTTTATGTTTTGAAAGACTTGGCTAAAGGCTATACTGGTCGATACCATGTCAAAGATATAGTTAAATATTAAATTCGTACTTTTTGGAACTTCCTTGTAATTAAGTTCTTGGTTTTGTATCGTGATGGAAGCCGTGCAAATGGATGTGGAAGGATTAGATGATTGAATAATTGTTAATTGCACCGTGTAAGAGATGTATGAGGGATGTATGTTATGAAACTTCTTATCATTATATAGAATTCAATTCTTATCTCATACTAAAATTATTTAGGAGATTTTGGAATATTTAGTGTTGCGCTCTGATTAAAGTTTCCAACTGGAATTGATCTTATGTATATTTTGTTTGTTAAATATAACCTTTGTGCTATTTACCTTGTTTGTTGTATAAATATGTTTTGTCATTTTGTGCAAACATTTTTATAGTAGGAACTTTCGTTTCTCAACTTGTATAGTTAGCGTTTACTTTCTACATAACATTTTGCAAGAAATGTTTATGCTAGAATATTTATAAGTTTTTTATATTCTACATTACATTTAGGTTTTATAAACCTTAAATGTAACTTGTTGGAATCCTTTTTAGTGTATTTGTAGATTTAAGTCTCGGACACGACCTTTTGTTTGCTAACATACAATTTGTACACTCAGCTTCTTTAGCTAGTGTGGCATTTTTGTTATTGTTATGTTCATCTCTGATTTGACTCTCTGATTGGACTAGACCCGTACGCATTTGCGTCGGTCAACTTTGTTTACTCTGTTCTGTTTGCTTTCGCGACTGACAGTAGTTTTGTTTTGTTCTATATGCCTTTGCATCATACCTTTTGTTTGTGCTATCGCTTTCGCTTTAGTCACACTTTGTTTGTTAAGACTTGTGCTTTCGCCTTGTCGTTTTTGTCTATTACGCCCGGAAAGTCGGAGTAGAGTTGTGCCGATCGTAATATGATAATCTTCTTTTGTGCTTTCGCGTCCAGAAAGTCTGATTAGGGTTGTGCTGACCGCGAAATGCCACACATTGTTACAGAGGAATTTATATTCCTTGGTGATTGATATCTATTACGCCCGGAAAGTCGGAGTAGAGTTGTGCCGATCGTAATATGATAATTATATTGTTTCAGGTGGATTTATATTCATTTGTTTTAGTTTGTTGGCTTTTGTATCGAATGAATTTGTATTCATTTGCTTTTGTTTGTTTATTATTGTTTCAGATGGATTTATGTTCATTTGTTTTTGTTTATTCACGATTGTGGAGTTCTTCGTCTTTTGCGAGGAGAACCTCTCGTATTCTCCTTTAGCTTATTTTTTTGGTCTTAGATCGGCGGTTCTGTTTGGCCTAACCGATATTGACATATTTTGGATTTTGTTATGAGACAGTGGTTATTTAGCTTAACTGTTCTTTTGTTAGTAATGTTAGAGTTAGCGACTATTTGGTCTAGCTAATCTCAAAGGGTTTGTTAAGAATGATAGAGTTAGCGACTATTTGGTCAAACTAATCTCAAAGGTAAGGGAATGAAAGCTAAGAGTTAGCGACTATTTGGTCAAACTAATCTCACAAGGTTTGGAGGAAAGTTAAGGTTGGTAGAGCTTTGTTGAGGTTTGAGTTAGCGGCTATTGTTGCCTAGCTATTTCATGGATGAGTTGTTTAGTTCGTTTGAAGGAAAGTGTAAGTTTGGATTAGTAGTAACTTATGTTCTGCTATATCAGATTTTGGATTTTGTTTGTTAGTAACATTTATATTTTTCAAAAATGTTTTGTTTTGATCTTTTTGTTAGAAATTCTTTTTTCTGGACTTTCTTGTTTCAGTTTATAAAGCTTTTGTTTAATTTCATTTTGAGTATATCTTTTGATATATCCTTTTTACTTTTCGATTGCTTTTGCAATTTTATTTACATTCAGTAATGCTTTTCTTGGAACTTCAGATGTTTTCTGTTTGGTATTCTTTTTTGTTTATTGAATATTTGTTTCAGATTTTGGAAACTTAGACTTTTCTGATTGAAGTCAAGGTTCATAAAAGAACTTTGTTCTTTTATTTTTTTGGGAAAGTATGTGATGTAACGTATTTTATATGTCACAGGTTAAAAATCGACTTTTCAACCAAATTTTTAGTTACGGCAATAGTCGATCGTAGTTTTGTTTGTGGTCTGTCACATCTCTACGGCATCCGCTAAAAAAAAAAAAGTATGCATTCGTTGGTTTTGACACTTTTCTCTCGCGAGTCGAACCGGAAATGTCGGACAATATGCAATATCAAATTGTTCAATCATAAGCCCTAAATGGCTTACATTTAATCGCCATGGTGCGAAAGTTAATAATTTGATCGAGTTTGGGTGGTAAGTGATATTTCATCAGAATATTTGTACCAGCGCCGTTGCGCGGGCGCGTGCCAAAATGGCGTCCCGTTGTGAGCTTAAAATTTCATAATTTATTCTATTTGTTACAGCTTTTTAAGGCGAAATATCGCCGCACCTTATTTTTGGGAATGATGCTATAAATATATAACGGCCGGTGCGTGATTTTTGGATTTAATAATCGTAATGTTAAAATTTGGAAATTCCAACCATGTGCTAATTAGTTTAATTTTGTTTCAGCTTGAATAAGCGGCCGTTTTTATCGTTTTCGTTTACATCCCGTTTTCGTTAAATCGTTTTTACATGCAGTTTTGTAGTCTGTTTTTGACGTTGGTTTTCGCCTAGTTTTTGTGCACATTTGATGCCCCGTTGACGTTTTGCTTGGAATTGAAGACCCATTGTGGGGATAATTGTTGATGGATGCCTGGATGCCCTACGCTCCATTATTATAACCTGCTCCGGTTGTTGGCGGTCTGGAAGACCTCCCAGGAACATTAGTAAAGTTAGTTATCTTAAATAGAGGTATGTAAAATTATAATTTTTGTAGCGAAAAGCCTTCAGCTCACTAGCTTTTTATGGGTAACCTATTTATAAATTTCACTCCAGAGTGCAGTAATGATCAATTTAAAAATGAACCATTATATATAATCTTTATAATTTGTACTTAATATTAAACATAGTCAATTTTGTATCTGACAGTTTATATTATGTAAATGTTTGTTGAGTTCCGAGGGAAATAAATACTGTGTCATCATGACTTGTGTTTAAGTTACCACCCGACTGCGATTAAAAGTTCCAAGCGCCCTACTGACTATCCACGGTAATTATATTTTTGTTATTAAACTATTTTGGCAGAGTTTAGTCTGTCTGGCGCCCGAGCACATATTCATATTAGTTTGTTAGTATTATTTCTTAAAAATAAAACACACCTTAGCTTCATTAAAAGTATATTTTTATATATTAATTTTTTTTATTTTTTATTACATGCTTTGGCTAGTTATTCTGCCTAACAGCAGTGTAGAAATTATTTGTATCGTATTTGAAACATTCAATCTACTGGAAGGACTAGGTATTATAAAGATTAATATCTCAATATGTAGTAATGTCAGTTTTTTTAATATGTGTAGATGTGATGCTTATCAAATAATCTAATGAAGATGTTTTTAGGCGATCGTGGTCCTAGATACAGTAGTGACCATGTTTTCTAAATACTGCACGAATCCATATGAAGTAGAACAGTGCAAGGTATTTGCTACGGATGGTACATACCAACTGTATCCAAAGTTGCAGTACCGAGAAGAGATTATTAATGTTGAGAAGGCAAACAGATATATAGGAATCAAGTAAGAATTTACATATGTTAATTGTATATTCATATTTTTCTGGGTTTTAATTTATTTATTTATTCCTGGTTAGTTACAAAAATGAAGACTTAATAAGTTTAAATTCCTTTGCTTTCTGTTTGTGGCAGATCTGAAACAAGTAAACCAGTACAATTTTTTTTATTAGGAAGTATAAAAAAAACATGCATTTTATTTATGCGCTTACAAATAATAATGCAATTTAACAAGGACATATCTTTTTTAAATTGGTGTACATTTTTCAATATGTTTTTCAAAAATTTTCCTATTTTCAAATAAGCTCACAACATTTTTTTTATCCTGGCGTGGCAATGTGACTACACTGCACCTGATGGCAAGCGCAGTGCGGTCCAATTAGTGTGTCGAGAGGCGATCTGTCCCCCGCTACTAAACAAAATCATGCCGGCCTGTTTCTTCACACTACGCCATGGGCAAGAAGGTGAAGAAGTGGTCGGGGGTCTATTGTCAAAGTACTCAGAAGGCCGCGAAACGGCCAAACATCACACCCCAACTCTAGACCCCCAACCAAAACTGGATGTACACTGGCTGATCCCGGAACGCGACACACTTGCATGTGCCACTATGGCGGGTTTTACACCTTGTTTACGGCGGTCGCTATCCGGGCGGATATGAATATCCTACCATCAGCACCATTAATTACAATTATTGCTATGATTTGACTCTGATATCATCACACAGATTAATGAAAAAAATTATAAAAAGTTATAGGACTAAGAAAAAACATAAATTTATGTTTCACTCTAGATGATTTATTACGGTATTTTCAGTGAAGATGGTGAGAAACTAGCATCGTTACTATCCCGAATGTGTCTTACAGCGACACAGGACGACGATGTACTGCGCGTGAAAGTGCCGCCCACCAGACATGACGTCATACACGCCTGCGACCTGTACGAAGATATAGCCATCGCTTACGGGTGAGCCACAACTAATTATTTAATATGGCAAATACTGGTCATATATTCACACTAAACACTCCAAGGCCTACCTCCCCACAATTAATTCTGACTAGCTAGTTGATAAATACACCCAATAGTCACAGACATAGTCCCCACACTAGGTCAAGCCTGTGTTGTGGGTATCAAAAACTACGAGAGACTACGGTCCCACAACACCCAAACCTGAAACAAATATCTATCTGTAAGAATACATTTGTCTCGCTGAGGGAACTGAACCCACGGCCTCTCGTTAACAGCTGGCTATTCACTTGCTGCGGTGGCTGTCAAATGTTGACGTCTGTGTTCACACAACAGAGTTTTTCGAGTCTGCATTAATGAGGTCCTAATTATTATTTTAAATATTGTTATGAACAAAAGTGGGTATGCAGTCGGAACATCTGACTATCCCTTTCGCACCACCGCATCGTAATGGCATTCTGAGATGTGACGTCACGACTCATATCGTGCATCCTTTTTATGTAATTTGACAATTTGACTTTTCATTAGATTTGAATGGCTTCTAACTTATTTATTATTGAGTGGATGTATAAAATTATTTCGATAATATTAGGGTATTTCCTATTATTACAAATACCGAACGTATATCGAAGGTATTTAGGAGAGTAGTTGCGGGTACATTAATAATGACAACCTAATTGGGAGTAGTAAATGTTTAGCGTAAAACCGAGTGCCTTCCGCGCTCCGGTGGTTCAGTTGAGTAGAAGACGAGTCGATAGCCAGTATATTAGTGGTTCGGTGCAGTAAGTGTTAATGTAATCAGTTCAATGGCCGCGTAATTCAACTTAGAGGATTGCTGAATGAAATGAAGCGGAATGCTGCTAGATTAATTATAAAGAGAAGCCTTAAGTAAATCTGGACATGCGATTGTGGCAATATTAAGCACTGAGATGTGTAACAGATGTAAATCAATCAATATAAGTAAAAGTTTTTTAATTCATAAAAAGTACCGACTTCAATAGAAAACAAAGTATGCGTCACTATAAAATTTGAAGGTTGTCCTTGATGTTTCTGAGATCCCATCATCAGATCCTGACTTGGTGCCAATGGGACCACCTGGGAAGTATACCCTTTTAAACAAAAAAAATATTTCTCGAATCGGTCCAGTCGTCTTCGAGTAACCTTGTTGACTATTGTCAGATACAACTGCATCGCACGCGTCCCGTCGCGCGTGGTGTCAGCAGGCGGTCAGGTGCCGCTCAACAAACTGACGGAGCAGCTCCGGCAAGAGTGCGCGCACGCCGGGTACACTGAGGCGCTCACATTCACACTGGTACGTCGGCTTAGTTATTACAGCCTCCGTGGCGCAGTAGGCGAGTAGCCGGCTGTGAAACGAGCGGCCGTGGGTACGATTCCCATACCAGCCAGGCTAAGATGGGCGCGACGGTAAAATTTTGTCATCTCTAAAACACGACAAAAAGTCATCTATGTCTAGTCTACCGCCGTTAACATGCGGGTTCATTTTTCTCGACTTGTTTTGTCCAAAGTAGAGATAATAGTATTTTTTTGTTATTTGTGGTTATGTTTCTCTACAAATCTTCACATGACCAAACAATTTTATAGATTTTCGACACATGTAACAGAGATATTTGACGTCGATATTTTGTATGTAGAGAAATAAACATAGAATAAAGTAATTTCATTTATTAGATTAGACTTATGCCTTATCGATATTTTGTATGTAGAGAAATAAACATAGAATAAAGTAATTTCATTTATTAGATTAGACTTATGCCTTATCGATATTTTGTATGTAGAGAAATAAACATAGAATAAAGTAATTTCATTTATTAGATTAGACTTATGCCTTATCGATATTTTGTATGTAGAGAAATAAACATAGAATAAAGTAATTTCATTTATTAGATTAGACTTATGCCTTATCGATATTTTGTATGTAGAGAAATAAACATAGAATAAAGTAATTTCATTTATTAGATTAGACTTATGCCTTATCGATATTTTGTATGTAGAGAAATAAACATAGAATAAAGTAATTTCATTTATTAGATTAGACTTATGCCTTATCGATATTTTGTATGTAGAGAAATAAACATAGAATAAAGTAATTTCATTTATTAGATTAGACTTATGCCTTATCGATATTTTGTATGTAGAGAAATAAACATAGAATAAAGTAATTTCATTTATTAGATTAGACTTATGCCTTATCGATATTTTGTATGTAGAGAAATAAACATAGAATAAAGTAATTTCATTTATTAGATTAGACTTATGCCTTATCGATATTTTGTATGTAGAGAAATAAACATAGAATAAAGTAATTTCATTTATTAGATTAGACTTATGCCTTATCGATATTTTGTATGTAGAGAAATAAACATAGAATAAAGTAATTTCATTTATTAGATTAGACTTATGCCTTATCGATATTTTGTATGTAGAGAAATAAACATAGAATAAAGTAATTTCATTTATTAGATTAGACTTATGCCTTATCGATATTTTGTATGTAGAGAAATAAACATAGAATAAAGTAATTTCATTTATTAGATTAGACTTATGCCTTATCGATATTTTGTATGTAGAGAAATAAACATAGAATAAAGTAATTTCATTTATTAGATTAGACTTATGCCTTATCGATATTTTGTATGTAGAGAAATAAACATAAAATAAAGTAATTTCATTTATTAGATTAGACTTATGCCTTCAACGAGAAACTTGTCGAAGGTAGCGCGCATGTTAAGGAAATCGAGATATAAAGCGACAACGACAATTTGTCTATGTCGTTGTTTAGTCGTTATCGATATAGAAAGAAAAGAAAGAAAGAAAGAAAAACTATTTATTAGCACAGCTAACAACACGCACATAGCACAATACAATTAACAATTTTATTATAAATAAAACTAATGCTAATGGCACTTGCTTGTCGCAGCTGTGACAGGTAGGTGACCACTCAGCATATTGCTGTGCTGTGGCACGTACATAGTACATACCACAACACAGCGCTGGTTTTCAGTGGTCACCTTAATATATAATATATATGTCGTGGCACGCATCTTAGGCCGGCTGGAGCAATGTTTGTGTGACATATTGTGTTGAAACCGAAAGTATCTCGCAGTGATACCCAAGAAGCAGGACTCGTATCTAAGTGTGGGATTGGGGCTACGTGTGTGACTGTTGCGTGTTACTTATTTATTTATATAAGGTAAACCAGCAGCACTGTACTGTAACTGTAGTACCATTACACACATTAATACATTCGTAGTTCTAAATGTGTTGTGAATTTTTAATATTTTAGATTAAAATTAGACATTCAGTCTGTGGCATACGAGAATTGCGCTTAAGTACAAAAATATTATAATTTTTTCTGAACTACAATACAAAACAAGCAACTAAATCCGTAAGCATTTTACAATTATCAAATACAGAGTGTATGTTTCTTTTTATTTCAGTGCTCCCGAGAAGACGTGGCAACTAAACTGGGGTTAAAAATTGAAGATGTGCCCGCTGTACATATATCTAACCCCAAAACTCTCGAGTTTCAAGTAGTGCGGACACTGCTCTTGCCTGGTTTACTGAAGACGTTAGCCGCTAATAAGAAAATGCCACTGCCCTTGAAGTTGTTTGAGATCAGCGATGTTGTTTTGAAGGATGATAATTCAGGTGATTACAGAACTTTAATTAGATGCTTAATTCTGCAACTAAAGTATAGGTAACGTTTTTTGCAGTTTCATGAAACTATAAAACTGCACCAATTGTATTAATTTTTTTCTTAATTTAGATCTTGCAAAATTAGCAACTACACCTGATTGTAATTACAATACAATCCAAATATAACATCCACTATCAAGAGATGTCTCTTGTTAACCAGAATTATGCTTGTTTGAAGTTAAAGATATCCTAATTCTAGGCAAGCATGCTCCACTGTCTACAGTGTCTACAGTGGAGATGGTAAGTGATGATGTGGTCTACCACATCATCACTTACCATCAGGCGAGATAGTGGTCAAAGGCAAGCCTATTTATAGTAAAAATTTGGAATGCTTGATGCTGAATCTAGTCATTATGTTTGGATTTCATCATTTCTATAAACTTTTACAATAAGTCTTTGTGCATGGCCTGGTCTGTTCCCAGCAGCAATGTTTAATACAGGGCTGGTATTATTATGTGATTTGTATGTGTATTTTTGCTGGTGGTATGTTATTCATATCCACCCGGATATCGACAACCGTACACAGGGTGTAAAACCCGCCATAGTGGCACACGCAAGTGTGTCGCGTTCCGTTATCAGCCAGTGTACATCCGGTTTTTATCGGGGGTCTAGAGTTAGGGGTACGTATGTTTGGCCGTTTTGCGGCCTTCTTTACCTTCTTGCCCATGGTGTAGTGTGAAGAAGCATGCATGATTGTGTTGAGTAGCGAGGGATAGATTGTCTCGCTACTTGATACTTTAATTGGACGGCACTGCGCTTACCATCAGATGCAGTGTGGTCATTTTGCCGTTCCAGGATAAAAAAAAGTGTGAGGTGTTGAGCATGTTTAATATAAGTGACTAGCTGTTTCTCGTGGATCCGCCCGCATGGAGGTTATGTTTGGAAAAGTATACACTACAAAATACATATTTTCATGCGTTTAACTTCAAAAATGACGGATTTTCATACAAACTTTCATCCCCTATTTTAACCTTTTAGGGGTGCTATTTCCAAAAACCTTTCCTTAGTGGATGCCTACGTAATAAAAGGTAACTTCTGTCAAAATTTCAAGTCTCTAACCCCAGCCTTTTAGGCTGTGCGTTGATCGAACAGTCAGTCAGTCAGTGTCTTCTTTTATATATACAGATGGTATTTGTTTGCAGAGTGCGGTGGTGTAAACAGTCGTCGCGTGTGCGGTGTGTACTGCGGGCGCGCGGGCGGCTTCCAACACGTGCACGGGCTTCTAGACAGACTCATGGCGCTGCTGCAGGTCTCACACGACACACAGCATGGATACACACTCAGGCAGTGCGAAGGTGCTTATTGACATTCAGTTATTTTATTAGTTTTGAAGGAAGTTTTAACGGTAGGCAGCAGCTTTGTTAACGGTAGGCAGCCGCTTTGCTGTGCCCTGGCATTGCAGAAGTTTATGGGCGGCGGTGACTACTTACCATCAGGTGGCCCGTCTGCTCGTCTGCCTATCGACGCACTAAAAAAATGGGTGCATGTACTTATGTACGCGCGTGAGAAGTTATACTTTTTGCCATCATTAAAAAATAGTTTTTAATTGCATGCAAATATTAATAATAAATATTAATAATATTTTAATTTATATCAATTAATAAT
Organism: Laothoe populi; assembly: GCA_905220505.1. NCBI lineage: Eukaryota > Metazoa > Arthropoda > Insecta > Lepidoptera > Sphingidae > Laothoe > Laothoe populi. The sequence continues at coordinate 15,937,327 of HG992159.1, forward strand.
ACATACGGATAGTTCATAGTACGCGCGCATCTTAAAATTTCACTCTCATCAATTTATAAAATACTAGCTGTTGCTCGCGGCTCCGCCTGCGTGAAGGTTATATTCGGGAGCAGAAGTATACAATCCAAGGAGTTGTCTTCTGCACTGAGGCAACTGTAGCGATTGTCCAGCCTCTCAGGTGTTGTGCCTGAATACCCCATAAGTTTAACCTCACTTTGCCCCTTTTAGGGATGATTTTTCAAAAACGTTGAAACACGTATTTCTTTATTTCCTACCAAAAGCCTAAATATGACTTTACAGATCCCTAAGTTGAGGAATTATGGATTTCCCATACAAATTTTGAGCTCCTATTTGACCCCTCTCAAGGTTTTTTTTTGAGAAAAAAGATAGCCTATGTCCTTCTCCAGGATATAATCTATTCCCTTACCAAATTTCATTACAATCCGTTCAGCCGTTTAGTCGTGAAGAGGTAACAAACAAACAAACTGAGTTACTTTCGCATTTACAGTATTAGTATGGATAACTTCAAAAAATAATTGTGGCCAGTATGTGAAAGTATTATGCAAGACTCATATTTATGCCAGCCTGGTACTTAAAGTGAATAATGACAGTGACGTCATGATGACGTACCCAAGAAGTATGTAGGAACAAACAAACCTTGCATTTTTATTACCTAGAAGCATCTAGAAGTCACTAGAAATGTAAGTTTAATGAAAGACCGAAATAATAAAAAACAATAATAACAAAATATTTTTAATGGCCAGTACTTTATAGTATCATGAAAGACCTAAATAATATTACTGTATAGTACTTATACTTATACTGTACCTATAGTAATTCGGTCTTTCATAATACCATAACGTACTGGCCCCATTTAAATGATTATTTTAAATTTTATAATTCAGACCGAAGCTTCTAGCTCTTCTTCTTACATTTCTGTTAGCCTGGTACTTAGGGCAACTTCTAAGGTGTCACTTTCTTGTCACGCGCATTTTAAAATTTCACTCTCATCATTTTTTCATAACGCGCTTAAAGAAGTATAACTTCAAAAATGCTTACGGACTTATACAATCAGATATATTATGACTACCTGATTGTATAAGTCCGTAAGCTAGCTTAGGCTAGTAACTAGTTGATTGTTGTTGGGAAATCGTTTTATTTTGTTGTTCATGGACAGTGACGTCGCGCATTACTGATTTGTGTTTCATGTCATGTGACAAAACGCTTTATTTTTACATATTTGTTTCTTGAAAATCTTAAATAATCTCATATAATTTAACAAATTGGTTTAATCTTCGATATTTTTAGACTAAAATATATTATAAAAAACAAAATTCTATTAGGGTTTCACTTACTGTCATCTGCCAATGACAAGCTTCCGAATGTTAATAATAAAAATTGGTGCGTGTACTTATGTACGCGCGTGAGAAGTTATATTTATAAACTTATATTACTTAATTATAGTACTTATTATTATTAACTCGTAACCACTCGGAACCACTCGCAACCACTCGTAACCACTCGTAACCACTCGTAACCACTCGCAACAACTCGCAAACCACGTACCCACTTTTCATAACGGTGTTACTTTTGTGTCACGGTATCTATATGTGAAATTGATTTAATAAAAACACCAAAATAATATTTATATATTCACACTGTTTGATTGTACTGTTACGAAACACGTGTTCTAAATATAAAAATACTAGAATATACAACGTGAACATAGTTATATATCGATTTTCATGCCACCTAGAACTAACTTTACGATGTGGCTGTCGGTGTGCGCGCGTATCGTAAAAATTCACTCTCATCATTTTTCTCCATCGCGCCAAAAGAAGTATAACTTCAAAATAATGCTACGTTTCCTTTAAGACAGGTATTTTTACAACATACAATGGTAAATTTGCTATACTTACATTTATCAACATAAAACAAATCCTATGTATCAGGACCGTGCCATGTGGCATAACATGGAAGAGGCCTATATCCAGCAGTGGGATTCTACAGGCTGTGGAGGATGTTGATGATATGTATCATAATTACATGTCACTAGATGACAGTACTGAGGTAGTGCTCAGTTACATAATATGATAAAAATTAAAATAGAAATACGTAAATATAAATATTTATTCATTTTAAATATTTCAATCTACAAAGTAGTAACCAAATTAGTCTTATACGACATTAGATGATGCTTCCTAAAATTGTCTATGCGTCTAATCCCAAATGAACAATACAACAAATTAGTAAATTACATTGTTAACAGATGGCATTGTACATTTTTCATCTTTTTTAGGAAAACCTACATGTTTTAAACACTTTTTATATTTTTGGTGAATAGCGGCAAACATAAAATTTAAAATGGTGTTTGAATCATTAAATATGATTAAGAATTAAGGAAGTTATGGCGTGCCGACAAAAAATACCTGTAAATAATATATATAGAGATTATAGATATGTACAATTTCTTTTATTTTAATATATCTATGGTATAAAAGAAACTGTATGCCAGCTTTCGTGGTGAGTGTGATTCCATGGGTTCGATTCCCGCACTGCGCCAAATGTTTATGTGAGGGACGGACTGTTATTCAGTCCCTCGTTGTTTTTCCGCTGGTTCTGGGCCTTTAAAAAAGCCTTGTCAAGTGGACTGTTTTGATAAAAACAGATTAAGCCAAGAAACAGTAAAATGGGTAACAAAGTAGGAGAAAACCAAACACTGATATACTTTTAACACACTGAGGACTTGTCACTATTACTTCTTCTTTAGCCGCTATTGTTCTTGCTGTACTTGCTATCGGGAAACTGCCGTGCCGAACCCGATTTCGGCACTCCTTTTATACTGTTTTGAGCTCCATCTCACTCTAACGCGTACAGTTGTCTCTGTAGGCGCGCGAGCGAGATGGAGCTACGTGAGTGAAAGAGACAGCGCATAAATCACTGCGCTAAGGTGGTTCGTCGCTATACCGTAGGGACAAGACCTCATACTATTTATTTATTTACCAAAACTATATACAAATTACTATGAACTATTTACATATGAAACGTTCGTATGTCGCACAAATAACTATAAACTATTTACATATAGAATGTTCGTATGCTGCACATTTCTCCCGCCGTGCGTCGTCCCGTTGTTCTCGGTGCGGCGCAGATCAAGCTCCTGTGCAGCTTCGGGGTCCACTGGCAGGATCACGAGCTTCTTAGTAGGCCGTCGCAGGGTCCCGCTCCGAGTTCGCACGTCGGCTGTTCGGACCACGCCGTCTGGTCCCGGGAAGGTCCTGGTGATGATGCCACGCGGCCATATGTTTCGAGGCAGCGTTTCGTCGGCGATCAGGACGAGGCTTCCGATACGCAGTTGTTCACCTCGACTGTAGGGCTCCCGCCGGTGTTGAAGCTCCGGTAGATACTCTCGCACCCAGCGGGACCAAAACATGTCCGCTAAGCGCTGAGAGGCGCGCCAGTGACTTCGGCAGGCTGCGTCGTCGTCCCGGAATTCGCCTGGCGCCGCTAGATTAGCGGAACCTCCAAGCAAGAAGTGGTTAGGGGTCAATGCCTCCGGATCACCTGGATCGACAGAGACGTGTGTGAGCGGTCGACTGTTAATTACGTTTTCGACCTCTGTTATGAGCGTAGCTAGAGTTTCCTCGCTGGGGTGACGCTCGTGGAGTACAGCAGTCAGGGAGTTCTTCACGCTTCGTACGAGTCGTTCTCAGGCGCCGCCCATGAATGGTGCACTGGGAGGGATGTACCGCCAGTTGATGGCTCGACGGTTGGCGTCTTCGCACGTAGCGTCGTTGATGGAGCATCGTAGTTCTCTGTCAGCACCCTGTAGGTTGGTGCCATTGTCAGACCAAATTTCAGCCGGTAGGCCGCGCCGGGCTATAAATCGACGCAACGCCATGATAGCTGAATCTGTAGTGAGGGACGCTGCTATTTCCAAATGGACGGCGCGAGTCGTCAGGCACGTGAATAGAGCCACGTATCTCTTCTGACTGTGTTGACCGTCCCACGGTCACGGTGAACGGCCCGAAGTAGTCGACGCCCGTGTGTGTGAACGGACGTTGATGATGTGCTAGGCGGCAGAACGGATGGTTACCTGTGGATGGGTTAGGAGGAGATGCTTTACGGATTCGACAGATCAGGCAGTTGTGTATTACTGCCTTAACTGTCGGTCGAGGTCGCACTATCCAATATCGTTGTTTGCACTCGTTCAGGGTTGTCTCGACGCCCGCATGGTGTAGGAGTCGGTGCACGTAGTCCACGTAGAGGCGCGTAACTGTATGTTTTCCGTCGAGGATCGCTGGCCTCTTGGTGTGTTCCGGAACCTCTTCTGCCGCTAGTATTCTTGACTTGATTACCAGCACTCCGTTCATGATTTCTGCGGCCAGGTTGTGTAGGCGGCTCTGTTGGGACGGGATGTTGCCGCCGTTGATGGCAGCTATTTCTTCGCTGAAGCTTTCCTGTTGACAGTGTCTGATTAAGAGTTCTTCTGCTCTTCGAAGGAGTGTCCCATCCATGGCGTGAAACTTGCGGCTGTGACTGTCATTGCGCGGCTTCGTGTGTTTTGGACACGGAGACTGCTTCTGAGGGGTTCTAGTCCATGTTGCGTCCTTTTCTCTGTTGCGTTTGTTTCTTTTGTAATGCATCGACGCAATTTTTGGTCGGCACAAGTCTATGTACTGTAGTACGCGTGCAGTGCTTCGCAGTAGTTTCTCCCATTTGGAGAAACGCTCGGCGCGTGGGAGGGCTTCGGCGAGGCATACTGTGTATCTTGCTCTTGTCGCGAAAGTTCTTTCTTCGCCCGTATTGTGTGGAGGCGTTGTAGTTTCGACGGGCCACGTGGATGGATCGCTTCGTAAAAACTCTGGACCGCGGAACCATCTGTGTGCGCTGTCTATGTTGTGAGGTACATCCCTCGTGGCGTCGTCTGCGACGTTTAGCTTCGTGGGAACCCACCGCCATTCCGACACTGTGGTGTTTTCTTCTATTGCTGCCAATCTGTGTGCGACGTAAGGGCGATAAGAGCGCGCTCCGTTTCTAAGCCATGCCAGAACTGTCTTACTATCTGTCCAATAGATCTTCGCGTCTGGTTTGCGATCGTGTTCCTGAATCACGGCGGCTGCCATGCGACTTCCCATCACCGCGGCTTGCAATTCTAAACGCGGAATAGACATTAATTTAAGCGGCGCTACTCGGGACTTAGCAGTCACGAGCGATGTCTCGGTTCTTCCGTCTGTATGCGTGGTGCGCCAGTATAGTGCCGCTGCGTACGCGACCTCACTGGCGTCGACAAAGGTGTGTAGTTCCAACCGAACGGCTTGACTGTAAAAATGGTAGCATCTGAGAACTCAAATCTCCGCCAGTCTTCGAAGGTGGTCCATCCATTCCTTCCATTGTGGACGAAGGTCTGTGTCGATCGGTTGATCCCAGTCAGTTCCTCTTCTCCAGATTTCCTGTAACAGCTGTTTCGCTCGTGACATGATAGGTGCGGCGAGTCCGAGCGGGTCGAAAAGAGACATCAGGATCTTCAGTACTTCTCTTTTCGTGGGCGCATCACTGTCGATCGTGCCGTGGGGCAACCTTTTCAGGTCGAGGTTGAAGGCGAGTTTGTCGTCCGCGCAGCTCCAGACGAGGCCGAGTACTCTTTCAGTTGTGGTACCGTCGTGGATGCACGTGATCGGTTTGTCCGTGGCCGTCTTGAGTGCTTGACGTACTTCAGGCGAATTCGAGGCCCACTGTCGTAGTTCGTAATGAGCGCGGCTGTGTATGTCGCGTACGTCGGTTGCTGTGCGGATGGCGTCTTCTGGCGTCTCGAAACTCTGCAAGTAATCATCGACGTAGTGATTCTTCACGATTGCGTTATAAGCCACTGGGTTGGTTTCTCTGTAGTCTTCAGCGTTTAAATTCTTCACGTATATGGCTGTCGCAGGGGAGGATTTCACTCCGAATATGAGAGAGGTCATTCTGTATTCTGTCGGTTCTGTGTTGCCTCTTGCTTCTCCTCTCCATAAGTATCTAAGTGCTTCTCTGTCTGTTTCGCGAATTTTCACTTGCATAAACATCTCGGCGATGTCTGCGGTGACTGCTATGCGATGCTGTCTGAAGCGCATGATGACTCCGGGTAACGACTGTATCAGATCCGGTCCAGTGAGAAGGCGATCGTTGAGGGAGATGCCTCGTGTCTTGGCTGCGGCATCATGCACTACCCTTACCTTGTCTGGCTTCATAGGGTTGATGACAGGGAAGTGAGGTAGATACCAGGTTCTGTCTTCTGTTGGTGCCACTTCGGCGTATCCCTTTGTGACAAGGGCTGTCATCTGTTGGTTGTATTTGTCCCGCAGTTTCGGATCTCTGTCTATTCTTTGTTCTGTACTGAGAAGCCTCTTGAAAGCATTCTCTCTGTTCTGTGGCATGGGGAGGTGCGGATCTTCCCATAATAAAGCTGTCTCAAAGTGGCCATCTTCTCGGCGGTGCGTGTGCTCCCGTAGCATGTTGAGTGCGCGCTCTTCCGGGTCTGTCCTAGGTTTCTTTGGCTCGATGGTGAGAGATTCTATGGCGAGGTAACGTCGGAGCTGTTCGTTCATGTCTTCTTCGATGTGTCTTAAATGATTGACACGATGTAGCTGTTGTCCGAGAGTGCGTGTTCTTGAGCCATGTAGTACCCATCCGAGTGGAGTCAATGAAGCGACAGGTTGATTCTTCTTTCCCTTTCGCGTTTCGGAAGCGAGCAGCAGATGCCAATTGTCTTGCCCGATGAGGATGCCGGGTGTGCCTTTTCTGTATTTGAGCTGTGATGCGATGTCCGCTAAGTGTGCGCAGTCCGCGAGGTCGGAACTTGAGATTTGCTGTGGTGTCACACGCAACTGTGATATCGTGTGAGCCTGTATACGATGTTCCTCCTTGGTGCCTTGTAGGGTCAGCGAGATGCATTTTGAGTCTGCGGCTTGGACGGCAGTGTTCCCGATAGCTTCGATGTGCAACGGTTCACTTCGTCCCTTGTTTCCGGTCTGCTTTACGATGTTAGCGTCGATCAGTGTCACTGTGGAACCGTCGTCAAGTAGTGCGTACGTGTCTACTTTGCCCCTGGGTCCGGAGACTTGTACCGGCAAAATCTTCAAATACGACTGTGAGTCGTTGTTGGACCACGTGCTCGTCACTACCTCGTTCTTCGGTTCTTCTTTGGTTTTCCTGCGAAAGTGTAGCAGCTCATGATGTGTCCGCTGACAACCGTCGATACCGCATTTCTTCGTTCGGCATCGATGTCCCTGTGGTCTGTATTTGAGGCACGCGAAACAGAGAATCTTCGATTTTGCTATTTCCCATCTTCCGTCGCTGTCTAAATCGGTGAACTTAGTACACTGGTTTATTACGTGTCCTGTTTCGCTGCAGACGGGACACGCGGATTCGTCGCTGTGATTTGACGTGGTATAAGTTTTCTGTCTTCGGGGAGGAATCTTGAGCTTCTTCGCCTCACTGTCCGCATGCGCATATGGACCGCATTTCTGTGCTTCGTTGTTGACGAAACGTGACAGTTTTATCAGGTCGGCTTCGTCTTCGGTCGTGGCCGCTGCGAAGTCGTACCACCTGTATCGTAAAGCGGGTGTTAATTTTTCAATCACTGCTTTAGTTACCTCCGGGTTGTACAAATAGTAGTTTTTCTTCAGCATCCGCAGTGTCGCAACGATGTTTGAGATGCGTGTGGCGAACGTGCAGATGTCCCGGGGTGCGTCTGTGAGCCGTGGCAGTGTTCGTAGTCTTTCGAGTTCTGCCACTGCGATTGCGTCCGGACGTCCGAAGCGGGTTTCTAAAGTCTTCATTATTTCGTCAGTGTGTGCGCCGTAAATAAGCAAACTTTCGACTGCTTCCTTGGCGAGTTCCCTGAGGCTACGACGCAGGCGTGCGATGTTTTCTGTTTCTGTGTAAGTGCCTTTAGAGTCTCTGAATGCTGCTTTGAATAGCAACCACTCTTGATGCGCTCCTGTAAACTGTGGAAGCTCGTGGAAGTGTCGGTTCAATGGGTGCGGTGTCTTTGCGGCGAGTGCGATGGCGGCCGCTAGTTCGCTGAGGTTGACTGTAGGCGCTGCTTCAAGACGCGGCACGATGGTGTTGTGTTCTATTTCGCGAGGAATTTCTACTTCCGCCTGTTGCTGTGAAACTGTGGGATGAGGGGCTGTGGCCTCTCGTTGCTGGTCTGTGGGGTGAGCTGGCGTGGCCTCTTCTTGCTGTATTGGTTGCGGCGCGAGCTCGATGGCGAGTGTCGGCTGTTGGCTATGGTTTAGCCATTCCGTGACTCGGTGCGTAGTCTGTTGGCCGGTAGCAATAGAGTCTTGACTGTCTGAGTCGGAGTCCGATTCTGCTTCTATTGCTGCTATTCGGGCGGCTGCAAGCTTGACCTGTAAGCGAAGGAGTTCTTCTTTTGCTTGCGCCAGCCTTGATGTACGCTCAGTCTTCTTGCTGCGGCGCGATTTAGTCTGTGTTGTAAGGGCTCGCTTGTGCTCCACGGGGTTTGGCATAGCCTCTTCTGTTTGCACGGCAATTTCCTGCATAGCGGTTTCAGTGACCGTCGTTTGCTGAGATTCTGACGTCGTCGTTGCGGTGGCGCTTGTGCCTGTGGTTTCTGTAGCTGTGGTGCCCGTAGTCGTCGACTGTTCTGTGGTTTCGGCGACTGAGGCGGTTGCAGAAGCGGCTACCGAACGTTGACGCTGTTCATTTTCGTGACGGGATCTTGTTATCGGCATCTTCAATCCGGCGCTCGAATGGACCAAAATGTGAGGGACGGACTGTTATTCAGTCCCTCGTTGTTTTTCCGCTGGTTCTGGGCCTTTAAAAAAGCCTTGTCAAGTGGACTGTTTTGATAAAAACAGATTAAGCCAAGAAACAGTAAAATGGGTAACAAAGTAGGAGAAAACCAAACACTGATATACTTTTAACACACTGAGGACTTGTCACTATTACTTCTTCTTTAGCCGCTATTGTTCTTGCTGTACTTGCTATCGGGAAACTGCCGTGCCGAACCCGATTTCGGCACTCCTTTTATACTGTTTTGAGCTCCATCTCACTCTAACGCGTACAGTTGTCTCTGTAGGCGCGCGAGCGAGATGGAGCTACGTGAGTGAAAGAGACAGCGCATAAATCACTGCGCTAAGGTGGTTCGTGGCTATACCGTAGGGACAAGACCTCATACTATTTATTTATTTACCAAAACTATATACAAATTACTATGAACTATTGACATATGAAACGTTCGTATGTCGCACAAATAACTATAAACTATTTACATATAGAATGTTCGTATGCTGCACAGTTTATGTGACATGCAGATATTTGTTTCGGGTCTGGGTGTTGTGGGACCGTAGTCCCTTGTAACTCTGGATACCCACGATACAGGTTTAGCATAGTGTGTGGTTAGGATTACGTGTGTGACTGTTGGGTGTATTATAATTAAATATTCTACATTTAAAATTATATATGTAGTATTCAACACCTCTATTTCATTGATTTTTTTTATATGTTGAATATTGGTTTATTATTGTTTCAGATCCTGCATATTTCCCGGGACGTTGTGCCGAAGTTCTTCTTCGGCAACAAGTGATTGGGAAGATAGGCGTAATACACCCGAATGTGCTTGCGGCGTTCGAATTGACAAACCCCTGTTCTGTAGTCGAAATTAATATAGAACCATTTGTATGAAGATATAAACTAAATAACATGCAATATATTGTTATTATTTATCTAAAATATACAATTGAATAGTTGTTTGTTTTTTATGCACTTCTTCGCTATTGTGTTGTATCGTATGTTGAAACTTTTGTTATACGCACGCCTTGGCGTGAAACACACTCATAGAAATAATTTTACTTATGAAATTGTATAGGGTAGGGTTGCCAACCCCGAAATTCAAATACCAGGATTTTTAGTTTTTGAAGTTAGAAAAACAAGGACAATTCAATTTAAAAACAGGACGCATCTTTTGCGAGCCGAGACGCACCCAAGGATTGCAAAAGTGGTGTGCTAATTTTAAAATACAGAACGCTTTAAAAACCCAGGACGCTGTTTAAAAACCCAGGACGCTGCTTAAAAACCCAGGACGCTGCTTAAAAACTATCCAGGACGTCCCAGGATACTCTAAAAATCAGGACATGTCCTGGGAAAACAGGACGGTTCGCAACTCTAGTATATGGCAACCCCCTAGGGTACCTACCGATAAACATAATCACGCAAACGGACATGCTGTAATATAAATCTTTATTTTACTTAACAGTGTTATTCGTTAGTCAGGCACACGTGTTCTGTTTATCTGAACATATGAAATATACACCGTATTTATATCATTCTGCAAAATCCTTTAAAAATAGCAATGGAAGAATACTAAGATACTCGCATACTCGTGCATAACTTAGTAGGTACTTAATATTTAATAACTACTATAGTGTAACTTGTCAATGTGGAGACTTTCTAATGAGATTAAACATTTTCGCGATGAATTGGTTTGTTAGTAATATTGGTATACATTACTACATATTATAAAACAAAGTTCTCCGCCGCGTCTGTCTGTCTATTCCCCATAAACTGAAAAACTACTGAACGGATTTTCATGCGGTTTTCACCAATAGATAGAGTGATTCTTTAGAGGTAACAATAATTGTTGGAAATGTCGGAAAAAGTCAAGTCGTCTGGGAGCTTTCATTGATAAATACCTAATCCGTTTGAGTTTTTTTTATGAGAAAAAGGGGGCAAACTGGCAGGAGGCTCACCTGATGGAAAGTGATCACCGCCGCCCATGAACATCTGCAACACCAGAGGGCTTGCAAATGCGTTGCCGGCCTTTCAGGAAAGAATATGCTCTCTTCTTGAAGGTTCCCAGGTCGTAACGGTTCGGAAAGACCGCCGGCGACAGCTGGTTCCAGTGGTTGTGCGAGGCAGAAAATGCCGTAAAAATCGCGCTGTTGTGGAACGCTGGACATCGAGGTGGTGCGGATGGAATTTTATGTTTTGGCGCGATGTCCGATGGTGAAATTTAGCGGCCGGGATCAATCCAAACAATTCCTCGGAACATTCTCCATGATAAATGCGGTAGAAGATGCAGAGTGATCCAACATCTCTACGCAGAGCCAATGGATCAAGCCGATCGGAAAGGGATTGATCGTCGATAACCCGAGCTACGTTGAATGCGGTCAAATGGAAGTAGCTGGTACTGGGGGGCTCCCGCCCAGAGATGAGAACAGTACTCCATGTGAGGCCGAATTTGCGCCTTATAGAGATTTAGGCGTTGACCCGACGTGAAGTACCGTCTCGCCTTTCTGAGCACACCGAGCTTCTTTGAGGCCAATTTGGCCTTACCTTCCAATTGACCGCCGAACTGGACGTTGCTCGAAATGTCGACATCGACCAAGTATTCCGATACAGGATTTGGCAGACAGGGGAGTGTTCTCTAAATGAGGAGTTACGACAAATGGTGACTTTTTATCGGTTAACGCGCAGACTTGTGTCTTTTTGGGGTTAAATTGGACTAAGTCAAGTCGACCCCAGTCCGAGACTTTGGTTAACAAAGACTCAACTTCAGACACAAGTTTGTTCCGGCTCTCGTCGACGTATTCCCGAGAAATATTAGCACGGCCAGTGTACAATACATCCACAGTGCTATCGTCTGCATAGCAATGAATGTTGCTGATTTGCAGCATGTCATTTATATCAGGGATGTTATGGAGCTCCGTAACCGTAACCGAAACTATCGAATATCCGAAATAAAACTCTATCCGTAACCGTAACCGAATCTGATATAAAAGTTTCAAATAATTTCGGATTTTCTAAATGAATGTTATGGCTGGTTTTTGTTTTGCCAGGCCGAACCGACACACGAGCTTAAACTTACATAAAAAAGTACAAAATTGTAAGCTAAAACTAAAGCTATTTGTTTTTTACTTTTACAATTTCTTCAAAACCTAATATCCATAACCGAAACTATCCGAAACTAACGGATAGTCCGAAATAATTTCATATCCGTAACCGAATCCGAAATAAAATTATTCACATATCCGTATCCACATCCAGATCCGAAATTTCAAATCCATAACATCTCTAATTTATATGCAGAAGAAACAGAGTAGGAGACAGTACACAGCCTTGTGGAACACCAGCATTGACAAATTAAATATATAGATATAATAATACAATGCATGGTGGAATATTCCTAATTTTTAGGTCTAAAAAAAGTCCACGATCGCATATATCTATTTTTTAAGGATAGCTAACTATACCCATTCTATCTTCTAAAAAAATTGTCACGTACAATCAGCGATCTATATGTACTACGTACTAGATGCGGCGACAACACGTGAAAGGTAGGGCGATCGGTACAGGTGCGTCAGTGCCGGAGACAACTCATGGATTAAATACCTACTTTTTTCTCGAAAATAACGTCCACCCGTGCGGTGCCGCGGGCAACAGTTAGTTTGAATATAAAACGAAAATTAACGATGGTAATCTTACAAATGCAATGTATTTACATATCGTCGAAAAGTAATTATTCGGTTAAATTAAGAACAAACTCAACCGATTACATTACATTGATGCGGTGCGGCTGTTTACTTCGTTAGCATAACACATGTTTAGTAAGGGATCTGGGTCATCTTTGTAAATATTCCTGGGCCTGACCGGGTCATCTACATTCTCCAAAAATAGGCCTAAAATTCGAAATAGACTATTAAAATAAAAGTTCGACCCTGTTCAAAATGTTTTATTTTATGCACGATAATAGCACAAACCATGATAAATAGTAAACTATTTGAAATTACGTTTTTTAGATACACATACACGATAAAACTACTACAAAGTTCATTTCTTATGCAGTGTTTATAATATTATGTCAATTAACTGGTCACCATACACACCTTACTACCTAGAATTTTAAGAAAGATTTAGTCATGTTTACACATAGTTTATAGGTAAATTTACAAAAAAAATGTTATGGTTATAAAGTGAGATAGTTTGCGATGCTGCATTATATCAATTATCACCTACTTGGCTTTAACTCGCGGCATCACCCCTAGAAGTATTTATAGTATAAATTATATTTTCTATGGCCCAATTGATTCAAATGTTTAAATTATTTCTTTGATTTTGCATAACATGGAAGTAAATCTTGAATATTCAGTAATTTTTATCGGATTAGCACAAACAAATTTACAGATAAGTGCAGACTCTATTTTTTCTATTAAAATAAAAATATATATGTCATTTTTATTCAATTTCGATTAAATCATACATACAGATTTCCCAAATTAGTAATAATTACTTGTAGTAGTAAAATGGATTGATGAATTCATCAAATGAGTGTACAAATCATATCACCTATTAAACAAAAATATAGGAAACCAAATAAAAAGAAAAACATCAGTAATAGATTTGTAAGGCAGAAAATGTAATATAAAATGAAACAATAATTTATATAAATAATATAACACAAGATCACATTGCTTAATTTATAAACACTGAATTTATATATGTACCAAAATTTTATTAAGGCACTTGTTAATTGACAGTACTTCCAAAAACGTGAGGCGGAAATATAATGACGTTATGTGATAGACAAGAACTGCACTCCACTATGTAGGTGCAGTGTCCAACATCTAATACTTATTTTTAAATACTGAAGTTTCAATATTTTTAACTCCATTTTATTATATTTATACATTAAACACAACACAACTTACATTCTAAATTCAATTTAGGGTTGTTACTCAGAACACAAATATGCATATTATGTTGTTTTGTTATTAAAATATACTATTTTGCTATAAATACAAAAATAGACTTGTTTTTATGTGTAAAAATTTAAATGAGTACCAGTTTATATATAATTTGCTTTTATTATTCTGCACAAATGTAAACTAAACATAGCTTAAAATTCAGAAAAATAAAAATACCATTTGTTTATTGTAGTTCTCATAACAATAATTTTAATATATACTAAACATACTTTGTTGCTATAATATATGCCTTTTCTCACAATTATTATAAATTTGTAAATAGCGTTGATTTTAGTACAGAATTCTATAAATTGTCACATATAATGTGCACATGATATATCAATAACTATAACATGATTATGTGGACGGATATGTAAGCAGCCAGAAGTTGTTTACTGTTATTAATCTAGTAGTAACTGTATCTTAAACATTTTCTCTAATTCTGATCTGTTGAAATCTGGTGCAATAATAAAGGGGCACAGATAAAATGACAGCTCCTTGAGATTAGGCGCACTTGTTTTAATAGCCTTTGCAATCTGCATAGTCACATGGACACATCTTGACAAGCTCAAATATGTGAGATGCTGAAATGAATTGTTTGTAAAATATGAGAGCAGAGCTGTTGTAGAGAAATACCCATGTCGTAATTTCAGAGACTGTAAATTTTTTTGCCTGTATAGGTGTAGCAAACTTGAATCAAACAATGTCTTGCATGTCATTATGTGGAGAACTTGCAGTGCTTTACAATTAGATATGTGCCACATTATATCATCATTCAAAGTGTCTCCATAGATATGTAAAGCTCTCAAAGTAGACTGTTTTGTTCGCAATAGAGATTCTAGAAATTCAGCAGGGATATTTTTCATCTTTTCCATACTAATACTGACTAAATTAGTGCACTGCAACATACTGTATAAACTATTGTGGGTCAAAGCAAAATTGGACAGAATCAGAGTTTCAAGATACTTCAATTTATCAAATGGTAAATGGTAAACAAAATTACCATTTGCATTTTCAGTATTTTGTACTATTAAAGAATTGCGAAAACTCAGAAATTTCAAATTAGGCCAATGACCAAGATCATCAAATATACAACTATCAACTTGAGATATGCTTATTTCTAAGTGAGTCAGGTTAGGGCAATAACTTATCAAAGAAGCCCTCACTTGGGAATACAACTTGAAATACTGTAATTTTACATTTTTCAAATATTTAGCCACAAACGGCACAATACTCTCACTGATCCTGACATAGTTCTTCATACAGACAATAAGACGTGTGTTGTCCCAAACACAAGGAGTCAGGCACAGCTGCTGCCATCTCATACACACTTTAGCTACAGCCAACAGTGACTCAAAATCTATCATAGAAAATATGTAAATAAGTAGCTCATTTGGCAGGTCATTTATGGTTAATGCATTGGTACATAGTTGAACACCTGTCATTTCGAGGTGCACCATCCTTGTGCACACTGAGCACCACTTTTGAGGTTCTGCAAATATTATTGTTATTCTTATTTTCTTACAATTGCGGTCATATTTTACACAAAAATAGAATCAAGTTCATATTAAGGAAAAAATAAGTAAATGGAACATTGTGTACATGTAGTTTGCGTGTATATTTTTGTTGTGAGAGAATGCTTTACTATTAAAACCCCGTAAGGTCATGAACCTTGAACAAACGCAATACATAAAAGACTGAGTTCATGTCAATATAAATATATTCACAACATGTTATAGCATCATAACTTATAATTACCTGTGTTGTACCTTGCTTCCTATTCGAGAAAATTGTAATGTTTGCTTTAGTAGACTCATAATTTATGTAAAGTTATCCGTTTACGCTACGACACTACGCTCACACGTTATAATCCACTTCCAAATGTAAAGCTGTTCATTTGTAATTTTATGATTCATTCTAGTAGGTGCAATACTGTTTCAAATACAATTTTTTAAAGAAATATTAAAAATAACTTTCATCTTTGATGCTATTTTTGTATGACGTTTACTTCAGGCACTTCGCACACAATTTGACATTTGATTGGTTTTGACTAGGGGTGCACGATTTGATAAAATCGATAGATCAAAAAACAAATCTAATTCGATATTATGTGACTAATTGTGACAGTTATTGGTTGACTTTCAATTATGACAAATTACATATAATATTATATTCTATTTCGTGTTAGTCTAATTTTCCATCGTTTACTTTTATAGCATTATACCTGGCGTTCTCTAAAGCATACTTATTATTATTTAAGTATATACCTATATTAATAAATTAAATTCTATGTTGTTGTATGGATTTACTCTGGGCTTTCCGTAACTAACTAATTTAATATATCAACTCAATCCAATTTCACGAACAGTTGATTGATATTAGATCCATTTGGACTGCACTCTACTGCACTGACTGCACCTCACTACTATTGATGCAATAGGGCAGTAATCGACATTTTTAACTCTATAAGAATCTTTGTAGAAAGTGAAATCGTTTTTTGACTGATTTTCAATAAAACATAAATTTTAAAACATGGTACAATGTTACGTCAATAAAATTACATAATATATATTTTTGAGGTGCTTGAATAATTTGCACCCTCTTTTAGAATGATTTGAAGATAAGTGTGTGGTCTTTTGAAATATCATTATATAAGTGGCAGTTATTGGTTATTAATTTAATTATTAAGTTACTGTAATAAGAAATAGTGTAAATAGCTCTTAAAACAATAAACTATTTTTAATTTATTTTGTCTTCTATCCGATTTATTTGTCAAATAGCATAATACATCGAGTGAAATTATTATACATCGTGCATCCTTGTTCGATTGACAGTAATTGGTCAGCTATATCATTTTTTCTTAAAACGGCTGTATCTCTTATAAAAAGGAAAAAGCAGATGGTAAAAAAAAACACTAGTCTAATTAAACTAAAAGCCGTGCGCCGCCGCCCTGTCAGAATTCCCGCCAAAAATCGACGAAACATTGACTAAAGTTTTGCGTTGAATAGTACTTTAATCTAGAAAATAACTTAGGTTCTGTAATTAATTCAATAAATATGTAAATAACATACAAATTAAAATGGAAAATAGTACATTTATTTAAATATGATAAGTAGTTAAACAATTAAAATACTGGTGGCAAATATGTGGCCGCAGGAACAAATAAGGATGCTTTTTGAATGGATGATGGCTGTTTAGGAGGCAAGTAATTGTTGTTTTGCGCTACAGCTGCAGTGTTTGCATTAGAGGCTATAGAAGAAAGAGAATTTGGTGGTAAATAATTGGGATTGGGTCCAGGTGCTGCTGTGGGTCCGAAAGAACCACTTGATGATGATAAACTTATGGGTTGATTATTTACAGCCGTGTTGGAAGGTGTTATATAAGACTGACTTGGTTGATTAACTGAAAGATGTGGCTGTGCTGGCCCCGGTGATCCTTGAGGCAGTAAATAAGTCTTTCCAGGCATTGTTACTGTAATTTGTATTGACCCTGTATTAGTTGATGGTACATAAGAAGACGGTGGAGCTGAAACAAATTCAGGAGGTTGTGATATATTTGGTGGGATGTACGTGTTAGATGGCTCTGTAACAGACGGGTTTGATTGCTTACCACCACTTGAGCTATAAGACGAAGCAGAAGAACTATGAGACGATTGAGTTGTCGATGGACCAGATGATCCTAATATGGTTGTGTACAGTGGAGATGGTCTAGATATTAAAGGTCTTGTACAATCTGATTCTATACAGCTCACAGCAGTACCTGAAGCTGGTTTATTAGGAGAAGGTATGTAAGTTTTAGATGGAAAGACAGGTGCAGGTCCAGATGTGCCAGATACAATTGATGGCACATATGAGCTTGAAGGTGTCCCATTGGAAGATCCAAGACTAACAGAAACGCCTCCCGAAGTTCCTCTATTATTTACTTCAATGCTTCCTTCAATATTTGGTGGCAAATACTTTGGAGCGTTAGTTGACACTTCAACCGATGCCCCTTGATTAGAAACAGTTTGCTTTGGAGCCTCATATCGATAACTCGTGCTAACCGAACTTGTTGCTGTTCTTGAACTGGAGGACGTTTGGGGGGTTGAAGAACTTTTGCTTATTTGAGCAACATTCGAAACGGGAAGACTCGGAGCCTTAATATTGTATCCTGAAGTGTCTGAATAGGTAACACCTTGATTATGTGCTATGTTTGCGGTGGTCTGTGTGGGATCAACAGACACTTGACCTGTATTGGATATAGGATCATTATAGTTATACCCTTGTGTATTTGTAGCCGTTGGTTGTGATGATCTCAAAATTGTTGACGTTGGTACTGCATTAGAGGAAACAGGTGTGTCATAATGATAACTGGAGTTGACGGAACTAGTCGCCGTTTGAGCAGGACCGGTACCGCTAACAGTATTACCTGTATTTGTTCCAGAATAGTCAGAAACACTATTGCTATAACCAGAAAAAGTTGTACCTGAGGATTGAGATGTATCAGTTTGTATTGTCCCTGAACTTTGATCTGTATTAGTCACAGTAGGCGCTGGACCATTGTAGTCATAGCCTGTTGAAAGAGTACCTGTTGTGCTTTGAGATAAAACCGAATTGCTATGTTGTTTACTGGATGTTCGGGAACTTGAACTTTCCGATTTATCCTCGACTGGGGTCCCAGATGACGGTACATCATAACGATATGTAGACGATACTGAGCTCGTAGCAGTTGAGCTCGTTGCTGTTTGACCTGCAGCCAAAGTAGTCGATTGCTTTCCAGCATCAATATGCGTTTGTCCATTATAATTATACCCAGAAGAACCAGATGAGCTTTGGGCAGTAGTTGCGATTTGATTTTGCCCTAATCCTATTGTTTCTGATCCGCCTGTTACAACAGTGTTTGATCCATAATTGTATCCGCTATCACCGGAGACGCTTGTTGTTGTGGGTGTTGGTACGCCAGCAGATTTAAAGCCAGTGGTTGGAGTCCCTCCGGCTACCGGGGCAGGATATGCGTAAAACATGTGCTGCGCCTGCGTCCTGTCAACATTCGGTGCTTGAGTGGACACGGTTGGAACTTGTGTGGGTAAATCGAATTGAATATTGGGTCTATTGTAAACGTACCCGGCTTGACGTTTCACACGAACGATTTCCGTAACAAAGAACTCGTGTGATCCCGGTGGTAAATTAAGAGTCTGACACCTTACATTTACAAGAAAAAAATGTGTTAAAAAGATGAAAATTTTTATATTATCTCTCATTTTAGCAAAACTACAGATGTTACAACAAACCACAATGGCGGTGAAAGACAAGTTTTATTTTCATTCATCTCTTGTATTTATAATAATTTTGAGGAAGTTAAGAGTTTAACGCTCTCGGATATTGTGAAATCCTTCCACTAAGCTAACCCTTAAATGTACTCTCTTGTATCATATCTGACTATGTAAATCACGATTATTTGTAGACATACTTATAAACGCATATTGTGGTAGCTACAGATTTCAATAAGTATAAAACCTGTAGCTACAAAAAAATGCATTTTAATTCGTACCACAACATTAATGCACCTCCTCACGTGAAAGAGGTACTTCCAACGTATGAACCTATTGAATTCTGAAATTATTAATCAAACTTACTTTGGGTAATCTACATATTCAAAACCTTACCTACAGATAATTACGATACCTATATAGATAGACAGAACAGGGTTTGACAGGACCTCGTGTCCTAGTCACTGATATTATTAATCCAGAAATGTCGAAACATTAGTATTCAGATTGATATGATGTAGGTGTTTGAGATATCACTCAAAAGACAGACTGACACACTTTTTTAATCGGAATATTGAAAAACATTACAGTAAAATAATGAAAAAATAAGAAATTTAAAACAGTGAAGGGTTAACCTCCAGTGCGCATCATTATGCGGTTTTGTAAACAACTCGGGACATAAATTAAATTAGTTAATTTGTTGACACTTAGAATCTTCAAAAAGTACCTGTATCTAACAATAATTATTTGTATTCGTGTCAGGGTCGAGTCCGAAATTCTACATACCCTCGGCCACTTCTAAAGGCGCTTCGCCTGCACCTGTATGATGTGTTTCACTTACTCCATTTCTAATTCGCTATAATGGTTACGTGGAATTTCTATTCTCACAATTGAGAACATCAGTCTAGGACCTCAAAATAGTTCGAAGAATTTTTATATGACGAACTCCGTTTTAAAGTTTCATACGTAAAGTGCTTCGTGGCTCTTTGTTGAACTGTGCTTTTTGCTCTTATCATACATACCTTTATACAAGCGTCAGCATTTGAGCATTTGGTTGAACAGGCGTGGCGGCTAAAAGTTAGTTGGTATTATGAAATTTCAGAAGATTTAAGACTTCCTTTACTAACCGGAACATAATTTCAGCAATTTTTTAATCTTTTGTAAGGGGTAACACCGAACCGAGGTATTACTGAATGGGTTTTAGATGACTCGCGATCAGCACTTGACCGTATTTAAATAGTTATACCTCTTCATAAAGTATTTCACAAGACACTCCACTCAATAATAATACATTCACTAAAATTAAACATGTAAGCTGTGATGAACTTAGTAATAGGTAGTACCTATTGCTTATGTATTTGTAAACCTTTGCTCCCCTCGGCGTAAAATGACCTAATTATAGTTAATAACGGATTTTGTTTATTATTGCAGTTAAAAAAGGCGTTATCGCCTGGCATTATTTAACTGTGTTACGAAAGATGACTTATTTATTTAGTTCTAATTATTTTTAGGGAAAATATCTATTTTAAAACTCCCGGAAATTGATTCTGTAGCCCTTTTAGCAAACTACTTTCAGTGTGTGCGTTTACTTTGTTACCTAATACACATATATAGACTGTATGGAGATATTTTTTCCGGCAGGTTTATATGTACGGTACATTCTAATAACAATTTCGTATGTGTAAATAACAACGGTATTTCAGAAACAAGTGGCCAAAAAATGTACTTCGACGGCTTATACTTAGGCTAAGCCATAAATTGCAACCGTGCGAAGTCGGGCCGGGTCACCAGTAATATAAAAGAAATATAATAAGCTCAGCAGTGGTGAAAACATACATAGATATACATAAACACCAACGCCTGTAATCCCCGAAGGGGTAGGCAGAGGTGTAACCAGTACACCTACTTTACGCCGAATTTATTACGGTCACTTTAACCGACCCAGGGATCGAACCTGAGAACTCAGCATAACTGCGCCACCTAGGCAATCCGCGTGGTGAAATTTTCTATAGATTATGATGAGATCAGTCTTATCACATTAGAAAGACAAACGCAATTCCGCTTTGTTACTATTACCTCTGCATGAACAATAGGGATTTTCACAAAATTGAAGTGTATTTTTTAAAACAGCGGTTATTACTATTTCTACTATTATGGATATAATGGAAAGAAAAAATACTTATGGGTTTTACGTACGGTTTAGATACTACTACCTAACTGCTTAATTCTTAATATCTATTTCTTTGCAAAGACAAAGTATTTATTTTTAATACATTGATACGCATAGTCCAACTAGCATTTATGAATCGGGTTGACATGCGGACGATACTTCATTGTATCTGTAGAAATATAAGAATAATAACCAAACTAAGCAAATAAACTGTGTGAAAGTGAAAGGCTGTCTCGACGAGGCTAGTGGATACCGCAAGCGACCTCCAGTCGCTGCAGTGCCGGTTCTAGCAGCATACGTTGTGAACGTCGTTGTATTTCTTATCTACTGTCAATACCAAGAGGTAGGTAAATAATATTTTTGATCTTGTCAAGTCTCCCAAAAAATACTAGTTTGTATATAGTATTCTTATGTAAAAAGAACACTGAAACGACCTATCCCACTATCTATTTATATGAAAATACAAAATCTATAGTCACACGCTAATACCTCTCCTCTTAGTGATCTGTCAGTTTCTACACAAAAATACAATTATGTCAACACAACTATTTAGTTAAATAACTTTTATGTTCTTACATATCTTAATATTCACCTAAGTGCCTATTATTAGTTATTCAAACAGTTTGATAGTTTAAAACTTTAAAGGATCATCATGATACAGTGAACGTATAAAATACAGTTTTAATAACACGGTTTTCTAGTAGGCAGACTGTACTTCTGTCATTCCCTCTGCAATGTTTATAAGTGGATTCCGTGGTAATACGCTGTAATCTAAACAAAAAATAATACTGATAAGTTCCGATATTAGGTAAATGAAACACTATATACTTCTATCATTGATCCAGAGCAAAATATCATAAAATACTGATATTATTTTATTGTTTTAACCATAACTTATTTACTTGAATTTGATGTTTCAGACGACAATGGCATTAAAGGTGTACGGTGTTTCGGACGGGCCCCCGTCTTTATCAGTCAGACAAACGTTGACTCAATTGGAGATACCTTTCGAACTGATCAACGTTGATTTCGGCAAAGGAGAACACATGACCGCAGAGTATGCGTTGGTTGGTACTCAACTGTATCAAAATATTCATACTAATATTTATACGTTGACTTAAGATTTGGAATATTATTTTGTTTAGATGAATCCACAAAAAGAGATACCGGTTTTAGATGACGATGGATTTTTCTTGAGTGAAAGTAATGCTATCATGCAATATATTTGCGATAAATACAAACCTGGCGCGTCTTTATACCCACAAGATCCAAAAACAAGGTAATGTAATTATTCGTCTTCATCATCATCATCGTCGTCGTGGTAATATCTACATGTGTCATACCATGGCCGCTAAACATATTTTCTTTATTTTTGTTACTGACTGACTGGTCTCTGACTGACTCTTTATTTTGGTCTGACTTCTATCTATTTTCACACTCATATACAATAACAGATTTAATAACTAATACTAATAACTCCCATCTGAGTGAGTAAAATACCAGCCCAAGTATATATTATGGAAATCAGCGTTTAGTAACTTAGCACTAATAATTATTGATTAAGTTTAACTTGAAATTTGAAGTCATATATTATTTTATTTTCAGAGCTATTATCAATCATCGCTTGTGCTTTAATTTGGCCTCATATTACGCTAATATATCTGCCTATACAGTGAGTAGTTTATTATATTATGTAGTGGCATTATACCATATTTTGTTACAATATCAATTCATTATTAATTTATGTACTTTCATAGCTCTTGCACACTATTCCCGTCGTATTTGCCTATAGTAGGTATACCGATTGCCGTCGATTAAAATATCAACTAAATAGTAATTATTATAATGAAATGTCAATTCATTGTCACAGTGTAAAGTTATTTAACAAAATATAGTTGGCTCTTGTAAAATCGGTGAAAATGACGTGACAGACAGACAGGCAGACATTATTATACGGTCCTGTTAATGCAAACCCCGGCCCCGTCCGCATTTCTAAAAGCTTTTGTATTTTGTAACTCATTCACTAATAACGATTGTTTCAAACCCGACGTATTTTTTTGAGTTTTTAATATAATCTTTGGTACTTTTTAGATCATTTAGGTAGGTAAGTATAATGTAACCATAATGAACATTTCAGATGGCGCCTATATTTTTTGACTACGAACGTACCCCTCTTGGTTTGAAGAAAGTCCAAATTGCCTTAGATGTTTTTGACACATATTTAACCCGATTAGGGAAAAACTATGCCGCAGCAAATCATTTGACTATAGCAGATTTCCCGCTCATTAACTCTACGATGACGTTAGAAGCTATCGATTTTGATTTTTCGAAATATACTAAAGTAAGTATAAGACATCTTCTCGTAATTTTCTACCTTGATAAGTATATATCTGGCACGGTTAAATAATGAATTAAGTTGAAATGTCGAATGCGATTACATAGTTTACTTATCGTTCGCCGTTCATTTTGTCCAAAAATAAACGGTCCGTGTCATCCATGGTCCAATTCACAAAGTGCAGAATAAAATGTTGTATTATACCTACTCTTAGAGTATTTAACTTGCCTAATCTAAATACCTACTAGAAAAATAAATTACCGTTATGCCTGAACGAACCTTGTTAACGCGCCTTATGCTGTGTACATAGCTTATGGCTTATTTGTTCTAGCCTGTATGGTAAGATATTCATATCCACCCGGATAGCGATCACCGTACACAGGGTGTAAAACCCGCCGTAGTGGCACACGCAATTGTGTCGCATTCCGGGATCAGCCAGTGTACATCCGGTTTTTGTCGGGGGTCTAGAGTTGGGGTACGATGTTTGGCCGTTTTGCGGCCTTCTGAGTACTCTGACAGTAGACCCTCGAACGCTTCTTCACCTTCTTGCCTATGGCGTAGTGTGAAGAAGTAGGCCGGCATGATTGTGTTGAGTAGCGGGGGATAGATTGTCTTTTACCATCAGGTGCAGTGTGGTCACTTTGCCGTGCCAGGCTAAAAAAAATATAAAGTCCTCCAACTTCCAGTAATAAGAGGGCTACGAAAAGGGGCGGCATGATTGTGTCGATTAGCGAGGTTTATTTCGTTCGCGGCACTTAATTACTTTAACTGGAACTTTGAAGTGCTAGGATAAAAAACAGTAACGGGTTATCTGAACCATAATTAATACTCTAACCTCAAGGCTAGACTCCACCCATTCGGCTTAGGTAGGTACTTGTATTACCTATCTCGAGCCGAAAGGAACAGATTCAAAATAAAAAGATACTTCATGTAGTTAATAGTAGGATACATAAAAAAAATATCCATGTATTCAATATAATGTACATAAATTTACAACATACCGTTTTACAGATACACAAATGGTACAATAATTTCAAAACGGATTATCCAGAACTGTGGAAAATTTCCGAAGGTGCCATGAAAGAGATCATGGAATTTGCCGCAAACCCGCCAGACTTGACACATCTAGACCATCCGATACATCCAATTCGTAAAATTATAAAATAAATAGTGTTTAATAAATAATGAAATATAATATATTATAATAACAATGAGTTGATGATTTAAAAAAGTACTATCCAGAGCCGGAGACACATTTCTTCAAATAACCGTGGCAAGCATTGGTGCAGCATTGAGTGTGATAGGTGCACTGTGAACAAGAAAAACCAAACATTAACTTAACATCAGTAATACAACTATATCATCTTGTTGATATAAAGATAACTTTATATACCTAATTTATAAAATTTGAAAAAATAATAATTTAATGGTTTTTAATATTCTTATGTCTAATTACAGCATTATTTATGTACATTCTTTATTTGCTTTTAGTACTTGGATATTATAATCACTCTATATTTTTATTGAATACCATTTGTATATAAAAAATATTTTCGTCTTAAATCCGGTCCTAAATTTTAATTGATACGCAGGTCAATAATAAATTAACACGTCTGTGAAAATTTATATGACATAACCTTATATCTGGTCATGGTAATATGTATATTTTTAAATAGGTGCATTCATTGGTTTGTTTGTTTTGGGGCATGGGCGGGATAAGATGTATACTAATTTTGAATTTAACAGTCCACTTTGAGTAGGTAAAAATTTTCACACTTTTTCACAAAACGTCCATAAATTCTAGTGGATGTTTTTACGGTTTTTACGATACGATTCACATTTAAATTCTTTTAAATCTAGTTCGGAGTATAAAGTTAAGAAATGAAACTCTTCAAGCATAGACCTTTACCACCGAACTGCAAATGCTTTCCTCAAAAAACAGCTCATAGGTGGATTATTGTGTTGGATTACGTAATAACTATATATAACACTAGCTGTCGCTCGCGGCTCCGCCAGCGTGGAGCTTATTTTCGGCAGCAGAAGTATACAATGCAAGGAGTTGTCTTCTGCACTGAGGCACCTATAGCGATCGTCCGGACTCTCAGGTGTTGTGCCTGAAGCTTGAGATAACATTTAAATACATAAATACCTCATAAGTTAACCCCTCACTTCGCCCCTTATAAGGATGATTTGGTAAAAACGTTGAAACACGTATTTCTTTATCTTTTACCAAAAGTCTAAATATTGATTTTCAGATCCCTAAGTTGCGGTATTACGGATTGCCCATACAAACTTTCAACCCCTATTTCACCAAAAGATACCCTATGTCCTTCCCCAGGATATAATCTATCACTCTGCTAAATATCATTAGGATTTGTTCACCCGTTGAGTCATGGAAAGGCAACAAACAAACAACAATATTAATTTTGTTGCGAAGATTTTTTAAAACTATTATATCTCCTAAGATATTCATTGAAATCAAATGACGTAAAGGCAACTTTGTTCAAAATTAAATACTTGTGATGAATAAAGTATTTATTTTGATAAGGATTATTACCATGTTTATAAAAACCCCTTCGCAAATAATGCATTGTTTCAGAACAAATTCGAGAACCGTTAAAAAGGTTATAGTGAGCCAACCGAAAAAGATAGACATATGCCATCGCGGACTGTTTTAGAACCTTTATAAGAGGAACAATTCCGTCATACATGATTGTTATGTAACTTTAACAGTTAATGCAGCGTACGCAACGGAAGCTCTCAAAAGGAATCAATTTTCCTCGTTTTTGCAACATTTTTCATTACTGCTCCGCTCCTATTGGTCACAGCGTGATGTTATATAGCCTATAGCGCTCCTGCATAGATGGGCTATCCAACACTAAAATTATTTTAAATTCGAACCAGTAGTTCCTGAGATTAGCGCGTTTATATAAACAAACAAACTCTTCAGCTTTGTATATTAGTATAGATTAAAAAAGCAAAATATAAACAAGTTAGGTAAAAGTATTAAACAAGTATTAATATTTTCATAACATGTAAATAGGAAGATCTTTTGGTTTGAGATAAAAAACAGTTTGATTTTATAATAAGCTAGCTGTTGCCCGCGGCACCGCCCGCGTGCTAGTTATTTTAGAAAGAAAAGGTATAAATTCCATGGAGTCATCTTAAGCTATTATTCTATATTTGGCAATCCCATGGGAAATGTTTATTTTTCTGGGAAAAATTGCCTATGTCATTATCTATCTACGTGAAAAATCATGTCGATCCCTTAATTATATAAAAAAACAGAAGAGCTCCCACAGGAACTGTAAATTTTTCCGGGACAGAAAGGAGCCTAATAATCGTGACCTAATTGTATTCTAAATTTCAGGATGATTGCTCAAGCCGTTTTTGAGTTAAAACCGGACATATAAACAGTCAAAATTAAAAAAAATGCAGTATCGGTATCAGTGCGTCACAAAATGAATATTTTGCGCAAAATCGGGAAAAATACACAAATGTACAGATTTCATATTTCTATTCATACTACACAGTTCGATTGTGAATCTAGTCAAATTGCCCGTAAAATTGTATCGTGTGGAGGCCGTTTAACACTAAGCTAAGAAATCAAACATTTTACAGAGAAAATGTTAAAAATAATGTATGATTGCTGCAATAATTTAATGAAACGTGTAATTTTTGCGTACCTCCTACTCGATTTTTTATTTTTTTATTAGAGAATAACAATATCACATATTTTTTTTGATGTGTAACATTATTGCTATTGATTTCTGGGAGAGGTATCATGAAAAGGGACGGAAATGTGTAATAGGAAGTAGGGCAGAACCAATGAGCATAGGTTGCTAGAGTTGGCCGTCAGATGGTATTAAATCTGATTGCAGAATTTCCGAAAGGTGCAGAGAAACATTTCATAAAGTGGCAAGGTCTATAAGTTGGCGAATGTGTAGCTGGGCTTGGCCCAGCTTCATTCAAAGGCTTAACCCATTTTCTGAGAGGTTTGATTTTGGGTCTCGTAGAACGGAATCGAATGGAATCAAACGGAATCGTATGGCATTGACTGGACTCGAATGAATGGGATCGAATGAATTGAAACTAACGAATGGAATTGAATAAACGGAATTGAATGAATGGAAATGAATGAATGCAATCGAATGAATGGAATCAAATTAATGGTATTCAACTTTTACTAAAAATAATTATTCTTTGTTACGAACAATCATTTCAATTTTTTTTTTGTTATTACCAAGGTGAGATATCAGATGTTACACATCATATACGAGTAGTGTAAGGCTAGATCGATTATTTGTATTTGTATCTTACTCATTATTCTATTTAAAATATATACGTGATTATATTTTTTGTGTAAGTCGTAATGACCTTAAAGTAAAAATGCACAATGTCCTTCATTTCATACATTAATTTTATAGGATACGTATAATCTTTGTTGTATTGGCTATTTGACAACATTGAAAATACACTGCAAATTGTGGTCATCCTATTAGACAATAGCTTAAAAAACCATATTTCACTTCATTTTAGACAAAATAATGTATATTTTTTGCAAATTAAACGAAATAAAATACAACATTTATTTAAAATTTTATCTGTGATGTGAACGCTCTGTGATTGGTTGCAACTCTGGTGACGTCACACACAAGTAAACATAGTAGGGATGTGACATTGAGTGAAAAAAAATCGATTTTTCTCACTTGAATAATAATCGATTTTCGAAAAATCGATTTTTTTTTAAGCAAAATAATCGTTTTTTTTCTTAAAATTTTGCGTAATATGTTTTTCTCTGTAGTAAGAAATTAATATTAACAATTTATTAGTTTGGCATTGAAGTCACCCATTTCACCGCTGTAGGAAGCCTTGGTACGAGACATAGCTTTCCCTATGTCTTCGTACGTTGGGGTGTACACTTGTATAACCTTCAGAGTATATTTTTAAGATAAGGTACGCCACTCGAGCTGATACGCTGCCAACTTCCACAGCGTTGCTTTTTAGTGACTTGTGGATAATAAATCCGACGCCACCTTGGGATGGTTGGTGTCCTTCTCGGAAGTAGAGTAAGTGACCAGAATCTAGGGCCATCTTCTCCTCCCCCTGTCTTCGGATATCGGATAGCCCTACGATATGCCAGTTAATGTGACTTAGCTCTTCTTCCAACTCAGCGATGTGCTCGTCCAACCGCAGAGAGCGTCCGTTGTACGTCGCACAAAAATAGCTTTTTGTGGTACCCTACCGTAGCCTGGGGATTGTAATGGGTGCCTTCAATGCCAATG
Organism: Laothoe populi; assembly: GCA_905220505.1. NCBI lineage: Eukaryota > Metazoa > Arthropoda > Insecta > Lepidoptera > Sphingidae > Laothoe > Laothoe populi. The sequence continues at coordinate 15,966,113 of HG992159.1, forward strand.
TACAATAGTACAAGGACACGGCGAATCAAGGGTAGGATCATTCGGCTATGGGTGCAGGAATCACAGGGGGCAAATGCTAGTCAACTTTTTCGAGACCCGGGGCCTCTTTTTGATGAATTCACTTTTCCAGAGGAAGCTAGGAAGAAGTAGAGGACTTGGCGAAGCCCCAATAATGTCACCAGAGGGGTTACTCTTGACACTCGATTCCAATTTAAAATTGGAATTGGGTTCGAAAACGGTACAATTGGCACTCTTGAACGCAACTCCAGCGCACGATTCTACTGAATATGGCGGAATTTATAGTAACTAAATGAAATAGAGTATTTACGATCGCTAATTCGTAAATATTCTATTTCATTTATTTGACTGAGTTACGAATTCCAATATCTTCTAAATTGAAATTTAAACTGTATCGAGTTCGAGATTGGAGTTGATTTCAAGAGTAGGCCTACAGGAATGAGATCGACTTCATTATGACTGATAAGCGCCAAATATTCAGAGATGTATCAGTAGGTTAAACACCGGTAGTGATCACCGACTGGTAAGAGGCACTCTGAATATAAAAGTAATTTTTTTTAATTGGTAAATTATTTTGTAGCTCATTACGATTACGATTGTCTTTACACGCTTTATACTAGCTACAATTGTATCCAAGTAGACTAAGTATATATGTAACGGAATCCTTCAACGTTATGTTCACCACCTTCAAGACATCAGATTTACTTGAATATTTACACACGTATCAAGGACCTAGGATGACCAGGTTCACCAAGATATTAAAAAATATTAGATATCATTTTAAATTATATTTTTTATGTGGTCTTAATTTGTAATCGAATATTTTATTATAAGTAGGTACGTTTGATGCTGTTTCGAGACTAAAACTAAAAGCATAAAATAAATTATATTTAAAAATAACACGCTTTTAATTAGCTAGCCGAACTAAAAAGTTGAAAATAATATTAAATTTCATTGCGAAAAATTATAACTTAAAAAAAAAACTAAAAAATATCACGTTTTAAGTTTTTTTTTTTTTTTTTAAAGCCTGGATAGGCAGACGAGCAGACGGGCCACCTGATGGTAAGTAGTCACCGCCGCCCATAGACTTCTGCAATGCCAGAGCACAGCAGAGCCGCTGCCTACCGTTAAGGTTAAGGATCTTTGAATCTAAGAATTTCATTGGCACACTGTTTAACGAAGAAAGAATGTATGCCAGACCCTTAGAAGAGTCAAGATTTTAAATAAAAAATATCGTTATTTTGTTTAGATATATCAAACTCCGATATTGTTATATTTAAAAATATCGATATATCGAAAATCCGATATTTTTAAAAATATCAACACCCCTAGTTATTAGCTTGTTTACTTGCATGTGACGTCACACCAGCGCCATTACAGAAATAGCGTTTTTGCCGCGGTTTTGGAGATTTAAACTTTAACATTGATTTTTATTAAAAATACTGTATATTTTCCTGAAATATCAATGTAGTGTGCTTATTATGTAATAAAGAATAGTTTTAAATCATTATCGAAAATGAGTCAAATAGCCAAGGTAAAAGTAAAATACATTTATGTATAACAGAAATAACGCAAACCCTTATTAGGTTATCCATTTGAAACAAATCGTAATAAATTTGCTAAAATTATACTGAGACCAACTTAAGTATTGCTTACGTATTTAAAATGTATTTGTAAAAGCCTTTATTTCCAAATTTAGGTTTTATTCATGGGCAAAGTATTCCTACTTTTTTAGAGGGAATTCAACATTTCTACATTGGCATCCCTAAACTCAATAACAAAATAATTTGGAATGAAAGCAAATTAATATATTTTCACTTGTATTTTATTGCCCTTTGCAATTTAATCCTTATGACTTGTAATCGAGGAATATTCAATATAGTAGTACTCTGTATATAACAACATTGTAATTGTATTAACTAAGAAGATTCTGCTTGAATTACTTAATTGTTGTAAAATATGGTGAGATTACGAAATTATTTCTGTTTTGATGTACTTCTAAATTCGTTTGTGTAGATAATTACTTATTTTTTAGAAATAATAGCCATTGTGCTGATCTTTATCGTAATTTAAAATAAATGCGAGCTAAAAATAATTGTGTTGTGATTTCGCGATTTATCTTAGACCAAATACTTTGAATAAATAAATAAGAATAAAGAAAATGAAATCCAGACTAATTAGTAAAAGTATTCTTCCTTTAACTTCGTAACATTCGTATCGGTGTTTTAATGAGAACAATCATATGTGTACGGTAGGTGCTTATATTACAGACATTATCATTTTAATGGGTGCCAAACATGTATTTATTGTTGTGTTCTAAATTTTTATTGTGGAAAAAATTATCAAATTAGATGAACTATTAAATTTCCATTGTCAATATAAATATATTAACTGTGGTACCTACCTAAAAAATAATTTAATGCATTAAAAACCATACAAGCTAGATTTAAAAAAATGACATTCAATATATTCAACTCCAGGTTCAATAGTTTTCATATTAATATTAAAAAAAAAAGTTTGTATCTTAAGACCTGTCATTAATAGTTTCATAATTATGCAATGATGGGTGAAGACCCGACCAACATAAATTATATTAAATTTATAGAACTCAACACATCTGCTCATAGATTTCAAAACTGCAAGATAAGCTAACACAAAAAAAACTTTATACAATACTTGATTTCACCAAATAAGCTATATTTTAAACAGACTTTAATAATAAAAAAGTTTTTTATTCATAAAAAGTACACCGACTTCAACAAAAAACAAATGATGCGTCACTATAAAATTAGTTTTTCTTTGATTTTTCTGAGATCCCATCATCAGATCCTGACTTGGTGCCAATGGGACCACCTGGGAAGTATACCTTTTTAAACACAAAAAGAATTTCTCGAATCGGTCCAGGCGTCTTCGAGTAATCGGGTAACATACATAAAAAAAAGATTCTGACGAATTGTTAACCTCCTCCTTTTTTGAAGTCGGTTGAAAACAAAATAGATTATATTTGCCTAGTCATAGGGTGTTTGGATTGTGAGCAGGAAAGTTTTGTGTTCAACTTTGTATTAGGTGCTCTTATTTGATATTTATTTCATTCTGTACTTTATAAATACATTGAACCTTCGATCAACAATACAATTGTTGTGTATTGTTGATCGAAGCATTGAACAGTGATTGTAACAAACTAATGATACATTCTTATGGGGCAGAATGGTTCTCAAGGGTTATAACAAGACTTTCGTATCTATCTTCTAGGGTATATTTTCATACCCTAGAATTTATTAAAGAATAATATTACCTGTATATATAAAAGAAGAAACTGACTGACTGATTGATCAACGCACAGCCTAAACGGCTGGGGTTAGAAACTTGAAATTTTGACAGTAGGTACCTTTTATGACGATGGAATCCACTAAGGAAGGGTTTTTGGAAATATGACCCCTAACGGGATAAAATAGGGGATGAAAGTTTGTATGAATATTCTGCATTCTGGAAGTTAAACGGATGAGAAATTGTATTTTTTATTGTATACTTTTTCTCCCAATCATGACCTCCACACGGGCGGAGCCGCGAGCAACAGCTAGTTATTAAATAAAAAAATATTGATTTATTTTTTGATTGGTTATACCTGTATAGACTTACAATCCTACACAGCATAGACAAAAGTAGTACAGTAACTATGAGGGACTATGATCCCACAACACCCAGACCCAAAACAAATATCAATCTACCATGCAAATATTTGTTTCCGTTCGGGAATCGAACCCATGGTCTCTTGTTTCAAAGCTGGCTACTGGCTGGCTGGGCCATGAGGGCTGTCTATGATGCGACATAATACTTAAATTTGAGGATCACAAACTTTTGCATTATAGGTTTGGAATTCAAACTTACGGCATTTTGTTTTCCAGGCAGTTACGCATGCATAAAGGTGATTTTTGAACATAATATATTCTATATTATAACAATAATTAACCATTCTTAGGTACATAATCAATAACCTCCATAGATCAGTAGGTAAGTAGTACCAAAACAAATATATCCCTCATATGTCTTGATACAACACAATTCTATATTGTGTACACCCAAGATGTGAGCCTACTGTCATAAGTATCAAGAACTACAAAAGACTAGGTCTCAGAACAACCAGATCTGAAACAAACATTTGTATTGTTATGTGGATCCATAACAAGACAAATATTTAGAAGTTTTTAATCACTATGCCAGCCCCATTGTAACTTTAAAAAATATAAATCCTTTTAAAATAACGGAATATATTTTGGCGAAAGTGGGTGTACTAGTTACACCTCTGCCTACGTCTTCGGGTATTACAGGCGTGAGTGTATATGTATATTTTAATAGCATATTTTTACATAAGCAAGATATATTTGACTGTAAACTTAGCATAAGACTTTTGGAAACACCTAATTCTTAAATATTATAATTAATGTTTCTGTCTGTTTTTGTAGTGGACACATTCCCTTAATAAATATAATTGATAGCGATAAGACCGCCAATTGTACTTTAATTTTATTTTTGTGTGTAATATCATGTATTCCAGTGTACAATAAAGAGTATAAATAAATAAAAATAATCGACATTCCACGTCGATCACGGTTTCAAAGTCACCTGATATAATTGAAGATCAATATTAGAGCGAATTTGCGGAATAGTGCACATTTTTACCACCAATCTTTAAACACTGTCCAGTGTTATATGCGAACTGGTACATAATATTACAAGTTGTGAAGCATGTGCATGCAAAGCGCCTTACGGCGAGAATGGCAATTTTTAATTATGTAGATATAACTTTTTTGTTCTGCAGGTACTATACGTGGCCGAGGTGTAAATAGAGTTAAACTTACATTCCCTTTCACCTAAATATTATAGGTACTTAAAATATCGCTCAAACAAGTGATTAATATCACTATCCTACTAATATTATAAATGCGAAAGTTTGGATGGATGGATGTTTGTTACTCAATCACGCTACGACGGCTGGACGGATGCGGTTGAAATTTGGCACAGAGATAGATTATAGTCTGGAATAGCACATAGGCTATCCCGGAAAAATGCACACATCCTATGGGATAGCAAAATATAGAAAGGTGTAATAGCTTAAGATGCCTCCATGGATTGTATACCTTTCCTTCCAAAAATAACCTCCACGCGGGCGGAGCCGCGAGCAACATCTAGTAGACCATATAAATAAACTACAAATGAAATAATTATAATAAACTGGCTTCTTATCGTGCCTGTGCAAGTTAAATTGCACCGACTTTAAAAAACACCTATAATTATTACTCTAAAATTAGAGTCAATTAATAAGTTTTGTTCCAAGTATAGGTACCTAAGTTATTTTACCATTTTTAATCTTGGTTACAGCTAGTACTGTTACTCGTTGATAACTTTTTAGAGACTCTCCCACCCACACTCCCGCCATTTTAAAGTTCCTGTTTAGCCAGGATCGACAATGGCACGCATTTATCGACACCGAGTAATGAAACTCTGTGAGTATCTGGGAATGGTTAACTGTCTTTTATTCCGCAACGAAATTAATCAAATAGAAATATAGGGAGGAGTTAGAAATAATAATTGTCCACTTCCCTCCATACAAAGTGGGAGACAAATAATGAACTAAAGAGATAGTCCTATAACATAGGACATTTACGTTTGGAGAAGCCAGACGTAAAGCACCACAGAAGTTACTAATGGGTCCTATCATCCGAGCTCTGTTAAACTTGGTTGCAATAATAGGTATGGCGAAAACACCAGAAAGCATGGAAATTCCTCCTAGTCTTCACAAGATCCATGTAGTATATATACAATTCCAGATGATATTTGCATACGTTCTGGCATAATGTTGCGCTCATTTAGCATAATCGTTGATAAGTTAAGTTTTTTAGCCATTATAACTAAGTTCATAGTCAGGAAAGTGATCCATGTAGAACTTGAAAAAAATACTGACTGAATTGAAAACATTCTCCTTTTTTTCCAATCGGTTAGAAAATAAAGTTAAATTTAATAGTTTATACAATGTATATAACCGTTGACTATTTGGTGTCGTCTATTGGGTCTAGTTATATCAAAGGAGATATTTAGATACTCTTATCTAAATTATAAATTCAACGGAAAGGGAAATCTCGTTACAGCAGGAATCGTGCAAGATACCTAACGACAAAATATGTGTAACATCAACGACTGCGCATAAATGTCTCGGATCCGGCGTTTAGCGTGTCTGTTTAAATGAAAAAAAATTGTTAACTAAAAAATAAATTCGCCAACTCTTATAACTTCGTTTAGCGGTTATTTAATTAGGTTAAAGTAACATGTATAATTTGGTATTAGTATCAGACATCCTAAAGTTGAGATGAATATCCAATATCCTTAAATACAACTCAATGTACCTACTATAGTAATGGATACATAATATATTGCAATTGGAAATGCCTGTTCGTGTTGTGTGCAGTAATCAGTGTGACTGATTCAAAAATAACTTCTAATCAAACTTACTGCGACCTTAGAGTATTTAACACTGGAGACGCCATTGAGCGCTTACCCCGTTTGACAAATGTAAGAGCACGGTGCTCATACACGTTCTATAAAACTAGTTGCGCTTCGTGATCCGCCACTAAAAAAGTGACATCACGTGCGAATAGAGCTCCTTGAAAATGCGAGCCTGTAGCGGTATTCACATGTAAAAATAGATCTGACACATCAAACTTACAAAAATACAACATTATTTTTCACCTGGACGTATTTTTTTAAAGTAATATTATCCTTAAAAGCAACAAAACATATAATCTCTAAAAATTATCATCGGGTAATAAATGTTGCCAGGTTAAACTTTTAGCCACAGTAGTGCAAAATTTATTTGCTTCATGTCTTAAACGCAAGTTGTTTTTTTAATATTCATTTTTAACTAGATGTTGCCCGCGGCTCCGCCCGCGTGTAGGTCTTGGAGCATTTTAACCTTCTATATTTTGCTATCCCATAGGATGAGTGCATTTTTTCGAGATAAAAGTGGTCTTTGTCATTTTCTGATCCCTAAACTACCACTTTCCAAAAAAATAGGCGATCCCTTGCTCTGTGAAAAACTAAACTATCCCATGGGAACTGTTCATTTTTCCGGGATAAAAAGTAGCATATGTGCTTTTCCCGACTATAATCTATCTCTGTGACAAAATTTAAGTAGATCAGTCCAGGCGTTGTAGCGTGATTGGATATCAAATAACCATGCATCCATCCAAACATACACATTTATAATATTAGTAGTATTACTTTATTTATGCTTCCTTAACTTAATTTATAATTTAAAAATATTACGAGAGTTGACATATCAACTAAGTTTCATAAACTTTATGCCGGTGTAGCATTTTGGGTGGTTTATGTGGTAACACTGTCGTTTATGCAAGACTCAAATAGTGTTGTAGATAAACTTATAAAGGTTATCGATAAAATTACTAATCCATCTGGACTGTCTTCTAAACACATATTTTTAATGTAAATAGTTCTAACACACTAGGAATGTCACAAAATATACCGAAACCAGAATAAAATATTTGTCAAAAAAATGTGATCCTAAAAATGTATCCGGTATATTTAAAAAATATTTAGGTATGAATTTTGGCGCCATTCATTTATTACGTAAGATATATAATAAATTGGAAAGGTCATTGTTGTGTTCCATGTGCTGACATACCTGAAAAACGCTTCTCTACCATTAGTGTTGACCAGAAAAAAAATAGAAGTGTCACGGATGATGTGCAAAGCAACCAAAAACTGATAACAGTAATACACCTTTACGTCCCATTGACTCACCCGGCAAGTCAAGGAATAATAATGACTCGCTACCTTTTGATGACAATATTACGCATCGAAAAAAAGCCACTGTTGATACTAGCGCAATTAGTGGAAGTTACGGCTTAAACTCGTCCGCGTCAGTTATTACAAAGAAAGACGTTAGGGAAATAATAAGAGAAGAATTCAATGTCATGTAATTAGCTTTAGCACAGGAGCTTAACCAAACCCTTAAGCAGATGGTGAGAACCGAATTTCAATCTATAAAACAGGAAATAACTGCTTTGGAGAATAATGTTTGTTTCTAAATGAAAATTATGAAACCACCATCGCCAAATACCAAGACACACTGGGAGAGCTAAAGAAAGAGAACGTTCAGTTAACAAATACGTTATAGGATCTGCAAATCAGGCTTCAGGTTGCTGAGCAGCATAACCGTTCTAACAATCTTGAGATAGACTGTGTCCCCGAGCATAAACAGTAAAACTTGCTATCTATGATTACTCAGCAGTCTAAGGTATCCTGCGACTTGAAAGAATCCGACATTCATCATTGCACTCGTGTGGTAAAAAGTAACAGAGACGACGAGAGGCTTCGCTCAATCATTGTTAAATTGGCTACCCCTAGGCTTCGGGATACATTTTTAGTGAAAACAATAAATTTTAATAAGGCAAATCCAAACGACAAGCTCAGTACTGCTCACATAGGCATTGGAGGTAATAAATCGCCGCTTTACATTGTTGAGCACCTATCACCTAAAAACAAATTACACGCAGCGGCTCGCCAGATCGCCAAAGATAAAAAGTACAAATTCGTGTAGATTAAGCAAGGTCGTGTTTTCATTAGGAAAACAGAAGAAGACGAGTTTACTTATATAAGAAATCAAGAGACCTGAACCGACCTAAAAAAATTCTTTGCCATATCCCGTTTGTCCAAATCATATATATATAACTATAATCATATATAACTCTATTTGTGAAACGATGTATGTATGATGTATTTGTTGATAAATTGTTAAAATTCAAAAAAGCTGTTGTGGCAAAATGGTTAGCTGTACATACAGCTAACCATTTTTTCTTATAGCTACAATTCTATAATATTGTTATACTTAGATATAGTATATATATTTTTTATTATTAATTTATTAATTAAATTCTCATTTGGTCATGGTCTACCTTTTACTTTTATTGAATACTGGTGTTACTTTTTTTCTCAACGTATGTCGTGGTATCCTTAAAATGTTGTTCATTAATAGTAAGATTATTGTTACCTCATTATAACTTAGTCCTAAGTAATGTAACAACAGCTGGATATCCATTTTAAATAAATTAAAGGCGTATTATTTAAAATTCATTTTCTAAAAAAATAAGTTTTTATTTTTGCTTATTTGGCTTGTATTCTTCTCAGTACTCATTACCTTTATTATCTTTACAGTATTCCGATTAAATTAGAAATACATATTATTTTACACTATTTTTAACTATACCTCTCTACTTCCGTCCCTTTTCACGAAATCACACCCAGAGATTGCAAGAAAGCGATAGAAAAGATGATACACATAAAAAATAATCTTAAAACATTTTATAAATTATAATTGTTTTATTTTATCTATCGATAGATAAGGACAACGCTATCTATACCTCGTGTCGACATTGCTACGCTCTACTGTTTTTACACAGTTGTCAATATATGACACTGTAAATACATTAGACACCAAGATAAATTTGTAACTGTGTGCATCAATTTGCCAGTGTTGTATGAAATGGTGTAGTATGCGTGCGTAGCGACGTGATTACATTTTGCATTTGTGTGCACATTTTTATTTGTAGGTGTACGAAGCCCCCCACCGACATTGCTGAATTTTTTGTTCGAGATTCGAGCGTAATGGCGTCTCCTTTTGGTTGCCTACTCTAAGCTACTGACTTATCGGTTTATCAAAATTCTAAATGTGTCACAACAGCATTCTGATCGCATTTTAGATATTTTGTGTACCTACTTATAATAACAGATTATTTTTAAATAAACTGGAGCTGAAGATTATCTGGAAAGTTGTGTTCACAGTTTTAACATTATAAGTGTATGGGTATTGTAGGGCTACCAACCCCGGAATTAAAATATGTACTAGGATTTGAAGTTAGAAAAACCAGGACAACTCAGTTTAAAAACAGGACGCATCTTTGTTTTAAAATAGCGTAAACGATTGCTAAAGTGGTGTGCGAATTTTAAAATACAGGACCTATCGAGGTTTAAAAAATCCCAAGACGCTTCTTAAATACTATCCAGGACACTCTAAAAACCAGGACATGTCCTGGGAAAACAGGACGGTTGGAAACTCTAGGGTATTGTGATATACATTAATAAAACCTTTCAAAACTTGATTTTCTTTTGTGTTAATATATGTCTTACTTAACGTCATCATTTGCCTTTGCTCTCGTTCTTGGGCGGTTCCGTTTTCTTATTTTTTTATAACCTAGGCAAGCAACCTAGCAAATTCAGCTAAAAGTAATTAATCCCATCGACCACAAACATCTATTATACCAGAAGAATCGTGGGTGCATTGCCGATCTCGAGGGAAAAGATTGGGGATAGGGAGATATGGATCACTGGACAGAACTGTTTACTACACACGAATAGTTATAAGTTGAATGAAGATTAAAAAAACTAGTAACAAATACGTACATACTCCGAAATTTCTTATCCGCCATAATTATATGTTATTCATTCCTATAAGTTATTATTGGTAATAAGTATATATGTATGTATAGACAAAAAAGTACCTATAAAGAGTGTATGATTAGAACAAGCTATTCATCTGTTGTCATGTGTTAATTTTCTTCTGAATTTGACTAATAAATAATTTGATACATTTAGTAGAAATCGTGGTACTTTTTTTGTGCTTTTCCACTCATAGAAATCAAACACGTCATGATACTATACATAGTTAATAAAATGAGACCGTCATAAATGTTAGTCTGCCTTAGATAATAGGTTTAATTTTAAATATAAAGTTACAACATTCAGTAAATCAACCTCGAAAGCAACTATGTACTATTTATTTCTTACAGGTTCTCACTTCTATGTAAAATCATCGAGAGGCAACCCTATGCTATATGTGAATGGATACCGATACACACTTCACAAAGACAGAACCAGTATAAAATTCCTCAAAAAACGATGGAGGTGCTCTAGACACAGTCTGGGCTGCAAGGCTGCTATTATCATGGTTCACGATAAAATAGTTAAATATGAGCACGTACATGCCCACGATCCTGCTTATATAATCGAGAAAGACAATAGTATTAAGTTACTAAAAAATTAAAATCATTGAATAATTTTAATTGTCAATCCTAGAACTTGAACGCACCTAAAATGTTTTAAATGTGAAAATTGAAAATATTATGTACCTAGTAGAAGTATTTTGAACCTATATGTATAAAATCAGCCTAAATAAACTTTGATGAAAACCATCAAGTTTTGTTTTATTATTTTTTTTGTTAAAAGCCGAGATATGATTTTTGTCTTGTGGAATAAAACAAAAAAAATATGTAAATGCTTAGAGCTGAGGTACTTTTTACTTCTTCAATTGGCATTTCCGAAGCACCGATAGATTTTAAACATAATGTTGGCATAAAAATTGCCCGTTAGCCTAATTTACTAAATAAATGATTTGACTACGCGATATATTGTACAAATACACGATACTTACAAATTCGCCAATCTCCGCACATTTCTTCGCCATAGCTTCGACCTGGGGTTCCACGACCGGCAACGGATCTATATCATCGATGTCTTTAGGCATGACAATTTCCTTTGTTGTTATTGCTGGGTCATCAAGGCGATTCCTTATTAAATTTCCACTCACGTATACAAATACGGCGCAAAAGAGCAACATGCAGACACGAGACATTGTGGTCGAATGCAGTTTACCACTAACGGAATCTGTTTATTTGTCGATTGATATAGTGGAGGCCCGTGTCCGAGGTGTCAAATATAGGTACTTGGCTATACACCCGCATGTCTAACTGTCGGTGATAGCATAACAGACACCTCCTGAATAACAATATTGTTTATAGGATGTTCCACGTACTTTCTTTCTAGAGTTTTTGTTTTATTTTCCTTGTTCTGACTGCATTGGTTCCAAAAGGAAATTCGAGAGAGTTGGTGTATTTTACACAAAGCATCCTTTCCTCCTAGAACATATTTAGCACTGACATGCGCCATTTCAATTTGAGGGCAAGTGACATCGGTCAATTTAAAACTAAGTAGTCAATAAAAATTTAACAAGTTCAATAAAATACTCTCCAATGCGCACACGATACAACATACCTATAACATGGTTACAAGAAAACAAAACTATCCGTATCTTCTACGTGTTTACATTTATTTTGCATTACAGTATTTAGGTAGTAGGTACCTATATAAAGTGTAAAATAGTTACCTACTTCAAATTTATAATAATTTATCGACTCATGCGGCGGTGACCAAAGAATTGCATTGTATATGTTGGAATCCTAATAAAAATATTAATTTATTTGTAACGACATGTATACATACAACGTTACAAAATGCAGTAAGTACTTGATAAAGAATAGCAATTATCGTCATGATTATATAGGTACCTATTAACTATTAAGTAATCTCATTTACGAGTGATTCACTAGCTAATCGAGGCCAAATTATTACTCTTATTTACTCCTATGTGCATTTTACTACATACATATACACTCACGTCTGTAATCACCGAAGGAGTAGGCAGAGGTGTCACCAATTTAGAATACCCCGGAATCGCTCCGCAAGCGCCGAAGAAAGCCACCGCGGGGTTTTAGCTGGTAGTGTCGGGTGGAATGTACATAGGGGTTAGGGACTCGGCCCAGCGGCAGCACGGATAGCCGTCATCCGTGCGAGGGGGATGCTGGGTCGTATGACGGGCTAGTCCAGCATACCCGTTTTATTCTTAATCCGCTTTCCTCCGGAGCGGGCGGCAGTAATAAAACGCTTTCCCCGCGACAAAAAAAAAGAGGTGTCACCAGTACACCCACTTTTCGCCAAACTTGTTATGGTACCATAATATAATAGGGGCGTGCCTATCGCCATACCGGGCTCAATTCCAGACTCCGGGCTGATACTGAGTATTTCTGAATAGAAAAACCCAATATCACTTTACCCGACCCGGGGATCGAACCCGAGACCTCAGCAGAGCAGTCGTAACGCATGCGCAATTACAACTGCGCCACTGAGGCAGTGTATTTTACTAGATTATGACAAAATATGACACTACCTAGTAACGGCACTTAGGGACAACAATCGAATATACTTTTTGATGCGTTAAATGGCTAACTGTCTGTTTAACATAAATACTTTGATACCCGTAAATATTAAATTGCTTTCTAGAAGGCTTCAGTAAGAAATTATTGGGTATTTTATTTTATTTGGATGGCTCACAGCTATAAACAACAGACTAATATATTTCCTAAGGTGCCAAGTTTCAAATACAGGTATAGTTGTAATTAAAAAAAAATAGTGTTACATCCATTTCAATTTATCGTTTATAACGTACATACGAGTTTTGATTTTAAATTACTTATTTATTATAAGATTTCCTTTGTAAATCGTTAGTCAGGATTAAAATAGCATCGGGAATGTAAGAAGATTCCCGATGCTATTTTAGAAGAAAGAAAAAAAAACAATATTTTAGCATCGCAAATATAAAACTTATATTTAATTTAAAAATCAATTGGAAGACCGAATCTGGGCCGCTGAGTAGTCCTTCTGGTCTGTTGAATTGCCCTCGGTGGCATCGTAGGTCGGCCACCAAAAATGCCTGGCAGCTGTACATTATTCAGCGGTAGGTTATCGCCACCGGCATTATTTAGTGGGAGTTGGTTAATTGGCAGATTATTTAATGGCAGATTATTTAACGGCAGATTATTTAATGGCAAATTGTTTAACGGCAATTGAAGTGGTAGCCCGCTCAATAAGTTATCAATTAGGTTTTTGCATAGAGCTCCTGTCAATCTGTCCGCCATACCACCCCACAGTCCCATTTGGCAGAATCTGAAAATAAACGTTAAGGGATAAATATAATAATAGCGATATTGTAGTCGTCGCCTAAAACAAATCTATTTAGCTATATTTGTTAATTATGTCCGGTTTTCTTTAAAGTAGCTTAACAGTGTCATGTGTGTATCAATCTACAGTTTATATCAAACAACTTCATATGATTTTAGTTCGTTAACTGATAACTCGTTTGATAACTGTAGACCAGCTGTCCCCAAACTTTTTAGTCTCATAGACCCTTTGCCATGTTTTTCGGTTTTGGTAGGCTACTAAACTAATTTTGCATTTTTAAAATTCATCAACTTCAAATGTGTTTTGATTAACAATGTCTAACCGTAGTGAAATGTAGAAGAAACCGAAATTAAAACATACCAAAATAAAATAAAGTATCTGCCTATGTATTACATAAAATCAATAAGTAAAAATAAACACTTTCTAGTGCTCCCACTAGAGGGATGAACCTAATGCTTTGATAATTAATGAAAATTTATTTCAATATTTGGCATGAATTTAGTGCGGTTTAGGTAAGAAGTGTGGACCCCCGTTTACATGGACCCCTCATGGGTCGTCGTCGATCCCTGGGGGTCGATATATACCACGTTGGGTATCATTGCTGTAGACTATAATATGACTATAATGATGACAGAGTTGAAAATAATATCTACTTACAGCTATAATTACTATTGTTATACTATTTATAGTAATTTCAACTTACATACATTACCTAATATGATAACCTATTTAACGGCTATTGGGAACTACGAGCAACTTACGATTTCACAACACTCAAACCAGAAACAAATATTTGTAGACCATACCAACATTTGTCTCAATGCCGGTGTTGAACTCTGTATATTATCTTTAACCATGGGCGCCGGCAGCAAGGTGGAAGCAATAAAAAAAGAAATTACATAGAAAAATTAAAATAATGCAATCCATCGACTACAGAGATTAAGCGTGTTTTCGAGGAGCGAAAATATATTTGAATTTAACATTAGATTATCTAGATAATATACGTAGAATCTTATATTTGATATTAGTTAATAGTATGATGTGTAGATGCAGATGCACCTCCCTGAAAGTAATTCTGGCGGCGCCCATGTCTTCAACAGCCGGCTAGTTGTTAGCCCTGTGCACTACACTCGTTTGTAAATGTTCATTTCATTTCATTATAAGGCAGCAGCGAGATGTAATAATTGCGGTCAGTGTATACAATACAGAAAGGTTCAGGAGTTTCGTTATTCCGTATAAAAAGAATATTTCAATCTACTGATGTTAATCGAGAGATGTTGCATTTCTCGACGGTTGCTACAATAGGCTACGGGACTAATTATTTTTACTATGATGATGACGTCCTTCGGTAATGCAAGGGACAAATTTGTCCTATTATGCCTGAACTCTGAAGGTACTGGATATGCTTACATTATGCCGTCTGGAAGTCCAAACGCTCGTCGCCGGAATGGCTTACTGTTTGGATTTTCAACATGGGTACTACAACATACTATAGGGTTACCACACCCGAAATTCAAATACTAGGATTTCAAGTTAGAAAAACCAGGACAATTCAGTTTAAAAACAGGACGCATCTTTGTTTAAAAAAAGCGTAAACACTTGCGCGCCGAGACGCCTCCTCTAAAGTAAGAATTGCAAAAGTGGTGTGCGAATTTTAAAATACAGGACCTTATCAGGGCGCTTTAAAAAACCCAGGACGCTGCTTAAAAACTATCCAAGACATCCCAGGACACTCTAAAAACCAGGACATGTCCTGGAAAACAGGACGGTTGGCAACTCTAGTAAGTATAATATAATATGTACCAGCATAATATATTTTTGTAACAATATTCTACGCGTAATCTTAATATACAAACCTAAATCCTTTCTCCGTTGTAATCCCATTAGATATCTTCAAAAACTCATCTTTGTCTTGCGTGTAAGGTGACATACCGAATAGCGTAGTCTGCGAGGATTCTTTTTTATCATCATCAGCATTGAGTCCATGAGCGAAAGAAGATATTAGGTTGACGAAATCGTCTCGAACTCTGGCGTCAGTACCCGACACTGTGCCTCCAGCTGGTTTACCGTCTGCATCTAAAGGCTCGAAAATGTAAGCCAGTTCGTCTCCATGAGCTGGGCCTTTCACTTTATTATTTTGAGCTGGTACGTTTGCTGCGGAATTATCTGTAAGATATGATAATGGTCTTGTACTTTAAATGGCTGAGAATTTTATGGTTTATTTTTATTGAAAAGAAAATAATAAAACAAAATACAGGAAATTAACTAAATAAAGTATTCCATCCTATGGACATAATTATGAATATACAAAAATATAACAGTTAATGCTTCTTGTGTTAAAGCTACGTAGTAATCAAGTTCTTGGGATTGTACGCCGTTTATTGACCTTGAAACCTTAAAATATTATTTACGAATAATATTAAAAAAAGTACAAAACAAACCGAAGTCGAAATTCGGTTTCAGTTTTAGTTTTAAGCCGTAAAAACTAGCTCGGTCGGATACTCATTTAAAATGTAGCGAGACCTTGTCGCAGCACTTTTTTTAATATAGGATAAACAAAGAAATAATAAGTTTGAAAACTTTTAGAACAATTTCGGTTTTATTATTAGTTTAAAACTAATTACACAAAGTTCAGTATCGTCATTGGCGCTTGAATCATCAAAGTCATCGACGCAGTCTTAAATGCTTATACATTATTATGAAGTAATATATAAATCAATATATAATATATCAAATCTAGATATTACCTGTAAGAGCCAGTCCAGGTAAGAAATACGAACCCTTCGTGAGATTACCAGTGTGCTCAAAGCTGTACAAGTATGCGGGTCCATTCGAACTCCACGCACGGACACTCTGGTACGCGGGGAAATTAAACAGAGCATCACCTGGAGATTAAAGTCAAGAGTCAAATTCCTTCTTACATAAAAAAATAATTAAAGTAATCCAGGAAATCTTCATCCTCTGGACCTTGAAGACTAAGGATTTTTTCTTGGTCGGTCGTTATCGCCCATCATTGGACACCAATCATCATCACTTTGCCGTGCCAGAATAAATAAAAAAGAAATGTACATCCCCTAATACCTACTCTTACTCTTTTACAACAAGACGTTCAGTTCTTCCAACAAAAAATAGCAGAATCTGAAAGTTTACACAAAGCGGAACCCTAAAAGCCAAACTATATAAATTATTATTAACTCGTTACAACGAAGGGTTGCATGCGAGGGTACAACCCTAAAAAAAGGTCCGACGGTACATAAAAGGGTCCGATTGCAATGGATCAATAGAGTGAACAAAAAAATTAACGCAGACATCTGCCACAAACTTAGAATAGGTAAAATACGATGAATATTATTTTAGTCTACGTGATAATAAGTATATTAAATATTTCATATATTATCGTAGTTGGTTTTGGATGTTTATATTGTACCACTGAAAAATCTTAAATACATTGAAACAGGTAAACTCTGTAGGAGACATCCCTTTATCTATAGACGAAAATGATAATAATAACAAAATATATTTTATTTTTGTTAATATGCAACGATATCCCAACAGGAAAATGAATGGACTGCTATAGTGAAAGTCACGATAACGCTCCCAGCCCCTAATGTAAACAACTTTGACTTTTCGAAGTTACGTAGGTAAACATTATTAATTATCACTCGGTTTAAGATGAAAGAAATTATCGTCAGAAGAAGCACTACTAAGACAATAAATTACGCCAGCCTGATGGACGAAAAACCTAGTCCCTCTTATTAGCAGACGAGACCTGTTCACGTGATACCCGTCTAGTGTGACGTTTATGTTATACCTACAAAAAATAATATTATAAAAAAGTAAAGTTTGACCTCGAATTCCTGATCCGATTCATGAAATTCTTTCGCTGTTATATATTATTCCTATCTTTCACTGATAGGAACCAACTTTACCTATTAGAACTATCTATAGGTTATTTATAATTTTGATAACATTGATGTTTCCTTAAGAATCCAACTAACGAGTGAACAGCGTACAAAAGCTAACCAGCTTCTTCTTACTATAATGTATGACAAGTATAACTCACTAGTAGCTTCAACAATCTGCGAAAGTCCGTCCACAGTGTTGAGGGTAGTATTGAAGACTGCTGTGTAGTAGTCTGGGAGGGCAATAGGCAGCAACGATTGGACCACAGCAGTCACAGGCAGCAACCCTTCCACACCAGACACCACGCCTTGCAGCCCACCGATCAGATCCTTCTTTATAAAGTCCTTTACTTGTTGCAACTGTCCAGTCAGGAATTGATTATATTTTCCTGAAATATTAATGTAATTGTGATTGGCATCGAATTGTACAATTAAATTATGTTCCAATAGAAAGCATGATCAATGGATGGTATACATCATACACATAAAAATGACCTGGTAACGCTAATTCAACAAAATAAAAAATGAACTGCGCTATTTGCCACTTGTACAATTAAGTATTTAATTCAAATCCCTCGACTTTATGTCTTGACCATTAGTGAGGTCAGTTGTTGCCATAGTTCCTTGTTTTTAGAAACGCAAACTTATACAAAGCTAGTAGATCAAATAACGCTTAAGAAACATACCAAATACAGCGTTAGAAGTTTCAGCCGACGTGACACCAGTGAGCATGGGCGGGCGTTTTTGTTTCTTATTTAAAGACTCAGCTGGCGTTTCAGCCACAATAGGAGGAAGGGCTCTAAGGTCATCTTCGCCTTCCACTCTTGCACCGGCACCTGTAAAAGCATAACATACGTTCACGCCTGTATTTCCAAAAGAGTATGCATAATGCAGGTTATAACTAGTGCAACGATAATTATATTTCTGATACATGATAACATTGATCACTCTCACAATATTGCAATAAAGCAACTTAACATACATTGAGCTGCTCTAATCTAATGTAATTAAACTGAAATCGTATATCAAATGTATGAGCAAATATTGTTAACCGTTGTGAAAAGAGCAACGCTAGAGTTTCTTGCCCGTTCTTCTCTATTGAAACTGCATTCCGAACTGGCGGTAGAGTAAAAAATTTACTGAATCTAAATGATGTAGGTATAACATTTCATGGATTCAATAAATTTTTGATTGCTTAGGTACTCTATTTACTTTCCGGATAGACATCCAATCCCAGAAAAATTGGGTGTTTCTCATATTAATAATCTACTACTACTACTAGCCCTGTATTAAATATTGTCTCACTGCTGGGCACGGGCCTCCTCTAATAATGAGAGGGGTTAGGCCTTAGTCCACCACGCTGGCCTAATGCGGGTTGGTAGACTTCACATACCTTCGAAATTCTTATGAGAATTCTCAGATATGCAGGTTTTCTCACGATATTTTCCTTCGCCGTTAAAGCAAGCGATCATTAACATTTAATATACACGTAACTTTTAGAAAAATCAGAGGTGTATGCCTTTTAGGTTTCGAACATACGACTTTCGGCTTAATAGTCCGTACCACAACCAACTAGGCTATCGCTGCTGATATTAATAATCTCTCATGAAAATTTATTATAATACTTGGAAATGGAACTCATCATGCGCACTCACAGGCATGAACGAACTTATATTGTCATTAAGCATAGGTATCAGACATACCTGAGCGTCCCGAGATTTCATTTAAGAATTTCATCGTGTCGACTGCCTCGTTCATATCTACATCTTCATCTGCCTGAAATTGCAATTACGTACATTTATATAAGTAAGTAGGTACCTTGTACCTTGGAATTACTCATTAGCAAAGAGGTATAAGCAAAAGAACAATTGAGTTACTAATATCTGATCACCACCACACCACCGTCTATAAACATCCACAATGCCAGAGGGTTGAGTGGCATGTTGACCTCGATCAGTTTGTTACCCAGTGACCGAATATAAACAGTGAAGGCAACCTGATGTGGTACATCGATTTATTTATGGCTGTGGCCATCTTCATCACCATCTTCGAGCCAGATCAATTCATACTCAAAGAAAACTGGATACAGTATAGGTTTGTTACATAGAGGAAAATCAGATATCAGAATAGAAAGCAAAAAAAATATTAAGAATTACGTGTATGTCATTACCATAACAATCTTTTCGGCGGGCACCTGTCGTAGACACTTCATGAGACTTTCAGCAGGTGTTTTTGGACATCCAGTCCGTTCTGCGACAGTGTCTGCGTGTTTCTCTGGTTCAGGCCGCACGGCGCCGGGCGACAGCGGAGCGCCCGACAACGACGCCACGCCTGTAGCGCTGCGCCCTTCGGAGGACATGGCGAGGAGGGATGCCGCGCTACCCCCGGATCCCTGGCCCATCACTACTATACGGGATGGGTCGCCGCCAAAAAATTTAATGTAGTCCTTAATCTAGGGGAAAGACATCTAATTATGTACTTATGTAACAACCCAAATATAGAGCAATTCAAAAAGGATCCACTTAAATAAAAGTTGGTGAAATTACTATTGAATATTGAAATATTGACAAATTTGTGTCATACCAATCGAAACATCTCTATCTTCAACAATAAATACACCTATTTTCCTGTCATTAAGAAAAGATGTATGAAAAAGTAAATTCTCATAGATGTAATCTTTTTCTATAACTGCTAAGTGCTATGGATCGAGCATATTTTATATTACAAATAGCTGTTTCTTCAAATCAATTTTAAATGTTATGTTTTCTGAGGAGCAATACTAGAATATTAAAAGCGATAATAATTACCTACTTACCTATATCAATGGTACATTATTTTGGCATAATAAAAATTCCATTAACCAGTATTATTATACAATAAGATAACAATTCCCAAAGGAGTGTGCATTGGGTGGCTATATAGCAGCGGTAGACTATCTTATTATAGACTTACTGATGATGAATAATTTACTTGATACTTAGTAATGTTGTACTTATTGTATGTTACTTGCTTGCCATGTGAAACTTACCCAAGCCATAGCAGAGTGTAGGTCGAAAAGGCCGACATTCCCAGCGGCGTCCCTTTGCCCCGTGCTCAGGTAGCCGAGGGATCCCAACCGATATTGTGCTGTCACTAGGATAGTATCCTTTTGGGCAAGGTGTTGACCCTGGAAAATGCATGTCTACTTGGTGTGGTCGTTGTGGTGTGTGAAAATAAAACCTTTCGTAAAAAGCAAATGTTCACATAATCTACAAATTGTAGTCATTTTCATAAAAGTTCTTAATTTTAAAGAATGCAACGAACTGTAAATTGATATTTCATTATGATTAAATTCGGAGCAAATATTTTTATTGGCCTTAGACAAGAATATTTGGAATACTTACTCCATAACTTGAAGATGAACCACTTTTATAGTTTCCACCATGGACGAAGAATACTACTGGACAACCTGTAACATACACAATTATTACCTCTGATAAATGTACCTATATGATTTATTTACAGAGACATATTTTTGTTTGAGTGACTAGCTTAAAAGTAATAATGTGTAGGTATTGGTTGACAATTGACTAAAGACGCGATATTTTGAGGACATTTAGCCCTCTAAAAGCTATTTGAAAGTTGCATAAACCTTTTTTAATGGGTTAAACGATTAATCATGAATCACAAAATGAGATTGCAGACAACGAATGATCTAGGTTCCAATAACATCTATGAACTCGCTACAAACTGGTGAATTAAAGTCACTTTTTTTAAATATCGTTACGACTTTACGTTACGGTTTCTTTGTTTACGCGAACATTACACATTGAAATAAAACAAATTTGTTGACAAAAAACAAACAAAGGGCTCTCACCTTTTTCTTCTCCAGGCATCTTCGGCGCAAACACATTGAGGCAGAGGCAATCTTCGCTGCCAATGATGCGGTTCCGGACGTAAGGGTCCTTTTGAGGACAAGGCAAGCATTGCTTCGTTGCGTTCAGCTCACCCGATAAATGTTGCCGCACTGGCCGCTGAAATCTTCTAGGACCGACCGGTGGGAACGCATATCTGTAAAGTCATGATTAAATGTCACACACACATCCATACACGAAGAGGTAGGCAGAGGCGTAACCAGTACACCCACTTTTCACCGAATTTCGGTCCCATCATGTAATAGGAGGCGAGCCTATCGCCATACCGCACAGATTCCAGACACCGGGTTAATACTGAGATTTTCTAGATAGAAAAACCCAATATCACTTTACCCGACCCGGGGATCGAACCCGAGACCTCAGCACAGCTGTCGTAACGCATGCGCAATTACAACTGCGCCACCGAGGCAGTCTTAAAGTCAGATTAAATGTCGTTACAACTTGAATGGTTTCCTTCGATTGGCGACAAAAAAAGACAAAAAGCGGTAGTACAGTCAGCAGCAGAAGTAGCTAAACAACCAAGGTGATCATATAGTACTACACACTCAAAGTGACCAAAATTATCTACACACCAAAAGTTTCAAAATGATGTGAGCACTCAATCTGTCAATTATAACTGAGCACATACATTGTCAAATATTTAGTAGCAAACTGAAGGCCGTTGTTATGATAAACAATCTGGTATCTAAGCAGATTTCCAGAACAAATTAACAAACATGAATAATAAATCCTATACATATATGTATTTAGACTCATAATTGTTTGGAATAACATTACTATAATGCCATGATTTGTCAAATGGATTTATTTTATCAAATACTAGTCAAGTATTGATTTCATTCCTTGTATGACGTCAGTGACATATCTTTGTTTCGAATTACTTGAATACTGTCCAAATTATATGAAATCAAAATAAAATATATCCACTGATATATTTTCTCACGCGTACGATTCATACAAGCGCTCCTTACTCACCTGCCAAATCCAAAGCCAAATAATTATAATAATAATAATAATAATAATTCATTTATTTCAGAAAAAAGTAATCCATATTTGTTAGTAACAATGACACCTATAAGCTATGTTAGTGTGTAATGCAGTTTACATAAAGAATGTATTAAAGGACAATCTGGTTTAGCCGCAATTGTACTCAGGAGGCCATTGGTACTGCTCCATAGTCTGAATAAAAAAGATGCAGCACGTTTGCGTCTGATCGCTGCGAAGCCGTCAGTATTCGCGTCTGCAAACATTCCAGAAGCACTACAGTAGCGAGGCAGGCCCAAAAGCATCCTGAATGCATTATTATACTGTACTCGAAGAGCATTGATTGTTCTGTGCTTACAGCTTATCCAAAGGCTACATGTATAAAATACTTGACAGTAAGCCTTGAAAAGCGTCAATTTAACTTCAGAAGTGCAGCGAGAAAATCTTCGGATAAGCATATTACATCTTACTGCCAATGCTCTTCTTTCCCTTTGTATATCCAGGTCGTCCTCCAAGTTCTCTGTTACAATATGACCAAGATATTTAAACTGATTGACACGGCCTAAGATATTACCACATAAAGTAATAGGTGGAAAATTATCGGAGCACTTGTTGCTCAACCCGAAGATCATAGTTTCGCTTTTATTTGCGTTGTATCTCAAGCCGTGCCGCTCAGCATAATTCTCACAAATATTTATCAGTTTTCTGATCCCTGCAATGGACGGGCTCAACAGCGCCATGTCGTCAGCGTAGCTAATGTTGTTGAAAGCTACCCCATCTATGTAACAACCTACATGAGCGTTGCTGAGCTCACCAATCAGATCATTAATATAGATGTTAAACAGTGTTGGAGAGGTCAAGCCACCCTGTCTAACACCACACTCCATGACATACTGGTCCGAGAACACATTTGCCCAACGTACACAATTCAATTGATGTCTATACCAATACCTAAAAACATTAATCAATTCTGGTGGAATGCCGGTTTCCCTAAGTTTTAACCACATCTTATCATAAGATACCATATCAAAAGCCTTTGAAAGGTCTAAGAAACACGCAAAGACAGGAGTACGATTATCTGTGTAGTATCTCACAGTCTTTTTTAGACAAAATATCGCCGTTTCTGTAGACAAACCCTCTCTAAAGCCATGCTGAGCATCATGTAGCTTGATGTTGTTTGTAAGGTAAGTATTAAGCAAACTGTCAAATACCTTGGCTACAATTGTGGCTAGAGAGATGGGCCTATAGTTGCTTTTATTTGACATGTCACCTGTTTTATTTTTGACAATAGGGGTCACCACTGTCTTCATCATGTCCCTAGGCAAGTACGAATGCGACATACAGCAATTAAAAAATAAAGCTAATACTCTGGGCAAATGATTACCAGCGTGTCTTAAATGTTCGACACTGAGCCCATCGTGTCCCGGAGACTTACCATGTTTCATTTTACACAACACATTTTTAACGTCCTTTGCGGTGTATCTGATTTTCAATTTCCCAGTCTGTGTTGACTCATTCTCATTGTCAGAAGACGATGGGCCCAATGGTGATTTCACTGTAAAAAAATCTCGAAACATGTTAGCTATCTCGGCAGTGTCAGTCAGGCCGTCAACACTCACAGGAAGGCCAGGCCGAGGCGTCAAGTTGTTCGTGGATTTCCAAAATTCCCGAAAATTACTTTTCTTATGATGAGAAGCTATTTTATCCATAAGTATCTGTTCTTGGTTATCTTGACACCATTTTAATTTTGATTTAAATATCTTCCTTGTTTTTACCATATTATAATACAGTTCACCACTAAGTGGCTTTCCCACTGTCAACCATACTTGAAAACAAAGTCTAGCCTCCCTGTGAGCCTCTCCAACATGTCTATTCCATCCCGTAATATAGCCCCCTTTTCGTTTACAGAAAGGTTTCTTATAGCTAGAGATAGCTGCATTACTTAGTATTGATATTAGCCTCTGATACATAGTGTCTATTATAGAACGGTGTCTTGTTAAATTACAATTATTATTGTCAATACAAAAATTGAGCTCGTCCGGGAAATCAATACATTTTAATTTACTATTACAAATGTCATTATATATATTCAATTGTTCCACATGTCTATTACCCCATAAGATTTTATTACATTTAATATTCATATTTATAGATAATTTCAAATCAATAATGTCTAAATTACAGTTAATAAATAAAGGATAGTGGTCAGACCACAATACATCATATTTTACATTAACACTAACGACCGATTTCCATGCCGACTCCGTTACCAGACAGTGGTCCAGCCATCTTTTGCTGCCATGTGCTTCACTAATAAATGTAAATGTGTCAGAGTTCGTACCTAAGAAATTCATGTCCGCACATATCCACTTTTGGTCACTACAAAATTGTTGCAATTCATCACCAAATAGTTCATTGGGGTGAGCATTAAAGTCACCTAAGATAAAGGAAGTGTCTGCCTGTTGGTCCTCTATAATGGCATTAATCCGACTTAGACACTCGGTAAACTCAGATAAATTATCGGTACAGCATGTCGGCATGTAAACACAAAACACTAGAATTGACTTTTCATAAATCACTATTTTAATAGCTGTTAAACGTTCATAATTACAATCTATCACGGAAACCGTTTGGAATACACTTTTTCTCCACAGTATAGCGACACCTCCATATGGCCTGCCTTGAAGCAACCCACCAGAAGTATCGACAGCGGATACCCCGGTATAGGCAAAATCAGGGTAAATTTTTCCTAAAATTGGTATATCATGTGGCATAAGCCAAGTTTCCTGCAGGGCCACGATATCCGCTAACCCACATAACACACGAACACCATCCATGCTCCTTTTAAGCGATTTACAATTAAATGACGCTAACTTTGTTGTCTTATTCATTACTAATTGATTGCATTCGTGACTACATTCCGCTTTGTGAAATAAACAAAGCGTCTAAAAGAAATTCCATCTGGCCATAGTTTCGCATCCATGAATATATCTAACTTCTGCTTAGGTATAATTATTTTATAAGCATCATAATCTCTCTCTTTTTTCATATTTATTTTCTCCAAAGTGACTTGTACTTGAGTCTTTTTTAATATGTAATTCGCAATGTCATTTGGGGACGTATCCTTGCACACATTATTAATAAATAGCGGTACTTTAATATCAGCCGCTTTAAAATTTCCTTCTGGTTCCACACCTGCCATGCCCTTTTCGCTATAAAATCTATTTCTCAACCTTTTTCTTTGCACTTTTTGCCATTGGTTCTCTTCTTTTCTTTGTTTCCATTCACCATCTTCTTGTAAAGTTTGAGCGAAGGATTTTCTCTCTGGATGGGTGACTATATTTAATAATTTTTTACTTGTGGCCGGGTTTTGTTCACAATCTTGAGTTATTATATCCTTTGTAGGCGTCATTCTCGACATTTTACTCTGTGGATTTACAGATATATGATTTGATTTAGACGATACTGACTGGTTTTCGTATACCGATACCGGCTGGAGTGAAACTTCTACATCGGATGTTCTTAACTGAGAATAACTACCCCCGCATATCTTTATATCACAGTCCGTACATTTAGATAATTCCAATTTCATATCATCTTTTAATACATTAAAGTCTTCTAATTTCACATAGTTTTGCTTGATTGTGGTTATTTCTTGTTGTAACAATACTATGTCTTTTAATAACCTTGTCACATCTACATGGTCAAACGTAACTGGGGGTAGCTTACTCAAGTTACGGGCAACAAAAATTGGTATATCTTCTGGGTCTATTTGTAGTTTACCATTTTGAACTTTTTTCCGTTGTATTTTCCTCGTGTTAGTTTTCACCGAATCAAATAACAGATCTTTAGCCGAAACAATTTCGTTCTCCGTGAAGGCACTAAGACATATTCGGGTTAGGCTTACATTGTCCATTACATCTATTTTGTTTTGTATGAAAGCCAATACTTCATTTATAACAATATTACAGCTGTTACACTTAATGATACTAGAAGCCATTTCTTATTATTCATTGACAACACGCAAGTTTATTGTACGTGTGCACAGTGACGCATGCGCACGGCGACTTGAATTATGAATTATATTTTAAAGCTATAGATATCATAGCTTTCATAAATTCGTTGTGTATTATTATAATGTTAACATAATGTAACTTAAGATGTTTAATTTTTAAATTTTTTTAAGATGTAAATTACTATTTAAGATTCTTGTAATGTAGCATTAAATTATCCACATTATTAAAAATGTCATGCATGCCTATGGTCGGTATGATTACATTGTATTTAAATAATTAGTTTAACAATATGTAAATTGAATTAATATATAATCATTCTGTTGGTGTGCTAAAAAATAAAAATAGAGTGATTCGATTTTGCCTTCTCCGTAAGTAATCTTTACCAGCGGACCCACATGGAATGTATCACTAATTACTCTCTGAAATATTCTTTTGAAGTTAAAAAATATTAAAATTATAAAAATTTAAAATCACTGTGATTTGAAACTCGATGAAACAAAAAATTTAAATACTTCACCACTAAGAGACAATCACATAAATATAAGTCGGCAAGAAAATGAGATAGATTACATTACACAGTATATTATATTCTAGGTTTATGTATTTTTTTAATGTGTGTTAATACGCGTGTACGCGTCTGCGTATAACAAAGCTTACTCGTAGGTAAATTTTTTCATTTTAGTTTTTTTATGTTAGTACGTGTGTTAATACGCTTGTATGCACCTGCGTATTATAAAGCTGACTCGTACGTTACTTTCTCAAACTTTAGGTTTTGTTATGTTAGTATGTGGAATACGTGCGTATGCGCCTGCGTATTACAAACCTTACTCGTAGGTTACTTTTCTGAAGTTTCAAGTTTTTTATGTTGGTATCTGAATGCGTGTTTGCGCATGCATATTAAAAAGCTTACTCATAGCCATTGACATATATTCTACCGATAGACACGAATTGTCGTAGAAACATTATGTTCCAAATAACTTTTCCGCACGCTAATGTCATTTATCCATTTTCTAAGCCAAAGACCAAAGAGCATCACAATGAGCAGATGCGACAGTTCATTTCAATTTTTGAGGAACTATCCTGGAGATCGTGTAGTTGTGTAAAATTTTATTTTATTACCCAACAGTGGCAGAGCCCTAAATAATGTATTTCGTCATCATGTATTTTGTTGAAACAAATTACTTTTATTTTAAACTTTTGTATTTACAATTATTTAGGTGACTCAAAGTGAGGTATTATTGAAACCACATAAATAAATAAAAATAATGCAAAATTTAAATTTTAGTGTAAAATAAATAAATCACTTTAAATCTATAATCTATGCTTATATATAAACCTGAAGAGTTTGTTTGTTTATTTGAACGCGCTAATCTCAGGAACTACTGGTTCGAATTGAAAAATTCTTTTAGTTTTGGATAGCCCATTTATCGAGGAGCGCTATAGGCTATATAATATCACGCTATGACCAATAAGAGCGGAGCAACAATGAAAAATGTTGCAAAAACGGGAAAAAATATTCCTTTTCAGAGCTTCCGTTGCGTGCGCTGCGTAAACGGTTAAAGTTACGTAACAATCATGTATCACGGAATTGTTCATCTTAAAAAGTTCTAAAAAAAAGTCCGCGATAGCATATGTCTATCTTCTTCGGTTGGCACACTATAACCTTTTTAATGATTACCAAATTTGATCTGAAATTTGTTTTTATAAACATGGTATTAATCATTATCCAATTAAATACTTTATTCATCACAAGTATTTAATTTTGAACAAAGTTGCCCTTACATCATTCGATTTCAATGAATATCTTAGGACATATAACAGTTTTAAAATATCTCCGCAGCAAAATTAATATTTTTGTCTGTGTGGTTTTTTGTTACCTTTTCACGACGAAACGGTTGAACGGATCGTAATGAAATTCAGGAGAGAAATATATTATATCCTGGGGATGGACATAGGCTATAATTTGATTAAAAAAATATCTTATAGGGGGTGAAATAGGGGTTGAAAGTTGGTATGGGCAATCCGTAATACTTCAACTTAGGGATCTGAAAATTCATATTTGGGCTTTTGGTAAAAAATAAAGAAATACGTGTTTCAACGTTTTTACCAAATCACCCCTAAAAGGGCGAAGTGAGGAGTTAACATATGAGGTATTCTTTAAATGTAATCTCAAGCTTCAGGCACAACACTCTTTTTGAGGCACAACACTCCGGGGGGAAGCGGAATGAGAATAAAACGGTTATGCTGGACTAGCCGGTCTTACGACCCAGCACCCCCTCGCCCGGATGATGGCTATCTGGGCTGCCGCTGTGCCGAGTCCCTACTTTTTTTTTTGGTTTCGTGGGGAAAAGCGATTTATCACTACCGCCCCGCCGGGGGGATGGCGGGACGGTTATGTTGGGCTCACCGGCCTTACGACCCAGCGTTAAGCCGTCCAGGAGAGATGTTGACATCCGGACGACCGCTGGGCCGAGTCCCTAACAAATATCCTACACCGGCAATACCAACTAAAAACCCCGCGGTGGCCCTCTTCGGCGCATAAGAGACGGTCCCGGGCTCACGGGGCGAGAAGCGCCCCATTTTCGACCGAAACCGCCCCTGCGCGGTGCCGCCTTGCGGCCCGTCTCCAAGTGGGGGGGGGCTCAGAAGCCCCCGCGCACCGAAGGACGCCCTCGGCGTCCACGGCAGCTACGAGGCCAACCACCCGCGCTGCCGTCATCCCGGGGTCGCCCGGTGTGCCGACGAAGTATATACAAAGAAAAACTATGTACAAAACAAATTTCGACACACCGGAAAGGGCGCTACGACAGCCCCCCGCTGCGCGCCCGCGACCCCCGATGCCCCTATTAGTCGCCTCTTACGACAGGCAGGGGATACCGTGGTGGGATTCTCCAAACGCCCCCAAACCACAGGGCGGGAGACGCCGGTCAGTCGTCAACCCGGCGCCTCCTCCGTCTCGACTGGCGGCGGGAGGGATCGCCTTGTTGTTCCCGATCCCTCTCGGCACTCTCCTTCTGTGAGATAACCGCCTCACAGAAGAGGGCCACCGCACGCCAGGACCTCCGACTGTCGACCATGGCTGACACCAAAGCCGGCAGCGAGAGGTCTACTCCGACGACTG
Organism: Laothoe populi; assembly: GCA_905220505.1. Taxonomy (NCBI): domain Eukaryota; kingdom Metazoa; phylum Arthropoda; class Insecta; order Lepidoptera; family Sphingidae; genus Laothoe; species Laothoe populi. The sequence goes on from HG992159.1 coordinate 15,995,931, forward strand.
CTGCGAGAGCGCTGCGCTCTTCGTCCCAGGCTGGGCACTCCTCTACAGTGTGTTGGGCCGTGTCATGCGGACAGTTGTCACAATGGTGACACACGGCCGACCCTTCTGCGCCGGCTATGCGACACAGGTACTTGCCAAAACAACCATGGCCTGTGAGCACCTGTGTCAGCCGGAACGTCGCCGCGCCGTGGCGCCTGTCCAACCGTTGGCTAAAGACAGGACGCACTGCCGCTACGACCCGCTGGCCGAGTCCCTACCCCTTATGTACACCCAACCGGACACTACCAGCTAAAACCCCGCGGTGGACTTCTTCGGCACTTACGGAGCGATCCCGGGGTATTATAAAGAGTGCTAGAAGTTGAAAGATAGGTGTTGTGCCTGTCTAGCCATCTAGACAGGCACAACACCTGAGAGTCAGGACGATCGCTATAGGTGCCTCAGTGCAGAAGACAACTCCTTGCATTGATACTTCTGCTCCCGAAAATAACCTCCACGGGGGCGGAGCCGCGAGCAACAGCTAGTTATATATAAAGCTGAAGAGTGAATAAACAATTATTTGAACGCGCTAAGCTCAGGAACTACTGGTTCGAATTGAAAAATTATTTTAGTGTTAGATCGTCTACATATCTAGGAGCGCTATAGGCTATATAACATCACGCTAAGACCAATAGGAGCGGAGCAGCAATGAAAAATGTTGCAAAAAAACGGGGATAATTTATTCCTTTTGAGAGCTTCCGTTGCATGCGCTGCGTAAACGGTAGCGTTACGTAACAATCATGTATCACGGAATTGTTCCTCTTAAAAAGTTCTAAAATAAAGTCCGCGACAGCATAGCTTCTATCTTTTTCGGTTGACTCACCGACCTTTTTAATGGTTATCTAATTTGTTCTGAAACAATTGTATTATATTGCCCCCTATCACATTATGGGACCGAAATTCGGCGAAAAGTGGGTGTACTGGTTACACCTCTGCCTACCCCTTCGGGGATTATAGGCGTGAGTGTATGTGTACAATTGTATTATTTGGGAAGGGGTTTTTATAAACATGGTATTATTCCTTATCCAAAAAAATACTTTATGACAAGTATTAAATTTTGAAAAAAGTTACGTCTCTTACGTCATTTGATTTCAATTAATATGTTAGGAGATATAACAGTTTTAAAATATCTCCACAGCAAAATTAATATTGTCGTTTGTATGATTGTTTGTTACCTTTTCATAACTAAACGGGTGAACGAATCCTAATAAAATTCAGCAGAGGGATAGATTATATCCTGGGGAAGGTCATATACTATCTTTTTAACCAACTTCAAAAAACGAGGAGGTTCTCAATTCGTCGTAATATTTTTTTATGTATGTTCCCCGATTACTCGAAGACGCCTGGACCGATTTGAGAAATTAGTTTTTTGTTTAAAAAGGAATACTCCCCAGGTGGTCTCACTGACACCAAGTCAGGATCTGATGATGGGATCACAGAAAAATTGAGGGCTACCCTCAAATTTTATATAGACGCATAATTTATTTTTTATTGAAGTCGGTGTACTTTTTATGAATTAAAAACTTTTACTTATGTCTCAAAAAAATATCTTGAAGGGGGTGAAATAGGGGTTGAAAGTTTGTATGGGCAAACCGTAATACCTTATTTTCTTTTCTCAAATCTGGAAAATCTAATTTAGGCTTTTGGTAAGAAATTACTTTATTAAGTTTGGTAATTTGGTAAGACTGCCTCGGTGGCGCAGTTGTAATTGCGCATGCGTTTACGACTGATATGCTGAGGTCTCGGGTTCGATCCCCGGGTCGGGTAAAATGATGTTGGGATTTTCTATCTAGAAATTCCCAGTATTAGCCCGGAGTCTGGAATCTGTGCCCGGTATGGCGATAGGCTCGTCCCCTATCACATCATGGGACCGAAATTTGGCGAAAAGTGGGTGCACTAGTTACATCTCTGCCTACCCCTTCGGGGATTACAGGCGTGAGCGTATGTGTGTGTGTGTGGTAAGAAATTAAGAAATACCTACGTGTTTCAACGTTTTTACCAAATCATCCCTTATTATATAGTAACTTATGAGGTATTTTTCGAATGCAATTTAAAGCTTCAGACACAACACCTGACAGTCAGGGCAATCGCTACAGGTGCATCAGTGCAGAAGACAGTTAGTTATAAAATAAACGCTTTTATACAATACTAGCTGTTGCTCCGCTCCCGTGGAGGTTATTTTCGGGAGCAGAAGTATACAATCCAAGGAGTTGAAATATATATATATACATTTATATATGTATATATATATAGTCGGATTATTACTAGCCCTGTATTATACATTGTCCCACTGCTGGGCACGGGCCTCTACTATCGAGAGGGGTTAGGCCTTAGTCCACGCACGCTGGCCTAATGCGGGATCTACCTTAGCCTCAAGTTTTATTACAGTAGATTTATTGACATTTTTGGAAGTGTTTTTACAATAAGTTTTATAATAAGCGGGCACTTACTCGTTTAAAAAAGAAAAATTGGAATTGTATTAAAATTATGTGGATAAACAATACAAATACAATTTGCTGGTGGTAGGATATTCATATCCACCCGGATAGCGACCACCGTACACAGGGTGTAAAACCCGCCATAGTGCCACACGCAAATGTGTCACGTTCCGGGATCAGCCAGTATACATCCGGTTTTTGTCGGGGGTCTAGAGTTGGGTTACGATGTTTGGCCGTTTCGCGGCCTTCTGAGTACTCTGACAATAGACCCTCGACCGCTTCTTCACCTTCTTGCCCATGGCGTAGTGTGAAGAAGTAGGCCGGCTGTTATGTTGTGTAGCGGGGGACAGATCGCCTCTCGCTACTCGATACTCTAATTGGATCGCACTGCGCTTACCATCAGGTGCAGTGTCGTAACTTTGCCGCACCAGGATAAAAAAAAAAGAATTTGAAATAAAATAAACAGTAGCACAATTCATCCATCAAGTGCCTATTTTGCAGCCTCTGGTCTATTGATCTATGAATGTTAGAAGCGTGATAGCTCCGTCCCTTTTTGGGGACAAAAATGGGACAAACTGATGGCCAATTTAGTTCTGAAAAATAGACTCTCCCATATTCAGAATTGAAATTAATTAATTATGTCATTTACCTTACATACTATTAACAGTTGCACTGTATATCAATTTCAGCCAGATTTGTTCGGGAATGTTGCTACAAATAATTAAAATTCATTCGACACTGAACGATGCATTGTGGCGTGATTACTTCGGTAGCATAAAGCAAACTAATGTCAATGCGGTATCGGAACCGCAACTCGATGGAACATTATATTTGTTCTGGTCGCCGCATCTCAGTACGTAGTACATATAGATCGCTGCTCATAGGTAACTTTACTTTGTTTTTAATAATATTTTACGTTTCTAGTTATGTTAAAACGATATCACTTTCAGTTAGAATAGCTCATAGGCATTACAATGCCAGTTTAAATTATCCAATTTCCAAGTTGACATTGCTTGGAATCAACCACCCCCAGGGCGGACGGCAGTACTAAAACGCTTTCCCCGTGATAACAAAAAAAGTTTCTTCGTTACGTTTTTCTTTACCATTAAAGCAAGCGATAATTAAAAATGAATATACACGTAACCATAGAAAAGACAGAGGTGTATGCCATTTGAGCTGGTTTTGAACATACTACTTTTTGACAGTTTAAACCACTACCAACTAGACAATTGCTGTTATTCAATAAATTATAAAAAAAATATACTACAAGTAAGTAAAATATCACAATTCAACAATGTGATAGCATGAAATGCCGCTGCGTAATAGAACTTAAAAAAGAGTTTATTGTATTTTATATGAAAAATCTTTTCACGCTCTGGGAAAGTACTTATTAATTTTATATTAATATTAAGGGCTATACATAACTTCCAGGGAATTATTTTTACGATATATCGAATCATATTTTAGATGGGGAGTCATAAAAATAGTCGAAAAAAAACCACTATATTATAATATATAAGATATACAAGGTTAGTCAGAAAGGGTTTACTAAGGCGTGGCCATAATGTTTCGGTGACAAGGATTACAATCGTGAATATCTCATCTCTTAAAGACAGTATTTTTATTTTCATACAAAAATCAAATATTATTTATTTTTATTTTAAATACGCACAACCCTGTACGTATATGTTAGAGAATTGAGTCAATTCCTACTGTGAAGGTTTGTTTACAAATATTTGAAAATCGAGTGTGTAGATCATTTTGACGCAATGGATGCTCACGATAATTTGACTACTTTTGTTGTGTAGATGTTATTGATTTCTTGGGTGTATAGAATTATTTGAACACATTATGTGCTCATTTATATCTGCTGCTGACTGTACCTACTACTATCTACTCTGGTCCCATATTCACTTTGCCATAGAGGAGACGGACCACCCAGCATATTATTTATACATATTATAGAACAAACTCGCTGTGCCAGTCTGTGTGAAAAATTACTGAACGGATTTTCATACGGTTTTCACCAATTATTTTATTTATTATATGACTATGATTGTTGAAGATGTGAAAAAACCATGCCGATTAGGAGTTTATGTAGGATGGCTACGAAGCACCGCATAAAGAGGAGACGAATAAAATATTTTCTTTAATATTAAATACCGTTAAACGGTAACCGCGGGACATTGCGAAACTATAGCATTGTCTATTGCAACTAACGTTTGCGAGTCTATTACCCTATTTTATTTATTTATAGTTTAAGGACAAACAGTGGTAATTACATTACATCAATTAAATGCTATAAATTACTAACAATATTTTAAATGCATTACCTTTAGTTGCCACGGCATGCATTTAAATACACATACATACATATACACTCACGCCTGTAATCCCCGAAGAGGTGGGCAGAGGTGTAACAAGTACACCCACTTTTCGCCAAATTTCGGTCCCATGATGTGATAGGGGGCGAGCCTATCGCCATACCGGGCACAGATTCCAGACTCCGGGCTAATACTGGGAATTTCTGGATAGAAAAACCCAACATCACTTTACCCGACCCGGGGATCGAACCTGAGACCTCAGCATAGCAGTCGTAAACGCATTGCGCAATTACAACTGCGCCACAGAGGCAGTCATGCATGCATGCATTTAAATGTTGGAAAAAAACAATTATTAAAATGTGAAATTAAATCTTAAAGCTGCAATAATAAAAAAATACATTCATTTAATTAAGGAACAAAATGTTGACTGTAGAACTTAATATAAAAAATAAATACGATTTTTTATATAATCCTACGAGACGTATCAACATCATTTATATTTTAATCGGTACTTTTCCGATAGCCTGGAGCAAATATCAAATATAGAACATAGAACCGTTGCGTGGTTCTAGATGGAGTTAGCGGATAAACAGACAGACTTGGCTCGCGTTAGCCGGGCGCAAATGTCTCACACCCATTTCTGTGTGGTTATAAAAAAAATAACCACGAAGGCTTAGGCAGGAGCTCCTAAACTATCCTATCCGAGTCGAATTGCTCTGAATCGGGGTGTTATTTCGTTAGAGGGCATCAGGAAAGCGTCTGTCTGTCTGTTAATCCGCTAACTACATTTAAACCACGCAACGGTTCATGTTCCAAATTTGACATTTGGGCCCAGCTAACGGAACAGTACCTTTAGATGTAACCCGCATGTTCGAACGTAATACGCATGTACGATATTAATACAGAAAAATTATGTTGACGTACTATATGCTCTGCTACCCGTGGAAGCCGGGCGGATCGCTAGTAGTTAGTTACTAAAGTAAATAGGTATAGTATTACTTTGCCGGATATCTAAATAGCTGAAACCTGCAGCCCATGAATATCATAGCAATCAATGGAATCGCGTCGGCGCAGGGAAACAGCCAATAAGCAGTTGTGGAAAAATAAGTACCTACTTACTTATTACAATTTTATATAGTATAGCAATGCAAGGTAGTATTTCTACGGAGCCTTTTTGAATTTGCAAAGGCGGACATTTTTTGAGGCAATCCGATGGTTAATACCAGTCTTGATATCATAAGTTAGATATTTATAATTGAACAAAAAAACACCAGATTTACGCAAAACATTGCAATAACGATTAATTCGATCTACAAGGGAAGTCGGAACTCCTTATCAACATCCGCCACCATTCATTTTGCTATAACTTTATCATGCCTAATAGTCTGTTATTTTTATTTAATTTGAATAGGTACTTTTAAATTTACTCAATGACATATAGTGACCTTATGCCACTGAAAAATAACTTGATTAGACTAGTTTGAAACATTTCCTGAGTATAAGTATATTCTGAATTCAAAATAATATTATTTAGACTGTAGTACCACTCTCCTTATGTCAGTTAATAACTGCAATTAAATAAATAACTCCCAACGGTCACAAGCATAGTCCAGAGTAAATTTCTTGTGTCGTGGGTATCAGAAATTACAAGCGGTAGGTACATGTACACTAAGCAAATAATTATAGATTACACCATCTAGTTATACGTCTATGGACGACACAAAATATGTCCCGGTCTGGAGGTCGAAGCCGCGGGCTGTCCTTTCATATAGTCGGCTACTTGCACGCTGGAGGCGGTCACTGGCTATAAAGAATCTTATTACGAATGACAATTGCCTTTTTAATAGCATAGTAGTAAAGAAACACAGTAAACAATGTATCTTCAATATTTTTTTATTTATTTAATTCCCATAAACTAAAAAAAAATACATTTCTTATTATTATCAATTGATCTGATGCATGAATAGGTCGTCTCGACCAGGTTGTTACCAGAGTCTCGCACAAAACTGATGTCAAGTAACAGCTTCCGGTTGCGGTTCCGCTTCAAAGTCGCCATTACTTTCCTTTAAGACCGGTATCCGATATTTATAGGCGCCAGATACCACTTACCAATAGGTGACCGACATGTTTGATTATGGGCATCTGCTCTAAATAATGAAAAAAGTAACAATATTCATACTATCCTAAACACCGCCATAGCCTTTCCAAACTCTTTTAATTAACCTGTATCCAATATAAATCATACCTACTTGACCTGATCCATCAGAATCGAAAGGTAGCCGTAGAACAAACCCTAGTAAAATACTGTTGGGAATTAAAATTAATTCGTTTTTCAATTAATAACATTTACTTAGGCTATTTAAGCGGTCAAGTCACGGATTGGATTTCAATTCGGTCAGGTAATCAAAATTCGTGTTTCTGAGAAAACATAAATATTCCAGAATTGGAACTTATGGAGATAGTCATTCCAGTTCACACGTATCAATATTATGGCATGTAAACAAGCTCAGCGAATCGTACGTGACCTAAGTTGGTCTTCTGCCTATCGCTTGAAGGACGAAGGCGTGATCTGTATGTTCTAAAAACCAAGATGATCATTTGCTTAAGTAGGTGATAGGTAAGTATAAAAATCTTGACGTACCACGATTCGTAACATCTCTCAAGTCAAGTCAAGGTCTAACGTTTAGGAAAAAAGTTTGCTAGTCTCTGTACTCTATATAGCAAGAGCAGTGGTGGCGGTAACTTAAACTAGATTTGCGGGGCGCGGGATGCTAGGCGCGCATGTTTCAAATTAAAGACCTTCAACCAGAGAACGGAAAACCCCATGTGTATTATTTCGAATTGACTTTTTAAATGACAATTTCATTGCTCGACTACTACTTTCAGTATGTTATACGATCTATTTATTACGAACTATAACACAAAAAATCTAAATCAAAATAAGGATAACTATACGCAATATTTAGGAAAGTTATTATTTAACGGTATTTACGGTTTATTGTTTATTTTTACTGTTATTGTTAAACGGTAGGCAGCGGCTTTGCTGTGCCCTGGCATTGCAGAAGTCTATGGGCGGCGGTGACTACTTACCATTAGGTAGCCCGTCTGCTCGTCTGCCTATCGAAGCACTAAAAAAATATAGTTTCTACCTTATTCCGAAGAAGCTGTAGTATCCAAGACGATCATCTTTGGTGCCCTCGAGCCTGGCGCTGCGGCCGTACCGTTGCACGAAGACCACGGCGGCATCAGGTTCGGGTGGTGATGCGGGTTGGCCCCCGACCACAGCCGCGGCTGGCGCTAGCCACCCGGCCACCAGCACCAACACCACGCTCCACAACCACGGCGCGAACATCACTAAATAATAACCATACTTCCCGCCGCACCGGAACCATCATCCCACGAACGCCTAATCTGCTCGATATGTGTCACTAAGCACCTCCTTATCGTCAAAACCTATCCCGGAAGGACTTGTTGTGTAGGCTGTTCTTGTAGTGTTTGTATTTTGGACAAATATTTTACTTATTCACACTGTCAATCTATACACGAACCAATAAATCTATTAGTCAGAGATCGATAGACCATTTTTGCTAATAATTACTATCGTGGTAGATAATCGAAAATGTTTGTAAGAGAAAAAGTTGGGCGTCTCATCAGAATGAAGCTACTCATGGAAAATTAGCTTGATAATAATAAATAGCAGTACTAACGGTAAGCAGCGGTATTACTGTGCCCTGGCATTGCAGAAGTCTGTGGGCGGCGGTGACTACTTACCATCAGGTGGCCCGCCTGCTCGTCTGCCTATCGAGTCTCTAAAAAAAATAACGTGGATCCCTGACTATAAACATAGTATAATATATATTGATTCAGCTATATATATATATATATATTACATAATAATATAATATAGGTACTATTTTTAACACTTACTTCCCTAATCAATAATCATTGCATCACCAAAGGTCGACAGGTAGAGAATGCCTCAGTAAATAAATAATTCATCTACGCTCAGACCAAAGAGACTCAGCTAGACTGTAAAACTATGACGTATTCCCATGACATGGTTATTATGGTAGAGCGATAAAAAAATTCTACGGCCTGGGGCTAGAAAGAATTATTTAGACCAAAAAAAATTATTACTCAACGTTTTGATGTGGTCCAGTTTTAATAAATACGTAATGAATAAAAACGTGTTTGTATTATGCACAAATAGTTGTTCCGGATCTGGTCGTGAGACTTCAGCCCCTCGTAGATTTTCATACCCATGATAAAGGGTGACTACTTATAGTATGCGATCAGGAGGGTTACTCTTAGCATTCGAATCCAATTTAAAATTGGGTTCGAAAACTGCACAATTGGCACTCTTGGACGCAACACCAGCGCACGAACAACTGTATACGGCGGAATTTTTAGTACCTAAATGAAATAGAGTATTTACGATCGCTAGTTCGTAAATATTCTAGTTCATTTAATTGAGTGAGTAAAGAGTGCCAATATCTTCTAGATTGGAATTGAAACTGTATCGAGTTCGAGATTGGAATTGATTTCAAGAGTAGGCCTACTGGGCTATGTGGGTGACTGTTCGATTCTTCCAACTCTCTCATTTTAATGACTGGGGCGTAAAGACGTATAAAACGTGTTCGTTTTAGTTATAGATGTAATAGGGGGTAAGTGACAAAAAAAATTGCAACCCCGAGACGCGGGCCACTATGATTCGTTGAATCCAAGTTTCGAGAAATCTTTATTGGCCGTACGGCCGTGAATGGAATATCTAACTGACGCCTTGGATGGAATACAGCGGCAGGCTATCCGCGCGAATAGTAAGGGGCTACCGCACGGTCTCCCACGAGGCGGCCTGCGTATTGGCCGGCACACTCCCTTGGGAGTTGGACGCCAAATTCCTCTCGTCAGCGTTCCTCTGGCGGGAGGAGGCGTCCAGCCGCCGTCAGGAGAGACTGGCCCCGAGGGAGATTGCGGCCCGGTTTCGCAGAACCGCCGTGGAGGAGTGGCATTCCAGGCTGGAGAGCCCGACTGGGGGCTTGAGGACTGTCGCGGCAGTGCGTCCTGTCCTAAAGAGATGGCTAGACAGGCGCCACGGGGCGCCTACGTTCCGACTGACACAGGTATTAACGGACCATGGGTGTTTCAGTTCCTTCCTGTGTCGGATCGGAAAGGAGGTGTCCGCCGTGTGCCACCACTGTGGCAACTGCCGCGAGGACACGGCCCGACATACGTTGGAGGAGTGCCCAGCCTGGGACGAAGAGCGCAGCGCTCTCAGAGCAGTCGTTGGAGGAGACCTCTCGCTGCCGGCCGTGGTGTCGTCCATGGTCGCCAGCCGAAGGTCCTGGCGTGCGGTGGCCCACTTCTGCGAGAACGTCATCTCGCAGAAGGAGAGTGCTGAGAGGGATCGGGAACGATATGATCCCTCCCGCCGCCAGAGAAGACGTAGGAGGCGCCGGGTTGACGACTGACCGGCGTCTCCCGCCCTGTGGAATGGGGGCGTTTGAATTCCACCACGGTAACCCCTGCCTGTCGTACGAGGCGACTAATAGGGGCCATCGGGGGTCGCGGGCGCGCAGCGGAGGGCTGTCAGCCCGTATCGATGCACTCCCAAATTCGGAGCATCGTGCGACCCCGAGATGGACGGCAGCGCGGGTGGTAAGGCCTCGTTAGCTGTCGTTTTTCGGTGCGCGGGGGCTCCTTAGCCCTCCATGGAGATGGGCTGCTACGCAGCACCGCGCAGGGGCGATTCCGGCTGCAATTCTAGCACTCCTTAGAATACCCCGGGATCGCTCCGTAAGCGCCGAAGAAGGCCACCGCGGGGTTTTAGCTGGTAGTGTCGGGTGGGTTGTATATAGGGGTTAGGGACTCGGCCCAGCGGCAGCACGGATAGCCATCATCCGTGCGAGGGGGATGCTGGGTCGTAAGACCGGCTAGTCCAGCATACCCGTTTTATTCTTAATCCGCTTCCCTCCGGAGCGGGCGGCAGTAATAAAAGGCTTTCCCCGCGACAACAAAAAAAAAAAAAAAAGGCTATCCGCATTATGAATGATGCAGGTGTGACAAACAGAAAACTCGGATGTGCGCGTTCTGGTGCAATAAATCCCCGTTTTCTCCCATCCCCATTCTTCAGGGTGTTCACTGTCAATGCGGAATTACTTTAATATCTTAGATGTAGATATCTGCTGTGATCTTAATCCAAAGAGTCACATCGAAGGCGTAATATCCCCCACTTCACGCAGGGTCGGAATCCTGATCAGCGTGCTTCAGTTTTTCACAGTCCGATAAGCTCTACCGCTTATATAAAGCGCAGATGCGGCCGAGAATGGAATACTGCTCGCACATCTGGGACGGTTCCGCTATATAACTCAATGCCTTTGCTAGGTTGCTGCGACGGACCATCCGCATGGTGAAAGATGCAAACACGACTAAAAAGAGCCGCTACAACTGCGAAGGGATATTTCCTAGCTTAGAGTGCTCTACCATCAAGGTATGGAACAGATTGCCGGCCCACGTGTTTCCCTCGTACAATCCTTTTAAGTGTAGTGTGAAAAAGCTACCCAGCAGGCCTGCTTGATTGTTGCGAGTATCAGGAGACGGTTATCTCTCGCTACTTTATACTCTAGCAGTTACCATGCGACACAGTTTAATTAACAGGGGAATATTATATTCAAAGATCACGATCAAAGAAAAATCACTTAGAAAGTTTCATAACTGATCTCCAGCTTTTCATTACACAGCCGATGTTGATGCTGTTAGGCCAAAGAAAAATCTTCGTTTTTTGGTAAAGACTTATGTGACAAACAAAGTCACATGGAAGTTATTCCATTAGTATTGTGTTTAGAAGACGCTAAAGCAGTGAAAATATAAAAGTATTATTGTAAAATATGGAGCCTTAATGAAATATTGCTCATTATCATATTTTCAGTTTTAATATCGTACAATTCTTGGGTAACGTATAAAATATGTAGGTTCCTTCACAATCAAAACAAGCGATAAATATGTAATGAGTACCCACGTAAATTTGAAACATTGAAGGTGCTTGTCTTCTGGGCTAAGATAATAAAGACAGAATGTTCTTGGCAAACAATCAATATAGCTTACAGGATATAAATATGTAGTAGGTACCAAAACGCTCGCAGTCACAAACAACACTAACTAAAAGGTCAGAGAAAGCTACGCTTTATATTTTAGTATACTATAAGTGTATTTGTAATCGTGATTATTATCACATAAATATTAGGAGGTGGTGATTGGTGTTTGTCGTAGATATTATAATAAAACTATACATTTAGGATGTACTTATGTATATCATGTTAACGTAAAACATTCTTACGATAACACCTGCAGCGAAAATTTAATAAATGCAATGTTGTAGTAAAACTATTTAACCAATGTTATGGAGCTTTGGATGTTATATTCTTATGAATTATTTACCATAATATTATTCATTTGTGTGTTAAAACGACGATGAAGAACTTAGTCTATTGCGTTCATAACATTCTTCGTAAAATAATTTATTTATTTTGATCATCATCGCATCTTTACGGTCTTCAGAAAGCTTACGCATTTTTTTTGCTATAAGCTTCCCAAAAATGTCGCATTCATCCTCTTCGTCTTTGTCCATTTGATGGGATACCGGTCTTAAAATTATATTCGTTTCTTTATGCTTCCTTTTCTTCATTTGGTGAAGCTCAGCAGGGTTATATTGACTTTTCTTGGATTTCACCCAGGATAAAGAACCATGAGAATCCTTAAAGAAAGTTTGCGAGGAGCATTCTTCTTCCGAGCGTGATGCATCAGTTTCGTCAGAGGTATTTGTGGCTTCAATATGTGCTGGGCCAGTTTTTCTGTCTTCTATGACTTCTCCTCCTTGTTTATCCTGGAAATGGAAAAATTGTTAGCTGTATCGATAATACTTAAAATGCTTAAAATCCTTCAATATTACTAACAACATTACTTAGGTAACACTGGAGAGATCACTATTATTAATTATTATAAACTTGCGAATATTGGCGCTCAGAAAAGAATAAGCTATAGCATAATCCTTTAGAAACAGACGAAAGTCGTATGTTCGAAAACCAAATGACATACACCTCTGACTTTTCTATAAATTACGTGTGTATTCATTGTTAATTGTCGCTTATTTTAACGGTGAAGGAAAACATCGTGAGTAAACCTGCATACCTGAGAATATATCATAAGAATTTCGAAGGTATGTGAAGGCTACCAACCCCCATTAGGCCAGCGTTTTGGAGGTGGAGGCCCGGGCCCAGCAGTGGGACAATGTTTACAATACAGGGATAGTATTGTTGTTTATTTATTTCTATTTTAACAACGCAGCCCTATAAGCTGGAGGAAAATAATATACTCGGCCAAGTGTATAGTAGGTACTATACGTTATCCTACTAATATTATAAATGTGAATGTTTGGATGGATTGATGTTTGTTACTCAACCACGCTTCAATGGCTAGACGGATCTGGTTAAAATTTGGCACAGTGATATAATCTGGAATAACACATAGGCTTACTTTTTATCCCGGAAAAATGCACGCTTCCTATGGGATAGCAAAATATAGAAAGATGTAATAGCTTAAGAAGCCTCGATGGATTGTATACCTTTAATCACTCTATTGGTGAAAACCCCATGAAAATTCATTCCGTAGGAAGTTTTTGAGTTTATCGCGAACAGACAGCCGCGGCGGAGGACTTTGTTTTTAATATGTACCTAGTGATAATAAATATAAAAGTCAGCGATCTATATGTACTACGTACTAGATGCGGCGACCAGAACATACATTATGTTCCACCGAGTTGAGGTGTATACTCCACACCGACGTTAGTATGCTTCATGCCACCTACGAATGCACACCAGTTTAATTTGAGTTATTTGTAGCGACATTCCCGAACAAATCTGCCTTAAATTTATTTACAATATTTATGTACAATGAAACTGTTAATAGTGTATAAGGTTAATAACATAATTTTATAACGTTTAGAACGTAATATCAATAAATATTAATTAATTTCAATTCTGAATGCGGGATAGTTCTTAGTAAAATGAATAGATGGCATTTTCACAATAAAATACATTATATAGTTTGTTCCGTTTTAGCGCGCGGAAAGTCCCGTTCGAGAGACAGTGACGGGAGTTTTACTTCCAAATAGTTCTTAGTACAATGATAGATGGCATTAGTGGGCGGACAAGGTTATCGGATCATCTTTTATGTTCGACAGTTCGTGTCTATAGAATATAATATACATATACACTCACGCCTATAATCCCCGAAGGGGTAGGCAGAGGTGTAACCAGTACACCCACTTTTCGCCGAATTTCGGTCCCATAATGTGATAGGGGGCGAGCCTATCGCCATACTGGGCACAGGTTCCAGACTCCGGGCTAATACTGAGAATTTCTAGATAGAAAAACCCAATATCATATTACCCGACCCGGGGATCGAACCCGAGACCTCAGCACAGCGGTTGTAACGCATGCGCATAACAACTGCGCCACCAAGGCAGTCACTCTATAGAATATAAGTCAATGATAAAAGTATTTTTCTATTTAGAAATACTCAATATGAGCCCGGAGTCCGGAATTGTGTCTGTTATGGATAGGATCGCCATTGTGGCACCGTAAAGAATTTGGCGAAAAGTAAGTACCTATTACACCCACCTTTTAAGTATAAGTTTAACGTGCTTTTTTATAGCATGCTTTTTTTATATGCATGTTTGTTACGGCTAAACGGGCGGGCGCGCGCAAATAAAGCAAGCGAAGTAACTGTTAACGCGCAACTGCTACCTTATCGTTGGATTTGTCGGACGTAGACAAGTATGCTTTATAAGAATACTAGCCGTTGCCCGCGGCTCCGCCCGCGTGTAAGATATTTTTGGAAGACAAAGTATACAATCCAAGAAGTTGTCTCCTGCGTTGACGCACCTGCACCGATCGTCCTACCTCACAGGTTCTGAGACAGAATCTTGGAGAGAGGCAAACGTGCAGCCGATCCTCAAAAAGGTTGACCGGTCATATAAAATACTACTATCGCCCAATCACCTTATCATAAGAAACAGTAAGCGACAGCGGTGGGCGCGGTGCGGCGCGGGGGTGATCGCATCAAGCGAGTCGGTGTAAGAAATGCGCTTGACTTTTCTCGCGTGTTAATTTTAGCGTTAATTCCTGCGACATTCATTTTTTTATCCTGGCACGGCAAGGTGAGCACACTGCACCTGATGGTAAGCGCACTGCCGTCCAATTAAGAGTATTAAGTAGCGAGAGAAAAATTATCCCCCGCTACTCAACACTATCATGCCGGCCTGCTTTCTCACACTACACCAAGAAGGTAAAGAAGGAGTCGAGGCTCTAGTGTTAGAGTATTCAGAAGGCCGCAGAACGGCCAATCATCGTACCAAAACTCAATACCCTCGACAAAAACCGGATGTACACTGGCCGATCCCGGAACGCTACACACTTTCGTGTGCCACTATGGTGGGTTTTACACCCTGTGTACGGTGGTAGCTATCCGGGCGGATATGAATATCCTACCACCAGCAGTAATTCAAATTAGATGGTGTAAAAGTTTATAATAATGTGCATGAAATGCTTAAGGTAACTAACGTATTTGAGTTCATAAGGATTAATACTGTATCCGTCTAAATAGCTTTCCAATTACCGCATTGTACGTGAACAGTTTTTGAGATGATAGAATGGATATAGTAAGCTTTCCTTAAAACTACCTATGCACTATGTATTGTTTTATTATATCTCAAAGGGATTAGGCAGCGTTTTCGATGAAAACTCCCAGGCGGTCTGAATAGTCCGACACTACCAATAATTATATCTTTATATTTCAACCAATTTACACAAAACCTTGACAAATTATATACCTAAACCTTGCTCTTGAATCACTCTACTTATTGGTAAACCGCATGAAAATCCGTTCAATGGTTTTAGAGTTTATCGGAAACAGACGCGGCGAAGGACTTGCTTTATAAGGATTACATCTAGCTTATGAATTTATTATGATAAAATGGGGCAGTAAGAAAGAATAATGAACTTTCCTTCAATAATAATTAGAATTCAGTGCAACCGTGTACGCACGAAAACCTACATCATATACAATTGAACAAGGTTGTAAATCGTATACAATGATTTTCAAAAGGCTTATATAAATTTTATTTCTTTCGTCTGACTTGAGCTTTTTTGGTATATACACTTGCATAATTCTCTGAACTTTTTTAGGAAGTTGATTATCACTAGCGTCACCGTTATTGTTAAGAGTTGCCAACCGTCCTGTTTTCCCAAGACATGTCCTGGTTTTTAGAGTGTCCTAGGATGTCCTGGAAAGGTTTTAAGCAGCGTCCTGGCTTTTTAATAGATAAGGTAGTGTATTTTAAAATGCGCACACTACTTTTGCAATCCTTACTTTAGGGGCGGCGTCTTGGCTCGCAAGTGTTTACGCTATTTTAAAACAAAGATGCTTCCTGTTTTTAAACTGAACTGTCCTGGTTATTCTAACTTCAAATCCTGTTATTTCAATTCCGGGGTTGGTAACCCTAGTTAATACGCCTCTCCATCGCTCCACCTCCACTGCATGCAGTGTTTCTATTTCCACCATCAATATTTTCCACATGCAAACATTTGATTTTCGACGACAAGGGAATGTTACTCACTGTTTGAGGTACAAAAGATGTCTCGTGGGTTTTAGCTAAATTTATTAAATTGTTGTACGCTTCAATGTGCCTATGTTTTAAATGTTGCTTTAAATTTGTAACACTCGTTTTAAAGGATAACTCTCGATGACAGTAATTACACGTAGCAGTTTTAATGCCATCAATGGACTTATCAAAGAAGTTCCATATCGGTAAATTACTACTTCTTTTAGACATTTTTATCTATTAAACACACACAAAATAACAACACAATCATTTAATCAATCGTCCTTACACAATTGTAGTCAATATTGCGTGTCCGATCACTGTTTACACTAAAAAAGCACGAAGCAAAATAGCATAGGTTTTATTACGTGAGCCGCCCGAGATCGCAAATTCCAACGCTGTGCTTAAAACGATGACGCGGCCGATAACAACCGCTAACATGCGACGACTGGCCGCCGCGGCCGTGCGCCGTCACGTCGCCACCTGGCTTGCTACTTGCTTTGCGTTGCGACTTGAGAATCTTGCGATCCGCGACCGCGACGGACAGATGATAGTGAAAGAGAGAGTGCGATATTAAGCAAATAGCAACAAGTAAGAGTCTCGATATATCATTGGCTATATGATATGCATAATAACTAATAAGCACGGTGCTTTAAAGCAACCTTTATGATATATTAACCACCTCTAGTATCAAGAAATACGAGGGACTATGGTTTCACAACACCCAGACCCGAAATAAATATCTGTCACGCAAACATTTGTCTGGATGCGGGAATCAAACCCACGGCCTCTGTTTTAACAGCCGGCTACTCGCCTGCTGCGCCACGGAGTATATATAAAGTTGAAGAGTATGTTTGTTTATTTGAACGCGCTAATCTCAGGAACTACTGGTTCGAAATGAAAAATTCTATTAGTGTTGTATAGCCCATTTATCGAGAAGCGCTATAGTATATATAACATCACGCTATGACGAATTGGAGCCGAGCAGCAATGAAAAATGTTGCAAAAACGGGGAAAATTTATTCCTTTTGAGAGCTTCCGTTGCGTACGCTGCGTAAACGGTTAAAGTTACGTAACAGTCATGTATGACGGATTTGTTCCTCTTAAAAATTCTAAAAAAAAGTCCGCGATAGCTTATGTCTATCTTTTTCGGTTGGCTCACTATAACCTTTTTAATGGTTATCGAATTTGTTCTGAAACAATTCATTATTTGAGAAGCAGCGATCTATATGTACTACGTACTAGATGCGGCGACCAGAACAAACATTATGTTTCATCGAGTCGCGGTGTATACACTGCACCGACGTTGTATGCTTCATGCCACCTACGAATGCACACCAGTTAATTTTAGTTATTTGTAGCGATATTCCCGAATAAATCTGCCTTAAATTGATTTACAGTGAAACTGTTAATAGTATAGTATAGTAAATAACATAATTTCATAACGTTTAGAACGTAATATCAATAAATACTAATTAATTTCAATTCTAAATACGGGAAGTCTATATTTCACAACAAAATTCATTATATAGTTTGTCCCGTTTTAGCGCTCGAAAGTCCCTTTCGAGAGAAAGTGACGGGAGTTATAACCTCCAAATAGTTCTTAGTAAAATGAGAAAGAGAGAGTTCTTAGTAAAATGAGAGAGAGAAAGTAGATGGCATTAGTGGGCGGACAAGGTTTTTGGAACATCTTTTTTCTTCGACAGTTCATGTCTATAGAATATAAGTCAATGTTGAAAAGTGATTTATATAAACATGGTATTAATCATTATCCAAATAAATACTCTCTTCATCACAATATTTATTAAGTATTTAATTTTGAGCAAAGTTGCTCTTACGTCATTTGATTTGAACGAATGTCTTATTTTTATAGGAGATATAACAGTTTTAAAATATCTCCGAAGCAAAATTACTATTGTTGTTTGTATGTTTGTTTGTTTTTGTTACCTTTTCATGACTAAACGGGTGAACGAATCCTAATGCAAATTCAGCAGGGGGATAGATTATATTCTTGGGAAGGACATTTAGTTTATCTTTTGTCTCAAAAAAATATCTTGAAGGTGGTGAAAGAGGGGTTGAAAGTTTGTATGGGCAATCCGTAATACCTCAACTTAGGGATCTGAAAATCATATTTAGGCTTTTGATAAGAAATAAAGAAATACGTGTTTCAACGTTTTTAACAAATCAACCCTAAAAGGGGCGAAGTGGGGAGTTAACTTATGAGGTAGGTACCTATTCTTTAAATGCGATTTCAAGCTTCAGGCACAACACCTGAGAGTCAGGACGATCGCTACTGGTGCCTCAGTGCAGAAGACAACTCCTTGGGTAGTAGGTATACCTACTTCTGCTCCCGAAAATAACCTCCACGCGGGCGGCCGCGAGCAACAGCTAGTTACCGTAAAACCGCATGACTTTGCCCAGATTGCTTGCGTTTTCTAATTCAATTTGAAATATTTAAAATAATATTATTATTTTAAATTTGTTATCGTGTTGCACTATTGTTAAATGCACTGTTCTTTGTATAGAATATATAAGAATGTCCGAAGACTGTACATTTATATGATAAAAACCTCTATTTAGACAGCGGGCCAAACGTGTATCACTTTTTACAAGTTTGCCCATTTTGCAGAAACTTTCATAACTTCGGTATTTTCTACTTTAATTTCATACTATTTAAGAAGTATTGTAGAAAAATAATCAATGTATGATGTGACCTTAAAATTAAACTTCTAAACATTCAGTTTACCTGTAAAAACTGAATGGGCAAAGTCACAAAAAATATTTTGCAATTTTTCATACAAATAAAATAATGGTCTAGGGTTGTCACTTTTTATTGTTAATCAATAAGAACTAAGCAAGTACATTACAATAACGTATATCAGTCTTTAACATTAATATTAAAATATTATTATTAAAAATCCTTTAATCCACATATCACTGGGCAATTTGCCATAGAAATAATCAGATCATGATTGTTTCTACGTAGTATAAATAACATTTTTACATCAATTTCCGAAATAGGACTGCCGAAATCTGCTGCAACACGTTTGCCAGTTTTTCTTCCTTGTGAGTTTCTTTTGTCCCCCACCCGGTTACATGTGTATTTTTTTTACTTTATTCAATATAGTCCGCCGAGGTATCCCAAACCTGTTTAAGCTTCCCGACTTGACAGTCTGTTACTTTCTACCAAATAGATTGCTAATCCCAACATATTGAATAATTACTATATGGTCTCGATCCCAATACTCTTCTTTTTTAATTTTTTGGCTTAGTATTATTCATTCTGAAATAAATATTAATAATTATCATGGAGGTGACAACCATATTACTTTGGTGGGCAAAGTCGTAAAAACTGTTCCAGAAAAACTGATTTAACCTTGCCCACCATCATATTATCTAATCTATGAGAGATTCAGCGTACGCAATGCTGTTCGCTCTTTCTTCATAATTTCTAAGAAACCAATAGCAGTTAAAAACGTACTTACCTGGTGTAATTGCAAATCGAGTTGTGGATAAAGTTTTTTACATGTCTTTTGGCCCGCAAATTACACTACCAACTTTGAAAAAGCCTGACAGCCAACTGAACTGACATTGCCAAAAGGCAGTGTCGCCAGAGACATATTCAAATTTCGTTCCCGGATTAAATCATGAACCTAAACTTAAAAGTTGACCAGTTATTTAAATTTTTGTCACCTGCACCTTGCTGGGAAAAGTCAGATTAGATGGGCAATCTTGTAAGGTTTGACCAATGATATTGTATATAAAGATATGCTACGTTTATACTGAGCGGCATTCAGTATTGTTGCGTTATTATTATACGTACTTACATAAAGGTGTTTATTAGATTTCAACTAGTGACTGCGATAGATAATACGGAACGTATGATGCAGAAAGAGATAGCTATCTGTGGTGTGTTGCGCTTGAAGTACAGTAGGGAATCATATAGTATGCGAAATTTCAAACAGAAGAGACATTGAATATAACAATAGGTATATTACACAGATTGGTGTTATGATTAAATAAAATATTATATAATAATACAAATATTTTTTCTATCACAACGAAATGTTTCTCATAATCACAGTGGGTATTTATTATTATTAATTATATTAATGAAGACTGTTGCCTTTAAGTACGAGGCGTCGGAGCTAGACTATTTTTCTTATCAGTTTTATTTTATGCAGTCGGTTTTTTATTAGATCTTTAATTTGCTTCATTTTTAATTATTAAATTTGTTATTTACCCTCAAATAATCTGTCCATCACACAAACATTTGTCCCGGTGTGGGAATCGAAACCACAGCCTCTCGCTTCACAGTCGGCTACTCGCCAATTGCGCCACGGAGGCTGTCGTAATCTTAATTATAAAACGTTTAAAGCGATAACTTATTATGATCATCATATTATGTAAGAAAGACGCTCGCTAACTAACTAGAAAAGAGAAAACTCCCGTTGGCTATTGAAAAAAAAGGGAGTTTATTGTCTTTGCGCAATCAAGCGGAAGGATGATATGTATTATGCCTACGATTTCGCTTCTGGTCGTTTAATCTATGACGCATGCAACGCACTGTTGTCCAGTGCTATTTGTCCTTGTCGCGCTGCAGTTGCCAACATATTCTCTATCCTTTTCTAACCATCATGTTGAAAGTTCGTCAATTATTTATTAATTTCGGTAAATGAGAAAAAACAATGACAAAATACAAATATGACGTTCTTTTATATATACTTAAGTGTGGTATGAGACTCCTTCATTTTTATTAATCTTGTAACCATAGTTTTTACACTTTCTTAATACACAACTTGGCATTTTGGTAATATTATTGACACACTATAGACACGTTTTGTTAGGCTCGTGGCTATTAGCGGACTAAATGAAATTACAACAATTGTCTGAATTTGGTTGCAACAACTTGCGCGCGCTAGTGCGATATCTACCTCTTTTTAATACAATATCATTGGGTTTGACGGTATATTATAATAGTTCTATACCATGTACCCTTTTCACTCGATCTATCATCAAAATATTCCTGCCGGGCTAGCCTACTTTGATGTTTTATTAATTTCTAGGGGATACTAGTTCCCTTGGGAGACTAGGTCCCATATTATGATTTTTAACTTTACTTTAATGGTTAACAATTTTTCATGGTGACTAACTGACTCACTAACCGAAAATACAAAATGTTATTTTGATACCTACTTCTGCAACTTGGTAATGGTGATTTGTTTTCAAACGCGCAAATTGTTTTTAAAGTAAATATTTCATTTGTTACTTTTTTCTCGTATTCTCTCCGTTTCTCGTATTACCTATCCACATGGTAATTTCAAACCTTGCATGAAACTAAAAGTAAATTATATTGTATAAGTGGTATTATACATTTCTTAAGTGTTATATTAGTAGTATAGACCTAATACCGCTGCCTAATACTTACAAATTATTTAACACTATCAACTTCACCACATCTTATACAAAATAATGTAATAAATAGCTACCTAAAACGAGGTGATTTTTACTGTGCTGGTAACATTGAAGTAACCCCTAAATATCTAAAACCATACTTAAGTCGTTTACATTAAAGCTCAATTTTATTTATCAAGTTATAGTATTGGGATCAAGCACTTCTATCTTTTTCTTTTTCGCGTTGTCTCTCTTTAACAAAGCTTGGGTTGTGAGTAAGTTAATATTGACAATACAAAATCAACTGGAACTTATTCTTTCTAGGTATCGTGTTTTAGGTGGTAGTACGAGTACCTAAGGATTAGTTTTTTTAATAGAGTAGGTAAAACTTTAAAACAAATTACTATAACATCAATGTCTGCATATAGGTACCTACCTACTTATCTAACTTTTTGGAAATAATTTAAGTGAATAACAGGCTTTCAAATCAATTATGTTGGTAAATTAATAAATACCTACCTATATGTTATTGTTATGTTCAATGTTATTCAGGAATTTGCCTACGTCCTACTTTCCTAATTGCAAAATATTTTAAAAGCCTTTTTATTAAAATTTTATTTTCAAAATTTTCAAAATCAGTCGGATGCTCCTTCTCGTTAACTAAATATTTATGAAGACTGATTTAATCAATAGGAGAGAGGGGGTACCTTTGAACACTTTTTAAGTAAAACATTATATTTCTCATATGGTATTATTTACCAAGATTTATTCTATTTTATTAATAGATATGGGTTTATACTACACAATAAAAATTATATTTATTTATTTTGACTTATTACAGTAACACAGTTTACATTTTTTAAAAACCTTAATTTGTTCAAATACACCCCATCCACGGGGCACATTTGAAACCTCTAGAGGCAGTTTTCAAAACCAGGATAAAATGAAAACCATCAGTCCAACCAGGAAGTGGTAGAGCCACGCTGTAGACAGTCTGTCTACAGCATGAATGGGCCGGCTCGACCGGGGTAGTACCACTGTCTCACAGAAAACTAATGTAAAGTGACATTTTATCAGTTCGTGTCTATAGAATATAAGTCAGTGTTAGGTATAAGTATGGAAATATTTTACTACTTTCCTATCCACTTTTATTCGTATTGCTCTCTATTTACATAGGTACTACCTTGATAGTTTGTAAGATACCTACTTATATTGAACTAAGCAACTAATTATAAAATGTTTAATGAATAATACAACATACTAAGACATAAAATATATTTGTACCAAGGCTTTAGGTATAAGCATATTGATTAGAAAAGACAAAATTAATAACTGGGAACTTACTCATTTTAACCAGAAAATAGTACTTACATTTTATGTACAACATTGCGCTGTATGGGTACAGCATGTAAATATAACCTATGTCTGCCTTATACTTCTCTTGGTTAATTTAACTAATAACAAGACCTAAATATCGAATGAAATTGTGAGAAATATCTTTTTTGTTCACTTAACTAGTAAAAACATTATAATTACTGCATTTTCAGAGAGTTATTTATTAAAATATTTTTAGGGAAATTACAATTTGAAGCTAGTCCTTGTGACGACACAACATACGTCGTTCTGCGTCATCATATCGTGAACAGCGCTCAAACGGGGAGGACGTGGGATGAAACAGTGTGCAGTGCTTTACTAGAAACATTGTTTTATTATTTTTCAAATGTTTCTAATATCGGAATTATAAAGTACAAAGTTTAGGATAGGTAAGTTACCATTTTTTCGAATGCGTATCGTGGTGGTATTTGTGGTGAACCTGTTTTTTACATAGTGTTTGCATTGCAGGTTCAACAAGAAGTCGCCGCCATCATGGCGTCGGACGAACAATTTTCACTATGTTGGAACAATTTCCATGCCAATATGTCAGCAGGCTTTCACGGCCTGCTGTCGCGTGGAGATCTAGTAGATGTAACATTGGCTGCCGAAGGCAGATTATTACAGGCACACAAATTAGTTTTATCAGTATGTTCTCCCTATTTTCAAGAAATGTTCAAAATGAATCCAACTCAACATCCGATAGGTAATGTTTGTTTTGTTTGATTGCGTATATGCGTGGTGTTTTGTTAATGTGCCTCAACTAATCTTTCTTTTTTCTTTACAGTATTTTTAAAAGATGTTAGTCATTCAGCGTTAAGAGACTTATTACAGTTTATGTACCAAGGTGAAGTTAATGTTAAGCAAGAAGAGTTAGCATCGTTTATTAGTACCGCGGAACAGCTTCAAGTAAAAGGTTTAACCGGTAATCAAAATGAAGAAAGTTCCACGCCATCCAAACCAAAGCCGACGTCGAGGCCAGGCCCGAGGTCGTCACAACAAAGGCAATCTGTTATGACTAAGTTAGAGACTGATTTAGATTCTAAGCCCTCCTCAACTCCAGTAGCCGTTAAGAGACCAAATAGGCCATCAATAGCATCAAATAATTCGTCATCTTCACAAAGTGGACCTGCGAAACGAAAATGTGTAGACCCCTTAGAAGCAGGACCGTCTGGTTCTGCGAAAGAGGAATTCGTAACGATACCTGACGAAGATGAAAATAATGCTGTGGCCCCAAAAATGGAACCTGAATTTGTTAATGAAAGTATGTGGGATGACGATGACGATGGCACAAACAATGATGAAACGAATTTTGGCGAAGATGACTCTAATATGGAAATGACTGGTAAATATCTTAATTACTCCTTATTGTTGTATTTTTATATTGTTTGTTACTGATAAAAGTAAATTACTTTTATTACAGGATTTGATGGCTCTACAACTGGCGATGGTAATATAACTGGGGGCGGTGAAGGTGGAGCAGTAGGCGACGCACAAGGTAGGTTCGCAATTTCTTGTAGCGAGCAGTTGGTAGATAACATATCTATAAACTGCTTGATTGTTTTACCTACGTGATCAGATTTTTGTAAAGATTTTATTCATGTTGACTACTTCATATTACATGATCATGTAGGTATAGTAGCTATAGGAATGAAATTTGTAAGTTAGAATTAAGTAGTATAGAATAGATTTAGTTGACTATTTACCTGTTGCAGGTATGTATTGCCATAAGGCTGCATTTCATTAGATTACGTTCTGTGGAATGCATTCTTGATTAGGTAATTTCTTGGGAGGTAATCGGTTTGGTTCAAGGTAATTAATTGGTTGGTACGATATTTTAGTCTGTTGCATCATAATGACAGGTAATTACTGGTAATCTGGTAAAAACTTGAAATGAAAAAGGTAATAAATAGTATGGTAATTTAAGTGTAGGTAATGTAAAGGTTTGATTAGTATGTGTTCATCTTGAATCGAATTTAAAATAATTCCTTGGTAAGCTGTTTCCAGACTAATTGCGAACAGGCAAAAATGTATACTTGGGGTACCTACCTACACCTAACTTAAATTGGTAAAATTGTTGAAATCTTCAAATGAAGGTAGGTAAGCTCCAAATGCGAAGGCTATAATAGCTGGTCTATGGATTATATCCCACGACGGGATGAGCTGCTCTAACGCAGCGGCACGATGCGTCGCACCGCTGACATCTTGCGACAACAAATTTTCGAATGTTTTTGGTTATGCCTGATACCGCAGCGGCGGCGTGCTTTATGATCGAGACCCAAGCTTACGCATAGTAGTAGTACACTTGGCAAGGATAAATTGGTATATAAAATCTGCTGATTTGCTATCCTACGAAATAAGGTGGAGTGGCTCGATTTTTTGGCATGTGGAAAATTTTATGGGGGACCGTGCAGTAACTAGGTGGCAGCACAAGAGACTGATGGTAAATTAAACTATCTTACCTATCGTGCTGTCAAAACGAACAATTCTTTTCATTAATTATTACCCTGTCCGCTATATATGGTTCAGGAAACGTGTGCTTCGAAAGCACTAATACGTTCCTGAGTCATATGTCCGTCAGACGACATATACAACTTCGCGTGCATGTGGATTGAGTGAGCACTTACAAAAAATGTTTGTGTTTGGTATTTAGTAAAAGTTCTAAAACAATTGTAAAACCAATCCTGGAATTTGTAAAAAGATAAACCAAATAAATCTGTTAAGTCTGCTCACTCAGTCCTGGTAAGGAGCAACCCAGATTTACAAATGTATCAAGTTTACATATAAAATTTGGGTTCTTGTATTTAAAGTCATGGTGCCCTATTTAAAAATTGATTGTGCTCACTATTGACTTATATTCTACCAATAGACACGAACTGCTGTCGTAAGAAACAATATGTTCCAAAGTTAGACGAAAAAAACCTAATTAAGGAACTGGAGGGTTACTCTTGACACTATTCCAATTTACAATTGGGATTGGGTTCGAAAACTACAATTGGCACTCTTGAACGCAACACCAGCGCACGATTTAAACATTGACTGCGGCGCCAAATAACCTGAATACGGCGGAATTTCTAGCATCTAAACGAAATAGAGTATTTACGATCGCTAGTTAATATTCTATTTAGTTGAGTGAGTAGAGTTCTAATATCTTCTAGATTTGAATTGAAACTGTATCGAGTTCGAGATTGGAATTGATTTCAAGAGCCTACTGGCGTAACTAGGGAAAAAACGTGTATACCAAATGACAATCACTGGAAACACCGAATGGCGTCTTAGTGCTATCTGTGTGCTATGCGACATATTTATCGCTATTTGATTATTAAAAGTCTACTAGCGCGGTCAAAGTACAATAAAGAATTTAAAATCATCTGAACGGTAGGCAGCGGCTCTGCTGTGCTCTGGCATTGCAGAAGTCTAATGTCCGTATGAACTGAGGAGCCACTCCTGATTTTAAAAGGAGTCTCATAAATGTGTCCGTATGAACTGAGGAGCCACTCCTGATTTTTAAAGGAGTCTCATACCATTATTTAGTAGCAAATCAGGTGATTTTGTAGGCGAAATTCTGGAATTTGTAGTAAAATATATCAAAAGTTATAGCAATGTAAAAGTGGCTCCTCAAACTAAATGTTTAGACTGAGGAGCCACCTTGTATCTCGAAAAGTAGTAGACGTACATTTATGAAATTTTTGTATGATTTAGTAGTCATTGTGTATAGTATCTACTAAAAATATGGGTCCACTACAATTACTATAGGCATTGGTATGGCTCCGCAATTGCTAAATATATAAAAACACGAGTTTCTGTGAAAGTGATCGGTCAATCGGCATATTTGACTTAATGATAATTTAGTAGTAAGTGTGTTCTAATTTGTAGCATAGGAATTAAATATAAACACTGAGCGAATTTGGAAAATCAACGTATTTTATTTGGCTCCTCAATCCAGACGTTTTGCAAATAAATAATTGACTGTACGTACCTCAGATCACAACGGATTCGTAAGCTAGATACACCAATATTTAGTAGAAATTTCTACTAAATAAGTACATACATTTCAGCGCCCTACATATTCGGAAACGGAGACAGTAAATACTTTCGTAATTTTTTGTAAAATTCACCATTAAGGGTGACCATGTTACCTATGAGTTAAACCAGGATAACTAGTAGTTGAATATTAGTTTAAAAAAATAAATGAAGTATTGTGTAGTATTGTTTGTTGGATTTGCAGTATCAATACTGCTCAATCAATATTGAATTTATTAAGTATATTTTTTTTGCGTTAACGAAATGAAACCGTTTCCTATAAACGGTCAACTAGTTGAAAGACCAGTTGACGTTTTTAACTGGTTTGCAGAAACGTTCACAGATCTATACGTTAATTTCCCATTTTTTTAGCGTCTGTCGTTGATTCAACGACGTTGAATGAAAGAGGTTGATAAATTCAACTATACTCTGATTTTTAATTAGGCAGACTAAAGTGACAGCTGCGATCGACCTTTTCTTTTTTGAATGTTGTGAACGTAGAGCATAATGCTGTAGTATGGCCGATTATGAAGGATTCATCGACCAGCCGTGACATGAACTTTCGATTTATTTTTACTCCTGTTGTTATTAAATGTTTTATAGGAAATCAGGTTATAGGAGAGAAATAAAATAAGAGATGTGAATTACTATCACTTGTATTTCAAGTATGGGAATGTAACAAGGAAAGGCTACGTCTGTAGTCTAGCACGACAAAATATGTATAGTAAATAAAGGAATAAAAATAAAATAATACACTCTTCTATATTCTATTGACATAAATCATCAAGACTGTGACCAGTACAATTACCACTAGATAAATTTTTGCATCTACACTGCTCAACAAAGTCTAGGGAACACGGGAAAAATAGTGTTTATTTTAAATTCAATACTTTTTTGTCTTAGATGTTATACATCAATAGAAGCGTAATTTAATATTCATTTTAATTTTGCAATTTAATAAAGGGCTTGTTAGTGACAAAATAAAAATTTATTACAACTAACATAGTGCTGGAACCAAAAAAAAAAAACACACTCATCACCAGCCTTGCGGTGTGTGCGCGTGCATTATTATGCATGAACATGAAAGTTTGGCCGAGTTGCTGTCGATGAGGGATGACCATAGAGTGTACAATCTCCTCACGGTATTTCTCCGCATTTAAATTGCCTCGTATCCAAACGAGATCTGTTCTTCCACCTAGGCGAATTCCGGCCCAAACCATTATTGTTCCGCCTTGATAAGGATGAACTACCTGAGGATTCTGGAGTCAACTCTGGCGACTAGGAACTCACCAAACACGCACTCTCCTGGAATCGAGATGAAATCCGAATCGAGACTCATTTGAAAACAGAACATGAGCCCACTGATTGTTGGTCCATCGCATATGTGTGTTAGCCCACAATAAACGATGACCTGGTGTATCTGGTCAATATATTAATACATGTACTCAAATCTGGTCGAGTACATAACATTACGTACATTAAACACCCAATAAGATTGTGACAAGAAGCATTATACTCACTATTTATATTTGAAGCTTCATAATCAAGTTTATTTTCTAAGGAAGTACTTATAGGGTTGCAATTGGACATACTAAACTTGTCCAATATTGTGTTAATGTAAACACTTTAATATTTTAAAATTATAAATAATTTAATGTGATTTTATCATAATATCTAGTTATTTTAATACTAATAAATAAATTTATTTCATTTAAATCATGCATTGTACTCATAAGATAACTTTTAAATGAATTCATTTTATGAATATATTAAAATAAAACATACTAAAACCAAATCATCTACATATAGCAGCACATAAATATTTTTACCAATATCAATATTATATACACATATACACCGATCCACTAATAAGTTTTGAAACCTCTTTTCTTTCTACAAGAGACTGCTCAAATATCTCAAACCAATATCTAGCTGTTTTATAAGGCTTTATTTAATTTACAGACATAATTATTTTTATGAACAACACCTTCGGGAACTCTTATATAAATTTCTTCTTTTAGTACACAAAATAAAAGCAGTTTTAAAATCCATGTGAAGCGTTTGTATTACATCACTGAGGCGAGGCGATTGACAGGCATGGCGAGGCTCTGGCTGTGAGTCTCGACATACCCAAGGCTTTTGATAGGGTCTGGCATCGTGGCCTTCTCTCCAAGCTAAGCGAATACGGTCTGCCCAACAACATGCGCAAGTGGATTTCCAGGTTTCTCCATGAGCGAAGTATACGTGTCCTCGTTGATGGACACGTATACTATGTTTTCGTAGCTCATGTCAGTAAATGCTGGAGTACCACAAGGCTCTGTGCATTTGCGGTTCATGAGCGTTATTGCTGCAAGTCTCCTGGTTGCCGGATGGATACTGAGAGTAGATGCGAGGATCTTGTCATTGAGCTCAACATGACCTTGGATCTCATTTTAACATGGGGTATCAGAAATTGCGTTTGGTTTAAAGTCAACAAAACTCAAGTGTGCTAGTTCTCCTGCAACAAATCCCCGTTTTCAACCAATACCAGCACCGACCAACCAATACTCATTCATTCTTTTAATTATGCCGAAATTAACTACTTAATTAAAACATAAAAAATACACATTATATACTATTTTCATGTTGTCGGTCTTATTCTTTTCAAAAATAATATTCAACTACTAGTTATCCTGGTTTAACTCATAGGTAACATGGTCACCCTTAATGGTGAATTTTACAAAAAATTACGAAAGTATTTACTGTCTCCGTTTCCGAATATGTAGAGCGCTGAAATGTATGTACTTATTTAGTAGAAATTTCTACTAAATATTGGTGTATCTAGCTTACGAATCCGTTGTGATCTGAGGTACGTACAGTCAATTATTTATTTGCAAAACGTCTGGATTGAGGAGCCAAATAAAATACGTTGATTTTCCAAATTCGCTCAGTGTTTATATTTAATTCCTATGCTACAAATTAGAACACACTTACTACTAAATTATCATTAAGTCAAATATGCCGATTGACCGATCACTTTCACAGAAACTCGTGTTTTTATATATTTAGCAATTGCGGAGCCATACCAATGCCTATAGTAATTGTAGTGGACCCATATTTTTAGTAGATACTATACACAATGACTACTAAATCATACAAAAATTTCATAAATGTACGTCTACTACTTTTCGAGATACAAGGTGGCTCCTCAGTCTAAACATTTAGTTTGAGGAGCCACTTTTACATTGCTATAACTTTTGATATATTTTACTACAAATTCCAGAATTTCGCCTACAAAATCACCTGATTTGCTACTAAATAATGGTATGAGACTCCTTTAAAAATCAGGAGTCTCATACCATTATTTAGTAGCAAATCAGGTGATTTTGTAGGCGAAATTCTGGAATTTGTAGTAAAATATATCAAAAGTTATAGCAATGTAAAAGTGGCTCCTCAAACTAAATGTTTAGACTGAGGAGCCACCTTGTATCTCGAAAAGTAGTAGACGTACATTTATGAAATTTTTGTATGATTTAGTAGTCATTGTGTATAGTATCTACTAAAAATATGGGTCCACTACAATTACTATAGGCATTGGTATGGCTCCGCGATTGCTAAATATATAAAAACACGAGTTTCTGTGAAAGTGATTGGTCAATCGGCATATTTGACTTAATGATAATTTAGTAGTAAGTGTGTTCTAATTTGTAGCATAGGAATTAAATATAAACACTGAGCGAATTTGGAAAACCAACGTATTTTATTTGGCTCCTCAATCCAGACGTTTTGCAAATAAACAATTGACTGTACGTACCTCAGATCACAACGGATTCGTAAGCTTGATACACCAATATTTAGTAGAAATTTCTACTAAATAAGTACATACATTTCAGCGCTCTACATATTCGGAAACGGAGACAGTAAATCCTTTCATAATTTTTTGTAAAATTCACCATTAAGGGTGACCATGTTACCTATGAGTTAAACCAGGATAACTAGTAGTTGAATATTATTTTTGAAAAGAATAAGACCGACAACATGAAAATAGTATATAATGTGTATTTTTTATGTTTTAATTAAGTAGTTAATTTCGGCATAATTTAAAGAATGAATGAGTATTGGTTGGTCGGTGCTGGTATTGGTTGAAAACGGGGATTTGTTGCAGGAGAACTAGCACACTTGAGTTTTGTTGACTTTAAACCAAACGCAATTTCTGATACCCCATGTTAAAATGAGATCCAAGGTCATGTTGAGCTCAATGACAAGATCCTCGCATCTACTCTCAGTATCCATCCGGCAACCAGGAGACTTGCAGCAATAACGCTCATGAACCGCAAATGCACAGAGCCTTGTGGTACTCCAGCATTTACTGACATGAGCTACGAAAACATAGTATACGTGTCCATCAACGAGGACACGTATACTTCGCTCATGGAGAAACCTGGAAATCCACTTGCGCATGTTGTTGGGCAGACCGTATTCGCTTAGCTTGGAGAGAAGGCCACGATGCCAGACCCTATCAAAAGCCTTGGGTATGTCGAGACTCACAGCCAGAGCCTCGCCATGCCTGTCAATCGCCTCGCCTCAGTGATGTAATACAAACGCTTCACATGGATTTTAAAACTGCTTTTATTTTGTGTACTAAAAGAAGAAATTTATATAAGAGTTCCCGAAGGTGTTGTTCATAAAAATAATTATGTCTGTAAATTAAATAAAGCCTTATAAAACAGCTAGATATTGGTTTGAGATATTTGAGCAGTCTCTTATAGAAAGAAAAGGGGTTTCAAAACTTATTAGTGGATCGGTGTATATGTGTAGATAATATTGATATTGGTAAAAATATTTATGTGCTGCTATATGTAGATGATTTGGTTTTAGTATGTTTTATTTTAATATATTCATAAAATGAATTAATTTAAAAGTTATCTTATGAGTACAATGCATGATTTAAATGAAATAAATTTATTTATTAGTATTAAAATAACTAGATATTATGATAAAATCACATTAAATTATTTATAATTTTAATATATTAAAGTGTTTACATTAACACAATATTGGATAAGTTTAGTATGTCCAATTGCAACCCTATAAGTACTCCCTTAGAAAATAAACTTGTTTAAGCTTCAAATATAAATAGTGAGTATAATGCTTCTTGTCACAATCTTATTGGGTGTTTAATGTACGTAATGTTATGTACTCGACCAGATTTGAGTACATGTATTAATATATTGACCAGATACACCAGGTCATCGTTTATTGTGGGCTAACACACATATGCGATGGACCAACAACCAGTGGGCTCATGTTCTGTTTTCAAATGAGTCTCGATTCGGATTTCATCTCGATTCCAGGAGAGTGCGTGTTTGGTGAGTTCCTAGTCGCCAGAGTTGACTCCAGAATCCTCAGGTAGTTCATCCTTATCAAGGCGGAACAATAATGGTTTGGGCCGGAATTCGCCTAGGTGGAAGAACAGATCTCTTTTGGATACGAGGCAATTTAAATGCGGAGAAATACCGTGACGAGATTGTGCACTCTATGGTCATCCCTCATCGACAGCAACTCGGCCAAACTTTCATGTTCATGCATAATAATGCACGTGCACACACCGCAAGGCTGGTGATGAGTGTGTTTTTTTTTTGGTTCCAGCACTATGTTAGATGTAATAAATTTTTATTTTGTCACTAACAAGCCCTTTATTAAATTGCAAAATTAAAATGAATATTAAATTACGCTTCTATTGATGTATAACATCTAAGACAAAAAAATATTGAATTTAAATTAAACACTATTTTTCCCTTGTTCCCTAGACTTTGTTGAGCAGTGTAGATGCAAAAATTTATCTAGTGGTAATTGTACTGGTCACATAGTCTTGATGATTTATGTCAATAGAATATAGAAGAGTGTATTATTTAAAAATGTCAATATTCCTTTATTTGTTATACATATTTTGTCGTACTAGACTACAAACGTAGCCTTTCCTTGTTACATTCCCATACTTGAAATACAAGTGATAGTAATTCACATCTCTTATTTTATTTCTCTCCTATAACCTGATTTCCTATAAAACATTTAATAACAACAGGAGTAAAAATAAATCGAAAGTTCATGTCACGTCTGGTCGATGAATCATTCATAATCGGCCATACTACAGCATTATGCTCTACGTTCGCAACATTCAAAAAAAAAAGGTCGATCGCAGCTGTCACTTTAGTCTGCCTAATTAAAAATCAGAGTATAGTTGAGTTTATCAACCTCTTTCATTCAACGTCGTTGAATCAACGACAGACGCTAAAAAAATGGGAAATTAACGTATAGATCTGTGAACGTTTCTTCAAACCAGTTAAAAACGTCAACTGGTCTTTCAACTAGTTGACCGTTTATAGGAAACGGTTTCATTTCGTTAACGCAAAAAAAATATACTTAATAAATTCAATACTACAAATCCAACAAACAATACTACACAGTACTTCATTTATTTTGTTAAACTAATATTCAACTACTAGTTATCCTGGTTTAACTCATAGGTAACATGGTCACCCTTAATGGTGAATTTTACAAAAATTACGAAAGTATTTACTGTCTCCGTTTCCGAATATGTAGAGCGCTGAAATGTATGTACTTATTTAGTAGAAATTTCTACTAAATATTGGTGTATCAAGCTTACGAATCCGTTGTGATCTGAGGTACGTACAGTCAATTATTTATTTGCAAAACGTCTGGATTGAGGAGCCAAATAAAATACGTTGGTTTTCCAAATTCGCTCAGTGTTTATATTTAATTCCTATGCTACAAATTAGAACACACTTACTACTAAATTATCATTAAGTCAAATATGCCGATTGACCGATCACTTTCACAGAAACTCGTGTTTTTATATATTTAGCAATTGCGGAGCCATACCAATGCCTATAGTAATTGTAGTGGACCCATATTTTTAGTAGATACTATACACAATGACTACTAAATCATACAAAAATTTCATAAATGTACGTCTACTACTTTTCGAGATACAAGGTGGCTCCTCAGTCTAAACATTTAGTTTGAGGAGCCACTTTTACATTGCTATAACTTTTGATATATTTTACTACAAATTCCAGAATTTCGCCTACAAAATCACCTGATTTGCTACTAAATAATGGTATGAGGCTCCTTTTAAAATCAGGAGTGGCTCCTCAGTTCATACGGACACGAAGTCTATGGGCGGCGGTGACTACTTACCATCAGGTGGCCCGTCTGCTCGTCTGCCTATCCAGGCACTAAAAAAAAAAAAAAAAAATAAGAAGGTAAAGGAAACAAACGTATGAAAATCGTTATTTTATCATCTGTAAATAACAAAAATATTTAAATTATTTCGGTAAAATATTTTTTCACTCATATTTTTTGCAGAAATATTTAAAACATGATTCCTCAAAGTGAAGAGAACAAACATAAATATTTTTGTGGAAACAGAAATGTTTTCAATTCCAATTGTATCCAAACATATTTTCCTATTCAATGCATTCTTAGCTAACCTTAAAAAATATATTATTTAATCAGTCTGTCACGTAGTTATATCTATCAATATAAGCAATTCATAACAGGACATCAGTATCTCATGCATAAATCAAAGATATAATTTTTTTCATGAAATTGTATGTTAAAATACTTGTTACAAAAAGTAAATTAATGATACATTTCACAATAAATGACTAATTTAATTCAAATGAACATGAACATTTGTGCTAGTTTATAAGAAATGTAGTACGAATCGGTGCAATGTTAAGTTAGGACGATTCCTACTTCTTTTGACGCCGCAACAAATATTGATACAATTAGGCATGTTTTCACAAACACAATTCACGTATTTTTGAAGTAATATAACTATGGTACTGTTATAAATATATTATTAAAAAAATATTACAATAAAATGTGTTGACGGTTGCTATACAGAAATACAGTAAATGTTATAACAGTACCTTATAAAGTAAATGTTGGCTTGATAGTGATGGCACTATGCTTATGTATACAATATAGAATTATTATATATTTGTATAACCTAGTGATTCTATAGCTAAGCACTTCAAGTCCTAAGTATATTATTTCGTCATTAGTTCCAAATACCTTGTCTGCCGACTAATGCCATCTATTCATTTTACTAAGAACTATTTGGTAGTTTATTATTACTTGACCAAAGAGCAGCAATGAACAGATCATATCTATAAGGTATTTGAGGAACAATCCTGAAGTTGTGTAATATTTAATTTTATAACACAACAGTGGCAGAGCCCAAGATAATGTATTGCGTCATCATGTATTTTGTTGAAACAAATTACTTTTATTTTAACCTTTTTTCATTTACAATTATTTAGATGACTCAAAGTGAGGTATAATTGGAGCCACATAAATAAATAAATCGCATACATTGTATAAAAGCGGTTATTTCATAACTACATTCCTTAAACAAAATCAATTTGGTAAATTTCTGGCGTTTAGTACTAATACTATAAGCTCTACAGCTTATCTCTGGGTCTACCTAAGCCTCGTGATGTAGTCTAATTTTCGAATATTTTTCGATTATAGCTCGGATTATGTACAAAATTATGTAAAAATAATGTGGATAAACAATACAAAGAATAATCATCCATCAAGTGCCTATGTTGCACCTTCTGATCTAAACGACTGTGTTTGATCCAAAACAGAAGCGTGATAACTCCGTCACTTTTTCTCGAACGGGACTATACGCGCACCAAAATGGTACAAACTATATAATGAATTTTGTTGTGAAATATAGACTTTCCCGTATTCATAATTGAAATTAATTAATATTTATTGATATTACGTTCTAAACGTTATAAAATTGTTATTTACTTTAAGTTCTAAAACAATACGTATAAGTATAAATACTGTTTGGACAAATTCAAGTCTGGCGCCAACTAGATTTATGCAACCTCAGCCCACATCTCTCCTCTCCTCTCCTCCCCCCTCTCCTCTCTCACCTCCCTCTACTCTGCACTACTTCCGTCTCAGCTCTCCTCTGGCTTCTTCATCTCTACTTTTCTCTGTCCCTCGTTTCAATTGCTCACGTAATTGATTGTCCCATATATTGCGCGTTACAAATTTGTAAAACACAAAACGAATCACTATCATGCTTCCTTTTGGAAAAATTATTTTTAATAAGTGCGCACTCAATCCATACGTTTTTGAAAAGTTTAAATCTTTCATATCTTTAAATCTGTACGCACTATAAAAAATGAAAATAAGTCATGTTTTAGTATTTTTTTAAAATATTGGCTATTTCATATTTTCTATTTTTTGCTTACTTAAAGAGATATTCCTTTTTTAATGTTTTCCATACAAACTTAAACTGTAGGGTCGCCATACGTGTCAAAATACAGGATATTCTACTGAATTAATTTGTATTTCATCATCAGCCAATCGCAGTCCACTGCTGGACATAGGCCTCCCCCAAGGCTCGCCATTGAACCCGATCTTCGGTTCTACGCATCCAATTTCTGCCTGCAGCCTTGCGCAGATCATCGCTCCATCTAGCAGGAGGGCGGTAATTTGTATTTACCTTTATGTAAATACCTAAAGGAAACACCCATGGGACGGTAATAAGCGCAGCGAAACATGGGTGTACTGGTGTACACCTCTGCCTACCCCTTTTGAGATTACAGAGGTGACTGAGTATGTATGTATGCTAATTGGACTACAGTGATTAAGTTAAACGATACTAAGGTAAGTGGTAGAGCCACGCTGTAGACATATTTGTCTACAGCATGAATGGGCCGGCTCGACCGGGGTAGTACCACTGTCTCACAGAAAACCAACGTAAAGTGACAGTTTACTGTCGCGTTTCGTATGGTAAGTGAGATATCCGGAGGCCCAGATTCCCCCTTCCCTTCCCTAATCCCTATTCCTGTCCTTGAAGGCCGACAGCGCATACATGATACTTTCGGTATTGTGGACGTTCATGGGCGGTGGAGATCACTTAACATCAGGTGACCCACTGGCTCGTTTGTCGGACTATGAAATAAAAAAAAATACTTTATAAATATATCTATTTTTTTATTTCAATCATAATAATGTAACATTTATTGACCGGTAACCAGCAAACAGTGTGCAAATATAGGTACTCTGTCAAACAATGTTTCATTCGAATTAAATGTCGGTAATAAGTATCGAATGAACGAGATACCGGAAACTAAAATAAAATCATGTGTATCGATCTACCGGGGCCATAAACAAAAGCACACCATTGTTATGTATTACCAACATAATAGCCGCGGGCAACGGCTAGTTTGTTATTTTGTCATTAAGCGATGAAAACAGAGTTATATTATTAGTTTTTTACAGAACGAATGCTAGTTCTTTAAAATATCACAAGGAGTGCCCTTATTGCTGCCTCGGTGGCGCAGTTGTAATTGCGCATGCGTTTATGACTGCTGTGCCGAGGTCAAGGATCAAACGCGATCCCCGGGTCGGGTAAAGTGATATTGGGTTTTTTTCTATCTAGATATTCTCAGCAGTAGCCCGGAGTCTGGAACCTGTGCCCGGTATGGCGATAGGCTCGTCCCCTATCACATTATGGGACCGGAATTCGGCGAAAAGTGTTTGTACTGGTTACACCTCTGCTTACCTCTTCGGGGATCACAGGCGTGAATGTATATGTATGTATGTAATTATAATAAAAAATTAATCATTTTATCTAAAATATTTTATAGTCTAGTTACAATTTTTTTTCACCTCACTTGAAAGTATTTTTTAATACTCCTGATCTTATAAAATCTTAACAACTTTTTTAGGTACTACTCATCCTATAAAATCTAAATAACTGCAATCGTTTCCTCAGTAATTAAACCCGTGGATTTTACCAATGTAAAGGACTGTTTGCTCTTTTGTTTAAATAAACGAATAATATGTTAATTGTCTTTTATTTACAAATCGTCGCAGACAAGTATACCTATGGACGCTACATTACTAAGTTTTATATGAACTTACATGTGAATTCTATCTGTAAAGCGCGTCGGTGAGCGATTGTGCGGGTGGTGGTGGTCGCAGTTTTTAATTTTTTATGGTCAGCACAATAAAATCGACGTTAGAAGTCCGAAAAAGTAATTTAAATGACAAATTAAGTTATGGGAATGTTTATGTTGTCGTATAACGTGTCTATGTATTATAGCATTGCGCATAAGATTTATGACCGGGATCTGTGTAATGTAGTGTCTTAGGGTTTATTTATCTTGGCTATTCATAATAAACCATACCCCCTCATATTAGTGGAATGCAACATATTTGTTTATTAATTAAAACTGTAAAGCGATAGCGTGCATGTGCATCGAGTGAGCACCTTCTTAAAATCGTTTTTGATGAATACATCAACCTAATAAGGTATTTAGTAAAAATTCAAAAACAATTGTAAAATCAGTCCTGGAATTTGTAAAAGGTAAAACCGAAGATAAACTACATTCGCGCGCGAGCAGCCGTAGCGAGCGCACTAGCTACAGCCGATTTGTTAATTCCGTGCGTGTTTTTTAAGTCTACCCACGCATTTCGTAAATGATTGTGAGCTATGAGTGAAAATGTTGAATTTTGTGACTCAAGCGGCAGTGATATAATGGAGGAAGAATTTGATGATGAAAGCGAGCAACGAGTAAATGTAGTATTATCGGGAGAAAATAATATACGCAAGGAAGATGGAAAACGTGTACCAGAAAAGAGGTTCAGACAAGATGACGAAGAAATAATAGAGGATGATGGCTTTATTACAATTAGACGAGAATATAAACGCGTGGCCAGAGGCAACTCAGAATTAGAAGAAGAAAAAAATACTGGACATAGTAATTGTTCGGAAAAATTTATAGTGTGCGTTACATCTACAGAGATATTACCAAAACAGTTTGGTATGGCAAAACTTTTAAGACAGGAAAATATACAAGATATCAGTAAAATTCAATACAAAGGCCCATACAAAGCTTTGATTCATTTTGATAAAAAAGATAGCACACAGAAACTCATAAACTCTAAAAAGTTAAGCGACCTAGGTTACAGAACGCGGATGATTGACGAAAATACTGTAAGCTATGGCATTCTTAAACAAGTAGACTTAGACACGGATGAGAAGGAAATATTAGAAAACTTAAAATGTGATTACGACATTGTTTCTATAAAAAGGCTAAAACGTTTAGCTCATACTGGAGAATGGATAAATTCTGAAACAATACGCTTATGCTTCAAGAGTTCTACTTTACCCACGCATGTGTATGGATTCGGGTGTAGATTTAAAGTGGAGCCATATACCTTCCCGGTGACTCAGTGTTCGGGGTGTTGGAAGTTTGGACACTTGTCTCGTTCGTGCCCCTCTAAAAAGATTTTATGCCCAAAATGTGGAGGTAATCACAACAATTGCGAAACAACAACTTATAAATGCATAAATTGCCAAGGTCCTCATATGTCTATGTATAAAAACTGCCCCATATTTCTAAAAGAAAAGGAAATTCGCAAAATTATGTCTGAAAGAAATTGTGCATATCGTAAAGGGTTAGAGATATATTTAGCGAGCAGAGAAATGCAAAAAAATACTGATACACTATGTGAAGATAGAATTGAACAATTAGGTACAGTATATCAAAACGAACCACAGAAGAAAACATATAGTGAGATTGTTATTCAAAAAGCCCTAATCCATAGAGAAAATATAATATCTCCTGTAATTGAAAATGAACAACAGAGTCAAAGCTCGAGAAAAGAAGTAAATATAGAGCCACAGAAAAATAAAAGGGGTAATAGTAATAAAGCAAAAAGGAGAAATAATGCCGAGAATTATAAATCACAAGAAAGTCTAATCCACACAGGTGAAGAGGCAATGGAACAAGAAGTAGATGAAAATGACACAGCTAAAAATTTTGATTTCAAGCGAATTATAAGTAAAATTAAAGATATATGTTTTTCAAGTAGCAGCATTAATGTCAAATTAGAGTTGATTTGTAATTTTATTGTCCAAGAAGTTGTATGGTTGTTTATTAGCATTTTTAAGAGTAAAGATACCTGCAAATCATTTATTTCTATATTTAATAATGGAGGATAGAAAAGAAAAAAAGATTTTATGTTTAAATATGATGCAGTGGAATGCACAGAGCTTGCGGCCTAAACTAGCTGAATTTGAACTTCTACTTCTACAAGAAAAGATTCATATAGCTTTAATATCAGAAACTTGGTTAGAGCCTGATTCAGTATTGAACATCAGTGGGTATAACACATTTAGAAATGATAGAATCGATTCTTACGGAGGAGTAGCTATAATTACTCATAAGTCATTGAAAGTACAGGTATGTCCTTTAAATATAAATAATACTGGTATACAAATTATATGTGTTAAACTTTTGAATTGCACCAAAATTAAGAACATTATTTCATTATACTGTCCTTCAGCAGTACATACTACTAAATCGGATTGGGATGATTTGTTTGAATGTTTTGATAGCAAATGTCTAATTGCGGGTGACTTTAATGCGCATCATACCAATTGGTCGTGCAAAACAGATTCAAGAGGTGCATTGATATTTGACGCCGCTTTAGAAGCAGGGTATGTGGCTCTTAATAATGGAAATACTACTCGACTCAAAATAGTTAACAATCATGTACAAAGTACTTCCCCAGATATAACATTTGTATCTACAGATATAGCATTAGACTTTATATGGAGAGTAACAAATGAAAACTTGGGAAGCGATCATCTGTGCATTAAAGTATTCACAAATGTTAAGGATTCATATGCAATTTATAGTAAACGTAAAATTAAATGTGCAAACTGGGAGGGATATAATAACCTACTAAAAGAATCATTCAGTCAATATGGTGAAGAATATAAAGATATAAATAAATATAATATGCAGGGCTATTATGATAATTTTATAAGATTAATTAACGTAGCAGCTGATGAATACATACCGGTAGTAAAATACTGTGAATGTCCAAAAAATAATTTCCAACCAAAGCCTTATTGGAATAAAGACCTCTCTAAACTGGTAGCGCTACGTCGATTAGCACTAAGTCAATTTAGAAAGAACCCTACCCCTAATAATCTGTCTATTCTGGAGGAGCATATTTTAAGAGCAAAGAGAGCTATAAGAATTGCAAAGAGAGATAATTGGCAAAGTTACTGTTCCAGTATTGATGAATCCACATCTATATCGGATATGTGGAATCGTATGCGCTGGATGAAGGGATTCAGATCGCCCAGGTCCTTTGCCTCACATGATCAAAAGGCAGAACTCCTTTGTAATCTCGCTCCTGACTATGTGTCATGCAATATGCCAAATTTTTATTCTGTAAACATGCCTTTAGAATCTCAATTTGCTTTACATGAAATGAACAACTGTATTAAGAGAAAAGATACGGCTCCCGGTGGGGATGGAATATACTATTCAATGATTTTCCATTTACCTATGAATGCTAAGTTATTTCTTTTGAAATTATACAACGTTATATTTAGTACTGGAATCATACCTAAGCAGTGGCGA
This sequence comes from Laothoe populi, assembly GCA_905220505.1. NCBI lineage: Eukaryota > Metazoa > Arthropoda > Insecta > Lepidoptera > Sphingidae > Laothoe > Laothoe populi. Next base: position 16,037,656 of record HG992159.1, read on the forward strand.
AAAATACTGATTATGCCTATTCCAAAGCCATCTACGTCTTCAGATAATCTCAAAAAATTTAGGCCCATATCCTTAATATCGAGTTTATGCAAAATATTACACTCTATGATTACAAAACGTCTGGAGTGGTTTATTGAAAGAAACAACATTTTATCTGTGTATACAAGTGGTTTTAGAAGAGGACAATCTTGTCAGGATTGCCTGACTCGATTGATATCACATGTTCACCTCGGATTTTCAAAAAAATATTCAACCTTAGCTTGTTTTCTTGATGTAGAGAATGCATACAATAATGTAGTCATAGATGTGTTGATATCAGTGCTCGATGAAATTGGAGTTGGAAAGAAAATATGTACTTATTTATGGAGTTTTTTAAATGAGAGACATCTGAAGATTAACGATGAAAGAAATGATGAAAGTGCCATAGTTCGTTTCACAAATATAGGTCTTGCACAAGGTGATCCTATGTCGCCAATATTATTTAATATAATAACCCACAAATTGACTACTGAAATAAGTGAAGTGTACCTTTGTCAATATGCAGACGACTTTGTAGTGTACCACACTGGCAAGAATATTTATGAAAGTTCAGCTAAAATACAAAATGCTTTAAATACATTTTCATCACTTTTAAATAATTTAGGATTACAGTTATCAGAATCAAAATCTAAGGTCTGTGTTTTCAGCAGAGGATATAAACGCAACCAAGTAGAATTGAAAATAAATAATCATAATTTAAATCTTGTAGATAGCTATAAATACTTAGGTCTATGGCTAGATAGGTCACTACGTTGGAATAGACACATAACTGAATCTGCGCAGAAAGCTCAAAAATTCTTAAATTTACTTAAAATTCTATCAGGACCTTCTTGGGGGGTGCACCCTAAACATCTGCGAAGAATTTATATTGCATTGATTAGAAGCCGGTTGGATTACAGTTGTTTTTTATTTGGTAATAGTGCCAACACCCACTTAAACAAAATAAATAAAATACAGAATCAGGCTCTAAGAGTTATAGGTGGCTTTATTAGATCAACACCTATTCATGTGATGGAGTGTGAGCTTTATATTCCTCCTTTACATGTGCGAAGGAAATACTTAGCATACAAATATTGCTTAAAGGTGTTATCTTATACGGACAATGTTACAGTTAATCTGCTGGCTGAACTCAGCGCTCTTTGCCATAGTAGACCTTATTGGAAGAATAAAAAAATCCCTTTATTAGTTGAGATTTATAATGAAATTAAAAATGTTAAAATAAATTCTTCAACACCTTTAGAAATGTTCAAATTAGTAACTTGGGTTAGTAATATAAATATAAATGATACAGTTGTAATAGATTTGGATTGTGTCAAAGCATCCAAAGGAGATTCAGAAATTAATAATCTAAAATATGAGGTTTTAAAAGAATTAAATGATAAATATGATAATAATTGGTTCAGAGTCTACACAGACGGGTCAAAGAGTGGTGATGGAAGTGGAGCTGCATTTTATGTAAAGGATGACCATAATGTAACTAATAATTGTTTTAAATTAAGTGAAGAATTGTGTATCATGTCACTGGAATTGGTTGCAATTTCGAAAGCTTTAACATATCTGAAATCAGTGAAATATACCAAAGTAGTTGTATGTACAGATAGTAAAAGTGCTCTGTATCATTTAGCTCGATGCGCCTCTGGCTTTAGAGGTGTTTCGACAGCTTATGATATACTTTCAAATATACATTATTTTATATTGAATAAAGTTCATTTGAAATTGCAATGGGTTCCAGCACACATAGGTCTCCGTGGTAACGAGAAAGCTGACGAATTAGCTAAATGGGCTGCCAAAAATGGTAAAGTAATAAAAACTTTACCCTGTTATTCGGAATTACTGCCAAAATACGCAGAGAGATGTCATGAATTATGGAAAGAGCACTTTGATCTAAGATCATTAGAGAAAGGCATATGGTACAGGACAATTCAGTGCCATCTATCTCGTATACCTTGGTGTGCATATACAAATTTAAGTCATAAAATTGTTATGCTAGCGCATAGGCTGAGATCTGGCCACATTCCGGGTAACAAATTTAATTTTTTGATGAATAAATCATCATCCCCAAATTGCAATAGTTGTGGAATCATTGACGACGTACACCACAGGTTGATGGAATGTGTCCGGTATCAATCGGCCAGGAAAAAGATGGTGGAAGATCTAAGTTTGAATAGGCTACATGTTGGTGTATTACATGATATACTGTCACAACCTAATTCCGACGCAGCACTAACTTTATTTTCATGTTTATTAACTTAAGTTATTTTAAGATTGCTTGTATCGTTTTGGTATTATAGGACTGACATATACCTATGTATAAAAGTCCTTTAAATAAAAGAAAAAAAAAAAAAAAAAAAAAAAAAAAATAAACTAGTTAATGTCGGCTCACTCAGTCCTGCTATGGGGCAACCCAGATCTACACATGTATCAAGTTTACAAATATAATTTGGGTTCTTGTATTTAGTAGAATCATAATAAAATAAAGTCACGGTATTTAATTTCAGATCATCTAGTGCCCTATTTAAAAATTTACAAATTATTATTTGTGTTCACTCAATCCTCATGCTTTAAATAGTCTAGCGGACAGTAGAACGACTGTCGAGACAGTATCAACCTAGATGCAGGTTAGAAACCAGAATTTCTAGATGGCTAGACAGGCGCCACGGGGCGCCTACGTTCCGACTGACACAGGTATTAACGGACCATGGGTGTTTCGGTTCGTTCCTGTGTCGGATCGGAAAGGAGGTGTCCGCCGTGTGCCACCATTGTGGCAACTGCCGCGAGGACACGGCCCAACATACGTTGGAGGAGTGCCCAGCCTGGGACAAAGAGCGCAGCGCTCTCAGAGCAGTCGTTGGAGGAGACCTCTCGCTGCCGGCCGTGGCGTCGTCCATGGTCGCCAGCCAGAGGTCCTGGCGTGCGGTGGCCCACTTCTGCGAGAACGTCATCTCGCAGAAGGAGAGTGCTGAGAGGGATCGGGAACTATATGATCCCTCCCGCCGCCAGAGAAGACGTAGGAGGCCCCGGGTGGACGACTGACCGGCGTCTTCCGCCCTGTAGAATGGGGGCGTTTAAATTCCACCACGGTAACCCCTGCCTGTCGTACGAGGCGACTAATAGGTGCCATCGGGGGTCGCGGGCGCGCAGCGGAGGGCTGACAGCCCCCGAGATGGACGGCAGCGCGGGTGGTAAGGCCTCGTTCGGTGCGCGGGGGCTCCTTAGCCCTCCATGGAGATGGGCTGCTACGCAGCACCGCGCAGGGGCGATTCCGGCTGCAATTCTAGCACTCCTTAGAATACCCCGGGATCGCTCCGCAAGCGCCGAAGAAGGCCACCGCGGGGTTTTAGCTGGTAGTGTCGGGTGGGATGTTCATAGGGGTTAGGGACTCGGCCCAGCGGCAGCACGGATAGCCATCATCCGTGCGAGGGGGATGCTGGGTCGTAAGACCGGCTAGTCCAGCATACCCGTTTTATTCTTAATCCGCTTCCCTCCGGAGCGGGCGGCAGTAATAAAACGCTTTCACCGCGACAAAAAAAAAAGGTTAGAAACCAGAAAAGGGTCACGCACAGAGTTAAGTATCTATTTATTGCTAATTATTATCGATCGCTTCAACGGCGAAGGAAAACATCGAGAACAAATCTTAGATACAGGAAAGTTCTTCCTTAAAAATCGTAAATATGTGAAATCTACAATCCCGCCATGGACAAAGGCCGAAACTCTCTTATTAGTAGAGGAGACACGTGCATAGCAGTGAGACGCACACAATAAGATGGATTGATATTATAATTTCAATTCATAGTTAACATGATGACGGAAAATATTAAGTTAAAACTGGCGAACCTAACAAAAAATACCTACTCAAGTGGTAAAAAGCAGCTTCACCGGCACGACACCACGCTTTATTAACACATTTTTCCCGAATGCCACAGAACGAAGGTCTGCCCCTAAGAACCCTAAATCTTGCTAAAATGAAAAGTTTATTCTTTATCCTGGCACGGCAAAGTGACCACACTGCACCTGATGGTAAGCGCAGTGCCGTACAATTACAGTATCGAGTAGCGAAAAACAATCTATTCCCCGCTACTCAATACAATCATGCCGGGCCACTTCTTCTCACTACGCCATGGGCAAGGTGAAAAATCGGTCGAGGGACTAGTGTCATGAGTACAAAGAAGGCCGCAAAACGGCCAATAATCGTACCCCAACTCTGGACACCGACAAAAACCGGATGTACACTGACTAATCCCGAAACGTGACACACTTGTGTGTGCTACTATGGCGGGTTTTACACCATGTGTACCTACGATGGTCGCTATCCTGGCGGATTTGATATCCTACCACCAGCAAAATGGTACTTATGTAGTTAGGTCTTGTACAGTTATGGGCTAGGCTCTTCATGAGATCTGATAAATTTTAACAATTAAAGTGTTTGTGGGACTTGGTAACCTTTTTTTTTTATTCTGGCGCGGCAAAGTGAACACACTGCGCCTGATGGTAAGCGCAGCGTCGTCCAGATAGAGTATCAAGTAGCGAGAGACAGTATATCCCCCGCTACTCAACACAGTTATGCCGGCCTGCTGTTTAGCTTCTTCACATTACGCCTAAAGGACCCAGGATCATAGGAAGGAGGGAACACATAAAAATGATAATATACCGATATTGTTATATAGGTATATTATCATTAACAAAATATGGTACCCATGAAGCTTGCTATTTGATCGTGTATTGGTTACTTATCTTAAACTACCTTTTCCGATCTATAGTTGTTAGATATTAAGCGTATTTGGACTTCATAATTTTCAATAAAAATGTTGTGATTCTATTGTGTGTTTTTTTATTATTTCACAAGATGCAGAAGGTTTACTTTTTTTAGAGTGGTGAATACAAACACGTAATGACAATTTGATAAAAATCATTTGAGTCTTATTAAAACCAAAGACTTTATATATTTTTTTATTAAATTAAAGTTCTTACTTGGTGGCACATCTTTATAATGATTTAGTTTGTGTAGTTTTTGGCGTCTCTAAGTTAGGATGCCAAAACGTATGTAAAGTATGGTGTCATCACATAGTCCTGACGACATACTAGGTCAAACCTGTTTTAATTAAGAATTATCAGAGACTACGGTCCCAAACATACATAGGTTTTTTTTTTATTCTGGCGCGGCAAAGTGACCACACTGCGCCTTATGGTAAGCGCAGTGCCGTCCAGATAGAGTACCAAGTAGCGAGAGACAGTCTATCTTCCGCTACTCAACACAATCATGCCGGCCTGCTGTTTAGCTTCTTCACATTACGCCTAAAGGACCCAGGATCATAGGAAGGAGGGAACACGGTAGCTGGCAAACTGTTCCACAGCTTGATGGTGCGGCAAAAATACGAGTTTGCGAACCTCTTCGTTCGGGCCGGGGTAGTAGATACCACGAAGCTGTGGCTCCGCAATCCAGTACACGTGGTTCTGGTATGGAAGGGAGAGGATGGGATAAGATCAAACAATTCTTCAGAGCATTCGCCATGATACAGACGGTAGAACACGCTAAGCGAGAAAATATCCCTACGCAGCTGTAGCGGCTCCAGGCTGTTACTCACGTCTGCATCATTCACAATGCGGATGGCCCGCCGCTGCAACCCATCCAAGGCATCGAGAAGGTACCTTGCAGAACCGTCCCAGAGGTGCGAGCAGTATTCCATTCCCGGCCGCACCTGCGCTTTATATAAGCGGTAGAGTTGACCAGGCGTGAAAAACCGCCGCACCCTGTTCAGGATTCCGACCCTGCGTGAAGTGGCGGATATTACGCCCTCGATGTGACTCCTTGGATTAAGATCGCAGCGGATATCCATACCTAGGACACTAAGGTCATTCCGCATTGCGAGTGGAACACCCTGAAGAACGGGGATGGGAGAAAACGGAGACTTCTTGCACGAGAACGCGCACACCTGGGTTTTCTTAGCATTAAACTCAACCCGATTCCTGGTACCCCATGATGAGATGAGATCCAAGGTCTGGTTGAGCTCAACGACATGATCCTCGCGTCTCCTCTCAGTATCCGCCCGGCAACCAGGCGGCTTGCTGCTATAACGCCCATGAGCTGTGCTGTCGTCTGCATAGCAATGAATGTTGCCAAGCGACAACATAACATTGATATGCAGAAGAAACAAGGTGGGCGAAATCACAGAACCTTGTGGTACTCCGGCATTTACTGACATGAGCTGCGAAGCGTGTCCATCAACGAGGACACGCATTTTACGCTCATGCAGAAAGCCGGAAATCCACTTGCACAGGTTGTCGGGCAGACCGTATGCCGGGAGCTTGGAGAGAAGGCCTCGATGCCAGACCCTATCAAACGCCTTGGCTATGTCAAGACTCACAGCCAGAGCCTCGCCATGCTTGTCAATCGCCTCCCCCCAGTGATGTAATACGAACGCTAGAAGATCACCCGTTGATCGGTTATGACGGAACCCGTATTGGCGGTCATTGATCAACGAGTGATCCTCTAGGTAGCGAACTAATTGGCTTTTTATCAGTCGCTCCATGACTTACACATCACTGAGGTTATGGCGATGGGCGATAATTGTTAGGGTCTGACCGATCACCCTTTTTGGGGATCGGCTGCACATTAGCCTCCCTCCAAGATTCAGGCACAATACCTGAGAGGTAGGACGATCGGTATAGGCGCGTCAGTACAGGAGACAACTCCGCTGCACACTTTTTAAGTACAAGCGCTGGGATACCATCAGGACCACTAGCCTTCCGGACGTCGAGAGACTGCAGCTCACGCCGCACATCACAATCCCTGATACGGATATCAGGGATGGATGCGAAGTAATCCCGCATACCATCCCAATCTGCTGACGAGTAGTGCCAGACCCTGCGCTTGACCTTCACGGGACGTGGAGGCAAACAGCAAGGAACCGACGTCCCAACCAGGCAGTGATCGGAGGTACCCAGGGGAGCACCAACCGTCACTTTATACCCAGTCGGATGACTCGTCAGCAGTAGGTCCAGCAGAGAGGGCGCATGACTTGCCACATCTGGGATCCTGGTAGGCTGATCCACCAGCTGTGTCAAGCCATTGGTCAAAGCGAATGCATGAGCAGTCCTGCCGGCATGGTCAGTTCTGGAGGAGCCCAACCACAACTCGTGGCGTTAAAGTCCCCCAGAACTACCAATTCCGCTGTTGGAAACTGCTCCTGCGCGTCGTCTGTCGCCTGGCTAATATAATTAAATAGCCGAGTTGTCTCTACGTCCCCGTCGGGTGACCTGTAAAGGCACACGTAAATCCGACTCTGGGAGCCGAGGTCGACGTGCACCCACAGGGTGGAGAAGGAGGGGTCCTACATGCAGCGCAGACAGCGACAGCAGACGTCCGACCGAACATACAGGCATACCCCGGCCCTCGGCCTGAAGCTTTCTTCAAGCGAGTATCCGGGGTAAAGCAAGTATGAAGTATCGGTCGGACTACAAATCTGTGTCTCCGTCAAGAAGAGCAGAGCAGGCCGGGCCGTCTCAAGATGGTGGTGGACGGCATTAAGATTAGAATGGAGTCCGCGGATGTTAGCGAACTCCATTGTGAATGCGGTGGTGGGGTTACGCACCGCTGTAGAACCTGCTCTCTTAGTTTGCACTGTCATAGAGTTATGGGAGGGAGAGGTGAAGAAGCGGTCATGGGTCTAGTGTCAGAGTAGTCAGAAGGCCGCAACAAGCGCCGGTCCACTAAAAGAGCCGAGAGGAGGTGAGCTGATCCGCCGGACGGAAGGGCCCCCGTACCCTCCCGGGATAGGCCGCCGGGACCCCACATCCGGTCACCAACCGGCACGACGGACCCACCCAAGATTATGCGCGGCATGGTGGGGCAGCCTCTCGTAGTGGTTAGCCACGATTGGGCCCCTGTACTGTACCGCGGGTGGCCAGCGGTACCACCGTTTCTACAGGTCTCCCTGGCCGACGGATCAACACGCCTCCAACCGATTGTGAACCGGCTTATACCCGCACGGCCAAACATCGTACCCCAACTCTAGTAGTAAGAAAACTTGATATGTAGGTAGTAGGAATTTATAAACGCTTTTTATTAACTGACCTTCCTGTTATTATTTGAATGATAACCTGCGAGGGTTCTGGAAATATCTTCGTTTTCAAACTTATTTTATAATCTAGAACCCTCGATACCTACTGCATTGTTTCACGCCGTAATTTTATTACATATGTAAAAACTAGATGTTGCCCGCGAGTCCGCCCGCGTGCAGGTTATTTTTGGAAGAAAAGGTACGCAATTCATGGAGGCATCATAAGCTAATACACCTTTCTATATTTTGCTATCCCATAGGAAGCATGCATTTTTCCAGGATAAAAAGTGGCCTTTATCATTTTCTGATCCTTAAACTGCCACTATGCAAAAAATCATGCCGATCCCTTGCTCTGTGAAAAGCTAAACTATCCCACAGGAACTGTACATTTAACGGGATAAAAGCACCTAACCTATGTGCTATTCCAGACTATAATTTATCTCTGTGCCAAATTTCAACCAGATCCGTCCAGTCGTTGAAGCGTGATTGAGTAACAAACATCCATCCAAACATTCACATTTATAATAGTAGGATAATAATACTAGTATTTTTTTATAGCATAGTCAGACAATCGAGCCAGTGGGTCACCTTATGTTAAGTGATCTCCACCGCCCATGAACATCCACAATACCGAAAGTGTCATGTATGCGTTGTCGGCCTTAAAGGACAGGAATAGGGATTAGGGGAGGGAAGGGGGAATCTGGGCCTCCGGATATCTCACTTACCATACGAAACGCGACAGTAAACTGTCACTTTACGTTGGTTTTCTGTGAGACAGTGGTACTACCCCGGTCCAGCCGGCCCATTCATGTTGTAGAAAAATATGTCTACAGCGTGGCTCTACCACTTCTAACTAGTAGCCTTGTGTTAAACATTGCGGTGGCCTAAAGCTGGTTGGTAGACTTCACATACCTTCTAAATTTTTATGAGAATTCTCAGGTATGTAGGTTTCCTAACGATGTTTTTCCTTCACCGTTAAAGCAAGCAATAAATGACAATGAACACATTGTTATTTATAAAATAGAAATTGTTACATATTACGTAGCCGTAGGTACCTATATATAAATTTTAGCTTCAATTTATAGTCTGCGACGGGTGCCCCGTCGCGGTCGTAGGCAAGCCCATGACAAACGTTAGGGTAAAGAGACCACGGACACACAGCAGCCGTACCTACTTCACATATTAATTATATATTTGTAAGGTATACAAGGTATAGCAATCATTCTAACAATTCATATAGACTATTTAGAAAATTCAAGTCTTACAAGCTAAAGTTATTATAACTAATAATAATAATAATAATAATAATAATCTTTATTTCCCAAAAAAAAGTACATATGCCAATTAAAATTAAACAACGGATAATTACCATTAGACCTAGAAAACTTGACATCATTGATATAGTGTACTAGTGGCCCTCACACTAGGCACAGCCTGTATCGTGAGAACCCTATATAACTATGTATCATTTTTGGTACTTCATGGGATAAGTATGATGTAATTATTTCCAACATAAACCCAAAGATGTCGTGACAGGTACTATATAATAAATTCTGAGTTTATGAGATAGTAAATACTCAACTGAAATGTTAGGTTTACATTTTTTGTGAAACTACAATTATTGTTGACACATCTACATGTATAATGTTATGACACATTTTGTATACCTAGCCGAATATTTCATTACATATGTTTTAATACAAATATTAACAGATGGCGCTACTGCCCATCATACGCAAGTCATGGTAAATATTATTATAAAGATCATAAAATTGGTATTAAATGTTGCAAATATACATGTTTAAAAATGGCTATATATTATGTCGTATAAATATATACCTTATTGCTGACGAATGACCGAATTTTCATTTTAATGTAACTTATTATCCTATATCATGCTTGTTAGTGAAAACGCCATCTATTGGCGAATTTGATTATTTGTAAATAATATTTTTTTATTTGTTATATAAAATTATAACAAAAATACGAAAGCATTAAATTATATGTATTAATAATGTTATTGTATATGGTGTAAGTAATTATTTTATGTCCTATCTTTCTGCGTAAAACGAAAATATATTCCGTTATTTGTGGTCGTCCGTCTTAACGCCGAGAATCTATGGTTGCAATTGTGTCACTCTCAGATTGTTTACTATTTTGAGAAATATTAAAAGTTGTTGTGATTATAATGTACAAAATGTTGATTTTATTAATAAACTGTTATCAGTGGACTGTTATATAAGTTTTAGTTCATGGGATACGTTAAAAATTAGGACCATGTTGTCGTTTGAATTGTGAACGTGTTTACGTGAGTGTTTTAGAGTGTTTCGTGTTATAGAAGTGGTATTTTTTGTGAATAATAGTGCTTTAAATAAGTGCTTGTTCTGCGGAATAGTCATGTGGTATGTACAATTTCTTTTTCTGCCAGATTGAGAACCAGGGAAAGTACCACGACAGTATTGGATATAGGCTGTCATAGAGCACTTGTTAGGACCTATAATATTGTTTAAACTACACGTAGCTGATAATAAATTCCATTTTATTTGTGTAGATATCCTCAAACACGGATATTTAAGACATAATTTATGAGATATTTTCATGTTTGGCGCTTGTATAACTGGCAGCTTGTAAACATAACCTCCAAATGTGCGCTACTGTTTTTGTTGCATTCCCTAAAATCCTTTTAATTCTGGTTTTCTTCTACCTTAACTCTATTTATATCTCTAAAGTTTTTACGTTTTGTGTATTACAGTTGTTGAGACCTAAGTTATATCTGGTCGAACATTATATGCCAAAATTCTATCAATGGTTTTTTGTACTACAGTTTCAGGCGCCCTAAATAATGAATTTAAATAAAATAAAAATTAGAACTAATTGCAATATATATAATACGTCTTTAACGTAGGTCATGTTACTTGTGTGTTCTGAACACATCAAATTATTATATTTTAAAACATTTCTGACAATATTTTCTACTTAATTGCTTGATTATTTAGTTTAAAATATTAATTTTGCGGCATGCATTATAGAGATTTAGATTAATTTACAAGCTGCAAATATTATTTTGGATTTGGAGTGATTAAATTTTTTTGATCTTGGCATCAAGATGGCTAAATCACATCAGAAGTAATTTATATGTAGTCAGATTGTCCCACAAAATTATACTGTATAGAAATCAGGTAAACAAATTTTGGATGGAGCCTCTTGAATAAAATAAAACAAAATCAAAAACAACATACTGCTAAGTTGTTATAAAATAATTATTTTAGATATTTATGTCTATTATTAAAGGATTGCATAGATATTAGTTTGTCATAAACAAATTAAGGTGCATAAGTTAGGGATTATCAAAAAATTCTCTAGTGATTGTCTATTCACTATTACGATTGTAATTGCTTGCTTATTTTGTATGATGTTTGTTTGGAATTATAATATAGGATTTTAATAATTTATAGGATTTTATAAATGTTAATATAGCAGCGATAGCCTAGTTGGCTGCGGTACGGACTGTCAAGACGAAAGTCGTAGGTTCGAAACCCAAGTGGCATACACCTATGACTTTTCTAAAGTTATGTGTGTATTAAAATGTTAATTATCGCTTGCTTTAACGGTGAAGGAAAACATCGTGAGGAAACCTGCATATCTGAGAGTTTTTCGAAGGTATGAGAAGTCTGCCAACCCGCATTAGGCCAGCGTGGTGGACTAAGGCCTAACCCCTCTCATTAGTAGAGGAGGCCCGTGCCCAGCAGTGGGACAATGTTTAATACAGGGCTAGTATTATTATTATTAATATAGATTTTCTAATCCCAAATAACATTCTTCAGCTTCATTAGCCTTTGTACTAAGTTTTGTGTGTAGTATGAATTGAAATTGAGTGGCATTATTTTAGTTAAAACACATATGTTTAATCACCACCTGCAATGGATGATAATCCAAAAATCCATTAAGAATTTTCTACGACACAGAACTGTAAAAATGTGTGTTACTATTTATAAGCTGTTGCCTTTTTTTATTCAAAAATATATTTATGGTTGTAAGACCATGTCAGCCCATAGGAGTCTCTTTATCATATTATTTGCAAAAACTCCTTAACAATAAGAAATCAGCATTAGAATGAGGCTCTGAGAGAACATGTCTGGAATGCTCCAACAAAACATAAACCTTATGAGGTTTATGTTTTAGTATTTTCATCAGAATCTCACTAGTATTTCTGGTCCTGAAACATTCCACCAACTAGTGATAGATATCTCCAACTACATACGTATATACTCAAGCCTGTAATCCCCGAAGGGGTAGGCAGAGGTTTAACTAGTACACCGACTTTTTGCCGAATTTCGGTCCCATAATGTGATAGGGGGCGAGCCTATCGCCTTACCGGGCACAGATTACAGACTTCGTGCTGATACTGAGAATTTCTAGATAGATAAACCCAATATCATTTTACCCAACCCGGGGATCTCAGCACAGCAGTAGTACCGCATGCACAATTACAACTGCTCCACCGAGGTAGTCTCCAACTGTACCACAATTATCACAGTTTGGATTGTCACTTAAACCCATTATTGCTTAAATGCTTGGGATATATAGATAATATTGATGGTTGGTGGGCTATTTGATTTAAGCAAAATTTTTGAAAAGTTACAGCAGAGAGGTTTTAAGTTTTTTTATATATCTGAAAAAAATTAATAAAAAAACTGGTTTAAGCACATACTGCATCCTAATATTTAATTACATGCATTAGTAGTATTTTCTAAAATAAATGTAACCTGAAAAGGAAGAGCCACATTTTTCCAGTTTGAGAGAGTGGAGCGATCAAGTTTTTATAACTAGTCACAAAAGAAAAAAAAATGCTTATGCCCAATATTTATATATATAACTCAATATTGCATAAAATTTTGTTTAAATCAAATAGCCTGCCAATTGGCAATATGAACTTGACATTAAGGATTGTTTCCTATACCAACATATGTGCATTGAGATGACTGTCCTGTAATCCATTCATTTCAGTTGCTTTAATTTTTTTATCAGCTTGGTAGAGAATACAAGGTTACTGGCCTGATAGTAAGTACCACACCTGTCTATTAACTGTAGCAACATTAACGTGAATGTTGTACAATGTATCTGGCTGAAGGACATGTATCCATGGCTATGAATAAATAAATAAAAAGAAAATGTTGTACATTATACTACATGACACTGCATGGAGCCTGTCACCGTGAGAAAGAGATTGACAGAACATGTTAAGACATACCCAGTACAGATAATAGGAGCAGTACTGAGATGGATTCTTTAATATAAGAGATTTTCCCTGATTATAGTCACATCCACAGAAATGGATCTAATGATCTTTGAGCTTTAAACATGTCTGTAAACACTGGGTAAAGTTACCTGGTATTTACTATGCATGATAAGCACTTGTAATAACTACATATTGATGGCTTAATTATCAAACTTTGTAACTCAAATTCGGAATAAATTGCTTATTTATTTTTAGATATTATCAATTATTCTACAGAAAATAGATTTCCGTATTTTTATTGTATAGACATTGACTATTTCTGTATAATAAAAATATGTGAATCAGTAATTATTGATAATATCTAAAAAAAAAAAAAATTCTGATATGGAGTTATGAAGTAAAAATATTAATTGAGCCATCAATATGAAAGATTCTTTGAATTACCTAACCTAATTTGATTATTACAATAACAAACCAGTCTGCTGTGATGTTAATTAACATGATGATTTTTTTTCTCATCATGATATTAATGTGACTACACTACTTCTGATGATATTATCATGTACTGAGAACTTAATTATGTTTATAGATATTTTAAATAGATATTTAGAAAAATATAATCTGAAGCTGGATACAAATTTATTTTCTACCTATTTTATGTAAGTTATCTTTTAAATCATATAGTTATTTGGAAGAAAAAAACAGTCAATATTTACTCTTCTGAGAAGAATTATTGAGTAACTGAACCATATGAATTTGATATTTTTCCAAAAAAATAATACTTGTAAGAGTCCTTTCATATCCTATGTTTGAGCAAAAGCAAAAGTAAGCTTGGCAAATTGGTAACCAATCTGCTGACCCCTTTGGAGAACAGACAGGATTATGCTCATGGTTATGAAATAATTTGAATAATTGTTAACACACATTTGTGACCAAAATCACCTGTGGAGTTTGTACACTCTACCTCTTGCCCTTAAAGACAATATAAAAAATGTTTGGAAAAAAATATTTTCTTTTCTGTTTACACTAATAGTACAATCAAGATGAAAGTCCTTACCTTGTCCAACCCCTCATCAGTGATCTGTTAAAAAACAATATTAGTTGACATAGCTCAAACCATTAGCAAGCTGAAATGGCAATGGGTCAAAATATAGTCAATATTTTGTGACAAACCAATAAATGCAAGGGGTTTTAGAGTGGACACTGTGTTTGGGAAAATGTAGGCTGGATGTTCTTTGGCTAGGTGGAGCTACGACCGGTGGGTAATGATTGGATGCAAAGAGCTAATCACTGAGCTCGATTGTGTAAATTAGGCTCTCCTAATGGCCTATGTCCAGCAGTGGAAAATAGGCTGAAGGCATATATGTGACATGAAAATAAAATACTCAATATAGCAACATGACAGGTCCAATAGTAGAGTGGTTTCAAAGATTTTATATTTATCAAATGTTAAGGGATTAAGAATTTATATACATTAAATCATTCAACAATTCTGTTATTAAACTGTACGTATGACTAGTAATTGTGTACATTATTTGTGTAGTTTTTCTGTTAAATCAGTGAGATGCAAAATATATTACATGTAGTATGTAAAAAAGTACTGTGTCAAATGTTACTTCTGTCACAAAAATTTATTTAAATATTCCAATTGTTTATAGTCCATATTACTACTTCAAGATGTATGTTCAATGTATGTGATTTATTTAAATATTATGTATGTACTTAGTTTTTACTTTTAGTTTTTATTATGTTTATATGGAATTATTATGATGTTTATTAAAGCAAACAAAAAATATTGATTTTCTACCAATATATCCCTAATGTATTTGTTATTTAAATGGCAAAATAAAGTTCTGAAAACTGAAAGTAGTTTTTTTATTTTATAATTACCGTAGTTTGGAATAGGAATGTTTACTTAAGTTGAATTATTATTTAGTTTTAGGAGCATTGAGCAGCAATATGAAGGGCGAGCTTCACTTCATACAGACGAAGAGTGGCCATTTGCAACTGATATACGAACCATACATATTTGTGACAGACAGCGTGCGTAGTGGACGGACATTCTGGAGGTGTATGGAGTATGGCAAGCGATGCCGAGCTCGGATCACGTCAAAAAATAATGTTTTGCGAATAACAAATCCAGTTCACAATCATTTGGAGAACCATATGCAAAAAATAACACGGAAATACGAACAGGGCGAAGTGGTCACTTGTCCCACTGTTTAGGATAACATAGAATTAATATTAGGATAAAGCAATAAGATAAGGCATTTTGTCGAATAATTTGTGTGGTTAGTGCATTTCGTGGCCTAGTAATTGTATAAATCAGCCACCAAGTTTGACTTGAATTTTTATTTTACGTTTGTCTTTAAATCTTACTTTTGAAATATATTTCTTTAAAATTACTTTCTATTGTAAACTGTTGTATGTAATTAAGATATTATTTCAAACTGAACAATGTCATGATTTCTTCTACGACCATTTTTGTTATCAAAAATGTTCAACACCAGTTTCTTCGATGATGGATTTACAACGTATTTTAATCGATGTCATCAATAATGTAGTTCTAAACCATTGTGATCAGTAATGTTAAGATTATAATTATTATTTGTAAGGTTTCAATAAAGGTTTCGATTTGATATGATGTTTTATTGAATTATTTAGTGTTGTGTGTCCTGTAGGTTTGGCAGGCGTGCAGGTGTGCTACACGGTGACGCGGCGTGGCGCTCCCTCGTTGCTGCTGGACGGGCACGCATTCGTGGCTCGTAAGAGGCGCGGGCCTCGCGTCTACTGGTCGTGCCGAAGCCGCTGGCAGGGCTGCCCCGCGAGAGCTCTTACTATGGACGGGCGGCTACTGGCGCGGACGGCACACCACACACATGCCTCGCCTGCGCCGCTACTCGACCAGCATGCGCGCATCGAGAGTCTCATCGAAACTGTACCTGTCAACAAATAAACATACACTTTATCATTGTATCATGCTGTTTTTCTACAGGTGTTTAGCATCTTTACTCTTCGTCAAAAATATTGTTTAATGGTACGTATCGCTTTTGACATTACAGATATATTATTATAACATGGTGATGATTAATATTTAGAATAACAATATGGTGAACCCCGTACAACACGGCAGACTGTCCCACGCTACAGGAAACTGTATTAATATATACTACTACTTGCGTTTGTTTATGGAAAGATATTCGCTAGCATATAAATCATGATAGGTATAATTTATTCTCAATACAGTATATGTTTAGCGTTACGCATGGGCGCCGGCAGTAGAGTGCAAGGGGGTGAATTTCCACCCCCCTGTCAGAAAAGAAAATATTTAAAAACTGAAGGCGTCTAGGCTGCCGTTAAAATTTTTCGTCACCTTATCAATAAATTCAGTATCCTCCATTACATTTATCTGCTAATGGTCTTATTCATAATGAGTTATCGGAGCTTTATAAGGCCGTTAATAGGAGCTTGTTAAAAAATGTTATTCATAATGGCTCAATACAGGTAAGACCGCTCAACATTTTTTAACAAGCTCCTATTAACGGCCTTATAAAGCTCCAATAACTCATTATGAATAAGACCGATAATGTATAGATGCAGATGCATCTCCCTGAAAGTAATCCTGACGGTGCCCATGGCGTTACGGTAGTAGTTATTTATTGTAGTCATTATGTTTTAGCTTTCGACTGTCAAATAAAGGAAGGGCCTAAAAAACGGACTAGGAAAAGCATAGTTCTTGATGAGAAAGTAAAAATTTTGGACATGATAAGATCTGGTGCAAAAATTGCATCCATCGCTCGAAAGCTAAATTTAAACGAGTCTACTATACGATCAATGAAAAAAAGTGAGGACAAAATACGATCATTGATGTCTTCAATGCTGTGTGGTGTCAGTTCTAGAACAGTATCACGTTTTAATGACATGTTGTTAACTAAAATGGAAAACACTCTCATGCTTTGGATAAAGAGCTGCAACTCACAGAACACCATTCTCAACGGTTCCCTGATAAGACAAAAAGCTCTAATAATATATGAGAATTTAAAGAAATCTGAATATGACAATTGTGGCCAAATAAAAAAAAATGAGTTTAAGGCAAGCAAAGGATGGCTTGAAAGGTTTAAAAAAAGGTATTCTTTGTACGATATAAATGATACTGAGGCAGAGACCCCTGCAAAGGAGGTTATATACTTTCGGGAGATACCGCCAGTGGACCAAAAAGCGCTTGAATTCTGAACACTGAACACAAGTGTTACTACTCGCTGCTACTTATTATCATTGTTGATTTTTTATAGGTTTATTAATAAATTATATCCGCCAAAGCTTTTTCGTTTCTATTACGTAGATGCAAACCATTTATTTTTTATTTAGCGGGTTGTACGGTGGTTCCCTGGTTAGCAGAAGCTTTGCATGTTACTAGGCTGGTATACGCTTTCACGGATCGTGTTTTGATGGGCTGGTGTTTTGCAGTGGAGTTCGTGATATCTAACCGGGGTCGAAGGCACATGAGGCTGGGGGGCTTCTCCTTTTACGCTGAGAAAGTGTTTCCCGAGAAGAGCAAGGTGCGATGGCGGTGCACTCGGCGCACGTGTAGAGCGTACGCACACACTCTTCACGACCAAATTTTCGCGCTTAGTAACGTCCATTCACACGAGCCCCCTCCCGCGCACCGGCCACTAACGCAGGCGGCCCTTGCAGCCCATGCCGCCCATGCCAAAGCTGTGCTCGATGAATAATATTTGCCTAACAATATCGGCCCTTAAGTAAATTGTATCTATGAAGAACAGTTTATGATCCTAATAGCAATATTAATATGTTTTCGGATTATGAAAATTATGCATGTAGTGAGAATATATTAATTTTTATATTTCTGTTGGTCCCAAATGCTAAACTACTTAAGGGCTGACAGAGAAAGCGCTTTGTAACCCCTTGAACTCCGTAACAAAGACGACGTTCCCCAGTGTCTCTCTATTTATATAATATAAGCGTTGTGAAATTTACTGTGAGACTGAAACAATTGTGAAGTAAGTTTAAAATGTCGACAAGCAATATAAGATATTTCGGTGTTGTTGGGGATGATGGGGCACGTCGCTGAAACTCGATACGCATGACTAAACATTTAACTGGTGATGGCAACTAATGATTGTATATCGCGTCATATGCTGGTCATTTTATTAATATTGTTCTTTTAACTACATTTTGAATGTAACACTTCATATATATAATACGTTCAAATATTGCAATGGTGTGCACAAGTATCACGTTTTATTGTTTATGTTTATGCGAATATTACACATTAAATGACGTTTAATGATAAAAAAAACTATGATATATTTGTCTAATTAACATTGGACTTACCGAACTAGTCATAAAATAAAATCTCATTGCACGTTTTTTAACGCGTTGGCTATCTCTATACGAGTCTTCGGTGATTCATACTCTCCTTATGAAATCATATTGTAAGGAGAACCTTACAATTGTTCCATAATATCTATTTTCGTTAAATGACAATATAACAGGAACCACACATATCTATTTAGTTTCGAATGTAAATATTGTATAACAGCGGATATTATCTAGGTTCTTCTAAAATTAACATTCATCAGAAATTTCATTATGTACTCAGCATATCATCGACTATTCGGAGAGAAAGTATGTTCTGTGATAATACATAATGATAATCACTGCCAACGCGTTAAAATGGTTACAATTATTTATATAATATATTTATAATCGAAATGATGATTATCATTAATTATTAAATTAATAGCAATAATTTTGATTTATCATATAAGTTGAATTTAAGAGATTTTTACATGTTGAGAGAGCTTCGCGAAAATAGAAGTGATATTATTACTTATAGTATAAAACATTTTAATGTAATTTACTTATATAACACCGACAGAATTCAATAATGTGCGATCATTTGTTTTACTAACTGCATATTTGTATGTTTTATTGCCACATAAATATAGCGCGTTTATTTGTTTTACTCAAACATTTAATAAAGTTACTAACCTGTGCTTGGTAGCGGTTGCATGTTGCTGTTATTAAATCGGTTCATATTGTAATTGTAAAGTATTGTTTTTCTGTTAGACAAGGCAACGGTGCGACTTTGTGTTGGTCCGGGCGGGAGGCCGCGGCTGTGGGTGGGCGGGCGAAGCTTCTACGCGGCGCACACTATGCGCTCCGGCGTCGTGCGTTGGCGATGCACCATGGGCGGCTGTGGGTGCAAAGCCTACACTCAAAAAGGATCCCTACATAAGATGGTTGGCGAACATAACCACGCCAGTCGCTGTGGGAGGAAACTCTTTAGACAACTGCCTCATGCACCGCCATCGTCATCCCCACCGACACCACTCTTGTTGCCGCGCCTACCGCGTTTTGACTTCGACAATTTCGATCCGAATGCGTGGATGGTCCGGTACTAGTCATAATTAGTTAATGAAAGTTATAAATTAATTGTAGATCTCAATTTTAAGGTTTCTAACAAATGACAATATAGGGGTTAGGTAGCTTTGTCAACAAACTTAGTTGAAACGTGCATTGAACTATTTTATAGTGGGTAAATAGTCGGTACTCGATGTATATTCCTCTTTTATAGTATGGTTTAATCTAGTTCCGTAATAATAAGGTACGATATTTTAGTTACATTCCTCATCAATATGTGATATCAAGTTCATGTGATTACCTAAATTACGATCTTGTTTCTAGAATAAGTGCCAAATAAATTTCTTTATAATGTTTAGCTTAGAATTACTACGATGTAAGTTGTGCAATGTGCGCTTAGGAAACGTATCTTAGGTGGGACACAACTTGCTTAGATGGGTCATGTGAAGTCTTCCTTTTATATTTATGTTTATATACACACATTTTACTTGAATGTTTAACAGGGTGAAGTTAATTTACTATTTTATTTGTTGTGTACGTGCTCATTGCTCATGTGAATTCTGAATATTCAAGAATTTCTTGGTTCGTGCCAAATATTTTGCTCATGTATTCTCGTAGAGAAAAGCTCATTAGTACCTATGATTATAAATTGTGCCATAAATTGTATGTTGTATATTTGTGTGTGATCAATTCAATTTGACGTAGAAATGTATTGTGTATATGTGCAAATATAAATTACGAAATCTCATATCGTTTTATTTATAATTTGAACTCGATTAAATTGTATCGGTTAATTAACTCTTGTTTTATTATACCTTTCTTAGATTAAAATCTTCTGCATAATAGCAACAATAATTTTAAGGCATGCTATTTGTTGTTTCAATTAAAACTTTAGTATAGAGAGTGGGTATATAAAAATATTGGTGTAAAATGATAAAACTCTAGATACTGCAGTTTTAATTGATCAATTGTTTATGTAAAGACCATTCTCCGGATCATTTGGTAACAGTGTTGTTTTGTGGTGCAGCTCGGTTCATCCGCGCGGGCAAGGGTAGACTCCTGCTGCATCGCGGCTACACGTTTCGGCTGAAGAACAATCTGGCCCACGGTCGCAAGCAGTGGTACTGTTCCTCACGGCTGACGTCACGCTGCCTCGCCGACGTGAACACCGAGGGACCCGAGGGACACGAGCGCATCGTGCGCTCCCGCTACTCGCACAACCACGCGCCGCCCAACGTGCGCCGCTTCGCAGACGGGCGATATGTGGTGCGCACGCCGCACCAGAGCGGACACCGCGCGCCCGCCCCGCTCGACCCTCACCACCAGCTGCTGCAGCTGCAGCATGCGCTCGCACTGTACGCCGCCACCGCGCACGCCACCGCCACCGCTAACGCCTCTGCCACGGCCACCAACACCCCGGCAGTCCCGCAGCCCTCGCCCAACTCGCTGCCGCCACCAGCACAGCACACTAACGCGGCCAAACCTCTGCTCGTCGACACTCCTTGTAAGGAGGAGGATTAGGCGGCCAGCGGCAACCGGCACAAGTCGCACGGCGACCATATTATTTCTTTATGTAAACATCGATTTTGAACGAGAGCTTTCACGATTTACAATGAGCGACCGATTATTACAATTATGTGACAGTCGACTATCGATAATATTTTCTAATCGCCTTTTGGCACCCGAAATATAGCATAATTTATTTAGATTTAATGATAATGTAAGTTATGAGGGGATAAGGTGTCGTTAGTTAAGGTTCTGCGATGGCTATTGTTGGTTATTCAGTATCGGTAATGTGAGTGTGATGTCAACATTTATATCGGTGTTGTGGTGTTTTGTATGTTACGGCGACCAGTGAAGGGAACATGGGAGACGACCAGTTAGTAATGCGAACCAATAGTTCGTGTGTAGGTTAGGCGGTCTCGACGAGATCCTTAAACGTTATCCGTATAGGTGTGGGCTACTTTTCGAATCGAATAGGAATAATAAGGATGTTAAGTGTATAAGACCCTTCTGAATGTATAACGGCGTCAGCTCGTATTGGTGTCAGATTTAGGCAGTTGGTTGTTACTCGGATAAAGGCCGCTTTTAGCGTTTGGTTTCATGCAATCGAGTCGCGCAACATCGGACAGATAGAATAGCGCTAGGCGGACAGGACACAAACTGGTCAGGGCAGGCAGGTTCATATGATCGGATCAAGACAGTGACAAGACACATGGTCGAACGTGGGCATCAACAGTGCACCAGGAGTGTGGAAAGGTCGGCGGCGTCACGGCAGCCGTCGACAACGCGTCGGTGACTGATGGAGACAACTCGTTCGAAACAAGCAATACGATGTCCCCTGGACTGTACTTAGAATTACTTAATTTATTTTGAGAGTTTTATACTTTACAATTTTCAGAAACTTTTGCGACTTAGACAATTAGATGTCCGCCTCTTTAATCTAAGATTTACACTAGTTACGAATAATACAACAGTAATTCGTGGACTGCGGCGCGGCCTACGAGCGGCGGAGGACGGGGCCGCGCGTGACGCAGAGATGTTGTGCTCTTTACCATGGGTTTTAAGTACTTAAGCTCAATCATCTACCTCTTTCACTTTTATACGGGTTTTACAGATTAGTTTAATTATACAATTTTATAATATACAAGAATGAATACTCAGAAGCTTTACTCGAGTAAGGTGTCGTAGCGTAAGATTAGTGTAAGATAGCGTAAGCGTGTGCGCCGGGCGGCTCGCCGCGCAGGGTCCGGCGCACCACTCACTACCTCTAGTTATTATCGAAACTCAACTACCTCTTTACTTAGTTTTAACTTTTGTGCGATACTTCGCTGTTGACGACTTTAATTAAATAATATAAACATACTTATACGTAGGCCCTTTTTGAGACTGTTGTCTGGATATATTTTATGAATTGTTTTTTTGCTA
The DNA here is from genome assembly GCA_905220505.1 of Laothoe populi. NCBI lineage: Eukaryota > Metazoa > Arthropoda > Insecta > Lepidoptera > Sphingidae > Laothoe > Laothoe populi. The sequence continues at coordinate 16,060,306 of HG992159.1, forward strand.
CGTTGCTTCTCGAGGCGATGCCTGTTAAATGGTATCGAGAAACCGCTTTGTATGTACGACTCTGATTTAAGTACAAATTATTGCTAATTTTTATTGTTATTTAGGTGGTCTAGTTAGATCGGGTCTATTCACGTGTATGTACTATATGTTGTGTTTTAGGTGTGTGTATAGGCCGTGTCAAGTTCGCGGCGTTGATTGTAACTATGAGTGTCCGTGTACGGCGGGTGGTTGCAGATGAGGCGGCTCGGGCTGCGCTGGATGTGCTATGGTATTGTGTGCTTTGCGCCGGATCCGTTTGATCTGAACACCACCCTTCGCGATAGTACCACTTGTCAACGTAATCTACAATACTGTTATCAATGTAGTGAACCCTTTGGCACGTTCTATTGTACCTGATAGTATCATTAAACCAAACGAGACCGGTACATACACATGCGTGTGGTTCCGTGGCGATAGCTCATTGTAATTATAAGTTTAATACGTGTGGACTGTGGGTCAATCTGTACGATATTTAATTTTAGAGCGCTGACAATATACGTCAATTATATAAGATACGATTTATCAGTTGGAATTAAATAGATTAGGAAATACATACAGTTTTTATGTAAATATTGATTTGATTATACTGTTGACAAAATGTTTGCCTCGCTTCATTCACCTTTTACGACAGCCGAATAAATTGTAATATTGTGTGTAATTTGTACTAATGTTGTAAATGGAGGAATCTCGTAGGTATTGCACATGCACTGTATGTGCCGTTGTGAGCGCTGCCGCCACGGCTTCATAGTACCGCCCTCGCTATACTACCTCATTTTTTGCTGTTTACTACTCATTCGATTCTTATATTAATTGATAGTGTAATTTTATATAATAATAAGGGTTTTAGTTTATGTACACGGTACGTTTTGTGAAATCATATTATTAAATTGTACTTATCAATAACCGCTCGTTTTATTTCATTACTATATCACACAACAAGGTATTTTAGTCAAATCTCGTGATAAGGTACCGTGTGCAGTTATCTGACCGGAGTTTTTCTCGCAGGTATAAAGTTTTTGAAGTCGCGCCGCGGGAAAGTTATAATGATGGTGAACACGTTCCCTTTCTGCGAGGAGTCCAAGTTGAGAGACAAAGTGATATGGCGTTGTACTTCGAAGAAGACCAACTGCAAGGCCAGGATACATATGCTGGGGCAGAGCGTGGTCGCTGTGAAGGGGATGCACAACCATCCCCCGAGGGCTCTGTGTTTGCCGAGTCGACGGCAAGGCGCCCGCAAGCAGGCCGACGTGATCGTGCCTGTAGCCGCGCCCTTAACTACATCCGCGGACCTAGACGCGCTCGCAATGCAATCCCCTAAACTCGAATAACTACAACATTATCGCTCACTTATTGTAAAACAGCATTATTATGATTTATTGTTACAGAAGCAATGTAGGATAATATAGTTTGTATATATTATAGTTTAATGGCAACACTGCCTGCACAAAAACATTTTAGCGTAAGATCGAAATATCTATGACTCATTCCTTTAGTGAGTACGTGTAGCCGCTATGGTGTTTGCTTGTTCTGGTGCTTTTCATCGGAGTAAGAGATTTATATGGAAAGATATATCTATTGTTAAAACGTTTGGTGAAAGTTATAAGATGCATTGATACCAATTTAATATGAGAAAAATCAAACCAGCTATGTGTATAGATTTTTACTTTTGGGTGTCGGTATGATTCACATTAATATTATATGTAATGTATTTAACAGATCGCAAATGCTTTTGAAGATTTTACAAGTGGGAATATATGGGAACGATTTTTTTAGTAGATGTTCATCTTACGTGCTGATTGTCGCCCTGAACAGTTACGTCAGAGGTATCGCTAAAATACAACGAAAGAGGGATGTCTTTGGGGGGCTACAGAAAATCTATTATTTCGCGTCGGTTTCCTTGGATACAATGGTACCACTTCCGGCAAACTAATTCATACTGTAGCTACATCAATCAGGCTTCAGCATGTCTAAACGCATAATAATGTAGCCTTTTAACCTGAATAATGACCAACCTTCCCAATTTGCGTTTAATATAAATGTTTTCAACCGAATTTATATAAGGAAGTGGGCCTTAAATCGGGGCGTAATACGTATATTTGATTTACATCGGTTTCTCTGCAGAGTGTGGAGTATTGATGAAATATTTTTGTTCCATAGAGCGTAAATGTGATATAGTCCCTATAAATAAAGGTTTGATTAGTGATGACGGACTATGAAATTAAAAAATTATCTAACGATTAACGCATGTCGCGATTGGGTAATTACTTTCAAATTTATATGCACTAGCGTCATTAATACTAAAACTGTGAAATAAAAACATAACTTTAAAAATTACCACTGAAATGTCACAAATAACAATCATTTCTTAAATGAGTAAAGAGAGTTATTTTTGAAGTTACACTTATTTTTTTTATAAAATAAGTAACGCCTAAGCGGTCAATCTGATTTTAAATCTTTGTATTGATTATAATTATCATAATAGCATTCAACCAACATTTTTCAGTGAAAATAATATTTGAGATTAAAAGTATAACTTAACTGATTACGATAAAATAATGTCAAAGGTACTTTACCTTATAATCTACTTGCTGTTGCTCGCGGCTCCGCCCGCGTGGAGGTCATGTTTGAGACAAAAAGTATACACTACAAAATACCAATTTTCATGCGTTTAACTTCAAAAATGACGGATTTTCATCTCCTATTTTACACCCTTAGGGGTGGAATTTCCAAAAACCCTTCCTTAGTGGATGCCTACGTCATAAAAGGTATCTACTGTAAAATCAAGTCTCTAACCCTAGCCGTTTGGGCTGTGCCTTGATCGATCAGTCAGTCAGTCAGTCAGTCAGTTTCTTCTTTTATATATACAGATTAATTATTAATTATTTATATTGTAAATACAAGAGAACCACAATGGTTTTTTATTATAAAATATAATTTTCAATGGATTAGATACCGATTTAACCGTAGGAGATGCTACTTTAGTCGGGAAAATAAAAATATATTCGGGGATTAGAACTCAACTTGGATCTTAGTAAAAGTAGCTTCAGTAAGCAATTGATACAAGTTAATATATATCGGTTAAGTTTAAACTTCCCATTCAGCCGGTAATATCAGATGAGTGAAGCCGAGCACAGACTACATTTTCTAAACTGTAAACCGTGTTTATCAGTCGGTAAATCATTAGAATTCAGCACCATTGCACATCCCACAATATAATATACCTACCTGGCCTAGGTTTTTTGGATAAGCGGGTCGAGGTGAAGGCAGCATACAACACGTTTCGTTCAGGTTCCTTTTATATTTTTATATAAACAAGTGAATAATATTAATTACTGTATCGTATAATTCATACGAATAAAAAAAAATTAAGCGATTATTTTTATTGATAATATTTAAAGCAATTCGTTAAAAAATTGTAAAAGATTAGCGTAATCGTCTTTACATAATTATCGCCGGTTTAAATTTATGAATTCTTACCCCTCACCACTGAGTTGTTTTTGTTTTGACGTACGTCGGACTGTGTTTAGGTAATGCTAATACTTGTACATTTAATATGAACGTAGCTGTGTTTGATTTTTATCAAAACTTGCTCATTTTTAACGTAAACTCGATTAGCGGCGACAGTGAAACAAATCAAACGCACCGCATTCGATACCAACTTGTGATAAGATTTGATCATTAGCTAGTTTTAGTATTTTTATATATACATTTTTATCGTAGTTTTTATAATGTACTTATGATATTAACGTTATGAATCGACATAAGTATATTTATTCCACGTTAATACGATTTCTTATGTAAATTAAGTATAGTGCCTTATGTATGACAATGGGACCAATTTGTCAATTACTATTGATTGATGTACTGACACATTCCGTATTAAAAATTCGGCTTTACTGTTTTTGTAGTTTTGACGTATATATATTTTTATAAGATCAATATAAAAGACATGGTTACATTTATATCGAGTATTAACTCTTTAAGGTTTAATTAAAGATTATGTTTATTGAATTATTGTGTTTTGTATTTTTACGCTCAATATTAATACGTGTATTTTTATATAAATATCGTCATTGTTTACATACATAAATTAACTACAATGAATTACTATATACATGGTAAACTGAAGAACACTATGTCCTAAATAAAAAAGCAAGTTTTTTTGTTAATTCGTTCACGGTTACAAAATCCTAAGTTAGCCTTGATGCCCTTTAACTAGTAACACGAATGTTATTTATTTATTAACATACATCTTTACTAGGCTAAATAAGCATAATTTTATGCTAGATATCTGGCATGTGTATCCCAGAAAAAATCTAGATTTACTTAAAATAAGTACATTTTTATATTTAATATTGCTCCAGATTTATTTTGTTTATTTATAAACTATCTGATGTATTCTAGTTTGCCATAATTTTAGATCGGTAAAGTAAAAGGGCACAAATAAGAATTCCAATTTATTCCCCTATAAATAAATAAATTGTTATTTATACCATTAAATATTGCGCGATCAAGACACGTTCTCTAATTTTATAATATTTTTAGAAATCGCGAAATTCTAAAAACAATTAAGTCTATTTATTCTAATTATCAGATTAGTAATTACCACAAGCTTTCAAATTCAATCATTTTTACGTAACTAGGTTAAAATTTACATATACATAAAGAATACTATGCCAGGTTTTCGGCAAATAGCGAAACTATCGTAAATATTCTATTTAAAAGACGATATATCGAATGTATGTGATACAATTGTGTGGTTAGAACTCGATAAAGCGTTTAATCAGTAGAAATAATCACAGCGATTACTGATTTATAATTTCTGAAAGTATTGTATTATACATTACTAAACAACTGCATTTTAACGCTATTAGAATTTTCACATACAATTGTTGATGTCAAACATAAACTGAGTCTAATTAGGTTGAAGGGTTAATGCAGTTAGCAGGGACTAAGATGAGTGCAAGTCGTTTGTGCTTCAATTTCAGTTTACAGTGTTGAAAGTTTATCTGGGAGATGCGTTATGCTCGACATTATTATTTATGACATTATAAATGCAAAGTTAAAATATATGAGAATGGCTACATGCTGCATGAAACAGACCGTGAGACTTTATAACACGAATCGACTATCAAATGAATTTTTGTCATAACCGCAGTATCCGAAACTGATAATTTAACGGTAATGGTATTACTCAAAACGGGACATTTACAAGGCCATATGAGTTGTATAGAATCAAAAGCCGCTATCTAGCATTTTGTGAAATATGTCTATAATCTATTTAAAAGCGTAATTAGCAGCTTATTTTTGCATTTGTCGCGTTATCTTCTTTTTAACATGTTAGAGATAAAAATACTCATAGATTATATAACAATACCATAAAAAATATAATTTTTCTAACGTCGTCTTAAATCGGTTTAAGTCTACACTTAATAGTGGCTTGATTCTATACGACACATATAATTTTGTTATTTTTCTTATAGCAAAAGTATGCAAAATTAATTAAACAATTAGAATTACACAAGAGGTTTGACGGCGAGTTTTATTTATAGGTAAATATTTTGCCGCTTATATACCGACTGGGAAGGGGAAGAATATTTTAGTCCTTGATGGCTTCACGTTCAATGAGACAATAAAAACCTATTGGAACTGTTCGAAACGAAAGAGCAAGAAATGCTCAGCCACCGCACGAACTAACAAAAAGGGAGAGGTGACACAGTACAACAATGAACACAATCACGATAGACAGAAGTTCTACAAAAAAACTACACAGAAAATGATACAACTGTAGTAGTTTAGTTTTAGATGTTTTTGCATTATGTTACTTTCCCAACCGATGTAGATTGCGTGTTTAGCATCCGTGTCTCTGCATTTCTTTTGCACATATTTTAATTGAAGCGTACTGTACATGTGTATCACAATTGATTTGATACAATGCAGGCTAAATTCACATTGCAGATCAAAAACGTCTGAAATTTTCTTAGATCTGCTTAACTATATTAATACATCGTCGCTAGATATGCAGATAAACTAAAACTTTAAATTTATATAAACACAGTTTAATATCAGAGAATGAATCAAAAATAAAACATTATCTTTAGGTAATGGATGTTTTGATTTCGAAAGGTCGCTCAAGATTTATTAAACTTTCAAAGTAGAGAGCGTATTTCATATGTTTTCGAGCTACCTCAGATTTCAATTTAGGTTTTTGACAATACTGGAATCTTTTAAAGTCCTGAGCCATCCCAATTTTTTTAGTCAACCTAATATTTTGGCAGAACTATTACAATGGCATAATAAATTAACATACATATCTTCACAAGAGGCTCGAAAAAAAATATATTTGGTTTTGGTCCACTCTAATGTAGCTGTGGCCATGTTTCGTTGCACCTATACGAGATAAATGTGCTGTTTTATTATTTTACATAAGACAAGTTATATTAATTAGGCGAATCGATTCTTAAAGGAACATAAGTCCTTTTCAGTTATTCATAAGATCAAAAATAATATCGAACAACTAGCTTCTAATGATGGTATTGAAAATTTTAATGACTTGATTTAATTGGATATAAAAAATGTTGTAAACGATTGATACTATTTTGATTCTTAATTATGTGTTTTATTTTTTAAGCCAATATACCTATTGTATACTATGATATATGAGATAGACTGTCTGATATCGATATAAAAATGTTAACGTCAAATTTTACAAAGTTCATTTCTTTTAATTCTTAAATTTATATCTTATTAACCTAAATCGTCCTACTGGTGGGCTCCAGCAAATTCTTACCGTAATCTCAAAATGAATTGACGTGATCATTTCACCTTTTCCGAGCTATACCATGCTGAAGGTCTCTCAAAATAATCGTTGTGTGACGATGAATGTTATCTGAACCAAACATTTCTGTTATTGTCATCGGAAATTTACATAACCGCCGCTGCAGTACTCTTTATAGTCTCTGGGTAATGGGTTAGCAATAAGCTCGATGTTAGTCAAAAATAAAACTAACATATCCTAAAAACCTTGGTGTAATTTCAAAATATGGTAATTAACTACAGGGTAATCTTTTTCAGAAGCATTTTTCTTGCCGTCCAGATCCGGCAAATCTGTGTTGATATTTCAAAACAATAAGTTTTGGGTGAACAATCAGTACCGTGGCAAACTTAACTGGGCCTGTAAGGACAAAGACACGGTGGGCTGTCGCTGCAGGGTCCAGACCACTGCGGAGGGACGCTTTATACATTCCAAGGGCGGACATAATCACGTGCCTAACTTCACTGAAACCACATTTAATATCTCCTCTACAAATAAAAACAAGTTTACGGAATGGGATTCCGCTGTACCCGTTGGCAACTCATGGACTTAGTTTATATTACTTAATTTTACTTTAATGGGTATGCAAATGGCATTTCGAATGTTTCAGTGAGCTGAAAACAGTTGATAGTGAATTTTGTTTGATTGTGAAATTGTATTTCTGACACCCATTTCCCATACAACTGAGAAGCATATTTTTGAGAGCTGGTATTGATTATAACTGTTCTTTTTACACTATCTTTCTTTATCCATCTACATCCATATCTTGAACAATCGAGTTGATATTTGCTCAAACAAAGTTATCGGTAACCCTTAATCACGACCGATGCAACTTCGGGAAATTAATTCATACCATTAAATATTACGCGATAAAGTCCCGTTCCTTAATTAGATGTGTATACAAATAGCGAAAGTCGTTATCGACTGTTTTCAATTCGATTCTATATTAATGAAGGTTTTAAGGCTGTGATAAAGTACATGGTATTCGTGTCGCTTGCTATATTTTGGTATACTTTATCAATATCGTGCATTCCTGTAGGTTACACGACTTAGGGAAAATCGGTGTTAGTGAACGAATCATAATTAGACAGTATATTTTTGTATGTAGTTTTATCTCATTGTTAATTTTGTGTGATTATTTTAAGTTAAGATCTGATGTCTAGCACAGTCTAAAAAGTAAAGCAACATAAAATATTGTTTTTTTGCATCTGTTTCCTGTGTTACAATATTATTGTTAAAATTAACATTATTCAAAACCTTTAAACCTCTTCAGTACTACGTAGTCAATATGATTATCAAAAAGAAATTGGTACCAATTATTTAAAACTATTGACTGTTCTCAAGAATTGTGTGTACAATATATATTTCAATAAACAAGAATATTTTTTGCCGTATTGTGTTTAGTAATGTCTCCATCCACGTAATAGTATTCATGACGTAGATATGATCATACAGAAAAACGGTATGTTGCCATGTTTATTTTTCAACTATATTACAGTTGTGGGTTATCTTCTTGTCCAACTTTTATTGGTTTGAGTGTGTACTCGTCCTACTGATGTTTGGCAATCCTCGATGGTCATTATGTCTTATTTACGGAGTACATGACATGTCAAATACTAAATTAACTTTACCGCCTTTACATGAATATTATCTAGAGTGTTTTGTAGTATGGATTGATTTTTAAAGGCATACTCAGTTTTAAAACTACGGAGCTCAAATATTGGACAGAGGTATTGATGGAGGTGGCTATTTAGTTTTTATCTTTTGAGATAGTAAAATGCTTAATAGGTCATAAATATTTTCTGTGATTTTAAATAGTAGTATTAATATTTTAGTAGTATTGCTGTGTATATATCTTTACACGTATACGTACATTATACATAGAAGTAGCTCGAAACATCAAGTTTAGAATCCATCTCAAGGTGTTTCTGAAAGCTATGCGTTTATAACAGACCTAGAGATATTGCGACGCAACGTCTGATAACAATAAAATAATTACGAAATCTCGTTTTAATGTTAAAATGTTAAGTGGAACTTTAGTAATAAATACGAGTGCCGACAAGCTAGTAAAAATTTAATCAGACCACAAGCACCGACTTTACCAACTTTTGTAGTTAGTCGGAAACTGGTGAATTATTAGGTTTATTCACAGTGTGTATAAATTGCAATGTCGCTAGGTTTTTCATAAACGAGGGGCGTTTGTTTCCAAGCGTGCAACACCGAATATTCAATGTACGTATGGCGAGTAGAGTAGTAGTCAGTTTATGTTTGCAGTACACTGGAGCATCTCTCGTTATGGCAACCCCGTTCTTGTGGTGGGCGGGTATCGCTTCAGGCAGTCTGGAAAGCCGGTGGGTGCACGCTACAAATGGCTCTGCATCAAATCCGACGGTGGGTGCAAGTGCTACGCCGTCACTATCCACAACCGTATCATCGCTATGGGCTATTCCCACGAGCATAACGTCAGGAAGAGGAAACGCCAAATAAAGAAAAATAAAACGTCGAAAGGCCTGATTAACCCTTTCACAAATGGATTGAACAAAAGACTGCCTTGTGATAGTCACATGTAACCTAGTCATCCCAAATGCTGTGTGTTACGTTTTTCCATTAAGTGAAGCAATAGCGATTCATAGAACGTCATAGTTTTTTTCATGTTATTTGATCTAATCAAAATTTTATTTTTGTTATACTACTTGTGATTCGATAAAAGATATCATATATATTAAACTAAGAGTTATTCTTTAATGTGTTTCATTCATTTACCGTATTTATGGTTTGAATTTTCGGTTATTTTGAAATACAGGAAATGTTGTTAGGTAATTGGTAAAGAATATTCCTTAGCAATGTAGAAGAAAGGTATTTTACTTAACGGCGGGCATTAACAATTAGTTACAGTTGCAGGTGTTGGCAATCCTCCCGAGGTCACACCGACGCTGGGGTTGCCGTTTCCGTTCCCGTGTTTCCCGGGTCAGTTCCGCTACTGTCTGAGCAAGAGAGGCAAGCCGGCGATCGAGGTGGGCGCGCACAGGTTTTGCTTCAACGGACGCGCCGCCAGCGGCAAGGTGTGGTGGCGATGCTCGCGCAACCCGCGCTGCAGGGCCGCTGTGCACACGTTCGGCTTACGCGTCGTGCAGATGAATAGCGCGCACACGTGTGGCGTCCGAGCCACACCACTCAGACCCATGTTCTAAAACTTGTGCTTCAAACTAACTATTATGTGGCCAACGAGCCATCCAGTCAATTCGAATATCATTAAACGGACCACCGACCAACGATGAGTTGTTGGTTTTCGGCACAGATGTTGATCTCAATTTCAGTATTTATTGTTCGAACGCGATGAGTAACTATACGTAGATGGATATCACTTATAAAGGGACGTTATATCTTGCTCTTGTGCCTTTCGGTCGGTGGTCTGAACACAATACTCTTAAATGTATACGCTTTTAACTAAAGTATTTTAACGAATGAGGATAGACAAATTTGAACTGCTCGTTTTGTTATAATCTTATTCCCCAAAGAGATTATAAACTATACCGTATATTATATTGGGTAGATGCATTTATTGCTAGATATTTTTGGCGCTGTGTAAAGTATACGAATATTATATAGGACTTATGTAGAGATGGCCGTTTGCGACATGAATTCATACTCGACTTTTCAAATTGTTGAGTGAGTGAGTTTCACAGTATTCCTTTAAAAAAACCTGACCGTTTCAATCGGCGGTGTTTCTTTGTGTTGAAACTTTTTGAGAATTTGTTTTTGTGAAGCCTTTACAATGTACAGGTGTACGAGAAGGACGAAGTCACGTTCTAACAAATAATGTCATTTACTTTTCCCGGAAATAAAAACACTGCTATTTCCACATTCAATATATTATATATTTCAAGCACATAAAAATTATTTATTACAACGAAATTAATATCTTTAATGCTTTGGTATTTAGTTTATTTTTTAGAACATGAATTGAATGTGCAATGTTAAAAAAAATGCCATAAATTTACAATAATTCATGACAAAATAATGAATTATAATGTATTAGGAAATCATAGTTGATTTTGGAATTGTGAACATCCCTTAAGATTCTTAAGTGCTTAGTCCTCAGATCATTGTTGATTTTAGAATGGTGACAATCCATCATAATGTTTTACACTGAGTCCTTAGACCCCTGGGGGCCTACCTGAAATGCGATTTTACGGTACAAAATCGCATTGTAATATTACAACAAGACTGCTCTAAGAGGTGGTGGTAGGCCGGCAGGTCATTGTTGATTTTAGAATGGTGACCATCCATCATGATGTTTTACACTTAGTCCTCAGATGATTGTTGATTTTAGAATGGGGACCATTCATCATGATGTTTTACACTTAGTCCTCAGATGATTGTTGATTTTAGAATGGTGACCATCCATTATGATCTTTTACACTTAGTCCTCAGATGATTGTTGATTTTAGAATGGTGACCATCCATTATGATCTTTTACACTTAGTCCTCAGATGATTGTTGATTTTAGAATGGTGACCATCCATCATGATGTTTTACACTTAGTCCTCAGATGATTGTTGATTTTAGAATGGTGACCATCCATTATGATCTTTTACACTTAGTCCTCAGATCATTGTTGATTTTAGAATGGTGACCATCCATCATGATGTTTTACACTTAGTCCTCAAATCATCGTTGATTTCGGAATTGTGCCTATTTCTGTGTTTATTAAGCATTTGTTTTATACACAAAGGACAGTAGTTATAAGTCAGACACTCTCAGTAAAGACAATTAGATAAAATATTTTACAACTCGTCAGTCATTGTCAGGAATAGTTCATGTGTCTTACAATAATGATAGATCTTCCGAACGCAACGGCCAGTAATGTAGTTTATTGTACAAAGTGATAGTTCTCTTATGATACTGAGTATTTTTATACATTATTTTTTTAACAATTTTATTGGTGATTTTTGTACATAACGTTGAAAGTTGTTGAAAGCGGAGCCGCGGCTCTCGTACGGTTGGTTTTGGGTTGCGATCAATGGAACGATACAGTTATGTTGTCAGCTACGCTTACGAGTTACGATAGAAGGAGCGTTTTATTAACGAAGTCATGTCATGTATACGATTAGTGTGTAATGTTAACAACTTGTTAATGTAGGTGTTTGCATTTATTGAACAATTTATTATAATACTCATGTATACGTTGTAGTTATAAGATTTTTATTTTTTAGTGAGACTTTACTTTTATATTTTTTTTATACATTTTACATAATTTTTTATTTACTTTGAGTACTTAATTTTATGACGTTAAATGTATATTATGCTTCGGCTGTACTTACACAAAGATATGTCACAATAATGACGGCTAAGTATCAAGTATGTTTATGTAGTTTGATTGTTTAATGAGTACGTTTTAATAAGACCATTATTATAAAAAAAGTCACGTATTAAATCAGTTGGTCGATAACTCGAGGTAAAGACACTGATATATTTTTAACTTATGTATTATATTTTAAACTCTAGGCAGCTGTTATACATAGGTGTAGAAGTATGAAACAGGAATTTCCCTAAAGGTGGTGCTAGCAATCAGTTTAGGGACCATAAGACCGCTTCTGCAGCACCATCATCTCCCTCTAACACCTGATGAAGATTTTTAACACAACAACCTAAGTTCTATAAACCAGTATATTTTTCTATAACCTTAAAACATATCGAGTTTTGTGCCTACGAACTACGATTTGTGGACAGCATTGGTTTTCTGTTATCATTTGAAGAAAACTGCTGCAGAAGCGCATCGAATGCTTGTAGAAGCTTACGGTGAACATGCTCTTGGTAAAACAATGTTTAGAGTGGTTCAAAAAATTCAAAAGTGGTGTTTTTACGTGTGAAACGAAGAGCGTGGAGAACCACCGAAAAAGTTCACAGACAACGAATTGCAAGCCTTATTGGATGAAGATGATACTCAAACTCAACAAGAACTCGCGGATCAATTGAATGTGACGCAGAAAGCCGAAAGAGCGTGTTCACCGTAAGCTTCACTACGATTCTGCAGCAGTTTTCTTCAAATGATAACAGAAAACTCGACATGTTTTAAGGTTATTGAAAAATATACCGGTTTATAGAACTTAGGTTGTTGTGTGTTGAAATTCTTCATCAGGTGTTAGAGGGAGATGATGGCGCTGCAGAAGTGGTCTTATGGTCCCTAAACTGATTGCTAGCACCACCTTTATGGAAATTCCGGTTTCATACTTCTACACCGGTAAATGTATGAATAAAATATAAGGACAAATTTTATTTGATACCAAACTTCGAATTCGATTGAAATATTGTAAAAATAGCTTTTACGTATATTAAGGTTTTTCCGCAAAAAACATAAACATACAGCGAAGCCGCCGTAGTCATGTTAACCGAATCGATATGATTACCATATATACACATATACCTATTCTTACCACATGACAAAATGTATACGATTATAATTATTATGATTACGCATATTATGTTAATCTCACAAGTATTATTTTTAAAGTATTATTTAATTGTGATAAGATATTTTATTGCTATAATTATGTTTAGTGTCGGGTGTATTGGAAGTAAAGGTAGCTATAACGGCAGTTGGTCTGAGAATGTATACGCTGTAGTGAGTATGGTAGTGGGGGTGTATAGTGTATACCCCTCGTGTATAGGTACAAAGAAATGATTATATTGCGCTGAACTAATGTTGACTTTTATTTATACCAATTTTAATTTATATCAGGTACATGGTGACAGAGTGCGCCAGAGGCATTGCCCCGGTTCTATTCTTTGTGAACTTGCGTACAGACTGAGCAGACAGCTGAGCACTGTTTATACGTTTCCATAAAAGAGAATTTATTACGTTGGCAGCCAGAATTTTATATTTAATTGTGGCAGCCATCTAGAAATACTTTTTCTAGGAATCCGGCTACCTAGATTTACAAGTATATCTAAAGAAGACAGTTGTAAATAGTTATCTGTTTAATATAGATGTTGTAAAAACATCTTATTTTTACATAGCATCGTAAGTAAATAATTTGCTCAGAATATTTTAAATTAAGTTATATGATGTGGTATAAAATGGTTCTGACAATAATTTGCTTGCAGGGTGGTTCTACATACGATCCGCACGCGGCGGTCTGCACTTGGTCGCCGACGGGCATATATTCTATGAAGATGGTGGCTCCCACCCGCGCCGCGTCACGTGGAGATGCGCCAGGTCCTATCAAAAAGCCGAGCGGTGTCAAGTCGCATTGTGTTTGAGAGACGGTCGGTTAGTCTACTTCCGTGGATCCCATAACCATCCAGCCACATACAATCCCGCTAAGCATGATTCGAGGAAGTTCCAAGTGGATCCGTTGGGCAAGTATAAAATAGTTGCTAGTGCGGCGCCTAGACCGATAGAGGTTATGTCTGCGCCCTTGCCCCTACTGCCCCCCGCGCCGCCCGCCGCCCTACTCCTGTAGGCCTGGCGCGACCTCCTCGTACGTGGTCTGTTGGACGGAAGGCACTGACCGCGCACGTGGAGCGTCGCCACTATGTATGCACGTTTGCCTCATAACGTGCATCCACCATTTTCCGGTTTATGAAGGAACAAAAGCCACGGTGACTGCTCTCGATTTCAACCAAGAAATTATTCCTTTGTTTTTTCATAACCGAAGTATTTTTGAATTCCAAATATGTTATTTTTTGTTTAAGTAGTTATGCCAAAGGTATTTTTTATTTATTAAATTTTCCATAAAGTTTATCGTCACCTTTGTACCCCGTGTTGCTACCATACAACGCAAATTATAAGAAGTGGCGCCCCTCCTAGTTAGTGCTGGGGGATAGTGCCTGTTTCGGGTTTCTAGAATTTTCCGAGCTGTGGGGTTTAACAATGTACTGATCAGTTGATGCCTACTTGGCGTTTATTATTCTTCCATATCAATAAATGTAGGTGACAGCACGATCCCCCGAGACTCGTGTGATATCAAACTATGCTCCCCTCGGAACTCTGATGGTGTTGGTAAGTTTTGTAAACTACAGTATACCGGTGGCACTAGATAACGCTTTACGGTCGCCTTGTACTGCCTTAATGGCCAATAATGTTAGATAAATAAAAACATTGGTATATCGTAAATGTGCAATATTCTCATACGGAAAATATTTAGAAATTATGTATACAAAGTGTATAGCTTTAACTATAGAGTAGGTAGCGGTCTTGTTGATGCTTTTTTATAAAATTCTATTTATTGAGTGCGCCGCCCCCTGCCCCCCGCCGCAGCGAGCGGCACGACTGAGACGTCATGATGTTACGAAATACTCCAATATTTATAATTTGTATCTAGACGTAGACCTAGCGTAGGGACTCCGTAGCCGTAACGTAACCTACCAGCTTATGAATGGACATAATACGAGCGATAGTTTTTATATTAGACACTTATACTATGGACATATTATATACTATTATACGCGTAGATACGCGGTGAAATCAATATACACTGTGCAGCGCAATGTAGGACCGACAGTACTGTAGGGCTCTGTATCTGATTTGAATAGTCATTATATCGCAACTGTATACTATACTTATATTAAGATTTGTTTTGTTATCAACTATTGTTATTTTCCGCGTTTATACGAATCTGATATTCAAATTTCCGAAGTATTTATTGTAGTTCTTGTTTATCTATAATATTAGTGTTATGTTTAGTTGACACTTTTGTATTCCAAAGTTGTTATTAATTTATTTATGAAATTGTAATGTAACCGTATTTATTTTATATTTTATAAAAACAATTATATTGAGAAACATATTTTTTTGTCTATTACCCTTGACGATGTGACAAGGAGACCAGAATTTCTTATACGAGTGTTACTTTGAAATTGTGTTTTGTTAAATTGGTATTATTAATGCTTGTTGAAACGCTTGTTGGGCAGCGATAGCGGAGAGATGTGTTGAGTCGACGAGCTATAGCGGGCAGTTGTTGAAGATCGGCGGCTACTGGTACAGACTGGACGGGTGCTACCGACGCAAGCGGCGGTGGTTGTGTGCGGCGCGAGGGTGCAGCGCCCGCCTCCACACCGCCGGCAAGCGGGTCGTCTTCTCCGAGACCAGGCACCGCTGTAGAAACAACAATAACACTATTTAGAAACGCATCCATTTGGACATCCTCAGTGCTTCTATTTGCAGCAAACTGAGGCTATTCAAATTAGTCTCTACTAAATGTACAGTTATGAGTTGTGACTAAGGGGACTTTAACCATGACAAACTTAAATGAAACTAATTTTATTGATTCTTTTAAACTTTGATTTTATTAAAGTTTTTT
Organism: Laothoe populi; assembly: GCA_905220505.1. NCBI lineage: Eukaryota > Metazoa > Arthropoda > Insecta > Lepidoptera > Sphingidae > Laothoe > Laothoe populi. Next base: position 16,076,464 of record HG992159.1, read on the forward strand.
TAATTGCGACGTTTCGGGATTAAAAAAAAACTAAACAAAATAAAAAAAACTATATGGAGGGTAGAAACATTGCACTATACTTGCGTGACGACATACAACTCAGCCCCGTGACCATAAAGGCTGTAAAGCTTTCGAAACGTAGGGATTAAAAAAAAGTTTAATAAACCGCCATAGAATCCGTGAAAATAGTTTCATTTCAATGTATAGTATTCGCGTAAACATAAGAAACCATCATGACAAACTGTTTAAATTTGCCTCAAGGCCCGATGTGCATTAGATTAAGGCGATATCTTCACCCGAGAGTGCTTGTATTGGTTCAAGTTTTATGGAATCCATTTAAAAAGTATTTTTATGATAATATTCATTGGATATTTTGCTGTGCACATAGTTTGTGTTTAAAGTACGAGTGTTTGTGATCTGAATTAAAATGGCTGTTTAACATAGTTTTGTATATTTTATTAAGGTGTAGAGAACTTAATGAACAAATGAAATTGCCATTGAAATTAATTATTTATAAGTTGTATAATACTCGCGGTAAATGTAATAAATGTAGTATTTTATTCCCACCGCATTGTACCTTGTATTGTAATCATTTGATAAATATGTTTCTTTAAATCCAATGTTTTCTTTTTACCACTATTAAACCAACACGATATATTCACGATTTAGTCGTCCTGTCTAACTGATTGCGATATTTCAGTACAAGTGATACACAACAGGAACGGTTATCCGAAGCTCGTGATGAACGGTTACTACTACAGGCCCCACAACGCGTACAGGAACCACCCTAAAGTGCTGTGGTACTGCGCGTCTAGGAACAAGTATCAATGTAACGCCACCCTCAGGACGTACAACCAGGAACTCGTAGCGGTGTCCGGGGAACACAACCACGGTCGGTACGGTCGTTGATTGGAACCGGAGCGGCAACCTTGCAGAGCTGCCGACCACTATTTGAACAGAATGCTAGAAAGAGCCATATGGAAAAGATACTGGGAATTCTGTCAAAGATCTGGCTGGTAGCGTTTTTTATAATGGCGCTCGTCGGCCGCTGCGGCAATCTCGCATCGCTCGCTCCGTTAACGTATTTCATAATTCCTAATAGCCTAGAGTACAGAAGTAAAGACATATTTGTAAATTAGTACTCTATGTATATCGACTACGTATTTTAGAAAATAGGTTTTCCTTTTTTAGTTACTAGTTTACTCAACCAAAAGCATGATTTTGTGTATTATCTGTCGGACAGATAAATTGCTTATATTTTATCCATAGTATTCTTGCTATCATTTCAAATGATATACTTTATAAATATTTAAAAAATTTCGTTACGTTTGTTTGCGTTGTTGATCTGACCACAAAACTTGTGTGGATTATAAATTCTTATGCTGTCGATGGGTATCGTATGGGAACCACGTGCAATATAAATATAATTTAACTTTTTTTTACCAAAATCTATAATATCATATTAAAATTTACACTCAAAGACACTCTCTTTATTAGATACGCTTGATTGGGATTGAATTAATTGAACAGATCAAGAAGTTAACAACAACTATAGGATCTTATCTGGGTTTATTTCTGCTTCCTTACACACCTGTAATGTAAAGCGTCAAAAATAGAAGTAATAAAATACCTATTTAGATTTTTTTTAATTATGAGTATTAGAATAGAAAAATGTAGACGGCGTTGATTGTAGAGAAGTTGCGTTACGCTGATTTATTAGCTGTGCGATTTTGTATAGTGTAGCAATGTTTCCTATTGAATAAGATAATAGATTGCAATTTTTTTTTCTCCTGGCACAGCAAAGTGACCACACTGCACTTGATGGTAAGTGCAGTGCCGTCCAATTAGAGTATCGAGTAGGGAGAGACAATCTATCGCCCGCTACTCAACACAATCATGTCGGCCTACTTCTTCACACTTCGCTATGGGCAAGAAGGTGAAGAAGCGATCGAGGGTCGTAGTGTCAGAGTACTCAGAAGTACATCGTACCCCAACTCTAAACCCCAGACCAAAACCGGATGTACACTGGCTGATCCCGGAACGTTACACTGTGTGCCACTATGGCGGGTTTTACACCCTGTGTACGGTGGTCGCTATCCTGGCGGTTGGAATATCCTACCACCACTAAATTGCCTTTCAATTCATTTTTATATAAAGCTAGGACGTAAAAATGCGACTTAGCAAGTGAAACCATAAATAAGAAAATGTGTGTTGATTACCGAGGTGAATCCATTTCCACAAGCCGCGTTTTTCAACCGTAGTCAAGTAATGACTATCATTCAAATATTTTTTATAAGTTAAATATAATATCTGTAGTCAAGTATTGTGACTCTGATAAAAATAAAGAACAGTAAAGTCTAACTATTGGTGAAATAACGCTATGATCTAATTTGATTATGAAGAAAGACATCAATAATAGTTAACAACCACGGTGTAAATAACATAGCTTGAATACTGTATAACTATAACATGTGTGGAGCGGTAAATGCTTAACTAAATATGCGAGATATTATTACTAAACCTGTATTTAAATACGTAGCTGATGAAAAATGCGTAATATTAAAAACAATTATCAATAAATATTTAATTTGATAACTTAATAACCTTTTGTATTGCCAAGACATTAGGTAATTATTTTAACAAAGGGAGATCGTGGTTTTGCTTAACAATTTAGGAACGTATTTACGATAAACAGTATGGGTTTATTCTTCGTAGTAAAGCAAAAAATGTTTCTTACTTTGCTTTCTTTAATGTGGTAATATTTGTCACATAACCTAACACGTGAGCTGTAAATATGTTCAATATTTATATACATAATACATATTTTTCAATTTACTGATAATGGTTTTGAAATGAAGCATAATGTAGTAAAGTCTTTAGTCATGCTGCAATATTAGAATTACAGGACTTAATAGTAATGCGATAATTGAACAGTAAAATATGTTATTATAAATCGCGAGTATAATATAAGTAAAATAGTAACAGGATCTAAGGTAGCAGTGTATCAGAAGTCATGTTTACACGAAATATGTTTTTTTCATTATTCTAACGGATTATTTGCAATAGCGAGGCGCCATTAAATTTTAAAGTAAGGTTATCTAAGCAAAACTAGTATGATCGTTAATAAACGTTTTGTTATGAAATTAAATAAATGACACAAATTAGTAAGATATAGGATCTAGTGGATTGTTAAAATTCATATGGATTACAGTATACAAAGTTATGCAAATTTCTACACGCGTATGTTTACATCAATATTTAATTACAATTTCCTTATGGAATGTATAAAATCCCTAATTACTATGTTCAAAGCGTATCTGTTTATGTAACGGTCTTCAATATTCTTGATCTATTACCCTTGGGAAGTAATCTTGAAGTTTTATCATGGCAGGGGGCCGCAACCTGACGACGTATTCAGAGTCCAAATTTCGGGAAAATCCGGTAAATCTCAGTTGAAAACAATATTTGTTGATAGTGAATAATTCTCGTTATTTCTACATATATTGATAACATTTTTGAATTATGTATAAGTTATTGGATAATCATTGTAATAAATTCATATTCAATAGCGTTTGGGCACATGGCATTTGTAATGTTTTTTCGTTAAGTGGGAATGGTTTTGACTCTCGAATCAACACATGGTACTGTTTTATTTATGGGTTATGCCGTATTATATCGCCTTTTTTTATTTTAGTCGTTAAAACCTTTTAGCTTTTGGGTCTGTCATCTAGGTACAAAAAAAAAATTTCTTTGTTTTCTATTTAAATAATACCTGCTCTAAGGTTACTTATTATGCCTAATATGGCGATAGGCTGGATCCCTATAGAATTAAGGGATGGAAACACTATTCCAACAGAATACTTAGGGCATTATTGGCGACTCTTCTTACCTCTTTAAGGTTATTAACTATAGCCATCATCACTTCTATGTTATGTTTGTTGATATTCTATAAACAAAACTTTCTTTTATAAACAATGCTTATCTTACGGAAATTTATTAAATTATATTATATTTATAATCTTATTTAACCAATGTCTAATATGGCGCGGTACATTATCCTACGCAATATTTCAAAGTCGCCTGTATGCATATACTCGTACAGTAGGTAAATGATCAAAAATATCTTTTCTCCAATACTTTAGTTTTGTGTCATAGTTGTTGGCTAAGAATTCATCAATTATGATGGTATTTGAATTGCGCCAGCCATAGTCAACATTTAAGCAATATGTTAAAGTTTTACAATTAATTACATAATCATCTTTTTTGTTTATATGCAGTTAAAATTGCGCATTTTATAGTCATTTATATGTGATGTAGTCAATTATTTTTTGTGTAATTAAAGGTAGTTTAGATAAGAATGTTAATATTGTAGGCGTAGTTTAAGTGACATTTTATAGGACAAGAGCCTAGACCTACGGTATAGTACATACGGCGTAGGAACTTTTCGCTTAATTTATTACGGTCCAATGAGATAAGCGGCGAGCCTATCGCCATACTGTTCATAATTCCAGACTCCGGGCTGATACTTCTACTACTGATATTTCAAAATAGAAAAACCCAATATTACTTTATCCGTCTCGGGTTCGAACCCGAGACCACAGCACAGCAGTCGTAACGCATGCTGGGTTTCCACCATGTCCGGCAATGGTTGACGCAATCTCTCATTGTATCCGAATAGATAAGAATAATATCCGGTAGAATGTGTCAAATTATCATGTTTTATACTATGGCACCTATTGCAGCCAAAGGGCAATAACTGAAGATCCATACTAGCCAAACTTTACTTACTGTTTTTTTAGTGCCTTGATAGGCCGACGACCAGACGGGCCACCTGATGGTAAGTAGTCACCACCGCCCATAGATTTCTGCAATACTAGGGCACAGCAAAGCCGCTGCCTACCGTTTACTACTTCAGCTCCAGTGTTAGCGCAGACAAATTATAAGCGTTTATACTTTATACAATGATGAAGATCTAGCATTCACGGGTTTTAAGACCATTTCAACTGAGGACATGTGTATAGGTGACATTTTATCCAGACGTTTTTTAATATACTTATTTTGTGTATTTGAAGAATTAGCTTAATAATTGTGTATATTATATAGTATTATTGTATTTTGCCTATTTAGTCGTAGTTATCTTGTATATAGAGTTTAGACGTATACATTATTTTAAGTAAAGGTAATAGAATGAGGCGTAATAATTTTCTAATGTGTTATATATTTTTAAATGTATCAATGAATATTCACACAAAAATAAATTAAATAATCCATATCATGTGAATGTTGGAAACAGTTAGTAATGGAAGGTGGTGGTTCTCATTTAAAAAGCAAGTGATTTCAAAAGAATAAAAAGCTGAATATATTAACTTTGTAGATTTTTGATGTTAGGCTTAAATACATTTCAAATGATAATTACCTATGTATGTGTGACTAAGTTATTAACATCAAAATAATAGCGAATAAATTATGAATGTCTCTTGATCTAATAAAAACAATTTCTGTTTGAAAATACTTTGACATTTATAAGCTTTATAAATATACAAACACCTACAAAGATAATATCTATAACGCACGGTATAAAATCTTCAGAAATTTACAAGGTGGCTGGTAGAGCTGGGTACATATTTCAGCAATTTATATTCACATATAACTTGGAAACTTATAAAATTAGCAATTAAAAAAGCTTAAAAAATTCAGGTAACCGTAAAGTGTTGACATACAACAACTGACTGAATATATTAGGTAGGCAATTGTCAGTCCAGTGAGGTTACTGCGATAACAAACCGTCTTGCAGCAGTGCCGAGTTTTTGTGAGTCCCACAGTAAGTACTCAAGAATAGATTTGAGTCAACGGGGTGCGGAGGGTCCCGTCTACATTCTCGTATACGCGCTAGTATGAATTGGCCGAATAGAGGTTATTTTTGGCTCACACCTAACATCCAATAGTACAATGGGATTCGGCGATCGAAACATTACGGCACTAATTTATTACTACCGCAAGCTGTTGGATATTGTATAGACTACAAACAATTTTTCCGAATTGTGAGTACCCGTCAAATCTTAACACCAACTTTAATTTTAAAAAATTAAAAATAAGAGGTACATATATATCTAACACTTTATTTCTAATCCACATATTTTTGCCGTCGAATAAGGCAACGGACTTTTAAATTATTTAAGCAAAAGGTAATAACAACTATTTTGTAATAAGATATTACGCGTAATGTTATATCTGTCTGATGAATTTAATGTAATAATAGATTCGGATACTAAAGATCCTCTATTATTATGTACCCAAGTCAACCAACCACCTTGTGAAATGAAACCATATTTATATATATTTCCTACGTAACTATTACGAATATGCTGTGAAATTAATTTATTGTTCCGAAATATGTTTTTTGTTTCATTGTGTCTACATTTTTCCTTCGTCAAAAATACTTGTGTATATGTATGCAATACTAATATTCCTAAGAAAATGTCGTTTCATTTGTAATTCCCGGTTTAAACTCAGTCGATTTGGTAACAGTTGAGTAGAGCTTACTAACCCGTTGTAATTAGAAATTAGACGAAAGTTCCGCTTGGCCATGTTTTAAAATAAACTCAATTATTTCACTCCGCTCCGATTAGACACTGTTTTATTGATCAAACGGAAGTTTAAAATAAGAGTACAGTAGATCGGTAGGTAACCGCCAACCGGCGTGCTGTGTAGACAGTTATTACATGGGTGTTGTGACACAGCGCCGGCGGTGTACGTGCCGTCGAGGACTGGCAAGTCGCTGTTGCTGCACGACGGGTACACCTTCTACCTGAAGAACCTGCAGGCGCACGGTCGCAAGCAGTGGTACTGTTCGTCGCGGGACATGGCCGGCTGCCGCGCTGACGTCATCACCGCCCCGGCCCGCACCGGACACGGCGATGTGCTATTCCTAGTACGAGGCAGGCACATCCACGGACCCCCTAGTTACTATTTCACCCCAGACGGAAAATACGTCAGAAAGAAGGACGTTTATCACAGATATAGGTAGCGAAGCTACATGTACAAAGTTTACTTTGCTAACAATCAATTCGAAAATCATTTTTTATATTTTTTTTTAATGTCTGACAATCACAACGTTTTATGCCTTTATTTTATATTTGTTTATTTTTTTTAATCGATATACTCATCATACAAAATATTGTGTAAATTAAAAGTTCCTAGAATATTGTACAGTGATTATATTTGGTACGTCGACTAGCCCTTTTATTGTTTGAATGTACTTAAATAAGTGCTTTAAGTTTTTAACATTAAAGACTAATGTACAATGAATTTTTACAAAATGAATTCTATAGTTGATAACTTGTAAGGCAATTTATTATGGACGAGTACTTTATAATGATGTATTAAAGAGTATGAATGAACAGCCGGTGTTTCCCTGTTCACAAACGCGTAACAGAAGTACTACGCAATAGTACGAAGCGTGGGTGGTGCGTGGGATTACTCGGCCCTGCTCCTCTCACGTAAACAACTACGTCAAACGTATCGCGTAGTACGGGCCCGTGACGTACCTATGCCTACTTCCTCCTACCTACTGGAGGGTGGGGGTGGTGGCTGTTGCCTGGCGATGGTACCCTGGGATTATGCTGTACAAACGCCCCTTATAAACTCCACTAATTATTATTAACCTCGCTTGAAGCTTTCTGTTTACAAAAACCACTTCAGAGGTAAACTGTATGTTTTGGATAATGTTATTATTTTATAGGTTTTAATGAACTGATCTCCTAAGATGTTTGCGTCATAAGTTCTGTCACATCCAACGACGTATTTATAGTACGTACAGCTAATTCAATAAATTTATTACAATGCAATAATAGTAATTTATATGTAAAATGATTAATAAATGTTTAAAGTATGATACGTGATCTCATTTTTATATATACCTAATTTATATTCTTTTATAGTCTAATTTCATATCGTTTGTTATTTAAATAAGTATTTTTATTGTTCATTTAATTATCATGTATCCCATGAAACTTCTAGTAAGTCTATTATTAATACGATAAAGAGTCAAACTGATATACCAATAGTGATAAATAACAGCAAATATTTACACTAATTATACAGCTTTGCTGTACATAATATTAATATTATATTTTAGTATAAAAGTAGGTATTTAGTAAAACACGTCTATATGAGAGGAAGTTATAAATACACAACACGTGTAAGGCGCGTGGGAGACATTGCGTTGCAATATTGAATCGAATGTTTTGTGAGGCCATGAATTGCGCAGTTGTGTCGGATCAATACAGCCTACAAAGTTATGAAAGAAGAAAGTTTGGCAGGGCACGGGGATCGTATGGGCGTGCCGGTACCGTTCCATCCCGCTATAGCCTAGTTACGCCCTGTATGCCCTAATTTTGACGTAGTACGTTTGGCCCTTTCTTTGTAGGTCGCCGGGGTGCTGTGTGCGTGAGCCTCGCTGCGTAGTCGGGAACTACGCACCCGCCCTGTGACGTCTACTTGTTTATCTTGATTTCCGTGTCTATAAAGGAATATTATATCAATATCGAGCCACGTTTTCCTCGCACAAACCTCTTACAATCTCTAGTAAATGTTTATGTATTGATGATTATACTTTGTTAATATAATTTTTTGTATGAACTATAGTTTTTTAAGTTGTTTTGTTTGAACCGTCGACGCGGAAATTGGATTTTGATTTGCTTGTCGTAACAATCGAATAAGTATTGTGTTTAAAAATAACAATATTAAGGAAAATTCCATTAATAACCTCAATCAGCTTTCCTGTTCCACAATAGGCTAATATGCTGTGGCCATCCCTCAATTTAATGGAGGTATCTTTGTTCCTTTAGCTGAGAGCCCATCACGTTGGCCCAAGTGGGTCCTAATTATATCTGTCTGTTGGTCGGCAAGGTGAATGAGCCGGTTAGGTTGGCTTGGGGTCCTAACGATTTAATCCTTACACCATAAGCAAGTACGTAGAATTATAAAATACAAGATTTCTGAAAAATATATTTTATTATATTTCATACACGTCAATTGTTATATATCAAATCTGATAGTTTATTCCTTCTCTGCACTCGGCCGCTTACATTAAGGAGGTTGTTACGACTATACCAAATTACATCAATCGGTGAAACTAAGCATATATTCAGTTGCTGTAACACCACTTGAGCTAGTGATGAAAAACACCCTTGAAACACTGGAAGAGATTTTAAAAATATACGGCGCGTATAGGTGTTTTTGTGCGACCTGTTGATTTAGCGGTAACGTGGACTGCACACTAAATAACTGCGTAAGGTATTTCAGTGGTCCTTATACATCGTCTCAGCCTACAAACAATGTACACTTGCGAAGATTATTTACATCTACGCTTGTTATTTATACCTTATTACATCATTTACGTTATATGTTGCGCAAATCTATGTAGAGTTCCAATAAATTCTGGGTAAAAGTTTGCTGATGAAAATGCTATATATAAACATTTTGTTTTGATAAAGCTGTATTTCGAAACTTTATATTTAAATAGTATTTCTATAAGTGGTTTTTAAATATAGAAAGAATAGGGTAGTTTCCTGTGTTTAATTTTGTACATTATTCTCTACGCAATCGAATATAATACACAAAAGAAACTCTTTTGCGAAAACAGAATCCAAATTGCTTGAAAAATTAGGTCACAATATTTATTTTAAATATTGGTATGAGCAAATACTCACAGGCATAAGCGAAAATGGTGGCGTATTGGGAACATATCGCTATCTCCCTCGCACAAGGGTACAGTACAGGCGATTCGTAGTACCGTGACGTCACTGTATCAGATATGCATCCTTGTACTGTTATTTGACAACTACCCCTTCCAGCAGATTTGAGTGGTGTCTAATTTACTTATTTTTGTTCAGATTCATAAAATTCTTTCGATAATAGGTTTTAGGTAATGTAACTTGTTGATTAAATTAATAAAAAAAATCGAGTCAACTACCCTATTGACAGCCTCCGTTGACGTGTGAAACGAGAGGCCGTGGGGTCGATTCCCGCACCAAGACAAATGTTTGTGTGACAGACAGATAATTTTTTCGGGTCTAGGTGTTGTGGAACCGTAGGCCCTCATAGTTCTTGATACCCACGATACAGGTTTTACCAGTGTGGGGGGGGGGGGGGGGGGGGACGGGTCAGAAATATGCGACTGAAGTTTGGGTGCATTATTAATCTTAAAAATGATGGTAGCGGTTCTTAAAGCCTATTGTTATAAAAACAATTGGTTAGCTATTATTATTACTTGTGTACTAAAAGAAATGACTGCCTCGGTGGCGCAGTTGTAATTGCGCATGCATTACGACTGCTGCTGTGCTGAGGTCTCGGGTTCGATCCCCGGGTCGGGTAAAGTGATATTGGGTTTTTCTATCTAGAAATTCTCAGTATTAGCCCGGAGTCTGGAATCTGTGCCCGGTATGGAGATAGGCTCGCCCCCTATCACATTATGGAACTGAAATTCGGCGAAAAGTGGGTGTATTGGTTACACCTCTGCCTACCCCTTCGGGGATTACAGGCGTGAGTGTATATATATGTATGTATACTAAAAGAAATATAACATCCTAAAAAACGGGTCTTGTTATATTTTCAACATGTCGAATAAAAAAAATAAAACCCATAGAAAACGCTGCATCTCAGTCGCCCGAAACCTCTGCTGCAACATGTTTATATAGGTAGTAGGCGAAACTCGTCGTCGTGGGAACATTTTTATTCTTAGATTAGTTTCTAATACGATACAAATATTTTCGTTTCAGACGAAGGTAATCACGTATTCTACAGGTATATGCTCCAAGTACAGAATTCCGACATAAAGTATGCAACTAGACGCCGAGGTATTGTGTTGCTACATGGCGGTTATCAATATACGAAGCAGAAGGACTATTATTATGGTGGTGCCAGATGGAGGTGTGTTCATTGGAGAAAAAGGTGCTCCGGTTCATTGACATTGAAGGTAGCAGTAATTTCTTATACAACAGACTAATTATGAAAGAAATGATTAAAAAACACTATTTGTTTTAGAATGAAAATGTTACACGGCTTACTAACCACCTCTGCAACTTTGGTTAAAGAAGAATGATACTCTCGCAAGATGTGCTTTTTTAAAACATGTTGGCGCTTTATTTAAAGTAAAAATGCATTAAAAGGTTTACGTAGATGTAGTTTTTTTATCCCTCCTGACTCTGCGACAGTGACAATACTTTAACTATCAGTAAAAGTGTAGGTTTTATAATACGAAAACAAGCAAGAAGATATTAAAATAAAGCGTTATGAACAATAAGCAACCGTAGTCACATTTTATTCACCAATATCTAAAATGGTAATGGCGGATACCTTAATGATTCCATTAAGAGAACGGTGAAATATGTCCGTTTCGACTGCAAATAAGCTGAATGAGCTAAATGCGCTCTTTACCGGTGACCCTTCAGTAAGTTAAAAAGTAAGACAGGTTTAGACACAACATAACATATAAACATAGGTGTAAACATCAATGTTATTACTTATATTTGCCTCCTTGGATACCTTTTTGCAGACTTGCATTTTTTATTTGTAACTTAACTATCATATGGTTTTATCGGTGCCGCCTGAAATCCCATTGAAATAAATAATAATAATAATAATAATAAATAACACCCAACAGTCACACACATAGCTCCGACCCCACAATAAGATACGAGTCTTGTGTTGTGGGTATCAGGGACTACGAGAGACTTTCGGTCTCACAACACCCAGACCCCGGACACAAATATCTGTCTGTCACACAAACATTTGTCCCGGTGTGGGAATCGAACCCACGGCCTCTCGTTTCACAGCCGGCTACTCGCCAACTGCGCCACAATAATAACTGTATTTCTGAATTTTTCAATCATCCTGCAAGTTTCCAATTATTTTTTCCTTAGAATTTTTATTCAGGCTATTATGAACATTTGAAAAAGCCATTTTGATAAAATTACAGACTATATTATTATTTTGAAGACAATTTAAAATTCAGTTTAATTAAAACCATTAACATAGAGATGGACAGACATGAGTATGTAAGGGGAAGCCTGAAAGTAGCACCAATTGTAGAAAAGATGAGGAGTGCTAGGTTAGCTTGGTATGGGCACGTGATGAGGAGGGATGAAAGGCATGTGACAAGACTAGTTGTTAATATGAATGTGGATGGACGAAAGAGTCGTGGGAGACCCAAAAAGAGGTGGATGGATTGCGTGAATGAGGACATGCGCGTGAAAGGAGTGAATGCAGATTTGACGCATGATAGGGCTGCGTGGAGAGTTAAAACCAATTGTGCCGACCCCACTTAGTGTGGGATAAGGGCAGGTAGATGATGATGATGAACATAGAGATGGACAGAGCGTCTCTATCCAGCTATTAAGTGAATACGGGCCGAAAAATGTGAGACAGATAAAGCGAATATGCGGCCCACAGTTGCCTTTATCTAGAATTTTGATTGGTCTACGTCACAGACTTATTGTGGTAAGAGGAGAAGCGAAAAGAATTATTGTGGTATTGGCCGCACAGTCGCTTTGTCTCTTTCCACAAAGTGGTCAATTTTGTGATGATATTGCTAAGTCCATTGAGGTTAAAACCATGAAGGCGTAAATTAAGTTTTTTTTTAATTGCGCATCATTGTTCAATGTAATTTTTTTCATTTTGTTTTCAAATATCTTTATAACAAATTAAGTCATGGTGTGTAAAAAATGATAACATGCCATTGATTGATAATTAAAATAAATCTTATCTTAATGACATATATAATAATGTATGTGTTATAAACATGGTCGTTTCAGATAAATCACATGAATCAACCAAACCTCAAAAACTGGTAACTGAAGTAACTTATGCAATAAAAGGCAAAGGTATTGCACTCATATACAACGGTCATCAATATACAAAGCATAGAGATAATATCATAGGTAGCAGATGGAGGTGTGTTAATCATAGGAAAAAGAAATGTAGGGGCTTGTTGTATTTAGAGGTAATTACTGAATTATGCGAATGCATATTTAATTGTTTCATATAATTTTATTGTTTAAATTTAATTATGTTTTTCAGAATGAAAAGGTTTCACGGATAACTGAACACCAGTGCGCTGTCAAGGTTGAAAAAGAAATAATACACTCGCAAGCTTAAAGCTTACGTATTTAAACATACTAGTGGTCGCCCGGTAGTCGATAGTAACACGTTAAATTTCTAACTTTTCACTTTATTGAACCTCATTAATCATTGCATATTTATGTATGGTCATATGCTTAGAAGTGGTAGAGCCACGCTGTAGGCATATTTGTCTACAGCATGAATGGGCCGGCACGACCGGGGTAGTACCACTGTCTCACAGAAAACCAACGTAATATGACAGTTTACTGTCGCGTTTCGTATGGTAAGTGAGATATCCGGAGGCCCAGATTCCCCCTTCCCTTCCCTAATCCCTATTCCTGTCTTTTAAGGCCGACAGCGCATACATGATACTTTCTGTATTGTGGATGTTCAAGGGCGGTGGAGATCACTTAACATCAGGTGACCCACTGGCTCGTTTGTCGGACTATACTATAAAAAAGATGACTATTTAGGCATACGCTCAAAATTAGTAAAATAATAAATCTAAATTGTTAGTAGACAGCAGCAAAACTACTACATTACGTGTTTAGCTCAAGGTTTAATCAATTATTTCGATGAAATCCTTGAAGGTAAGTTAAAACTATTAGATGTTTATATTAAATCCATATACAATATTAATAAAATTTATTTATGTTGATGAATAATTTTCCTAATCTAATAACAACAATTGCAATGTAAAGTCGGACATATTAAACTTATCTTCATATACATCGTCTAAGGGATAATCGTTTTATTATATAACTTTCCAGAATGATTCCTATTTTATTTTAAGACAATATCATTAATTATCAAAATAAGATTTTATTTATAATAAATTAACTAATAAAGTTATGTGTGGCATGACTATGCATAGAATGCATGCAATGCATAGAAGGCTGAATTTAAAAAGAAATTTGGTTTGTACAAAGAATGGTGTAAAGAGCTTAATGTTACAGAAAATAAATTGTTCTGTAAAGCAATATAAGGATATTGTAAAAAATGAGTTAAATATTTGACATCATGTGTCCTAAAAGGACCATTGTGATATTTGTCACGCTGCAAAAAACAACAATTCGCCGTCTAATGACGACATCATCAAACATAGATCTTGGCTGAAACCATCTGAGTATATTGAGTATATCTAAGTATTTTGATTATTATTACTAGTTTAGTAACTACATATTTGATTTTAATATTTGTCTGTGAAATATACATATATAAAAATAAGTAAATACTTTGAGTGTTGTTCTTTTATTTCACTTAAATTTCGCATTTAGTGTGACATATAAAAATGTTCAATAACTTCATAGTAAAAATACAAACAAAATAGTACCTAATCTTGTTTATTTCCCAAAAATCCATAATTATTTGTTTTGGATAATAACTTGTGTATATACTCGTACGTAGCATATAGAGAGAACTTACCTCGTATAAAGAGTTATATATATGGTTTTTTTTAATCTATTTCTCCACTGAATCCTAATAAATTATTTGATAATGAACTTAAAAGTTGTAGTAAATACTATAGAACATAAATATTGCATATTCTATTTCATAATCCTTTAATAATATGACATGTCAGACTTGACTCTCAAAGTTGTTTGCTAAAGGCAACGTAGAAACAGTCATATATTAATTTCTTTATGAAAATAATAATAAATTAAAAACTAATAATGACATTAGAAGCACTTGTAATTTAAAAGTTCTAATTATTAATATGTTTGCAAGCGTGTCTAAACATATATTCGTGATACATAAAAGTTATTGCTCAAAGCTTAAATAATGTGTGAACAGTAAGGTAACAAGGTATTCTTTATAACCGGTAACTGGTAACAGGAGAACGTATGGTACAGTGGTTAAAAATGCGTTGTGGATGGGGCGCGGGGTTCCCGGTGCGGGGCCCGCTGGCACGCGATACCACGAGGCACATGCGCGCCACAGGCATCCTGGTGATGGTGCCTGCCTCCAATCGATAATGCCCCAGAATCTCCCAAAAGCCCCTCTCTCCTCTCCCGATGCCCTAACTTCCATGTCTGTCAAATTATAACATCCCATTGTAGTAATAAGGTCGTTTTTACATTCCCACTTCCGCAAATATTTCCGTTATGCTTAATGGCCGCTATAAAAATCTTTTGATGCCGACTATTTCTTTGTGTTTCAGTAAGTATTTGTTAGTGTGTCGGTTTAAGGACATTTCTTAACAGTATACTTTTGAATATAGTTTTTATTTTTGTAAATATTTTATAATGAACTATCGATTTCTATAAGAACGCTGCTCCGTGTCGCTATTCGCAGCGGCTCTAGTGAGACACCGTAATGGAATATTTATGACATGGAAAATAATATAACACATTTCGTTGCTTAGTGCTTTTACATCAACTTTGGAATGTAAAGAAAGTAATCAGTGATAGTATTTTCCGTGCTTAGTAAATTAATACCTGCTCACAGTCTATACAGTGAATTTATTAATTACCTAAGTTAATAACTTTGTTAAGCTCTAGCTTTTTTTAACGATTTTTTAAAATGTAAATACTTCATACTAATCAGTATTTATATAATGCCCCGACACAGCAGTTGTGTACCTATAGTTATAAAAAATATACCAAGCAGATATTACTAGACATTAGCAATGGGGTGCCACAGTCCCAAATACTACCCCAGTAGAGCTCTGAGAGCCCTGAGATCCTCGGCGTTAAGGTTTTAAGCGTTGTTCAATAATGGCTAAAAACAAACTAACAAAAGGACGTCCTCAACTGACCTAAGCGGTACTTCACTCCAGGGTAAAGACTCAAGTTCTACATAACAGAACTTCGGCCTCATAAGCACTGCCACGCCTCTGGACTGGGACGCAAAAATACCAGTTCATATAATGTGACACCTTACGGAGTTGTTTCGCTCGAATTTTGAATATTTGGGTCTCACGAAAGATCTAAAAGGTTAAAGAATAGGGACTGCGTGAGCTTTACTGTCTGCTCCAGAGTACTCTGAGGAGCGATTTGAGATGACACCATCATCTCTCTTTCGAAACCTTTAACCTCTAGTACTAGAGGTGATTTCTCCCACGCGTCTATAAACTCTGGAATGAACTTTCGTCCACATTGCTTCATTAGTGTTTCGACATGTCCTTATTCAAACGCCTTAGACTAAAAATATTTCCACGGTACAGCGCAGCTTGGATGTGCTCGTGTCCATTCGCAGCGGTAATGTCTTATTTAGACTCGTCAACTCGACTCCCTTTGATAGCCAATAAAAATAAAATAGATAGCGGCCCCCGTACGTAAAAAGCCTATCATAGTGGTTCATTCTGGTGCGTAGCATTCCGGTGTCAGACAGGATATCCAGAAGCTTTAGTCCGGGATAATTTTTGCGACCGTCGAAAGATGTATTTTCTCCAGATCGCCATTATATTATTTGGATTGCACATGTGCAGTAATGCTAACTACAGTGATTAATCAATCTTTATATAAAAAAATATGTAGAAATATTATCTCAGTATTATCTATGGACTAACTGAAGAATTTCAAAAAAATACTTTCTATTTTACCGAACACGCCATGTGAGTCGTGGGAGCAACGTTCCGTATATAAGTGTATATGCGTCGATGACCGCTTACCATGAGGCAGGCGGGAGTATGCTTGTTTGCCATAGCGTTGGATCTTAGTTTTCGATTTGTTAGTAATTCTGTATGAGTGTGTTAATAAACTTATGACAGTTGCCGATCGGGATACTTATTTAGTTTATATAATTGACTTGTGTCAGGTCGTCGGCAATTGAGATGTCGCTTCAACACGATTGTATCCGGTGCAGTCTGTCACAGAGGTTATTTGTATGAGTTGTTGTCTGCATCTAATTTCAAGTATATTATCATAATACAGAGTAGTAATAAACTGTGCCAGAGATCGTCTCGTCTCTTTATAATTCATACGTAGATTGGTGGGGAATTATCTGGTATTAATCCGCCTTTATACGTGTGCTGTATGTGAGGCTTTAAATAAATACGTTAGGGATTTTATACCTAGGTTTCCTAATTAAAAACAAGAGGGTATAAATTTAACAATACTGTAGTGCCAATTTCTCATATTTTGTGCAGGATAGATCCTTACTGTTAAAGAGAGCACCTAGACCTACACTGAATAAACAATCACCTCACACAATTGTTGCAGTCTCTTTAGAACGCCTCATTTGACTATATTAACCAGTGATACTAGATGTAGTAAGTTTGTTGATGATTATAGCTGCCTGCTGGGAGGAGACATCGTGGCGACTACGGGTTCAATGGCTGGTGTTGAGATACCGAACAGTTTCATCTACACACGCACCTTCTTGCATGGTCGGCGTCCACACGAGACGCCTCTGCGATTGCCTGCTAAGAAAACGACTATAAAACATTCTGAAATGTTGCTAATAATTACAAGATTGGCATAGTTATAACAATTGACGATGTGCGTTGCTCGTGGTGGTCCATTTTTTATTACACGCACTTATCATTAGGTCAGTGTGTTTTGTAGACCGTTTAAGAGTCACATGTTGTTGCATTTAGTGTTAGATGTTTGTAATGCAACGGTTTTAGTAATGACGTCCACAAAGGTTGTAATTTGTAAACTTGATTGTAGTGCATTTATCATTCTATAAACTACATATATTATATTTCTGATGCACGAGCACCGAACTACTTTTTCAATCGAGCGAGTTAAAAGCCGTTTAAACTATTTATAAAATGTGTTGCCTTAGTATGAAGAGACTGGCTTTTTATAGGAAGTGTAGAGGTGAAAGCACGATATGCAATGTTATTCAAATATACATTTATTTGAATGTAGGGACGGCGAAGCACGGTTCTACTTAGTTATTTAGTGACCTATATCACAGGTTAGAGTAGTAGAGACGATAGGTTCGAAGAGTTTATCTGGGGAGCAATAATAGTAACGCGTCTCGATAAAAATGTATTATTAGTGATAAACACGCAGTGTCGTGAGCCATGTATAATAAGTACAAAAGTGATCGTATTCAATAGAAACAAACCTAAACTTACTACTCTTTGCTTGCTGTCTTATATGTTTGGTATTTGTGGTGCAATGACCTCAATGCGACACTGCATTGATACTGCTGCATTATAAATATTTTAATATACTTTTAGTTCTTCAGGGTTGCTTGGGCGAACAATATTTTTAGTAAATTAAAACCTCGTACTATTGCATTTATGGACAATGCCAGGCTACTTTTTTATTATCTTTCTTAATTGAATCTTGCTTGTTGAAGTTAAAAGTACCTATATTTAATATTGCGGTTGATTTTAATTGATTTGGAAGCACTACTTATTTTTTATTTCATTATTTAAAAGCCATAGCTGGTCATTAGGACTTAGACTATCTATATTAAATCTAGTATTGTTAATTATTGTTGTGTTTTTAAAATGATCATATTACCGATCTGTGTGATATAACTACCATATTCCAGCTCATTGTAAGTAAATATGTTACTTTCCTAATTACTTGAGATTATAAAAAGCAAATGTTTGTGATATGTTATTTATATAAGGTACAAATAGATTTTATTTAAATAATAATTGTTAGTAAAATATGCTATATGTTTGGATAATAAAGCACATTCGATCACCTAGTGTTAATAATGTTTTGTTGTGATTTCTGATTTATAAATAAAGTTACTTATGTCGTTCCTAACTCTTTCATTGTGACCTTATTTAATAAAATGATAGTGAAGGACTTTTGAGTACTTAATTGCCCAAAAATATGTACATATTTGAATATAAAATTAGATTTTACAAAGACCGATATATTTGATTTAATATTCTTAATGTACTTAACACACCGCCACACATCGTTATGAATTTAATTAGGGTTTTATCAAGGTTTTTGGTAATAAGTATCTAAAGTCCAAGACTGAAAAGACAATTTACTAAATCGTTCGAACACGTTATTCCTACGTGAACGGAAATTGTCTTACTGTTGGTACTTTTAATAAATAATTTAATTAGTTAATACTTAATGGGTTTGTTTATCATTACTAAGGCATCTGTTTTTGTTTTTATGAGTACAAGTTAGTATAAAAAAAATTGTAGGCCTTCCCACCGAACTTTTTATATTAAAAACTCCTTGATTGTTCAACGCAGCTATTGTTTTAATTGTTGTTTTGTGTTCGTAGCGCGTTACATCGCGACAACACGTGGCGCAAGACTGTTGCTGTACCAGGGGAACACGTATTTCATAAATTCACGAAAGAATCAATACAAGCCACGGCTGCTGTGGTACTGCTCCTCTCGTAAGTCACGCGGCTGCCACGCATCCATCCTCACCATAAACGACAGAGTTCTCGGACAAGCGCCTATACACACTCACCCGCCGAAAGTTTCCAGTACTTACAACAACAAGGAAGATTGGAATGAATATTAATATCATGTACTATATTTAAATTTTGTTTAGATATATCACGTATTTTAATGAAACGACGTATCGTATAGTAGAGATATTTTTCTCTTATGTATTTTATCTCTAATAGATTTACGAATATTGAAAAATGTATGTGCCAAAATGTGAGAAAAATTTGAATCTCTAGTGTTTTTGTAAGTTATTAAAATATGTTCTAGTCTATTAATGTTTAGAAGTGATAATATTGTATAAATCTAAATACATTGAGGTCTAGGAAACATTTGTAACTAGACCTTGACGGCTCTTGTTATTGTAGTTTCTTTGATAGCTATCGTAGGATAGTTGACAGTAATTCAATCTTAGAATTAGTGCCATACATTTTGACAGTGACGTGTTAAAATAACTGCGTAAATACGCCATATTTAACAGTACAAAGCAAGATATGTTAATTAATTTATTGACTCCATTTGGCTGTAGTGTTATAAATTGAGGATGACTTTAGTGTCAATACACATGTCTGTACTTGTAAACTTGTCTATGAAACGTTTGTGCCAAAAATTGTTCACATTTTTTTTATTAATAAAAACCATTCAAACATCCAATAATGTTTTCTAGTCTTCATTATTATCTCGCATCAAATGGGGTGTCTGCATTGTACAGATTTCTACCTGCGTGTTCTCCGAATTAAAAAAAGCGCGTCTAGACGTCCTGCTTCTCGATGCTTTTTGTATTTGAAACGTTTTTATGGGGTCTGATCGTTTTCATTGGTCTAGTCAGGCCAGGTGCAGGTAGTTGCATTCAAATAACGCTTCACAAAGATATTTATAAACATTATGCGTAGAGTTCTAAACAGTGAGCTGGGGGCTAGCCCTCGTCGACGGTAGTTTTTTTGGGTGTTCCAATCCCTGTTGCGATGGGCACGGTTCAGAATACTCTTATCCTTTGTCAGTTAACGAAAATAGAAGCGTAATAAAAATTCAGTACATCACTCTATTTTACGATACAAATAGTTTTATTTGTTTCATTTTACGCTCTTACTTATGTAGGTAAATATAGTATTGTTATTTTCAGATCCAATGTCATGGTTACAGTAACGTCAATTTAACAATCAGTAAGGAAAGTAAAGATATCTTTTACGGATGTTAAAGTAAAATCGTGGGAGGAAGGGCCAGCGTTCGACATGGCCCTGTTGAGCGCATAGCAGTAAACAACAGGTGGTACTCAGGTATTCTATGTACCGTTAGGGCGGACAAACTGGAACCGCCGTAACTACTCGTCGAGTTAACTGAGATTAAAATATTAATTCGATTACTAAGCGCTGTGATGACGACACGTGGAGTTCGCTGTATGAGAACGTGCGGTGACTGTTTGACAGTTTATCATGTGTGTCGAATACGTTTCTAGAATTTTGTATGTTAAGTAATATTCACCTACGTGGAAGGATCATGTCTGATATATCGATTGACGAAATAATATATAGACGGATCGTCTAATTGTCTTTTAGTTCACTGATGGTACCAAATCCAATTTGTCCGCAATCAAAAATATTTTGTTATCATGCACCGTAATAAAATCTCTACTCCAGGAAAATTACAAGTTATCCGTTTCCCGGAAAACAAGTCGTAGGGGGACAAGATACCTATTATACGCACCTTGGCAACGGTTACCTCGTTACATAATACCTCGTTGGCTATAAGTACCCTCAGTCGTCACCTGCGTCTTTGTCTCCATATTTTCTTTACTTCCGATCTGACAGGTAAATAGACGTGTTTAATTGATCCTAATTGGAACACGGGCTACTAAGGAGTATTGGATAAATAAATGTTGCCTTGTGATATAATGGTTGACTGGTAGAGAATGCCTTAGGTATTAAGTCCGCCTGTACATATATTGTATAAAGTGTAATAAATAAAAAAAAACAAATGTGTATGGCCGAATACCTAATTACTAATTATTACACAACCAGATTTATGTTTCAGTTTCGTATAGTCTCTGTGCATGTCTGATTGAAATTCGACAGTTTTTATTTAAACCCAAAAAGGGATTGTGTTTCCTACTGCTGGATGATTTTTGATTGTGTTTAAAAATTTAACTTTTTAAAGATCGTTAATGTTTTCCTTAGTTTCCAGTAATTGAATTTACTTCCAGTCGTCGAATAGCCTTTAAATTTGATACGCTTCAATGGGCAATTTTGAGCTGAATCTGCAACAAAGTAGTCTGCAGTTTGAAAACCATGGGAAGGTTATGTTTTGCTTTTGAATTTTATTACCTGTAGAGGAGTTAAAATTATTTTATTATACATTGTATCTTTCTAAAAAAGCTTTAAATTTAACTGCTACATCAGTAGCCTATTATACAAACACAGTCATAAGTAATATGACAAAGTTTTCAGGGACCACCGCTATTAGTAATGTTACTAAAATAAATGTGGTGAATAATAATTTAAACATTTAAGGGTGACAACAGAGAAGAATGACAATAATTTAGTTTTATGTCATCAGAATATAAACCGCTTCTCTGGCAAAATTTTAGAAATAGAACTTTTTATAGACACATATAAAATTGACATCTTATGTTTTACAGAAACCTGGCTGAAGGCGCACCATATGAGCTTCAATGTGAATGGCTTCAGGGTCGCCAGCTCGTTCAATAGAGCGTCGGCAGAGGGTGGGGGAGCCCTAATATTAGTTAGAGATAATGTTAAATTTAAGGAAAGAAGGGATATCTCTCACCTTTCTGTTGAGCGGGTTTGTGAGGTCGCATGTGCAGAGACCGAATTATACATTCTTTTATGCGTATATAGGCCTCCGTCATCTAACTTATTAAGATTTATGACAATAATGGAGGATATCCTTAAAAAATTTAATGACAATAAAAAGATATTAGTGTGTGGAGACTTTAATGTTAACATTCTGGTTGATTCCTTTGATAAAAGTAAATTTATATCGTTGTTTGGCTCATTTAATTTAAAATGTTTGTTTTTTGAGCCAACTAGGGTAACATATGCATCGGCAACATGCATTGATAATATTATAACCAATTTTAATATAACAAATAAATGCGTAACAACAGGTGTTCGGTCAGATCACAAATGTCAGTTGGTCAAAATAAAAAATAATTCATGCAGTAAAAACAAATCAATTACATGCAGGCAATTGTCAAAAAAGAATCTAGATAATTTTAGTAATAATTTGAAGTCTATATTATATTCTTATACCCCAAATTCTTCTAGGCCTAACGACTTGTACAATATATTGTTCAGTAACATTTGCAATGAATTTAACAAAACTTGTAAAATAAAATCGCTTAAACTAAACCCTAAAACTAATTTTAACGCGTGGGCTACTAAAGGCATACGACGTAGTAGAGATATTTTATATGACTTGTACGACAAAAGGTCCTATACACCTGATGTCAATTTTTCCAAATACGTCAAAAATTATTCAAAAATATTTAAAAAAGTATGTCTCCAAGCTAAAGCCGCACATCTTAGTGAGAAATTAAGACAGTCTAATAATAAAATAAAAACGACTTGGAACATTATTAATACTGAAACTGGTAAAATTAGAATAAATGACTCTATAGCTTTACTTTTAAATGACGAACTGGTTTCAGATAAACTTAATGTAGCCAATTATCTCGAGCAGTATTTTACTAATATACCTGTAGAGACCACTAAATCCCTGCAGTCATCGGCGACTTTAGCAGAATCATTGTTAAAAGAAAATGTTAAGGGAAATATGCCCAATTTTTACTTTGAAAGGGTAACATATTATGAAATAGTTAAAGTTTTTAAGTCTCTAAAAACAAAAGGTACTGAAGATTTATGGGGGCTATCCATTAAAGCTATTGAAGCGGTCATTGTAAATATTGCTCCTATTTTAGCAGATATATTTAACCTTTGTATAATTAATGGTATTTTTCCTGATCTAATGAAAATTAGTAAAATTATACCCATTTTTAAGAAAGGTTGTGCACATGACGCGGTTAATTACAGACCTATATCTATATTACCAACTCTTAGTAAGGTCTTCGAAAAAATCATGCTCAACCAAATGCTAGTTCATTTTAATAGGAATATGATATTGCATCCTAACCAGTTTGGGTTTACAAAGGGTCGGTCTACTCAAGACGCTGGTTCAATTTTAATAAAAACTGTGTTGGAGGCCTGGGAGGGGTCTCAGGATGCTCTTGGAGTTTTCTGTGATCTTTCTAAAGCTTTTGACTGCGTCGACCACCGAACCCTCATTGTAAAACTCAAATATTATGGAATTTCTGGTTCATCTCTGGATCTTGTAATGTCCTATTTATCGGGTCGGGAACAAAAAGTTTCTATAGATGGCGTCACATCAATAGGATCTACAGTAAAAATAGGAGTTCCACAGGGTTCCATTCTGGGCCCATTTTTGTTTTTAGTATATATAAATGACCTTCCTTATATGGTAGAGAGGATTTCAAACATTGTCTTATTCGCTGACGACACATCTTTAATATTTAAAGTAAATCGTAAGGATAAAGACCTAGTTACGCCCAATAATGTTTTAAAATTAATATCAAGTTGGTTTTCTGCTAACAATCTCTTACTAAATGCAGGAAAAACAAAATGCATTCGGTTTGCATTACCTAATGTACCAAATATAAATTCGTGTATTAAATTAAACGGAGATTTACTAGATTCAATCTCTTCAACTGTATTTTTAGGAATAACTCTAGATAGTAAATTGCAATGGGGTCCTCAAATAGAAAGGTTATCCGTTAAATTAAGTGCTGCAGCTTTTGCAGTCCGGAAAATAAAACGTCTAACAGATGTTTCAACGGCTAGGTTGGTATATTTCGCATACTTCCACAGTATTATGTCTTACGGCATTCTATTGTGGGGATCAGCTGCTGATATAAATACTATATTTATTTTACAAAAAAGAGCAGTCCGAGCTATATACGACCTACGTAGTCGGGATTCTTTACGATCAGTATTCAAGGATAGTAATATATTAACTGTGCCGTCTGAATACATCTATCAAAATATCATGTACGTTCGTAAAAATATAAGCAATTTCTATAAAAATAGTGATATTCACAACATTAATACAAGAAACAGAAACAAACTTACAGTACCCTCGTTTAGAGTAGTAAGATCTAAAAAGTCTTTTATGGGTAACTGTGTTAAATTTTATAACAAAATCCCCAATAACGTAATTGATTTGCCCAATAAAATGTTTAAGACTCATATTAAACGTCATCTTATGGACAGGGGCTATTATAATGTTCAACAATATCTAGAGGATAGGGATGTCTGGCATTCGGTTTCTTCCTGCACACTGCGACCTGGCGCCCTGTAGCTTACACCATGTTAGTGTATACAAATAGTATAACAAAATAAAATAAAAACTATATTCATAAAATATTAATAAATGACATGTTGTTATATACACTTAAAAAATAATAAACTATGACGACCGATCGCGTATAAAATAAAATAATAAATTGGCAATGTAATTTGTGACAGGTCATCTACTAGAAATAATGAACCGGACCAAAAACAAGCCCGCTGAGATTGATTTGCTGGATTCTCTCAGGACTGGGTCGCGCCGCGTAGTATCCAGCGGTAATGTAAGCCCGCTGAGTTTGTTTCGCCGGGTCTTCTCAGGCGGGGTCGCGTTTGGATCCGGTGGTAGCTTTTAAAACAAGCGACGTCTCGGAAATACCCATGGTCCATATCAACCCCATTTAAATATATATATATATTTGACCGGTATTACCTTGAATAATATTAATTCATAACATAAAAATAAAAAATAATTAATAATAAATAAATAATAATAATGTTAAATACCATATGAATAATTAATTGCTAGTGTATTGATGATGCTATGTATGTTATGTATACATAAGCTGATATGCTTTTCTTAAAATTTCTCTACTTTTTTTAATGTTCTGACTTGTCATAAGAGCTATGTAATTGCCTACTTGATCAATAAACGATTTCATTTCATTTCATTTCATTTCATTTCATTTCATTTCATTTCATTTCATTTCATTTTAATGTTCAGGAATTCTGATTGATATATGCATTTTAGACGACCGCTACTATTTTTCCTAAACTGCTGAATAAATCATTCATACGACCATCTATTTAGAAACGAATGCTTATAATTTGAATATCTTCAACTTTCATTGCAGTTAAAGTACATTTAGAATTTCAGGTCACACGTGTCGTTTTAATAGTTCTTTTTATCATCTATTGAGCTTATTAATCGTTTACAAATATTTTATATGTGGCTGGTTAATCAAATCAATTCATACATTTTCTGTTTTAAAACAAGCGTAGGCATCATTACTAGTACTACCAGTAATTTGAAAGGAATGTGGTGTGGCCTGCTTTTGAAATATGTTTTAATCTACAGTTTTTGGACATTATCTATTCGAAATTTCCTCTTACACTTTAGTGATTTAAACATTTTGTATGTGAGAGTTTGATACTAGAGCGATAGTACTCTCTCGGCCGTGCTACAAACGGTAATTTCTAAGTATGGAGATATCATAGTATTCTTAGAATAATTGTCGAATGTAACACGTAGTCTGTGTGTATCGTTCCGTGAGAATACCGCCGAGCTATTATACTTTACACCTCATTCTCATCGTACAATCCGTTAGTTATAGTTGGTACCTGACCGTGATCATTGACTTTTTACTTACATCACTATTCTAATTGGTCAGGTTATACTTTTGTAAGGTATTTGATTTGAAATTCAATCGTAGTACTTATTTATGTGTGTTTTTAGTGTTTCTTTCAACGAATTTAAATAAATAATTTAGGTCACGATGAGGATCAAGGTTTATTTCGGAAGTATTCATTTGTGTTATCAGCCCATGTTGTTTACATCAAATTAACTGAGTTAGAATTAAACAACGTGAGCTACAGATAACATGAATTTAGTTGTTTTGCGATGATTACAATGATGTTCAAAATTTGTAAAGCCTGAATATTTTTGATCTTAGTCGTAACGTAAAAAGAATGTAACTGAAGAAATCTAGATCAAGCACTTACACTAAGGATTTGTCAATACATAATAGTTTCAATAAGTTTTATTATAGTGAAATTGATAATTGCAAACGAGAATCTTTAAATTTACTACCTATCTCAAATGCTAACGTTTTATTACTTGTTAATCAAATACGCCGTATAGTAATTTCCAATAACTAATATTAAGCTCTGCGGTTGCCATGTAAATCTGTTGAACGGTAAACTGCATTTTTGACATCGCTACATAGTTCTAACATCCGTGGCCGGCCTCCACACAGTTCAATCGATAACGCAGCTCACGTGCGTCAATTATAAAACGAACCATCGAAACCATGTGTATGCATTCATCGGGAGCTCTACAATCGTCTTCATATAATATTACTGATAAAAAAAAACGAACAGCCAGCGCCCTCGCTCGCTGTGACGTAGCAAGCCCGCGTCTTTTGTACGTCACAAAACGTTACTCCTCTCGGCTGTGAAATATTTTTCAATATTAATATACAGATGGCGGTAGCAGGCGGTATAGAAAATAGGCGTATTGTATTTTGGTAATAATTTCGGTAAATTTTAAAATGATAATAATGGGCAGTATAGAATATATGGTGAAATATATAGAAACGTACACACAAGTATCACAAGCTACGAGTTTAAGAAGAGTTAAATAAAATATTTCAATTAGATTGTATAATTGGTTTATCGATTTTTAAATTCAAATTTCGAAAGAATGAGTGCGATTTCACAAATAAAGTAAAATTATAAAAATATATTTCACTTATATATTTCTATCTAATGAATATGAAAATTTAAAATACACAAATAAAGGAAAGTAATAAGTTACTATCCCTGACTAAACAAATTTTAACAAAATGAGATGCGGTTACATAAGTTGTAAAATCCTTTTATTAATGTTTATTTCAATAAAAGTAATCGATCGGTGTAATAGAATTTTTTGAATTGGGCTAATTGATGAATAAAAAACGTATACGTATATTATGTTTACTCACAAGAGATGGCGCTACTTTATTTAACTAATTCTGAAATTCTCGAACATAATAATCTGATAGTGAAGTGGCCTTTTATTTTCTTTATGACGTTACATTATTTGATATAGAAATATATGGTGAAATGATTGTGTTGAGTAGCGAGGGATAGATGGTCTCACTCTTGATATTCTAGCTGGATGGCACTGTACTTACCATCAGGTGCAGGCCAATTCGCCGCGCCAGAAAAAAAAAATTGTTTGTGAGCTGATGCTGCGACTTTTTCTAATTTATAATAATGGTATATGCTGGTCCGCATTTCAGTTGGTAGTTGCCATTCATCCTTTCCGTGGATTATGATTGTTTTTATACGAGACAACGATACCTTGAATTGGGTAATCTAATTATGGTTATGGTATTATTAAGCCTAATGCTAGAAGAGTCGTGGTTGTGTTGCTGAGTTCTGAAGGTGAGGCGTATTGAGGTTTTTATTCTAAATTCTGTGGTAATCTCACTGACTGCAGGAATCGCCATAAAAGGTATTTTACAGAAAGTTTCTGGTAATGGTAAAACTTTCGTCAAGACGACTAATTATATAAAGCTATAGTCCGGCTCTACCTACGACCTGTTTGTTGGTGTTAATGAAAAATCGGGAAAACTCATTTATTGCGATAGACCCAGATGATTCCGAGGTAGGCCAGCATTGTATCTCCCCTTTAGTAGTTCTATGTTTGGTCTGTATTTTTTATCCAACTCTACGCAATATACAATAAAAGATATGATTTGATGGCAACTTTCTACGGAAATGAATCTTAATAAGTCCGTTAAAAGGGGTTTTTGTAAAAGTAAGAATATTGTCATAAAGAACTATTTAAAGCATTAATACAGCTCTATCATTGCGTATCAGGATGTTGCTTCAAAGTAGAGTATTTGACAACAATTGTTCGTTCTTTAAAGTACTAAATAACGTGTCCTAATGCTGTTTTGTAAATATTTTAGATTCACGCGATTTGAATGCATATTATAATTTGGAATTTATATCAAATAGATATTGCGCGATTAAGACCCTTTCCTTAATTTTATATTATGCTAATTTTTTTATATCATAGTCCGACAAACGAGCCAGTGGGTCAACTGATGTTAAGTGATCTCCACCGCCCATGAACATCCACAATACCGAAAGTATCACGTATGCGCTGTCGGCCTTAAAGGACAGGAATAGGGGTTAGGGAAGGGAAGGGGGAATCTTGGCCTCCAGATATCGCACTTACCATACGAAACGCGACAGAGAATTGTCACTTTACGTTTTTCTGTGAGACAGTGGTACTACCCCGGTCGAGCCGGCCCATTCATGCTGTAGACAAATATGTCTACAGCGTGGCTCTACCACTTTATAAATTTATTTTTGTTTCAATAATGCTTTTATGTTCATTTCAACGTTATCAGTCTGTTTACAGGTGTACTATTCGTGACGTCACGTCGCGGCAATCCCATGATCATACACGAAGGTATGAACTTCATCAGGGAACGCTCCCGAGGGCTCAAGACTCGATGGGTGTGCGGAAGAAAGCGGCGACTACATTGTATTGCAACCCTCACCACCTTCGACCATGCTATTGTCAAGAAATATGGCTATCATAACCACAGCTAGCTAAACGTTTATTTGAAAATATGGAGATATTTTCACGTGTTACCGATATGACCCGGTGCCTAAAACCAAATCGATCCCAAGGAGGTGCAACGTTGAACATTGACTATTGATGACATAGTTGTTTTTACCAATATATCCATATGAATTCTGTTAGAATTCATCTAAACCCATATCGCGGTCAATAAACTTATACCGTTCAGCACGTGTAACAAGACCTCGTGGTCACCGTGCGTAGTTTGCATAAATCCATATAGATTATGATATAAGAAACAGTAGAGCCCTACTGTCTGTTTTTTTTCATTTTGATATAAAACACCGCCTCCACAGCCTCCATGGCGCAGTAGGCGAGTAGCCGGCTGTGAAACGAGAGGCCGTGGGTTCGATTCCCACACCCGTACAGACAGACAGATATTTGTGTCCGGGGTCTAGGTGTTGTGAGACCGAAAGTCTCTCGTAGTCCCTGATACCCACAACACAAGACTCGTATTTTAGTGTGGGATCTGGGCTATGTGTGTGACTGTTGGGTGTTATTTATTTTATTATAAAAGCTGAACGGATTCCGATGCAGGTGTCTATATTATGTTAAGCGAAACTCCAGTAAAGCAACACACACACAATTTATACCTGATAAATTACATTATCGGAGCCAGGGCCACGAGGAAAAACTGAACAATAAATTGTTTGGGATCCGTATAAGTACTTAATAATTCATAGCCTACCATAATTTAAAACATACCTATAATATAAAGGGCTATGTAAGGAATTTAAAACAGATGAAATTATCTTTTTTCTGTATTTTCAAATACTTCGGTGGAGGATATGTTTATAGTTAGATATTTTTTAATACGCACTGTGTACATTATATGAAAAACTACCTCTAATGTAGGTGTTAGTGAATTTTATCTGTTTGTTAAAATGTTATTTAGTGCAATGTTGAAGTATTGCTGAATTGATTTCTAAGTGTTTTAGAGAATTAAATATTCCATAGTCTGATTAGGTGCCTTAATAAGAATATCGAAGTACGTAATTTTATTAATAAGAAGTTACCTGTTTACATATTTTAGATTTTTTTAACGTGGCTTGGCAAAGTGACTACACTGCACCTGATGGTAAGAACAGTGCCATCCAGTTAGTGTATCAAGTAACGAGAAACAATATATCCCTCGCTTCTCAACACAATCATATACGTCATGGGGCAAGGAGGTGAAGAAGCGGTCGAGGGTCTAGTGTCAGAGTACTCAGAAGGCCGCAACACGGCCAAACATCGTACCCCAACTCTAAACCCTCGACAAAACCGTATGTATGTACACTGACTGAGCCCGGAACGCGACACACTTACGTGTGCCACTATGATGGGTTTTACACTCTGTGTACGGTGGTCGCTATTCGGACGGATACGAATATCCTACCACCAGCAAAATTAGATTTTTAATAATAACGTTCTATACCCTTGTCATATTATACAGCGTTCTGTCTTGCTTTCTCTATCGATAAAGGAAAATTATATCAAGTATTATAGATGTACCTATGTGACGTTCATTGGGCTTATGTTTAATATTAATTTAAGAGAACAAAATGCAGGGATTATTATTAATTAAGTACCGAAATACTGTATTGTATATATACCGTAGTTTACTGTAGATCACATATTTAATACATATGTATACACAGATGTTTATATTTTGAGAATAATCATTTACATGAAGATTATTTGTGATTTGTTTGAGACATTTTCTTAAATAAGAAATTATTCAAATAAAGTGTATATAGTTTATATATATTATGTTGCGTCAGAAATAATTTGAAATTGTTGTATAAAATTATTATAAATAAAATCTATTTATATTGTTGTTTTCCTTCGTCTTTTATTTTTTCTTAAAAAGGGTTTTGCTGTTACTCCTTTTATTCATATAACGTACATACTTAAAAACTAAGTAAATCAAGTCAATCAAATGATTTCATTACAGAAGATCCAGAGAAACCATTTAGATACAGATTGTACTCTTTTAACGACCTCGAAATAGCATTGCACCACTGCTCCAATGACTAGGACATACAACGTACTTAAAGTATTTTTGATTTTAATTATTTTTTTAATTTTATATCCAAGATAGTGTTCTTATTAATATTACAGTGAGACATTTGTTCCTAGTTTATTACTTGCCATATTTTATTTTATACACGTATAATATAAATCGGCTCGTTTGTGCATGTCTTGCTATGTATGCGTGAAATAATAAGTATGTGATTTAATTGTGTGTTACAGATCTGTGAGCCGGTCACTCGATTGACACACAGTCAATATTTTTTCTATACAAATATATAATTCACCCATAAACAACGCGCGCTAAAATTAATGAAATTATATCGAATTACATATTTACCAATAAACGTAATCAGTGCAAGTTTAATCACTGTTTGGTCACTAACTTCCTCCGTCAATTTGGAAGTGAAAACCAAACAATGTTTAGGCTCGTCACTGAATTTTTTACCTCTCATGTATCGCAGGGACTCCGGTGTAAAAAGGTAATAAGTAGCGAGTTAAAATACAAGGCGAAATCAACTTTATTTCCATAATATTAACGTTACAAATACGCTTAATACGCACGTCAATAAGGACGAGTATTGCCAGTTTTTCTCCGGTATAGCGAATAATACCTGTCTGGTTAACCAGTAAGCTAAGCTGTTGCTTAAGTTATGCTGTGAAAATGATTGAATGAGTTGTTATTGTTTCTTTCTACTTTTAACGGTTCCTATTACCTGGTCATTATATTTGCATTTATTTACATACTATCATAAGTGCAAAGCATGTAAGGTGAACAATAAATATACATTTTTACTGATATTTTTTTTATTTAATATTAGTATACAACAGCTTCGTAGGCTCACTGCTATCGTGCGGTCAATGGCCCTGTACGGATGTCCCGTATGGGCCGAGTCCCTGAACGCCCGCTGCGTCGCCCTGCTGCGCAAACCGCAGCGTTTGGTGGCGCAGCGAATAGTTAGGGGCTACCGCACGGTCTCCCACGAGGCGGCCTGCGTATTGGCCGGCACAATCCCTTGGGAGTTGGACGCCAAACTCCTCTCGTCAGCGTTCCTCTGGCGGGAGGAGGCGTCCAGCCGCCGTCAGGAGAGACTGGCCCCGAGGGAGATTGCGGCCCGGTTACGCAGAACCGCCGTGGAGGAGTGGCATACCAGGCTGGAGAGCCCGACTGCGGGCTTGAGGACTGTCGCAGCAGTGCGTCCTGTCCTAAAGAGATGGCTAGACAGGCACTACGGGGCGCCTACATTCCGACTGACACAGGTATTAACGGACCATGGGTTTTTCGGTTCGTTCCTGTGTCGGATCGGAAAGGAGGTGTCCGCCGTGTGCCACCATTGTGGCAACTGCCGCGAGGACACGGCCCAACATACGTTGGAGGAGTGCCCAGCCTGGGACGAAGAGCGCAGCGCTCTCAGAGCAGTCGTTGGAGGAGACCTCTCGCTGCCGGCCGTGGTGTCGTCCATGGTCGCCAGCCGGAGGTCCTGGCGTGCGGTGGCCCACTTCTGCGAGAACGTCATCTCGCAGAAGGAGAGTGCTGAGAGGGATCGGGAACGATATGATCCCTCCCGCCGCCAGAGAAGACGTAGGAGGCATCGGGTGGACGACTGACCGGCGTCTCCCGCCCAGTGGAATGGGGGCGTTTGAATTCCACCACGGTAACCCCTGCCTGTCGTACGAGGCGACTTGGGGCCATCGGGGCTCGCGGGCTCGCAGCGGAGGGCTGTCAGCCCGTATCGATGCACTCCCAAATTCGGGGCATCGTGCGACCCCGAGATGGACGGCAGCGCGGGTGGTAAGGCCTCGTTCGCTGTCGTTGTTTGGTGCGCGGGGGCTCCTTAGCCCTCCATGGAGATGGGCTGCTACGCAGCACCGCGCAGGGGCGATTCCGGCTGCAATTCTAGCACTCCTTAGAATACCCCGGGATCGCACCGCAAGCGCCGAAGAAGGCCACCGCGGGGTTTTAGCTGGTAGTGTCGGGTGGGGTGTACATAGGGGTTAGGGACTCGGCCCAGCGGCAGCACGGATAGCCATCATCCGTGCGAGGGGGATGCTGGGTCGTAAGACCGGCTAGTCCAGCATACCCGTTTTATTCTTAATCCGCTTCCCTCCGGAGCGGGCGGCAGTAATAAAACGCTTTACCCGCGACGAAAAAAAAAAAAGGCTCACTGCTATATGTATAGTGATGATTAACAGCGATAGTGCGATACTAATATTAGCAAGTGGACCTCTCCTGATAAGATACCTTCACCGCCCATCAACACCCAGAATACCAGAAATATCATGAGGACATTGTCGTAACAGGAATCATCTGATCCAGAAACACACACGGGGGTCTAGAGTTGGGGTACGATATTTGGCCGTTTTGCGACCTTCTGAGTACCTACTCTGACACTCAACCCTCGGCCGCTTGTTCATCTTCTTGCCCATGGCGTAGTGTGATAAAGCAGGCTGGCATGACTGTGTTGAGTAGCGGGGGATAGATTGTCTCTCGCTACTCGATGATCTAATTGGACGGCACCGCACTTGCCATCAGGTGCAGTGGCCTCCAGTTAGTTATTTTATACTTTGACGTGCCAGGATTAAAAAAAACCACTCAGTGTCATTTATCTCGCCTGGACAAGATATGTGACACTGATTACATCCCTTTCTTCACTCATGACCACCATGGGATAAGAAGCTTCGTCATTATTGAGAAGAAGAATAACGAAGAAAGAGAATTAAGAAGTTCTCAATATGGTTACTGAATGCTTGTCATTAGAAATATTACTTGTATAAAGGTGCTTAAAATGTAGTAAATAATACTGCGAAGGCTATTGCCATGTCAAGTCTAGTCATTATTTTATCTTGTGACATTTATTGAAACTGTCAATATTTCCAGGTGTTAGCGAGGGGATCCTCATACCTTCAATGAGACCTGGCAGTAAGAAATCCTTGCTCATGTTAGATGGATACACGTATTCTCAAATCAACTATGGCAAGACCTGGATTTGCTCGTCGGCGAGGGCGCAGAACTGTCCAGCGAGAGTGCGGCGTCTCGACGGTGGTCAAATCGTTAAAGTTCATGTACACCATGAGCATCCACCCCCTAAATATTACTTGCGCAATGGACAATATCATAAGCTATGAAATATACGAGTAGATTGTAATGGTATCTTTTATTTCTTAATGTTATACTTCTTTAAGTTTGATAATGTAAGTCATTATAACAAATCACTAAATTAGCCATTTTTCCTTAATGCTGTCAACTGATGCGAATTTATATAAATTAATCGTAAAAATAATTATCTTAAATAAATTGTATATTAATAATAATAAAGTTTATTTCGGATAAATCTGATCAAAATATTTTATAAACCAACGGATTATACGGTACGGTATTGCTGGGGATTTATTTATAAGTAAATTATCTTCTACTCTGCTTGTATTGTTTTTATTTTGGGTACATACTGAACACCATTAATGTTCCAGACGTGCAGTTCATTCCCACGGAGAAAGGGAAATACATCCTAGTGCTGCGGGGTTATACTTACTCGCAAGTCGGCGGGCGGTTTTTCTACTGCTCCTCGAAGCATATGGGCTGCAGGGCCCGGGTGAGGATGATGTCAGGGAAGCTCGTGGCGTCAGGTGACGGCCACAACCACGCGCCACCGTCCCATGCCCGCTGTGGCAACGGCGCGTTCGTGCAACTCCGACCGCGGAGTCACCTGCCTGGCCTGTCCGCCCTCACCTCCTCGGCAGCTATCCTTCCCTCACCTATCACGTCCCCCACAGCCGCAGCACTTGCGCTTCACGCCCTGAGTTTCCCAAGGATATTGCCCAAAACAGATTTATGGTTGCGACCGCCCAACCCAGAACTAAAGAAAGATCCTTAAAGAATCTGACTTGTTCCATGTGGGATCTCCTTTAAAGAGCAATAATATGACATAGTTTAGATTTAGCAACTTTATTGTTATTAGAAAAAGAAAGAAAGTTACTTGAATTTGTTGATCTCTAAAATTGATGTTTATTTGGATAAGTAAGACTAAGCTTCGCTTCTCAGTGATATTCTAAACGCGATACGTAATTCGGTGATATTTTCTAGGTTAATGATTACGAGCCTTATTATATTCTACGTTAATGTTCTACTTATAGATGTTAATTACTATATTACGTTTGTATATAAAATCTTATTTTTTATTATATTATAAAACTTTCTCTTTATAAAATATATTGTGATTTATTAAACCCTTATTTCATTTATTTGATAATGGTTTAAGGTGACGTGTGTAAAGGTAATTATGAGTAACGTGAATTTCACCGGACGTATTTAAAAAAAAATTGTTGTGTTCCTTTCTCTTACGACCTGCAGTCATGAAAATTTATCATTACGAGTATTAAGTAAGTAATAAAAAAACAGGAATTTGTGTGGTATCTATGATGTACTAAATAAACTTACATGAAATATTTATAAAGAAAAAATAGGAAGCCTTTACTGACCCTGGAATTATTTCGTCCAAATAAATGATTCTCCTAGTAATATACAACTTTGTTGACTTTTCCAATAGGGGACTGTAGTCTGTATGTAGGTACTACACAAAAAAGATGTAAACCAAAATGTTTCTTAATAAAAATATTTTCCCCGATGCGACCATACGTAAGTGAGATAAAGTTTTTTTTCATACCACGATGGTGGCAAACAAGCTTACGGCCCGCCTGATGGTAAGCGGTTACCGTAGCCTATGGACGCTTGTAACACCAGGAGCATCACATGCGCGTTGTCTATATCTCCAGGTTTTATATAAATCCAGGTTCATTTCACGTAAATTGATCCAGTAGTTTTGCGTGATGCGGGAACAGAGGCATAAACCTAGTATCGCTTTATTCATATGCAAGATAAAATTTACCATTATATTCACAACTAGCGACCCGGCCCGGCCGAACGGGTGCAAATTTGTTTAAAAATTGCGAACTGCTTAATAAGAAGTAAATAAATTCCATTTTCTCGAGGATTTTTGTATGTTTAGGTAAGGCCTAGGTAAGCCATGAAAGTATTTTTTTGATGACTTGGTTCTGACAAATCTTTATTACACATACGAAATTTTAATTAGGATGTACTTACATGTAAACCTTCCGGAATAAATATCTATATGATAGTGAAAATCGTTTCAAAATCCGTTCGTGGTTCAGAAGGACTTAGCGGATAAACAGACAGACGGGGAGGGCGACTTCCTTTTATACTATGTATAGATAGAAGATAATTATCGATAGTCGTCTTAACTTCAATCTCTGATAAAATATGGCTAACATTCCAATATTTTCAGTGGCTAGTTTCATCAAGTCCCCGAAAGGAAGCATCATGTTGATCTACGACGGGAGGCGCTTCTCGAAAAACTACAGTAATGGCGACAAAATATCCTGGAGATGCACCAAGTTGGGCTGCAATGCCCGTGTCACTACCTATAAGGATACAGTCCTTGCCACCAAGAACGACCATCTACATCCCGCGACTCTTGGCAATTGAACTATATATACTTGTTTGGTTTTAACATTTATATGTGTCTAGTTTGTGACTGTTTGTGATATATGTTTCTAGACTTAAGCGATTGGTATATGTACTATTGCGGGTCTCGATCGCGTAATATAAATGTAATAATAATAAATATAAAGTAATGTAAAGGTAGGTATACCCATTTATTTCCCGAGGTTTAGTCGAGTTGCATCGTGCGAGATCATGGGTTGACTTGTATTCATACGTTTAAATATTGCGCGTTTAAGACCTGTTCTCTAATTTGATAGTACTGTTTGTGATTGTAGAATATAATATATTAAGGTTTAATGTATTATATAATACCTACACTGTTTGGTAGACTAGCAGATAATGCCTCGGTCTTTAGTCCGCCTTTATTAGTGTCTGTCTACAAGTGTAATTAAATATATCAAATAAACAATCTTAGTAGAAATCGCATAGAGGAGATAATTTGTTCCCTGTCAGTTGTTGGTTCTTCAAAAGTGGTATGGACAGTTGGCTCGATGCGGGTTTGTAACTAGTCTCAGGGCAAGCGCTTATAATTTTTCTAATTACGTGTTATTAATTTTTAATCGCTCAATTTTATGGCGAAGGATAATATCGTGAGGAAACCGGCACAATTTAGAATTTTAATTAAGAACTTCGAAGTATCTGATGTCTACCAACCTGTGTTAGGCCAGCGTGGAGAACTAAGGTCTGATCGCTCTTGTAAGTGGACGAAGCTCGGCTTTAGAGTGCGAAATATAAAGTTGTTAGTATTTGCATGTTTTGTGTTGTGGGTGTAATTTTTGCGAGAGGCGGCAGTCGCTACTAACAATATATTTCCAGGACCGCAATTCGTAATAACGCCTAAGGGAACCACGATGTTGATATTTCGAGGGCAGAAGTTTTCGAGGAACTATAGTAATGGCGACAAAGTGTCGTGGAAGTGCAATAAGCCGGGGTGCAACGCGCGAGTCACTAGCTTCAGAAACACAGTGCTTGCTACCAAGAATTATCATAACAAGATGATATTTAACTAATAAAAATATCAAGTGTGAATTTATTTAAGGGAAGATACTCTGTAAATGTATTTATTAAATTATGACTTTTTACCGTTGTTAATTTAACAAACGTATTCGTAGTGTCAATCCTGTTTTCACCAGTAATGTGCAGTGTATGTTAGTCCTGTCAAATTGAAACTAGTTAAATCCTGACAGTTCATTGCCACACATTTGACAATAAATTATTTTATTTAGTTTATATCGTGACGATATAATTGACATAGTTAAATTGTTGTACACGACCCAATCTTAAAAATTCAAAAGTCTTTTAAAAATACTCGTTAAAATTCGCAGAAGAGAAGTGTATATTATTTAATTAGGAAACATATGATTAGTGTGGTTACTAATTACTTTCAAAGCGATAATCTACAGTCTACAAGCAACAAACAATGATTTGTTTGTATATACGTACATATACACTCACGCCTATAATCCCCGAAAGGCTAGGCAGAGGTGTAACCAGTACACCCAGTTTTCGCCGAATTTATTACGGTCCCATAAAGTGATAGGGGCGCCTAATAATGTGCCCGGTATGGCTGTCGGCTATCGCCATACCGGGCACTTAACCCAGTTACGGATTCGATTCTCGTGCCAGGGAATAAATTGTCATGCATGAAAATTTTGGGTTTGTTTATTAAATGTATAGTGCAGTTTACTAAAAGGATTCCCTTTATAAACGTAATCATGTATGTAAAGCGGGTTGTATATATAAGTTATATATAAGAATACCTAAGATTCAATTAACGTGTGTAGCTGCATATTTAGGCTAATTTTTGATAGAGTTCTATTTATATTTTTATCTATCGAGTTTCATAATAATTTACGACAAATTTATATTGCAGCCATATGTAAGCATTGAAGTATATCAAAAAAGTATATTCATATTATACGCATTAGTATATTTTGTGGTATTTTTCCAGTATCATTGTGATTTAAATTGAATTTATCTTAATACTTTTGTGAAATTTATGATGTAAAACTAATATTCTCATTGCTCTTACTTTATTGAACGTAGAATATTATACAATAACTCTAGAATTTATCTCATTTATTATCAGTGTTTGACTCCTTTATTACTGCTCGTTTTATCTCATGAAATATGTTTTTATAGATAGCAATACTTTTTAGCTAATGAAGTATTGGATTGGAGGACATGTTATGGTAGTTGGAGCACGCAATATTATGTAAAAATGCACTTAGTACTACATATTGAGTTAGGCATTTGGACTTAATATGAAGAATCTATAATCCTGGGACCTTTAGGCTTCGTCTCAAAAAGCTGTACATCAGGCCGGCATGATTGTGTTGAGTAGCGGGGGATAGATTGTCTCTCGCTACTTGATACTCTAATTGCACTGCGCTTACCATCAGGTGCAGTGTGGTCACTTTGCCGTGCCAGGATAAAAAAAATCTCATCTTAAATGCGGCACTTCCTCAGTCCTCACATCATTTAATTTTGTGTGCAGAGAATTACAAAATTGATCAGTGGAGTTCTTATTTTCAGACTAGGCGATTTCTACTAAGGTATTAATAAAATATCAGTCTTAACTGTCAGTTTTAAATTGTGCTATTTCTGTTTCCTATTGGGTGGTATATTTGAAATAACTCTGTTTTTGCCAATAAAAATGTATAATTTGTATTGAGGTGTACATGACTTATTTCATAATAATGATATTCATGATACACTATCATTATATCGACTGTTGGCGGGTTAGTTGATTTACGCGCATTTTCAAAAATATTTGAAATTTTACAGCAGAGAGGTTTAAAGGTTTTTTTGATTTTCGGAAAAAATTAACTGATAAAAATCTATTGCATGGAATTTAGTAGAATTAATATATTACTTGTAAGTAAGCACTGCATCTTTATGAATTACTAGATGTTGCCCGCGGCTCCGCGCGCGTGAAGGTTATTGTTCGAAGAAAAGGTATACAAACCACGTAGGCATCTTAAGCTATTCCACGTTTATTTATTTAGCTATCCCATAGGAAGCGTGCATTTTTCCGGGATAAAAGTAGACTTTGTCATTTTCTGATCCCTAAACTGCTAATATGCAAAAAATCATGTCGACCCCTTGCTCTGTGAAAAACTAAAGTATCCCACGGGAACTATACATTTTTCCGGGATAAAAAGTAGCCTATGTGCTATTCCAGACTCTCTCTCTCTCTGTCTCTGTGCCAAAATTCAACCAGATCCGTCCAGCGGTTGTAGCGTGATTGAATAACAAACATGCATCCAAACATTCGTATTTATAATATTATAGTAGGATTTTCATGCATTAGTTTCTAAAATAAATGTGCCGTGAAAAAAATGGGCACTGTTTTACGAGTTCATTTGAGCGCCAGGAAAGTGCACAAAAAATTAAAACCAGGCTCAAAAGATGCAGAAAATGCTAATTCCGCATATGTATGTAACTATATCTCAAAAACGTCGCTTAAATCAAATTGCCTGTCAACCGTCGATATATTTTCATTATTTACTACATTCCAACAGTGATGAAATCCTAAGTACCTATGTATTTTTATGATAATGCACGTTTACCCAAAAAGTTTTATACAACGTGGTTGTTGAATTTTAAATATTTGATATGGTATTTATATTTTTGAATAACGTTTTCCAGCTTACGCTCCGACATACACAGAGTCCGGCCGCGGCCACCTCGTGATGTTGTTAGGTCCGCATCGGTACAAGCGACAGAGGCATAAGGGATTCAAGATTAGGTGGATATGTTCCCAAGTGCATTACGGCTGCAAGGCCTCCGTCACAACACTAGAACACAGAATTATTAGGGCTTCTGGTATTCATAACCACAAGCCATGAAAAACTTTTGTCTTATGCATGTTTGTTTGTGACAGTTACTTTAGAATTACTGTATGTTAATTTTCCAGTCAGTGTGATATGAAATTTTGGCGTGTGACTTTGCGTTAGTACCAAAGATTTAGGATTACGTAGTATTATTAGTATGTGTTTACGTGTGTATCGAGGAAAAAGAATTATGGATGAGTTTTAATGATCATCGAAAATAATTTATTGTATTTATTTGATCTCATTTACATTGAACCAAATATATCTTAGTCACTTGGATAATTAATTTATTTGCTAAATTTAGAATTTATCAAATGTACATTTACAACGAAATGTGAAAATTAAAATTGAATAAAAAAAACTTTTTTCTTATAATTCCATTTAGTCAAAGAATTATATTAATTTACCTTGACATTAAAACTGTACGGCATTTTTAGGCTCAGAGTCAGATATATCTAAAGCTTTCGAGTATTATTTCGGAAAGAGCAGAAGAGGCAACAAAATGCTAATAATGGCCGGTAACAGATATAAGCTGATGAAGAAATGGGAGAACAAGGAACGATGGATATGCATCAAGACGAGAGAACGTTGCAACGCTTTCGTGGTCACGGAAAACCAAAATGTGATTAAAATGACTGATAATCACACTCATTAGATTTATCAGGACAAATCACAAAATTTTATGGAAGTGGTTATAGGGGATTGTTTTTTATTTAATTTTTTAATGTAGAATCATATGGCAAATAATGTTAAGACATGGAAGGAAATTATTTTTCATTGAATAGATGAGCTGAATTTCTTTCTTTACACTAGGTAAAACCTGTATCGTGGGTATACTACGATCCCACAACACCCAGACGTGAAGAAAATTTAAGCCTGTCACATAAACATTTATCTTGGTACGGGAATCGAACCCATGCAAAACGAACAAGTGAATCACCTGATGGTAAGTGATCTCCGCTGGTCTTGAACATCTACAATATCAGAAGGAGTATGGGTGTATTACCTAGCTTATAGGTAATTTAAGGGTATTAGGAAGTGACAAATTACTCATCGAACGATACGCGGTAGTAAGCTCACTTCGCGTAGTTTTTTAACCGACTTCAAAAAAGGAGGAGTTCTCAATTCGTCGGAATCTTTTTTTATCTATGTTCTCCGATTACTCGACGCCTGGACCGATTCGAGTATTTTTTTTTGTTTAAAAGGGTATACTTCCCTGGTGGTCCCATTGGCACCAAGTCACAATCTAAAGATGAGATCTCAGAAATTTTACGCATAATTAGTTTTTTATTGAAGTC
Source organism: Laothoe populi (assembly GCA_905220505.1). Lineage (NCBI taxonomy): Eukaryota > Metazoa > Arthropoda > Insecta > Lepidoptera > Sphingidae > Laothoe > Laothoe populi. The sequence goes on from HG992159.1 coordinate 16,118,320, forward strand.
GGTGTACTTTCATGAATTAAAAAACTTTTTCATTGTAACAGTATTACTATCTTCTCAAGCCCAGTTATTCATACCTACTGTAGGCAAAATTATCTATAACGTGGTTTTTCCGTTTTAAGTAATAGCAGTCAGTTCTTATATTTCACTAGCTGTTGCTCGCGGCTCCGCCCGCGTGGAGGTCATGTTTGGGAGAAAAAGTATACAATACAAAATACCAATATTCATGCGTTTAACTTAAAAATGACGGATTTTCATACAAACTTCCATTCCCTATTTTACCCCCTTAGGGGTAGAATTTCCAAAAATCCTGAAACATATATTTTTTATCTTTAACTAAAATGCCAAATACTAATTTTCATGAATTTAACTTCAAAAATGACGGATTTCCATACAAACTTTGATCCCCTATTTTACCCCCTTAGGGGTGGTATTTCCAAAAACACTTCCTTAGTGGATGCCTACGTGATAAAAGGTACCTACTGTCAAAATTTCAAGTCTCTAACCCCAGCCGTTTAGGCTGTGCGTTGATCGATCAGTCAGTCAGTCAGTCAGTCAGTCAGTCAGTTTCTTCTTTTATATATACAGATTACATTCCCGTTTTATTGCTTGTGTTATTGTAAATCTTCTTAAATTAGTTTTTCGAATGTTAAATATTTATGTTAAATATGACAATAAAAAATGTTACTCAATTTCTATAAAATATTTAATATATCACATATTTTAGATACACACAGCTCTGTAAATTTAGAAATAGCTAAATCACGACTGGTTGAATTTCGAAATAATAAAATACAAGAATGGTAAATAAGGATAGCATTGAAATCGCTACTGTTGAGTCACTGTGATGACTATCTTTTATTATTTACACCACAGCCCTGTCTTAAGTATGTTTTAAGGGGTTATTTTTCTATTTTATTAAACGATATTTAAACTGTTTGTTTCTTATTTCATTTGTTGCAAATGTGCCTACTAATTAGTTCTATATGCAAATAGAAAATTTAAGCGAAGATAATACTTGGTAACTGAGCTTTCTTTTCTCATTAATTTTTTTCGTTCTCACTGTATTACATAATAGTTTAATTATTCTTAGTAACAGCTCTCTTCACTATGGTTATTAACTGTTGTTCACATTTTTAGCTGTACCTGCCCCAGACGCTCTAAGATTTGAAATGACAAAATTCGGCAACCCCATAATAAGTTGGGGAAAATATCGATTCATCAAGAAGTTGACGCGTCGTGACAAGACCTGGTGGGAGTGTAACTCGAGGAAGACCAGCGGCTGTCGGTGTCTTGCTGTTACGGTCAATGACCGGTTGGTGAAGCTGAATGGATGGCATAATCACAAACTCTAAGTAGAGAGTACCTGTTATGAAACAAGCAGCTAATTAAGGGAAATTAGAAAACTTGTTTGTCTTTCAAATTTGGGTAATGTTTTAAAAGTTGATAAAGAAATAAGATTAGAATTTTGTCTCGTATCTGTAATACATAAGAGCCTCTGATGTTAGTAGCTAATTGGATTTGAAAACATCTTAGCCAATTCAGATATCGTAGTCAATTAAAATTATAAACAATAAAGAGATAAATTAAAATTCAGCACCAGAAAAACTGTATGTAAACATATCTAGATAGATTTAAGGATTTCACGTTCTCATACAATATTTTACACAGTGTTTTACTTAGTCAATTTGAGGTTCTTTGAATTCTATCATTAAGATGATCTAAATAGATCAGCATTATTGCCAGCTATGTTTCCAGAACAAATAAGCTGATTCAACTGGGTTGGTACAGTAGCAAAAGCCCTATAGAAACGGCTATGACGTTGCGTCTCATGCCATCAGTGGAATTGAAAGAGACCTAAGAACCGACCAAGGTGCTTAGAGTTTATGAGCTTACCTTCAGCTAAGAAATAATGTAATATTCAAATGGAACACTAAAATATCGACTTTACCTGTGGTAGCCGTTAGATTATTTTAATGGTATTGATAGTGTAGTTTAGTTTTAATGTAATAAGCATTAGATGTGAAATTTTTGTATACATTTTAAAGCAGAGCAGCGAAACCTGATCATATTTGAAAATTTATATTTCATTATATATTTACTTTGAACAATGCTTTTGGTGGCTTATGTTTATAAAACCAGGCAGCGTAGTGTTTTAAATATAGTCTAAATAGTTGAGGTATTAATAGTTTATGAAATAAGTAAATTTATAGTGTAAATCGCTGTAGATTTCGTGTTAACAATGTAGCTTACAGTTATTTACATCAATCAAAAGGGAGTAACTGAAATGTTATTTAATGTAATACAGTAAACTCGATTGATTTAGGTGGGCAATGTTTAGTTCGACTCAATAATGTTCACTAAATCTTACGCAGTATTCATTTTTTTTCGAGCGCTTTTTGCAATATTAGGGCGCCTATATAAGGGCAATTTGAGCACTCAACTATTGAACGGCTTACACAGATTTAAATACAAAAATAGTTATATACTTATAAAAAAAACTAGTATCTCTATGACTCTATTATCTGTATTTAAGGTTTATAACCTTGGTAGGTGTTTCGCGAAAGTATATCGCAGATTACTACAATGCTTCTTGTGTACTTTTAGTTTTATGTGTGTGTTAGCAGGACATGTGATGCAGTTTGCGCGATGTGATTGTTATGTGTATTGTAGATTTATATTCCGTACTCTGTATTATTCTAGTAGTAAATTTGATTGGAAATAAAACTTTTAAAGTCTCCGCTAATTTTTTTGTATACTTAGATGTCTGCTTTGGTATACGTAAGGATTTATACTTTATACTACTCTGCTAGCAAACTGATTTTACTCATATACAGGCTTACTGATTGGCAGCGCCGCTGTGTCTAGCGAAGTCAATGGCTGTTGATATTGTTTGTCATTATTATACCTCATACTGTGTTAGCTGTATGATATAATATATCGCTGGTGTTCCATTTTCAATTTTAGTTAAAGATTTTGTTTTATTTAAATTTGGAACGGCTATACGTTTCATTTTCGTCGCAGTATGTCAGGATTCAGGGTCTTTATCTCTAATACACAGTTATATACATTGTGTACATAAAACACAATGTTCGTTATTTATTAAATAGCAACATGGTAACATACACCAAGTACTTTAACTTTTGCCTAATCCTTAAGAATTTTATACTTTTTACGGACATATTGTAATCAAGGTCTTTGCATTACAGAGCCGAAATTCGATTTGTCACAACGCGGTAACCTCGTGGTGCAGATAGGCGAATGGCGCTTCAATAAACACGCGTGCTGGGGGTCGAAGGTTCGCTGGACTTGCATCAAGAAGAAGAGCGGCTGTACTGCGGCAATCACCACAGTCGATAATGTTATAGTGAAAACGCTTGGAAAACATAATCATTAAAACTAAATGTTGAATGTCGCGACTGACACTCAAACGGACGAATAAAGACCTTTTTCAATATTGTAGACGCTATGATAAACCTAGATAATAATTTAACTTCGGAATATATATGTAACTATTACAATTTAGTAGATTAGATGAAAGACTATCTGTAAAACTCATAAAATAATAATACAAAATCTCATAAACAATTAATAAACTAACAATTGATTAAATTATCGTTAGATGCTCCTACTGTTATCGCCGTTATTTCTCATTATTTTCTAAGTCGCTAAAATCTCAAGACTTTGTGTACCTATATCATTTTAATTTTATAGGGTCGATATGGATTGGTAGTCCTATACATACATTAGTAGGACAATTATATATATATTATAACCAATCTTTTCAATATCTACCATAGTTGTTGGCAATATAAAAGTAGTTAATTTTGAGGATGTATTATTAATGGAGTTACAGAGCGGAATATCTGGTATATGAATAAAGATAATAAGCTTCAATATAAAAGTTACAGTTGGATTGTGTATAAGCATAAGCATAAGTATAAGCATCTAGTATTAGGGGACGCTACGAGGCATCAGTAGGCCTACTCTTGAAATCAATTCCAATCTCGAACTCTATACAGTTTCAATTCAAATCTCGAAGATATTAGAACTCTAACTCACTCAACTAAATAAAATAGAATATTTAAGAACTAGCGATCGTGAATACTCTATTTCATTTAGATGCAAGAAATTCCGCCGTATTCAGTTAAATCGTGCGCTGGTGTTGCGTTCAAGAGTGCCAATTGTACAGTTTTAGAACCCAATTTTAAATTGGAATCGAGTGACAAGAGTAACCCTTCTGGTCTCTATATTGTTAGAGACCCAATTTGAAATATAATAAAGAATACCTATAGGGGATTCAATAATAGTATAGTGTTCCTAACGTACGCGCATATGTAATGGGTTGACGATGAATGCAGAGGAAAATATAATTATTAAGACTTTTTGTTGCATGATTTTATTAAATGCATGTCCATTTGAACAGCCTCTTTTTGAGCAGCTTTAAGCAAAACTGCATTTTTTTACTTATGATAATTATTGCCAATAAGTTTTAGATTTTGTGCTCCTATTCTTCGAGTTTGCGAATATTTTTAAATTTAGTGTTTAGTCTTTAAGTACTTTTTTTTATTTGACTGATGTTTAGTACTATGCTTATAATTTTCTCCTTCTTTTAATAATAGTAATTTTTACAAATTATAGCAATAATGTAAGTGCAAATGTATGTAAGTTTTAAGTGCCACTATACTCTTACTTATAAGCAAATACAGGCCATACACGCTTCGACAAATCTACGATTGAACCGATCAATTTAAATAGCAGCAATAAATAGGTCCGACTATCAATTATTGTCGCCGCCATCGTTATTGGGATTACAATTTTACCCGACTGCCAAGGAAGGGTTATGTTTTTAGAGTTCGAGGATCTCTCGAGGCGTGTTTGACCAGTATGACATTTATCATACTAACTAGTTGATTATACCTAGACAAACGGTTTTGGTATTTAGACCATGTAATAATATCTATCTAGATTTATAAGTATATATGCTATGCTAGAAAAGTGTTAAATGACTTGATAACATAGTAAATAATATTTCATTTCAATGTTATATGCATGCTTCTATTTTATATTAGGATTTAAATTTGGTTTAGTAATATGATTTATATAACGTTTGCGTGATGTATAAGTTTTCTTTGAGTTCCTTTGATCCATCAAGTCGAAGGATGTTTGCTTGATCATTTGTTTAACGTAAAATCTATATAGGAATAAGTTGTGTCATTTCAGCGCTTTTAGATATAAATTTGTTTACATCTGATTAGATAATTTAGATTTATTAATCCATGTAACTTTAGACTATTTCAGTTCCTTTCTCCATTAAATACGTTTTATCACAGCGTTTAATTTTATTTAATATCCATGTAAATATATGTAAAAACGACATTGTATCTACCGCAGTATATATCAAAGCCTATAACCGATCATGCTATTCTTTCCGATATTGACAGAGGTATGTGTTGCAGATCTTAATCCGGTTTTCGCGCAGTCCCAACGAGGCAACCCCGTGATAATGATCGGACAGTACCGCTTCAACCGCGTTAACAAGTACGGCAGTAGAACAAGATGGGTGTGCGTGAAGGCGAAAGCGGGCTGTCGAGCGTCCCTCCACACTATGGACAACGCCATCGTCCGTGTGTGGGGCTTCCACGACCCCCTTGCGCATACCAGCGCGAACCGCTTTTAGAACCTATTTATGGGTTTTGGGAGTCATCAATGTATAACTATAGATAGAAAAATGGCCTTATTCATACGCTTCATGTAGCTGCTTATTGGAGATAGTGATACAGATTAAATATGCAGCGGCTTTGCTGTGCCCTGGTATTGCAGAAGTCTATTGGCGGCGGTGACTACTTACCATCAGGTGGCCCGTCTGCTCGTCTGTCTATGCAGTAAAAAAAATATATTCAGAAAAAAATTATATTGTGTTCAATTATCAGCTGGATATTTTTTACATTTCTGGCAATATTTTCGGGATTTTAGAATATTTTTTCACATATCTACCTCCTTGTAGTATTTAATACAAAATTAACATTGTTTTACATTTTTTTGGAATTCAACATATTGACATAGCATACTATGTCGTGTGTCATTGTTTACAAAAAGCAGCGATGTGTGTATTGTAAAGTTTTAATGTATTTTCAATCATGTATTGGACATGATTTTATATTTAATATTTGAGTTATGTGTTAAATGTATTTTTCTTTAACGCCTATTGTATGATATCATGTAAATTTTGGAATGAATTCTTATAGTAAATGCAATATGAAGCGACGAGTAGATTTTACATTCGACGGACACAATTGTGCACTTATTATTATTGTCGTATTTTGATGGGTTATGAAATAAATATGCGAAACCGCGTTGATCGACTTCTACCTGAATATTGCACTCATCTTTGTGATAAAATGAGGCATGCTCTGGTCTCTTGCGCTTAGAGTAAGGAGCGAAGCAAAAAATGCATCACAAATTAAGTAATTAAAGAAATAGTAGGTATGTGTTTTGTACTTAACTGGCCTGTTGTTGTCAAACTTGATAAAATTCGGGAAGCAATAAATAACAGTATATAGAGCCCTACTAGATTAGTACTCAGGTATGTACTATATCAAAAGCATCTATTAAATAATTTTAGATTATGAACCATTTTGCCTGGCGCCAGGTTTTGGCGTCAGGTTGCCGAAACTGAATTTCTAAAAACTGAAATATAATAAGTCTGGCCAATTTTGTCTCACCTAAAGTAATTATTATTATATAAGCTATTATTATTTACAATTTCATTATGCTGTTCTTAAAGATGTCGCTTAAAACGGTTTCGTTTTTGAATGGTTTTTACATTGTAATTTATATTTAAAGTTAATATTCGACTCACGCTGAGGGCCGGCACATTCCAATTATCAAGTCATTGCACGGACGCCCGAAAAGGCTGCAACTTCCTTCAAAAGTATTTTTTTTATATTAAATAAATAAATAAATTATGTGTATGTTAAGAAGCAATTATGATAGCAATTAATTCTCCTTTTCTTAATTCACTTGGTGTAAGTACAACATTATGTTCGCGGGAGTCGATACACATTAATATGTTGACTGCGGCTTAATAAATTAGCTGGTGCAACAAAAACCTATACAAGCATGCTGTAAAACATGCCAGGTGCGTAAAATAAAATATATTATGTTGACAGCTTCCGTGGCGCATTTGGCGAGTAGCCGGCTGTGAAACGAGAGGCCGTGGGTTCGATTCCCACACCGGGACAAATGTTTGTGTGACAGACAGATATTTGTGTCCGGGGTCTGGGTGTTGTGAGACCGAAAGTCTCTCGTAGTCCCTGATACCCACAACACAAGACTCGTATCTTAGTGTGGGGCTATGTGTGTGACTGTTGGGTGTTATTTATGTGTGTTGAACCGCAAGGTCGTAGCACCAATTTTTACGCGCCGTGCGGTGCCGTCGCATGGTCGTTCAGATTTGCTACACTAGTCTGAGAAACATAGCGCGGTGTGAGCCGCAAGGGTATTCCATTTTTATCGGGACCGCAGTCAAATGTTTATAAATGTTTTGACAAACAAATGGCATAAACTTAAGTGAATCTCCAAACATGACAAATCGGTGCTGAATTTCACATAATGTTGCTTGTTTCGAGAGTTTACAATTGAGGCTTCATTTCGGTGGAAGGTATGAACATTACGATAAAAGTATATTAGTATGTAAGCAATTATTATTATCGGGGTGGGTTTAGGGTAAGTGTTACATTTAACGTTAAGTAATCGGCCAATACTAACAATCGACGTTAGCACATACATACATAGTTCCCGCACGCGGTTCGTTACTAACATAAATATTACTTAGGTTTTGGTGGTGGATAAAATAGTGAAGCTTTTATTCAGTATTTAATCATGAGTAATGTTTATATTGAATATTTTAATAATTATTGGATTCAAATCAGTGTATTTATGATTTTTAAATGTTGTTTTATTTCACCTCTCCTGAATTCCGGTTATTTTTTATATCTTGACGCTGTTTGAGTCTCGGTTATTACAAAAATACTCAATCATAGTATTAATAATTTAATTCAAATTCGATATTTTAACTAAAATTAATTGCATAATACAATATGCCAAATAAGAATTGTATAAATGACGAGTTTGCAGCATTAGAGTATAAGATTATGGAAGGAATAATATTTCAATTTTCAGCTTATTATTAATTGAATGTGAATTTACAAACGATGTAAATATTCGATACATTCGGTAGCTCAGAATATGTTGGCCTGAACAGCGTCATTTTTTTTATCTTTAATAACTAATTGTTTAGTGGCAATAAATATTACTCAATTTCATGTTTCTGTTAATTTAATATAATATAATACTTTAATGTTGCAAAAAACAACAAATACTGAATAAAATATTGAATATAATGAAATACTGAATATTTCATTTTTACAGATGTATCGGCATGGACTCATTTAATGTGTTCTTGTTTTATGGCTACATATTTTTTAATAATGAAATAAACGACTTAATTATTAAATTATAAAAGTATTTTGCTTATTGAACAAAATTAAATATGATAACAACAAACAATTTGAAGTGATTTTCTTTTTGTTTTGTACGTGTTTACTTTTAGCGCGTGAATTGTCTTGTTTTGGCAACTAATCTATAAAACATGTTAAGGACATGGATTCGAAGATCCGGGAATGTATGAAACAGTGTTTTTAGTATTATACTACAGTAACCTTCTAACGCGGGGCTTTCTAAAGTGATATATTTGATGTTTAAATCATAAAAAGGTTACAGGTATGTGTTTTCCTATTCCTTTAAAACACGCTGAATAGCTGCAATTTGTTTGGGCCATATCAAACGTATCTTGTTAGTTTTTGTTGCTTCAATATAATTAATTTATTATAATGTTTCGTAATAAGATATATTATTTCTCAAAATTAAGATAAACAGTATTAATATTTTATTATTGTAATTACTTTTTTAATAGTTGCTTTATATTCTCACTCATATCATAAATCATTATTAATATATCATCATTAATATATAGGTATGTCTTGAAGCCTGAGTAGTGAAATTATTTACTGAGAATTTATAATCTAAGATTTGAGTCGTGTTGTCACTGTGGACCACCAAAAAATATACTACGTGTAACGGGAATAACGCACATCCTCAGACACCCCAATTTAAAAATATTACAATCATAATTCATGTATTGAAATTAGACTGCGATGAATATAAATATTGTTTTTTTTTAATTATTTGTACTAATTTTCGACATAAAGTTTGTAATTTTAATTATTAGTATTTTTTTTTAAATCTAAATAGGCTTGCGTTTGACCACTATCTCGCCTGATGGTAAGTTTTTAAAGTGTTCGTTTATTATTGCATTTAGAAAAGACTTTATAGCATCGAGTTATGTCTCAGTTTCGTTTGTCTTGAACGTTAAATTAAAAGGTGACTATTATTTACCTGAGTGTTAATTATTTTAGGAAAAAAAAATCGTCTATTAAAAATTGTTGATATCGATTCAGTCGCTTATTCTGAACAAACTACTTTCAGAGTGTGCATTAATCATGTTACATGTTGTATATCCAAAATGTCTTTTACTTCTTCATTTTAAATGACAATAAACCGACTCTGTTCACTAAATGCTCTTACCATATTTCGGTGTACTTGATTCATTGAAAGGCGCCATAAATGTAAGTTTTCATCGTGCTTCAATTACTTGTGTGTACGTTTTTCAGTGGTAAAGTTCATGACGAGTCGTGGCACCATGATGCTGCTGGTGGGTGGTTACCGGTTCTCCAGGGAGAAGACCGTCGGGTTGAAAACCAGGTGGCAGTGTTCAGTGAGGTCGCGGACTAAGTGTAAAGCCGCCATTACCACCGGTGAGGGGCGAGTGTTGAAGAGTTCCCTACAGCACAATCATGACCCATTGTGATTTACATTAATTTATAATATATTATATTTAATAGTATATGTATTTGTATTGGCTGTGGAACAGTTAGATTAGCAAATGTAGTGAGAAATGATTTGGACATGCATTTTATTGTAACAATGTTCGCGATTGTTCGATAGCACTGAAATACGTTATCATACTCAATCTTGTATAATTTTTGTGGGACTTTTATAATGTAACTCTTTTGATATTGCTGGCTTTTGCACATTGAAGTAGGTGACAAATATAAGTTTAAAGGACAGATTTTTATTTGATTAGTTTCTTTATATCGGAATTAAATTTTTTAATTTAAAACTTATTTTGTCCATTTCGATCGACGACAGACAAAGTATATTTGATACAGAACCTGTGGAAGCCATTAATTATCTATATTAAATAGACACATTACAAGATTAGATATTTTTTGATCATGTAGGCATATAAAAGGCACTTATGACCGATTATATTTCCTTAAATGTTCCTCAAACCGAAATATACTATTGACGGCAGAAATCGACAGATGTTGATACCAGATGAACCTAGTGGACTACTACTACTGGTATTTCTGAACGATGTTAGAAAATGGTCTTAGTTTTATATATCGTCGGTGATACTGCAAAACGAGTTATGTCACCAAGAACTGATTTTATATCAGAGACAAAAAACGTTTTTTTTTGTTGTTAAATAATTCGCTTAGTGTATCACATGCTTATTATGATATAACGCACGCTATTAAGACCTATATAATAACAGGTAAATAATCCCGGAAACTGATGCGTTCGAATACAGGAAAAAAATAAAAATATATTTTTTTGACATGGAACGTATTGCAGTATCACCGACGATATGTTCATACTGTACTCTATTTACGATAATAAATATTTAATGATAGATATTAGTGCCTCTTTGCAATGTAACGTGAACGCTGCAATATTTGTTTTTTTTTTTTTTTTTTATGGAAAAAGGGGGCAAACGGGCAAGAGGCTCACCTGATGGAAAGTGATCACCGCCGCCCATGAACATCTGCAACACCAAAGGGCTTGCAAATGCGTTGCCGGCCTTTCAGGAAAGAATATGCTCTCTTCTTGAAGGTTCCCAGGTCGTAACGGTTCGGAAAGACCGCCGGCGACAGCTGGTTCCACAGAGTGGTTGTGCGTGGCAGAAAATGCCGTAAAAATCGCGCTGTTGTGGAACGCTGGACATCGAGATGGTGCGGATGGAATTTTATGTTTTGGCGCGATGTCCGATGGTGAAATTCAGCGGCCGGGATCAATCCAAACAATTCCTCGGAACATTCCCCATGATAAATGCGGTAGAAGATGCAGAGTGATCCAACATCTCTACGCAGAGCCAATGGATCAAGCCGATCGGAAAGAGCTTGATCGTCGATAACCCGAGCTGCCCTACGTTGAATGCGGTCAAATGGAAGTAGCTGGTACTGGGGGGCTCCCGCCCAGAGATGAGAACAGTACTCCATGTGGGGCCGAATTTGCGCCTTATAGAGATTTAGGCGTTGACCCGACGTGAAGTACCGTCTCGCCTTGCTGAGCACACCAAGCTTCTTTGAGGCCAATTTGGCCTTTCCTTCCAATTGACCGCGGAACTGGACGTTGCTCGAAATGTCGACGCCAAGTATTCCGATATTGGGTTTGGCAGACAGGGGAGTGTTCTCTAAATGAGGAGTTACGACAAATGGTGACTTTTTAGCGGTTAACGCGCAGACTTGTGTCTTTTTGGGGTTGAATTGGACTAAGTTTAGTCGACCCCAGTCCGAGACTTTGGTTAACAAGGACTCGACTTCAGACACAAGTTTGTTCCGGCTCTCGTCGACGTATTCCCGAGAAATATTAGCACGGCCAGTGTACAGTACATCTACAGTGCTATCGTCTGCATAGCAATGAATGTTGCTGATTTGCAGCATGTCATTTATATGCAGAAGAAACAGAGTAGGAGACAGTACACAGCCTTGTGGAACACCAGCATTGACAAATTTAGGATCAGAGCATGCACCGTCGACGACGACCTTGATGCTCCGATCTGCCAAAAAACTGGTGATCCAGTTGCATAATTTCTCGGGAAGCCCATAAGAAGGCAGCTTCGAAAGAAGCGCCTTGTGCCATACCCGATCAAAGGCCTTCGCTATGTCCAGGCTGGCTGCAAGCGCCTCCCCCTTGGTCTCAACTGCTTTTGCCCATCTATGAGTTAGGTAGACTAGAAGATCACCGGCTGAGCGACCCCGACGAAAGCCGTACTGGCGGTCGCTAATCAGCCGGTGCTCCTCCAGGTACCGCAGGAGCTGGCAGTTGATAACGGACTCCATTATCTTGGAGAACAAGGAGGTGATGGCTATAGGCCTGTAATTGGACGGGTCCGAGCGGTTGCCTTTTTTAGGGATCGGGTGCACTAAAGCGGCCTTCCAGGATTTCGGGACTACGCCTAATGTATAGGAGTGCCGGAAAAGACGCGTTAAAACCGGTGCCAACTCCGGAGCACATGTCTGCAACACGATCGGAGGGATGCCATCGGGCCCACTCGACTTATGAATGTCCAAGGATAGGAGTGCTTTGCGAACTGCACTTTGCCGGAACTTAACCTCCGGCATCGTTGCATCGCACCGCGGGATTGTCGGTGGTGAATTTCCTCGGTCATCCAAAGTCGAGTTGGACGCGAAGAGAGAGCCCAGAAGATCGGCTTTCACCTTCGCGGCATGGGCCAGCGAGTCATCCTCCGTGTGCAGGGGTGGAAAAGATGGCTGACAGAAATTTCCTAAGACAGCCTTGGCGAGAGACCAAAACGCACGTGTTCCCGACGGGAGACGTGCCAGTCTCTCGCCAATTCTGCCAATGTGCTCCGACTTCGCCTTAGCAATGGCGCTTTTGAAGGACCTAGAGGCAAAGTTAAACTCCTTTTTAAATGCGCCGGTATTTACATCAATAGACGCCGACGCGTCAGCCCAGGCTTGGTAGCATTCCCGCTTTCGGCGTAATGCCGTCTTGCAGGAGCGACCAAACCAAGGCTGGGATTTGCCTCCGATGGGCACTGCAGAGAACGGAATAAAGAGTTCCATACCCTGAAGTACCACATCAGTGATAGAGTCAGCAACGACGTCAGGATCATCCGGCGAGAAGCAAATCTGCCCCCATGGGTAGGACGCAAAGAATGACCGCATTCCGTCCCAATCCGCTGACCTATAGTGCCACACGCGGCGGCAGCCCGCAAAGCGAGGCCGTGTTGATTTTAACAAGAAAGATTTTTTAAATGTCTCTAATAAAGTTCCTAGGTTTTTGTTAATTTGGTTACTTGGGGAGATAATATTTGCTACTATCGATATTGCTATTGAATATTGCCTGAAATGGTGTTGGGTATGTACATAGTGTTAAGTAAATAGTTCCATGTTCGTAGGTAAATTATATTATATAGATGTTGATATTTTTGTATAGATACGTTATTAATCTAAATTTTGTATAAAGTTTCGAGTCAAAAAATGATTGTTACAGTCAGACTGTTACAGTCTATCATGTTGAGTGTTGTATATAAAAAGAGAATGTAACAAAATACCTAGTGGGTATATATTTATATACGATGACTATATTTTCTATTGATATTATATTTTCTAATACGTTTTATTGGCTATTTTTTCCCATTACCTTTATGACATGTTTAAGTGGAACACTTTTTTTACATTAGTAATGGTAATGTTGACATAAAGATTAGTTTCATTGACCCAGTTAAACACATATAAACACGTCAACATTAGGAGATAAAGTTAGTCTCGTATGAGTCTGTGTAAACAGAGGAAGGTCTTAAAATAAAATATAAAACTAATGTCGTGATCAGAAATTTTGTAAATACATTTTTGTTATACACTAGCTGACCCGGTAGACGCATTGTCCTTTTAGATATGTGAAAGATATTGTGTTATATTGTCACATATAAAAAATGCCACTATATGTACGACGACAGCGTGTTAAAAAGCCAATTTTGTTCATAAACATATAATTTTATGAATAACTTGACTATGGGGCTAAGTTCCAGATCTATGTGTAGCTATGCACCTTCGTCTCGACAGTACAAATATATTTTAGAAATATGACCTAAACTGTAGTGGTTCAAAAGTTAGACGATCACTAATGCATACTAGATTTTAATATATAAAGACAAATTATATAAAAATACTTGATATTTAAAATGATTATTTGTTTTGTGGTTTTATTAACATTCTTAAGGTTTGTTTACAGTTACAGAGTTGATCACTTCGAGAGGCACTCAAATGTTGATGTCGAATGGATACCGCTTCTCTAAAGCTTACTGCAATGCAAATAAGACTAGGTGGCAATGCACCACCAGGACTCGAACAAGATGCACCGCTTATCTCGTCACTTATCTCGGAGAAATCATTAGGAGCAACCTGGAACATAATCATGAAAACTGATAAATATAAGTTCTACACCACCTCAATGATCTTGACGATTCGAGCACTGCACTTTTACATACATATACACTCACGCCTGTAATCCTCGAAGGGCTAGGCAGAGCTGTAACTAGTACAACTTTTCGCCGAAAATATTACGGTCCCGTAATGTGATAGGGGGCGAGCCTAGCGCCATACCGGGCACAATTCCAGACTATGGGCTGAATATTTCTGAATAGAAAAACCTATATCACTTTACCTGACCCGGGGATCGGATCCGAGACCCAGCATAGCAATAGTAACGCATGTCCAATTACAACTGCGCCACCGAGGCAGTCACTATACGTCCAAACAAAAATCTACTGAAACGGATATTCATTTATGCAACTTGACATCGCGGCGGCAGAGAACACATACTTATGACTTTTCGAAGTTGTGTCTGTATTGATTATTAATTATCATTCGCATAACGGTGAAGGAAAGAAAATCTGAGAATTCAAACTAAGAATTCTGAAGGTATGTGAAGTCTACCAACCTGCATTAGGCCAGCGTGGTGGAATATGGCCGAAGAAAGATGATCATGAAGGAAACATGGGAGATGACATCAAATGAGAATGAAGTCGTTAATTAACCATGTAGGCAATTTGTACCAGTCAGTACATTAAGAAAGAGAAAGTATATAAACTTATGTATACATATATCACCAAGCGTGCACAACTTACCTATAATAACCTAGTTAAGGAATTAGTTTTATAATTATTGTCATGAAAATACAGCATCAGACATTTATATACACTGAAAATTATACTGTGTATGTACACATGTAGGTATATGAAACTATTATTTGTAAAAACCTTTATTCCGCCGAAATAAAGTTTATTTCATTTGCTAAGTCGTTTATTTTCTTTTATCCTTGCACGGCAAAGTGACCAGCCTGCACCTGATGATAAGCGCAGTGCCATTCGACACAATTCGATAGTCGACACAATCATACTGCCTTGGTGGCGCAGTAGTAATCGCACATGCGCTGAGGTCTCGGGTTCGTTCCCCGGGTCGGGGAAAGTGATATTGGGTTTTCAGTTTTGAATTACTCAGTATCAGCCCGAGTCTGGAAATGTGCCCGGTACGCGGTAGGCTCGCCACCTATCACATTATAGGACCGAAATTCGGCGAAAAGTGGGTGTACTGGTTACACCTCTGCCTACCCCTTCGGGGATCACAGGCGTAAGTGTATATGTATCTACGATACAATCATGGCGTAGTTAGCCTTTTTTTTTTTTTTTTTTTTTTTTTTTGTCGCGGGGAAAGCGTTTTATTACTGCCGCCCGCTCCGGAGGGAAGCGGATTAAGAATAAAACGGGTATGCTGGACTAGTCGGTCTTACGACCCAGCATCCCCCTCGCACGGATGATGGCTATCCGCGCTGCCACTGGGCCGAGTCCCTAACCCCTATGTACACCCCACCCGACACTACCAGCTAAAACCCCGCGGTGGCCTTCTTCGGCGCTTGCGGAGCGATTCCGGGGTATTCTAAGGAGTGCTAGAATTGCAGCCGGAATCGCCCCTGCGCGGTGCTGCGTAGCAGCCCATCTCCATGGAGGGCTAAGGAGCCCCCGCGCACCGAACAACGACAGCGAACGAGGCCTTACCACATGCGCTGCCGTCCATCTCGGGGTCGCACGATGCCCCTCATTTGGGAGTGCATCGATACAGGCTGACAGCCCTCCGCTGCGCGCCCGCGACCCCCGATGGCCCCAATTAGTCGCCTCGTACGACAGGCAGGGGTTACCGTGGTGAAATTCTCAAAACGCCCCCATTCCACAGGGCGGGAGACGCCAGTCAGTCGTCCACCCGGCGCCTCCTACGTCTTCTCTGACGGCGGGTGGGATCATTTCGTTCCCGATCCCTCTCGGCACTCTCCTTCTGCGAGATAACGCTCTCGCAGAAGAGGGCCACCGCACGCCAGGACCTCCGGCTGGTGACCATGGACGACACCACGGCCGGCAGCGAGAGGTCTCCTCCGACGACTGCTCTGAGAGCGCTGCGCTGTTCGTCCCAGGCTGGGCACTCCTCCAACGTATGTTGGGCCGTGTCCTCGCGGCAGTTGCCACAATGGTGGCACACGGCGGACACCTCCTTTCCGATCCGACACAGGAACGAACCGAAACACCCATGGTCCGTTAATACCTGTGTCAGTCGGAATGTAGGCGCCCCGTGGCGCCTGTCTAGCCATCTCTTTAGGACAGGACGCACTGCTGCGACAGTCCTCAAGCCCGCAGTCGGGCTCTCCAGCCTGGTATGCCACTCCTCCACGGCGGTTCTGCGTAACCGGGCCGCAATCTCCCTCGGGGCCAGTCTCTCCTGACGGCGGCTGGACGCCTCCTCCCGCCAGAGGAACGCTGACGACAGGAGTTTGGCGTCCAACTCCCAAGGGAGTGTGCCGGCCAATACGCAGGCCGCCTCGTGGGAGACCGTGCGGTAGCCCCTTACTATTCGCTGCGCCACCAAACGCTGCGGTTTGCGCAGCAGGGCGACGCAGCGGGCGTTCAGGGACTCGGCCCATACGGGACATCCGTACAGGGCCATTGACCGCACGACTCCAGCGTATAAACTTCGGCAAGGGCTATTAGGTCCCGCCAGGTTCGGCAGCAGGCGTCCGAGCGCGCCCGCCGCCCGCACCAATTTCGGCGACAACTCCTTGAAATGGGCACGGAAATCCCACCGGCTGTCCAGAATCAATCCCAAGTACTTCATTTTACAGCCGATGGGAATCCGCACCCCCTCCACACTTATGTGGAGCCCAAAAGGTGGCCGAATCCGAGGCCTGTGAAAACAAAGGGCCTCGGTTTTGTTGAGGGCCACCTTAAGGCCCAGTCGCCGAATCCTGCCCACCACCTGTTCGGTTGCGAACGAGGCGAGCAGGGTGGCCTCCTGGAAAGACCTGGCCGACGCTGTCACTAGTGTGTCGTCCGCGTAACAGACGACAGCGACACCTCGGGGGTAGGTACCACGGAGCACCCAATCGTAGCCGATGTTCCACAAGAGAGGGCCCAAGACTGAGCCCTGTGGAACACCGCAGGCCATCGCTCTTTGGTGCCAACCGTTGGCGCCCGGATACACTATGTATCTATCTGAGAGATACGAGTGCACCAGGCGCCGAAGATACGGTGGCACCACGTGGTACCGTAGTGCTTCCATTATGCAGGCCCAGGGTAGAGTATTAAACGCGTTGGCGATGTCTAGAGACACCGCCACCACCACATCACCCCGAGCAACTGCATCCTCCGCTTGTGCCTTGACCCGCAAAATCGCGTGTATTGTCGATCGGCCTTGCCGGAATCCGTACTGGCACTGTGCCAGGTCCGGCCCGACCCCTTCAAGATGCTCGACGAGGCGAGCGTGAACAATACGCTCGAAGAGCTTGCAGACCTCGTCGAGCAACATGGCGTAGTTAGCCTTAGTTTATTGTTGCATTTAAAAAAGTCCTTTTCACCTGGATATATATTTGAATTTCATTTCACATAGTAGCATAGTTTATAAATATTCTTTTATATGCAGAAACACATTTTAATTTAATATTATATGTTTTATATAATAATTAAATTAATTAAATAATTTTGTTTAATTATTTTTTATACGCGTTTGGCCCTTTTTAATATTTTCTTTATGTAAAACTATTCGCCTAGGTGAGTGTTGGAGTTGGACGACAGTAGACGACAGACAGTACGACGACCGGTTATTTCAGTAGCTACCATATATTTGTCATCTTGGCGTTATACTCTACGCTTGCATCTGAGAAAGGGTAGACAATTGCGCAACCAATGTATCCACTGTGGGCCAAGCTTTATGTTCCATTGTCTCATAAAGTTAGAGGGCAAGTCTATGACAACGTCTATAAAAATAGTATATAATATGCAAATCGAGTAAATATATAAAACAGATATACACAGAGCATCGACCTCATAGATAACAAACTTTTTTTTACTGCCTGGATAGACATACGAGCAGACGGACCACCTGATGGTAAGTAGACACCGCCGCCCATAGACTTCTACAATGCCAGGGCACAGCAAAGCCACTGCCTACCATTGAAAGCCTTGTTTAAAGAAAGACATGTCATAGCGCTCAGGGAACACCGCAGCAGGGAGTTCATTCCAGAGCTTGCACGTACGTGGTAAGAATGAATTTTTTTGGGGACCACAAAATTTTTTCTCGTTGCCGGAACCCTTCGTTACTCAGCCAGTTACTCGCCCACTACACCCTGTATACTGTAAAGTCTAGTGGTACCAAATCAATAATAGTAAACGTAATCGAAAAATTGTTTTGTGTCTCTCTTCAATTACAGTGATAAGAACATTTTCGAGTAAAGGCACCGAGATATATTTCGTGAACGGACATCGCTTCAGCCGGTCCGGAGTAATGGGTCTGAACCGTAAGGTGAGGTGGCAGTGTTCCAAAAAGACACGTACCAAATGCAGGGCCTTCATCATCACGGTAAATGGTGTGGTGGTCGGCACAAAACTGTGCCACAATCATAGTTAAGGGACTGTTACGTATTCGGTTGTTTAATGTATTGTATTATGAATTGTAAATAAAAATATAATCTATGTAGATTGGTCTATTTTATAATACCAAATATGTTTTAAAATAAACGATTCATAATTAAAAATTGTGATCTGTTCATTGGTATATTCCATGTCATCTTCATTGTGTAAATATAAAAATCTATCAATTATAAGGACCACAATACTTTAGAGATATAAGATATCTTTAGTGTTAACTTCGTATTGCGATAAAAATATGCATAAACGATAAAAACAAACAAAGGAATAAATATTAGCTAAAGGTGGAATAGCATTCAAGAAGCGATATGAAATAATTAAATCAAACCCTGCGCTATACGCAATGGCAAAGAAAAAGAAAGATCGAGGTACCAGAAAAGAAGATAAGGGATTTTTTTGTCGGTTAGAAAAATGCCTCCGATATCTGTAAGTACAAAGAAAAAATGAAACAAAAAAAATAGATTACATACACTCGCCAAGTTCCAGTGATCACAAAGATTGAAAGCAATATAAAATAGAAGTAAGTATAAAGAATGGATGATAACTATCATTCAGCAGTAAAAATAATAAATCTATTATGTTTATTCTAAAATATCGAAACGGTACTCAATACTGGTATCAATATCGATTTTGTCGTCCGCCATAAATATATTTTAAAGTGTAGGAACAGTTGTGTGCTAACCAACAGTTTTAGGGAGAAGTATATATTATTATTGGTGCCTTTAATTAAAAAAGAATAAAATTTAATCATAAATATAAACATTCCTTAAAGTAAAAATAAAAATTCTTTAAAGGAAGCAGATTAACTTAACCAAACGATGCACGATGGTAAAAATTAAATGAAATGAACTGAAGATATTTATTTAGATTGCGTCAATCTTTTTTGCTCTACCGCTAGTTTGGAATTCAGTTTCGCTAGAGAACAATGGGCAAAAATTTACAACTTTCGGATTAAATTCTTTCCATGAGCTGCTTAGCTAGTCTTCTAGCTAAACTTGAGGTCGTAGAGTAAATTGAAGCGATAAGCTCATCATGACGTACTGAATTTACAATTGCTGAATGCAATCTACTGCAGTTGCCGAAAAATTCGACAATTTCGAAGCTGTAATTTTCATACCTCTCTTGGTAAATAAATTTTTAAATTATGTTATACTAGATTGGCAGAGCCTTGGGTTTACATCTTTTGGAGCTATTACTATGGTAGCATACAATAGTATGCATTCCTTCATAAAGACTCTAATAAATGGATATTTCAGGACCTGTTTTCGGAACAACCCACGCAGGCAACCCGGTGATTAATATTGGGCCCTACCGATACAACAAGGTGATCAAGTGCAAAGGGCCTAAGGTTAGGTGGACGTGCATAAAATATCCTTATGGATGTCGCGCTTCCTTAATAACTGTCAATGATGCCATCATAAAGGAAATGAATCACCATACACATAATTGATGAAGTATTGGCCCGGTCAGAATATTAGAACCAAGTTTGGTCTACCTGATAATTTCTTACGCTCCCGGACAATTTGCAAGAGCAGGTTTTTTATTGCACAGCTATAAAAAGGTTGTAGTGTACAAGATTAGTTCAGGTTTTTAGAAAACATCCCATAGCGCCAAGATAATTGGTTAGCACTAGACACATTTTGTAGGGTCGAAAACACCGAGACTTCAGCGTCGTCGACAAATAAAGCCATCTTTATCAGTGGAAATCTCCATTCTAATCTTTAAATGACTAATATCCAAATTACACCAATTGATCCTGAAAAATGACTACGTATAAGGTATTATTTTGTAGCTGATATTTCTTAACAAAAAAATATTTATTTTCTGGTTAAGATTTGAAATTAATTTTGTTTTCATGGAGTTTGAAAAAAAAAACAATACGATAATATTTCTATGATTATTTGAAGTGGTAGTGCCACTCTGCAGTCAGTTTTGCCTACAGTATATATGGACCGGATCTACTGAGATAATAATACCATGGTAGTAAACAGACATGTAATTACATTTTGCTTATGAGTTTACGATGGTGAGTGAGGTTTCTGATTTGTTAGATTTTAATAATTGTTAAATGATTTTGTGTTTTCATTTAGGTATTAGTTTTGAGTTTTTAATAGTACTACTTTACCAGTATATAGTTAGACGTGCAAGAATTATTTGTATTATCTAAACTACTCTTATGTTATAGAGTTGTTTATTTACCTATTTAGTTTGTGTTACGAACAAAAAAAGTTGATTTTGTGAAATATTTTTATTATTATAGTCGTGTTATATTATTTCTATACAATTGAAATATATTTGGACAAAAATACGTAGTGTTTTTCTTCTTCTTTGAATAAAATAATGATGTAAATTGTTATGTAATCCTATAATTAAAATATCTTCATTAACATACCTTATTACCTTCTGATCATGTAACTATTAGGTGACGAACCAATTCCATTTTGTTTAAATTAATTTCCCGAGCAATTGCTACACTTGAATAGACCATGATGTCTCTTGATTACTATTTATAATATAAATCTATAGTAATTAAATTCTTTGTTCTACCGGTGACAGTTATTAAGTTTGTTATTTGGTTTTTCCAGTGATGTTTAGTACAACACAAGATAACCTGGTCATAAATTTGGGGACGTACCGCTTCTTGCATATAGCGAGGTCAGCGAGCGGTCGGCGAAGTAGATGGGTGTGCGCCCAGAAATCTGCGGGCTGTCACGCCGCTGTAATTACTCAAGACAATGTCATAGTGAAAACTGTCAATGATCACACACATTGACTGTTCTTTTACAGCCATTTTTTAACCAATTTTCATTACATTTTTTTTTTATCCTACCACGGTAAGGTGATTTGACTCAATGTACATTTATATCCAAGAATGATACTCATAAGAGCTCTATACAATGCTTTGATTGGTTACTTTTTGTTTGGCGCCAAAAATGAACCAATGGCCTATACAGAAATCAAACATAGCAAAGTGTTAGTTAGCTAAGTGTATTTTTTGCATACGGGTGATAATGTTGACAAGAGATATCACGTCTTTTGACGATTCTGTATCGCGACTATAGGAACATGCCACTATGGCTTCTTTATTATTATATGTGCAGTTATGATAGTCCCAATAGGCATAGCTCAAAGCTACGTGTCGACATAATTTTCCCGCGCTCATGCCAAGTCTCCTTGGAATACTTTAAATATTACCTTTATGAATATTGTAGATCATGTTAATATAAGTTACGAAAACTATTTCGTTTATAAGTATTGATTTCCATTGTTATGTGACAAGAATATATATAATATTGTCATATCGTATTTTTTATGAAATAGATGCCGTAAGTACGTAGATAATACGGTTCTGAATAAATATATTTTAAATATTTTGTTGTATTCATTTAGACTTAAAACCACGAAGTCTTTCTCCCGATGGCCATAGTGGCACACGCAAGTGTGTCGAGTTCCCGGCTGATCCCGGACAGCCAGTGTACATCCGGTTTTAGTCGGGCGTCTAGAGTTGGGGTACGATGTGTGGCCGCGTGGTGGCCTTCTGAGTACTCTGCCACTAGAACCTCGTCCGTTTCTTTACCTTCTTGCCCATGGCGTAGTGTGAAGAAGAAGGCCGGCAAGATTGTGTTGAGTAGCGGTGGATAGATTGCCTCTCGCTACTTGGTACTCTAACTGGACGGCACTGCGCTTACCATCAGGTGGAGTGTGGTCACTTTGCCGTGCCAGGATAATAAAAAATTGACCCATGAATAATCACATTGCCCCTTTAAATTATATTATTTAATCATCAGCTTCACTCTTGATTTGCGTTTGCTTTTTAATTTTCCGAACGTTAGTATTTAAATTCTTCGCTTCGATGTTGTAATTTTTTACGCTTTGAATTTTAAAAAAATCGTGGACCACTTATTTAACACGAATTAAATAATTATGATATTATTTTATTCAGCAATTTCATTTAAGATACCGATTTTATTTTAGACAAATCTAAACATATTTTGCAAGTGTTCACTGAAAGAACTAAAGATAACAGAAGAAAGCGAAGGCGCTGTGTGGTTTGTTACGAGTGGCAATACCAGATACATCAGAATTCTAAACTAGCTGGCGTACACGCGAAATTAGTAAGCACATTTTGTATGGGCTGTGGAGCCAAGCCAATGTGTCTGGATTGTTTCCAGAGGGTACATTTTATATAAATTATGTCGGTTATTTTGTTATAGTTAAGTATTTATCATGTACATAATTAAGTATTTATTTTTTTAATTTTTAACCGTAAATGTACATATTTTTGTAATTCTTTTAATTCTATTTATTGATGTAATATAATTTGTTTCTTTCAACGACCATCTGCATCTGATTAGCATTGTTCTATATTATATTACGGCGAATCAAGATATTGCCTTATGAGACATATCTTGATTTGTTCGTTGCGGTAGGCAGCGGCTCTGCTGTGCCCTGGCATTGCATAAGTCTATGGGCGGCGGTGACTACTTACCATCAGGTGGCCCGTGTGCTCGTCTGCCTATTTAGGCATTATAAAAAAAACAGCTATGTTAGATGAACAATATCTTGCAGAGACAACAATTATGTCCAGATAATTTCAGTTTTTTTTTACTAAAATGTTTAACCCACATTTCAATGGTTTTGATAGCTTTCATGTCATAATTGATAGTGCATGACAAATTGCAGACGAATATGACTGAATACAATACATGTTAATAATATCCATTATTTTTGTATATTTGCCCCTTTTTTCCCCCTAATAATCATTGCTATGTGCCAAAATGCTTATCACAATGCGTTAGAGCAATTTTTATTTTGTAGAATAGATTTAATTGCATGGTTTTTGGTTGTTCTTATTTCAGTGCCAGTGTTTGGCAGAACTCGTTATGGCAAGCCGAATATCTTGGTGGGTGAATACAAGTTTTGGTCGTGTGGTAAGTCTGTAAAAGGCCTTCAGCGGTGGTACTGCAGTGTGAAAGGTTGTAACGCAGCTTTGTTCACCAAAGACGACGTCATCGAAAAGACTAGCGGAGAACATAACCATAAGTGAAATGTATTAATGCCGTTGTCAGATATTTGCGTGGTAGAATTGTATATTCAACCTTATATACTGACCCAGGCGCGGTCCCCTTGCAGTAATTACAGTCTAGGCCTTAGTCCAACCAGATTTATTAAGTGATATTAATGGTGCTTTACATTTGGTTTATACCGATGTAAATGTCTTTATGCTTGAGGTTAATATCTCTTTAACCGACTTCAAAAAAGGAGGAGGTTAACAATTCGTCGGAATATTTGTTTTATGTATCTACCCCGATTACTCGAAGATGTCTGGACCGATTCGAGAAATTCTTTTGTTGTTTAAAAGGGTATACTTCCCAGGTGGTCCCATTGGCACGAAGTCAGGATCTGATAATGGGATCTCAGAAAAATCAAGGGCAACCCTCAAATTTTATAGTAACGCATAATTTGTTTTTATTGGAATCGGTGTACTTTTTGTCAATAAATAATATTTTTAGTTAATTATTTTGTCTGCCGCTTTACTGCGGATGGAAGCGGACAATCTGTATTTACAACTCCTCCCTATATTTCTATTTGATTAATTTGGTTGTGGGTTAAAACATCTGCGGAAATTCCCTAAGTTTCTTTGGTCAGTGTCGAAACATGCTTGCCATTGTTGATCCTAGATAGGACAGTGGCGCATCCGCCATCCCGACCATCTCCCCTACACATCGTAGAGATATACACAGTATAGATTTTTTTTACCTAAATAGGCTTGCGTTTGGCCATTATCTCGCCTGATGGTAAGTCATGATGTGGTCTACGGTGGAGCACGCTTGCCTAGAAGATACCTATTGACTTAAAGATACCCAGGTTATAATTTACGGGAAATATAGACTCCGGCAAAGAGTAGAGAGATAGGACTTAATCCATTATGCTGGCCTAATGTGAACTGGTAGACTTCACATAGCATTTTTTTTTGTTTATAATTCCAGCTGTGTTAAGAATATTCCTGTTTTTAGTTATTATATTAGGACATAATAAAAAACTGATTTTTCTCTTTATGCTCCGCGACTTTTTAATTCGTATTTTAACTATGTCTGGCAACGGCATAACAATCTAATTGTATGTGGCCATCTTTTGTTAATCCGTTCAAAATTGCACACTGCTTATTGCTTGCAGCCTGTTTATAATTTAAGTTTTTTTTATATCAACAATGACAAATAAAAGGTCCTCTTCTGTAGATTATTTTACCAATTTATGTTAGAGCAGCGAGGCGCTATTTTTGTTTATTTTTTCTGGTTAGTAATTTTTATTACTTTACAATTTTATTGTTAGTGTTAATATTGTTAAGTAGATACATAAAACAACACTTAGTATTAGTTTGTAGATTCTAGATATTCATAGAAAAACATCCCCACTGGAACGCTTTCTGTTGCGTCATCCTCTGTTTTATGTGTTCGACAATAAGTCTACAATATGCGTATGGTCAATAGTATAGAACTGAAAGACAACTCACACATGCAGCCATTGTACGGTTAAGACATTTCTTGTATGGGAAAGTGTTTACAGAAATACCTCCTTTACACATAACCCTCTCGACCTCTCTCTTGGCGAGTCCATCCGTGCATAATAAATGACGAATGCACATACGGGACCGCGTGAGGTAAGACATATGTCCTCCAGACTCTCAGTGATTCTCAACAGGTCTCGGACAAGAGCTCGGTAAAGGAAGATGAAAGCAAACGCGCATGTCATATGGATTTGTGTCTGGTATGAGGATTGAGCATATCATATCAAATCTCTGTAGGTACATGTTTGGGCTTCTTGAACCTTCTTTGTTGCTCGCAGCAGACTGGCCCCAAGTAGAAGTAAGCAAAGAAAATTATAAAAAAAACTTTTTATTTGTTACTGATGTGGTACACACTAAGGTTGGAAGTTTTTTGGTAGTGTTCGAATATGTCATGTAGATTCTATTTTTTCGTCAATTTCTTTATAATTTAGAACTCCAAAGGTTTTTTTACGAGTACTGTATCTGGCGGGATACCTACATTTATTTGCATAAAAATTGTTTTGTCCAATGAAATATACACCACACAATATTGAAACCGTGTGACAAATGCTTCTAAGATTCTGTTCGACAGAAATCATGTGAATTTCATATTCAATAGTTGATTTCATAACTTTATGTAATTTTCCAGGAATAGTATAAGTGGTATATTGTATTGTTGTGAGTTTATATACTTAGTTAATGTTCCTTCCATATATGCAAACTTTATTTACTTTTGTTAGATGATAATAAAATAATGTCTGTTATATCGTTTTACTTTGATAACGTGTTCCTAATAAACAGTTCAATACATCTTTATTTGGTAAAGATTTTGATAAGGTTAGTCGAAGTTGTCTATAAAATAATGATTGCGATATTATATATTTTGTGGTTCAAATTTAAGTACCATAGTTGATAAGTTAGGGTGATAAGTATGAGTGATAAATTTACTGTGCACTGTGTGGCTATATGTGAAGAAAATAGTAAGTGTAATTTAAGTAACAAATGTAAGCAGCCATGAGAAAGTACCGACTCGAATGTGGCCTTTTTTATCTCAAGGTGTACATTATATTTGATATTTATATATAATTTTTTTAAATTACAGTTCTTACATCGTGACAGATCTTTGAAATTATTTAGCTTGGCGTCTTGAAGTGAGATAAATAAGTTTCAAAGAATTCAGACGAATGATTTCAAAAGATAATTATAGAAAATTAAAACATCATCAAATATTTTTGCATATCTATCTCAACAAGCATAATATTTTTTTTGGTATCAACATCCGTAAATAGGTTTAAGTAAAGTTTTTTTTATATATTTTGCTGATGCTAGCATAATGTGGATACAACAAGAAGTGCTCTGATATTTCTGGAATCTGTAAATTCTTAAAAGAAAGTGTGGGAAACTATAAAAAATTGTAGTTTTATTAAAACAATGTATGTATACTAAAAATTATAATATACCGATATTGTTATATAGGTATATTATCATTAACAAAATATGGTACCCATGAAGCTTGCTATTTGATCGTGTATTGGTTACTTATCTTAAACTACCTTTTCCGATCTATAGTTGTTAGATATTAAGCGTTACTTGACTTCATAATTTTCAATAAAAATGTTGTGATTCTATTGTGTGTGTTTTTTTAATATTTCACAAGATGCAGAAGGTTTACTTTTTTTAGAGTGGTGAATACAAACACGTAATGACAATTTGATAAAAATCGTTGGAGTCTTATTAAAACCAAAGACTTTATAGATATATTTTTTTATTAAATTAAAGTTCTTACATGGTGGCACATCTTTATAATGATTTAGTTTGTGTAGTTTTTGGCGTCTCTAAGTTAGGATGCCAAAACGTATGTAAAGTATGGCGTCATCACATAGTCCTGACGACATACTAGGTCAAACCTGTTTTCATTAAGAATTATCAGAGACTACGGTCCCAAACATACATAGGTTTTTTTTTATTCTGGCGCGGCAAAGTGACCACACTGCGCCTGATGGTAAGCGCAGTGCCGTCCAGATAGAGTATCAAGTAGCGAGAGACAGTCTATCCCCCGCTACTCAACACAATCATGCCGGCCTGCTGTTTAGCTTCTTCACATTACGCCTAAAGGACCCAGGATCATAGGAAGGAGGGAACACGGTAGCTGGCAAACTGTTCCACAGCTTGATGGTGCTGCAAAAATACGAGTTTGCGCACCTCTTGGTTCGGGCCGGGGTAGTAGATACCACGAAGCTGTGGCTCCGCAATCCAGTACGCGTGGTTCTGGTATGGAAGGGAGAGGAAGGGATAAGATCAAACAATTCTTCATACAACAGGTACATATCGGTTTCATGATATATATAAATGGTCACTTAAAATAATTTATTCAATGGTACCAAACGCTTTAAATAATTGTCATTTGTTATATACATCGTTATCAAATAATAATAATAAAATTATATTATCATAACATATGGTAGCAATGGAGGTAGGTGGAGGTGAGTCGGGTTCCGATGTAAGCAAGTATATATTTATTTAATTGATATAGGACAATCAATGGTACTTACATTAAATGTAATGAATAAAATAAAAAAAACAAATAACATACATGGTAAATGCATTACCTTCATATGTCACAGCATGTATTGAATACATTAATTTAAAATAGTAAAAAATATATAAGATAAAAATATATCCAGTAAGAAGCCGGTATTCCATCCATCGTTCAGGGAGCCAAGGTAGAAAGAAGACTGCAGTTCAAACGACAAGAAGCTCTCTTATATCCCATGTTCTCACTTCGAGTCTCACTTGCTAAACAATTCTGCCGACTCCCCAACTAACAAAATGATTGAAAGTATGTAAAATATATAACGGATGGCGCATTTAAACTTGCTGGCAATTAAATAAAATATAAGACTGTTCTTTTAATTGTTATTTCATTAAAAAAATTATATTGGTAAAGATAACAAAAATAGTAACGACAACAATTATTACAACGATAAATGAGATAATTTGATTGCGGTTTTTAGCGAAAATATATACACCCAACTGTCACGCACATAGTTCTGACCCCACACTAGGTAAAAGCTGTATTGTAGGTATCAGGAACCGCGAGGGACTACGGTCCCACAACACCTAGACACGAAAAAAATATCTATATCTCACACAAATATTTGTCTCGGAGCGGGAATCTAACCCGCGGCCTGTTTTTTCACAGCCGGCTATTCGCCCGCTGCACCACGGAGGCTGGGGTTAATATAAATGCTTAAGAGACGTAAGTGTCAGTGTCAGCTCCTATCTCCAATGAGTCAAGCGGTTGTGTTATCTATGAATTATGTGATTATTCAGTTTTAAAAATATATCTACATGAGTATTGATTATAAAATTAGAGAACAGGTCTTAATCGCGCAAAATTTATTGGTACAAATACCAATTTAATTATGTCGCTTAAGTCCCGTTCTCTAATTTTATAATATGTATAGAAATCGCGAAAATTTAAAATCATTTACATGAGTATTTATTGTTTAATTAGATGCGCACTTTGAGGAGTTGGCAACGGGAAACAAAGCGTTGTGCATGAACGGGTACCGTTTTAACAAGCACAGTTCTAGCAAAGGCCCTAAAACGAGGTGGAGTTGCATCAGGATGAGGCATGGGTGTCGAGCCACCATCGTTATGTACAATCACACCATTATTAAAGTTATAAATCAACATAATCATTAATATCGAACTGTGTTTTATTTTTTCTTATAATTACTGTAATAAACTAAGAACAATAAATATTAAATATTTCAAAGTTATGTCTCTAGAAAGTCGCCGTACTGCATCCGACCTTACATTTCTGCACAAGTTACTCAATAACGGTATTGATTGTCCAGATGTTCTTGGTAAAATAGGCATCAATGTGCCTCCCAGAATCCCACGTTATCCTAGACCAATACTTAAAACACCACGTTTTAGAACAAACTTAGGTAAGCACTCTCCAATTGCTAGAATTACCCAGAAATACAATGCCATAGCTAGCTCTTCGGCAGACATAGATATCTTCTCCAATTCCCTAGCTGAATTCAAAAACTTAATATCCACACAAATAACTAGTAACCTTGTGAGTGTTGACGTACCATGAAGGTTTTTTTTTTGTTTTATTTAATTTGAATTTTAATTGTAGTGTTATTTATTATTATATAAATTAATAATTATGGGAATGTTTGACTTGTTACTTGGCTTATTTATTTTTTGTTTTATATTCAATAATTCGATAATTCAATAATTTATTTCATTCAGTTTTATTTTAAATTTTTTAATTTTATTTATTATTTTATCACCTTAACAAATTAATTAATTTCATGTTTATAGATTTTTAAGTTTGCTTGTCGTTTGTGATGTACTTTGCATGATGTGGTCTCCTATAATTGAGGAAGCACAAGTCACAAATTGCAATAGTACAATGATTAAACATGTTAAGTGTATTCTTCGTTGGAGATCCTAATAAAATAAAATAAAAATAAAATAAAATAAGAACGCAGTACTACATCATTTACGGTCCTCGGGCTCGGAATCTTTTTGTGTCTATACCTTATCTTGAGCTATATGAGCTTTGGTATTAAATCTTGGTCCTCAGGAATGAAGTAGAAGAAAATATTGAAGAATCAAAGAATATTTAAAGCAATGAGTAGCTTTTATGTCATTACTGAAAAGGTCATGCTGAACTTAAAATCAGTCAGTCAGTTTAAATTTCGATGTCTAGTTTAGATCTATTATGATAGTTGTCGGTTCAAATGATTGCAACAATTGCTGGGAATAATTCTCTATTAAACCATAAAATTGTAGGTAGTCATCTGTATATATAAAAGAAGAAACTGACTGACTGACTGACTGATCAATCAACGCACAGCCTAAACGGCTGGGGTTAGAGACTTGAAATTTTGACAGTAGGTAACTTTTATCACGTAGGCATCCACTAAGGAAGGGTTTTTGGAAATACCACCCCTAAGGGGGTAAAATAGGGGATGAAAGTTTGTATGAAAATCCGTCATTTTTGAAGTTAAATTCATGAAAATTAGTATTTGGCATTTTAGTTAAAAATAAAAAATATTTAGACCGACTGCCTCGGTGGCGCAGTTGTAATTGCGCATGTGTTACGACTGCGGCGCTGAGGTCTCGGGTTCGATCCCCGGGTCGGGTAAAGTGGTATTGGGTTTTTCTATCTAGAAATTCTCAGTATTAACCCGGAGTCTGGAATTGTGCCCGGTGTGGCGATAGGCTCGCCCCCTATCACATTATGGGACCGAAATTCGGCGAGAAGTGGGTGTACTGGTTACACCTCTGCCTACCCCTTTGGGGATTACAGGCGTTAGTGTATATGTATGTATGTATAAAAAATGTATGTTTCAGGATTTTTGGAAATTCCGCCCCTAAGGGGGGAAAATAGGGAATGAAAGTTTGTATGAAAATCCGTCATTTTTAAGTTAAACGCATGAATATTGGTATTTTGTATTGTATACTTTTTCTCCCAAACATGACCTCCACGGGAGCGGAGCCGCGAGCAACAGCTAGTAATCCATAAAACTGCAGTCTGGTTGTGAAGTTTTGTTTATGGAATTTAATTTAATATATGGAATACTTGAATTATTTTATAGATCCATACTTCGAGGACCTGCCGTCTGGCAGCAAGGCGTTGTGCGTGAATGGCTACAGGTTCAACAAGCACAGCAGCAGCCGAGGGGCCAAGACCCGGTGGAACTGTGTCAGGGCCAAGTACGGTTGCAGAGCTACTATTGTTATGTGCGACACCACTATAATCAAGATCATGCATGATCATAAGCATTGATGCAGGCTTAAAGAATTGATTAAGAAAACCACATGGTTAGCCAGTATGCCTTGGACACACTTACTACTTAGCATAATACTATGCTAATTTGAAGTATAAAGACGTTGTGTTAAAAATGAGAATTAAAACGGATTAAGAGCTAATTTCCATTAAGAGGCTAGTACGAGCGAGTGGGTACAAATAACTCGCGTTTTGAATAATGCTAGCGAATAAAATCTACATAATACGAATATTCACCCTCGACCGCTTCTTGCCTATGGCGTAGTGTGAAGAAGCAGGCCGGCATGATTGTGTGAGTAGCGGGGGATAGATTCCCTCTCGATACTCTAATTGGACGGTATTGCGCCTACCATCAGGTGCAATGTGGTCACAGGATACAAAAAATATATTGAGTAATGTCCCCTTGAAAAGGCATGTTGGAAAATCTTTATGTAAAGTACAGTTGCAAGCAACCCATCGCTCACGTTGTTACAAACCTAGCCCCGAGCGTCTACGCCGTAGATACAGTCGTCCACGTCTAGCGAATTAGTAGAAAATGTCCCTGATGATTATCTCAATGGTAAACCAGCGAAGATGATTTAACCGAAATTTAAAGGAGTGATGTAGCTATTCACATATTGACTGCCTGCGTGGCGAGTAGCCGCCTGTGAAACAAGGCCGTGGGTTGGTTTCCCGCACCGAAACAATGTTTGTGTGATAATAGACATTTGTTTCGCGTCTGGGTGTTGTGGGTAACCCTAGTCCCTCGTAGCTTTTGATACATACGAGTATGTGTGTGACTGTTGGGTTTATTTTTTATATTAAAGCATTTTTATTGTGTGTAATATAACTACTTACTGTAAAGAATTTAGTAACATAATATATATTATATTAGATATTTGAATTACTGTCTACCACCAAACGTCATTAGGATATTGAACTAGTGATTAGTATTAATTATATAGGTTTTTATAAAAGATGAAAGGAAATCTATATTTTCATCTTATGAATTAGGTTACTTTTTGTATGAAGTGCTGTATTTTTACTTCCATGATTACATATAGATGAGTTTATCATTGATTGCTTTTTATTCACTTAAACCCAACAAAATGAAAACGATTACACAGAAAAACGTTATAGCCTCTGTGATGCAGCCGCTGTGCAACGAGAGGCCACAGATGCGATCCCGGCACTGAAAAAAATGTTTGGGTGTTGTGGGACTGTAGACATTCCTTGATTTTGGTGTGGAGTCAGAAGTATTTGTGTAATTATTATTTTTATCGACTATATCTCCCATATTTATTATATTATAATGTAAGTTTCGTATTTTATCATAAAAGCTGTTATATTTCGTTGCAAGTTATACGCATTATTTCTAACAATGTAGTATTTCTCAATAATTAGTTTATGTCAATATTTTTTCAGAACCAATATTTGTACTATCACGATATGGAAAACCAGTTATCGAGTACGAAGGCCATAGGTACAACAAACGCTCTTCCTGTAAGGGCACTCGAGCTACCTGGTGGTGCGTCAAAAATTCAAAAGGTTGTCGAGCTAGATTAGCTACTATAGAAGACAGGATATTCAAAGTTAATCTAAATCATAACCACTGAGAATCTAAAACAAAATTCAATGATTTCATGAAACAGTAAAAACCAGTTATTCTTTTGGAAAACTTCACTCTACTTAAACTAGTTATGGTGAATGATTTCGGAGAACTAAAATGTACTATTAGTTAAAAATAAATATCAGTTAAAACTGGTCTTTGACCAGACAAATGATGATGAAGAAAAGAGCAACACTAGAGACTTGTTCGTTTTTCTCTAGCGAAACTGTATTGTGGCGGTAGTAGTAATATTGACTGAGTCAAAATAATGTATAATATTTCATGGATTTAAGAAATTTTGATTTAATTTTTGTAAAGATCACCTCGATACTCTCACATAGCCCAATATATCTGAGTATTTTTGTTTATTGTTACTTAAATTAATGTCAATAATTTTATGTTTATGAATTTATCTATTAAAATGCTACTTATTAGAACTAATAAGGGTTTTGTTTGTGAGCATACTGTTAGCGTTTCTTAAATATATTCTAAGTGGGCCAAAGGTTACGAGAGTATTTGTAACTTAAGTTAAATTATTTCATTATTTAAGTATTCTCGAATAATAGTTCCTAAATTATATATGTTTATTAATTTGATGATTGATAAAAATAATTTTCAACTGAGACAGCTAAAAACAAGAATACAAATTTAAAATGACCCATAGTAAAATGCATTCCGTATTGCCAATATGAAACGATTTTTGTAATAATTGAATAATATCAGCCCCGTATCATAATGCCCCACTGCTGGGCAAAGCCTTTTAGCCTTCTCGGTAAAGTATCGCTGCTTATTTGTATGTAGTTTACTTATGAAGTATGTAAAATTATCATATAAATTACCTACGATTGTGAAAATTTTGCTTTACAGATCATTTAGTAAGGTTTGAAACAACTCGATATGGCAACCCTGTAATCGTGCTCGGCCAGTATCGTTTCAACAAGTGGAGTGGAAGTAAAGGGCCACACGTAAGATGGACTTGCATTAAGAACCAACAGGGCTGTCGCGCCACAATTACTACCTACCAGAATATGATAATCAAAACGAGGAATTTGCATACGCATTAGGTATCTGAAGAAATACCAGCAGCTTGCATTTGTGATGAATTATCATAGAAGCGATAACTTTCCGCGCCTTCTAGAGATGCAGACAACACAAAGAATCTCCTTATTATTTAGAATTGGATGTATTCGGATATTGGACAGAGCAGAATACTTACAAAACAAAAGAAACAGCATAACCATTTTTTAAAACGAAACAATGTAAAATAATTTATGAATTCTCATATTTGTATTTGCGTCAACGCGAATTTTGGGTGTAAAAATTGTATTCTACTGAAATGAATAGATTACTAGCTTATTATTGTATGGATATTAATGCTTAAACGGTGGCGATAAAACAGACTTATTCATTGAGAATATTCAGAAACATTAACCGATTACAATTCTTCGGGTTACAATCGGGTTTTTATGAGTCCTGCCATTATTAATTGCCGTTAAAAATGCCCTAGTCAGTACTGAAAAAGATGGCAGTATTATTTTTATTAGTAATTGAAATGAAATGCAATTATGTAACAATATAAAACTTCGATTTTATACTGTTTTGTTAGTATCACAGATCATATTTCAAGGATCGTAATCACTATTAAGATGAAATATTGATAAAATAATATAAACGCTTATTCGTGAAATAAATCACTGTGTTACAATGACTTTTTAATTGACTATTAAAAATGTTTATAGGTTATATAAAAAGAGCCACAGAGGATCCTGCGTTATTGATGTACATGTGCCTGAAATACGATGGTTAATATTATTAAATTATAAAAGAGAAATCTGTCGTATACAGTTATATACATTAATACTAGCCCTGTATTAAACATTGTCCCACTGCTGAGCACGGGCCTCCTCTACTAATGAGAGGGGTTAGGCCTTAGTCCACCACGCTGGCCTAATGCGGGTTGGCAGACTTCTCATACCTTCGAAAAACTCTCAGATATGCAGGTTTCCTCACGATGTTTTCCTTCACCGTTAAAGCAAGCGATAATTAACATTTTAATACACACATAACTTTAGAAAAGTCAAAGGTGTATGCCACTTGGGTTTCGAACCTACGATTTTCGTCTTGAAAGTCCGTACCGCAACCAACTAGGCTATCGCTGCTATATATATATATAGCAGCGATAGCCTAGCGATAGTTATATACATTATTGTATGATAAATAATAAATAAATAACACCCAACAGTCACACACATAGACCCGATCCCACACTAAGATACGAGTCTTGTGTTGTGTGTATCAGGGACTATGAGAGACTTTCAGTCTCATAACACCCAGACCCCGGACACAAATATTTGTCTGTCACACAAACAATTGTCCCGGTGTGGGAATCGAACGCACGGCCTCTTGTTTCACAGCCGGCTACTCGCCAATAGCGCCATATAGTTCTTTGTAGTTAATTGTTTTGAAGATTATTGCTGCTATGTAGAAATTCAGACTTAGCGAGGAAGTAGCCAGAGTCTGTCTCACTCCGGAATCCCGTTGACCACTTCGCAGATGCTTAAGGTTTTAAAATAACAGAAACATACATTCAAAGTCTGGCCCATATCAAAAAACTTATTTTTAGTCGCTTACGAGCACGCTAGCGACTTGCTAGTCTTGGCAGAAAGCATATAAAAAGACATTACATCTAGTTCTTACCGATATATTTGGCATCTACATAATATGATATCGGAAGCTTAGTTGTTGATAATGACGTCATATAATTTAAGGTCTTCCGCATTTGTAGAACCGCTGTGCATGTTCGCGACGTCAAGATATGGCAAGCCAGTGATCATGATAGGCGAGTATCGGTACAACAAGTGGAGTGGCAGCAAGGGTCCTAGAGCTCGCTGGGTCTGCGGCAAGGTGTTCAGGGGTTGCCGAGCTACTATAACCACTGTCAATGACGTCATAGTTAAACACAATAATGAGCACAACCACTGATTAAGTGGATGTTATGCAAAATTCTTCAGTTGTAAATATATTTTTTGTAAGTCACAAAAAGAGTATTTGGAATGTTTGAAAGTACTTTTTAATGTAATACATTCAAATAATTATGAAACATGCTACAACAATGAAGTCTTGTAAAAATATGTGAATATTATCAATAAGCAATCCACTATCTAGTGTTTTCCGTTATATGTTATCAGTATTACTTATTTCATTAAATGACTAAACTGCAATTTGAAGGAATCTTCTCATGGCGGTAATGTTTAATGGATGTATAGTGTTT
Organism: Laothoe populi; assembly: GCA_905220505.1. Lineage (NCBI taxonomy): Eukaryota > Metazoa > Arthropoda > Insecta > Lepidoptera > Sphingidae > Laothoe > Laothoe populi. The sequence continues at coordinate 16,154,439 of HG992159.1, forward strand.
TTTTTAATCGCTGATAAATTAGCAAGTGGATAGCCTGATGGGAAGTGATCTTCGGCGACCATGAACACCGTCATACCAGAAGTAATGTAAGTTCGACTGGCTGGTAGATGGATTCCAGACATTAAGAAAATTAACTGGAGCGGAGAAGAAAACTCAGCACTTCACGTCGGTTTTTTGTGAACAAAATATACTGCCTCGTCCGCGCCGGGTCAGTCAAGCAAAACTCTACTGCCTGGTTTAACCGCTTTTATAATATAATGAATTATATTTCTAAATAAGTGGATACATAGAGCTTTATCTTATTTAATCATAGCTTTATGATGGTCCACTACCAAGCGCAACAATGTTAACACCACTTGCTCAAACGTTACACGCAAAATGTGATAGACACCGTTGTGACGTTTTTGTGTTAATAACATACATTTAATTTAATTAAATAGGTGTCGCTATGATATTATTTTATTAACAACACCTATTTGTAACAGTAAAGTCGAAAATACAGCGAAATGATAGCTAAGTATACATTTCAGTTGCAGATCAACTAGTGTTCGGAAAGTCCCGCTTTGGTAATCCCACAATGTATACGTCAGGGTACCGGTATAATATCAAAAGCGGTGTATTCGGCCGACGTGTGCGGTGGGTCTGTACAAGAAAGTCGCAAGGGTGTCCTGCCACCCTCATCACCTACCAGAATACTGTCATCGGAAGTTATTCCCAACATGATCACTGAAGATACAAAACAAGAATGGTTGGTTACGGGACAGTATAAAATATATAAAATACAATAAAAATTAAAAGTACGGACTACAGACAGCTGAAAATGGCGTTGCCATGCAGAAGATAGAAAGACTATAGAATCTTATAAAGATGCACGATCTTGAGCTGACAATATAATATTCGTAATACACAACACGTAATACGACAATATAGTAAATAAAATGAGATACTTTGACATCTTAAATTGTTTTACTATTTCCCACAAAGTGCAGTGTTCATATTCGTATTATCAGTAAATATTTCAAAATTTGTCAGATAGTAATGTGGTACTGGATTTTTATAAAACACCTTTATATTTTCAATATCAAATAAATCTTGATATCTTTATTATTTGGTGTAATACTAGAAAGAATTTTGGATGAGTTTAGGCAAATTATAATTATTTGGTTAAAACTGATATTCCAAAAGGAACTGTCGCGGTCGTAATCTTATACGTTATTTTTAGAAATTGCCCCAGTATTCTCCATGTCACGTTGTGGCAAGCCTGTAATCTTGCTCAACGGCCACCGGTTCAACAAGTGGAGTGGCAGCAAGGGTCATCGGGCGCGTTACGTCTGTGTCAAGGCGGCGTACGGCTGCCGCGCAACCGTCATCACCTACGATGGCATCATTGTCAAGCACACACAGGAGCATAATCATCCACCACGATGACTACACTCGAAATATTACAAAGTATTACACTAGTGCTATAATTTTTTTTATTATCATGGCACAGCAAAGTGACCACACTGCACCTGATGGTAAGTGCAGTGCCGTTCAGTTAGAGTATCAAGTAGCTAGAGAAATAATTGTGCAGACCAACATACTGGATGGTAAGATCATGATGTACTGCCCAAAAACGTCGCGTGGTATCAAGACTTATCAAGTGCTCTGCTAAAAATCCTTGATCCCATTGCACCCGAAATATCGTAAGAGAATGTAGGTTCTCATATATTTGAATTCAACAAGCATCACTAGTATTCTAAATGCATCAGTTAGCAAGTGAAATAATTTAACATGAAATTTAGTTCAATGAACCAAATATTTTCTTGCTCCGTCTTTACTTATAAATATTTTAGAGACACTACGGTAATATTTATAAGTAAAGACGGGACACAATATAGTAGTCGCGAACTCAAAATGTTTGTTGAGCAATAGAGTCTTGACCATGTGATGTCGCCTCGAAGTTGTGCCACAATTTAGTAGACATTTTGAACGATCGGCTTTAAGGTTAGCGTCAAAATGATTAATGAGTCGAAGGCTAAGTTGTTAATTCCCATTGCATCCAGAACTGTAAAAACCCAAACATCTATTCGACTGAATGATGTATATATTATACAAACGTGTTAAAAAATCACACCTGGTATCACAATAGGACCTGTAAGCTTTTGTTTACTCTCAACATGGAGCATCACGCGCTTATGCGATAGGGTTGGTACATAACGACATTTCAGAGGGTAAATGATCCTGAAATTTGTATAAGGTAAAAATAAAATTCCCGGTACTGTAGTCGGGAAACCAAACACTAACAGGTACAATGTAATAAACAACAATTTACGGGTCAAATATGAACACCCACACCCAATGCTTGCATGTGATAAGTGAGTCGGCAACATAATGATGTTAGCTGATGAGCTATTGTCTTACGATAGCAAAATAAATCCTGCTGTTCTTGCCTATAAGCACTTCCTCACAGCTGCTGCCATCAAAAAGAAATCCTAGGAAAACGCATACGAAATTATAACATTTTTGGTGGTGGTTGATTAATGTACTCTATTTGTACGGGCAGGTGTAGGTCTTCCTAGATATAATGTACATTATGGATAAATAAAACCAAAAATTGTCCAGCAATGGTCGTTTCATTACACACAAGATTAGAAGAAACATTACAACAATAGAGATAAATTTTTGGTTTAATAGATAACCATTGTTATTAATGGATCTTCCAAACTATATACTACGAGTATATGTTCTTAAATTGATTATTTTACTACGTCATTTTATAACAAATACTATTTGCTTAAATTAGTCTAACTGGATTCCGTATTGACTAGAGTAAGAATTAATTATATGATCTATATTTACAAACAATAGAAGTTGTGTTTTATTTGTAATGAAGTTATTATCCAGCATTTTTATTCCAGTTATTAGAATAACGATCAATTTAATTATATATTAATTTTAAAACGAACATTACTATATGATTACTCTGGTTACAGAATCAAAATCGAAGCCGATATTCGCGACTTCTCGCTACGGAAACCCTGTCATTCTACTCGGCCCTCACAGATTCTACAAGTACTGTCGGAGCAAGGGCGTCCAGGCTAGGTGGATCTGCAAGAATACCTCCACTGGCTGCAAAGCGACGGTCACCACTATCAACAATCAAGTGGTCAGCATTAATAGGGAACATAACCATCCCAATTAAGCAGTCTCAATTATTGACCATTATACTCATGAATTGGAAAGCTTTTAAAGTTATGAAGGCACATGACTTAGATTAGACTTAAATACCAAGTGGTTCTTTAATATCTTCAATCCTTAAGAAAGCCAGAGACGCCTTTGGTAAAGATAAATCAGGCTATGGAACAGTAATTGTAATAGTTTGCCTTAGTGTTTTTGATAGGAAATTGTCTAGTTTTTAAAGGCATCAGCGGCTTTGCTTGAAGTAGTGGTTAGATATTCCGGAGTTTTAACTTAAGTAAATTTTAGTGTTGTAGGTTTTTCTAATGTCTTCTTCACTCTATTACTAATGTAGATTAAGTACGTTTGTGCAGCTTATTAGTATTATAACCACCAAATCAGTTGTCTTAAAATACAGTGGCTGTAATTTGTATCTTTATGTGCACGTGTCACACATAATCTATATAAATCACGGCACACAAAATGATTCTCTTAATTAATGTTGTAACATCCAGTAGAAATAGGACATAGTTAAGAATGTTTATGGTATTTTGTAATGTGTTTATAAATTATTGTGTGTGCGTTTTATGTAAAATAGAAATAGTCAATACATAGTTGCTGTTTAGAATTCAGTTGATCAGTGTTATTAATACAATTTTGATGTAAACTTAAAATGTACTGTGTAATGTCGATGTCATTAATATTATAATTTATTGTGAAAAGTTGTTTAATTCACACGATAACTAATCATCGGTTTTCATCGTGGCTTCGTTTATGATATTAGCCTAATAACAAATAAGGTCAACGATCATAAAAAAGTACACCCAACATATTCTCTAAAATATTTTGGTCAGCCCAAAAATAAATCCGCTACAGGGGTGAAAAGGGTCCTATATTGTTATATGCCCTGTATCTTAATACATTAGTGGAAACCACGTCGAAATTAGTTCAGTAGTTGTAGAGGTTTATTACTCTCTTGTTTACAGCTCCACTTGTATGATAAATGTTGACTATACTCCTAATTTTAATTGCATACACTGTCAATAATCAATTATATTTATTATTTTACTTCATAGGACTATGCCATAATCAATAAATACACATTTTTCTTAATTCATTACGTGCAAGAATAAAACAAGTCTCCAAATTTTCAGTGTAAGCTTAGCTATTTCTATAGGAACGCATAAATTAGAATTAATAAGTGATAAAAATATTAAATTATTTTTGAAGATGCGCCAGTGTTCACGGTGTCCCGGTACGGCAAGCCGGTGGTGCAGATAGGAAGGTACAGGTTCAATAAATATTACCGCTGCCGAGGACCCAAAGCTCGCTGGAGTTGCACCATGATTGGGAGTGGGTGCAAGGCGATGATAGTCACATTGGAAGACACCATCATTTCTATGAGAAGCGAGCATAATCATTAAAAATTAAATAAAAAAATTAGGGATCTTTACTCGATCCCTAGCGGTAAGTTTAAGATGTTCGGTATAATACCAATTCATATTAATTCATGTGGCAAATTCCATTTTGGTTTTGTTGATGATCGAAACATTTTAGTGGCAAAGTTTTGAGTCTGCTCACTTGACTCTACATGTTGCAGTTGAGCAAATTACTCATTGGAACATAAAATAAACTAGGTTGCTGAATGAATTGAAATTAATGCTCTTCAGTGTGAAAAAAATCGTAATCTATTGACAAAACAGTAAGAATAATTATAAAATGTAGTAAGGTAAAGATCTTACTAATATAACATACTGTTTTAGTTATACAATATCTTGCTTCGTTTGAAATTAAATGTAACTGAACGCAGCACGACAAATCAATGTATAAATATCACAGTATAAAACATTTATTAGTAAGGTGATTGATATTTTGTGTTCTTTATTTGAAATATATTTGATTTACCAGTATTTATTTATTTTTCACTTTACAATTTATGGTTTTTTTCTTTTTTGATTTGAACAGATTTTTATTTTTGTAAAATAAAAACTCTTAATTAAATGTACATAAAAGTAAATATTGTTTTTCATATTTCAGTAGTAAACATACGCTACACGATGTCCCGTTTCGGTCGTCCAGTTATCTTGGTCGATGATTATCGTTTCAATAAGTACACGCACTGCAAAGGAGACAAGGCCAGATGGAAGTGCACCAAATCTAGCTCTGGATGTCGAGCCGGCTTGGTAACCCTGCAAGACAGCGTCATCTACCTCAAAAATGATCACAATCACCTGCCGCGGTGACACGTCTTTGTAACATGCCTTTTTAACCGACTTCAAAAAAGGAGTAGGTTTTCAATTCGTCGGAATCTTTTTTTTTATGTATGCACCCTATTACTCAAAGACGCCTGAACCGATTCGAGAAATTCTTTTTTTGTTTAGAAGGGTATTCTTCTCAGGTGGTCCTATTGTCAGGTCCACCAAGTCAGGATCTGATGATGGGATCCCAGATAAATCGAAGGCAACCTGCCAAATTTTTTTTATTGAAGTCGGTGTACTTTTTATGAATTAAACAACTTTTTTATTGTACTAAGCTTCGAGTTGGATAGGATGGTCCTGATTCTGAAAAAAATACCAGTTTTTATTATTGCGAGGTGCAGTGTCAGTGTCCTGGGCGAGATTAACTTAATACCAAAGTACTTTTTTGGATTTATGCTTCTCTATAAATTGAACAATAATCCTGTCTTCCGCTTACCGAAATCTTAGATATTGATGGTGCCTTATCTTTATATGTATATACATATATAATTCAACTGTACGTGTGTATGTCACTAAACTCCTCCTAAACGGCTGGACCGATTTGAATGATTTTTTTTGTATGCCTTTGGGTGGCGACCTGGATGGTTTAGATTCACAAATCAGCCCGGCAGATGGCGCTGCAGTCGGTGTGGCGCTGCTTTTACGGGCAGGATGTCATCTGCCGGGCCCGCTAGTGGAATATAAAGTACAATGTTAAATGATGTCAATTATTATTGGTATAACCATAGGGCAATAATATTAGAATAAGATTTATTTTTAGATAATGCTGTTTAAGACGGCATGTATTATATTTCTATTTTTATGTTTGTATTTACATGTTCGATATTATTTAGTAACTAAGTATAATTAAAAATATTTCTGAAAGCAATTTCAAGGGTATGTGAAGTTCATCATCCCACATTAGGACTAAGTCCTAACCCCTATTTTTAGTAGATGAGGTTCGGGCTCAGCAATGGTATAGTGTTGAACACTAGGTTGGTATTGTAAAGTTAAATATTATATTAATTGTTATCAAAACATAGATTATATTTTGTACATCTTATACTCTATCTATACTAAGATATTTTAAATTGTCTTTCGGCTGGTTCGTCTAGTAACGTAACGTACTTAGAATGACACCAATCCTGGCTTCAACTATAAAAACTACAACCATTAAAACTCATTTTATAAGAAATCCGACCTCTACCTACTTTTTCAGGTTTAGAAACGTGAACTTATATTTTAAAATTGACAATTTAATCCTCTGCTAAGCTTAAAATAAAATATATGTGTACAATAAGAAAATATGTGTAACAAAATGTGCAATTTTATATTTTTTCTGTTATTTTCTACTAATAATATTGTTTATTTATGGCCAATGATATCAAAGGAGATATAGTTATTTTTAACTTAATATTTTAGAATTAAGATGTATTTTCTATTTTTTTAATAATTGTTAGTTAATAATATTTGAGATTGCATAAGCAAAAACTCTAATTGTTTTGTTATATCGGGTTGGTGTTAATTATAAATAAATAACTATTAAATATGATAAAGTTGTCTTAATTAACGTGAAATTACACAAGTTCTATGATTAGTTGAAACGCCAAATCTAGCATAGTCCTGACCAATCTGCTCGTTAAGATAAATTATCTTGCGCCATGATACGAGAGATTACGAGAAACTTGGTTCTACAGAACCATGAACCCAATACTACTAGACCCGAAACAGGTATTCAAATTCTTAACATTAAATAAATAAATATTTTATTTATTTTATTTTATTACCTAACAGTCACACACATAGTTCTGACTAGGTAAAACCTATGTCGTAGATATCAAGAACTATGAGGGACTACGGTCCTACAACACCCAGACCTGAAAGAAATATCTGTCTGTCACACAAACATTTGTCTCGGTGCGGGAATTGAACCCACGACCTCTCGCTTCACACCCAGAGTCTCGCCCGCTGTGCCACGGAGGCTGTTAAAACATTTTTAGCATAATTATTTAGACTTATATTATTTTACACCAACAATGATTAAAATATCAAAAATCTGGTACAATTGAAGAATCACGTCGCAATGTTAACATTGGAAATAGATAAAAAAATAATGTTTTTGTATCCATAACGGTTTCGACGAATTTAAGATGATTTTTTGAAATGTCATAGCTGTTTCTATCATCTTAATTTATTGATGTTAACGGATACGCTATAGATACGGATAGTTTTCTAGACGTTAAGACAGTAAAGCGTTAAACAACTAGCAATATAATTGTACAAAATATTGGTAACTTCTGTAACCATGGTTTCAACAAAGAAGAAATTAGTCTTGAAACATTTTTTGTTTTATTTTCTCGCTTTTGGACACCTTTTCCTATTACAGGTTCGTTGCTAAGCTTCAATAAACAGCAACAATTTAACACATTATACTACTTCGTTAATCAGTATTACTTATCTATGCTATTATACTACAGCCTCCGTTATTACTGTAACCTTAATAATGTTTTCCATTTCAGATATGCCAACTGCAATATTCACGAGCTCACGGTTCGGCAATCCTGCTATACAATTTGGAAAATACAAGTTCAATAAACAAGTTTGGTGCAGAGGAGTCAGGGCGAGGTGGAAGTGTGCCGCAAACAGTGCCTGCAAAGCCTTTCTGGTTACTGTCTATGACAAGATAGTTAAAGTGCATAATGATCATTCTCATTAATGACGATTGTAAAATATATCTTTTTAGCATTGTGTTTAATCTGTTATCTAACAGCAATTTATTATATATCTATATAAACCATGTTATAAATTGTATAGTTGTAGTATAGTAACCTAGTGTGTTTTACGAATAAATTATAACCCATGAAATTATGTTTTAATATGATCTATCCGGATTGCTAGAATCTATGTGACACTATCGTAGATTTGTAGGTTAGTAGGATGCCCCATTATAGATTTGCAAAATAAAATAAATAATCGTTTTGTTTTTTTTATACTGGCACGGCAAAGTTATCACACTGCACGTGATGGTAAGCGCAGTGCGGTCCAATTAGAGTACCGAGTAGCGAGAGACAATCTATCCCCCGCTACTTAACACAATCATGCCGGCTTGCTTCTTCACACTACGCCATGGGCAAGAAGGTGAAGAAGCGGTCAAGGGTCTATTGTCAGAATACTCAGAAGGCCGCAAAACGGCCAAACATCGTACCCCAACTCTAGTCCCCCGACAAAAACCGGATGTACACTAGACACTGGCTGATCCCACTTGCGTGTACCACTATTGCGGGTTCTACACCCTGTGTACGGTGGTCGCTTTCCGGGCGGATATGAATATCCTACCACCAGCAAAATATTCTCAAATAATATCTGTATTAGAATAATGCAATTAATTTCAGAGACGGTCACAGCAAAGTTCTCCGTGTCCCGGTACGGTAAGCCTGTGATGATGATCGGCAAGCATCGGTACAATAACCATATAAGATGTCGTGGGTACAAAGCGCATTGGTATTGTTCCATGGGAAGAGGATGCAAGGCCTCCGTCGTTACTGTAAATGAAGAGATAGTTGTACATAAAGATATTCATAACCATTAAACGGTTATTATAACTGTACTAGTAACTGTGTTGTATGGTGTCAAAGTATTTTAACGGCCGGATATGATCATCAGGATATCGAACTTAAACTTTCTTAATTTAAATTTCAATATCTTAATAGGGTAGTGAATTGTTTTTTTTATTAATTTAATCAATTTACATTGCCTCAAACCTATTATCCAAAGAATTTCATGAATCCGAACAAAAATAAGTAAATTAGACGCCATTCAAATCAGCTGGAAGGGGTAATTGTCAAATGACAGTAAAATGATGCGTGATATGTACCGTGACGTCATGATACTCATAATCGCCACTACTGTGCCGTTGTGCGAGGAAGTTAGCGATATATTTCCAATACGCAACCATTTTCGCTCATGCTTGTGAGAATTTGCTCATACCGATATTTAAAATAAATATTGTGACCTCATTTTTCAAGCAATTTTGATTCTGTTTTCGCAAAAGAGTTTCTTTTGCGTATTATATTCGATTGCATATCAAATAATGTACAAAATTAAACAGAAGAAACTACCCTATTAATTAATCTGTAGGTGTCACAATCTAAATTAATTTCCGATGAAGTGTAAAAGCAACGTTTCTCCTTCAATGTTTCTGAACGGTACTACCAACATTCGTAAAAGCGCTTTCATTTTATTATTACAATAAATATTTTTGTATTACTAGATGTTTATAAAAATTATAAGACTGATGAGATTCTTCAATGCATTGTGTCGAGTAGTTTGTAGCCTGAGCATTTATTAGTTGCTATAATACTTTGTACGTTTGTATAGCTTGTAATTTTATTATAGGTACATCTGTTTAAGTAAATCTTGTAAGTATGTCATATTTCATCAATATTATTTTGAAGTAAACTTAATGTGTGTATGGATATGTAACAATGTGATATTTATATATTATTGTTAGACTAAATTGATTGTTTTTTTTTATTATTTATCCTAATTCCTGAATTACGTACATACTTTATAATGGACGTAATTCGTATACTCGGCTAAACTAGACAATTTTAAATAACCAAAATTATAGCAATCCATCTTTGTCTACATTTACAGCTATTATTGGAACTAGCTATTGACAGTTATCTTTGCAAAAAAATCAAGAACTGTGCCACCCATCAGGTCCAAAAATACCCTGTCTTTAAAATATGGAGTCAACCATACACATTCACAAATAAATTAAATTTCATTTATAACTTTTTTGAGATTGCGTGTACGAAGTGTACGAACACTGCTGAACATGTACTGAACATGCTCGCCTGCTGTGTAGCTTCCTCACACTACGCCATGGGGTAACGAGGTGAAGAAGCGGTCGAGGGTCTAGTGTCAGAGTACTCAGAAGGCCGCAACACGGCCAAACATAGTACCCCAACTCTAGACCCCCTACAAAATTGTAACACTCGTTATTAAACCGCTTATTTAAGACACCCGTTTTTTTGTCCCATTTAAATGTCATATCGTCCCTTACTGCTTAGTTTTATAGTTACTATATTAAGCGCGTAATCGATGTACAATTCTTTATAATTAATCTTTGTACCTTTAAAACCGTCCGTCTAAACCACCGTTTGTGCCGCAAATCAGGCACGTTGGTATTTACAGTAGTCGATTGCGGAGTTATTACTGATCAAGAAGTTTTATTGTCTTCATACATGAAAATCGTATTACTAGTCAAGATTAAAAGCTTGTCTTTTTCAGAATGTAGTATTTATTTACATCGAATTGAATAACCATTATATTACGGAGTAAAACATAGTTACTACAGGTAATTTAAAAGTTTTGTTTTATATCAATGTATTGTTATTCTTAAGTAACGCATTGTTTATATTATTGGTAAATCCTTGTTCATTTGCAGACGAAGCAGTTTTCACATTGACGCGTTACGGTAACCCTGTCGTTCAGATAGGACATTACAGGTTCAATAGATATCACAAGTATAAAGGTGTGAGGGCTCAGTGGTACTGCACGAGGGCTAGTAAAGGTCGGTGCAAGGCCAGAGTCACCACTCTCTATAATCAGATCATATATCTTGATAACGCTCATAATCATTAAAGACATTTATCGCGCAAATGGTAAAAATAGGCTAGTTCACTGTTTTTGAGAAACCGTTTTGTTTTATATATGGTCTATATTTTTAAAATATAGACCATATATAATGTTTATTAATATCATTAATAAACATAAAACATAAGTTTTCATGATTTAATTAGCATTTTTATACACCAACTTTATTTTTCCCACCAAAACGCTAGCAACTGTCATGGCCTCTCGTGTGACGTGACCATCCATTGCTCATGCAAAACTAATAGACGTTTGGCTCAGCGTTTAATAGGTGTTTCGAACGGTGATGTCATGCAGGACTGATTTGTGTTTCATGTCAAATGCTTTATTTTTACATATTTGTTTCTTGAAAATATTAAATAACCACATATAATTTACAAATAATATTAAAAATTAAAATTAAAAATTATTAAAATATTAATTTACAAATTGGTTTAATATTCGATTACAAATAAGAAAATTCTATCAGGTTTTCACTTACTGTAAACTACCCTATTAAGTCAAGTTACATAAAATTCCTAACAAGTTTTCTGTTCCAGTGGCTTTATAAAGAATACGTGTTAAATATGGATTCATTACGTAACATTCTGTCTGTAATAGAATTTCTATAAGTGTTTTTAAATAATGTACAAAAATGTTAAAATAGTTGGCACAGATGTTTAATGCAAATTTTCCTTAAATATACTAAGTTTACTCAGGTGTATCCTATACTAAAATAAGTGTTATGGCATCTTGACAAATTGGATCTTGGCATATTTTCGACTTTCCGAACAAATAATATTAAAGAAACCTTTAAATCTATGGGCCTTTAAATCTTGTCAATAAGAGCAATTATCGCCTGTTGTGGTGCGGCTACTGGCAGCCGGGTCGTGCTAAACAGGTTAAATTGTGACTTAACTTACGTGCCATACGAAGGTTCTAAAAACCTCTAGAATTCGTGGTATTTAAGCTTTATTACACTAATCGTGATAAAAAAAACTTTTCTTATACACTTTTAAATTGTAAATGTTTTTAATTATTATATTAGATTGTATTATTCAATAGATATAAACGAATGATCGTAATTTTATGAATGATCGGAATTTGAGGGTAAAGTATTGCTACTGTATGAAGATGAATCCAGCATGTGATGATATTTATGTCGGTGTTTCACCTAATTTTCTAGTGATTAAAGTGTTTTATATGTATATTTCACGTAAATGTTGTTTTTTTATGTTATACTTTTAGGCGTCCATCTTGTCGTGCAATCAATGTTAGAAATAAGCTGCTGTATAAAGTATACGAATTTGTATGATCTCAGTGGTACTCTGGTTCTAGTCAGATAGTTTGTATTCCGTCTCGTAATTAATAAAATTAAATGTGAGATTTAAATTATACTCTTTCGATGTGTTGAAGAATGTTATTCGAAATGTATTCCGAATTTCTATAAAAACTGAATATTTTGATAAATGTGTAATTATTTGATGAAAATATGAATCTTAAATGTGAATCCCTTGAGAATTTTTATTTTTTAATACCAAAATAGTTTTAGTTACATTGTGATATAACTTTATTAAGCGATAGCCTAGTTGGTAGTGGTACGGACTATCCAGAAGAAAAGTTGTATGTTCGAAATCAGACCAAATGGCATACACTTCTGACTTTTCTAAAGTTACTTGTATATTCATTGTTAATTGCTGTTTTAACGGTAAAGGAAAACATCGTGAGGAAACTTGCATACCTGAGAATTCTTATACGAATTTCAAAAGTTTGTGAATACCAACCTGCATCAGGCCAGCGTGGTGGACTTATGCCTAACCCCTCTCATCAGTAGAGGAGCCCCGACCCCATAAGTGGGACAGTGTTTAATACAGAGCAAGTATTATTTTTATTATATCTTTATTCTCAAAAAAATATCCGTTTATTCGTACATAGTATAAAAAATAATTTGAGTTTTTAAGAAGTAGTAGTGAGACATTAATAATTTCCGATCCAAAATTAGTGCTGAGGTATATTTCTTTAACCAATGCTTCAACGACTGCATAGTGAAAATAATCATTTAAGATCTACCTGATCTTAAATGAAAATGGTGTCATCCGTTTGATAAAAGCGCGACATAATAAAAAAGTAAGTAATATTTTTACTATGATCATTGATGACATTGTTTTTGTACGTTAAATAGAATATATATGCACAACAGCATATACGTTAATAATAAAAAATATATATATTTTCGTTACAAAGGTGACATCTACTTATATTATTTCTTAATAAAATTATTGTATATGATATGGTAGCATATTTTTCAATACATCTTAATTTTTATAGCAAAACGGCGTCTCATTGGACTAAAAACAAACAAAAAACGCCCGAAAAAACAAACAAGAAAAGGTAGTGCAGCGTATTTGCGCCTAAGGGAAAAAGCTAATGCTAGGAAAAGGAAGTTCTTAGATAAGATCACAGATGAACAGAGGAAGATTAAAAGAGCTAAAGACAGGGCATATTATCACAAAAAAAAGTTAAGAACATTGTATGATGTCACAAAAAATGAAGCAAAAGAAGAAAAAAGTTTGGAAAAAAATATACGGAATCGAAAATGGCATTAGTTTATTTCGTGAACAAATATGCCGCCTTAAAATTTGCATAAATCCATTGGTTTAAAGCTGTTTTATCTTTCGTTAAAGATAAGGAAATGAGACGTCAAACTTTAATATTTTCTGGGCTATTTTATTATTTAGTTAAAGTACGTAGGTACCCAAACCAAAAATATATATTACAGATGTATTGCTAACGGGCAGACAAGTGTTAATAAAGATAATGGCGAAATTCTAGCAACTTTGAGATCGAAGCATAGTATTACCAGCAATATTAAACGAAAACTACTTGCCCTGACTGACTGATTCATCAACGCAGAGCCTAAAGCTAAACCACTGGGGCTACAAACATGTAATTTAGGCAGTTGATTCTCTTTATGTTGTAAGCATTAACTAAGAAAGAAATTTTACGCGGGCGAAGCCGGGAGTAAATGCTTGTTATTATATAGTATTATTACTTTGAAACTGATATTGATATTTTAGTAAAATTATAATACTTGTTACCATAATTAATTAAATAGCATATTTTTGTATCAACATTCAATTCAGATGTTATGGCAGTATCACGTTATATGTGGTTTGATTATCACTATCAATTTAATTTAATAGTTTAATATTATTTTAAATTATTGCACGACTGTGGATACAATTATCATACGGTAAACAACTGATTAAAACTGAAGTTAAGTTTTTTTAAAACAGATGTGTCTAATAAATAAATAAATATTTTTTTATACTTTTGCTAATCATTTCAATATGATCTTAATCGTTACTATATCGTCAATCCGAAAACACACACATCCGTAAACACCTCATAATTCTCGGGAACGTTGCTAAACTAAATAAAATTTAAAAATTCTCTTTACCTATTCGACCTCCATGGCGCAGCGGGCGAGTAGTCGGTTGTGAAACGGGAGGCGGTGGGTTCGATTCCCACACCGAGACACATGTTTGTGTGATGGACAGATGTTTGTTTCGGGTCTGGGTGTTATGGGACCGTAGCCCCTCGTAGTTTTTGATACCCACGATACAGGTTTGACCTAGTTTGGGGTCAGAATTATGTGTGAACCTACAAATAATTGATAGTATACAAATATTGCATACGCTACTTTACATATATTATTAGTGTGTGGTTGTATTTGACTTGCTGACATTTATATATGTGATTTTTTATTATCACCCTATTGTATACATTTGATTTTTTTAAATATATGTTTTTAATTCACTTTACATAAACGTTCCTGCGATGACTATTTTCAGCGAAAAATCTCTTCAAAAATTACTAGAAAAGTAAGTATAATAATTATAATCTATGCTACGAAACAATTGCTTATACACAAATTTAGTGGTAATTTAGCTAATTATGAAAATAATAGGTTTAAGTATTTTCGTCCTTAACTTGAATTTAAAATCTATACTCTTTCCATTAACCGACCAAAAACCAGTCTGTTTTTTAGGAAGACCCGTAGTATATAATTAATATACACAGACAAATAATCATTCTCATTTTCTGTTTTTCGTACTAACGAATTTTATGTTTATACTGGCCCTGTGTTTAACATTGTCTCACAGCTGGGCACGTGCCTTATATACTGTTGAGAGAGGTTAGGCCTAAGTATTTCTTAGCCTTAGGCCACCAAGCTGGTCTTCTGTGGTTTGAAAGACTTCACACTAATGAATTTGTTTGGCAATTTACTAAAGTATTTTCTACATCTTCAGAAGGACACCAACAGCGTGGTTTGTGTTGTGTTGTTTTGACAATTCTCTTTGGTTAGACAGTTGCACTAAAATACTCGTATGATTGCAGTTGTGTTCAAGCAGTCGCGGTGGGGGAAGCCAGTGATAGAATTCGGTGGTCATAGATTCAACAAGCACTGCAGATACAGCGGACCCAAGGGGAGATGGACTTGCTCCAAGAACCGGGGCGGCTGTAAGGCCTTCATAGTTACGGTGGACGACAAAATTGTTACATTAAATGACAAACATAATCATATTTAATACCTGGTACTTCTTTCTACCTTTCAAGTAACACCACTGAATCCTGATAACTTTTAACATTTGTATCCATAATGTGTATTAGTCACACATTATGGATATATTTGATATTTAACTATATAACTATTAGTATTTTTTTTCTTTTTATTGTAGATCGCAATTTACTTCAACTTCTGATTCTGTCCATTCATATGTTGTCTGGTAGAGATCGCTTTTAGTGGTAAAACTACAGATTATAGAACCATCTTTTAGTTTATAGGGTCGTCCTTGGACCGAGAACCAGCTGATATTTTTACTATCGTTACATTACGTTGTTGGTTTTTTTTAAATTAAAATGTTTATTTTAGTATGAATAATTGGTGTATTTATCTATCTAACATCATGTACGAACTGTAGGCAGCGGCTTTACTGTGCCCTGACATTGCAGAAGTCTATGGGCGGCGATGACTACTTACCATTGGGTGGCCCGTCTGCTAGTCTGCCTATCGAGGCACAAAAAAAAGAAATGCAGTTACTCCGTCAAAGTACCTTCAGCGCACCAGTAAGTAAACGCAAAATACGAAGTTAAGAAGACAGAAAAATTACCTCCACATCGGGATATCTTTGGATAACAAATAATTTAGAGTTTATAAAAAAATCTAAGAAAAACGTACCATATTGTATTAATCAAGCAAACGATGTTAGAATTTCCGCAGTGGTTATAAAAATACCCTGTATCATAAAGGTATTAAATCGGTGTCGTAAAAGAGAATTGTAATTGAGGGTGGTATCAACATAATTGTTTGTAGTATTTATTGTATACATATATTTGCGTATAACCGTTAAATAATATTTATTTTAGTTTCTCTAGGTACAAATGAAGTTAAAAAAATAAAATAAATTTTTTTTAAAAAATTAGAAAAATTTAAAACATGCAGTATAAGTAGGTATTTGTATATAAAAAAAACTATTTAGCATGAAATTGTAAACATCATTAAACGAATTATTTTACAACTATACATTTTAGGTTTGGATAAAGCTTAAAGACATGTTACAGAGATAACACATACTATAAAAACGTTATAATAAAAATAATTAAATGTAAAATAATTAATAATTTCTATAATATAAATAATAATTTTGTAACAGTGTAGTTCTGTCGGTTCTGTCGAGGCACTCTTCGCCCGCTCGCTTCTAACATTATTTTTCACAGTTAACATACACAGAAATCAAATTGCTCAGGCAACCTAGCAATAATTTTTGTATATTTCAAGATTTTAACCAATATTTTGTTTTGTCTTTAAAATTATATTATAGGTATTTAATGACCTGTGATATTTTAGTTAATTTTCTAAGTAAACTAGCCATATTTCAAAATATATGCATACTTTGCTGGTTTTATAATTTCTTGTCATTCCGTAAAATATTCAATTGCATAAAATATGCTTTCAATTCCAAAATTAAATCATTTTTCAAACTAGTAAGTAGTAGTAGTAGTAGTTAAACTATATCATCGCTGATTTTTAACAATTTCTCACTTTTTTGTGTTTATATAAAGTTACAAATGGCTCCTTATTTTGGTTCAGTTCTTAGTTTGCGTTATATTATGTGTAATATCTCTTGTTTCAGCTAAAAGACAACGAGTAAAAAAATTGCCATATAGGCTGTCAAAAGAAGAAAAAATTGAGCGTAGACGTGAACACAATAAACAAAGCAATCGCCGTGCTCGCGCGAAAATGGATCATAAAGCTCTTGAAGAAAGAAGAAAAAAAGATAAAGAAAGATATCACAGAAAGAAGAAACTAGGGCTTATAAAGTTTATGAAAGATTATCCACCGGAAGAGCAAGAACAAATCAGAAAACGACGGAGAGAGAGAGCAAAAGAGATATGCGAATAAGTGAATAAAAAAAACAAAACACAACACCTAATACAAGACAATTTTTAGCAAAAAGGTTTATTTCAATAATAGACGACTAGATTCGGGTCTACAGATGCAAAATATCGAATGCTATATATAAAACTACATAGCAAACGATAAAGAAAGACATTAAAACAATGATTAAAGTGATAATATTACAAAGTAACAAAAACAAGTAAGGCTGTAAAACAATTATGTGTCAAAAAGATTCCTACTATAAGAATCACACAAAGCTGTGTTTCTTTTCTCTTATTTTATAAAATCAATGTTAATTATTATTTGTTTATGACAATAAATGATGTGAATAACTCGATGATCAGTCTCTTTAATAAAGGTGTGGAGCAATGTCTAAACGCAGAATTTTCAGGTGCGCATACTTTCAACCTTTGATCTTGATATATCCTTTATATATACATATTAACTTTCACAGATTAATAGTGATATTTACGTAATAAAATAAACTTTGCATGTATATTTAGATATTCAGAGATCTATAACCTAATTTGCACGAATGATTTCAGTTGTGTTCACGCAGTCCCGGTTTGGAAAACCAGTCATACAATTGGGCGCTTACAGATTCAACAAACACTGTAGATACAGCGGACCCAAAGCGAGGTGGTCGTGTACTAAGAACAGCACCGGGTGCAAGGCCTATATTGTTACATGGAACGATAGCATTGTAACGTTATTTAACGAACATATTCATCGATGATAGTCGGTGTAAAGTGAAATATTTTATATTAATACATCTTTTTGTAGTTATTTATTATAAATTATCTTAATTTGTTTCTTTGGTTGGCACTCTTCTCTAACATGCCATATTCTGATTGATGGTGTTCTGTCTTATTTATTTATTATTAAATATTTTAACAGAAACCAATGTGAAAATTACTCATTAAAGTGAAACTTCTTTAGAATCGTTATGATTTAAAACTCGATAAACTATTAGCAGACTTCTGACTTTTTGAAAGTGAAACGTAACATTCAAGTAATTCATGGTTAATTATCGTATAATTTCAGTTGTGTTCGCGCAGTCGCGATGCGGAAACCCAGTTATAGAGTTAGCTGGTTACAGGTTCAATATGCACAGCAAACTGAAAGGGCCAAGGATGAGATGGAAGTGCACCAGGATCTCGTCCGGCTGCAAAGCATTTATAACTACAGTGTACAATGAAGTCGTATCGTCCAATAATAAACATAACCACAGATAGGTTTTAATACAGACAGCCTGCGTGGCGCCACGGGCGAGTAGCTGTGAAACGAGAGGTCGTGGGTTCGATTTCCGCGCCCAAAAATGTTTGTGTGACAGACTGATGTTTCGGGTCTGGGTGTTGCGAGATCGTAGTACCTCGTAGTTCTCGATACCCACGTATACAGGTTTGACCTAGTGTTGGATCAAGACTATGTGTGTGACTGTTCGGTGTAAAAATTAGAAAGAAAAAAATATATTTTATTGCAAACATAAAATACCTAATACGTACTAAGGTACACAGATAAAAATATTCTGTTTTTACAATATATTAAATGCTTAAGTATATCGAGCATTTGCAGTATATCTGTTGTATGTTCTCATTGGCATTGTACTAAGGCTGGGAAACTGAAGCCCTAGGTTCAAATACCAGTCTTCGATTAGAAAAATCACGCAAGCTTTGCTCTTGATTAGTGTTTGTTACTATTAAGGCTATAGGATCGCCACCTATCATGAGATGGAAATAACTTCTTCATCTGTATGCCCCTTCAGGGCAGCAGGCTACAAGCGTGACTTTATATGTAATTATTATATAAGTGTCTTTTTAATGTTTTATACCCTGTATAAACCAATTTATTGTAGATTTTATTTGTAGTCGAAAAAACATTCCTTATAATAGGAAACAGACATTCCAATATCCATTTTGTTAATGACTCAAATATTAAGTTTTTTGTAATATAATATTTATATGATAATGTTAATGAATTATAAGTGCCTTAAATCTATGTGTTATATGAATATATTAAAAAAAACGTTATAAACAATGTTAAAAAATATACAACGTTAAATAAAAATAACGTTGAAAACGTTATATTTCATACAAAAAATATAATATAAAAGTGTAGGTTATAGTGTAAATGTTGTATGTGGCGAGTAAAGGACAGTATAAAACATATAATAAAATTAAAATTATAAAATATGATTACAGTAATGTTCATTTATTTTTTATCGCTTGATTTTATTTATACAGTTCAAGTGAAAATAATAGTGTGTCTCTGTCGTAGCACTGTGCATGACTGGTTTAAAATCCAGGTACAATCTGTTACACCAAAACTTCTACACATTATTTGTGGTTTGACCTAAGTTTTACATTTGTTTTCTATATTGCGTGATAAATTTTCTTATTAGGCCCGACGTTTCAAAGGCTTTACAGCCTTCATTTTTTTTTCTTTATTTTCATTTTGGGGGTTTTTTCAAGCATGAAAATGTCGCCCCCATTATTGTATACATACTGTGACAAAATATGCTTATATAAAAAAAACCAAAATTATTAATATATGTATATCTACAACACCAAAATAACAAAATATACTCAAACATACTAAGTAACACGTGATTTTAGTGTCTTTTCTATTATTTTATAAAGCAATCTAGCCTCATCGGAAACCGGGGAGGCCAGAATGGTATTATAAAAACCTAAATGATACCTTATTTCTCCGAAGGCGTGCCGTCTCTGTGTCTCAGAACGGCTGTACTCATATAAAATATGATGCGCATCCTCTACTATTCCACATACGGAGCAATTAGGCGAGTCTACTTTGCGCATCATAAAAGCAAAACCAGATCGGAGTCTCAAAGCCGTCATTCATGGTCACGGCGTGGACTGAGTTGTATTTACAAAAGGATAGCGTAACGTTTCTACACTCAACATGGATGTTTTTAAGTTTATATTTTTATTCCTACCTCGGTGGCCCAATTGTAATTGCGCAAGCGTTACGACTGCTGCCCTGAGTTCGATGGACAGGTCAGGTAAAGTGATATTGGGTTTTTCTATTTAGAAATACTCAGTATCAGCCCGCAGTCTGGAATTATGCCCGGTATGGCGATAGGCTCGCCCCCTGTCACATTATGAGACCGTAATAAATTCGGTGAAAAGTGGGTGTACTGGTTACACCTACCCCTTCGGAGATTACAGGCGTCAGTATATATGTATGTATATTTTTATTCAGATGTGCCAATATTTGAAACGTCCAAGCGTGGGAACTCGATGATTCGCGTTGGAGATTACAAGTACTATCTTCCGAACCGTTCTGTCAACTCCATGAAGAAACGCTGGGTGTGCGCTCGGTCCAGCTGCGGGGCCTCCATCGTGACCTATGACAACACCATCATTAAATACAATCCACGTCACACTCATTAGACAGTCCTTAACCAATACAAACATGGTTACAGAAATCGCTCTAAGAATAGTAAGTTTATTACAAACAATATTTTAGTGTTTCTAGACTTGTATCACGGTAAAGTTATCAGTATTGTCTTCATACAAACTACGCGGGTCGATCTCGGTCGGCACTCGCTTCACAATAGCCACGAATGCGCCCGGGCCACGCCGCAGTGACGAACGAACGGTGTGGTTTTGTAAGCATTGAGCATGCGATTCGTGAATATTTGGTTAAAATAAGTACAAGTACTAACTCAATATGGCAAAGAGGAATTATAAACTATATTATGGTGTTTTTGGTAATAATAATCTACAAAAAACACAACATGTATGTTTATTGCATACTTCATATTTCATACACAACGATTTTTTAAAAATAAAATATATAATATTTGCAATCACAAAACTACAAAGAAACTCAAGTAGGTAGATATTAACACACCCACAACTAATAGTCACACACATAGCCCCGATCCCACACTAAGATACGAGTCTTGTGTTATGATTATCAGGGACTACGAGAGACGCACGGTCTCACAACACCCAGACCCCGGACACAAACATCTGTCTGTCACACAAATATTTGTCCAGGTGTGGGAATCGAACCCACGATCTCTCTTTTCACAGCCGGCTACTCGCCTACTGTGCCACGGAGTCTGTCAGACTGTTGAAATTAAAATACTGTTGGCGGGCGGCCCTATTGCGTGTTTACATATCGCGCGGCTGTAGGGTATTATTTCAAGGATAGGGCCGAGTCACAATACTGTATAGATAACTTTACCGTGCTTGTATTGTATTGTTGTATAAAAAATAAACATTTTCAACTTTCTGTTAAAAACTGGCTATAGCAAGGCTAAGTGAAGAAAAACATTGTAAGAAAACCTGCTTACTTAAGAATTCTTCATAAAAAATTGTTTGTGACATCTAGTCCGTGGCACTACAACCTGTTGGATTACAATTGCTGTTTAATTATTGCCTATTTCTTTTTTCCAAATATTTAATTAGTGTCGCTGTGGTTAGGAAATTTTGATGAGATTTACGAATACACAATTTTTATTTTTCAATATAACATTATTTGTTTCTAGATGCACCAATTTTTATCAAGTCTAAACAAGGCAATCCATTGATCTATCACAAAGGGTACAAGTATAGTCTATACAAGCCAGGAAGCGGTGAGTTTAAGAAGCATTGGGTTTGCGGCAAATGGTCGTACGGGTGTCGAGCAGCTATCTTCACCGTCGATAACGTCATCATTAAACAAAAGAACGAACACACACACAAAAAATAACCAGTAGTTGTATAAGTACAACTAATGGAGTAGCGTGTAAAAGAGCTGTGAACGAGAGGTCGTGGTATCGATTCCCGCATTGAGACAAATGTTTGTGTGACAGACAGATATTTGTTTCGGGTCTGGGTGTTGTGGGACCGTAGTTCTTGAGTTTGACCTAGTGTGGGGTCAGAATTATGCGTGTGACTGTTGAGTGTATTTTAATAGTGATGGCTATGTGAATATATTTTTTAGGAAAATTTTCATACTATATCGCTCTTCTCGACCACAGGCTGTGGCACTACTCTGGCACACCAAACATGTTTGTTATATAAATAAAAATTAAATTCGTTGACAGGCGTGGCTGGAAAACGTCTGGGCCAATTTGCGTTTTTTTATTTTCGTTCTTTCGATTCTTTATATCATCATCATCATCATCATCAGCCTATCGCAGTCCACTGCTGGACATAGGCCTCCCCCAAGATTCGCCATTGAACCCGATCTTCGGTTCTATGCATCCAATGTCTACCTGCAGCCTTGCGCAGATCGTCGCTCCATCTAGCATTCCATTCTTTATATGGTAGTTCAGAATTCTACGCCAGTACATCATTTCGAAGGACGGTTTGCGGAAAGCAAATTTGTTTGCGGTGCCGAGCAGTGACAGAGCTATATAGTTACAATATGTGACGTACTCTAGCTTGTCATGTGAGATTTATCAAACGTAAGAGCATTTAATAGTCTATGTAAATAAACGAATTTCATTCAATTTTTGATCAGAAAGATTTAGTATATCAATAATGACACAAGGAATGTTCAGTTGTATCTAATTTTCCATTCTACTTGATATTCTATATGTTGTGTAATATTTTCCATAGTCAATGTTGAATATAACACGATGACAGACAACAAATTGATTTTATTATTTTTTATATGTTCATTAGTACTAATTAAATTATTTCTTAACATCCATTATGTACTGTAGTTTTAAGGACATATGATTTTTTGTAATTACGTCAAAATATAATTTGATTTTAATTCCAAGAAAACCTAGGTGTGTGCGTTCTCATGAAATAATCCCCGTTTTCTTGTGTCCCCACTTTTTTGATGAATGGTCAGTGTCTAAGGTATGGATATCCGATGTAACCATAATCCTAGGAGTCATATCAAGGACGTTATATCCGCCGCGCACGTAGGTGAGGGTGGCTGAGCAGGGTGCGACGGTTTTTAACGCACGATCAGCTTTGTCATTTATATAAAGCACAAGTTCATTCATTGCTATACAGATAATAGCACGGCTCATGAGCTTTATTGTAGCAAGCCTTCTGGTTGCCGGGTGGATATTGAAAGGAGACGCGAGGATCTTGTGATTGAGCTCAACCGGGCCTTGGATTTTAACTAATCATGTGGTACCAGGAATTCGGTTGAGTGAATGCCAAGAAAACCCAGGTGTGCGCGTTCTCGTGCATTGTCTCCCATCCCCATTCTTCAGGGTGTTCCACTCCAAATGCGGAATGACCTTAGGGTCCTAGGTATGGGTATACGCCGTGATCCTAATCCAAAGCGTCACATCAAGGGGGTAATATCCGCCACTTTACGCAGTGTCGGTATGCCACGATCGGTCAGATCTACCGCTTATATAAAGCACAGGTGCGGCCGGGAATAGAGTACTGTTTGCACCTATGGGACGGTTCCGCTATATACCTACTCGAAGCCTTGGATGGGTTGCAGCGGCGGGCCATCCACATTATGAATGATGGATACGTAAAGGTTTATAACGGAACTGTCCCATAGATGCGGAGCTACAGCAGCAAGGCTAAGTGAAGGTAAACATTTTAAGGAATCGTGCATACTTTGTGATATTTAGTCCGTGGCACTACAACCTGTTGGATTACAATTGCAATGTTTAATTATTGGCTATTTTTTTGCGAAATAATTATTTAGTGTCGCTGTGATTAGGAAGTTTTGATGAGATTTATGAGATACACAATTGTCTATTTTCCTATATAACATTGTTTTTTTTTCTAGATGCACCAATTTTTATCAAATCAAAACATGGCAATCCATTGATCTATCACAAGGGGTACAAATATAGTCTACACAAGCTAGGAAGCAGTGAGTTTAAGAAGCGTTGGATTTGCTGCAAGTCGTCGTACGGGTGTCGAGCAGCTATCTACACCGTCGAAAACGTCATCATCAAACAAACGAACGAACACACACACAAAAATTAACTAATAGTGTAATTAGACTTAGCGTGTAAAAGAACATTTTGACAATTGACAGCCTCCGTGACGCAGCAGGTGAGTAGCCGGCTGTTAAACGAGTGGCCAGATATTTGTTTCGGGTTTAGGATCGTAGTTTCTCGTAGTTCTTGATACCCACGATGTATTGGGTCGAGGTTTTATCTAGTGTGGAGTAGATTGCGTCGTCTATTAGATCTATATCTATAATTAATACTGATAAAAATTGGACACAGTCTCAATGCCCACTTCGTAGTGTACAATATCTCGCTCGTGTGAATGCAGCGGTCCCACTTTGATTATTCTCTTGTCGTACGTAGTATCTGACGATCTGCATCGCGTTGAGAACCTCTTCGAGCACACCCACCATATTTTAGGACCGATAATCTTGTTTTTGGTGAACCGATGTCCGTTATACAGTAGGTACTGCTTGTAGCCCAGATTTTCGAATATGACTGTAAGATAAACATAAGTTAGGTTTGAAGAACAACAAAAAATTCAGTAATTTTTTTAGTATAATGAACTAGAAACTATATTTAAATCATCGAGCGATCATCATATTTAAATCATCTGGCTCTGAAAATCGAAATGAAGCCACAACAATAGATAGTCATCAAAATATTAATAATTTTAATATAAACAATTTTAACAAATATGTAACCGTAGAAAAAAGTAACCTTGTAATAAGTTAAAATAAATACTAAAAAAAAAAATGACACATTACAATAATAAAAATTAAATTTTTTCCTTTCATCTTAATGGTACGAAATATAATATATATT
This sequence comes from Laothoe populi, assembly GCA_905220505.1. Taxonomy (NCBI): domain Eukaryota; kingdom Metazoa; phylum Arthropoda; class Insecta; order Lepidoptera; family Sphingidae; genus Laothoe; species Laothoe populi. Next base: position 16,179,655 of record HG992159.1, read on the forward strand.
AGCCTCCGTGGGGCATCGGGCGAGTATGCGGCTGTGAAACGAGAGGCCGTGGGTTGATTCCCGCACTGAGACAACACTTTGTGTGACAGACAGAAATTGTTTGCCAGTTTGGGTGTTGTGAGACTGTAGTCTCTCGTAGTTCTGAACAGGGTGCGGCGGGTTTCCACGCTCGGTCAGCTCTACCTCTTATATAAAGCGCAGGTGCGGGCGGGAATAGAATACTGTTTGCACCTATGGGGCGGTTCTGCTATATACATACCTACTCGATGCTTTGGATGGGTTGCAGCAGCGGGCCATCTACATTGTGAATGATGGATACGTTAGTAACTACCTACAGCCGCTACAACATGCAAAGGGATACTTCTCCGCTTAGTATGTTCTACCGTCTGTATCATGGCGAATGCTTCAAAGATTTTTTTAATCTTATCCCATCCTCTTCTTTCCACACCAGAACCAAGCGTACTGGCTTGCGGAGCAACATCAGCAAGGTAAACATCGTAAGGAATATGCATACTTAAGAATTTTTCATAAAAAAAAACCTGTTAGATTGAATTGCTGTTTTATTATTGCCTATATTATTTTTGCGAAATAATTATTTAGTGTCGCTGTGATTAGGAAATTTTGATGAGATACACAATTGTCTATTTTCCTATATAACATTGTTTTTTTTCTAGATGCACCAATTTTTATAAAGTCTACACAAGGCAATCCGTCGGTCTCTCACAAAGGATACAAATATAGTTTACACAAGCGAGGAAGCAGTCAGTTTAAAAAGCGTTGGGTTTGCGGCAAGTGGTCGTACGGGTGTCGAGCAGCTATCTACACCGTCGAAAACGTCATCATCAAACAAACGAACGAACACACACACAAAAATTAACTAATAGTGTTATTAGAATTAGCGTGTAAAAGAACATTTCGACAATTGACAGCCTCCGTGACGCAGCAGGTGAGTAGCCGGCTGTGAAACGAGTGGCCAGATATTTGAATCGGGTTTAGGTGTTATGGGAACGTAGTTTCTCGTAGTTCTTGATACCCACGATGTATTGGGTCGAGGTTTTATCTAGTGTGGAGTAGATTGCGTCGTCTATTAGATCTATATCTATAATTAATACTGATAAAAATTGGACACAGTCTCAATGCCCACTTCGTAGTGTACAATATCTCGCTCGTGTGAATGCGGCGGTCACACTTTGATTATTCTCTTGTTGTACGTAGTAATTAACGATCTGCATCGCGTTGAGCACCTCTTCGAGCACACCCACCATGTTTTAGGACCAGATATTTGTTTTGGGTCTGGGTGTTGTGGGACCGTACTCGTAGTCTTTCGTAGTTCTTTATACCCACGATACAAGTTTTACCTAGTGTCGGGTTAGAATTATCTGTGTGACTGATGGGTGTATTGTAGTAAGTAACTAATGTAATATTTTCCAAAATCAATAGTGAATATAACAAACACTATGACAGACAACAAGTTAATTTTAAGTTCATTAGTAGTAATTGAATTATTCTTATTTTTCTTTCTTTTTTTTCTTCTGCTTATTTTTTCTCTTATTTTTTTCTTTTCTTATTCTTTTTTCTTCTTTTTACTTCCATAATGTACTGTAGTTTTAAGGACATTTTTTGCAATAACATTAAAATTTGAATTTTATTAATTAATTTTAAAGTTTTATATGGAAAATGGAAATTGAATTTAAAAGATTCTTGCTAGTTGGTAAATTATTAACGCAGATTTTTTATTCTCCAGATTTGTACATCGGAACAACATGGCAAGGTAACATGTACGTGCAGTATGCTGGCAACAAGTATTACTCAAGTTATAAGAAACACGGCGCTTATAAGAAGATATACAGATGTAGCAAATGGAAGCGTGGTTGTAGGGCTACGGTAACAACGGTTAATGAGATGTTAGTAGCTACAAAGAACAATCATTTGCACTAGAAATCTTTAAAATGTATTGCGATATCACCTTAGATATTTCAAATGTGCTTGGCATGTTGAGATGAAGCTTGCAATGTTGCGCGACATCATAATTGCTTAGGAATCTGTAATTGGGTTTTGTCTGTACCTATTCGATGTTATCTCAAGGAGAGGTCAGGTGTCATGTCAAAGTCCCCTAAAGTATTTCTCATAGCGTAAATCTCAGGCGTATTCATGTATATATGACCCTTGAAACTAGACTACCATCGAGACAATCTAGTAAGTTGCGAGGGTCTCGTCACTAAATTGTTCGTACATGACGTTCATCAGTTCGTACTAAAAATGCGACACGCTTGAAACAGATTGAAGAACTTGCGATCTAAACATGTATTATATATGACAACATAGTTATAAAGTTTGTAACATATAGTGTTTCTCCGTGTTGTTATAATAAATTGTTGTCAATTTATAAATATCGTTCAGTTTTTCGTCGTTAAATATAACATCATCGCATAATTAACACGTAACGTTGCGACTATTTGATGTTAAAACAGCGATCTATATGTACTGCGTACTAGATGCGGCGACCAGAACAAACATTATGTTCCACCGAGTTTGTTCCGACGTCAGTTTGCTTCATGCCACCTAAGTATGCACACCACATTGCATCTTTCAGTGTCGAGTTAATTTTAGTAATTTGTAGCGACATTCCCGAACAAATCTGCCTTAAATTGATTTACAGTGAAACTGTTAATAGTCTATAAGCTAAACAGACTTGACAGCCTCCGTGGCGCAATTGGCGAGTAGCCGGCTGTGAAACGAGAGGCCGTGGGTTCGATTCCCACACCGGGACAATGTTTGAGTGAAAGACAGATATTTGTGTCCGGGGTCTGGGTGTTGTGAGACCGAAAGTCTCTCGTTGTCCCCGATACCCACAACACAAGACTCGTATCTTAGTGTGGGGTTGGGGCTATGTGTGTGTCTGTTGGGTGTTATTTATTTATTAATTTAAATAACATAATTTCATAACGTTTTTTTTTTATCCTAGTACGGCATAGTGACCGCACTTCACCTGATGGTAAGCGCTGTACGGTCCAATTAGAGTATCGAGTAGCGAGAGACGATCTATCCCCCGCTACTCAACACAATCATGCCGGCCTGCTCCTTCACACTACGCCATGGGCAAGAAGGTGAAGAAGCGGTCCAGGGTCTATTGTCCGAGTACGCAGAAGGCCGCAAAATGGCCAAACATTGTACCCCAACTCTAGACCCCCAAAAAACCGGATGTACACTGGCTGATCCCGAAACGCGACACACTTGCGTGTGCCACTATGGCGGGTTTTTCACCCTGTGTACGGTGGTCGCTATCCGGGCGGATATGAATATCCTACCACCAGCAAGAACGTAACTTTAGAAATTCTGAATACGGGAAGTCTATATTTCACAACAAAAATCATTATATAGCTTGTCCCGTCTTGGAAAGTCGGCGTGGAAAGTCCCGTTCGAGAAAAAGTGACGGATTTATCACGCTTCTATCTACCAAATAATTCTTAGCAAAATGAATAGATGGCATTAGTGGGCGGACAAGGTATTTGGGAAATATTGTTTCTTCGACAGTTCGTGTCAGAATATAAGTCAATGTGTTAAAATAAAAAACAATCAAGTCTAAGTTGCTGAAACAACGCGATGAGCTTTTTTGTCTATGAAAATTACTTGTCTATGAAATGATTGTTATGACTTGTCTAAGGTTGAATCAACACGGCCTTATCGACATAATAGCTAGAAATAAAACTGTATGATGCTAGGTTGAAACGCTTGTAAATTATTGTGCCGGCTGTGCGATTCGCTGTGGAAATCAATTGTATCATAAGATTTTGTACTGTTGACATAACATGGTTAATTATTACTTTTATAGTAAGTAACCGAAGGATTAACAATAAACTGTGTATATTATTGCTTAAATAGTTCGCTGTTGTAAATTAGGTGAATTATATTTCATGAGATCTGATTAACTCGTTTTTTTTTGCATGTGCTTTCTCATTAAAACTTACAAAAGAAGTTGACTGCCTCCGTGGTGCAGCGGGCGAATAGCCGGTTGTGAAACGTGAGGCCGTGGGTTCCATTCCCAGACTGAGTCAAATGTTTGTGGTCAGATAGATATTATTTTCGGGTCTGGGTGTCGTAGTTGTTGATACCCACGATACAGGTTTTACTAAGTGTGGGGTCAGAACTATCTGTGTGACTGTTGGGTGTATTTATTTATTTTAACTAAACGTTTAATTGACTCTTTATTTATCAATTATTCTAAATTATTCATTAATTTATTACACTTTATACAGATATATGTACAGGCGGACTTAATGCCAAAGGCAGGCACACATGCCTTTATTTATCAGGCCGGCCTGATCGTTGAGTGGCGAGATATAGTTGTCTCTCTCTACTTGTTACTCTTACTGAACGGCACTACGCTTACCAGGTGCAGTGTGGTAACTTCACTGTGCCAGGATAAAAGCCCTCTTAACACACTCATTTTTTTTATTACCCCTAGATATGGAGTTCACGACGTCACGTTACGGCAAACCGACGTTGGTGTACAACGGGATTCGGTACAACTTGGCTGCGAATAATGGAGGCCTAAAGAAACTGTGGAGATGCGTCAAATGGTGCTCAAAACACCGCTGCCGAGCTTACATTTATACTATAGAGAACAACGTGATAAAGTACAGAAATAATCACACGCATTTGTAGATTTAATAAATTGAAACTAGTCTCCATAATGGTTTATCTTTAAGCTAATATTACACATTTAAATAAAACTATTTTTACGAATCGAACTAACTACTTAAGTAATTGAAAGGAAAAACGTTATAGTGTCTTTTCGTGACGAGACAACTCAGTCCGCCGTGTGACCATGAAGGTTAACGTATTCGAAACGACGGGACTAAAAATTAAAAATAAAATCTGTAAAATTAGTATTATTGCAACGTGTCTTAAAAATATAAAATTTACATTTATGCGAATAGTTCATTGGTAGCTGTTTATAAAAGTAGAGTTGTTGTCAAGAGGAGCTTTTTTCTGTATAAAATTAATAAATTTTTTGACAACTGAACTGTAATTTTAAAATTATTTGATTTTTTTGTTAATAAACCAGTGAATTTAATATCGCTATAGAAAAACCCTACATATGTAAAAAATATTTTCTACTATTTAGTTCGGCTAGCTAGCTATTAAAGCGTGTTAATTTAATTTGTTTAATTATTTTTTGTAATGTTAGTAATATGTACGTATATTGTTCAGGCCTGTTAGATTTTTCTGATTAAATAATTTAATTAATAATTTATTATTATATAATATAATTGACGTTTCTAAAGTTATGTGTGTATTAAATGTTAATTATCGCTTGCTTTAACGGTGAAGGAAAACATCTTGAGGAAACCTGCATACCTGAGAATTCTAAATTCTTCATAAGAATTTCGAAGATATGTGAAGTCTACCAACCCGCATTAGGTCAGCGTGGTGGACTGCCTAACCCCTCTCATTGGTAGAGGAGGCCCGTGCCCGGCAGTGGGACAATGTTTAATACAGGGCTAGTATACAAAAAAATATATATAATTCTTCCCATCTTGGTTATGTTATATGTTAGGAGGAATTTCCGTGCTTTCCGGCGTTTTTGCCATACCTACTATTGGAATCAAGCGTAACAGCTCGCATGATAGGACCCGTTAAGTAACTTCCGTGGTGCTTTACGTCTGGCTTCTCCAGATGTGAATGTCCTTTTTTGGAGGTTAATACCTTTTAAGTTCAGTAGTTGTCTCCCGCTTTGCTATGGAGGGAAGTGGACAATTTATATTTCCAACTCCTCCCTATATTTCTATTTGATTAATTTCGTTGCGGGATAAAAGACAGTTATTAAGCATTCCCAGAGACTCGCCGAGTTTCATTACTCGGTGTCGAAAAAATGCGTGCTATTGTTGATCCTGGCTAAACAGGAGTTATAACGGCGGGTGTGTGGGCGGGATAGTCTCCTGAAATATAAACAATGAATGCAAGATGATTAATTAATATATTAAGCTATTTATTAACATTGCCTTAGTTTTGTATTGTAAGATTAAGTAGATTTTTTTGTATATATTTTATTCATTGTATTAAATACAATATTATTATTTTAGGTAACTAATAAATATAACAAATACTTTTTTATTCAGATCTGTATAATACTTTCCCACAGTTGCACCTACTAATTGTAGTTAAATACTACTTATTAAATAATAATGTTAAAAGCTAGAACATTTCAATTAAGAAATCTCTTATTATTTAATATTTATCTATTTATGAATGTCTATAATTTTTACCATTTTCAGGAGCGATGTTCACGCAATCGAAGTATGGAAAGCCGGTCATACTCATGGCAGGTCATAGGTTCAACCAACACAGCAGCACCAGGGGGGAGAGGGGGTACTACGTGTGTGTCAAGTGGCCAGTGGGATGCAGGGCCTCTATACGAACGCATAATAATGAAATAATAAACGTTAAGAATTTACATAATCACTTTTAACACTGTATTAGACTAGGAAGAAAACTACTAACACTGTATTTTTTTGTGGGGGGAACACCCCCCTCTGCTCCCTCTGATACTGTTCAGAGACATTGTAAACACCTTATGGAAATCACATGCTTTTATTAAAAGACAAGGCTACAAAAAATAAAACGGCTAGAGGTGTTACATCAAATAAAAAGTTCAACTGAATTTAAAAATCTCTAGAAACATTACACTTTCATCCGACAACTACACGACACTGTAAAATCGCGTATGTGTATTAAGCAGTTTAAAAATCATACGACGCTTTACATGTCTACACATAGGTTCGTTAAATATTATACATTTTAAAAAATAATCCTGATATAGCACTCTTCATCATTCTCTCTTAATAAGTAAAAGTTTTTTTAATTCATAAAAAGTACACCGTCTTCAATGAAAAACAAATTATGAGTCTCTATAAAATTTGAAGGTTTCCCTCGATTTTTCTGAGATCCCAGAAAAATCGAGAATCAGATCCTGACTTGGTGCCAATGGGATCACCTGGGAAGTATACCCTTTTAAACAAAAAAAGAATTTCTAGAATCGGTCCAGGCCTCTTCCAGTAATCGGGTAACATACATAAAAAAAAAGATTCCGACGAATTGTTAACCTCCTCCTTTTTTTGAAGTCGGTTAAAACACAGTAAAACACACTCCTTGGCAACTAAGTTCTTATAATCTGATATTATAATGCATAGTTGCCCTTTCTTATTTATTTCTTTCAATACATTTACGTGCTATATACCTACAGTATTTTAAAAATTTTACTACTAACACTGTATTAGACTAGAAGCTAATAAAGCGAACCACCAAGCTGTGGAACAGTTTGCCAGCTACCGTGTTTCCTCCTTCCTATGATCCTGGGTCCTTTAGGCGTAATGTGAAGAAGCTACACAGCAGGCCGATGATTGTGTTGAGTAGCGAGGGATAGATTTCTCTCGCTACTTGATACTTTAACTGGACGGCACTGCACTTACCACCAGGTGCAGTGTGGTCACTTTGGCGTGCCAGGATAAAAAATATAATAGGCGAAATTATTTAGTGTTCCATTTATAATACCAGTATAATTTATCAAGGAATTGTTATACTTGTCAATTTTTTCAGTCTATTTTTTTTATAAAAGCTTTCACATAAAAATATAGTAGTATACTATATTTAAAAATTCGCAATACAAGAGATATAATAATGTCTTGAAAATAAAGCTTAAATATCAATGAACTTCTAAAACTCTATGGTACTTTTGATTTTTAAGTAATAAAAAAAACGCAACAATCAAACAAAATATTGTGTAGGTGGATCCTGAATCAAATTGTTCGAGCATACATTTATGCATTGATCTTATTTTTAGCTGCATCAATTTGCGTAATACAATGTAACGAGTTAACATAAATAAATGTATCTTCGGCTGTGAGAAATGTACATATACACTCACGCCTGTAATCCCCGAAGGGGTAGGCAGAGGTGTAACCAGCCGTGCCAGGATAAAAAAAGAAACGAGAGGCCGTGGGCTTGGTTCCCGCACCGAGACAAAAGTTTGTGACAGACAGATGTTTCTGGTCTGGGTGTTGTCGGTCGGTAGTCCCTCATAGCTCTTGATACCTACGATACAGGTTTTACCTGGTGTGGGGTCAGAACTATGTATGGACTGTTGGTTGTATTTATTTAATATTATCGAATAAATGTATTGAGTATTAAAAGCGAAATGAGTCGTAAAATACCTTTGAATATACAGTATATTGTGTTATTAAACATTTATGTGTTAGTATTTAATATGTGTTATTATCGTCGATTGTGCAATTACGAATCCTCAAGTTCTTTGGCCACATAAGTCGTAACGAAGACTCCATAGACCGATTAGTTGTGCAAGGAAAAGTAGACGGCAAAAGAGCTCGCGGACGCCCTCCTACACGTTGGACGGATCAAATTGACGACGAACTCCTCTATCAACGAATGCTCCCGCTCCGCCAAACATCGAGACACGTGGCGACGCATCGCGAAAACGGCAGCTAAACAATCGGCCTCAACATGACCACGACCACTCTGTCAAGAGTGAACGACTACGAAGAAGTGTTAGTATTATTTTGTTGCATTTCTTTATAGGCCGGTAATGTAAATTGTAACTCGAGTAAGGGTATAAAGGAAAGTACGAGTACATGCTTAATTTTTTAACGTATTTTAATGTCGAATAAACTATTTTATATAAGGTAACCCAAAAAACAGATAACAATCTATCTATACTAATATATAAAGAGGTAAAGTTGTAAGTTTGAGGTAATCTCCGGTACTTCTGATCCGATTTTGAACATTCTTTTACTGTTACAAAGGTATATTATCCCTAAATGCTAGATTACTTTTTATTTTGGTAAATATATATATTTTCAATAATTAATCACAATAAATGTAATTGAAGTTGACAAAAATTCCATAATATGGCATGCGCTACCTAAACGGTTCAAAACAAAGGACTACAATCTATAGCAAAAATATTCATTAATTTTAGCTTTACAAAAAAAGTCCGCGACAAAGTTGATACATCGTTTTCTAAGTTTAATATGTCAACCAAAAATATGGTTTTTATGTTAAAAGTATGTATGTAAAAGTAGTTATGTGTGGCAGGATATTCATATCCGCCCGGATAGGGACCACCGTACATAGGGTGTAAAACCCGCCATAATGGCACACGCAAGTGTGTCGCGTTCTGGGATCAGCCAGTGTACATTCGGTTATTTTTGTCGGGTTCTAGAGTTGGGGTGCGATGTTTGGCCGTTCAGCGGCCTTCTGAGTACTCTGAAACTATACCCTCAACTGCTTCTTCACCTTCTTGTCAATGGCGTAGTGTGAAGGAGTAGGCCGGCATGATTATGTTAAGTAGCGGGAATAGATCGTCTCTCGCTACTCCATACTTTGATTGGACAGCACTGCGCTTACCATCAGGTGCAGTGTGGTCACTTTGCCGTACCCGAATAAAATAAAAAGTATACATTTTCTCTCAAAAATAACTACCACCCGGGCGGAGCCGCGGGCAACAGCTAGTTTGTAATAAAATAGTTTACTGATCCACAAATATTTGAGTGGTATGGGTGTTAAAGAGGTTAAGTAAGGCACCTGACTGGGTCGGAACTATGTGCGTGGAAAAAAAGTAATCATGGTTAATCCGTGGCGCAGCGGACGAGTAGTCGGCAATGAATCGAGAGGCCGTGGGTTCGATTCTCGACTGTAAATTGAATTATTTGGAAGATCACGATTATGAGCCTTTCTTCATTCTTAAAGAATGCCTGAAGTAAGTGACAGGGTCAACAGCCTAATATTATAATAAAATTATATTTTTTGTGGTTAAAAAAATATGTTTATTGATGTAACAATTATTTTTAGGTGCGTTGTATAGTCTATCTAGATTAGGTAAGCCGGTGCTGAGTATCGGCAGCCACAGATACAACATACACAAGGCGATCGGACCGAAGTCTGTGTGGCGATGCGAGAGGTGGCGGCGGGACAGATGTCGGACTACACTTACCACTCTAGCCAACTCCGTCATTAAAGTCAACAAACCACACAACCATTGAAATATACCTTATATTATACCCGCTCTACACATTTGCGAGACGAGACCTGTCTATGGATACACCATAGAAATAGAGAATGAAAGAAAGAGTTTATTCGGGTTTTCAGTAATCCAAAAAAAATATTGACAAATGAAAATGCACAAATGACAAACGAAAAACCAAAAAGAATCAAGCTCAGCTTAATGTTGCAGCATTTACTACAGCGCTGATTTACAGCTTGACCTATTTTTTATTTTTTAATGGACTGAGCGTTGTCATTCCCGCTATTAAGTGAATGCGGGCAGAAAAGTTTGACCTCACATAAAACTTTAAATAAAGTTTAAAATTTAGCGCATCGTTTTATATTAGACGGACTATAAATATAAAACCGCCAAGCAAATAAATGAGTCAGCTGATGTTAAGTGATAACCAGTGTTCATATGGAATCGTGAATAAATTAAACAAAAGGAGTGCAGCCTAAAGTTTTAACAGAAAAATTACACCACTTATAACCGTCCGGCTGATAGTTTAACTTGTTTGATGCGCACAGTGCTATTTGTGCCCGAACTATATATACAAAGAAAAGTGTTAATAGGTATAGGATAACTAAATACTAATGTATCGCACAAATGAAAACCACACACCAAAATCACGCACACATAGCACCGGACGCACACAAATGTTTATTACTAGTTATTACTGTTAATATATTGTAAATAAAATTATTAATGAAATATATGGTTCTGTCTTGATTTAAGGCAGGATCTATTTAAATTTGTTTGTTGTATATTTATCGTATGTCTTGGAAACATACACGTTTTTTTAACTACTAGATATTAATAGTATGCCTACATATCATATTTTTTATTCCATAGTCTTTTAATGATGTTGAATCTGCACTTATTCTATATTATGTTTTAACCAGCACAGGTTCAAGTGAATTTGATCAGAAGAATATTATTTCTCACACAGTCTTTTCACCCCATTTTCACTCTTGTATAAAAACCTTTTTACAGTTTCTATCTATGCCATTATACAAGTACACTGAAAACTTCAACTTTTAGGTACAGCCTATTAAATGGTATTGATGAATTGATTCAAGTATATATATTTTCGAAGCTGATTTTCTTAGATTATTTTAAATTAAATAATCTTTAAATCTATGTCATTTAATGAGTAATTAATTTAATCATTACACGACATAGTTTTAGCGCTATAAGAATACTATTTAGCAATTTGAGGGCTCGACACGTTTCATCTAGTAATTCATCATACTATTTCATAACAAATAGTAGCTGTTGTTGCTTACAGGCTATTTACTTCCATTGCTATATAGATTAACAGTAATACAATAATTAACATTTCGGAACGTAAAAAATAAGTTCTTATAATCTTTTATAACTTTCAGAATTGGAATGGATTGTGTCTCGAAAAGGCAATCCAATGCTGCGGCTTGATCAGTATCGATTCTATCAACATAGCAACTACAAGACTGGTAGTCATCGTGGTCTTTGGATTTGTGTAAAATGGAGCGGCGGTTGCCGTGCGTCTATAAGCACGTATGACAAGAGAATCATCAAGTATACTGGCCAACATAATCACGAATGATCATCGTGATTTATCCATGGCGATATGTGGTCACATGATATTATCCACGGCCTGAGACGACACTATCAGCTTAGAAACTTAAACGCGCGTCGCTACTCAATTTTAAATCTTAAGGCTCAAAAAAATTGAGTGCAATAAAGATTGTCACGGCGCGTATTTATTAGAACTGCTGTATGGTACTGAGATAAATTTATGCGCTCTGATATTTTTGTTCTTTTCCGTATAAGTATACAAAAAGGGCCTTTTAATAATTCTAGACTAACCTTAAACTGAGTTTACGTCAACCCATAGTAACTCGTTGACTAAAACCTAGTTTATAGTATATACGTTTTATAATAAAGTATCTTATATACAGAACATTATCAGGGCGCTTTAAAAACCCAGTACGCTGCTTAGAAACTATCTAAGATAACCCTGGACAATAAAAACTAGGCCATCTTCTGGGAAAACAGAACGGTTGGCAACTCTAGTTTTGAGTAAAGGTACAAATTAATTTACTGTTGAGGTATTCCCAAACTGAATAACATTTGATATAAAACAGGTATAAGAAGCTAATTAAGTTACATCAAAATGTTACATGATTTAAACATTGTTATCGTACTACATAAAATTTTAATATTCTATTTAAAAATTGACTATTGATGTTTGGGGGTACCACATGCACAGCTAATGACAAAAACACAATGTCGTTTACATTCTTTATTGAATATAATAAAAATGATTAAAGTGTGATATTTTGTTTTCTTTCTATAATTTTTATACATAACGAATATCTATTTATTTGTTGTATATGTAATATATCCTTAAGATTAATATTAGTTTACTCTAGTCTATGTTAACCTTATATCAGTTTATTTAATTCTGTAGTTTTAGTACGTGACACAGTAGTGAACACCCATTTGGGAGAATTAAACTATATTATGGTTAATTTTAATTCGTAATGACACAATTGACACCATGAACCTTGATAAAGTCGAAGTGGCTTACTGACACACCATTATAATTAGTAATTTTATTTGTCATCCTAAATTAAACCCTATGCTCATTATTTTAATTTACATTAAGTGTCACTTGCTTATAGAATTAAATAGTGGAGCATAATATTAAGCAACACATGTTTTGCAAGCAACAATTATTCAGCGACAATTTTCTAAATTTAAATCCTATCGTTTTTTCAGAAGTATCGTTCAGCACATCGAGATATGGAAAGCCGATGCTAATAATAGGACGCTACCGTTACTATCAACGGACCTATTACTCAGGCAAAGTTATACCCTGGATCTGCAACGCTTGGAGTAAAGGCTGCCGTGTCACCGTGAAGACCAAAGACGACGATATTATATCGATTAAAAATGAACATAACCATTAAGAGGTAATAAAGTTATAGCCTAGTTATAAGATGTAGTCATTTGTTGCTTGAATCAAATCAAATCATTTATTTCGTAAATTAGGCCACTAGGGGCACTTTTTACATGTCATAATAATGTAAAAGTCTACTGGTGCTTAGGAAATGCCCACTGGTCTGAGAAGAAGCACCAAGAAACTCAGCTCGTTCTTTGGAAGGAGCGCTCCGATCTTGGACACTAGTTCATATTTACTGATTGAGTTTTCTAGTACTGTTAGCTCAGTAGTACACTGGTAGATCTTGAACTCAAGTTAAATTGCACTAATTCACTCTGACTACTTTTAGTTTGTTAGTCCAGCAGTAACTTAGTACATGCTCATATGTAGATAGATATATTGTTCCAAACGAAGTGAATGTATTCAATTCAATTTCGAACAACGTATGGGCTGAATTCCTATTAGTACATAGTAATTTACAAGTTTAATAATTAGCTGTGTTGGCTACACTAGTTAAAAACAGGGTTACTCTATGCCTATTACATATGCCCCAGAAGGCGATCATTGCTGTATCGCTAGCGCTTGGTGGAAATAAAAATGGAAATTTTGTAATGTTATGCAATATTTAGATTCAGTCAATTTTTTTTACTCTACCGCCAGTTCGGAATGCAGTTTCGATAGAAAAGAACGGACAAGAAACTCTAGCGTTGCTCTTTTTGAAATCTGGTGTATCAAGTACCGTTAATAAAGTCAATCTTTAATATAATAATTTCCAGATTTCCAATGAGACCATGTCCTCTCTAAGGCCGTGTTATTTCAGCCACAATCAATTTATGGTTATTGTTAAACATGTATAAATCAATGAATTTGCGATAAGTCCATAATTGTGACAATTATTCCCAGTAAAACATACATTTATGGTCATCTTAGTTCAACAGCATTTCGCGAATGTGTGTATATGGCTGGTTTTAAAAAGTTCTATTCATAAGTAAGCTTACGATGACTGGGTTCCATGTTATAGTATGTTCTATATAGTTCTATGATATAGATATAGAACCTTGTCACCGTAAGCTTGCTTATAATAGTGAACCGATTAAATAAAAGCCTTTCAATTTTCAGATGCAATATTCACAACATCTCGTGGTGGGAACCCAGTAATATTGATGGGGGTGTACAGATACAATATGAATAATAGGAGCCGAGGGTCCAGAGCGTATTGGTTCTGCAGCAGAGCCCGCAGTAGTGGATGCAAAGCGTCATTAGGCACTTTCCAAAATGTTATAGTGAAAGTTAATGATTGTCATAATCACTGACATATGCTTGTTGTATACTTCGACAGCCTCTGTGTTTGGGTGAGAAACTGGCTGTGAGTTCAATCCGCACATCGTATATATCCTATCTTAACTCCGTGAGCTAACTAACAGTAACTAACAGAGTAACTAACAGCGTGAGCGTGAACTACTAAAGTTAAGACCAAAAACTGTTTACACATACACCCTCAACTCTTCTGAACAACTGTTTTGTGCATCTTGTGACAGGACTTTTAAAACAAAGTTAGGGCTAGCTAGTCACTTTCGCTCACACTGGCGAAAAGAAAATAATTGAATCCAAAAATGCAAGGTTCGCCGTCGACGGATACGTCGAGGAGGACATCATCATCATCTTAACTCCGATTTTTTTTCCTGGGTTCCCTATTGAAAACCAGCGCTGCAGTATAGGTTAGCCTTTACTGCAGTATGTAGCTGAATAGGGACTCCGATTGTTGGTTCGATTATTATTATTATTGTAATATTTTTTTTAAGTGTTGTTAGTTCTTGTTTACGTGCCAACAATAAAAAATCCTTTCTTTCTAACTCGGTATAAAAAATATTATAGTACAACGTTTTAGCATATTGTTCTTTAATTGTTTTTTTTTATAATTTTACTAAGTTGATATTTTTTATGTATATATTCACTAATAATATAAACAAAAATATTAAATTATGTATATCTACAAAAAAAACTAAATATATTAATATCCATTAATCTTGGCACGCTGTTTTGAAGCTTTCTAATTCTACAAAAATTAGTCTGCTCTTCATTTCTGACAACGTATCTATTTTCTTTTTAAATATTCTAGAATAGATTTATTAATGTACTAATTACAATGATTGTTGTTATTATACAATGCATTTGAATATTCTGCACAGCTGTATTGTACACTATCTCGGTTAGATACAAGCGGGCGTGGGCGGGTAATCTATTGATAAGAAGCCTTATTTAATGTGTGTTAAAGTTAAAATTATACTGACGGTTCGCGGACTATTTGGTTTAAGAGACATTTCATATTCGGAATTAGCAAATTTTTCTGTATCTTTGAGCCTAGTTAAAAAAGTGCACACTTTTTGGAGCTTAAATCAACTGGTAAAACATATTTTTTCGGCGCACTTTATTTTTTTTTTAGAAAATACTGCTCATATATGCATGAAAACAAGTCATAAAGTTGCAGTACGTTCTTACACCAGTAATATATTCAATTTACTAAAATCCACGCAATAGTTTTTTTATAATGATTTTTTTTCCGAAATCAATAAAATTTGAAACCTCCTAACTTGTAACTTTTTACAAATGTCGCTTAAATCCAATAGCCCGCCAACTGTCGAATTATTATTATATTGGCGCTTTTATATGCTATAAAAGCGCTGTTGTATGCTATAAAATTAAGTGGCACTTTGAATAATAAATGATAACACAATAAAGAATTTTGTCATCTTTTTCTTTTTTTACATGTGTAGTATATAATGCTAAGCCATAATATTAATATGCTTATTTCAAGTACGTAAACATTTTTATAAATAATGTATATTTCAATAGAGTATTGTTATGTAACATTTTTCTTATTTTCAGGACCGGAATTCTCTGTGTCCCGGTATGGAAAACCGGTTCTCACTGTTGGTCGGTTCCGGTTTCACAGAAACAATCGGAGTGCCGGCCCTAAGGCCGCTTGGTTTTGCAGTAAAAGGAGATTAGGTTGCCGTGCCTCGCTTGTCGTTTACGAAAATACTATCATCGCTTTCAGAAATCGACATTCTCATTTTTGAATAGTTTTAAAGGCCTTCTATTATTATCAGTTATAGCTATAATTATAAAATACCATTGAGTCGTCATCTCTAAAACTTGAGTTTTTCTCACGTATATTCGCCAGCGACAATGTAAAATATTTATATGACAAAATATACAGTGCCTCTAGTGATTACGTGAGAACCTAAATTTAGTACTATAAGACTAAACATTCCATACATAAAAACAACGCTGCCACGCTAGCGACTTCGTTTACCTATCGTAAACAGCCGTAAATCGTATTTGACAGCCTCCGTGGCGCAGTTGGCGAGTAGCCTTCTGTGAAACGAGAGGCCGTGCGTTCGATTCCCACACCGGTACAGATGTTTGTGTAACAATATATTTGTGTCCGGGGTCTGGGTGTTGTGAGATCGAAAGTCTCTCGTAGTCCCTGATACACACAACACAAGACTCGTAGTGTGGGATCGGGGCTATGTGTGTGACTGTTGGGTGTTATTTATTTATCTATCGTAACTTTTTGACATAAACTCATGGTTGAACCACATGCTCAGAGATATTTAACGAGCTACCTTAGAAGCCGCGGTTTTATTCGCCCGTCGATAAATGCTTTGATAAGTGTCTCATGTATGTGTCCAATACATAGTGTAATTTTGACATTCCATGTTGAGTCAATACGGGTAATACTCTTGTATTAATTAGTCTTAACCCACTATGCATATGTGATGTACGCCTGAAAAATGACGTGTATGTGACAAAAATGTTCGCAGCCTAAAAAATAAGTCTTATAGGCTTGGATCTCAACTCCCGCTCTCTATGTGTATAAGTGTGTCGTTTGTGTGTATATTTGTGTTTGTGGCATTGTAGCCACTCATCGAATTGGATACGGCTTTCTCTTTGAAATCACATTTTACTGAGAATGTTAGATAGCATTGGATTAACTGTAGCTTCTATATTCAATATTTTATAGTTAATACCTACTTTGTGTTTGGGAATGTGATTTATAAAGATATGCTTTATAAAATCTGTGAAGTGTAGTTGATTATATAGATTCCTTAATAACCTGTAAAAACTTACTTAGAAAATGTCATAAGATAACTTATTTATTTCAAATCAAATCATTTTATTGTGGTACATAGGAATCAATGGTGTTATGTTGTTTTATATTGTACAGCTATGTCCCGCCATATTGGCATACAACATTTTGTTACACATTTAATTTATTTCTTCTTTATTCTATACACAAAGTCATTACAGGATATACCCAATTCGAACTGGCGGGACTATAAAACAAATGTAGAAAAAAATAACAAAACCTACAACTATATACTCTAACTATTTATAAAAACAAATTATATAACATATTACTTAATATTATCTACTTATTTAAAAAAACAAATGTAGATATAGTCTACAGTACCATGACAAGGTAGACAGAGATTATATGTGTACTTGTTTTAAAGTATATGTAATAAATAAAAATCTAGTCAAATTATATACTTTTATTTATCAAAACATGAAATGATCATACCGTTGATTAAGAATCGATTATCAATAATTGGTATTGATGATGATTTATTGCAAGCAAGCTCACAGAAAACCGATGTGAAGTAACAGTTTTTCAAAAGCAATTGCAATAATTTTGTAATATACAATTGTTTGTTTTTCCTCAATAAATAAAAATAAAAATAAAAAAATAAAAAAAAATGCAATGGGTACGTACGGTTGGTCTTCCCTTCATTCATTTACTTCAAGGTCGACAATGCATCACGATTTTTCTGGTACTGTGGGTGTTCATGACCAGTAAAGATCACTTGTCATTAGGTGAAATTCGTTTGCAAGTCTCTATCTATATAACTAAAAAATTGCTTCCGCATGTTTGTGTCCACAAAACTCAAAAACCAACCCAAGGATTGACTTGGAGTTTTTACAGGTTGTTGCATTTCTACCCAAGAGTGTTTACACATACTTTGTATCCCGAAGTTCCAACGCGAAAGGGAAATATACACCGTAAAACCGGCCATAGTGGCACACGCAAGTGTGTTGCGTTCCGGGATCAGCCAGTGTACATCCAGTTTTTGTTGGGGGTCTAGAGTAAGGGTACGATATTTTGCCGTTTTACGGCCTTCTGAGTACTCTGTCACTAGACCCTCGACCGCTTCTTCACTTTCTTGCCTATGGCGTAGTGTGAAGAAGCAGGCCGGCATGATTGTGTTGAGTAGCGGGGTATAGATTGTCTCTCGCTACTCGATACTCTAATTGGACGGCACTGCCCCTAGCATCAGGTGCAGTGTGGTCAATTTTCCGTAGCAGGATAAAAAAAAAAAAAAATTTTTTGACATTAAGTTAAGTTGCTATGGTAACCGTTGTTATTGTCTGACAAATGATATACATTTAAGATATTCTTTCCGTTGTTTATATATAGTTGCTAGACTATTTTTATTCATTCGCCTAATAATGAATATCAGACCAAACCACAGCGGTTTAGATCGTTATATAAAAAAACGTATGTGTTTATTTAGCTTCAAAGACTTCATTGCATACGTATTTGCAGATATAACGTTCAGTGTCACGAAATCGGGACGGCAGATACTGCACATCGGCCAGTATCGCTACTACAGGAATAACAGGAGCAGCGGAGTGAAGGCCACGTGGTTCTGTTCCGGAGCCACCAGGAAGCAGTGCAGGGCCTCCGTCACCACGGTCGACAGGTCCGTCATGTACATGAAGAATGAACATAACCATTGATTCTTTATAATAGATTAGAAATATAAAACGGAGGAAATGATCACTCCTTAGACAGCCGTGGCGCAGCGGGCGAGTAGCCGACTGTGGGTTCGATTCCCGCATCGAGACATGTGTATGTGTGATAGACAGATATTTGTTTCGGGTCGATTTTGTTGGTGTTTTGCTCGGGTGTTTTTTTGGGTCTGGGTGTCTCGTAGTTCTTGATACACACGATACAGGTTTAACGTAGCGTAGGGTCAGGACTTTGTGTGAGACTGATGGGGGTATTAACTCAACCGTCATATCTTCATTACAAATGCGACTGTTTTGTCTTGTGGGTATCAATCAACAAAAGACTTTCGGTCTCACAAAACCCGGACCTGAAATAAATATTTGTCTTGGTGCGGGATCGAATCTGCAGCCGCTCGTATCATACAGTTAAACGCTAATACCGCTGTCGATGGATTGAAATTTATGACTTACCACTCGGTGTTTGTGTCGGATGTAACTAATATACGTTTTATCAAAACATTTTATCTGTAAATGCCTTTTGTTATTTTTATATATACATTCAAGTTATGTATGTTGATATAGAATTTTAATAAATACAACTGGGTCAAATCTGAGTATCCCACAATACTCAGACCCGAAACAAATAATTATGTACACAGTCTGCCCTCCGCTCCTTCTTTTCCCTTTTCAATTTTTCCATCCCATGGTTGTCTTGAAAAAATCGCCGAGAGCGATAAGACCGCCTATTGTACTTTTAATTTTATTTTTGTGTGTTAAATATATATGTTCCAGTGTACAATAAAGAGTATAAATAAATACTTTTGCGGCATAAAAATATTTGTCTTAGTGCAGGAATTGATCCCGTCGTTTCTTGTTTGATAGCCATCCACTGTGCTAGGTTGTCAATAGTTTATATACCTGTATTTTAAACATTGACGTTTTATGTACTAACATTACTGGCTGTTTGTCTGATACTAGAAGTTTTTTTTGTGAATTTACTAGTAAAATATTTGTATTAGTCTATAGCATGTTTGTTAGTATAATTAAAGGATTTTTAAATAAGTACCTAAATTAAAATATATATTGAATCATACATTACTTTTATTTTTTTAAATTGATTAGATAGTTTGTCATAGAATAAACATATTTTTGTATTAGGCATATTACAATGATACCGTGTCACGCATTACCGAAAAAGCTATTCGGGAGTGATAGCACCGACCACAAATTTGACAAAAGATATTCCCTAAAACGTATTAGCTGGTAACCCCACATTATCACGTGATAATATGAGAATAGTTGGTTCATGCTCAGTTTTAGATCATTGGAACAGATGGAACTTAGAGCTATTATCATAATATTAAGTATGAATTTTTAGATCTAATTATTTCATGCAAATTATGTAATGTATATTACATCCAGATGTATGATTAAGTGGGATATTATAATTAGAAGAATCAGATTTAAGGCTGTGCTGTGTCGGGGCAGCGGCTTTGCTATGCCTTACTTTTGCAATGCCAGGTCTATTGCAGAGGTCTATGGGCGGCGGTGTCTAATTACCATCAGGTGGCCCGTCTGCTCGTTTCAAGACGGTCAACGCCGATAAAACGACATAAATAATAAATGCTTTTAAAACCTCATACATTTTATTAACACGTGGTTATGATTTTAGTGCCAATGTTTACGATGAGCCGTTACGGTAAGCCGGCTATTCAGATGGGCCGGTACCGGTTCAACAGGAATAACCGTAGCAACGGGTCGCGGTCGCTGTGGGTGTGCTGCCGGGTCAGCTCCGGCTGCCGAGCCACCATCACCACCTTCAACGACTTCATCATCAAAGAGAAAACTGTTCACAACCATTGACAACAAATTTAAAATCGTTTTTTTTTATCCTTGCAAGGCAAACTGACCACACTGCACCTGATGGTAAGTGCAGTGCCGTCCAGTTATAGTATTAAGTAGTACCATGGTTAATTACCATCTGGGTCCTTTAGAAAGAAGAAAGAAAAGAAAAGACTTTTTATCGTTGGAACGTAAACAAGAACAACACATATAATGGGAGTCCCTATTCAGCTACATGCTGCAGTACAGGCTTACCCATACTGCAGCGCTGGTTTTCAATAGGGAACCCAGGCAGTGTGAAGAAGCTACACAGCAGGCCGGCATGATTGTGTTGAGTAGCGAGGGATAGATTGTTCTCGCTACTTGATACTCTAATTGGACGGCGCTGCACTTACCATCAAGTGCAGTGTAGTCACGTTACCGTGCCAGGATAACAAAAAAAAGACACACATAGTGCTGATCCCACCCTATCGTATAAGTATCGTGGGTATCAAGATCTATGATTGACTACGGTCCCACAACACCCATACCCGAAACACACTTTTGTATCACACAACCATTTGTCTCGGTGTGGGAATCGAACCCACGGCCTCGCTTTTCACAGTCGGCCACTCGCCCACTGTTCGTGAAGTTTTTCAGTGTTACTAAAGTTACTCGCTAAAAGTCAAAATAACTAATGAGGGTAAGCCTATGCCAATGATATTCAAAATACTTATTTACTTACTTATTTTCAAGCATATTTAAGTTTCGTTGTTAATTATAATAACAGTTTTACAAATAAGAAAGGTTATGAACATACATATATGTTTAAAATAAGCATTATTAATTAGTATTATTTTATATTGTTTTATGTAGTTGTATTATGTAAATGAGATTACTGTTTGGCTCCCTTTATTACAGGGTCTTAGCTAACTGCCGTACTCAGTTAATGGATCGTTAGGTAGTTGGAGTACAGTTAATCATCCATTAACTCATCCCTTAGTAAAAATTTCAAAATTTCAACACTCAAAAAGTAATAAAATTTTTCAGATAATAATAACTTTAGAATTAAAATCGCTTTTACTGGTTTCTATCTACCGGTACAATTAGAGGATTTCTAAGCACTATGTTCCCTTAAAATTTACTTTGACCGTTAAGTGTTTTAAAGACAATTTACTATATTTTGTTTATTCAGGATAATTTAACGAACATCTGTATGCGGCAGTAACTATATTAAGCTTTGTCAGAATAAGGAAAAAAGCAAAACACTCATGACTTTAAATAATAATAAAAGTAGATTATGTCTGTGATCGCTGTTTCAATAAACGAGAAAATACCTTTAAAATAAAATAAACAATAATATAATAATAATAGCCCTGTATTAAACATTATCCCATTGCTGGGCACAGGCCTCTACTAATGAGAGGCGTTAATCCACAATCCACCACGCTGGCCTGATCCGGGTTGGTGACTTCACATACCTTCGAAATTTTCATGAGAATTCTTAGGTATGCAGGTTTCCTCACGATGTTTTCCTTCATCGTTCAAACAAACGATAATTAACAATTTATATACACGTAACTTTAGAAAAGTCAGATGTGTATGCCATTTGGGCTGGTCTCGAACTTACGACTTTCGTCTCGACAGTCCGTACCACTACCAACTAGGCTATCGCTGCTTTAAGTTAAATTTCATCAAAATAGGATCAACGGATAAAAAGTGTACAACTTCTCTTAGATTATTAGATATTGAATAGAAAAAAGCTGACGTAAATGATTTATTATTAGTTAAGTGTATTAACGCAATTTCAACTAAGATAATATTATTTTCCAAACTGTCGCTCATTGTGTCTTGCGAGTTGATTTCGGGATATCATTAAACGACAATACAATATAAAATCTACACTTCGGTTTAGGCTGGGAGACGGTGAGTCGGTTAGGCCTTTACCTTTTAAATATATAGATACATAACGAGAACATACTTGTGTGATTATGTTAGGAAATATAAATGAGTAGGTATTATTAGATGGCATTTATGGTAGTCTAGGATGAAAAACAAATTATAATTTTATGAGTACAGGTAAAATAATAGTTACTAACAAAAGCCGTGAAGTTATTTCATCTTTTTTGCGTTTATCTTTTTATAAAATGTTAACTTCTTGCTTTGTCTATGGTTTTTTCTTAGCTACTGACTTTAATTAGCTTCCCTGACATTTCACCAGAATAAACTTGGATCTACATATATACATACATACACTCACGCCTGTAATCCCTGAAGGGGTAGGCAGAGGTGGAACGAGTACACCCACTTTTCGCCGATTTTCGGTCCCATAATGTGATAGGGGGCGAGCCTATCGCCATACCGGGCACAAATTCCAGACTCCGGGCTAATACTGAGGAATTTCTTGATAGAAAAACCCAATATCACTTTACCCTACCCGGGGATCGAACCCTAGACCTCAGCACAGCAGTCGTAACGCATGCGCAATTACCACTGCGCCACCGAGGCAGTCTACAATGGATGGAGTTGGATCTACAATGGTAAAAAAATATATATTTTATTAATTACCATGCATGTAATTTGTTTACTTTGTGTTTTACGAAATCACAAAGTAAAACAGTTGTTTTTCGAATTGAATTAGTATGATTTCATATTGTATGGTGTTATAAAACGTTTTGCTATTTCAGTGCCAGTATTTTCAAAGTCCCCGTACGGAAAGCTGGTGATGGACATCGGCCAGTATAGATATAACATGTGTTCGACTCGCACTGGACGAATAACGTCGCGTGTGAGGTGGCAGTGTAAGAAGCAGAAGTATGGATGCAGGGCCTCCGCTATCACTTACAACAATATGCTTGTACAAATGAGATACTATCATAGTCACGAGTAATTTCGATTCTTCAGATATCTCCTCTTCATTTTTAACCGACTTCAAAAAAAGGAGGAGGTTCTCAATTCATCGGAATGTTTTTATGTATGTTCCTAAAATAGAACAATCCTCTTTAAAATGTCGATAAAATAGCGATAGTCCAACCACGTGGATGTGTCAAGAGTCTACCAATTCTGTATTTCAAGTTATAGATTAACATTTCTACATTGATACAAGCTATTGATGTATATTGGAACGGAGTTCCTTATCGCGCGTTATCGTTTGTTTGTGGGCTGAGGGGCTAGATCGATAAAAGTGTAACAATGAAAACCGACACCAAAAACCGACATCTTTTTGCAGTGATTTATGACTTTTATGAGGGACTTCCAGATCACCTAGGAAACTAAAAGTTTTTTAAATAGATTCAACTTTGCGGCAAATTTTGAGAACATGCAAAAAAATATATATTTTTAAAGTTTTTTTATTTAATCATTACTTAATACAAACACAAAAAAGATATAGCGAAAGCAACTCCCTTCCAACCTGGTGTCCATAAGACACCAGATTTTTTACATCTGTGATAGAATTTACTGTAAATATGTGCTCGTCCAGATAAAGTTTAACGCACGTCCTTTCTATTGGAACGTGGAATATATATGTTGATATAAAATGGTGCTCATATTGAGTTGAACCACTTCGGTCTCGACGGGCACTAACTCTATTTGCTTATACAAAGAGTGTATATTTTACTAAGCACGTAATACGTGTAGATTTTTGTCTAGTCGTATCAAATAAGTATTTTAAGTCATCATACTGAATGCGAATTTTTAATTTATATGAATACGCACGCTCTTCTCTTTCTGAATTCATACAAACGTGTATGATGAAAAATTCGTGCAAAGGTTTCAAAGTGCAATCGGCCCGAGAGTAACAATAATTACTCACGTAAAGTAAAATAAGTAAATGGTTTACAAGTTTTATTTAATTTTAACTCATGTCATATTTAAATTTATTTATCGTTTGATCTCCTTAATGCTAAAGGTTAAGAATTAATATATGTTTTGTTCACTGCTCTCTATATGCTTTCAAAATATATTACGTTATAATGATAAAAATATGAACTTCTGTAATCTGTGTATTTAAATTTTTATTGTTTGGATGTTTTTCTTTGCAGTAATATATTTGTGTGATATTATAAAATAAAAAGTATTGAATGTCGAAACAATAAATGTACCTGTTTATTATTTTAAGTATACAATATGTAACAAAAACCCTGTTGGGAATTTTAATTCCGATATGAGAAAAAGAATTCAAACCCAAGGAAATAGTTGATACGTAAATTATAACGATAAAAATAATTTTAATAAAATTTTATTAATTTATTGGTTTTTAAAATATGTACTTGGACTTGTTACCTCTGCAAGCAACGGTGATGCGAAGTCAGAGCAGAATAGCAAGGCGCGACGTCGCGGTCGGCACATCATCAAACGCGGCGGGTTCACAAGGTTCATATTACACGTAATATCACTCAGCTGTTTATCAATTTGGTGAACGATTTCAATTGTTTTCGGACTATTTTTTTTTATTTGTCAAAGCACTGACACTAATTAATAATAATGTCCACTTAACCACCTGGAAGATGGTGTTCAACATGCCCGCCTTGAATCTCTAGGTAGGTATTTGTGACGTCGGTTTACAATGTTGGATCGTACGCTTCGCAGAACTGGTGTATCAGATTTGAGTTTTTCAAAAGCTGCGACTATTCGTAAGCGCATTTCCTCCTCGGAATCACACGTCTTTTGGAATACAGACTGATTAATGGTGCTCCAGAGATAGAAATCCAAAGGATTCTCGGCCTTCCTGCATCAGCACATTGTTGGTAAGTGCCGTACGTAGGTGTTGAAATGCCATTGCTGACGGCAATGCTATGTTTCTTGGTGTACGAAAGCGTTTTTCGTAAAGTCTTCATGCTGCTGCATGATTGCAATCACACTTCTCGAGACACATTATCATATTAAAATTTCAAAATTTTTCAATTCATACATTCAGTAAGACATGGACAGGCACACAAAGCAAATCACACACAACTGTTACCTAATTTCGTAATGTAATAGATAAGTCCGTCCCGAAGTAATTTGCGCCATCGACTGAGGCGGGAGCGACCTTGAACTTGTAAAAGGGTTAGGTAGGTCGTCGGCGCACGCGCCACTGTCGGCACCCTTTGAACTAGCCGCGTCATTTGTACCGATTCCGCATTAGTTAGAAACGTAGGTGTACATAACATTTTGTTCAGCTGCATTATTTTTCTACGATCATATTTATGGATGGCTATTTTGAAAACTATATTCTTAAATTGCTTTTTTCAAATGTTGTCTTTCATTTTTGTTATGCCTATATGTATACATATACGGTCCTGAAAGACCCAACAGGTTTTTGTTACATATTGTATAATAATTATTAAAAGAAATAATTATTGAAATTTTAATTGTTTAGAAGATAAATATTACATTTATTGTGCATTTATTGGACACACAGTATATAACATACATGAAAATTATAAATTCTTTATTTAAATAATGGTAAATTATTTTTTATTGTTTTATTCTGGCGCGGCAAAGTGACCACACTGCACCTGATGGTAAGCGCAGTGCCGTCCGGATAGAGTATCAAGTAGCGAGAGACAGTCTATCCCCCGCGACTCAACACAATCATGCCGGCCTGTTGTTTAGCTTCTTCACATTACGCCTATAGGACCCAGGATCATAGGAGGGAGGAAACACGCTAGCTGGCAAACTGTTCCACAGCTTGATGGTGCGGCAAAAATGCGAATTTGCGAACCTCTTGGTTCGGGCCGGGGTAGTAGACACCACGAAGCTGTGACTCCGCACGCTAGTACGCGTGGTTCTGGTATGGAAGGGAGAGGATGGGATAAGATCAAACAATTCTTCAGAGCATTCGCTATGATACAGACGGTAGAACACGCTAAGCGAGGAAATATCCCTACGCAGCTGTAGCGGCTCCAGGCTGTTACTCACGTCTGCATCGTTCACAATGCGGATGGCCCGCCGCTGCAACCCATCCAAGGCATCGAGAAGGTACCTTGCGGAACCGTCCCAGAGGTGCGAGTAGTATTCCATTCCCGGCCGCACCTGCGCTTTATATAAGCGGTAGAGCTGACCGGGTGTGAAAAACCGCCGCACCCTGTTCCTGATTCCGACCCTGCGTGAAGTGGTGGATATTACGCCCTCGATGTAAATCCTTGGATTAAGATCGCAGCGGATATCCATACCTAGGACACTAAGTTATGGATATCCGCTGCTGAATTATGTTTAGGCGAATGTAACACATTGGAATTAAACTAATTTTACGGATTTTATCACGGTTTATTTAACCTTTTTTTACGGACTGTGTTTGTGGTCCATGATATAATTGCTGTAAAGTTTTCGAAATTCCAGGACCAAAAAAACTAAAGTAAGTAAATAAAACGTTATATAATCCGTACAAAAAGCTAAATTTCAATATTTAATTAAATGACCTGAAATTCCAGTGCAATATAAAAGGAGCATTCGAATATTCCGAATGCTTTCAATAGTATAATTATTCAATGTTTTAATACATATTTTAAAATAACAGATAGTAGTCATTACATGCGTAATTCAACTGTTTGTAACTCTAATTTCCCTAAGAAACAACCAAATGCAAATGTTTAAATAAATTGTATCATGATCCAGATATTATCAGCATACTAATAAATACATTTGAATCATGATGTTTCGTTTCAAATTTATAGATAAGAACAATATGAGTATCAAATGTAATACTCAGTGCCGCAGTTGTAATTGTACACATGGTGGCTGCTGTGCTGAGTTCTCGGGTTCGATCCCTGGGTCGGATAAAAGTGATATTGGGATTTGTAAGGGGGTAATAAGGTCGGCGAAATATGGGTGTACTGGTGACACCCATATTTCGCCGACCGATCCCCGAAGAGGTAGGCAGAGGCCTGCCTCTTCGGGGATTGCGGGCATAAGTGTGTATGTATGTATGCATCATCAGTAATTACCAGGAAAGATTTGTGTACATTTATTGTCTAACGTTACGCGATTAAACTTAACTTTTTAATGCAGATTAAAAAGCGTACCATTAAGTTTAATCGCCTATATTTATAAATAGTCTATAATTCATCAAGAAGGTAAATAATTTTGACTGATAGTAACGAATCCATGATTTTCATTATCCCATCTAGATATTAATATCTGATATATTTATTATATTTACAGTGCCAATATTCTCGGTATCACGTTACGGAGGACAACTGCTGAGACTGGGTGATTATCGCTTCCACATGTGCTCTCGATCCAGCAGAGATGGTACAAAAATCAGTTGGCAATGCTCGAGGCAGAAAATGGGATGCCGCGCCCTGATAACTACAGTAGATGGGGTTATAGTCAAGGGCAGAAATCAACATAACCATTTTTAAATGTAGGCAACTAATACCACCAAAATGTATTTATGTATTAAATTAGTGAGTGTATATGTGTATATAAAAATATAGCTTCTGTTTGTGGCAAAACTCGATAAGTAGTCGATCTATTGTCATATGTGTTTTTCGTGTAAAAGGTTTTTATTTTATACTTCCATTTTATTTTAACTCTCCAATAGATGGCCTTAACGCATACCGTTTCACCGATCGCCATTAAAGTTGATATTTGAACATGGAGAATATTTATTTTGCTATAGCTGGCTACTAGATGGCGTTGCAGCGAACCATATATGCGTAAAAATCACGCATGCAAAGCTGCGGGAAAAGCTATATGTTTATATTTTGACAGCCACCGTAACGCAGCCGGCAAGTAACTGGCTGTGTAATGCGAGGTAGCAGGTTGAATTCCCGCACCGAAAGAAATGTGTGATCCACGAATATTTGAATCAGTTAATTCTGGGTTTTGTGAGTCCGTACGGCTCTCGTAGTCCCCGACAAAAAATAATTGTATCATAATGTGGATTTGGGATGTGTGACTGTTGGGTGTTATTTGTTATTATGATCGTTTGTTTGTCAATTTACATTTTTTTATGTATCGCCAACATATTTTAACACGGCAAAATTATAACATTATTTTTGTTGATAAATATTTTAGTCCAAATACAATAGGGATCGTAGAGTGAATCTATGTAGGCCTGAAGTAATCGGCTCGTCCTAGAATCTGACCCGCTGGATTGAGCCGCTATGCGGATTATTCACCATGTTTTTGGTGGACGCTATCTCCTTGGGTATAAATAAGTATGAGGTGTCCGCACCCTAGATGTATAGACCAATTTGATTATATTATTCTAGAGGGTTTAATTTATGTTTGGTTAAGAATACCTAGATGACAGAGTACGAGTGATAAGAACTTAATTAATCTGAGCAAAGGCCATATATTTTAATTTGGGTTACATTTGTTTTGTTTCTGTTGATTGTTTTGTTTTTTAAATACTGTTCCACTTAATAGTGTTCCACTGTGAAGTCAAATATTGGAGAATTTGTTGCTTATTGTCTATCTGTCAGTGGGTAAATTGTAAGAGCAGAGTATCATTGCCAGATAAAGTAGTCTTAAAGAGTGCTTTTTTGTTGAGACTTGTGATGTTTATTGAGATTAATATAAATGATTTTAATTGTAGTGAGGATTGGAATTTCATACATTTAAGATTCTTGTCTGTTATGAATGAATTTATAATATTAAATCTTCCTTTCTTTCTTTGTTAAAATGATTTTTATTAAGGTATAATCAAAGTTAGTCCTTCAAAAGTAGGCAGCGGCGTTGCTGTGGCCTGGCATTGCAGAGGTCTATGGGTAGCGGTGCCTACTAATCAGTTGGCCTGTCTGGTTGTCTGCCTATTTAGGCAGTAAAAAAAAACAAGTTTGCATAAAAGGAAAACCGTAAAAATCACCTGTTTTGTTAACCCAAATTAGTTTCAATATTTTAAAATTGGAACAACACGTGCCTTTTACTTCCACAGGGACAGGAGATGTTTTGATAACGCATACGAAGAAAGGCAAGCCGTTGTTGCAAATCCATGGCTATAGATACAACTGCAAGCACCGGCTGGGACTCAGGACCTATTGGGTGTGCAACAAGGCGCCGCAGGGCTGCAAGGCGTCGCTGGTGACCTTCGATGACGTCATCGTTAAAGTCCGAAATGAGCACAGCCATAAGTGAATCTAAATAGTTTCCTCAAGTTCTTCAAACGGTGTCTTTGGTTTTCTTAAGTTGGATTTTGAGTCTGCTTTCACCAAGTTACTGGTATTAGTCTACCATTGTCTACATTGAAATTAAACTAACTTTATGGATTTTATCACTGTTCATTTTTACTTTTTAGTCCTGGCATTTCGAAAGTTTAACAGATATCGGGCGGACTTAAAAGTAAAAATAAACCGTAAATTCCGTAAAATAAATTTTATTTCAATGTGTATTATTTGCGTAAACACAAGAAACCATTATTTTAATATATTTTTTTTCTTTACGAAATAGTACGATAGATGAGGATTCTTTAATCATACATTAAATCATCATATTTAAGATTAGCTCTCGATTTAAAGCTGTATATAATGTGTTATATACATACCTAGTCAGGTCATAAATTCTGTCACATGTTTAATATAAAATAATCGAAACAAGTTTATTCATTATGTAACCATTTATATACCAAAATGAACTTAACAAAACATAGATTCTTATGACACTAAAGTTTATTCAAAATGACCTCCGTGATTTTGAATACAGGCCTTCAATCTGCGCGGCCAGTTGTCTATCGCAGCACGAACGAGGTCCATGTCAATATCGGCGGCTGCCTTAATCAAGGATGTCTTGAGTGACTCCAAATTGGGATGAGGCTTTGAGCACGCCTTTTCCTCCAAGTGTTGCCATATCTTGTAATCTAACGGATTCAAATCTGGACTGGAGGAGGGCCAGTCTTCGTGCCGGATGAAGTCGATTTCACGCGCCGCCAGCCAGTCTTGTGTGCTCTTCGATCTATGAGCTGGCGCCGAATCTTGTTGGAATACCCAGTGCCTGTTATTGAACATGGTATGAGAAACAGGATCCACAAGATTCGTCAGGACTGTATTTTGATACACAACTGCATTCGTTTTTACACCTTTCTCACAAAAATGTACCTCTGTTAAGCCCCAATAAGAAACTCCCAACCATACCATGAGCGAGGATGGAAAATGACCTCGTCGGACACGCGGAATACGGTTACTCGCTTCTTCACTACTGTGTGCGTACACCTTATCATTTTGTTTGTTGTAGCTCTCTTCTACGGTAAAAAATTTTTCATCTGAAAAAAGAATTTCCCGATATTTTTTTCCCGCGTACCGCTTCAACAAAGCGCGGCATCTCTTCAGTCTCAGGTCCATTAGACGAGCATTCAAACGATGTCCTGTTTTTCTTCGATATGCCCGAAGCCCTAAGTCTTCATTTAACACCCTTTTCACCGTGGTTCTGCTTAATCCCATCTGAAGGGCCAACAGTTTCTGCTTACGTTTGGGATTTCTTTGAATTCGCGCCTTCACAGCTTTTATCACTGCTGGAGTCCTAACAGACCGAGGGCGACCACTTCTTGACCTGTCATCTACACTAGAGTCTTCATTGTATCGTTTGATGGTACGATAAACGAATCTTTTGGTTATATTAAAATTTTTCAGTATGTCAAAAATTTGAATTTGCGCGTAACCGCAACGATGCAACGCAATTACTGCAACACGGTCTTCTTTAAGCGTCCACTCCATATTTAAAAATGAGTAAAATACTAAAAAGTATACATTTTTATTTTCAGGAACAATTTGAAATTCGAATTCAATAAACTTTTTTGTGGCCAGCATTCTAAAATAAAAGTTTTTACTGTGTGACAATACTTATGACCTGACTAGGTATAATATTTTAATTTAAAAACTATTATAATATTTTTTTTAAGTTAAATAGATATATTTACGCTTTTATTTTCTTACATGCATTTATTATAATACATTTAGAATTATTATATTTTCCATACAAATATGCATCGTAATGACAGTTTGTTTTTTATGCTGTCACGGTCTACAGGAAAAGACTAAAAAGCATAATAAATAATAACGCATTACTTAGAACTATAAAATATATTTAAAGCAACGGCATTTAATATACGTAGTCCATTGGAAGAATCACAAATAATATATACAGCACATGTATATTTTGTATATACACCTCGAATAATGTAGCAAATTAGATCCATAATATAGTTATTAACTTGAGAAAACTCTATGATTTGTAATAAATATTTCTGTGAATAAACATATAAATTTTTTATGTATAAAAATATTCCTAAATTATGTTGTAATAAGAAAATAATTATTTTAAAATTTACGAAGAAATGAAATAAAGTTGATGATAAATGTGATGTTTCGAAATATTATTATGCATCTAGAAACATAAATTTAAATAAATATTTTACACGCCTCTATTAAATCAAATATAGATCGTTACGAAAAATTTTAGAATCAAATAAATGTCGTCAGATATTCACGCATGCGCTGTCGCAAAAACAATCAGTGAAGGTATACTAACATTTCGATACTCATATGTAGAAATGTAGTATTTTTCTCGTTAATATTTACTATATACCCACTTCTAACTATGCCCTATTAACATTATACTAATATAGTATACATCTGTTACACGTATGAAGTGTTTGTCTTTTTTTTATCCTGGCACGGCAAAGTGACCACACTGCACCTGATGGTAACCGCAGTGCCGTACAATTAGAATATCGAGACACAACACTCCACACAATCATGCCGGCCTGCTCCTTCACACTACGCCATGGGCAAGAAGGTAAAGAAGCGGTCGAGGGTCTAGTGTCAGAGTACTCAGAACGCCGCAAAACGGCCAAACAACGTACCCCAACTCTAGGTTCTGAAAGAAACCGGATGTACACTGGCTGGTCCCTGAATGCGCCACACTTGCGTGTACTACTTGTGTGTGATCCTCTTGGGACAGCCATGGGTGTGGCGCAGGGGTCGTCAGTATCTAACATCCTATTCTCACTTTTACTTAACGATCTGAGGTGTTCATTTTTTTTTTTAGTGCCTCGATATGCGGACGAGCAGACGGGCCACCTGATGGTAAGTAGTCACCGCCGCCCATAGACTTCTGCAATACCAGGGCACAGCAAAGCCGACCGACCGTTGAAGGACTACTCTCTTTAAGCCTCGTTTAAAGAAGGACATGTCATAGCGCTCAGGGAACACCGCAGCCGGGAGTTCATTCCAGAGCTTGCACGTACGTGGTAAAAATGAACGCCGGAAACGAACCGTGCTAGACGGAATCGTTTCCAGGTGGTATGGATGAACTCTGTTGCGGTGTCGGGTGGTGCGATGATAAAATGGTGATGTAGGCACCATTTTAAACAGTTCCTCGGAGCACTCCCCGTGGAACAACCGATAGAACAAGCAGAGAGACCCGAAGTCTCTCCGCAGCCCCAACGGTTCCAGGCTATCCGTAATATCAGGATCCCCGACAATCCGAACGGCCCGCCTCTGTAAGGAGTCAAGTGGGTCCAGCAAGTATTTCGGGGCCCCTGCCCAGAGATGAGAACAGTAGTCCACGTGGGGCCGGACTTGCGCTTTATAAAGCGCCAATTTATGGCCCGACGTGAAATACCGCCTCGCTCTGTTCAGGATCCCCAATTTTATGCTCGCCAATTTGGCTTTGTCCTCCACTTGACTCCTAAACTGGACCGTGTTAGATATATTGACCCAATCCCAATACCCTCGGAAACCCGGAGAGTGACTCCTTGAAACTGTGGTGCCATGACAAATGGGTCCTTCTTAGCGGTGAACGCGCAAACTTGTGTCTTCGTGGGGTTGAAGTGAACTAGGTTCCTTTCACCCCATTCAGAGGCCCGCCATAGAGAGCTCTTGATTTCCGATACAAGTTCTAACCATCTTTCTTCCAAAGTGCTCCGAGGGATACCCTGCTGGCCGGTGTATCGCACGTCGATAGTACTATCATCTGCATAGCAATGCATGCTATCAATAGACAGCATGTCATTGATATGCAGTATGAATAGTGCGACAACACCGAGCCTTGTGGAACGCCAGCATTAATGGATAAAGCGTCGGAGCAGTAGCCGTCTACGACGACTTTAATGCTCCGACCATCCAAAATACTAGCGATCCACTTGCAGAGCCCCTCGGGGATTCGGTATAATTTGAATTTATTTAAAACACGTGGAGACTGTCATGCTCGTCACCACAATACTCGTGGTGCTGGCAAACTTGCCATAATAACCCATAGACTTGTTAAATCAGACAAGCTTACACATGTGCTGGGGCCTACCATATACAACCGACTGCCAATTCATATTTTAGAAGCACCTAGCAATTTAATATTTAAATCTAAATTAAAGACGTGGCTCATCGAGAAGACATTCTATGATGTAGATGATTTTATTAATTCACACATTCCATAATGTATTTTGATTGACATAGATAGAAATGATAATTATTAAATGATTGACTGTATATTATATTAGAGATCAATCGAGTCAGCCAGTAGATCTACTGGCTGATCCGTTAGATCTAATTATTTTAATTTATTTAAGTCTTAATATTTATATTTAATTTGAAATGTATTAAAAAAAAACAGACGTGTAAATGTTCTTTACCAATAAATTGATTATGATTATGATTCTGATTATGACTACTATGGCGGATTAAACACCTTGTGTATGGTGGTCGCTATTTGGGCGGATATGAATATCCTACCATTTCTCTTGCTTCCTCTTATCTTAAACAGTACACGTGTGATTACAAACTATTGTAAAAATATTAGAGACTTATACAATGCTTATTAATGAGGCGGATACTGAATAGTAAAACTAACTAAGCAATTGTTGGTATTTTGAATGTTAAAAAATTTTATTGCGAGATACAGGTTTGTTTTCCTTTTTCTTAATTAATGAACTGTAAAAATAAGAAATTCAAGTATTTCATGTTATCTAGCTGTAACTTAAGATCTGCTTTTCTCTGCAGTTCCTACTTTCTCATACACGAAAAGAGGCAACCGTGTTCTTAACCTTGAGGGATGTAAGTTCAACTGGATCCGATCCAGCGCGAATGGGATCTATTGGGCCTGCAACCAGTTATTCAAAGGATGCAAAGCTACCCTGATCACCTGCGACGATATTATCGTGAAGACAAAACACGCTCATAACCATCCAGCACTTAATTTGATAAAGAGGAATTATTATTATGCCCCCAAATGAATTGTAGCTTTGCGCTTTGCCTTTTTGTATCAAATTTGCCGTTTTTATAATTAGGTATATTAACACCGAGTATATAATACCACTGTCTCACTGCTGGCTTATGCCTTAGTCCACCACACTGGCCTAATTAGGTTTACCGAGGAGCCCTTACCTTTTCACTTACCTTAGAAAACATTGTATGATTCGCGTATATTTTTTTGTGATCCATTTATTTATTTATTCTTGACTTACTTTACCCTTCGTATTGGCGTGTGCTTATTACATGCGCTATTAATCTTTAAATAGAGTTGCCAACCGTCCTGTTTTTCCAGGACATGTCCTGGGACGTCCTGGATAGTTTTTAAGCAGCGTCCTGGGTTTTTAAAGCGCCCTGATAAGGTCCTGTTTTTAAAAATTAGCACACCACTTTTGCAATCATATGTGTGTCTCGGCTCGCAAAAATGCGTCTTGTTTTTAAATTGAATTGTTCTGGTTTTTCTAACTTCAAAAACTAAAAATCCTGGTATATGAATTTCGGGGTTGGCAACCCTAACTTTAAACATTTATTATGCTGCTGTTTATTGCATACAATTTTGTGTGTATGTATGTAACACACAAAATTGTATGAGAAGAATTGTTATAAAGATTATGATCTCTTTTAGAATATTTTTCTTATTATTTATTGTACAGAAAATATATTACTTTAAATAGTAAATTCTTTTATGAAATTTATTTATTGAACGACAAATTATGTTTAAAAAGGTTAATTTTAAAGATTCCAGATCAAACCTAAGGTTTAACCTACGTTATGGATTTTTTTGTTCATGGAGTTTTCCAATATATGGGGAATTAGAAATCAGACATCCTTTCATTTTTATTTACCTTGGTTTATCTCAAATTGTTAATCTTAATAACAATTGTTGTTACAGGTGCTGTATTCTCATATACGAAGAAAGGCAAGCGTGCGTTGAGTATCGAAGGATGCAAGTACAATGAGATCAACTCGATGCGCAGTAGGACTTACTGGGCTTGTAACCAGACGTACAAAGGATGCAAGGCTACCTTAGTCACCTACGACAATGTCATCGTAAAGCGAAAACATGAACACAATCATCCTGCACTTGCATACCGATAAATCTTACCTAGGGATATTTTAATCGTGCCGTCCAATTACAGAAAAAAATTGTGGGGGTCTAGAGTTTATTTATTTATTTAGGAAAAACAACCAATTATACATTGTGGTAATATTCAAAGAATTATATATCTAAAAAATACAAATGTACAACCTACGACGTTCTTCACAGAATACATATAATTGTTACATATTCACACGTGAGAGAAAGCCAACAAGAAAAGAAAAATGTTACTAAAAATAAAATAAACAAATGACTAACTTAACTATACTAAAATTTACTAAAATCAATAACAATTAAGATATAGAGCAGTTGGGGTACGATGTTTGGCCGTTTTGCGGCCTTCTGAGTACTCTGACACTAGACCCTCGACCGCTTTTTCACCTTCGTGCCCATGGCGTAGTGTGAAGAAGCAATTCGGCATTATTGTGTTGGGTAGCGAGGGATAGATTGTCTCTCGCTATTCGATACTCTAATTGGACGGCACTGCGCTTACCGTCAGGCGCAGTGTGGTCCAATTATGATTTATGGATTATAAAATACGCAATAAAGACAGTGACAAGTCTTTACAGTCGTATCTTAAAGTCTCTATTGTATAGAGATAATTCAACCATCGTTAACTTATTATCTGTTAAATTGTTATTTAGAGAATGCAAGGCTAAATACAGTTTGCTTGGAGCCATTCGCGAATTTTACTTTTGCTTTTATATGTAAATCTATTATAAATATTTATCTATGATAAAGCTGTATATTGTTTGTTTGTTTGAAAGGAAAAACATATTTTGTATTTTATAGCCTATTTATAGGTCATCTAACGTAGAACTCCATGAGAGCGGCAAATGGTTGTTCCGGGAGCTATCCTCGACTAATATCTAGTAAAAAAAATGTTGTGATTATTATATTATTCATAAGTTTTTCGTTAGATATTCTAAAGTATTGAAGGCTTCAAACTCACATTATGCCAGCGTGGTGAACTAGGGCCTAACCGGTGGGTGTAAGGCACCAGGCCTTATTATGATTAGATTATTAACGAATTTGGGTTTCTTATGTAATAATTAACAACTTTTGGGAAACTCCACTCAAAAATAAAATGGAAAGTCAGTGCTTGATACAACAATTGGCTTAGATCACATTGAGATAGTAAAGAGCTCGACGATCCGATGGTACACTAGTAGCTTGTCTGCCTACCCTTTAAGTAATAAGTGTGAACTAGTTATATGCTGTTTCCATTATCATTTGAAAATATATATTTTTTATAAATTCACGTATAATTGATTTTCCTAATGTAAATAATACAAATAAAATATATAAGAGACAACTACCACGTAGAGCTAAATGTTAAGCATTAACTAAAAAACATAACAGCATTTTGACAGCCTCCGTGGCGCAGTTGGCGAGTAGCCGGCTGTGAAACGAGAGGCCGTGGGTTCGATTTCCACACCGGGACAAATATTTGTGTGACAGACAGATATTTGTGTCCGGGGTCTGGGTGTTGTGAGACCGAAAATCTCTCGTAGTCTCTGATACCCACAACACAAGACTCGTATCTAAGTGTGGGGTCGGGGCTAGCTGTGTGACTGTTGGGTGTTATTTATTTATTTTATATAGCTTCAATGTAGGATAAACATCGCAGTAACAATATTTTTAATATTTAAAGAAAATATAAATACATCCAACAGTCACACACATAGTTATGAACCCACACTAGGTAAAACCTCTATAGTGAATATCAAAAACAACGAGGGTACGGTCTCACAACACCCAGACCGGAAACAAATTTCTATCTTTCACACAAACTTTTATCTCGTGCGGGAATCGAACCCACGGCGTCTCGTTTCACAGCCAGCAGATATTCAGATATTCGCCTGCTGCATTACGGAGGCTGACATATTTTATACTAGCTGTTGCTCGCGGCTCCGCCCGCGTGGAGGTCGTGTTTGGGAGAAAAACTATACAATACAAAATACCAATTTTCATGCGTTTAACTTAAAAAATGACGAATTTTCATACAAACTTTCATCCCGTATTTTACACCCTTAAGGGCGGAATTTCCAAAAATCCTGAAACATATTTTTTATTTTTAACTAAAATGCTAAATACTAATTTTCATGAATTTAACTTCAAAAATGACGGATTTTCATACAAACTTTCATCCCCTATTTAACCCCCTTAGGGGTGGTATTTCCAAAAACCCTTCCTTAGTAGATGCCTACGTCACAAAAGGTACCTACTGTCAAAATTTCAAGTCTCTAACCCCAGCCGTTTTGGCTGTGCGTTGATCGATCAGTCAGTCAGTCAGTCAGTCAGTCAGTTTCTTCTTTTATATATACAGATTATTAAAATGCAACTGCAGGAAAATGTTGTATTTTTATTATTGTAATGTGACATTTCACAAATTTCTTTTGTTTAATGTTTATTTTAACTACAATAATATAAACATATTTTTTTTCTACGATTACATATTTGTTAAAATAGTTTATATTAAAATTATTATTATTTTTATGACTATTGTTGCTTCATTCCGATTTTCTGAGCCACTTACTCCACATCTCTTCGGTTCGATCGTTGATGTAAATATAGTTTCTAGTTCATTAAACTAAAATAATATAATGTCATTTTTGTTGTTCTTCAAACCTAACTTATGTTTATCTTACAGTCTTATTCGAGAATCTTGGCTACAAGCAGTACCTACTGTATAACGGACATCGGTTCACCAAAAACAAGATTATCGGACCTAAAATATGGTGGGTGTGCTCGAAGAGGTTCTCAACGCGATGCAGATCGTCAGTTACTACGTACGACAAGAGAATAATCAAAGTGGGACCGCCGCATTCACACGAGCGAGATATTGTACACTACGAAGTGGGCATTGAGACTGTGTCCAATTTTTATCAGAATTAATTATAGATATAGATCTAATAGACGACGCAAACTACTCCGCGCACCGAAATATCTACTCTGAAAAAATCACGAGTACTATAATTTTTGGAAGGCTGTATTAACGGACTGTATAGTATAATAAATACTTTTTAAAAGTGGTTAAAGGGTGTATTTCATCACTTTTTAAATAATACAGTCACGCTGTACATAGTTTGGTTACAGCATGAAAGAGCCGACTCGACCAGTGAAGTGCCATCGTCGCAGAAAACCCACGTTAAGTAACTTAAGTTTACTGTTGGGTTTCGTTTGGTTAGTCAGATTTTAGAAAGCCCTAATCCCACTTATTTTCTCAGTGAATATTTATTTATTTAATATTGGCAACGCGTTCGATTTTGTGACGTCACAGCAGCTACAATAATGTCACCGTGGTAATTATCTGCGTTGTCTGTTCGGATCTATGCCTATGGTAATCGTTTATTAGCTAATTGGTATTGTGGCAGCTCATTGAATGTGAAATTCTGAATTAAAAACTTACAGTGGCCAATCCTATAGGTTTGTTGAATCAAATCACTAGTGTGTTTATCTGAGTTAGAAATTTTTCGATATAGCGATAGACTACGAAATAGGGTAGTTGACAGTGAGTTAAAACCTGATAGAATTTTGTTTTTTATTATATATTTTAGTCTAAAAATATCGAAAATGAAACCAACTTGTTAATTTATATGAGATTATTTAATATTTTCAAGAAACAAATATGCAAAAATAAAGCATTTTGTCACGTGACATGAATGACAAAAATCAGTCATGCATAACGTCACCGTCTGAAACATCTAAACCGCTCTGAGCCAAACGTCTATTAGTTTTGCTAGGATGGCGTTTTGATGGGAAAATAAAGTTGGTTTATAAAAATGCTAATTAAATCTTGAAACTTATGTTTATTAATGATAATAATATAGACCACGAAGAATTAAATAAAACGGTTTCCCAAAAACAGTAAACTAGCCTATTATCATATAATGTGACGGACATAAAATCGACGGTCCATGGTTAAGCTTGTTGGACCTTTGTATACTCCTACGAGTTTATAGACCTGAGTTTAAATTATACTATTAATAATCATTATTTAAATTAATTATAATAATTATAGCTTAATGGATAAAGATCTTAATTTCAATATTCTTGTTCCATTCTTTGGTGTAGGTAATTATTAAATATGTTGAAGTATTGTCTAACATTAAATAGTATTATTTATGAGTCTCAATAAATATTTAAGTAATCTGTTATTATGCGATTTTGTTTTTATAATTTATTTTTAAGGCGAAATTAAATTAAAT
The DNA here is from genome assembly GCA_905220505.1 of Laothoe populi. Lineage (NCBI taxonomy): Eukaryota > Metazoa > Arthropoda > Insecta > Lepidoptera > Sphingidae > Laothoe > Laothoe populi. The sequence goes on from HG992159.1 coordinate 16,219,736, forward strand.
TGCTTAAATATAGTTATTAATTAAATTATTATTTTTGTTATAATAAAAGGTAAGTGATAAAATATATAACGATAATTAAATTTATACATAATTACACTAAGCTAGATAATTTTACAATTCCAGCGCTGTAATAACTTGTCCCACTGGACACGAGCGTGCAGTATTTTTTTTAATTTTACTTTATTATATTTACTGACAATTGTCATTCGTTTTGTCATAATATTGTTACGCATAAACGTTATTGTTAAGTGTTTTTACTAATATCTATTTAGTGCCGTCCTTCGTTATTTTAAGTGATGGAAGTGAGAAGACTGGGTTAATCATTTATGAACATACGTCAAACTCTACATACTAATAATCATTGTCTTTTTTTTATTATTATTATGCTGGCACGGCAAAGTGACCACACTGTACCTGATGGTAAGAACAGTGCCGTCCAATTAGAGTATCGAGTAGCGAGAGATAATCTATCCATCTATCCCCCGCTACTCAACACAATCATGCCGGCCTGCTTTTTCACACTACGCCATGGGCAAGAAGGTGAAGAAGCGGTCGAAGGTTTAGTGTCTGAGTACTAAGAAGGTCACAAAACGGCCAAACATCGTACCCCAACTCCAGACCCCCCGACAAAAACCGGATGTACACTGGCTGATGCCGGAATGCGACACACTTGCGTGTGCCACTATGGTGGGTTTTACACCCTGTGTACGGTGTTCGCTATCTTTTTTTTTTGTTGTTGTCGCGGGGAAAGCGTTTTATTACTGCCGCCCGCTCCGGAGGGAAGCGGATTAAGAATAAAACGGGTATGCTGGACTAGCCGGTCTTACGACCCAGCATCCCCCTCGCACGGATGATGGCTATCCATGCTGCCGCTGGGCCGAGTCCCTAACCCCTATATACAACCCACCCGACACTACCAGCTAAAACCCCTATAAAACTATCTGGGTGGATATAAATATCCTACCACCTGTCCAATATTATCACAGGCATAGAGAATGGACTGTGCGTTCTCTATCCAGCTATTAAGTGAATACGGACAGAAAAATGTGAGAGAGATAAAGCGAACGTGCGGCCAGCAATTCTAGAATTTAAATTGGTCTACGTCACAGACTTGCAAGAGCGAATAGAAATAGTTATTGGTCGCACAGTCGCGTCTCTTTCTACATAGTGGTCAATTTTGTGAGGATATTGCTCAGCACATTCTATGTCTATAAATATTACACATTATTTTGTCTCGCTGTGTTGAATGACATTTACCGCTAGAGGAAGCAAGACAAAAAAACCTTGTGTCACAGATGTATATAATTTTCAATACTAAGGATTATGATGTTTATTATAGCATGATACTTAATAAAACTAATATTTGATTGTAATAGTAGTCTCTCATGTAATAATAAGAAATAGTTAAGTAGATTCTTTTAAAACCGACCTCAAAAAGGGAGGCTATACTCGATTAGTCGCAATTTTGTTATTTTGCGCGATATGATTATTATAAAACTTACTCTTGAGAACATAATTAAAGTTTATATTCATGAATAAAAATAGTAATTATATTTATTCCCACATTATTTGATTCCTGTTATCTGGTTCCATATTCCTTATCGAAATCATTTCAATTCAGCATATTCTAACTCGTTATAAAAGACTAACATGAGTTAATCGCTACTTAATTGTATTTTAGATTTTTTAATAGCAAATGTCGATAAATGAGAGAGGGGATTAAATAAATACTGCAATCAACAAGTGTAAAACAGGCTAATTCATTGCCGAAAATGGGTATACATCAATCTTTTATTTTCAGAAGATCAAATTTTGACGGCCGACTGGGGAAACAGAAGCTTTTTATGGTACCATGGGCACCGATACTCGAGACAACGCTGCGTGGGTAACAAAGTCTGGTGGGTTTGCAGCAGAAGACGAACCATGCGATGCCCTGCATCCATGGTCACCTTTAACAAGATGCCGATCAATATTAATGCGACACATACTCATAAAAACTATTAACTCAGTTAACGATATTATGGTTAAGATTTCAATAATAATAAATACACAATCTAATTATAAACGCCATGTTTAGAAATATTGCTACACCAATAAATTAGAACATCTAACTAACAGTATTACTATTAGTGCTTTATCTGTTTAATTTTAAGACATCAAACATGTTAAAGGTCCGACAAATACTTTGTAAATTTTGATCTACATTGTTAGCTAAAAAAAATTCATCAATAAAATAGACAACAAAAAAAAATACCCTCCTACGTTTTTATCTAACTAAGTGATCATGCACGGCATTAGATTTGACGATTAATTATTTCTAAGCTGATTTGGGTATTCTGTGCCGGTTTCGAAAGCCATAGAGCACGAAAATCAAACGCTGTAGAGAGCTCTCGGAAGCTAATAATACCTTAAATATTTGATTAAAAGTGATTTAATTAATTAATGTGTAATATGCTTATAATACATACACATTAATTTATATAATTGTTGATCAAAGATGTATACACATACAGCTATATAGCTGCTTATCACATATCATTAAAGGACTGTCCTCACAAAAATCAACAATATAAAATGCCAGAGCGTTTACTATAAATCTTATATCAAGATTCTACGAGTCAAGCCGTTTCATTTGATACCCATATTTAGGGATTGTGAAAAAAATATGTCATGTAATCCGCCATTTTGTGGCGGTGGCCATCTTGGTTTTACAATGATACTGAATATATTAAGTTGTATTGTCATCAGAAATAAAGGTGTGTACGATATATCAGCTCAATCTGTCTACAGGAAGGGGTTAAAATTTCTATTAGTAAATTTGACTCAAACAAACAAAAAACAACCAGAGCAAGCTAAGTAAAACCGTTTAAAAATGAACAAGACAAGAGAGGAGTTAAGGTTGTGTCATTAGTATATGATATTATTATATGTAAGGTTGATAACATTATCCTCTAAGCTGCTATTTTCGTCTTAGTTATACAATTTCGACATAATATTATCCATACTGTTGTAGCATAGGGCATTTTTTGGCACAGTTACTATTTTCATTTTAAAATATACCGCTACTTTCAAGACCTCTTGATGTAATAGCTACATTTTGTACTTGGTATGCCGCAAGCTATCACATTAACAGTCGTTTCTTACTATTTATTACTTTGGTTCTAGTCGTTTGAGTTGTCGTTTTAACATATTTGCAATAGAGCCTTATCTGTCAAAATCTGCTGAAAGTAATCCGTGCTTATGTAGCGGTCAGTGTTTTTTTAATCAATTTTAGTTGATTGTGTGCCTGGAAATGTAACTTAAAAATATCCTAAAATCGCTCTCTAATTAAATCAAATGTACTCTTGTAGTGTTTAAGGTGTTTATTGAATCGTTGTTTAACGTGATTTTACTGTGTTCTATTACTTGTAGTTGTATATGGATTAACTCATAACTAATTTTACTATTAGATATAAACTGTATAATTCTGGTATAGTTATAGTCTTTGCACCTACTTACGCTTGAATCTAGAAACTGTAAAGATCAAAACTCAGCAAAGCGGAGTGATTAATGTAAGCTAATGTCACACTGCTAATAGACGTTAGGGGTCAACTAAAGTTAAACAAAGTTCTGCGAACTAAAGTTAAAGAAATGTGCAAAATACACAAATACACAATACAAAATAATATAATACGAGCGCTGTATTAAACGTTGTCCCACTGCTGGGCACGGGCCTTCTCCACTAATGAGAGGGGTTAGGCCTTAGTCTACCACATTGGCATAATACGGGTTTGTAGATTTCACATACCTTCGAAATTCTTATGAGAATTCTCAGTAACGCAGATTTTCTCACGATGTTTTCCTTCACCGTTAAAGCAAGCGATAATTACCATTTAATACACATATAACTTTAGAAAAGTCAGAGCTGTATGCCATTTGGGTTTCGAACATACGACTTTCGTCTTGTCAGTCCGTACCGCAACCAACTAGGCTATCGCTCACTTTCAGTTTTTATATTTTTGATTTATACATCACAAACAAGACGAAGTTTTACGAATCCAAACTTATACAATGCTGATTGAAAAAGTTGATTAAAAAGTATGATGTATTTACTTTTAGAATTAACTAATAATGTCGTTCTATTAGTTATGTAGTTTAATAGTGATATTTAATGTATTAATCTGAGTGTTGTGAGTTGTGAAAATTTACTGCAATACTAATAAATTTATTTTAAAACGCCTTATGATTTTTATTATTTATTTACTCTGTATAGGAGAATCCCTATACAAACAAGTCAAACTGGATAAATATCTATGCCCAACATTCGTTAGATTCAAAGAATTGGAAGAATTTATATTATTTCATCAAATATATAGGTATTAGGGAGTATAGCACCGATTTCACGACTGGTGTGTGACTCTTAGATTCAAAATTATATTTATTTGCCAAGATTTATGATAATTTCCTTATACTTGTCTAATGTGATTTGCAAAATACACGAAATTTCTGGCAATTACGTGATGCGTTTTCAATACAATAGTATTTGCGCCTGATGCGGCGGTGATAGGCTTGCCATCTATAACATAATGGGGCGGCAAGAACCTGGGAGAATCGTGAGTGTATTAAATACCCCTCTGCTTACCCTTTCGGGGATACAGGTTTGATATTGTATTATTAAAAGTGCATACAACATGTTTCAGACGAACCTCGTTTTGGATTGTCAAATCGAGGTAACCCGGTTATCTTGGTCGGGAACCATAGATTCCTGAAGGAGCGCATCAGTGGAGTGAAAACCAGATGGGCGTGCATCAAGAAGAGGACCCTTAGGTGCACGGCTACAATCATTACCGTTGATGGTACCATTGTTAAGATGGGCGAAATCCACAACCATTGAAAACTGATGTGGAAGCAATATTAGATAAGTAGACTAAAGTACCTAGTAATAAGTATGTCGTTTACATGACACAAATCTATAATTCACGATTTAACGGTAGGCAGCGGCTTTGCTGTGCCCTGGCATTGCAGAAGTTTATGGGCGGCGGTGACTACTAACTATCAGATGGCCCGTCTGCGCGTCTGCCTATCGAGGCAATAAAAAAAAATATAAAAATTATACAAGAAATATCTAGAATTTATTCTAATAGTACCAACGTTATCGGGATTAAATTCCATGAATATTAATATAATAAATTTATATTTAACATTTATTGATAAGATAGAAACAAAATAATCGGAAAGTTGTGACTTTTTAGACGGAAAGTGTAATTAAGTATATTTTGGTAAATATTATAATATTTTTCGATATTTGCAATAAAAAACCCAAACTGAGTATTTCTTCTTTTTATTTTAGGTTAGTTTCTTTGTCCATGCATATTCCCTTACCGTGTGTATGGAAGCCTTGGAATTGTAACACACCTCACAGTACTATCTTACATCCTTGTTGAAATCAATTCACCCTGTCTTTCTAACATTGTTTGTAATAACTTTTTTTATCCTGGCACGGCAAAGTGACCACACTGCACCGTCCGATTAGGGTATCGAGTAGCAAGAGACGATCTATCCACCGCAGCTCCTGCTACTCAACACAATCATGCCGGCCTGCTTCTTCATACTACGTCGTGGACAAGAAGGTGAAGAAACGGGCGAGGGTCTAGTGTCAGAGTACTCAGAAGGCAAAGACAAAATAAATTAAACGGTAGGCAGCGGCTCTGCTGTACTCTGGCTTTGCAGAAGTCTATGGGCGGCGGTGACTACTTACCATCAGGTGGCCCGTCTGCTCGTCTGCCTATCCAGGCACTAAAAAAAAAATTGTGTCGGGGGTTTAAAACTGTAAATTTATTTTGAAGTAAAGTTTTTTGTATTGCTTGCTTAGAAAAAGACAAATAATTGTTGTTTTATTTTAAACGATTAGCTGCACCTAATTATATAAATTGTATGTTATCAAATATTGTGTTTTCGTTTCTACAGATGTTGTCTTCGAGACGTCCCGTCCTGGTTAACCTATAATGATAATTGGTGCCTACAGGTACAATAGCAGGAGCGATTGTAAAGGCCCCCACATTAGGTGGGTTTGTGTGAAGAAAGATAAAAAATGTCGTGCCACTGCCATCACTTTACATGGCGAGATTATTAAGTTCAACAACTTCCATAACCATGAATAAAGGGGAAAAAGAATAGTTTTTTGTTATTACTATTATCTACTATTCTTTTCTTTATTGTGTATTTTCTTTAATCTAATCAGCAGTTCATTTCCCATTAGAAAGTATGCAAAGTCTACCAACCCGCATTGCCAGCATGGTGGACTAAGGCCTAACCCCTCTCATTAGTAGAGGAGGCCCGTGCCCAGCAGTGGGACAATGTTTAATACAGGGCTATATTATTATTATTAACAGTGAGTTAAAACGTCGCGTCGTGTACTCCGTACCTTAAGCTTTTGTTCAAATAACTTATTTACTTAAACCTTTCGTATATTTTCCTAAAATTCTATGATTTCGTTGTCTATTGTTACAATAATTACAATTGTTATATAATATAAAACAAAATGTTTTTAATTTCTCGTGTTTTCAATAATTTATATATTAAATGTATTTATACTATTATCTGAACTTTAAGGCATAGAAATATAGGAAGAACCATTTTAAAACTGTCCAAGTTCGCAGGAAAAGTTTGCCAGCCCGTTCATGCCCTTGTTCATTTAAGATTAATCTTTTAAGCAAAGTGTGAAGAAGCAATTGAGTAGGTCGGTATAATTGTGTTGAATGACGAGAGATAATCGTTTCTGGCTATTCGGTATATCTAGACTGCCCTGTATTTACTTTCAGGTGCAGTGTAGTTACTTTACCGAGGTAGAATAAAAAAGGTACTGTTAGCAAAACTACTAAACACACACATTGCACTGGGGAAACTTCACACACCATGATTTAAACTGCAAATGAACTACTTGAACCGGGCTAGACTGAGCTAGACTGGACCTTGGTACGTCGAGAGTCGCTCTTTTTAACCGACTTCAAAAAAGGAGGAGGTTAACAATTCGTCGGAATCTTTTTTTATGTATGTTACCCGATTACTCGAAGACGCCTAGACCGATTCGAGAAATTCTTTTTTTGTTTAAAAGGGTATACTTCCCAGGTGGTCCCATTGACACCAAGTCAGGATCTGATGATGGGATCTCAGAAAAATCAAGGGCAACCCTCAAATTTTATAGGCAGACGCATAATTTGTTTTTTATTGAAATCGGTGTACTTTTAATATTACAAACTTTCACCCCACTCAGTCTATGATTTACCAATCTACCCGTACTCATTTCTTAGAGACCCTCCGATATTTTTAATAAACAGAGTCCACCCTAACAGTACATATATTCATTTGCACATAGTACAAAGCTGTTTAATCCATCATACACCTTAATTTTGTCCGTTTCAGACGCGATAATGATGCCAACAAAGCGCGGCGGCATGATGCTGCTCATCGATGGAAATACGTTCATCAAGAATAAAACCTGGGCCGACGGGAAGAGCATATTCTGGGTGTGCAACAAACGACCCTACGGATGTAGAGCGACTGCGTTGACTTTTGAAAATAACGTACTTAAAGTCAAAGGAGAGCACACTAGTCATGACTTCCGTTTTTAAGTTATTCATTTTTGGGGTTTCCACATTATACTTATTTTGTAATAAAATAGCGATGTTTCTAGAAGTATCTAGCCCAAGGGTTTTGTAAGAAGCTCGATCAATACCTCGTATAGAGAATAGATCTTCTCTATTATTTTTGATCGTACATTTAAAATGTTCAATTAAACCAGAAAATAACACAGAAGACCCTAAATTAGTACCTCTAAGACACGAATAATGTTCGAAAAGTATTTGTATCGAAATGTATGTAATTTCAAAAAAACGTTAACATTATCTATTGGAATGTTAATTCGCGAGTTCGTACTCGATACTTTGTCAAACACGTACGATTATAACAATTAGCTATGACCACAGTTGTACGCTTTCAGCGGCTACTTGCGTTAATTTCTGACGCATGCGCTGTTCAATATACTTAATATTTTTTTATATGGGAATACGCAAGTTGTAGTTACAATGTCCTAAGTGTGGTTATAGCTATAGATATATATATAACCGACTAATTATAGAAGGAAAGTTTATTTTCTTATTTATATTATGGGAAAGAATTTGTTTTATATTGTTTAAATTTTATTAAATTTATGTTACATGCTTGCAGTGTTTCATTTTATAGACCTTACTTATAAGCATGACTAAAGTTATATTAAATTGATTCTTGTATGAAAATATTTCGAATCTGTATCTTCAATAGGTATACCCAAAGTTTTAAACAATGAACTAATAATCAGCATCGTAAGATTTAATTATGCGTAATGCTTTGTACCATTATGCACAACCTGGTTTTGTGATTTAATTGACGATAAAACAGTATTTTGAAAAAAAAAATTGTTACTATTGTATACCTCCGAAATACAGTCAATATAAATTGCAAACAATGATTTGAAAAAAATGTACCTTATGTGATGGCAATGTGATAAGTAATTTCCTTAGTTATCGACCTTTTCTATTGAAAAATAATCTTTAATCAATACAATACTATTTACCTTTTGTCCTTTACAGATGCACTATTAGTCCCAACTAAACGAGGCAGCAAGAAACTTATTGTTGAGAAGAATATATTCATAAGGAACAAAATATGGGGCAACGGAGAGAGGATTCATTGGGTGTGCAAAATGAGGCGGCCGTGTGGATGCAAAGCCACTGTTTTGACCTTCAAAGACAATATCATTAAGGAGAATGGAGATCACAACCATTAAAGCGAGTAGCCGGTAGTGTTGGCAACGGTAGGCAGCGGCTCTGCTGTGCCCTGGCATTGCAGAAGTCTATGTGCTGCGGTGACTACTTACCATCAGGTGGCCCGTCTGCTCACCTGCCTATCGAGGCACAAAAAAAAATCAATCTCACATCTGACGTCGGTAAATGCAAGCATTCAGTTATTCAGTGTAATTATTTCGTCGAGAAACGGTAAAAAAGTATATAAGTTAATGGCGTTAATAATTATACGATAGTTAATGGTGTTTTTGCAATCGGATACTTTATAGGGAGACTTTCTACTTGACTGTCACGAAAATTAGTAATTAATTAATATACATTACTAGCTGTTGCTCGCGGCTCCGCCCGCTGTTCATGTTTGGGAGAAAAAGTATACAATACAAAATACCAATTTTCATGTGTTTATTTAATTAAATTTTAATTTAATTCAAATATGACGGATTTTCATACAAATTTTCATCCCCTTTTTTTAGCCCCTTAGAGGTTGTATTTCCAAATACCCTACTGTAGTGGATGCCTACGTCGTAAAAGGTACCTACTATCAAAATTTCAAGTCTCTAACCCCAGCCGTTTAGGCTGTGCGTTGATATGTCAGTCAGTCAGTCAGTTCCTTCTTTTATATATACAGATGGATCTGCAATAATTACAACTATTCTCGATGTATTAATTCTGTTATCCACTTTGTCTCTCATCTTATTGTTACTATTTTATCCTTGTTGAAACTCATGACAATTGATAGTTCTAACGGCGTATTGTATTACGACAGAACCGACTTTTCCGAATACAAATCGGTGACTTATTTACATACAAAGATCTCATTCTATTCGTACTTGACTGCATCCAACATTCTGTGTCTGTGAGAGGCCGTGGGTTCGATTCCGGCACCAAGACAGATTTTTGTGTGATAGATGTTTGATTCGGGTCTGGGTGTTGTGGGACCGTAGTCCCTCGTAGTTCTTGATACCCACGACCTAGTGTGAGGTCAGGATTATGTGTATGACTGTTGGGTGTATAATAAAAAAAATATATAATTATTATTATTTAAAAAATGGAAAAGCAGTGACGTATTATTTATTGAATTTGAGGTCGCTTGTCTTTTTTTATCCTAGCACGGCAGTGACCACACTGCACCTGATGGTATGCGCAACGCACTTTGACGTTACCCATTGCCAACAACGCTGTTTTATCGAATACTTTAACATTTCGGTCATACAACGGTCATTTAACGGTAGGCAGCGGCTTTGCTGTGCCCTGGTATTGCAGAAGTCTATGGGCGGCGGTGACTACTTACCATCAGGTGGCCCGTCTGCTCGTCTGCCTATTGAGGCACTAAAAAAAAAACAAAGTTGGTTATTAGTATAAGCATATTTAGTTCACCACTGAATTTAAATGAACTATAATAATTGATTTAAAATGTACTACTCTGTGAACTATGAAACTTGCGACATGTCATGATTTTGTTTTAAACATAGATATAGATAATGGACTGAGCTCTCTCTAGATCCAGCTATTACGTGAATACGGGCAGAAAATGTAAGAGAGATAAAGAATGTGCGGCTAGCAGTTGCCTTTTCTAGAATTTTTAACCGACTTCAAAAAAGGAGGAGGTTAACAATTCGTCGGAATCTTTTTTTTATGTATGTTACCCGATTACTCGAAGACGTCTGGACCGATTCGAGAAATTATTTTTTTGTTTAAAAGGGTATACTTCCCAGGTCCCATTGGCACCAAGTCAGGATTTGATGATGGGATCTCAGAAAAATCAAGGTGAGGTTGAGGGTTATCAAATTTTATAGTGACCCATAATTTGTTTTTTATTGAAGTCGGTGTACTTTTTATGAATTAAAAACCTTTTTACGTCATACGTTATTATTCTACGTCACAGACTTCGGAGCGAAAAGAATTAGCTATTGGCCGCACAGTCGCGTCCCTTTCTACATAGTGGTCAATTTTGTGAAGATATTGCTCAGTACATTCTCTGTCTATAAATATTATACTTTTGTCTCGCTGTGTTGAATGACATTTACCGTTAGAGGAAGCAAGACAAAACTTTGTGTCACAGATGTATGTATACAACGTTAACTACTGATGATGTTTATGGTTTTAATTTAATAAACTATTTAAGAAGTGTATTTTACGTCGGTAATGTAAGGATTACGGTTATGTGATATGAATAGGTAAATATTAGAAATTAAAGTTTTTATAACACAATTTATCTATGTAGTTTTATTAACAAAAATAAATAGATTTTAATTTCGTAATTTTTATTTGCATTTCACATCGAATTTAAAACGTCGTTTATTGTTCTATACATTTTCTTGGCCTTTTTTATATAAATTGAAATCAATATAATATATTAATTTTTTATAATGGTTTCTTATGTTTACGCGAATATTATACAAGGAAAAAAAGGAAATTTAAAGTTAAAAAAGTAAAAAACTAAAATAAACCGCGATAGGATCCGTAAATTTAGTTTTATTTCAATATTTGTTCTTTCAAAAATCCATGTACGATGTAAGTGATATTTCTTGTCAATTTAAAACTCTTTACCCTCAACAGCTGTCAATATATCAAAATTTCAGCTTTTTTTGGCTTCACACCGGGCGGTAAGCGGTGTCTCGACATCGGTTCATACAGATACACAGTCCACCAGCACGAAGGCGTCAAGACAAGATGGAGGTGTGTTAAGAAGAACTCAGGCTGCCAGGCTTTTGTTATGACTATAAATAATATCATTATCAGGAGAAGATGCGTTCATAACCACTGAAAACTTTGATTAAACAACTAAACAGAAAGTGGATGTCCCTCTGGAGTATTACAACAGACGACCAAATTAATTCTAAGCCACTACTGATGAAGACTGCAGCGGTTGAAATAATTGTGAGAAAAATATGACATTTACAGACATACTTGAAATTATTATAGTAGATCAGCCGACATAAAAATAATGTATATAGTCTAACTAGTGGCCCCAGGCAGACGTAGTCATGCCGCAGACCGAAAAAGAGATCAAATAGATGTAATAGATAGCGATCACCGTATACAGGGTGTAAAATCCGCCATAGTGGCACACGCAAGTGTGTCGCGTTCCGGGCTCAACCAGTGTACATCCAGTTTTTGTCGGGGGTCTCGAGTTGAGGTACGATGTTTGGCCGTGTTGCGGCTTTCTGAGTAAATACTCTGACACTACTGACAGTAGACCCTCCACCTTCTTCACCTCCTTGCCCATGGCGTAGTGTGAAAAAGGTACATTGCCGGCATGATGGTGTTGAGTAGCGAGGGATGGATTGTTTCTCGCTACTTGATACTCTAACTGCACGGCACTAAATTTACCATCAGATGCAGTGTGGTGACTTTGCGCATAAAAAAAGATTTCAATTTGTACATTCCTATGTGGCAATATCCGTAGTGAGTGAATTCTATATTACAAAACTATAAGACGCGGTTTCAATTTTGTGCATTAAAACACCGTTTATGTTATCCATAAATATTTACAATGGATCAAAGTGTTGTGAGACCAAGTGTGTTGTAGTTACTGAATACTACAACAAGATGACATAATATATGTGGGATATGTCGGCTGTATTTATTATGACAGCCTCCCTGGTGCAGCTGGCGAGTAGCCGGCTGTTAAACGAGAGGCCGTGGGTTCGATTCCCACACCGAGACAAATGTTTGTGTGACAGACAGATATTTGTTTCGGGTCCCTCGTAGTGGGGTTAGAACTATGTGTCTGACTGTTGGGTGTATTTATTTAAATGACATTACCTTCATAACAGTGGAAGATCTTTGCAATTGCAATCAAATTTGTGTTCAGTTTGAATTAATATTACACGGTTAAAGTAAATATTGTTTAAATTGTGAAAGTTGATGATCTTCATATAATTTACGAGTTATATTTAACAAATGAAAATAAATTGGCGTAATGTTTGTGTTATATAGTAATATATTCAATTTAAGTTAGGCAATAATTTATTCGAGGCCAATGGCGATTTTCACCAAGGTTTACAGAAGTATATATTAAATAAAATTTTGTAACATAATATGTTATTAAATTGTATAAATAAATATTAATTAGTATTATACATATTTATTCATTAAATTATTTATTAGTGGTCTAATTGTAAATATTAGTGTTAATGTATTGTTTGAGGAATATTTATTTGAATATTAGTTACTAGCTGTTGCTCGCGGCTCCGCCCGCGTGGAGTTCATGTTTGGGAGAAATAGTATACAATACAAAATACCAATTTTCATGTGTTTAACTTCAAACATGACGGATTTTCATACAAACTTTCTTCCCCTATTTTACCCTCTTAGGGGTGGAATTTCCAAAAATCCTTCCTTAGTGGATGCCTACGTCATAAAAGGTACCTACTGTCAAAATTTCAAGTCTCTAACCCCAGCCGTTTTGGCTGTGCGTTGATCAATCAGTCAGTCAGTTTCTTCTTTTATATATACTACTATATACGTTACTATTATAAACGCCGACACTTTTGTAAACCAATACAGAGCATTTTACAATCCGAAAATATAAACAAGTTTTGTTTTGCTGTATGCCAAATCGTAACAATTATGACGAGTTGCAAGAGATTCATTAGAAATCTCCTGATCCAATCGCTGTCATATATATATATATATGTCGGGACGTCGGGATAGCCGATCTGCTCCATCTTGCTTATTCGTGAATTTGTATCACGAAATTCCATTGTAGGCGTTAAACTTCAGGAATCGTTTAAATAAGTGGACTATGGCCTTGACTTTACAATATTTTAATAATACAGACATTTAAATAACTTAGACAATTAGGGATTACAATAATAATTAGCGATTTAGAGCCAATGAGTTTGCGTAACACCACTACGCACTACCGCTGTCAATCAGAGAATCAATTGACCAGCCATTCGCACGTAATGACAGACGCAACTTCATTCGGGGTTACCCGCTCTTAATTACAAATAGTATTTAATCGAATACAAAACCATAATTCCTTAGAAATAATAAAGTTAATGGATAATTCTCAAAATAGACTGATTTTCATTATTCAATAATGTCGCGCTCCGTTATATATATATATATATGCAATAAATATATGTGTTATTTTGTAAAGTGGTAGATCTAAGCAATAGTCAGTCCACTGTACAGTATTAATAAGCCGGCTCGATCGGGTTCCAAGCAATGAACAGTTTTCCCTAAAAGATCTGTAATGGTCTGACCCCTCTGTGTTACGTTTCATACAATCATTTTTTTTTATCCTGGCTCGGCAAAGTGACCACACTACATCTTATGGTAAGCGCAGTGCCGTCTAATTAGAGTATTGAGTAATGAGATAAAATTTATCGCCCGGTACTCAACACTATCATGCCGGCCTGCTTCCTCACTAACCTAATCGAGGTCCAAGGCGAAACCACCATTAGTAGAGGGGACCCTAGCCCAGCTGTGGGACAGAGTATAATCCCGAGCTGGCGTTATTTTTATTTACACACATTAAAATGGTTAAAAATGATTTAAATTGATGTACGATTTTTTCTAGATTCAGAAATTAGTTACGTGGTGAACCGTTTCGGTAATAGAATTCTAATATTTCGCGGATCGAGGTTCAACAAGGATAATGGTGGCCGTATAAGAATGTCTTGGCGGTGTGTGAAGAGGAACAGTGGTTGCAAGTCTAAAGTAATCACTATTAACGACCGGATTCATTTATATACAGAACATAATCATAAATAGTGCATAGAAGCCGCAGGTACCAGGTAGAGGTGGGTCGTTGACGGTTTGACGTTAAGGAAATGAAACCGTTTCCTATAAACGGTCAACTAGTTGAAACACCAGTTGACGGTTTTAACTGATTTGCAGAAACGCTGATTTGGAGAAACGTCCACAGATCTATACGTTAATTTCCCGTTTTGTTAGCGTCTCTCGTTGATTCAACGACGTAGAATGAAACGGGTTTATAAATTCAACTAGTTTATCTGTGCGCCCGTTTTGTTCGCGTCTATCGTTGTTTCAACGACGTTGAATGAAACAGGTTGATAAATTCAACTAGTTTTGCGGTAAAGAGAAAACGGTTGAATTGTTAATAGTTTAAAAAAACGGTTCGTTGATTCAACGCCCACTCCTAGTCTCAGTGATGATTAATGAATGTTTTTGTACAAAATGGGTTGATGCAGTGTTAAACTACAGAATTTTTAATGCACTAGCGAACGCTACAAGACTACTCTAAGTATAGCCAGGGTTGGGCAGTATTTGAATTACTTGTAATTGAAATACGTAATTGAAATACAAACACGTATTTTGTATTTGTATTTCAATTACTTCTAAAAAATGTAATTGTAATTGGTATTTCAAATACCTGACGCTGGGGTATTTTGTATTTAGTATTTCAAATACATAGGGCTTCAAAATACATTTGACCAAAATACATTAAGGTGAGGTGGGCTCAGACAGTTCAGACTACATTTTTAAACTAATTATTCGATGTTAAAAACTAAAAATATTAACAATATAAAAATTAGCCATGAAAGATGAACATATTTACAAAACGATTGTGCTTCTCGATACACGATTCATTAAAGTTGGCTCGATAGAAAATATTCGCAAAGATGCATCTAAATTTGAAAATTTCAATCCACACGACCTCAAATGAATCCTTAGTATACGGTTATAAAGAAAAATATTGAAACGAAATTTTTCTATAACATTTTCAATGAACTGTGAACGAGTGTGTGAATATTTTATCACATTTCAGTTATAAATACAAAGAAATAAATGTTTTAAAATTACGAAACATGAAATGGCCGTTTTCTCCATGTAGAAATAATTTTTAAACATGATGCGCATGTGCGAGACTTGTCAGACGGCAATTGGGCCGTGTTGAGAGCAGACGTGTACGCGATTTTTCGCTCGCGCTGTCAAAAATATTTTTTGTGAAAACATGATGAATATGACATAAAGTGTTCACAAATAGCACTAACTAAAGATAATATATTGAATATAATCAAATATATTTAACTTATCATAATAATTTCAAAAGATATATATTTTATTTATCATAATGACTGTCAATTCTTATCAAAAGTCGTGAATACAGGTTGAGTGATTTGAACAAACTATTTGACAATAAAATTATGGTATGATACTTGATATAACAAAAATATACTAATATTATAATAACGAAAGTGAGTCTTCCAGTTTGGAAGGTTGCATGGTTTAACCGCTGAACTGTTTTTGATAATAATCGATAAAAATTAACACTAGTATTATTTAATCAACACCATTATTACAATGTTGGTGTTCGCGAGACGAGAGGAACCAACAGTTTATGTCCTAAATAGATGTAGAAATATAAAATTAATACAACCAACCGTCACACACATAATCCTGACCCCACACTAGGTCAAACTTGTATCCTGGGTATCAAGAACTACGAGGGACAATGGTCACACAACACCCAGATCCTAAACAAATGTCAGTCTGTCACACAAATATTTGACTCGGTGCGGGAATCGACCCCACGGCCTCTCGTTTCACAACTTACTAATCGCCCGCTGCGCCAGGAGGCTGTCAAGAAATGTCTAACTTATGTCCAAATTTGATTATTATTTTTTTGGAAATGAAAACCGTCATCAGCGGGCTCATACTATTTCCCACTACGATTGCGACTGATTACCAGATTCCTAGAGCTCGAAGACTATAATCGTAAATAACTGCTTTGGATACAGCACTTTGAATTTCTTTCAATTATATATCATAAGTTCTGCTATATTTATTTTATATTGATTGCGCAAGACTAAAATACGATTATAAGAATCAAAGTCAACCTTAGGCGGGCGACTACAAAGTTCATTATTATAATAATTTTATTAATTTTGCAGTTTGACAGACAATACGTTTTTGTGAACAGGGAAAGTGATCAACCACAGACATCAAAAATTGAGTTAGAGTTAGTCAGATTCCTAAATGATAAAAGCAAAGAGCTTAGCATTCTTGAACGCTATCCAAATATAAAAAATATGTTCATACAATACATTTTTCTGTAACTACGATTTCGCTATTGTCCTTTATAGTTTATCCTTCATTGGTGCGGCCTATATTCTATTTACATAACCTAACACCTGATTGTATTTTGTAATTTGTATTTTGTATTTTGATGAATATAAAATACAAAATACAGTATTTTGTATTTTATATTTTAAATACTCGAGTTAAAAATATTTAGTATTTTGTATTTTAAATACATCCGCGACAGTATTTTGTAATTTGTATTTCAATTACAGCAAATCATGTATTTTGCCCAGCCCTGAGTATAGCTTATACTTTTTTTATATTGTTTTATTTAGAAATTACTCTAGTACGGAATACAAGTTTATTACTTTCTTACCGATTTTAACATAATCGACTGCCTCGGTGGCGCAGTTGTAATTGCGCATGCGTTACGACTGCTCTGTTGAGGTCTCGGGTTCGATCCGCGGATCGGGTAGTGATATTCGGTTTTTCTATTTAGAAATACTCAGTATCAGCCCGGAGTCTGGAATTGTGCCTGGTATGGCAATAGGCTCGCCTCCTATCACATTATGGGACTGCAATAAATTCGGCGTAAAGTGAGTGTACACCTCTGCCCACCCCTCCGGGGATTACAAGCGTGAGTGTATATGTCTTTAACATAATTATTCAAATCGTAATTAATTCTTTCGTCCAGTTATTGGATGTTATGTGTTTAGTGTAGATCTTTTATGTTTTTATTTTGTATATTGGGTTTCTTTAATAACTAATGTATAACCTTAGAGTATTTAACACTGGAGACGCCATTGAGCGCTTACCCCGTATGACAAATGTAAGAGCACGGTGCTCATACACGTTCTATAAAACGAGTTGCGCTTCGTGATCCGCCACTCAAAAAGTGACATCACGTGCGAATTGAGCTCCCTCAAAATGCGAGCCTGTAGCGGTATTAACATCTAAAAATAGATCTGACACATCAAACTTACAAAAATACAACATTATTTTTCACCTGGACGTATTTTTTTAAAGTAATATTATCCTTAAAAGCAACAAAACATATAATTTCTAAAAATTATCATCGGGTAATAAATGTTGCCAGGTTAATCTTTTAGCCACAGTAGTGTAAAATTTATTTGCATTTAATATCTTAAACGCAAGTTGTTTTTTTAATATTCATTTTTAACTAATGTTGCCCGCGGCTCCGCCCGCGTGTAGGTCTTGGAGCATTTTAACCTTCTATATTTTGCTATCCCATAAGAAGCGTGCATTTTTTCGAGTTAAAAGTGGTGTTTGTCATTTTCTGATCCCTAAACTGCCACTATGCAAAAAATCATGTCGATCCTTTGCTCTGTGAAAAACTAAACTATCCCATGGGAACTGTACATTTCTCCGGGATAAAAAGTAGCCTATGAGCTTTTCCAGACTATAATCTATCTCTGTGCCAAATTTTAAGTAGATCCGTCCAGCCGTTGTAGCGTGATTGGATATCAAACACCATGCATCCATCCAAACATACGCATTTATAATATTAGTAGGATTAATTTATTTATGCTTTTTAATTTATAATTTATAAATATTAGGAGAGTTGACATATCGACTAAGTTTACAATTTCATAAACTTTATGCCAGTGTAGCATTTTGGGTGGTTTATGTGGTAACACTGTCGTTTATGCAAGACTCAAATAGTGTTGTAGATAAACTTATAAAGGTTATCGATAAAATTACTAACCCATCTGGACTGTCTTCTAAACACATACTTTTAACGTAAATAGTTCTAACACACTAGGAATGTCACAAAATATACCAAAACCAGAATAAAGTATTTGTCAAAAAAAATTGATCCTAAAAATGTATCCGGTACCTATATTTAAAAAATATTTAGGTATGAATTTTGGCGCCATTCATTTATTACGTAAGATGATGTAGGGGGGGAGTCGATCATGTCTTATTTTTTCTTACAAGGGGTGGGAGGGAGTCTTAATAGTTCTTACGTAAGATCACACAAATGCGCAAAGTTAGGATTATACTTTGAAAAAACCGGGCCATGCCTATAATTTTAAAAACAAGCAACTTAGATTTTTTTAAATTTTTTTGTTAACCGGTATGACTTGCCTTTTCACCCGGTTCCGGCTTGACGTCGACTTTTGGGACACCCTGTTTTCATGTCGAGATCTCAAGCCCTTTTTATATGCTCTTCATAATAGATAGCCGTTAGCCGGCTACCACACCAAAACAGGCGATAATCGCTCTCAATGACATACAATACTTTCATTCACAGCATTTGCTAATCGCATTCGTTACCAGTAACACTGTATTTCTTGGCTCCGCTTATTTAATTTGAAATTTTATGGAATAACAGAACACTCCATTTTCTTACAAACTATATACCATTGGAAAGGTCGTGTTGTGTACTTTCCGGTGGTATATTTGCTGAGGTATAATCGGAATACCTCAAAACGAGTGAGTAATCAACATTTTAAAATAATTTGCAACGTCATTGTTGTGTTGCATGTGCTGACATACCTGAAAAACGCTACTCTACAATTAGTGTTGACCAAAAAAAAAATGGAAGTGTCACGGATGATGTGCAAAGCAACCAAAAACTGATAACAGTAATACACCTTTACGTCCCATTGACTCACCCGGCAAGTCAAGGAACAATAATGACTCGCTACCTTTTAATGACAATATTACGCATCGAAAAAAGCCACTGTTGATACTAGCGCAATTAGTGGAAGTTCCGGCTTAAACTCTTCCGTGTCAGTTATTACAAAGAAAGACGCTAGGGAAATAATAAGAGAAGAATTCAATGTCATGAAATTGGCTTTAGCACAGGAGCTTAACCAAACCCTTAAGCAGATGGTGAGAACCGAATTTCAATCTCGAAAATCAATTCATAAAACAGGAAATAACTGCTTTGGAGAATAATGTTTGTTTCTGAATGAAAATTATGAAACCACCAAATCCGCCATCGCCAAATACCAAGACACACTGGGAGAGATAAAGAAAGAGAACGTTCAGTTAACATATACGTTACAGGATCTGCAAATCAGTCTTCAGGTTACTGAGCAGCATAACCGTTCTAACAATCTTGAGATAGAGTGTGTCCCCGAGCACAAACAGTAAAACTTGCTATCTATAATTACTCAGCTGTCTAAGGTATCCTGCAACTTGAAAGAATCCGACATTCATCATTGCACTCGTGTGGTAAAAAGTAACAGAGACGACAAGAGACCTCGCTCAATCATTGTTAAATTGGCTACCTCTAGGCTTCGGGATACATTTTAGCGAAAACAATAAATTTTAATAAGGCAAATCCAAACGACAAGCTCAGTACTGCTCACATAGGCATTGGAGGTAATATATCGCCGCTTTACATTGTTGAGCACCTTTCACCTAAAAACAAATTTCACGCAGCGGCTCGCCAGATCGTCAAAGACAAAGAGTATAAATTCGTGTAGATTAAGTAAGCAAGGTCGTGTTTTCATTAGGAAAACAGAAGAAGACGAGTTTACTTATATAAGAAACCAAGAGACCAGAACCGACCTAAAACAATTCTCTGCCATATCCCGTTTGTCCAAATCATATAACTCTATTTGTGAAACGATGTATTTATGATGTATTTGTTGATAAATTGCCAAAATTCAAAAAAGCTATTGTGGCAAATTGGTTAGCTGTACAGCTAACCATTTTTTCTTATAGCTACATTATATAATATTGTTATACTTAGATATAAAATATATATATTTTATTATTAATTTATTAATTAAATTCTCATTTAGTCATGCTCATTGTTATTTTTGAAAATTTAATTAACCTTTTACTTTTATTGAATACTGGTGTTACTTTTTTTTCTTAACGCATGTCGTGGTATCCTTAAAATGTTGTTCATTAATAGTAAGATTATTGTTACCTCATTATAACTTAGTCCTAAGTAATATAACAACAGCTGGATATCCATACTAGCTGTTGCTCGCGGCTCCGCCCCCGTGGAGTTTATTTTCGGGAGCAGAAGTATCAATGCAAGGAGTTGTCTTCTGCACTGAGACACCTATAGCGATCGTTCTGAATCTCAGGTGTTGTGACTGTCTAGATGGCTAGACAGGCACAACTCCTAACTTAAACTTCTAGCACTCCTTATAATACCCCGGGATCACTCCGTAAGTGTCGAAGAAGGCCACCGCGGGGTTTTAGCTGGTAGTGTCCGGTTGGGTGTACATAAGTAGTAGGGACTCGGCCCAGCCGCAGCCCGGATAGCCATCATCCGGGCGAGGGGGTGCTGGGTCGTAAGACCGGCTAGTCCAGCATAACTGTTTTATTCTCATTCCGCTTCCCCCCGAAGCGGACGGTAGTAATAAAATGCTTTCCCTGCGACAAAAAAAAAGTGTTGTGCCTGAAGCTTGAGATTACATTTAAAGAATACATCATAAGTTAACTCCTCACTTCGCCCTTTAAGGGATGATTTGGTAAAAACGTTGAAACACGTATTTCTTTATTTTTTACCTAAAGCCTAAATATGAATTTTCAGATCCCTAAGTTGAAGTATTACGGATTGCCCATACAAACTTTTAACCTCTATTTCACCCCTTTCAAGAATTTTTTTTGAGACAAAAGATACCCTATGTCCTTCCCTAGGATATAATCTATCCCTCTACTGAATTTCATTAGGATTTGTTCACCCGTTTAGTCATGAAAAGATAAGAAACAGACATACAAACAACAATATTAATTTTGCTGCGGAGATATTTTAAAACTGTAATATCTCCTAAGATATTCATTGAAATCAAATGACGTAAAGGGCAACTTTGTTCAAAATTAAATACTTGTGATGAATAAAGTATTTATTTGGATAAGGATTAATACCATGTTTATAAAAACCCCTTTCCAAATAATACATTGTTTCAGAACAAATTCGATAACCATTAAAAAGGTTATAGTGAGCCAACCGAAATAGATAAACATAAGCTATCGCGGACTTTTATTAGAACGTTTTAAGAGGAACAATTTCGTCGTACATGATTGTTATGTAACTTTAACCGTTAACGCAGCGTACGCAACGGAAGCTCTCACAAGGAATAATTTTTTCCCGTTTTTGCAACATTTTTCATTGCTGCTCCGCTCCTATTGGTGATAGCGTGATGTTATATATACCAGGAGTGCCTGAGATTAGCCCGTTCAAAACAAACAAACTCTTCAGCTTTATATAATAGTATAGATTAAATAAATTAAAGGCGTATTATTTAAAAAAAATCTAAAAAATAAAGTTTTTATTTTTGCTTATTTGGCTTGTATTTTTCTCAGTACTCATTACCTTTAATATCTTTACAGTATTTCGATTAAATTAGAAATATTAATTTACACTATTTTTAACTATACCTCTCTACTTCCGTCCCTTTTCACGAAATCACACCCAGAGATTGCAAGACAGCGATAGAAAAGATGATACACTTAAAAAATAATCTTAAAACATTTCATAAATTATAATTGTTTTATTTTATCTATCGATAGATAAGGACAACGCTATCTATACCTCGTGTCGACATTGCTACGCTCTACTGTTTTTACACAGTTGTCAATATATGACACTGTAAATATATTTCACAACAAGATAAATTTGTAACTGTGTGCATAAATTTGCCAGTGTTGTATGAAATGGTGTAGTGTGCGTGCGTAGCGACGTGATTACATTTTGCATTTGTGTGCACATGTTTATTTGTAGTTGTACGAAGCCCCCCACCGACATTGCTGAATTTTTTGTTCAAGATTCGAGCGTAATGCCGTCTCCTTTTGGTTGCCTACTCTAAGTGTATAACACATAGGAAATAGACAAATTCTTTAAAACAATATTTGCATGTCAATTAAATTGAAAAAAGTTGCTTGATCAGAATCATTAATAATATCTATAATGTACCAACTTTCTAGCTATTTGCTAGAATATTTTATAAGAATATTTTTTTATTATTTAACTGTTTTGTAGACGTGGTAGATAACTTATTTTCTTATTAATTTATGTTCTGTCTTTTTATGGTGTTATTTGAGAGTCAATCATAGTGGTACTACGTGAAGTTATGTGGTCCTTTTGTGGCGACATACAACTCAGTAAGTACCTCAGTCCGCCCCGTGAACATGAGGGATGTCAAGTATTCAAAACGTCGGGTCTAAAAAAGTAAAATAAACTGTGGTTAAATTAATAAAACAAACTTTATTTCAAGTCAATCTTACGACAAAAATATACGGAATATGTATATTTTTGTAAAAATAAACATAGTTTAAACAACTATAAATAGAAAATTATTGTATAGAAATATAATGTTTTGAAATGGTTTTGGTATTTTTTTTTTGCCTTACATTCCGAATTGTTTTAATTAAGTTTTGAAAGGTCCACACATTACTCTTTACTTTTCCTCAAATACTTGGATCGGAGAGATATATATCTAGCAAAAGAATATAATAAAGTTTAACGAGGAGAGTTAAGCCTCTCCACACTAAGTTAACAACACTTAGCATGCCTCACCACAGGTGTGGAGCGGGTATTACAAGATTAAGACACTAAGACAGCCTTCGTGGCGCAGCAAGCGAGTAGCCGGCTGTGGAACGAGAGGCCGTGGGTTCGATTCCCGCACCGAGACAAACGTTTGTGTGACAGACAGATATTTGTTTCGGGTCTTGGTGTTGTGGGACCGTTCCTCGTAGTTATTGATACCCACGATACAGGTTTTACCTAGTGTGGAGTCAGAAGTATGTGAGTGACTGTTATGTGTAATTATTATTATATACTTACTAAGGGTTACATAATGAACTATTATTCTTTTTAGACCTGGAGGTGCGTTACTTGGTGAACAGTAAAGGTAATAAAACACTTATATTAGGCGGGTGGGGATATAACAAGAACTATGGTAACTACAAGAGGATGTCGTGGCGGTGTGTGAAGAGAAACGACGGCTGTAAGTCCAATGTGGTCACTATGTGCGACCAAGTTGCTCATTATACTGAACACAATCATTAATATTAGTGGATGGCAGTGAGATTGCTGATCTAAGAATTTATTTTGCGTCATAGTTTCTACTCTTAAGCCTTAATGGTAGGTATACAAGTCGTCTGGGCAGGTTCTGCCATTTTGCTTATTTTTACCAAGCAGCAGAGTAGCAGGCAAACAAGCATGCACATGATAGTGAATATTTTGTCGGGGTACGATGTTTGGCCGTTTTGCGGCTTTCTGAGTATTCTGACACTAGACTCTCGACCGCTTCTTCACCTTCTTGCCCATGGTGCAGTGTGAAGAAGCACGCCGCCATGATAGTGTTGAGTGGCGGGGATAAATTGTCTCTCTGTGATTTATTTAATAACTATATAGGTTTTATATATTTTTGAACATATATATATATATCGATAAATAATACTAGTCAAAACTAAGTGTTACAAGGTGGTAAAAATACCTGGTACTTTACCCCTCTCAGATGGCTTAATTGTGATAATGAAATACTATATTATCTGTACAAACTTTGCATTGCCTTGTCAACGTGTTAATGTATGGGTGTACATTTTTTTGTGAAATCATTATATGAATAAGGTCAAAATTGCAACATTTTTGTCGCGGGATTTCCTATACGCGTTTGTAAATAAGGAAGGACATAATAATTGTTTTATGTTTTGATTTGTGAATTATAAAAGTAAATATGTAGTTGTAATATATTCATATTTTACCAAAGATGGTCTTATGATACATCAACTTATTTTAAATAAGTTTAAAAAGATCTAATTGTTAATATTTATTATATGTTTTTTGAAATAAAACAATTAAATGTCACTGTGATAGCAACATTAATTTTATCATTTCCTAATATTGCATGGTACTATAGGATTTCAGTTGTGTACAATACATTAAATGAATGTGTTAATAAAAATAATTAACGCCTTCCAGTACTTCTATAAAAATATTATTATAGAAAATGTTTTTTACAAATTGAAAATAAGGGATTCAAGATGTACACCGCCGACAAGACGATAATATCTTACTAAACAGAGTAAGTACATGTGAAAATCTTGAATGACATATTTCATGAGCCATTTGACTTTGAAATAAATTGTATCAACGCCATCCAAGTAAACCAAGTCCTAGTCAACTGTCGCATCTTCACGGCAAGTATGTAAAATGCATAGTTGGGATATACCAAGCGTTTTCAAAATTGCAATACAAAAATAGGAACATAAAAATCTACAATTACTTTTCCAAAAGTAATCCAAAAACAATATGTGTGATTTAAATTTGAACCCTCTTTTCTGAAACACGCTGTATCTTTTGTTAAACACAAGATTCCTGAACACTTTATTTGTTTTCTTTTAGAATGTTACTTCATTACGAATAGAGCAGGGAACCCGAATCTGGTATTACACGGCCATCGTTACAACAAGGACCGTGAGAAGGACGTCACTAGCTCCTGGCGATGCGTCAAACGGAACTACGGGTGCAAATCTATCGCGATCGTCCGTCATAACAAAGTGGTCAGGTTTACTCAGCATAACCACTAGGTAGTCAATAATTGTAATAATCTCAAAACCGATAACGGTAAAATTGGTAAAATTTCAAGTTTATATAAAACTTTTATTATTTCCAGAATTTTCTACGGAAGCTTCGTATATAACGAATAAAACAGGCATCAAAACGTTGGTGTACTGTGGTCATATTTTTGACAAATGTGCGTTGGGACGTTTGATGACGACGTGGTGGTGCTACAAACGTTACAAAGGATGTAAATCGTTCATAAAAGCTGTTGATACTGAGGTATTAATGCATACAGACCATAATCATGTGTAATGAACTTTATATAAACATTCTTCCATGTTTAAATATAAAAGTACAATTGCTGTTGGTAGGATATTCATATCCGCCTGGATAGCGACCACCATACACAGGGTGTAAAACCCGCCATAGTGGCACACGCAAGTATGTCGCGTCCCGAGATCAGCCAGTGTACATCCGGTTTTTGTCGGGGGTCTAGAGTTGGGGTACGATGTTTGGCCGTTTTGCGGCCTTCTGAGTACTCTGACACTAGACCCTCGACCGCTTTTTCACTTTCTCGCCCATGGCGTAGTGTGAAGTAGCAGGCCGGCATCATTGTGTTGAGTAGCGGAGGATAGATTATATCCCGCTACTCGATAGGTACTCTAATTGGACGGTACTGCGCTTACCATCAGGTGCAGTGTGGTCACTTTGCTGTACTGTGTATAAAAGAAAAATTGCAAATAATCATTGAAGACTTATTCATGCCCTTAGTGAGAGTTTTATGAATACCATCGCGTCCGCTAGGGGCGCTGTAAATACTGGTACAGCCCCCTTATTAAAATGATGTATGAACATATTAACATCATACATCATTTTGTAAATATCCATGAGACGCTGTGTCACTTGATTACCATAATTATGCCGGCCCGAAGTAACTGGATTTACCCTGGCTGAACTTTGATAGCGACTAAGTACGAGATATAGCCAGATTTATGGCACGTGTGAAGTGGTTCCCTATCCAGTCAGTTAAAAATAAATATATATCTGCATCAACCTCTAATAATTACTCTTTGAAATATAATGACCTAAAGCTATTTATATTTTTACGACATATTTTATAGATTTCCGAATTATATGTGAAAATTGTACCATAATTTCCTAATCTGGTAGAAATTGTCTTCCGAAGTGATTTTAGGTTTAAAAATGTAAATAAACATTAGCGTAATAATCCAGTGTTATTATTATCGAAAATATGATAAGTGATATACTATATGGCCGGTTGGTGGCCGGTGGCGGTTATTTTATGTAAACGACCTTATTAGAAGATGTTATTTAAGAGGTTTAAAGTTTTTTTGTTTTTTGGTAAAAAAATTCGCTATAAAAAATCTATTGCGTGGATTTTAGTAGGATTGATATATTACTTGTGTAAGCACGTACTGCATCTTTATGACTTATTTTCATTCATTTATGAGCAGTATTTTCTAAAAAAAATGCCTATAAATGTGCTCTGAAATAAATTAGTCCTGTGTTGCTATTTGATTTAAGCGCCAAAAAGTATACAAAAAAATTTAACTAGGCTCAAAAGATGCAGAAAAATTAACTGATTTTGAATATATACTAACACAATATCGCAAAAAAATCACTTAAATCAATTTTTCGCCAACCGTCGATACGTTCTTGATTGGAATATTTTTTTAACTGACTTCAAAAAAAGGAGGAGGTTAACAATTCGTCGGAATCTTTTTTTTTATTTATGTTCCCCGATTACTCGAAGACGCCTGGACCGATTCGAGAAATTCTTATTTGTTTAAATGGCTATACTTCCCAGGCGGTCCCTTTGGCACCAAGTCAGGATCTGATGATGAGATCTCAGAAAAATCAAGGGCAACCCTAAAATTGTATAGTGACGCATAATTTTTTATCTTTGTTTTGACAATGGTATTTAATTGTTGGTAATTTTACAGAGTTTTTTACTCCAGCTGTTTACAAAATAAATACAACAGGAAGCAAAACTTTAGTGTATCACGGGTATTTATTTAACAAGAGTAATTTAAGGAGTGGGAAGACCACGTGGCGTTGTAATAAACGCAACAAAGGATGTCGGTCGACTGTTAAGACGGTAGATGATAATATCGTTTCGTACACAACTCATAACCATCCATAGGCTGCAATTACTGCACTAGCCAGTCACGTATCAACTGCATGCCGGCATGCACAAAATACTGGCAACACTCGCCGTTCTTACATGCTATTTTTAACTTTAATATTATGGAAATAAAATTGATTTTGGGCAGACTATACTTATTACCTTTTCGAGCTGCGGTGAACTTGTGATTCGAGAGTGGTTAATAAATCTTTTGTAAAAATGTATGAAAAACTATATATATCAATTGTTTAAAATTTGGTTAATATTGCTAATAAAACTACTAAAATCGTTTGATGGTTTTCTCTTCTTACCCAACGCAAATATTTTCAAAGTTATATTTACCAGCGCGTTTATAAAACGTAAACATATATGTAGTTCAAGTAAATACAATTTTAGATAAAATGCTGAAATTAAACTTAGTAATAAAATTTTTTTGATACGACCACTTACAACGTCAAAGATGTTAAAATATTTCTATTACTATCTATAATAAATGTTTTTTTTTTCAAGATTTTTACTTTACTACAAACAGAGCGGGCAAACCTACCCTACTTATAAAAGGGTACCGGTTCAACAAGGCTCATAGTAATAACCTCAAAAGCTACTGGCGGTGTGTCAAAAAAAACAATGGGTGTAGGTCCTCAATAATTATGGTCTTGAACAGAATCGCAAAGCATACAGAGCATAATCATTAGTGGAAGCCCTGCCCAGAAGATATGATCACCCAAAGAGCACCAGATGACGTCAGATGTTCCTTTTTTAAATAAAATACTTTTTTCGTGTTTATATAATTGTTGATGTTGCTCAAATGAATATGAAGTCAATAAATATGTACTTATTTGTTGTAAATTTATTGTAAAGCTACCTATACATGTGCCTGTAAAAAAGAACACATAGGTGAGTGCTACACTATGCGTTTGTGTCTGTGCACGTGATTTGTCATCTTTGGTTTGGCGCCAAAAATTTACCAATTATGTATACGGATCTACGCATACCAAAGACCTTTGGGAGACAAACAAAGCATTATTTATATGTAAGATAATAAATATACTACATACTTTTGTACCTGAATACTTAATTAAACTCAATTCAAACATGTAAGATCGTGTTAAACATTTGAGAATTTATCTGTCGAAATTCTTCCCAATTTTACTTATTATTAATATCAACTGTAGTTGCTACCTGCGACGTGTACATTATATAATTATCTTTCACAGTTGCACATTTCGTGAAAACCAAACGGAACAATCGGGGTTTAATTATGGGTAAGTATATATACAACAAAGACCGGACCTGGAAAGACTCGAAAATTTCATGGCGGTGCAACCAAAAAATGAAAGGATGTCGGGCTACCATTATCACTGAAGATAGACACGTTATAGGAATACGCAACGAACATAACCATCCGTGAGGTCTATCTCTATCTAAGAGTACATTTGTGACATGCAGGTGCATGTGGTCAATTGTGGGAAGTCGTCAGTAGGCCGAAGTTGCAAAATATTGAACGTCGTGGTAAACAATAAACGAGCAGACTGTAATAAGGTTTTTTATTGTTTTGTTTCGTTTACCCTTTGCAACGTATGAACCAATATATTCGCAAATTCCGGGTACTTTTGCAGTTATCGTTAGATAAAAAATTTACAAAAGATTAATTTGGAAAACAGTGAAATAAAATTGAACAAAAGTAAATGCTGTTCAGTCAAAAATAAAGAAAGCTTACAACTAAGAATTTCAATTTATTCATTTGGAATATGAGTTGGATTAATTTGGATTACCTATTATTTTTTAATTGTTTTTCAAATATTGTCAATAAAGTGATCCAAACTGTAAATAGTTTTCAATAAGTAAATCATTTCGATAAACATTAAAACATCGTAAGTTGTTCCATATTTTCAGGATTTATTGTAGCCATAATAAATATTGCTTTTAATTTTCTAATCATATCTGATATCATATTCCTATTCATAGACATATTCCTTTTATATTCCAGTGCGCTTCGTACCAAGCAGGTACACGAAGCGTTTGTTAATGGTGAACGGTTATACTTTCTCCGAGTACAGTCCTAATTTCTGGTACTGTACTAAGCGAGGAATGGGATGTGGGGCTAAAGTACGCACAGCCGACAAAACCGGACGACTTAAGTACCTGTTCGAGGATCATAACCACGAACCGCCAAAATATCATGTTACAGGGACTGGAGAATATGTAAAGTTGACCTAAGCTATCTCTATGTAGAAAAGTTTAATGGAATTAAAATTATTTGAGTAAATTTTATCATTCATTACACGATGAGGAACATTTATTTTTGTTATGAGATACGCATAGTTTTTAATACTTAATAATAAATAAATAATATGGTAATTATTAATATTTAAATCACCTGTATTGTTTTCCAAATAAATCTTAAAATTTGTAATTTTTTTTTTTTTTTTTTTAGTGCCTTGATAGCCAGACGAGCAGACGGGCCACCTGATGGTAAGTAGTCACCGCCGCCCATAGACTTCTGCAATGCCAGGGCACAGCAAAGCCGCTGCCTACCGTTAAATTTACTTAATTATACTTTTTAAAAGTTTATTAAAATTCTTCCTAAAGAACGCTGTGCTAATCTCGCGTTGCCATTCACCAAGGAAAATATTATACAGTATTAAGTTATAAAGAACCTACATAAGATTAATTAATAATAGGTACACTTATAAGTATTATAAGAGTTATTAATTCCCACGTTTCATTTAGCTCTTTTATTCATATACTGCCCGCGTGTAGGTAATTTTTGGAAGAAAAGGTATAAAATCCATGGAGGCATCTTAAGCTATTACACCTTTCTATCCTTATTTTTCTTGCAATTAAAATAGCCTATATTAATCAGTGATAATGTAGCATTCAAATGGTGAAATATTTTTTTAAAATCGGTCCAGTACTTTTTGAGCCAATTCGTTAAAAACATACATACAAATCTTTCTTCTTTATAATATTTGTATAGATAATAAACCTTACGCATAATAGCTTTAGAGCTATTAATAACTTATTGTGATTTTTGCTAAATTACAAAAAAGTTTCAAAGATCCTTATGAAGCTGATATTATGGAGTTTAGTATGACGAAAAAGAACATTTTTATTTCTGATATTTATTAAATTATAATATATAACTAATTTAAAAAGGGTCGGGTAAAGTGATATTGGGTTTTTCTACCTAGAAATACTCAGTATTAACCCGGAGTCTGGAATGGTGCCCGGTGTGGCGATAGGCTCGCCCCCTATCACATTAAGGGACCGAAATTCGGCGAAAAGTGGGTGTACTAGTTACACCTCTGCCTACCCCTTCGGGGATTACAGGCGTGAGTGTATTTGTATGTATGTATAACTAATTGAAAGAGTTTTAAAGAATGCTCTTTTTTGAGATGTTTGCGTAAGAGTTTTTGTTATTTTATAGTTATTTAGATAATTTATAGTTATTTTAGTGTAATTTTTATTTGTGTGTTGATTGTTCTGAAAGGCTTTGACTTCAATAAGTAGTATTGCACTGAATCGCCGCATGCATTACTTAACGGAAAAAAATATAATAATAATAAAAAATAATAATAATACTAGCCCTGTATTAAACATTGTCCCACTGCTGGGCACGGGCCTCCTCTACTAATGAAACATTATAAACTTTATTTTATTTCTTTGGACATTCTAATTTCCAGAGGGTATTCCAAAGGAATATCGACTTGATCTCCGGGAAATGGCGTGCCTCCAGAGCCAGGGCTGTAAGATAGTTTACAAATCTAATGAGCCTTGGCTTGTAATAATCGTTGGCTATTTTTCATTATAAAGTTTCCAAAACAAAGTGCCTTGGATGGCTATAGACCCCTATTAAGCGTCATTACGGTGAAAGAGGGATTCCGATATCATTAACAGATAATTAATGAGATCTATATATGTAGAGAAAGAGGCTATTTTTATTGCCTAGTGTTATGAAACACCTAATTGCGCATGTTTTTATAAGTATTTGTTTTATTTTCCAATATTTATATCGAATTCGGAATATCACGTAAAATAAGGTAGCATTAATTTAAAATTATTGTTAGTTAGTTTTAATTATTTTCGACACATAATTAAATTGTTTCTATTTCAGAATTCATGGCGTCGATTCTCCGAGCGCGACTGTACAACCAGACTACGAACATTTTCATCGGAGGCCATAAGTTCTTCAGGCACTCCCGGTCCCTCATCGGGAATAGAATCAGGTGGACCTGCGCGAAGAAACACAAGTTTAAATGCAAGGCCTCGGCTGTAACGATCGATGGCGTTGTCATTTCAACAACAGGCTCACATTCTCACGACTGATATGATCATGTTATAGTTTTAAAAAATACGCGTCGGATTAAGGACTTCTTTTTTGCGTGGGTTAAAAACTTTGTATAACATATAAACTGCTAATAAGTAACGTTATTTACATTGTTTTTTTACGTATGTTTATTGTTATTTTTTGTTTATACAAATTTGTTTCGAGGTTTGTCTGTTTGACATTGATTTACCTTACCTATGTTATGCTATCTCACATACACTGAACTGAAATCGGATCGTTTTTCGAAATGTACGTATTCAGTCTAATATCTGTCATCGTTTGAATGAAAACACTCAATTCGAAAAAATAAAATGGATGTTTGTTAAAATGTCTCGTTTCTTAATAAATAGTAACTAGTAGTAGTACTGAATTTACTGATAGCAAGTTTTTGTTCGCGGGTCCTGTCTAAGAAAGTCATATTCGTATGAATTACCTACTACATTTTATTACAATGAGAAATAGTCTATAGCACTCAAGGATAACGAATCTTTCTATAGGTGAAAGAACCGTTTACCGTTGTTGAAATAAACTTTTGATCTTATAGGGTCGATTAAATTGACAAAAATTGCATATTTTTCAACCGTTATTCAGTTTTCAAAGGGTATGAGTCCATAGACTTCGTTTGATAGAAACAGTTAATAATCTGTTCACATAGTATTAAAGATCGTACACTGCGAAGTATGAGACACCGACGATGTTCTATTTTTAAATTGATTTATGGAAAATATTTAAAAATTGAAAATGGAACATTGTCGATGGCCCATCATAGTTTGATGAAATCTTTTACTGACGATCCACTGAATTTGGAATGTTGGTGCTAATATTTAGTTGACATTCGAATCATTTATATGCCATTTTATATATATTATTCATAGTAATATTAATTTACAATCTTGCATAGTGCTCTGCAGAATCACCTAACAAATTGTCAAAATAACTTAATTTTAAATATTTTTTTACGTAGAAAACATGTAAATGACCTGAGACCGTTATTTTAAAATTTAATTTGGAATCTTCTATTGTGCAGTTCTATAATATATTACATAAGGAATGTTGTAATTTAATTTTTGTATTAAACATACTTATGAAATATGGTTTTAATATATGTATATTGTAAATAATAAGTTGTTTATTTAAAATTACTGGATTTGTGATCCTCTAGTGCTTAAAGAGCGAAAGGTATATAAATTATAATATTTTATAAAAAAAAATATTGTTGTGGTATTCGTATTAAAAATGCATGGTATCTAGTTTATAGCTTTAATAAAAAAAATAACGGATTTGCTTAATAATATTTATACTAATTCTAAATTAAAAATTGTTTTAATATCGTTTGTTAAAACTATTGGAATGAACACACGTATAAAAATTTATTGTATTAATTAAAATCAACTTAAAAGTTTGTAAGAAAATTAAAAAATGTATTCAACCTTTACTGAGTGTAATGTGAATAATAGTTTTACGTATTGAAAACGTAACAGGAATGATATAAAAATAAATTATCTGTAATATAATTTTTACATTCCAAATAATTTATTTACTTACAAAACCTGTTGTAATATAAAATATATTAAGTAAGAAGTAATAATTATTATAACGCTACCAAAGGAACAATTAGAGTTATTTAATATATTCAAAAATGGAAAGTTAGAAAAAGGTTGCCTTACAGTTGGAGAAGCGATTGTGATCATTGCTTAGAAATAATGAATATAGATGTATATTGTATAATATTTATTGTTTTAAATAAGTCATTAATCAATTTAAATATTTTTGAAAATTGTTTAGAGATGTATTGTCGATTTTTTAATAATTATTAAAGTAAACTAACTTTTTATTGTTTTTATTTTCTTTGTGTCTTTTGTATCAAAAGATTCAATAAAATATCGATATTTCGAATGTAACGCCTTCTACCAACGGTTAATTTAATTGTTTAAATCGTGCATCACTATGTATGTAGTGTTACATTTGAACAACCTTTCTTTTATTCATTGTTTGATCTTATCCCATCCTCTCCCTTCCATACCAGAACCACTCGTACTGGCTTTCGGAGCCACAGCTTCGTAGTGTCTACTACCCCGGCCCGAACCAAGAGGTTCGCAAATTCGTATTTTTGCCGCACCATCAAGCTGTGGAACAGTTTGCCAGCTACCGTGTTCCCTCCCTCCTATGATCCTGGGTCCTTTAGGCGTAACGTGAAGAAGCTAAACAGCAGGCCGGCATGATTGTGTTGAGTAGCGGGGGATAGACTGTCTCTCGCTACTTGATACTCTATCTGGACGGCACTGCGCTTACCATCAGGTGCAATGTGCCGCGCCAGAATAAAAAAAAAACACTCATGCGGGATAAGTACTATCCCGCATGTATAAGTACTATCATTGCTCACGTTTTTTAAGTTCGGTAAATAGCTGATTTCTCATTGAATTGAACATTGCACGCCAATTTTCTTGTCGATTGTAAATAACGATATTTGAATTTGTTGGTATTGTGATAAATCTGAAATCACTACGAGATAACTAATATAGGCATTAAATGATTGGTCTCATTGATTTCTATCACAAGCAGATTGTAATCGGTCAAAATGTCTACAGTCGGGTAAAATGAGCAGAATCCCAGGCATTATGTCTCCCATGGAGATGGGCTGCTACGCAGCACCGCGCAGGGGCGGTTCCGGCAGCAATTCTAGCACTCCTTAGAATACCCCGGGATCGCTCCGTAAGCGCCGAAGAAGGCCACCGCGGGGTTTTAGCTGGTAGTGTCGGGTGGGGTGTACATAGGGGGTAGGGACTCGGCCCAGCGGCTGCCCGGATAGCCATCATCCGGGCGAGGGGGATGCTGGGTCGTAAGACCGGCTAGTCCAGCATAACCGTTTTATTCTTATTCCGCTTCCCCCCGGAGCGGGCGGTAGTAATAAAACGCTTTCCCCGCGACAAAAAAAAAAGGCATTTATGTCTCACTTGTCTTAAACCGCTTTGAATAAATTATGCTTATAATAGTCATACAGTGTTTCGTCTCAATTTATTGAGGAAAACATCAGGGAATGTAAGATGCTAACTGTACACATATCTGTATATACTCGTAAAAAAGAAGAAACTGACTGACTGATCGATCAACGCACAGCCTAAACGGCTGGGGTTAAAGACTTGAAAATTTGACAGTATGAACCTTTTATGACGTTGGCATCCACTAAGGGTTTTTGGAAATATCACCCTTAAGGGGGTAAATAGGGGATGATAGTTTGTATGAACATCCGTCATTTTTGAAGTTAAGTTTATGAAAATTAGTATTTGGCCTTTCAATATATATTTCAGGATATTTGAAAATTCCACCCCTGAGGGGTTAAAATAGGGGAAGAAAGTTTGTATGAAAATCCGTCATTTTTGCAGTTTAACGCAGAAAAATTGGTATTTGGCCTTCCAGTTAAAAATACATATTTTAGGATTTTTGGAAATTCCGCCCCCAAAGGGGGTAAAATAGGGGATGAAACTTTGTATGAAAATTCATAATTTTTTAAGTTAAACACGTGAAAATTGTTATTTTGTATGGTATACTTTTTCTCCCAAACATGACCTACACGCGGGCGGAGCCGCGAGCAACAGCTAGTTCTTTATAAACTGAACGAAAACTGTTGATAAAAATCTTTGTAAAATTTCAGGGTCAATAATCACAATGGCCAATGGCTGTAGAGCGTTCCTCTGGCAGAAATATACATACAATCGACAGCAGAAGACCACAGATAACAGTCTTTGGCGATGGTACTGCTCGGACTATCACAAGGGCTGTTCCGTATCCATTGTGACTAACCTAGAGTCCCGTATAGTGCATGCAAATAACAAGCATAACCATTCACCACCTAATTTGGTTTATGCTGGCGGGGTGTATATAAAAATACGGCCATAAAAGCTATGATGATCATATACATCCTCATTTAAAGGCTTACATAATGTCGTTATTCAGTTTGTAGGGTTCCGTGCCTCAAAATGAAAATCGAAGTTTTTATTGATGGTTATACATTTGTCAATTGAAATACTAAGGTCTTTGGCTATTGCTGTCAAAAATCAGGGTCCTAGTGTAAGGCAATAAAGAAATAAAGCATAAGAAGTTTTTTCATTTCCGACGACGATCGATTCGAAAGGAATGTTGATATTGGATAACATCAGTAGTAAAATATTTTATAGCAATAGAAAATGTATAAATGCTAAAATATTGATTTATAGTTTTTATGTGTCTTGAGTCGGCAATACGGGAGGGTACTCTGAACCAGCGGCCTTGTTCCTCTTCTCCTCAAAGTCTTCCTCTCTAGAATAAAAGCAAATGTCACGAGTTGTACACGAGATATGCGTGCGCATCTCTTTCTTTCAGTCTCAACTTACTGGATTGTCTCTCGATACTTGATACTTTAACTGGACGGCACTGCACTTGCCACCAGGTGCCGTGTGGTCAGTTTGCCGTGCCGGGATAAAAAAAAGCCCTGTATTACATATTGTCCCACTGCTGGACACGGGCCTTCTCTACTAATGAGAGGAGTTAGGCCACCACGCTGGCCTTATGCGGATTGGCAGACTTCACATACCTTCGAAATTCTTATGAGAATTCTAAGGTATGCAGATTTCCTCACGATGTTTCCTTCACCGTTAAAGCAAGCGATAATTAACAATGAATACACACGTAACTTTAGAAAAGAGGTGTATGCGATTTAGGCTGGGTCCCGAACATACGACTTTCGTCTTGATAGTCCGTAGCGCAACCAACTAGGCTACCGCTATAGCTAGCGCATACTTAACCTGTTTGAAATCCACAGGCGTCATTATAACTATGGGCAATGGATGCAAGGCGTTGTTGTGTCAGGAACATACATATAACCGGCGACGGAGGGCGTTCGACAACCGCTGGCGATGGTACTGTTCAGATTACCACAAAGGCTGTGCCAAAACTATAATAACTAATACAGAGTTAGTTGTAGTCGATTCCTTTCATGAACATAAGCATGCACCGCCCAGATTGATTCGCACTACTTCTGGAATTTATATTAAAGTGAGAAACTAATAGTTTTAATATTTCGTCGCTGTACATATGAGTCGCATAGAACCAAAGTCGGCAAAGTACGGCCGACTTGTTTTTTGTATTTTGTATATAACGACTTTCGTTTGAGTTGAAAGATTTTGCTGAATATTTTATTTTAATCTTAAGAGTTATTTAATTTAATCAATGA
This sequence comes from Laothoe populi, assembly GCA_905220505.1. Taxonomy (NCBI): domain Eukaryota; kingdom Metazoa; phylum Arthropoda; class Insecta; order Lepidoptera; family Sphingidae; genus Laothoe; species Laothoe populi. The sequence goes on from HG992159.1 coordinate 16,256,741, forward strand.
CAACAACAATGATAAAAAATACGGTAGGCAGCGGCTTTGCTACAGCAAAGCTTCTGCAATGCCAGGGTTGTACCCTGGCATTGCAGAAGTCTATGGGCGGCGGTGACTACTTACCATCAGAGGGCCCGTCTGCTCGCCAGGCTATCGAGGCACTAAAAAAAATTTTTGCTTAACCATGAAAAATCTTATTAAATTTCCTAGATTGCCGAGTTTGGGCTCAACTGAGGTAAGATGGCCGCCTTACTACCGCAACTGTACTGCCAAGTTTCTCGTTTTTGATTGGTCATTGACTTCATGAGAAATGGGATTGTTGACTTGAAATACGGTTCTGATTGATTGATAGTGAAAGATTGCCGACTTTGGTGACTTTGACTTTCGACTCATGTTTTCTGTCTGGTACTAAACTGACTACATATAATGCAAAATGTTTTGCTGTTTTGATATCTTTCATATTTATGAATAATTAAATATAAACATCATGTTTAATTATTGATTTTGTATTATTTTTTATGTCTCCATGTTCAGTGGTCAAGGTTAAAAAAAGTCATTAAAAGGTAATATTGAATTTGTTAGAAAATAATTTCAGTAATGTTAATCACATATTTAATTCTTACAGTACCAAAATTCGTAATGACAGCACTCAGTCAAACAGCCATACAGATAGACCATTATAGGTTCGTGAAAGATTATCAAAATGGGAACAAAACAAGATGGCGGTGTGCCAAGAAGAAGATCCATTGCAAGGCGGCCCTTACTACTATAGATGATGTCATCGTTAAACTGACTGGCAATCACAACCATTTCTGAGTTAGGCTTCTATTTATAATCTTTTCCCGCTGGTGGTAAGATATTCATATCCGCCCGGATAGCGACCACCGTACAAAGGGTGTAAAATCCGCCATAGTGGCACACGCAAGTGTGTCGCGTTCCGTGATCAGCCAGATCAGGCCTAGAGTTGGGGTACGATGTTTGGCCGTTTCGCGGCCTTCTAAGTACTCTGATAATAGACCCTCGATCGCTTCTTCACCTTCTTGCGCATGGCGTAGTGTGAAAAAGCAGGCCGGCATGATTGTGTTGAGTAGCGGGAAACAGATCGTCTCTCGCTACTCGATACTCTAATTTGACCGCACTGCGCTTACCATCAGGTACAGTGTCGTCACTTTGCCGCGCCAGGATAAAAAAAAAGAATTGTGAATAAAAAGTGAGCTCTGAAGAAATTGTGTACATATGTAAATACATAGTTTAAATTAAATGTTATTTATTTTAAAATATGTATTGACTTTATTTTATGAAAAATATGATTAAAACATAGTATGTTTATGGTAACATTAGCTAATTATGTTGGTAAAAATATTATTTTCCAATTTTAAACAAGTAATTATGAAAACTTATGACATGGAAATAATTTAAGCGATCTCTCTGCCTGTAGTTTATTTCATGAAAAAAAAACTCTTCTGAATATGCATCAGCACTACGTGCATGACGGTTTATTACGTTGATAGCCTCTGCAGTAGGTGAGTAGCTGTGAACCGAGAGGCTGTCGGTTCGATGCCCGCACCGATTTTTTGGGTCTACGTGTTTTTCGAAAGTCTGTCGTAGCTTATATATATATATACTCAGCCTGTTGCCGTCCACTGTTGGACGTAGGCCTCCCCAAGTGAACGCCAACCATCCCGGTCTTGGGTAGCCCGCATCCACCCGTCGTAGCTTAATACCCACACAATTGTAATTCACTATGGGATCACGACTATTGGTGTGACTGTTGAGTGATATTTATTTTTTATTACTTTTTCTTCATATGTTAGAAACATCAACAAATCTATGCAAGATGGATATTTAAAAAGGCACAAATACAATGTTTACCATTTTATTGATTGATTTACTCAACACTGTTACACATCACAGCTTATTATTAACACAACCGCATGTCAGGATTTACTTTAAGGCTGCTTCTCTTTATAATTAGTCTACCAGCATTACCCTCTAAGCTGAACTACGCGACCATTGAAGTGTTTACATTTAGTGCCCCGCGAACGAACCACGAATATCCTAGTTATCAACTAGTCTTCTCCATAACTCAACTTGACACCGGAGCGCGGAAGTCACTCCGTTTTATGCTAAACATTTACTTCTCCCCACTTAGGTTGTCATTATTAATGTACCCGCAACTACTCTCCTAAATACCTTCGGTATTTCTAATAATAGGAAATATCCTAATACATAATCAATCCAAAATATTTAATGTAACGTCCGCATTCCCTTTCAGTGCATTTCGTCCACAACAAGTCCGGCAAGCCAATAGCGATAGTTAACCAGTACTCCTTCTACCGAGCCACGCAAGGCTTGAGGAACGAGGTGTGGCGCTGTACTCGCTGGGGCAGGTGCTTCGCCCGCGTCATCTTCAGCAGGAAGGGGTTCATCGTTGACCTCGCCAAAGAGCACAATCACCCCCCACCGAACATTGCTGTCAACACCGGCAATTATTATAGAATGTGAATTTTATTCATCAGTACCGCCTAATTTATCTAGTGGCAATATAGGTCCTGGGAAACTGGGACCTGGGACCAGTGAGGTCCTAGTTTCCCAGTAGGCCTACTCTTGAATCAATTCCAATCTCGTACTCGATACAGTTTCAATTACTATTTAGAAGATATTGGAACTCTAACTCACTCAACTAAATGAAATAGAATATTTACGAAGTAGCGATCGTAAATACTATATTTTGTTTAGTTACTAAAAGTTCCGCCGTATTCAGTTAAATCGTGCGCTGGTGTTGCGTTCAAGAATGCCAATTGTACAGTTTTCGAACCCAATCCCAATTTTGAATTGGAATCGAGTGTCGAGAGTCACCCTCCAGGTCGGGCAACCAGGAGATAGATTCGCCACGTATACACAGACCTTCGGGTAAAATAGGGTGAGATTATGCTATGTTAATTAGAGCCCTATTAACCGTGATTTACCTTCTTAAGTAATACTTATACAGAATTTGGTTCTATTGAGTGACATTTAACTGCATGTCAACATCATATTGATGATAATGATGTTGTTTATACAACCACGGAGTATCTTATACAACGCCAATTAATAAGACTTTTAAGACTTAATATAAAAAAACTGTATCATAATACTTTTCTATGAGTTACCATAGCAACAAGTTAATAAAAATCTCAGTTTAAAACTAGTCTATATTTTATAATAAAACCCTCACGGTATCTCTACAAATAAAATAATAAATACAGCTCTAAAACGAGTTGAGTTAAACTTTGTTTGGAGTTTTAAAAATTAGCTTAAACCATATCCAAGTTCCTTTAAGCTTTCTTTGACTAAATATCGTAGAATTTCACATAGTAAGTATCATTGAAAATAGTTGAACACTTTTTATTGATATACATTTAATACACCATATTAATATCATATTACTTTTAATTAGAACAATAACTTTTTAAATTATTCGTTATTATGTTGTTTTAATTCACTTACCCTTTTATTTACTTTTACTTAGCGTTACTCTTTTGAACCTTGTTAACAATACAAATGAATTACAATTTCAATTGTATTAAATTAGAAACGATCAACTCTGTATGTTTATTAAGTTTCCTTACTGTAATATTGTGAAATTTAATTTATAAATGTATTGCCGTACGATACACTCATGAGCATATACGAACGGTAGGCAGCGGCTTTGCTGTGCCCTGACATTGCAGAAGCCTTTGGGCGGCGGTGTCTACCATCAGGTGGCCCATCTGCTCGTCTTTCTATCCAGGCAAAAAAAAAACATAAAGCGGACGGTAACAAATAAAATAATGAATGTTATGATTAATTGCTAGATCTGTAAGATTGTTAGGAATTCTTATTTCGCACTGATCTCTGATAGAAATGACAAATAAGATGTATTTGTTTGGTATTAAACGTAACAACTTAAATTATTGTAACATGTTTTTTACTTAGCATGCTTTCTTTTTAACCGACTTCAAAAAAAAAGGAAGAGGTTCTCAATTCGACGTGTATTTTTTTTATGTTTGTTACCTCAGAACTCCGTCATTTATTAACCGATTTGGAAAATTCTTCTTTTATTACAGAGAATATGCTTCCAGATTGGTCCAATTTTAGCAAAATCGGTTGAGTAGTTTGGTTTTAAAACCAAAATAACTTGAAAAAATATGATGTCCGGATATACGAAACTGCGAATTTTGCTTTTCTGTGACTTTTTCAGTGGTGTTTTCATTTGGTACTAAATCCAACGTACCTATTTTATATTTATACCACTAAAAAGCAAAAATAAATAATTACTTTTTAAATAAAAATAAAACCGTCTTCAAAAAAACCCAGACACAACTAAAAAGCAATAAATAATTGGTTACATTAACATAAATTAATTACATACTATTGAAATCAATTATTTGGAGTCGGTGCCAGCCAAAACATGGAAAAAACAGAATAATCAGGCATACATTAATATATAAAATAGATCCATACTTGGTTTTTATGAATCTAAAAGTAAAGAAAACAACACCGGCACCGACTCCAAATAATTGATTTCAATAGTATGTAATTGATTTATGTAAATGTAACTAATTATTTATTGCTTTTTAGCTGTGTCTGGGTTTTTTTGATGACGGTTTTATTTTTATTTAAAAAGTGATATATTTTTTTATAACATGTCTATTTATTTTCTTGAACCCATAACACCTTCCAAATAACAGTCAGACAGTCGTTGATCACATCTCGCTTCCCAACGTCATTTTTAAGACGTTAAATCAATCATTCTGTTAACATAGAAAAGTTTATAAGCTTTTGCAACTTTCATTTATTACATTTTCGTTTCCAGTAAGATGGATGCGCAAGAACGGCAAAACTATGGCAATTATTGACGACTACATTTTCTATTGCGACACGTGTGAACCGACTGATGGAATGTGGCAGTGCTGTTATGATGGATGTGAAGCGAACTTCACCGCCACTAAGGACAGGGTGGTACTCACCATGGATATCTTTCATAAACATCAACCGCCGAGGTATATATTTTGTGCACTTTTAGAAACCATGCAAAGTTCAGTCGTTTTTACAAGACTAGATTGGCCACTCGATAGTAAAAGATTCAAGAAATGAATTATTCGTCATTTCACTTACCTATTTATAAAATAAGATTATTAGTGTAATTTACGTTAAATGTAATGTACTATCATTTTAATTTTATTTTAAGTAAGTGAACATCTACATTATATAGTATATGTTCGTAATCGAACCAAATTATGTCAACGCACTTGAAGTTTGCTTGGAAATTACCACAGACATAAATATAGGACCCATTGAAATTCAACATTATTACGCTGAACATGTGCATATGAAATTCAAACTTCTTAGATTGGTCGTCTATCTATAATTCGTTATCTAAGGGACAAAAATCATTAGACATTATAATACCGGCCCCTACAATGTCATTTATAGTTTTAGAGAAACGGGCGTCCGCCGACGTCGCGTCACTTATGACCAGTTAGAGGCAATGTTCAAAATATTAAACACCCACAAAGAGCTGGCCCTAGGTTTCAACAAATCTATCGAATCGCGAGAATTCTCAAAGCGAATGTGGAAATCCATTGCTGAAACACTCAATGCCCAAGGTGAAGGTACAATAAAAGATTGGAGAGGATGGTCGAACGTGAGTATTGTCAGATAGAACAGATGCATATAAGTGTGTCGCATTCCGGGATCAGCCAGTGTACATCCGGTTTTGGTCGGGGGTCTAGAGTTGGGGTACGATGTTTGGCCATTTAGCGCCCTTCTGAGTACTCTGAAACTAGGCCCGACCGCTTCTTCACCTTCTTGCCCATGGTGTAGTGTGAAGAAGCAAGCCGGCATGATTGTGTTGAGTAGCGGGGAATAGATTGGCTCTCCGTACTCTATACTCTAATTGGACGGCACTGCTGTGTGGTCACATTGCCGTGCTAGGATAAAAAAAAATATAATTAGGTACCTCAAATCTCCTTGTCGGAGAGTACCTGATGCACTCTGAATAATGGGTATCCGAAAAAACATTTGAAATTGATAGAACCACACTGTAGATATATTGTCTATAGAATTAATAACCCGATTCAAGTGGATTAGTAATAGATTACAGAAAAACGATGTGAAAGTCAGCTTGCTGTTGTATTTTGTACGATGTATATATATCCGGAGGGCAAATTAACAGCACCAAAAATGCAAAGTGAACGCGTTTAAGTGAGTTCTGGCAGGCAGTGACCATTCCTTGAGACATCCCAACATATGACAGTCATAAGACGCAACGGCCCTCATTGATCGATTGTATTTGTACAGCACCATAAATTACTTTTATTCCGTGCAGTATTGGGTGGACTACAAGGCCAAGTTAAAAAGAAAAGCCGTAGCCATATCTGAACACCAAAACCAAAACAGTGGTTTATCGAATGCTTTTCAACTGAATGAAGTGGAGAATAAGTTTTTGGGACTTATCCGTGATGGCATTGCTAGCGGCTTATCTCATAAACAAGGCAAGCCGGTTGTGAGTATTTTTTTAATGTATCGAAAAGGGAAGTTAGCAGTGAAGCATGGTTGAAAATACGGCTTACTGTTACGAAAGTCGTAGTTTTGCAAACAGCCCAAATGGCATACACACACTTTCAAAGTTACGTGTGTATTCATTGTTAATATTGTCTTTCTTTACGACGAAACGTTTTTTAATTCATTAAAAGGACACCGACTTCAATAAAAATCAATTTGTGCGTCCGTATAAAATTTGAGGGTTGCCGTCGATTTTTCTGAGATCCCATTATCAGATCCTGACTTGGTGCCAATGGGACCACCTACTCTAATGGGAATACCTGTTTAACAAAAAAAAAGAATTTCTCGAATCGGTCCAGGCGTCTTCTAGTAATCGGGGTACATACATTAACAAAAAAAGATTCCGACGAGTTGTGAACCTCCTCCTTTTCTTGAAGTCGGTTAATAATGATTTAAATGAGTATGTCTACCAGCCGGTACACCGCATTAGGCTATCGAGGTAGACTAAGACTAACCACTGTCCCACTGTCCCTGCTGTGGGACAGTCTTTAATACAGGGCTGGTATTATGTGGCTGTTAGTCTAATGAAAAGAGCATTGCTCATGTGATATACATTTTGTGTGTTGTTTCTCATGTAATATTATGCAGCAATTGTTGAAGCATTGTTCTTACAGTCGCTTTAACTATTATATACATTTTATACATTTAGGTGTAATATAAGATATTTATTTCAGTTACCACAAGACTCGAAAGAAGCCCTATAAGTTGGCAAGAAGCTGTATCGGAAACTGTCACTCGTATTGAATTTTGTATATACTTTACATTTTTTTATAACTAAGTTATAAGAGATCTGTAAGTTTTTATAAATTTTTAGGGAGCACTGATGTTATATAGTTGTGTCATGAAATGAAAAAGTCTAAGATAAGTTCTTGGTTTTATTAAATTATTATGAAAATTTGTTTATTGTTTCAATTTAATATCCTATAGACAATAGATAAAACGTCAAACCTTCCAAATATTACATGTTTCATAGTAGCTGAAAAGCGTCAAAGGCTATATAGCTATGGCTTTTACGGTAGGCAGCGGTTTTGCTGTGACCTGGAATTGCAGAAGTCAATGGGCGGCGGTGTCTACTTATCATCAGGTGGCCCGTCTGCTCGTCTGTCTATCCAGGCAGTAAAAAAATATATCTTGAAAGGTGGCACCTGCGAGTAGCGACTGTAACATGACGCACATGTAACACTATAATTGAATGGCAGCTCACAGCGCATGCTATAATCGCATGCTGATCCGACTAGCTTGCGTCAAAGGAAGACATAAAAATATGGAAGCACATACTATATGAATTGTGATTGATCAGCGTCTGTTACGACTTTGTTGGCATTCTCATATTTGCCATGATATTTTTTATCCTGGCACGGCAAAGTGATCACACTGCACCTGATGGTAAGCGCAGTGCTGTCAAGTTAGAGTACCAAGTAGCGAGAGGCAATCTATCCCTCGCTACTCAACACAATTATGCCAGCCTCCTTTATTGCTTCTTCACAATACGCCACGGGGCAAGGAGGTGAAGAAGCGGTCGAGGGTCTTGTGTCGGAGTACTGAGAAGGCCGCAACACGGCAAAACCTCAACTCTAGACCCTCGACAAAAACCGGATGTACACTGGCTGATCCCATTGCGCGACAACACTTGCGTGTGCCGCTTTGGCAGGTTTTACAACCTGTGTACGGTAATCGCTATCCGGGCGGATATGAATATCCTACTACCAGCAACCTTCCGTTTCTGTCCATTTAGAGTTTGTCTAATATTTTTTTATTTATTTATTTTAAGGAAACAAACAGTGTTACAAAAGATACAACTAAACAAAAACTATACACAAATTATATGTTTCCATAGATAAAAATCAAATATAACATTTTGAGATATACACAATGAATATAAAATAAAGTACACGCACAATACAACATACAAATATAAAATATATCTAATAATAATATTGCTTAGCATTTTGAGAACCAAGACCTAGTTACAGTCTTTTTAAATCGATAAGGTTTCGAATTAAATAAATCAAGGCCGGAGTGTTCTACTACTGTATTTAGTGCATTTGCAGCTCGGATGAAAAATGCATTCTGTCTATAGTTTGTGGAACAATGTGGAGTTGCTAAACATACGGGATGTCTTACAGATCTATTCGGAACTTTTAAATTAATTTTAGATAGAAGATGCGGAGAGTCTAATAAGTTTTGAGAGATTTTAACTAATAACGCAATATCCGCTGTCTTTCTCCTTTCAAAAAGTGGGAGAAAATGGTGCCTGCGACACCTTTCCTCATAATTTGATATTTTAAAAACCTTCGTTGAATTGATTCAAGTCTATTATAATATAGATGTCATATCTCGGATTCCATACCTGTGTACAATACTCTAGGATACTGCGCACCAATGAACAGTATAAAATTTTAATTGCTTTGATATAAGTGAATGGGGAGCTTGATCTGATTACAAAACCCAATGCTTTATTAGCTTGATTAGCGATAAGTTCCACATGTTTCCCATAAGTTAACTTCGAATCATGTATTACCTAGATCACGTATAGTATCAACTTGCATAAGTGGAAGGAAGACCTTTCAAAACGTACTTGCTTTTGGTAAAACTTGATTTTCTTGTAAAGGTTATAGAATAACATGTGGTAAAATTGAGGTCTAATTTATTTACTTTACAATAAAGTTCAAACGTGTCCAAGGCGATTTGCAATAAACGGCAGTCATTAATATTTTTTATTGTTCTACATATTTTCATATCGTCGGCATAGAGAAGGAATTTTGAGTGCTTAAAACAAGAACTAACATCATTTATGAAAATATTAAAAAGCAATGGACCAAGCAGAGATCCCTGAGGAACACCAGAAGGTATATTAATCCAGTCAGAGCAGAATCCACTCACCGCTACGGCCTGGGATCTATTCTCAATTTATGATGTGAACCATCTCAAAAGCTTACCGTGAACACCGGCAAATAAAAGCTTTTGTAGTAGGTGATCAATCCGATCAAAGACTTTACTGAAATCAGTAAAGATAGCATCTATTTGTCCCCCACCTTCCATATTTAGAGTTAAAAATTCTGTGAATGTTAATAAGTTGGTTGTGGTAGAACGTTTACATATAAAACCATGTTGTTGAGTGATAAAATCACATGAAAGATTTTCATAAACTTGGGCATATACAATTCTTTCAAATATTTTAGAAAAAATAGATAATTTGGAAATGGGTCTGTAATTTTTTATATCGTTCCTGTATAATATAGATCGCTTTTAGCAATAAGACCATTGTAGAACCATTTAGTAATTTAATATATCCTTATGTACGGTATGCTTAACTTTTATGGTCATACAATACAGAAATGTTGTATTGTTTTGTATATTTATATACCGAGGATTATTCAAGACAATATAATTCTGCAATTCCTAAACTCACAAATCTATTTTGGTTTCAGTTAAATGGGTGCGAAATACGAAAGGCAAAGATTTGGGTGTAGTGAATGGGCATGCGTTCTACCGTGATGGATCCAGAACACTCTCGGATTACTGGAGGTGTATGCAGAGGTGTTGCAAGGCCCGACTCACCACAACTAAGGATAAGACGATCGTACGCTCTTGTTTACAACATTCCCATCCTCCAGCACGGTATTGTATCAAAAACGGTGTATATATCAGACTCTAAATCACATATCGATAATATCAAAATAAAATTAAAAAAAAACACAAATATGTATTGAATACATGAAATGTTATACATTATTTAGATTCAGTAATTTTTTTTGTCTACCACCAATGCAGTTTCGCTAGTGAAGAACGGGCAAGAATCTCTAGCGTTGCTCTTTTCAAACCGGTTAACAATATTTGGTCATACAATTAATATATAATTTCAGTTTAATTACATTAGATTAGAGCAGCTCAATGTATGTTAGTTTATTGCCTAATTGCAATATAAATAATAATAATAATACTAGCCCTGTATTAAACATTGTCCCACTGCTGGGAGTCCTCTACTAATGAGAGTGGTTAGGCCTTAGTCCACCACGCTGGCCTAATGCGGGTTGGTAGATTTCACATACCTTCGAAATTCTTATGAAAATCTCAGGTATGCAGGTGTCAGGAAAGCGATAATAACATTAAATACACACGTATAGCTTTAGAATAGTCAGAGGTGTATGCCATTTGGTTTTCGAACAAACAACTTTCGTCTTAACTGTCCGTACCGCAACCAACTAGCTGATCGCTGCTACCTATTGCAATATTGTGAAATAAAAATCATTATAATACCTAGTGCCGCACATGAACATCGTGAGAGTGATGAAAATCTCGATTTCTTTAAGCAGTTGGTCCTTACTGAAATATTCTGAGCAGACCAGTCCACACGAGCAGCACCCGTTCACAAGTAATGACGCATGTGGCGGCCATTGGCCTCCTCTACCATGTTACAGAGATCAGACCGACCTGGCATATGGGGCCGCAGTAAGCACAGACACTTTAGCGAGCATGACATACCCCGACTGAATAAACAATTAAAATACTAGAATATCAAGTAAAGAAATTTATCTAAGAATAAACAAATAATTTATTCTCTTTTTCCGAAAAGAAGTTACGAAGCCATCGATATTTAAGATATTTCTGATAATGTTTAAAATATCACACCGATCTAGCCTCAGCGTCAAGAATGTCAGTTGGTATACAACGTTAATTGTGAAATTGTGTTAAAAATAGATCGAAAGGTGAAAAACGGTAAACACATTTTTAAATGACGCACAATATATACCAATACCATTTTTTTGGTGATTCGTAATCTAATATCAGTAGTCATTGTTTAGCCGTAGTGTCATTTAAATGACAGACAGATATTTATTTCGGGCCTGGGTGCTGTGGGACCGTAGTCGGTCATAGTTCTTGATACCCACGATACAGGTTTTTTACCTAGTGTGGGGTCAGAGATATGTGTGAGACTTTGGGGTGTCTTTATTTATTTATATTTAAAAACAATAATCGGTCTCAGATATAGCTTTTGTAACTCAGCCCAAAATTTCCTCTTCAACGATGTAGACAGACATTTAAATAACTCAACTGTTAAAAATTCAGTTTATGTATGAAAATAAATTTATCGCTTTATTAAAATTGCTTTTTATTCTGTTGTTTAACTTATTATGATATTGCAGTTTATAATATCGTCATCAGGTTAAGTGGATAATAATGGTACTTATTTTACTGATAACAAACAATCAGATGTATATGGTATATAGATTATGTTTTCGATTTTGATATAATTTTGTTAAGTTTGCCAGCTTACGTGTTCCCTCCTTCCTATGATCCTGGGTCCTTTAGGTGTAGTGTGAACAAGCTAAACAGCAGGACGGCATGATTGGGTTGAGTCGCGAGTGAAAGACTCTCTCTCACTACTTGATGCTCTGACTGGACGGCACTACGCTTACCATCAGATGCAGTGTGGTCACTATGCCGTGTAAGAATAAAAAAATATTATTGGTTTAAGTTTATATACTCATTTTACGGATTTTATTGCAGTCTATTTTCCGGCCCGTTTATGTCCGTCCATAAAGACTGTTAAGCTTGAAACGTTGAGTTTAAAAAGTAAAAATAAACTACGAACTTGTACCATTAGTTTTAAACCATTTATTTGTTGAATAGTCGAAAATAAATGTAATAGTCCTTTCAGTTTCAGTACAATGGGTACAGAGTAAGAAAGGGAAAAATTTGGCGATAGTGGACGACTATGCGTTCTACCGTGACGGAGCTAGTAAACTCTCAGAGAACTGGAGGTGCTTGCAGCGTTCCTGTCGGGCTCGCTTCACCACCACTGACAATAAGAAGATCTTCTTACGTACCTGTTGGCAACATTCCCACCCCCCGGCAGAATATTGTATAACTAACGGTGTATATCTGAGATTTTAGATCTTTTTTTTATCCTGGCACGGCAAAGTGACCACACCTGATGGTAAGGGCAGTGCCGTGCAATTAGAGTATCGAGTAGCGAGAGACAATCTATCCCCCGCTACTCAACACATGCCGGCCTGCTTCTTCGCACTACGCCATGGGCAAGAAGGTGAAGAAGCGGTCGAGGGTCTAGTGTCAGAGTACTCAAAAGGCCGCAAAACGGCCAAACATTGAACCCAAACTCTACCCCGACAAAAAGCGGATGTACACTGGCTGATCCCGGAACGCGACACACTTGTGTACCATTGTGTACGGTGGATGCTATCCGGGCGGATATGAATATCCTATCACCAGCAGATTAATGATAACGTGATCAAACGTTCTTACTGGCAACATTCCCACATCCTTATACGGTATTATACTGCTATTATATCTGACGCTTCAATTCAAATCACCCAACCCATTCATTAGATCACTCCCCATGACGTGCATTTTTTTTTAGAGCCTGGATAGGCAGACGACTGGCCACCTGATGGTAAGTAGTCACCGCAGCCCATAGACTTCTGCAATGCCAGGGCGCAGCAAAGCCGCTGCCTACCGTTAAATCTATGATATAATCAAAGATCTATGTGCCAATGTTAGCAGGACAAATACCCTCAATCCTATAATAATACGTATGTGTTGATAATTATAGATATATGACATTTGCAAATATTGTCATACAGCAATTCCAAATAAATGCTACCAACAATACGAGTGTTTTATTTACACCCTATTCCTGAGACTATAAAAACCATCTCAATTTCAGTACAATGGGTGCAAAATAAGAAGGGTAATGCAACTGCCATAGTTGACGGCTTTGCGTTCTACCGCGACAAGCGCACTCTAACCACAGACAATTGGAGGTGCGTTCGGCGTTTATGCAGAGCTAACTTCACCACCACTAAAGATCGAATGATAATACGATTTCGCTGGGAACATTCACACCCCGCCCCAGATTATTGTATAATGGACGGTACTTATTTGAAACTGTAAAGCGTTGTTCCAAAGTATATTATTTGTTATTTAAATAATTATAAGTCAATCACCTGGTGCAATTTGAATAATAACTGTAAAATTTCATTGTTAAAAATAGTATAATAAAGTTGTAAACAGAAGGACAATTGTAATTAAAATTTTCAGAATATCATTCCGATCAAGACTCGTGTCAAGAACTCCACAATTGCTATATAACGACAATTGTCACATTGTATTGAAATAGATCGAAAGTAATAGTACATAGAGCGCATTTTTAAATGACACAATAATACCAATTTCCAGTTAATTCATATCTAATCTCAGTTCGGTCAACATTCAATAACAATGTTAATTTGTGTTTGTTTTATTTACACAAAATATTGTGTAATTGTTTGTTTGTTTGTTGGAATTTACGTTTTACTCATGTAACTTTGGTTGTTGATGTTTGCACGTCTGTCGAAATTGTTGTGCTATGATGAAGCGACGGTGGGGTCCAGCTGAAAATCAGTGCTGTTTTTCAGCAGCGTATACTGAGCTGGTGCCCCTTCCACCGCACATGTTGCAGCAAAATAGCCAAATGTAACTAGATAGTATATAATTTTTTTTTTGTTTGTGTATTGTGTGTGTGGAAAAATAAATGGTTTAAATGGTTTTTTAAATTTAACGAGAGTCTTTTAAGCAGTTTTTAACAAATAAAGAATAAGTTAGAAGTAAGTGTGATAACTTTGTTTATATTTTATGTCTGATAAGGAGAAAGAATGATATTTGAATTGTTATGTATTGTTGAAGACAGCGTCCGTGGCGCAGCGGGCGAAATGCCGTGGGTTCGATTCCCGAGACAAATGTTTGTGCGACAGACAGATATTTGTTTCGGGTCTGGGTGTTGTGGGACCGTAGTCCCTCATAGTTCTTGATACTCCCGATACAGGTTTTACTTAGTGTGGGATCACAACTATGTGTGTGACTGTTGGGTGTATTTATTATTATTATATATGTAAAGAAGTCACACTATATGCTTCGACGCATTCGTGATACTTCTATTGATCTCCAACAGAATCTGCATCTCACTATGTCACTAGTAGATGTGTCTACAATTTGAAAGAGTATGAATATTCTGAATTGGTATGAATATATATTTTTAATATATCTTTGTCTATTCTTGACCATGTAAACAACGCAGAGGTTCTAAATTCAACGCGTATATATTTATTATGCTTTGTTTAATGTATGACCATGCATGTCTTTGTACGGGGCTGTTTTTTGAAACTGTGTGACGATTATTTTTGATTTATTATATATCACAATATGTATCGTGGCACAATTAACTACAATATACTAAATGTTAGGTATATTTCAAATATAATGTCAAGTTTTATGAAACTGTGTCACTCGACGATCGCTAGAAAGTCGGTATAAAGTAATATGCACCGACTAACCTCAAAACACATGTCGGAATGAGTAACTACGGTGGGTTTTCCCCGTATGTGATTAGCGGCGATTCGAATTCGAAGAAAATATCACTTCTGAGAACATTAGTCTATTGGTAGAATAAATTTTTTTAATTTATGATTTCTATAATTTTCTGGGAAATTTTGTTTTTTTTTTAGTGCCTTGATAGGCAGACGGGCCACCTGATGGTAAGTAGTCACCGCCACCCATAGACTTCTGCAATGCCAAAGCAAAGCCGCTGCCTACCGTTAATTAATGAGCACAATTGAGTATCTCAAGAGTTTAGCTATGTTTTTTCTTTGATGTTGATTTTTTTTGTTAGATTTTTAAATTTTCTCTCTAACAATGTTGTAGGGCTCCAGTTGACATCAGATTGTTAACAACAAAGTTTGTCAATATAATTTATATCTCGTGATTTCGTTGAGACTGTTGTACACGCTTTATATTAGCTTTACATGTATCTATGTATGTATGTTTGTATGTAACGGAATCTTTTAACAGTAACACTTCGATTCTAGTATATTGGGTGCACAATAGGAGGGGCAAAGAATTGGCTATCGTGGATGACTACGGGTTCTATCATGGAGGGAGCAGTCACACCACAGACATATGGAGATGCAAGCGGCGCATGTGCAAGGCTCGCTTCACCACCACTAAGGACAAGATGATCTTACGCGCAACCTTACAGCATTGCCATCCTCCGATACATTATTGTGTTACTGACGGCATATACCATAAACTATAAACGAGAGGTCTATAAAACAAATTTCAACTTCACTAACATCAATTTTTTTTTTATTTTATTAATTTATTTAAGGTCGCTTTTTAACATCTAAGGTCATTAGCGATCACCATCAAAATATTGTTAGTTTGTTGCATGCATTAATTTGCGTATAAAAGACACAGATCGGAATATCGCGAAACCATATCAACTTATGTATTCACACACATCTATACATTATTGGTTGATTTAAAACTACTATTAGAACAGATTGGGACCTGATGAGACCCACTGAAACAAACTCAACTGGTTTACCTTTGGATACTATGCGACCCACTTTTCAGAAGAATCAAAATTCTTGGCTGTGTTCTGTTTTGTGTCTTAATTAGTAAATAAATAAATAAATGTTGGTGGTCGGATGTTGTATGTTTAGCTTTATTAATATTAGCATTTTTATTGCATTTATTTAACGCAATTCATTAATTTAATTCCTTCCGTTATTTATACACATAATATTTGATTTCCATTTATTATTATTGAAGTATTAATTAGTTCTTAATTTAATATATAATAATTTTATGCAATATGATGATTTTTTATGAGATGTGCATTTAAATATTGTATTAGTATACCTACTAATGCTTTGATTACATTTTTAATATGTTTTATCATTTTTATTATCAAACTAATATAAAAAAGATATAAACGGGGATTTGTTCTTATAAGTTAGATATATTCATTAAATATTTAAGTATGTTCAATAAATTAAATATGTGTTAGGTTAATTTATACGAAACGAGCTTATTTTAATTCGCAGCTCTTATGTTCTGTATACACATATTATAGAGGCGACCTGTACTAAGCTCAATAGGTACCGATGGTGAATGCTTTATACGACAAAATCCTTTCAGAATTTCTTTAAAAACTGAAACTAAACTTATTCTGGCAGATATTACTACGTTAGAATTGAAAAAAATAAAATTATTTTTTTAATTTGTTGTTATTTTTGTCAATTTTGAAACTCTTGATGTGTACATATTGATGGATAACTAGCGGGTCCGGCATACGTCGTCCTGCTCGGAAGCGGCAATATAAATAGGCACAATATATATTATATTTTAAAGATCACAGATCTTTGGCAGTTCCCCCACAGATCCCAGCAAATCAAATTTGGTGACATACCGACAGTAGCGCCATCTACCGGGACTAATTGTGTTTTCAAACCATCCAGGAACCCATAGAAATTTCCACAAAAAATTTCATCCAAATCAGTCCAGTCGTTTAGGAGTTAGGTGACAAACAAACCTACAGAAGAATTATATATATTAAGATATAGCAATTCAATTTACTAGATATAAAAGGCAAACAATTGTACAAGACACCTCAGCACTAGACCACCAAAAAATTATTCCCGTTAAATGGCATGTATTGTATTTAGTAATCTGAAACTTTTGAAAAAATAATATTTATTGATTTAAAATATTAATATATTGCATTTCAGTGCAATGGGTACATAATAGAAAAGGCAAGGAAGTGGCTATAGTAAATGACTTCCCATTCTACTGCGATGGAAGCAGACTCTCTACCGACAACTGGAGGTGTATGAAAACTTCTTGCAGGGCTCGCTTTACTACGACCAAAAGGATCTACGACCAGAGGATTATCACACACAGCAACATCATTCACAACCATCCTGCGCCTCAGTATTGCGTGTCTAAAGGCGTATACGTAAGGATATTGTAAGTTTGAACGCCATTGGCTTTGATGTCGTTTAACATACCCTTAGTCTAAGGTCTACTGTAATTTGAAAAAGTAAAACTGATGTCTCATCTACTTGACCAGGACTTCAATGATTTCTTAACACTGCCTCGATGGCGGTTAAAATCTGAATTTGTGAATTCGATATGACAATATTTTCGCTCGAATAACGGCATTAGTAGCATTTCTGCCTACCACATCGAGGATACAGTATGACCTTATGTTATTCCAGTGCAGTAGACTCCATACAACACATGTAAAGAGGTAGAAGTCATCAACAAATTCACATAGTAAGATAGAATAAATGACATGGAATGGAAATGTGGAGGACACTAAAGCAAAGTTTACTTCTCGACTGCCAAGAAATGTTAGAAAGGACCATCATCATCGGTGGATATAATAAATATAAAAGTTAACATGTACATACTGTATTCATATTTGTATGTAAATAAATACATACAAAATTAACGTGATGTAATGAAATTAAGCAGCAGCGATAGCCTAGTTGGTTGCGTTACAGACTCTCAAGATAAAAGTCGTATGTTCGAAACCTAAATGACATACACCTCTGACTTTTCTAAAGTGACATGTGTATTACATGTGAATTATCGCTTGTTTTAACGGTGAAGGAAAACATCATGAGGTAACCTGCATACCTGAGAATTCTCTAAAAGTCTAAAGAATTACGAAGGTATGTGAAGTCTGCCAACCCGCATTAGGCCAGCGTGGTGGACTAAGGGCTTACCCATCTCATTAGTAGAGGAGCCCCGTGCCCAGTAGTGGGACAATGTTTAATACAGGGCTAGTATTATTATTATAATAAAATTTACATTAAAATTACCATGTATTCAAAGTTACATTCAAATGTAACGTGATGTATTCAAATGTACATTGTTGTCAATTTGCTGTTGCATTTCGGTTGAGTGGTGTTTCCCGAGGTCCAAATCTAAAATATTTTTACCAAACGCTTTCTGCACTTTATTTTGGAGAACATTATTATTATTGTGACTGCCTCGGTGGCGCAGTTGTAATTGCGTGCGGGGTGCGACTGCTGTGCTAAGGTCTCGGGTTCGATCTCGAGGTCGAGTAAAAGTGATATTTATTTATTTATTTATTTATTTAATTAGGTCTACCATCGGTTTTCATATTAGTACATGTAAATAAAATGACAATTGCTTTAGCGTTATAGTCTAAATATGAACTCTAATATGATATTGGATTTTGCTACCACGAATAACTCAGTATGAGCACGGACTGTGGAATTGTCCTTGGTAAGGCGATAGGCTCGCCCCCTATCACATCATGGCACAGTAATAAGCTCGGCGAAATATAAATGTACTGGTTACACCTCTGATTACCCCTTTTGGGATTACAGGCGTGTGTATTTATGTCTTTTTTTTTAATGCCTGAGTAGGCAGACGAGCACACGCGTCACCTGATAGTAAGTAGTCACCGCCGCCCATAGACTTCTGCAATGCCAGGGCACAGCAGAGCCGCTGCCTACCGTTTAAGGACTACTCTTTTTAAGCCTCGTTTAAAGAAGGACATATATTATTGTAAATGGAACAGCGAAGCAACAATGTTTTTTCTATGCTCGAAATTATTATTAATTATTTCAGTTGTGTCTAGTCTTATAAGATTACAACGTGTAATAAAAGAATACATAAAAAATAGTATTATGTTGTCTACTGAGTCTGTCATTCATACCTTACAGGTGAATAATAAAGTTTGTGTTCGCTATTTAATGGTTTTTCTCTTGGACTGTTCCAATCCAATATTATGTTAATAAATATACTTTATTTTACCGAACTTACACTATGGTTTAAAAAGTAAATTATACCATACCATACAAAATATTAACTGAACTAAAATATTTTATAAGAGAAAGTATAAGTGAAATAGAAAAAATAACCTTATTGTATTAACAATAAGATTTATATAGTTTATGTACTATGTCTTATTTGCATGCTATCTACAATAGAACATGTGTATCTTATTACTACTAGTATATGGTTTTTTTGACACACCCATGTTTATTTATTATTAATAAGGTCCAACATACATAAGCCAAACCAAAAGCTCTACATATTACAGTGAACAATAAAAAAAGCACAGTCTCAGATACGTGTGCTAGATACACCTGTATCTGTACACATAATGTTGTAATTTATTCAAGTAAAATACACTTACAATAAATTTTACAATATTTGCTAGTGGCATCCAAACTAAGCTACGCTTGTATCTTGGGCTGCCATAATATCTACAAATAACAAGAATAGAATTTGACGCTTACAGTATTTAAAATTTAAATTAAGCTAAAAGGATATAAAAAATATAATAAAATAATGTTAATCATAATCCCAGCACTATGGATCCGTACCTAGTACACAGCATTCATCAAATAACATGACAACATAACAAAATGTTATGTTAAAATATTATGAATAGAAATATGTTCATAGATGGTCTACCTATCTAAAACCATCGGAAGGTTTTACATATCGAGAAAATTTCTCCTATAAATCGATGTTTCTTAAATCACACAAATTCTCTAGTGATTCAGTAAATTTTTAAAAAGGTTCATAAATTGGCGGTTTTTTTAATAAAATAATCATATTTTTTTTAGTTGCAATAGAATGGGTGCGCAACTCCAAAGGCAAAATATTGGCTCTTATTGACGGCTACACGTACTACTGCGACGACCGGCGTAAGAAGAACAACTACTGGATCTGCACTAAGAGCAATTGCGGTGCGCGTTTCACCACTACGAAATATAATGTCATGATACATTTCAGAATTGAACACACACATCCCCAGAGCGATTATAGAATTATTAACGGCACTTACTTTAAGTTGTAAGGATTATTATAATAATCATTTTGTTGGGGGTCTAGAGTTGGGTTATGATGTTTGGGCGTTTGGCGAACTTCTGAGTACTCTGACACCAGACCCTCGATCGCTTCTTCACCTTCTTGCCCATGGCGTAGTGTGAAGAAGCAAGCCGGCATCATTGTGTTGAGTAGCGGGGGATAGATTGTCTCTCGCTACTCGATACTGTAATTGGCACTGCGCTTACCATCAGGTGCAGTGTGGTCACTTTGACGTGCCAGGATAAAAACAGGTTGCCTCTCGAACTTGATACTCCTCCACACCAGCTCAGGTGCTGTGGGCACTTTGCCGTAACAGAATAAAAAAAGAATTATGGTACAGATGAGTGCTGGCGTCGTCTATAATAGGGTAGATGATTTGTTTTTATTATTTTTACCGAAACATAATCTAGTTCACCCCTATATTACAATAAACCAATCTTTGTAAATGTTAATACTTGAAATACGTAATTTACATTTAAATACTTTTTTTATTGACTGGATAGGCAGACGAGCAGACGTGCCACCTAATGGTAAGTGGACACCGCCGCCCATAGACTTCTGCCAGGGCACAGCAAAGCCGGTGCCTACCGTTGCAATGGTAGGCATCGGCAACATACTTTAATTTAACATAGTTATTAACATAGTTCATTTAATATAGAGTTATACTGGAATGTTGATCTCATATTTATTATAGAATTGATGTCCATAATTTCATATGTCTATATAATATGTAAAATAAACAATTGTGTACTTCAAATCGACTTTATTTACTATGGCCTGATAAAGGTAAAAAATAATATGTTTTCGTCTCAGTACATGGTGAAGTAATATGTATAAATTATTTTAATAGAAATTGATGATTGTTAATGTAGGTATGTGTATTAAAAATTAATACTGCTCCATTTTGTACTTAAAGTGGCTTGAAAGCATTTTATATTCCCATAAAAATATTTTTAAAAATAATAGTAATTGAAATTTTGAGAATAAATCGCGCAATATTCTTGATCTAACATTATTTAACATTGCAGTGGTGTTCGTCCTCAACAGATTTGGCAAAGAGCTGGCCATCATCCAGGGGTATACTTTCTACTGCCACGCCAGGAGCAAGTCGACGCATATGTGGCAGTGCACTAACACAGGAAGGTGTAAGGCCCGCTTTACACTGGACAACCAGGGATGCATGATCAGGCTGAGGAATGACCATAGTCACAAACCACCCCCGCATGCTATACGCGACGGCATGTATATTCGGCTGTAAAAAGTGTATTTTTAATTCGTATTTTATTAACGTGTTGAAGTATGCTATTAGCCCGGAGTCTGGAATCTGTGCCCGGTATGGCGACAGGCTCGCCCCCTATCACATTATGGGACCGAAATTCGGCGAAAAGTAGGTGTACTGGTTACACCTCTGCCTACCCCCTCGGGTATTATAGCCGTGAGTGTATGTGTGTGTGTTAAAATATGCAAGGTAATAGATCTCCTTATAAACTTTATTAGTTTTTAATTAATCGCTACATTGTCCCTTTCTTTTTAATGATAAATAATTTGAGAGTAAAAGAGATAAAATACTAATGAAATTAATTACTGTTTAAACGTTTATAGGTAAGTGTCGGCAACGCGCATGTGATGCTCCTGGTGTTGCAAGCGTCCATAGGCTACGGTAACTGCTTACCATCAGGCGGGCCTTAAGCTTGCCACCATCGTGGTGTAAAAAAAGTTTTGAAATTTATTTTCTCAGTGTTCCATAATTAATCAGTTTTATGCCATAATGCATGAATATAAATTA
Source organism: Laothoe populi (assembly GCA_905220505.1). Lineage (NCBI taxonomy): Eukaryota > Metazoa > Arthropoda > Insecta > Lepidoptera > Sphingidae > Laothoe > Laothoe populi. The sequence continues at coordinate 16,278,801 of HG992159.1, forward strand.
TTAAATTAGTTAAACACAAAACAAACTCTAATACTTATGTATTAGAGTTTATTTGTGTTTAACTAATTTGCATTTTCTCAAATATAAGTCTCTATTTAGTTACATAACATGTTCAATATACACTGAAAAATTAACAGCTTACACTGTGACACAGTGGACTGGTAGCTGGCAGGGAAACAAGGTCGCGGGTTCGAATATCGCATTGAGATAAATCTAGAACACATTTATCATAAACGTAAACATTTGTTTCGGGTCTGGATGTTGTGAGACCGAAAATCTTCGATTTTTTTTTGGTAGTTTCGTGTCATTTTTTTTGGGCAGGACGAATTATTGTTTTGGTTTTCTGGGATAGTAACAAACTCATTCAATTTGTTTTTTTTTATAAAAAAAACATTCAAAACACTGCACACACGGCGCTTAAAAGCTCCTCTTCAGCCATTTTTGTACAGGGCGCTTAGCGTTTAAATTAACACGCTATTTCCTTAACGTTATATTGTAAAAACTCCTTGTAGATTGAATGAATGTGATTAAATTAATTACTTTATTATTCACTAAGGGATGAAAATAAGTTTAAAACTTAATAAAAGTAGAAAATAATCTTATGTTTGAATAATAAGTACTTAAACTAGAAATAAGCTGAAATGTACTAAACATGTACTCAAATATATTTTGTGAGACATATCAGTTATTAAATGTCCGGATTTGAAATAGCCAGTTCGTAGTAATATGGCGTTGATTATTTTTTTATTTTTTTATTTATTTATGCTTTATTGTGCACCAGAATACAGATATTAACAGTACATTGCAATAAAAATAATGATTATGTAAAAATATAGAAAATCCCCTTGCTACGTATTTTAAATTACTTGTGAAAACTCTTAAAAGTAATTAAAATATAAACTATAATAATAATATTATAGTTTACAATAATGTAGATTACTTGTGCATTTCATAATTACAAATATAAAAAATTATCTCGTCTTTTATTTATCGGCACATTTTTATTTGTGTTACTTATATAGCTTATATTATAATAAGAAAATAAGTTATATATTATAGTAACCGTAGAGGTGTGTAGTCATATAGTAAATTATTTATCATAAAAATATTTTCAACAGTATGAAAATCGAACCTGGTGTCAGAATAGATACGCATCCCAATTGGTTTAGCAGTTGCCGCGATTAGGCGAAAAAAACGATACGAATGCTAACATGAGTAGATAGAGAAATCCAACATTTACAAAATGTTAAATTAATTCGTGGGCCCGCTATACTACCCCTGTTGATATTGATAGGTACATTATGCAGTTTGCGTCATAGGGCTGAAGACCAATAGCGAGCACCGACGTTCGGGAAAGTTCGGCTGTATTCGTCCCGCGCAGATGGGGTTCGGGATTGCTAACGCAGTCTGTTGTTAAACACTCTCGGCGACTCTGGTGTACGTAAACGGTTATTAATTTAAAATCGTTGGGCTATTTCCATTAAGAGTAAGTTACACAATTTATTTACAATATTAGTATAACTTGATTAATGTTTTATTTGGTATTAGTCTAAATCAGCTGTTTTTTGGAATCGTTTGAAATGTAACGGTCATTGTATTTTTTTCTATTTAAATCATTGCTTTGTAAACCTTAGGTTTTTTTAGATAAATGTAAGAATGTGGTTAAACCACCAACTTGGTTAAGGAAATTGCTTTTAATCGCCGGTATTTAGTTCATTTCCTAAGCTTTTTCTTGGGACTTGACTGTAGTATAACAATTGCGTTATAAAAATTGTAGAATTAGTAATTAATCGTGCAATCATCATGTCTTGGGTCATTGGACAGGTGCCACATACCACCAAATATGATGAAGAATTTCTACCATCAGACCTGGCTTCTCCGTGCGCACTGGAGGGTAATGTGGTGAAACTAGGTAGGGGTAAATATGGTCAATCCGCAATCTTGAGATTTACTGGTACTCCTCAGATATATATCTGAAAGCAAAACAGGCACCGTAAAAGTAGTTTAATTTAATATTTAGCATTTTAGCAACGTAATTAATTTATCTCTAGTGATAATGTGAAAGCAAATCGATAGCGTCGTCGCGTTCCGTGCAGCTACCGAGAATATTCAATAAAATGTGCCGTATTCAGGTAGTTTGAATTCCTGTTTGATATTTTGCGGTCCCTACATTACCTGCAAAGTGTTTATTTATAAATTTTCATACGCGGCAAGATTTTGTCAACCTCATTTTTTTCACTTGTTACAACTTTGGTCCCCTTCTTTGTTTCAATTTAACCGCTCTGTAGCTGTAAATGCGGTCAATGAAGTTTTACATGTAATATTTATTAATTCAATTGTCACTTTTTTTACAAATTGCTCGGATGAAGTTTTTTACTTTCGCAATTTTTTTTTATAGCATAGTCCGACAAACGAGCCAGTGGGTCACCTGATGTTAAGTGATCTCCACCGCCCATGAACGTCCACAATACCGAAAGTGTCATGTATGCGCTGTTGGCCTTAAAGGACAGGAATAGGGATTAGGGAAGGGAAGGGAAGGGGGAATCTGGGCCTCCGGATATCTCACTTACCATACGAAACGCGACCGTAAACTGTCACTTTACGTTGGTTTTCTGTGAGACAGTTACAGTTGACAGTTTGTTGGTTGTTTAGTCGAGCCGACCCATTCATGCTGTAGACAAATATGTCTACAGCGTGGCTCCACTACAACTAAATCTATTTTAAAGTTAGAATGTAGATCCTTCCCGTGTGAGAGTGCTTCCGTAGTGTCAGCGTCCTCGCCAACAGTCGCATTAGTATAAGATCTTCCGTTTCAATAGAAATAGTTCACTTAACTTTGATTAGTATTTTGAAACCTTGTTCATTCGTTGTCATTTTATAGCAATATAATTTTGGATGGATGTTTGTGAACAGATCTGATTGATATTTGGCACAGAGTTAGATTATAGTCTGGCATAGCACATAGGTTATTTTTTATCCCCGAAAAATGCGAGATAGCTTAAGGCGACTCCATGGATTTTATACTCTTTCTTTCAAAAATAAATACCACGTGGGCGGAACCACGGGCAAAAGCTAGTTTGAACATGAATATTCAAAGGAAAATACAATTTCCCATTTGCTAATACAGCAGGTACTTGTTATCCAACAATATGAAATAAATGTTTACGGGAGAAAATATCGCATAGTCTATTTCTGTCACTAACAGGGTGCAAGCAATATTGTGTTCCAGCTCAAAGGTTAAATTGGATATTACAGAATAGTTTGAGACAGTCTCGGGCGGGACGAGCGCTTTGAAACTGCGACGCAATTACTTTATTATTCTAAGTTCTGTTGATGCAGCTTCTAAACTACTAGCTGTGGTAGTTATTTTTGAAAGAAACGGTATAAAATCCATGGAATCATCTTAAGCTATTAACATCTTTCTATATTTTGCTATCCCATAGGAAACGTCATTTTTCCGGGATAAAAAGTAGCTTTTGTCATTTTCTGATCCCTAAACTGCCACTATACAACAAATCATGTCGATCCCTTGCCCTTTGTAAAACAAAAACAGAACTACCCCACGTATCTATCTCTGTGAATTTCAACCACATCCGTTCAGCCGTTCTGGCGTGATTGAGTAACCAACATCCATCCATCCAAACATTCGCATTTATAATATCAGTAAGATTAGTAAGAAGTAAGATAAGATGAAGCTACGCATCTAAACACGCTGTTGTATTTAGTATTCTCTGGTAATAGTTTTTAATAGTAATATTCACACTACGTATTTCCTCAGGAATAATGTTCGTTCGCAACAGACCGGTAAGTATCCAGCCATCAACACCTTCACATTTAAGGAGAGAAACGGCCTGCGGAATCAGATATGGCGATGTAACATTGGAAGCTGCAAGGCAAGGTCTCCTTAAAATACCCCGGGATCGCTCCGTAAGCGCCTAAGAAGGTCACCGCGGGGTTTTAGCTGCATTGCTGCGGGTAGGGTGTACATAGGATAGGGACTCGGCCCAGTGGCTACCCGGATAGCCATCATCCGGGGGGTGCTGGGTCGTAAGACCGGCTAGTTCAGCATAACTGTTTGATTATTATTCCACTTCCCCCCGGAGCGGGCGGCAGTAATAAAACGCTTTCCTCGCGACAACAAAAAATAAAAGGTGCAAGGCAAGGTTCTTAGTGAGCCCTTACGGTGATATTCTACGACGCAATACCGAGCATATTCACTATCCGCCTAGATATGAGATTTATAAAGGCGTGTATATAAAGTGCTGAAATATACGTATTAAAACTATTAATAATCCGTTGTAAAAAAGGGTAGTAATAATATATCAGGACGTTCTATATAATATAATATCATCTCTGATATAATACCAGCCCTGCATTATAGACGTATGTGATAATTACAAATATATTTCCTTTAAATAATTATCCTATCTAAATAGTACTATTAACCGATGATAAATCCACATTTACCCTTAACAGATATTTTTTTCCAGTCAAAATAGTGCACAATCAACATGGCCGACGGGCTTTAATAACGGTAGTCTAATATTTCACTAAGCTAGTTAAATAATGACGTCAATTTTGAAATATTTGTATTGTGTTACAAGTCTTTGAAATTATTATTGTTGCGTTTCGAAAATAAACCCTGATAAAGATAGAATTTTACAACGCTAAAGTAAAAACTACCTGTTTTGAAACATCCCACATGAATATTTTGAAATGTGCACGTTTAAAATGATTGTAATTCAACGAATACTTGGTTCATCGTCGTTGCATAAATACCATATAATAGTGGGAAATTCTTACCACCATCTTTCAATAATTATAGCAGTTTATCATAGATAACCTTTATATTGTATTTAGTAGTTGAAGTTAACAATGCATAGGTGCAGATAGATAAAAGACGAGACTTTCATTCATATGTAGTGATCGTAGATGGTTTAAAGCTCACTCTTTAATGTATAATATCAATGTATTCATTAGCCAACATAACACCTGACGAACATTTTTGTCAGCGTTGAACAACAGAGCGCAAGTGGCTGATGATGCGGAATATGAAGATCCTCAAGTTTATATGCATATGGTGAGATAGGCTGCTGATTTATCTTTCCAGATATTCAACTAGCTCGATTAAGCTTTGGTGTTTTGATTATAACGCATAACTGCGATAAGCGGCTCCAACGCAGCGACACGATTGCCCTTCGCCGCTGACGCATACTACGACTGAACAAGAGACCATTCTAGACGTGTTTCATACGACTATATGTCCGACACCGCATACCGTTATGATAAAGGGACCAAAGCTTTATATGTCGAGCTATATGTTACGCGTCAAATTGTGAACAGTATTATCAATAAATGTAGTGATTCCAAAACACTGTATGAGATGTAAAAAATGTATTTTTGGGAAAATAAACGGACCATTATTTTCGGAATTTTTTATGTGTTAATATCAAATACCCAGAATTATCTGCATCAGCGCGAATTCGAAAAAGGCCTTTAATATGATGTTTTTAACGTAAATGACCCTTGCTTTTCGAATTTGGGCAATCAAATTATCCTTAATCATAACTAATTTTAGTTTTAAAGTTTACTTTACAATATAGATATAAAGATAACATAGAGACGGTTGTAATTAAGATATTTTACTAACATAATCTAATTTTTCAGTCCACTGGGAAAGGACGTCTGGCAAATTGTTGGCTATCGTAGAAGACTACACATACTACTGCAGCATGGAAAAGCCCAACCTACTCTACTGGCGATGCACTAAAGACAACACCTGCCGAGCTCACTTCACCTCGAACAGGGCTAAGAGGATCTTCAAGTTTAACTTCATACATAACCACCATCCGCCCAGCTTTCTTATAAGGAATGGGGTTTGCATCAAATTGTAAAAAGGAAAAAACGTTGAAAAATGCGTAACATACTTTGATAAACACGCTAGCATCTATCTACATTATGCAAAATAGATATTTGATTTACACAATTTCATATAAGTGTTTTTGGTCTATCTGGACATCTGAGTAAAATTGGCGTGATTCATATTTTAAATAAGAAAATCATGTCCAAAAAATAAAAGCGGTACGGCCCAAAAACTGTTTCTAAATCAGCTGCTCATTTCAGATTAACATCATTAAACTTTATTATAATATGTACTGTATGTTCTAGAAATATTTATTCGTAATAATCATATTTACGTGTTAATATATATGTGTAGATTGTAGAAGTAGCGTCCAAAATACTGCATTTAATGTAGTTTAGATCTCAATGGTGAACTATGGCTTTATATGTATACGATTTTAATGTGTTATAATCTTACGTATAATATAGGAATATCTAGTCAAGTTAATAGTTATAGTATTATTGTACTGGTCGTTCTAAACTGGCTTAAAACATGTCATTTTCACTGTTGAAAACACAGCTTGTTGAGTGCCATCGCATATTGTAGAATTCTTATAAGCGTATTCAACAATTATTATAATATACTAATTTCAGTAACCGAATTTAAACATCTTTTATCATAATGACTGTAGTCTCGTCATTAATTCTATTTAAAATATTTCATTGTAATATCAGTAATTTTATTATAAAACGTATTTAAAATCTTCACTATAATAATAACTACTAAATAATATTGTCATAAACTGTATTTAGAATCTCTTATTATACTTACAGTAAGATAGTCATTACGGCATTTAAATCTATTTTACAATAATAATTATTGTCATTAATCGTATTTAAAATCTTTTATTATAAAAGTAATATTGTCATAACCGTTTTGAATTTCTTTATATACTTTTAGTAATATAGTCATTAACGGCATTTAAATGTTTTACAATAATAATTATTATGTCATTAATCATATTTCAAATCTTTTATTATAAAAGTAGTAATTTTGTCAATAAACGTATTTAAAATGTATTATCATAATAAACGTAATAATATTATGAATACTATCTAAAATGTATTATTAATATAACAGTAATTTTGTGTCATTATAATAATAATAGTAATGTAATCATTCAGAGTTTTTAAATCTATAATTGTAAAATCGTAGTGTTGTCATTAACTGTATTTAAACTTTTATTATTATAGTAGTTCGTATATTTAAATCTAAATGTGTTATAAATGTAATATTGTAATTTTCAGTACAGTATATAATCGTATTTAAAATCTTTGATTATAATCGTATGTTATGTAGTAGTGTCGTATTAACCGTATCTAAACATAAATTAATGTAATACATATTTAAATAAACATATCATGTTTGTTTTCATTACCTACTCGAAATTACCACGAATGCTATTCGTATAATTTGTATATAGGGATTTTATATAATTTCTAATAATATTACCTACCTGGATTTGGAAAAAAAACTTTATGATCACACCTTTATAATTGCACTTTTGATACAGTACCTGTCATTTTGCTTCCTATTTTTCTATGACAACAACAAGGGTCGGCAACATGTGATGCTCCTGGTGTTGCAAGCGTCCATAGGATACGGTAACCGCTTATCAGGCGGGCCATAAGCTTGTTTGCCATCATAGTGGTATAAAAAAAAAATTATTAATTGAGGAATTCCTCTTTACGTTCATACTAATATGACTATTTTTTTCAGTAATATGGGCGAAGAACCGGATGGGCAACACGATAGGTGTGGTTAATGACTACGTGTTCAACTGCAACAAGAGTTCGGAGATAAGAAGCATGTGGAGGTGTAGCAGACATTCGTTCGGGTGTAAGGCTAGATTTTCTATCTTCAACAACACTGCGGGAATGGTGCGAGCCCAGTTGATGCATAACCACCCGCCAGCCACATATGTCATCAGAAACGGCGTTTACATTAAGGTTTAAGGAAATCTAATTTTGCATTTTTTTTTTTTTTTAGTGCCTCGATAGGCAGACGAGCAGACGGGCCACCTGATGGTAAGTAGTCACCGCCGCCCATAGACTTCTGCAATACCAGGGCACAGCAAAGCCGCTGCCTACCGTTAGCATTGCATGTTAGTTATTATTAAATAATGAATTATTATTATTGTATATCTTACCATATTCACGGGACTATTGAGTCCCGGATCTTTGTAAGGCATGCGTGGGGCCGAAGCCAAACGTAGAGGCCCGTTAGACAATTTTAATTAAATTTGTATTGGGTTATGGGGATAACCGGGATATACAGGGGTATACACACAAAAGTGCACCCAAGACCCCCGGTTGGTGTAGGTAGGTAGGACTATTGTATGAATGGATAAAAAGTTATGCTGGTTTATCGAGGTGTTGGTGTATTGGTTAACTGGGTTTATGGAAGAACTGTGGCACCTGATATCTGACCAATGTTAATAACATAGGCAGGGATAAAATAGGCAGGTGGTGACTCGCCAACTTAGGTAAATGGGCTCCCCAAAATAGTCGTTAAAAAACCGACAAGGAAGCAACATCATTTGAGCGGCTAAAGGGTGGAGAGGTGTCACTGGACTTATTATTATTAGTTAATTATACTGCTTTTATTAAATTAAAAATCATAGTGTTGTAATTTACTTAAGACTATGAAATAAATTCGCTTCTTTTTAAAACTTACTGATCTTTATTTTCGACGCATAATTTAACAGGTTAATCAACATGGCTACAGGATTATGTCATTTTAGCAAGTATGTCTACATGTAAAGTTTCCCTACAAATTCCTCTAAATAAATAAATATTTGGTATATTATATACAAGTCAGCAATAATTTGTGACTTAAAAAATAACTGCCTAACATAGTTCTGTATAATCAATTTCTGGACTTTAAAAAGCCAAACTATGAGTATCATTGTTTCTTTTCAGAATTAGCCACATAGGGAATACCAGCGCCATTTAGCTTTAAAAGCAACATTTTGAAGTAATATATAATTATCCTATATATATATATATATATATATATATATATATATATATATATTTATATCATAGTCCGACAAACGAGCCAGTGGGTCACCTGATGTTAAGTGATCTCCACCGCCCATGAACATCCACAATACCGAAAGTATTACGTATGCGCTGTCGGCCTTAACGCACAGGAATAGGGATTAGGGAAGGGAAGGGGGAATCTGGGCCTCCGGATATCTCACTTACCATACGAAACGCGACAGTGAACTGTCACTTTACGTTGGTTTTCTGTGAGATAGTGGTACTACCCCGGTCGAGCCGGCCCATTCATGCTGTAGACAAATATGTCTACAGCATGAAATGGAAATAAAATGAGAAAGCATTGCCTATTTGGCACCCTCCAGCGGTGCAGCGGGCGGTTAGCCTATGCAACTCTGAGGCCGTGTGTTCGATTCTCGAGACAAATGCTTGTGTGACAGATAGATGTTTGTTTCGGATATGCGTGTGGATGTAGCCACAGCTTCGTGGTGTCTACTACCCCGGCCCGAACCAAGAGGTTCGCAAATTCGTATTTTTGCCGCACCATCAAGCTGTGGAACAGTTTGCCAGGTACCGTGTTCCCTCCTTCCTATGATCCTGGGTCATTTAGGCGTAATGTGAAGAAGCTAAACAGCAGGCCGGCATGATTATGTTGAGTAGCGGGGGATAGACTGTCTCTCGCTACTTGTTACTCTATCTGGACTTCAGTCATCAGTGTGGTCACTTTGCCGCGCCAGAATAAAAAAAAAAGTATTGTGGGACCGTAGTCTCTCAGTTCTTTGAAACCCACGATACAGGTTTCTTCTAGTGTGGGGTCATCTATGTGCGACGGTTGGGTGTATTTTTATTATTTTATATCTCAATACTAATATATAAATCTGTAGCGTCTGCCTGTAAAAATATATAGTGACCGCAGAATAGTTTTTTGTTTTTCACAGAGCAAGGAATTGACATGATTTTTTACACAATGGTAGCTTAGGGATTAGAGTATGACAGGATATTTTTTAACCCGAAAAAATACACGGTTCCTATGGGATAGCTAAATATAGAAAGATGCAATAGCTTAAGATGATTTCATGGATTTAACACTTAGGTATTCTTACAAAAATAACAACCTCGCGGGTGAAGCCGCGGGCAACAGCTAGAATGTCTATAAACTTAAAAATTATGTTTGGTTGTCTTATGATAAATGCGCCATAGGATTGAAGCGAGAATGCTGCGGCAGCGACCGGAGGGCGCGGTGCCAGGATCAAATGGTTCCAGGACAATCTATGATATGCAAATTACTATAGTTATTCAGACACTTAAAATGATTATAAAAATAATTATTATTATTTTCATAATTATTAATTAATTGTGGATAATTAATGGTAATAAGGTAGTTGACAGTAAGTGAAAACCTGATAGAATTTTGTTTTTTTTTGTAAAAGATTTTAATAAAAATATCGAAAATTAAACCGATTTGTTAATTTATATGTGATTATTTATTATTTTCAAGAAACAAATATGTAATAATAAAGCATTTTGTCACGTGACATGAAACACAAACAGTCATGCATGACGTCACCGTACGATACATCTATTAAACGCTGAACCAAACGTCTATTAGTTTTGCGGATAGTCACGTCACACAAGAGGCCATGACACTTGGTAGCGTTTTGGTGGGAAAAATAAAGTTGGTTTATAAACTGCAAATAATTTTTTTTTTTTTTTAAAGGAGGCAAACGGGCAGGAGGCTCACCTGATGGAAAGTGATCACCGCCGCCCATGAACATCTTGAAAACTTATGTTTTATAAATAATAATAATAATACTAGCCCTGTATTAAACATTGTTCCACTGCTGGGCACGGGCCTCCTCTACTAATGAGAGGGGTTAGGCCTTAGTCCACCACGCTGGCCTAATGCGGGTTGGCAGACTTCTCATACCTTCGAAAAATTCTCAGATATGCAGGTTTCCTCACGATGTTTTCCTTCACCGTTAAAGCAAGCGATAATTAACATTTTAATACACACATAACTTTAGAAAAGTCAGAGGTGTATGCCACTTGGGTTTCGAACCTACGACTTTCGTCTTGGCAGTCCGTACCGCAACCAACTAGGCTATCGCTGCTATGTTTTATGTTAATGATAATTTTATATTTATATAAACCATAAAGAATAAAATAAAACTGTTTTCCAAAAACAGTCAACTAGCCTCCGCGGCACAATAAGTAAGTAGCTAACTATGAAACGAGCGGCCGCGCATTCACACCAAGACAAATGTGATTTGACACATTAAAGTGATGTAATATTTGACTCGCTGGGTGTTGTGGGACCTAACCGCTTAGTTTCTGGTGATCACAAACTGAACCCACAGATATCCTACCGCAGGTTAAAGGTTGTGTGTATTAAATATATATTATTCTGATACATCCTGGTGGTAGGATATCCTATGCGTTTTTGTCGGAGGTCTATAGTTGAGGTACAATGTTTCATCGTTTCGCGGCCTTCTGAGTACTCTGACACTAGACCCTCGACAGCTTCCTCACCTTCTAGCCCATGGCGTAGTGTGAGGAAGCAGGCCAGCATGATTGTGTTGAGTAGCGAGGGATAGATTGTCTCTCGCTACTCGATACTCTAATTGGACCGTACTGCGCTTACCATCAGGTGTAGTCCACACTGGTAAGCGCAGTGACAACTCACTTTGCCGTGCCAGTATAAAAAAAATCCTTTCTCCCAATAAATAATATAGCGCTGGAAAATATTCCAAATATCAGTTCCTAAAATATTCTAAAGTCCATAATATTTTTACAGTGAGATGGCTTCAGAACCTTAGTGGGAATCCCATCGCATTAATCGACCATTATACATACTCCCGTAACAAGATTATAGGACCCAGGGCGTACTGGCGGTGCAGAACTTCGGCGATGTGTAAAGCACGGTTCACTGTCCTAGGTGACAGAATACTCTCAAAGGCTAATTTGGTCCACAAGCATCCCCCTACAAAATATGTAATAAAGGATGGTATATACTTTAAATTATAATATTTTAATGAAGCAACTGATTTTCACTCAATGTTATTATATATTAAATGCATTAACTTTATATTTGTTTCAATTATTATAATCTGTTATATAAGAGATTAGGCCCTACACAGAGACACTCCCAGCGTAAAAAGTAAATTATAAATTAGCCAGAGACCACATACAAAATGGTTTTGTTAGAGTGCACAAAATCTACTTCTATGTTAGTTTTTGTTTATGGCTGACGTTCAGCTAATACGCTTTTGGTAGGTTATTCATATCCGCCCGGATAGCGACCACCGTACACAGTATGTAAAACCCGCCATAGTGGCACACGCAAGCGTGTCGCGATCAGCCAGTGTACATCCGGATTTTGTCGGGGGTCTAGAGTTGGGATACGATCTTTGGCCGTATTGCGGCCTTCTGAGTACTCTAACACTAGACCCTCGACCACTTCTTCACCTTCTTGCCCATAGCGTAGTGTAAACAAGCAGGCCGTCATGGTTGTGTTGAGTAGCGGGGGATAGACGCCTGAATTAGTTAAACAATGTTTTATCTCCGCATGTTGAGGCACAGTAACAGTCAGTGCAATACGAACGCTAACACTATATAACTATGACAGATGTACTTAAAGTTTGTTTTTAAATCTGCATCAAAATCCGTTTAGCCGTTTTCACAAATCAGAAATTGTAAGTAAAACCATTTATTACAGTACCTACCTACAAGCCCTCTGTGTCCAAAAAGGCAAAAAAAGAACCAACGTTACACTAATGGCCCTTACTACACATATTTTAATGTTATATTTTTATTATTTGAAAACCAGTTGGGGCAGGGAATAATCATTAAATAGGGTAGGTAGCTGACATCGTATTTTTATTCATTTTTTACATATTTTGAGTTAACTAAAACCTAATACAGAAATGATTTTATAAATTCGCTCAAACATTAACATGTTAAAACCCATTCAAATCTGTTAGTAGGTGTATTTTTCAAATGACAGAAAAAGTGCACATGATCTGCACACCGCATCATGATTTATGACGTCACTACTCTAAATAGACATGATGGTGCAGGTGAGCAAGAGAGATAGTGAGCTGTCATTTCGTCTTGCTTCCACTCACTTCGGCTCATACAATTTTTTAAGATATTATTTATTAATTATTTTATTCTTATTTCGCAAAAGAGTTTCATGTGTGTGTTATTTTCGAATGCACATCAAATAATCTATAAAAATAAACACAAGACACTTTCCTATTGTTGCAGTAAAGTGGGTTAAGAACTACAAGGGGAAAAATATTGCATTACTGAACAATTTCACATACTATTGTGAGAGAATTACTGGAGTGAAGACGTATTGGCGATGCAGAGTATCTCCAAACTGTAAGGCGCGTTTTACAATGGAAGACTGTAGAAAATTCTTAAAAAAACAATTGGAGCACGATCATGCGCCGCCTAAATATGTCATAAAAAATGATGTTTACATTAAAATATAAAGACTCTGACCAGCGATGGTAGCTGCGGTTTTAGATCTCTTAAAGTTCTCTCGTGTATAAAACCGCGGATTTTATACGAGAGTGAGACTTGACGTGTTACGTGTAATTTAATTCACAGGCCAACGATGAAAAAACTCGATTATTTTAGTTAATTTATATGTAATTTGGTGTGCTGATGGCGAAAAAAATAACGAATAATTCGTATCACCCATAAATTTCTTACATTTCAATATCAAATATGATTAAATTGTATTATTCCAAAATGTGTAACAAATATTTTTGATCGTTTAATTATTTTTAAGTTGGCGATTAAAAGTTATTTCCATGCTCCTTGGTCAAGAAATGAAATTTACAAAGTTTCCATATTTTATATGTGAGGGGGACAGTAGAGCAAGATCAACATTGGTCAAAAAACAATGGTCTTCTAAAAAAGAATATTTTGCATACAATTTTGTTGACCCCAAAAAGATTCTTCTACCTCCATTAGACATTAAGTTGGGCTTGATGAAACAATTAGTAAAAGCTTTGCCTAAAGATGGTGCATGTTTTACATCTTTGTGTAGAAAATTTACTCATTTATCAAAAGCTAAACTGAAAGAAGGCATTTTTGTTGGGCCTGATATTCGTAAATTGATGTTCGATTGCAACTTCGCAGCAACGATGAGTACAAAGGAAAACGAGGCTTGGATGTCATTTAAACAAGTTGTGGTAAAGTTATTGGGCAATGTGGAAGCTACGAACTATGAACTCATCGTAGGTAATATGATGAACAATTTTAAAAGTCTTGGTTATAAGTTATAAGCCTTAAAGTCCACTTCTTGCACAACCATCTTGATTTTTTCCTGAGAACTGAGGTGATTTGAGTGAACGTTTTCATCAGGATATAAAAGAAATGGAGAAACGATACCAGGCACGGTGGAATATTAACATGATGGGTGATTAGGTACTGTTGGTCACAAGTCGGTCAACAAGTGTCATGTACACAGAGTGGACGTGTCTACAAAGTCTCATGTACACAAAGAACAACAAAATGCATCACATCGGAAAAAAGCTATACAAGAAACTTTACAGAGAATAAAAAGGAATAAGTATCTAATATTTAGAAATCTAATATTTTTGTAACAGATAATTGTAACCTACTAAAAAACTGAATTTTTAATTTCATCATCATCGTCAGCCTATCGCAGTCCACTGCTGGACATAGGCCTCCCCCAAGATTCGCCATTGAACCCGATCTTCGGTTCTATGCATCCAATGTCTACCTGCAGCCTTGCGCAGATCGTCGCTCCATCTAGCAGGAGGGCGTCCCACACTCCGTTTACCTGTACGCGGTCTCCACTCAAGAACCTTACTACCCCAGCGGTCATCGGTTCTACGACAAATGTGACCGGCCCATTGCCACTTCAGCTTGCTTAGTGTTTGGGCTATGTCGACGACTTTGGTTTTCGCGCGAATAGCCTCATTCCTTATTCGGTCTCTCAGCGAAATTCCGAGCATTCCCCCTCCATGCTACGCTGAGCGACTTTAAGCTGATGGACCAGTCGCACTGTGAGTGTCCACGTTTCGGCTCCGTAGGTCATCACGGGTAGGACGCACTGATTGAAGACTTTTCTCTTCAAACTTTGCGGTATGGGCGACAAAAAGACTTGACGAAGCTTTCCAAATGCTTCCCAGCCCAACTGGATCCTTCTAGGTTCCTCCCTCTCGAAGTTGTTTCGTTCCAACTGCAGACATTGTCCGAGGTAAACATATTTGTGAAAACTATAATAGTTATATCGCATGTATAGAAAGTCAAATAGCTAAGAATCCAAAGTATTTTTGGACACATATCAAAAATTTGCAGAAAAACAGTTCCAATTATCCACCTACAATGTACCTTAATGATTTAATAGCTGATAATGTGAATGATGTGTGTGACTTGTTTGCCACGCACTTTTCCTCTGTTTATGAAGTTGACACTAACACTCTACCTATTGATGCATTTCAAAGTGGCGGATGTGACCTTCATATAGACAAACAGGCAATAAAAAGTGTTGTTCGTAGGCTGAACTTAACTAAAGGTATCGGTCCAGATAATATTCCTCCAATATTCATTTACAAAACTATAGATAATATTTTAATACCATTATACACAATATTTAACAAATCATTATCAACTGGTATATTCCCTGATAATTGGAAAGAAGCGAGAATCGTCCCGGTATTTAAAAATGGTAAAAAAGATTTAATTTCAAACTACCGACCTATTTCTATTGTCAACTTTCGCTAAAATCTTTGAATCTCTAGTTTATCAGCATATATACAACATTGCAAAAAATAAAATATCACCACACCAGCATGGTTTTCTGCTGAAAAAGTCCACCAACACTAATTTATTGGAGTATATAGATGATGTAGCTCTAGCTGTAGATAGTGGATATCAAGTAGATGCAATATATACAGATTTTGCGAAAGCATTTGATAAAGTAAATCACAAAATACTAGTGAAAAAGCTTAATATCATAGGTATTAGTGGTCCATTACTATATTGGTGTGAATCTTATTTAAAAAATAGAACTTCTATCGTCGTAATAGATGGTCGCGCTTCTAAACCGTTTTTAGCATCTTCAGGAGTACCCCAAGGCTCAAATTTAGGTCCACTTTTCTTTAACGTATATATTAATGATATTACTAAATTATTTCAATATTCACAGTATTACTTATTTGCTGATGATTTAAAGTTAATGCGTGTTATAAAATCTAGGAATGACTCAGAGTTATTACAATCAGATATAAATATGCTAATAGAATGGTGTCACACTAATAATATGTATTTAAATCCATTAAAATGCTACCACATAAAATTCACTTTGAAACGTAATGTAATTCGGACTAATTATAGCATAGCAGATACTATATTAAAAGAAGTGCCTTATATCCGTGATTTGGGAGTATATGTTGATTCCAAATTAAAATTTACTTACCATATTGATAAAATTCTTGGCGCAGCTAATAAGTCTCTCGGGTTTGTGCTTCGAAGCAGTAAAGAATTCAGACAGATATCAACTACAATGTTACTTTACAATTGTTACGTTAGAAGTAAGCTTGAGTACTGTTCTGATATCTGGTCACCTAGTTATGCGATACATGATAAAAGAATTGAAAGTGTCCAAAAAAAGCTAATTAAACATTTAGCATATCATAGACGCATGCCCAAACATGTACTAACTTATCAAGATAGGCTAAAGTACCTCAAAATTCAACCTCTTAGTGCTAGAAGAGATATGTTAGACATGGTAAATTTACACAAAATATTAAATAATAAATACGACTGTTCCAATTTAGTGTTTAAATTTGCTTTGAGTGTTCCTTCACGCCCTCCTCGGAAATCGCGTCCTATACTTCATGTCCGGCGTTGTCGAACCAACGTAGGTAAACATTCTCCCATCCCTCGTCTGTCTGCTCTGTATAACCGACTTTCAAATAAAATTAGCGATCTGGACATTTTTCATGATACTACATCTTCATTTAGAAGAATTATATCAAAAAATATTTATGAATTATAACAATCTGATAAATTTGAAAAAAACATTGAAGAAAATATGTACTTTTTGTTTAATTTAGTTTATTCACAATAATTATATGTTATTATTATTATTTCTAAGGAGCATGTTGTGATTACCTATAATTAAAATTACAATTAGTTTAGTATTGTTTGGCCTATGTTTTATGTACTGATGTGAAATTGTAAATTTTGTTGGTGATCCCTAATAAATAAAATAAAATAAAAAATAAAATAAAACTTCAAGGGGTAAGCCATCGACATTGATTGGTCTCGGATCAACGTGATCGTTGAACATGATCTTGGTTTTGTCCAAGTTCATTCCGAGACCGACCCGTCGGGATGCAGTATTAAGGCTGTGCAGCATTTGTTGTAGATCCTGCAACGATTCCGCCATGATGACGATATCGTCAGCAAAGCGCAGGTGGGAGATGTACTCGCCATTGACATCAATGCCCCGTCCTTCCCAGTCCAGAGTCTTGAAGACGTCCTCCAATGCGGCAGTAAACAGTTTCGGGGATATTACATCCCCCTGTCTTACACCTCTACGCAATGGGATTGGTCTTGTCTGGTCTTCCTGTACTTGGACGGTCATTGATGCAACGTCGTACAGACATTTCAGCGCTTCTATATATCGCCAGTCAACTTGGCATCGCTGCAAGGATTCCAGAACAGCCCAGGTTTCGATTTGTAATTTGTATTTGTCAAATTTCTCTATCTTTTTAAATTTATAATTGATGTCATGTTGTGAGAGAATTGTGGGTGATAAAAAAAAACTGATATCGAATACGGTTTCAGCACCCAAAAATAAATGAGATTTAGGTAAATTCGTTTAAAAAGTTTTCACAAACATTTTTTTCGTTGGCCTGTGTTATGTATTAACAAATAGTTTAACTATTTATATTCAATCAGTATCATGTAATGTTAGTGCATAGTGTAAGTGATGTTTATATAGAAATAATATAATAATAATGTTTATATAGAAATAATATGTCCCACTGCTGGACACGGGCCTCCTCTACTCATGAGAGGGGTTAGGCCTTAGTCCACCACGCTGGCCTAATGCGGGTTGGTAGACTTCACATACCTTCGAAATTCTTATGAGAATTCTCAGGTATGCAGGTTTCCTCACGATATTTTCCTTCACCGTTAAAGCAAGCGATAATTAACAATTTACTTTAAAATAGTCAGAGGTGTAATAATTCCGTGTATGCAATTTAGGTTTCGAACATACGACTTTTGTCTTGACAGTTCTTACCGCAACCGCAACTACGCTATCGCTGTTTAAAAGCAAGTGTTAAGCATTTAAGTTTTTTTTTTTATGTTAAAAGGAGGCAAACGGGCAGGAGGCTCACCTGATGGAAAGTGATCACCGCCGCCCATGAACATCTGCAACACCAGAGGGCTTGCAAATGCGTTGCCGGCCTTTCAGGAAAGAATATGCTCTCTTCTTGAAGGTTCCCAAGTCGTAACGGTTCGGAAAGACCCCCGGCGATAACTGGTTCCACAGAGTGGTTGTGCGACGCAGAAAATGCCTTAAAAATCGCGCTGTTGTGGAACGTTGCACATCGAGGTGGTGTGGATGGAAAGTATAAGTGATTTTTGCACCGTTCTATTTAATAAATGAATTAATATTATATTTTGCTTTATAGCTTAGTTCTACAGTCGGCTGCCATTAAAGCTGCTGTAAAATCTTCGATCACTCACTATCTCATCTTTGATATTTTTTGCCAATTGTCAGATTCATAATTTACAGTCGAATAAATTTTGAAGGCTAAATAAATTGGTTCAGCACGTTTAAATTGTTGTGTCATTCTACTATTTAGCAATGTTTTCCCGTTAGTGTATAGTTTGTGTCCGATAAAGCGGTAGGGCCATCCGTTGTCACATAATGACTGGAAATAATCGCGGAATGCTAGTTGCACCTCTGTTAATTATTTCGTCAGAACATGCATCATGTACATATCGAAGCTGGGCGAGCTATTTAATGTAAGGGACATTTTTGAAAAATTACAGGAGATAGGTTTAAAGTTGCTTTGTTTTTTCGGAAAAAATTTATAAAAAAAACTATTGTGTGGATTAGCATCTTTATGCGCATTATTTTCTAAAATAAATGTGCACTGAAAAAAATGAGTCCTGTTTTCCCAGTTTTTTTAACTAGGCTATAAAGATGCAGAAAAAATGCAAAGGGACAATATAAATTACACGGATGGAGTTATGGACTGCCTCGGTGGTGCAGTTGTAATTTCGCATGCGTTACGACTGCTGTGCTGAGGTCTCGGGTTCGATCCCCGGGTCGGGTAAAGTGATATTGGGTTTTTCTATCTAGAAATTCTCAGTATTAGCCCGGAGTCTGGAACCTGTGCCGGTATGGCGATAGGCTCGCCCCCTATCAAATTATGGGACCGAAATTCGGCGAAAAGTGGGTGTACTGGTTACACCTCTGCCTACCCCTTCGGGGATTACAGGCGTGAGTGTATATGTATGTATGTATGGAGTTATTAAATAATTAACAAATTAGTTTTTATACATGTTTGGTATATAATTAGAACCTGTTTGAGATGCATACAAAATAATTACTTCAGTGTTTATTGAGATAGTGTATACGGCTGCTAACACACTATCCTGCCTTCATGGAGATTATTTACCACTCCAACTGATTCTCGACATATTTACAGATAAATTAAAATGGGTGAAAAACAAGGCCGGCGAGCTGATGGCTTTGATTGACAACTTCGCTTTCTGCTTAACTTCGGGGTCTGGCATGTGTGGTGTATGGAAATGTGTGAGAACATCTTGCAGAGCCCAGTTCACGCTCCTCGACGGGAAGACCATAATCAAAGCTCGCCTAAAACACAACCACGCGTCCCGGAACTATCATATCACAAAAACTGTTTTTATTAAGTTTCCGTAGCGAAACCAGGAACGATTAGGGTGGACGTACTGGCTTCAACATATCCACATTATGAACTAAAGCGTGTCCAGTCGTAACTAGTAATTATTCCATGTTCAAATTTTGCAAATGGAATTCGACGATAATATACTGGTGCATAATTTCGCCATATTCGTACGTCATATGTTACATGATCGTTATTAATTATTATTTAAGGTGTACATCAGTAAATAATTATTTATGAAAAAATTATCAGGCTGATTTTTATAAAAAACTATATATAGAGCCGATTATCGAAAATATAATGAAATTGTGTTAAAAATGTAAGATATACAATTAAATATATATTGTATATCTTTTATAATTTAAGAGCCTGTTATGTTTGACTTACTGGACCGATTAACTACTTACCACATGTTTAACAGGCTTAAGATTTTCGATCGAGGACTTGTGTGTCGGTTCTAAATAGAGCTACCAAGTGGTAGAAACCTCAAATATTCAATTTCTTAGAGAGTTGCATTGCTATCTAAAAACATTCAATTCTCTTAATAAGTTCCTGATGGAACCTAGTTATATGCAAAAACTTTTCTTTATTTACACTGCGGCGTCAATGCTAAGAAATTCGAGACTTATAGAAAAACTGTAGAATTCTTATGAAATACTCTAAGCCTTGTGGCTTAGAGCCCCAAGCGTGCGATTTACGTAGAGCAATCTAATAGACTGGCCGCCGAACACCTGTGGGCTGTGGGGGCAAGACGTAGTAGGTACTTAGGTAGGTCTAGACACCCCTCACCTCGTCTCAGTCCGCTATCCCTTGCTGACTATTATGGGTCGATGCCGCAGTTGTAATTTCGCACGCGTTTCAGATACTGCAGCATGTATGAATGAGGGGACCTGACGGTGGAATAATATATCTAACTTAATTTTTTTTTTGTTCTAACAATGAAAGTCTTTTCTTTCATTCTTTTCTCTTATTATCTGAGTACATGCATTAGACGAAGTTTTTTTCAGATCTCTCTTTTTAACCGACTTCAAAAAAAGCAGGAGGTTCTCAATTCGTCGGTATTTCGAACGTCGAACATTTTATGTATTTTCCCCGATTACTCGAAGACGCCTGGACCGATTCGAGAAATTCTTTTTTTGTTTAATAGCGTATACTTCCCAGGTGGTCCCATTGGCACCAAGTCAGGATCTGATGATGGGATCTCAGAAAAATCGAGGGCAACCCTCAAATTTTATAGTGACGCATAATTTGTTTTCTATTGATGTCAGTGTACTTTTTATGAATTAAAAAACTTTTATACAAGAGATTTGCACTTAGTATCCAAGAACTTTCGTTTATCTCGCTTGTTGTTGCAGATATACTGAAATGGGTGAAAAGCAGCGCCGGCAAGCAGATAGCTTTGGTCAACGACTTTACGTACGCCCTAGACGCCAGGTCTGGAAAACATGGTATATGGCGATGTACTGACAGAACAAATTTTTACTGCAAGGCCCGATTCTATCTCGTGGATGGATACACGGTGGTTAGGGCCTGTTTCGACCACAACCACGCAGCTCGGAGATATGTGATCCAAAATGGAGTTTATATTAGAATTACGAAATAACACCTAACAACAACCCATCAAGCAAGATACACTCCCGAAAACCGAGAAATGATTGTGTCGTATCTGTAAAATCTGGGGATAAAATCAAATCAAATATTTATTGAATCCATGAAATGTTATACATCATTTAGATTCAGTTTTTTACTCTACCGCCAGTTCGGAATGTAGTTTCGCTAGAGAAGAACGGGCAAGAAACTCTAGCGTTGCTCTTTTCACACCGGTTAACAATATTTGGTCATATCTGTATATATAAAAGACGAAACTGACTGACTGACTGACTGACTGACTGACTGACTGACTGACTGACTGACTGATCGATCAACGCACAGCCAAAACGGCTGGGGTTAGAGACTTGAAATTTTGACAGTAGGTACCTTTTATGACGTAGGCATCCACTAAGGAAGGGTTTTTGGAAATTCCACCCCTAAGGGAGTAAAATAGGGGTAGAAAGTTTGTATGAAAGTCCGTCATTTTTGAAGTTATATTCATGAAAATATATATTTGGCTTTTTAGTTAAAAATAAAAAATATATATTTCAGGATTTTTGAAAATTCCACCCCTAAGGGGGTAAAATAGGGGTAGAAAGTTTGTATGAAAATCTGTCATTTTTGCAGTTAAACGCATGAAATTTGGTATTTGGCCTTATATGTATAAATTAAAAACGGGTTTTTGGAAATTCCACCCCTAAGGGGGTTAAAAAAAAAAAGAAAGTTTGTATGAAAATCCTTCATTTTTGAAGTATTTTGTAGTGTATATTTTGACTTTTTGTCTCAAATATGACCTCCACGCGGGCGGAGCCGCGAGCAATCTAAAATAAAATAAAAGAAGAAACTGACTGACTGACTGACTGATCGATCAACGCACAGCCAAAACGGCTGGGGTTAGAGATTTGAAATTTTGACAGTAGGTACCTTTTATGACGTAGGCATCCACTAAGGAAGGGTTTTTGGAAATACCACCCCTAAGGGGGTGAAATAGGGGATTATAGTTTGTATGAAAATCCGTCATTTTTGAAGTTAAGTTTATGAAAATTACTATTTGGCGTTTTAGTCAAAAATAAAAAATATATATTTCAGGATTTTGGGAAATTCCACCCCAAAGGTGGTAAAATAGGGGAAGAAATTTTGTATGAAAATCTGTCATTTTTAAGTTAAACGCATGAATATTGGTATTTTGTATTGTATACTTTTTCACCCAAACATGACCTCCACGCGGGCAGAGCCGCGAGCAACAGCTAGTAATTAATATACGATTTCAGTTTAATTACATTAGATTAGAGCAGCTCAATGTATGTTACGTTGCCTTATTGCAATACTGTGAATGAAAATCTTTAAAAGACCTAGTGCCCCACATGACCATCGTGAGTGCTGAAAATCTCGATTTCTTAAAGCAGTTGGTCCTTACTGAAACAGTCTGAGCAGACCAGCCGACACGAGCCACACTCGTTCACGAGTAATGACGCATGTGTCAGCCATCGGCCTCCTCAACCATGTTACAGTTAAGAGACCGACCTGGCACATGGCGCCGCAGCAAGCACAGACACTTTAGCGAGCATGACATACCCAGACTGAATACAATAATTAAAATACTAGAAAAATATGCGGTGCGGATCTAAAAGAAATGCTTGCTGAACTGCATGATGCGTCTCTAAGCGTCGGCCTGAGGATGAACATGTCCAAGACAAAGGTAATGACAAACCGTCCACATAATATACCGAATATCATCATAGGTAACACACAGATTGATATAGTGGACGATTACATATATATCTTGGGCATCGTTTATCCTTTTGCCGAGACCTGCAAGCGAAGGAGGTCGCTAGACGAATCCAGCTAGGATGGGCCGCTTTTGGGAAGCTTGATGATGTCTTCATGGCAAATATTCCGCAATGTCTCAAGACCAAGACATTCAATCAGTGTGTTCTGCCCATGCTCACTTATGGATCCGAAATGTGGACGCTCACAAAGGACTACATGCACAAAATAAGAGTCGCACAAAGAGCCATGGAGCGAGCCATGTTAGGTATCTCCCTCGTGCGGGAGGAGGCGTCCAGCCGCCGTCAGGAGAGACTGGCCCCGAGGGAGATTGCGGCCCGGTTACGCAGAACCGCCGTGGAGGAGTGGCATACCAGGCTGGAGAGCCCGACTGCGGGCTTGAGGACTGTCGCAGCAGTGCGTCCTGTCCAAAAGAGATGGCTAGACAGGCGCCACGGGGCGCCTACATTCCGACTGACACAGGTATTAACGGACCATGGGTGTTTCGGTTCGTTCCTGTGTCGGATCGGAAAGGAGGTGTCCGCCGTGTGCCACCATTGTGGCAACTGCCGCGAGGACACGGCCCAACATACGTTGGAGGAGTGCCCAGCCTGGGACGAAGAGCGCAGCGCTCTCAGAGCAGTCGTTGGAGGAGACCTCTCGCCGCCAGCCGGAGGTCCTGGCGTGCGGTGGCCCACTTCTGCGAGAACGTCATTTCGCAGAAGGAGAGTGCTGAGAGGGATCGGGAACGATATGATCCCTCCCGCCGCCAGAGAAGACGTAGGAGGCGTCGGGTGGACGACTGACCGGCGACTCCCGCCCTGTGGAATGGGGGCGTTTGAATTCCACCACGGTAAACCCTGCCTGTCGTACGAGGCGACTAATTAGGGGCCATCGGGGGTCGCGGGCTCGCAGCGGAGGGCTGTCAGCCCGTATCGATGCACTCCCAAATTCGGGGCATCGTGCGACCCCGAGATGGACGGCAGCGCGGGTGGTAAGGCCGCGTTCGCTGTCGTTGTTTGGTGCGCGGGGGCTCCTTAGCCCTCCATGGAGATGGGCTGCTACGCAGCACCGCGCAGGGGCGATTCCGGCTGCAATTCTAGCACTCCTTAGAATACCCCGGGATCGCTCCGCAAGCGCCGAAGAAGGCCACCGCGGGGTTTTAGCTGGTAGTGTCGGGTGGGGTGTATATAGAGGTTAGGGACTCGGCCCAGCGGCAGCACGGATAGCCATCATCCGTGCGAGGGGGATGCTGGGTCGTAAGACCGGCTAGTCCAGCATACCCGTTTTATTCTTAAGCCGCTTCCCTCCGGAGCGGGCGGCAGTAATAAAACGCTTTCCCCGCGAGAATAAAAAAAAAATAAAAAAAAATATCTCTCGTGGACCGCATACCGAACGTTGAAATTCGTCGGCGGACGAAAGTTGTAGACGTCGGAATGCGGATCGCGAAGCTAAAGTGGAAATGGGCGGGACACCTGATGAGGCGGAATGACGGCAGGTGGACTAGGGCGGTAACAGAGTGGTGGCCTAGAAGGGGACGAAGAGAGAGAGGCAGACCACCAGCCAGATGGTCTGATGACATCAGGAAGGCGGCCGGTAAATGGTGGACGAGGTTAGCACGGGACCGGAACGAATGGCGTGAAAGAGGAGAGGCCTATACCCAACAGTGGGTCGATACAGGCTGAACGAAGAAGAAAAATATGAAGTAAAGTCATGTAAGGCATATAACTTTGCAATGTTAAAGAAATGAAATATATTGGCTTTACTCAAAGTATATAAAGTTCCCAATAATAATTGAATGGCTACGCTACGATAATAGGATAACTTATTCCCAAGCCTTTCGGTCATCTAAATATTCAGAAACTTTGCAATAGGCTTTATTACTTAGTTTTCGCTTAATAGTAGCTTTAAAACATCTTTCATTGAGTTCTTTAATATGATTGAGAACCTTATTGTAAAAGCGTATACAAAGACCATTGAACGAGTTGCTGATTTTGTGGAGCCTTGTTTTATAACTAACAAGGTTATTTTTGTTTCTAGTATTTACACTGTGGACATCACTAATTTTAGGATATTTTTGTATATTCTCTCGATAGTCTCTCTCGCTACTTAATACTCTAACTGGACGGCACTGCGCTTACCATCAGATGCAATGTGGTCACTTTGCAACGTGCCAGAATAAAAATAAAATTGTTAAAACATGGATGTAATTTTAATTTGTACTTCTCATTAACAGCTAATTAAATTTATGTTTAAAGATATCACAGAAGGCGTCTTCACGATTCCAAAATTGTGTACACAGATATTATATCAACTAAATCTTGTCAAGTTAGTTGATATTACCAAGATTTACTTTTACTTACAAAATTTGACCCAAACAAACAAATAAACAAAAAACAACCAGGGCAAGAAAAACCCCTAAATAAAAACTGAGATCGATAGAGGATAAATAAATGCCTCAGATATTACGTTCGCCTTTATGCAATATGTGTATAAGATGTATAAATTAATAAATAAGATTAAGAGTGTTTTCATTAATAACTATTATGCAAACCTTATTGAACTTTAAAGACTTATGATAAACTGAATATTTAAATACTACTAAAGTTTATTTATGGTTGTTAGTTACGAATGTAGTAATGTAGATAATAAATAAATACACCCAGACCCGAAACAATTATCTGTCTGTCACACAAACATTTGCCTCGGTGCGGGAATCGATCCTACGGCCTCTTGTTTCAAAGCCGGCTGCGCTACAGAGGCTGTAGAATAGAGATATTTAAATATAGGTAAGATTTCAGATTTATTTTTGATCCTTTTGCCTGTTATTACTAACCTATGGTTAAATAGTAAACTCATAACGGCCATCTCATTAAATCAGTGCGTCATGAGCCTATTTCTATATTGCGTAATCGCATTGCTCTGATTTATGTTGGGCGATAGCACTCAACTGAAGTCAAAGTCGTTGAAAACGGCATTTAGTCAACAACAAATAATATATAAGGTACGGACGGTAGGCAGCGGCTTTACTGTGCCCTGGCATTGCAGAAGTCTATGGGCGGCGGTGTCTACTTACCACCAGGTGGCCCGTCTGCTCGTCTGCCTAAGGAAAAACTAAAAAAAAAATGGACTGCTGAAAGTTCTTTCCTGAAATTTGTGAAATGTGGGGTCAGTTTGTGTGACTGTTGCTTATTTATTTATAATTCCAGATACAATCACATGGGTCGAGAACACCTCGGGGACGCGGATGGCTTTGGTGAACAATTTCACATTTACCTTGGATACATCGTCCGGGAGGGGTAAAATTTGGCGGTGTTCGACCAGATATTCGCCACGTTGCAGAGCCAAGTTCTACCTCACTGAACGCAAGACCATGGTGAATGCACAGTTGCAACATAACCACGAGCCCCGCAAATACGTTGTTCAAGACGGCGTTTATATTATGTGCATGAGATAAAATATAAAAGACTATAAATTACCTTTGAGCTTTTTCCCAAATGTTTACTTTTTATCGGATAATACTTTAGACGGCCAAATAAAGAAGTATGAAATTGTCTTGTACTTGTCCAAGTATCGATAGCGCTTTTGTATTTTTCTGACTTATATTGTATACTGCCTCGGTGGCGCAGTTGTAATTGCGCATGTTACGACTGCTGTGCTGAGGTCTCGGGTTCGATCGCCGGGTCGGGTAAAGTTATATTGGGTTTTCCTATCTAGAAATTCCTCAGTATTAGCCCGGAGTCTGGATTCTGTGCCCGGTATGGCGATAGGCTCGCCCCCTATCACATTATGGGACCGTAATAAATTCGGCGAAAAGTGGGTGTACTGGTTTAGACTTCTGCCTACGCCTTCGGGAATTACAGGCGTGAGTGTATTGTAGTATATGTATAGGCATATGTATGTATGTATAAAATAATATAACCCTTATAATAATAATATACCCTTGAGCTTTTTTCCAAATGTTCCATTAAATTTTATCGGATAATACATTAGACGGCCAAATAAAGAAGTATGAAATTGTCTTGTACTTGTCCAAGTATCGACAACGATTTTGTATTTTTCTGACTTATATTTTTATTGAATTATGATGCATAGTGTATACTTAAACAATGTTAGATTGTAAAAAATATATCAGTATTATTATTGTAAGTAATATATTACTATCTAAATACTTTTCTTTCATTTTATCCTGGCACGGCAAAGTGAGCACACTGCACCTGATTGTAAGTGCAGTGCCGTCCAGTTAGAGTATCAAGTAGCGAGAGACAATCTATCCCTCACTACTCAACACAATCATGCTCGCCTGTTGTGTAGCTTCTTCACATTACGCCTAAAGGACCCAGGATCATAGGAAGGAGGGAACACGGTAGCTGACAAACTGTTCCACAGCTTGATGGTGCGACAAAAATACGAATTTGCTCTGCTCTTAGGGCCGGGGTACTAGACACCACGAAGCTGTGGCTCCGCAAGCCAGTGCCCGCGGTTCTGGAGGGGAAGGGACAGGATAGGATAAGATATTTATATTTACACACGATATTACTGATGTGTGTGATATGCATTCTATAGTTACTGTACAGCTAGTTTGTTTCCAGTAATGGGTTATTAAAAGAGCCTTGACAAACATCTTGAAGATCTTAAAAATAATTTTATACTCGATCTTGCTTCGACTTAACAGTTCGTTTTTAAGAATAAGACAACAAGAATATAGTTTGAATGCCACGCTTATAAATGGAATATTATTTGATGGGTATATTTAAGAAATTCATTTTTTTACTGCCTGGATAGACAGACAAGCAGTCGGGCCACCTGATGGTAAGTAGACACCACCGCTCATAGACTTCAGCAATGCCAGGGCACAGCCAAGCCGTCGTCTACCGTAAAAGTGAATTAAACCATAAACCATTTATTTATCCAACACACATATTTACGAGAATAGAGAAGAAACAAGATAAAAAAATTAAGTATCTAATTTACATACGATTCGCTGTAATATGTGCGGTGGAAGGGGTACCAGCTTAGTATACCGAAGTATCAGAATTACCGTAGTATTAGTACCTTATTAGTAAACGTAAATGTAGAAGTGATGTAGACAATATGTCATAAAACCTTGTGAACAACATTTTAAAAGACATTCCAATTCCAGATATTGTGACGTGGGTGAAAAACAACTCCGGGACGCGGGTTGCTTTGATCAACAATTACACGTTCACTTTAGTCACTAGATATGGTAACGGCAATATTTGGCGGTGCACTAGGACTTCGCCCCATTGCAAGGCTCGGTTCGTCCTCTACGAAGGCAAGACAATAATCGACGCCCAGTTAGAGCACAACCACTTGCCCTCCAAATATATAATCAATAAGGGAGTTTACATGAGAATATAGTTTGGTAAAAATAATTTCGTTTTCGTTCACTTTGTCCACCTTGAATCCTAATATGGAGGATCAATTAATGTTTTGTATATAAGTATTTTTTTATCGGTAATCTTTAAAAACCTTCTAAATTAAAATATCACTTTATTAATAGTATGAATAAGTGCTTTAAGAAGGTGAAAAGCCGACTGTGAAACTAAAGGTCATGGATTCGAATTCTAAAAAAAGTTTGTGTGACAGATATATATTTGTATCGCGTCTGTTGTTTGTGTTGTAGTTCTTGATACCCACAAATTTTACCTAGTGTGTGGCCAGAACTATGTTTGTGGCTTTTGGGTGTATTTTATTTATGTCTCTAATGTAGAAATACAAATAATATGCAATGTTATTAGTTATAACATTAGTGAAATAAATGCATGATTTGAGACTTATCATATGTTTTCACTGAACACTCCAAATATGACGTATAAGTGAAGGGATAAATCTGTAAACCTTTAAATACAAATTCATATTACCAATACAAAACCCAGAGCAGTAGTTCAGAACAAACGTATTTGTTGCTTTCAGTCACCTGGGTGAAGAATTTCTGTGGAACACAAATGGCTTTGATCAACGACCACACTTTCACTCAAGACAGCACGTGTGGGAAGGGCCTGTGGCGATGCACCACTAGAGGAAAGCCCCGGTGTAAGGCTCGTTTCTACCTCAAAGACGGAGAGATGATAACCAATGCACAATTAGAACACAATCACACGCCTCGTCAATACGTCATCGCTAGCGGTGTCTATGTTAAAATATAATTTGTGAAGTATAAAACATGCGCCAAAAATTCATTCATCCAATTGAAAGTAGAAATTACTCAATAAAAGCGACCGCCTCGCCATTTGTTGGACAATTCAGAAATAATTATTATTGAACAGTTAGTAAAGTGGTCGTAATGCCTATTTAATGTTAGATTAACAGTACCATCGAATTAAAGTAATAAGTTAATGTAAACGCGTATCTG
The DNA here is from genome assembly GCA_905220505.1 of Laothoe populi. Lineage (NCBI taxonomy): Eukaryota > Metazoa > Arthropoda > Insecta > Lepidoptera > Sphingidae > Laothoe > Laothoe populi. The sequence continues at coordinate 16,308,372 of HG992159.1, forward strand.
TGAAAAGTGTAATTGTGAACTGATGTAAGAAGTGTTATGTTTAAAAGAGCAACCATAGATTTTCTGTCCAGAATCTTTCCTATTGGATAACTGCATTCCGAACTGGTGGTAGCTTAATAAACTATAAAGTTATGAACGTGTGTTATTTGTATCGAACTATCATACGATGTGCATCCTGACTAAAGCTAAAGAGCAAAGAGGGATGAATAACCTTCATAGACATGACCTATGATGACGTCATGACCTCAGCCATCTGACACAACACATAATCAACCGGACATATACATAGAATAATATAACCCAAACTGATTGGTAGAGAAAAACTTGTCTTATTATTTTGTGTATATAACTCAAATTTGCCAATATTTCACCTAACGGCCTTTTAGTAAACTTTTTTTTGTATCCTGGCACGGCAAAGTGACCAGACTGCACCTGATGGTAAGCGCAGTGCGGTCCAATTAGAATATCGAGTAGCGAGAGACTATCTATCCCCCGCTACTCAACACAATTATGCCGGCCTGCTCCTTCACACTACGCCATGGGCAAGAAGGTGAAGAAGCGATCGAAGGTCTATTGTCAGAGTACTCAGAAGGCCGCGAAACGGCCAAACTTCGTACCCCAACTGTAAATCCCCGACAAAACCGGATATACACTGGTTGATCCCGGAACGCGACACACTTGCGTGTGCCACTATGGTGGGTTTTACACCCATGAATATCCTACCACCAGCAACTGACGGCGGCGGCGTTCTTTTTAATTACTTTTCTGTTTAGTTTTTATAGTTTACATTTGAACCCCAACATTGTGGAGAACTGCTTAATCAAGTTCGCATATTTTCTACATCTGGTAATAAACATGGTGTTAGGAGATTTTCTATTTTATATGGAGGTCGTGCATCATCCCACATCTGCTCCTTTTATTAGCAAACTAGGCTCATATGTACATATGTACTTCTCTATTAATTAATGTATATTATGATCTGCATAAAGATGTCTATTGGTAGAGTATCATAATTAAACAATCTGCGCGTTGCCTGCGCTCCTTCCTTTTATCACGGTAATGTTGTCTATACAGTTTTTCTGGTATTGTGACTCTAAATTGCCATATATCTTATAAACTAGCACAAATTTTATGTTCATTTCAATTAAATTAGTCATTTATTGTGAAATGAATCATTAATTTACTTTTTGTAACCAGTATTTTAATATATTTCCTGAAAAATTTTATATCTTTGATTTATGCTTATGAAATAGTGATGTCCTGTTATGAATTGCTTATATCGATAGATATAACTACGTGACTTAGACTCACAAAATGTTTTTTTTTTAAGTTTATGTACCTAAGAATGCATTTTTTCGTATTCAATAATAGGAAGAAATGGTTGGATACAATTGGAAGTGAAAACATTTCTGTTTCCACAAAACTATTTATGTTTGTTATCTTCATTTTGAGGAATCATGTTTTAAATATTTCTGCAAAAATATTTGTGAAAATATTTCTTAACGCAATAATTTAAATAAGATAATTTTAATTCTGAGTGAGTAATAATATTTTTGTTATTTACAAATAATAATATAATGATTTTCATACGTTTGTTTCTTTTACCTTCTTATTAGTCAAATAATTAGATGATTGTAAATTCTTTATTGCACTTAGACCGAGCTAGTATCGACTTTTAATAATCAAATATCGATAAATATGTCGAATAGCACACAGACAGCACTAAGACGCCATTCACGGTTCTCAGTGATTGTTATTAGGTATACACGTTTTTTCCTTAGTTACAGCAGGTCCTTTATTAGGTTTTTTCGTCTAAGGTTGGCATGCAATTATCAAAAAATTATTCATATATTTTAAAGAACTGACTAATTGACTGCCTCGGTGGCGCAGTTGCAATTGACAACATTTCATTTTTCTAACATACTCCAATTTTTATACTATATGAAACTTGAACTAAAATTCTGTGGCCTGGTGCTAAAAGGGCCAAAGTACGTTTTTGTAAGAAACAAGATTGTAATGCCAGTTTATTGTAAAAGTATGATATTTTTTTGTGCTTAAAGGGCGTTAGTGTATTAACAATCTTTCAAAAGTTACTATGTAAAAAAGGCCAATGTAGTGTGCGCTTTCATACAGCTAAGTAAAAAAAAGAAATGTTAAAAGGGCTGCAGTATACTTAAGCCGATAAATTACTATTATTTTTCACTTTCCTAGTAATACAGTAAGAACTAAAACGATCAAAGTTAACATTAGCCCTTTTTGTGATATAATTTTAGTCCAATTACCAAAAGACTGGGCAAACCTAATCAGAACAGTCCATAGGAACCCAAAAATAAATGTTGTAGAAATGCAACAGTCACAGTTCTACAACTTCCAAAAACTGCTCACTACACAATATGTACACCGAAAGATAAATTCAGTGAAAGAAAAGGTCAATTGGAATAAAATAAAATGAATACAGTGTAGAAAAGTAGATCCAGGGGTATTATACTACAAATACTCATTTGATGATAGTGAAGAATTATTCAAAGTGCTAAGTTTAAAAGAAACCGAAATTTGAGACGTTCACAATCAGAAGATACTGCACCAGTAGCACCTCTTATGCCCCTAAATCAGAGACCTACTAAACTCCCTGCACCAAAAGTTAGAGACCTGCAATCATTTCTGGAGTACCTCCAACCATCCAGCCGTCCATTTTATGAGTCTTTGGAGACTGGCCCCGAAATGGAGGACATTGTGCCATGTTCTGATGAAGAAAATTAAAAATATTGTAATCTCTCCATAATAAAATTTCTTAGAAAAACAACATTGGCCTTTTTAATTTTATACATAATTGGGAACTAACATAATAATTATAATCAGTGCTAAAGGGGCATAAGTTGTTAATATTTTCCAAAATAACATTTTTTTCTTAAATTAAAATTTAATTCATAAACCTCTTAAAAACATAAATCAATTAAAAGTAAAATATTTTTGCCATACTACAATATAACACCTAAATAATAACTATGTATGCTGATTCATTGTTATAACGCTCATTACTGAAAATAATGATTTATTGATATTGGCCCTATTAGCACCAGGCCACAGAATTATGAGACCCATATTTTTTCTTTTTTCAATATTCAGATATTTTCATTCATGATTGTCACTTTGAATTTTGTTTTATTCTAAATCGTCGTAAGCACCAAATGACGTCATATATACGGCTCAAGACGTAATGACCTTTGCTTTGCAAAAAAAAACTGACAAGTGATAGATGTGAGTTGTCACAACTCAAACTTCTGTCTATTGATTGGCGAATTATTGACGTATTGTGACATTGACATTTAACAAATGACAGTGTATTGGTTTATAAAATAAATAGTATGGTGAGCCAAGAAACTATTTCATTCGACCGTATGTATGACGTCATCAAGCATTTTTCAGTTTCTTATTTTTTTCTTCGAAACTAAAGTATTAAAAATATATATTTGAACTAAGATTAGAAAACATAACAAACGGTATTTTTATTTTACGCTTGTTTAGATTTTGAAATGTTGTCAATTGCGCATGCGTTACGACTGCCGTGCTGAGGTCTCGGCTCGGGTAAAGTGATATTGGGTTTTTCTATTTAGAGATACTCAGTATCAGCCCAGAGTCTGAAATTGAACCCGGTATGGTGATAGGTTCGACCCCTATCAGATTATGGTACCGTAATAAATTCGGCGAAAAGTGGGCGGTTACACCTCTGGCTACCCTTTCCGGGTTACAGACGTGAGTGTATATGCATATATTTTAAAGAGTTAAAATATTTTTTTATACTTCCAGGGACATTAATGTTTGTGAAGAACACCTGTGGGACGCGGGTGGCTCTAGTCGACAATTTCACATTTTCTTTGGATAGACGCAGTAGCCCAGCCAAGGCTAATATTTGGCGATGTACCCGAACCAGGCCTCGATGCAAGGCTCGGTTCTCCCTTGTCGAAGGCAACAACATGGTCAAAGCACAATTAGAACACAACCATGTACCTTCAAAATACATCATTAATAACGGAGTTTATTTGAAAATATAATCTATCACAGCAGCGGCGGACTAGGAGTGGGTGCTGAATCAACAAACCGTTTTTTAAACTGTTTTTCTACTGTTGACGAGTCAACCGTTTTCTAGTTACCGCAAAACTAGCTGAATTTATCAACCTGCTTCATTCAACGTTGTTTAATCAACGACAGGCGCGAACAAAACGGGCGCACAGATAAACTAGTTGAATTAATTAACCTATTTCATTAAAACGTCAGACGCTAATAAAACGGGAAATTAACGTATAGATCTGTGGACGTTACTGCAAACCAGTTAAAAGACAACTGGTTTTTCAACTAGTTGACCGTTTATAGGAAACGGTTTCATTTCGGTAACGCAAAAATGGTCAACGACCCACCATTGCAGCAGTCGCGTGGTAGCGCTCTGGTGATTTTTGTTATTTATATATTTTTAAATATGCTTATAGTAGTACAACAATTTCCTACATGTTCATATGTCTGTCTGTCCATATGTCAAAGTCTTTTGCTTAGGCTTAAGGTATCAAGTTGAAATTTATATCGCAAACTAAGATTATATGTTACACATATTAAAACACAGATATTATATAAAGCTATTTTTCAATATTTAAATGTGCATAAAAATATGTTTTAGGCCTCCAATTTTCGATCAGTCATAAAATCCCTCCTTCCTATGATCCTGGGTCCTTTAGGCGTAGTGTGAAGAAGCTTCACAGCAGGCTGGCATAATTGTGTTGAGTAGCGAGGGATAGACTGTCTCTCGCTACTTGATACTTTAACTGGACGGCACTGCACTTACCATCAGGTGCAGTGTGGTGACTCTGCCGTGCCAGGATAAAAAACAATCTATATTAAATAACACCCAACAGTCACACACATAGCCCCGACCCCACACTAAGATACGAGTCTTGTGTTGTGGGTATCTGGGACTACGAGAGACGCACGGTCTCACAACACCTAGACCCCGGACACAAAACTCTGTCTTTCACACAAACATTTGTCCCGGTATGGAAATTCCAAACCCACGGCCTCTCGTTTCACAGCCGGCTACTCGCCAACTGCGCCACGGAGGCTGTCTTGTATTGAAAGAGTTTAAAAGTGTTTTTTCCTTTCAGGTATATTGACATGGGTAAGGACAGAGCTTGGAAAATGTATAGCTATGGTGAACAATTTCACGTTCACCCTAGACTCGGCGTCTGTTAATGGTAATATATGGCGATGTACTCGAACGTCGCCTCGCTGCAAAGCCCGCTTCACTCTCGTAAACAACGTAATGGTCAAAGCAAAGTTAGAACACAACCATCTGCCTTCCAAGTTCGCGTCTGAATACGGCATGTACAGGAGAATAATTATATAAATATTTAAAACATAGTACTTACACCGTAGATGAGGGTAGTTTCCTGTGTTTAATTTTGTACATAATTCGATATGCAACCGAATCAAATTTGCTTGAAAAATGAGGTCACAATATCTATTTTAATTATTGGTATGAGCAAATACGCAAAGGCATGAGCCAAAATGTTTGCGTTTTGGGAACATATCGCTATCTCCCTCGCACAACGGTACAGTAAAGGCGATTCTGAGTACCGTGTCGCACGGTACATTTCATGCAACCTTATACTGTTATTTGACAATTACCTCTTCCAGCAGATTTGAGTCACGTCTAATTTACTTATTTTTGTTCGGATTCATAAAATTCTTTCGATAATAGCTTTTAGTTAATGTAATTTGTTGATAAATTAAAAAAAAAACTCGAGTCAACTACCCTATTTTGCATATGGATTGCCTGTTTGATAATAATCGCTTTGGTTGAGGTATAAGGATCAAATTTGCGGCACACAGCGCTGGCACCAACGAATAGCAAAAATGCCTTGCTGAATCGTGGTAACATAGTTTGCGCAAAACATATAGAAGTTCCAAGTATCATTGCTTGGAGGAGCCGCGTCTTGTCGGGCATATCACCCGCCTGACTGGAGATCTCCTTCGCTAGAGGAACAATGACATCCGTTCCTCTACCAATTAATATTTAATATTACGCACTAGTACTATTTGTAAAGATGTTTGTAATTTAACTAAATAAAGACATGGACATTCAAAACGTAATTTGCATTTTAGTATAACAAGTTCCATGAATATATCGTAAAAGAAGTTCTAATAGTGAAGTTGAAAACTCTAATTTATAAGGGATAAAATACTGTGTACACAAGTCAATATATAGTCAAACTAGGCAGGATTCCCTAGGTCTGATTACTAGTTACTAATTAACCTGAAATTGGTGGTCATTAGTGATCAGCTAGTTCAAATTGAAATAACTTTTTTAATATTTATTAACACCGGCCTTGCATTATATAATGCCTCAATAGTAAGAACTTTGTTCCCCACGCCGCTGCCCTAAAAATACTGGTAATAAATTCATCACACAATAACTTCGAAGTTCTTGTGAAAAGGTCAACTAACATGTTACCACGGAGTTTGTAGTTTTGACCGACCATAATTAACAATGAATACACAAAGAACTATTGAAAGTCAGAGGTTGTTTTTGAATCTGTAATTAGACAAATCGGGAATACCATTCCCCGCTCTACTAAATCATTTCCATCACTGTTAATAATTCTAAAAATTAATAATTCATCCAGCAGTCCACACAGTCTTGACTCTAAACTATGTTAAGCATTTATTGTAAGTATCGAGGACAACGAGAAACTATGACCCCACAAGACCCAGGCACGACACAAACATTGTGGAAGACACACATATTGGCCTTGGTGCGGGGATCGAATACGCACCCTCTTGTTTCACAGTTGGCTACAGACCCGTTCCGCCACCACTGTCTATAGGTAGGGTCAATTTATAAGTACGCGCACTGGCTTGCGGAGCCACAGCTTCGTGGTGTCTTCTACCACGGCCCAAAGCAAATTCGTATTTTTGCCGCACCATCAAGCTGTGGAACAGTTTGCCAGTTACCGTGTTCCCTCCCTCCTATGATCCTGGGTCCTTTAGGCGTAGTGTGAAGAAGCTAAACAGCAGGCCGGCATGATTGTGTTGAGTAGCGGGGGATTTGAGTTGAGAAGGCTTAGGTTTTGTCGGGAGTTGGGTACGATGTTTGGTCGTTTTGCGGCCTTCTGAGTACTCTCGACACTAGACCCACGACCGCTTCTTCACCTTCTTGCACATGGCGTAATGTGAAGAAGCAGGCCGGCATGATTGTGTTGAGTAGCGAGGGATCGACTGTCTCTCGCTACTTGATACTCTATCTGGACGGCACTGCGCTTACCATCAGGTGCAGTGTGGATACTTTGCTGCACCAGAATAAAAAAAAAGAGCGCAATCAATAACAATTTGTTTGTCTCACATAATATATCAATCGATATCCACATTGTTTTGTTAATTAACGAATAACCCCAGAAGATTGGACCGGAGTAACTAAAGTGGCAATTAAAACCTCTGGACATTGGCCTGAAAGAATACCACTGGCGGTTGGATACAAAAAAACAAAAGAATACAGAAAACACAAAATGTGCACCAGGAAAAAACTAAGAAGAGAAACTGGAATGAGGTGTAAAGGCTGCGTGAACCATCCTTCATTGTGTGCTCTTTGTTTTGAAGAGTGGCATGAGCAAATTATGAATTAGCTTTTATTAACTTCGTGTAAAAATGGTCTTCTTTAGATGAATTATAGGTTTTTTATTATTTTTAAGGGAACTGTTTTAGGCAAAGGACATATTTTTCTCCTTATGATTTTAATCTAAATTTGTGTCGGGTGTTTGAATAGGTGAAAAATTATGTATATTATTTTGTTACAATTGAATTGTTTATTAATTTGTAAGTTATGGTTGAATGAATATTATTTTTTGTTCATTTGATGTAGAATTGTTTTGTTTTTTTTTGATTGGACATTTCTATCATTTACATACATTACTCAGGTATTTGCATAGTTGGTGTAATAGATATATTGTAAATTTATCAAAAAGCAAGCTAGCGGTTGTGGTACGGACTGTCAAGACGAAAGTCGAATGTTCGAAACCCAAATGGCATACACCTCTGACTTTTCTAAACTTATGTGTTTATTGAATGTTAATTATCGCTTGCTTTAACGGCGAAGGAAAACATCGTGAGGAAACCTGTTATCTGAGAATTCTTATACGAATTTCGAAGGTATGTGAAGTCTACCAACCCGCATTAGGCCAGCGTGGTGGACTAAGGTCTAACCCCTCTCATTAGTAGAGGAGTCCTTTGCCCAGCAATGGGACAATGTTTAATACAGTGCTAGTATTATTATTAAATTTATCAAATGGTTCCAGTATACTATTAAACTGAATATTTAAAAAAAAACTGTTATATTTATTAAACCAGGGCACTGAGTATATAACTCTTCCACTTTTTAAGTACCTACTTTACAGTCGTTATAGCGTAGTCCGTAAGTAATCGACTGTGAAACAAAAGCCGCAGGTTCGATCCTCGCTTCGGGACAAATCTTAGTGTCATCCAGAAATATTAGTTTCTGGTCTGGGTGTTGTAGGACCGTAGTCCCTCGTAATTGCTGATACCCATGATACAGTGACTTAGTGCAGGGTCAGGACGATGTGCGTGACTGTTGGGTATATTATTTGTATAATTTGTAACTAATTGGAATGGCGAAGCACAAGAAGAAGTAAGGTATTCGAACCCCCAAAAATCTCACTCACCGTAGCAAAAAAGGAAGCTTCACATCAGTTTTCTTAAAGACAGTGAGACTAACTTTGTAAAACTGAACCATTTGTATTTGTATATAAATGATTTAAACATATCAATAGACCCTATTGATTTTAATGCTGTTCTTATAAAGATTTTCTTTTACAGTGAAATTGCAGTGGGTAAAGAACACACAGGAAAGGATGATAGCGTTAGTAAACGGTTACACATTTTTACGTGAAAGAAAAAATTTGATCACATCAACTTGGAGATGTACCAGAACTGTGACTTGTAAAGCCAGGTTTACTATTAAAGAGAACGGAGTCATAACCCGATCGTATCTAAAACACAATCACAAAGCCTTCAACTACGTCATAAATAACGGATACTATATTAAAATAGATTAGAAGATATGAACCTTTAGACTGACAAAGCATCAGCGAGTTTCAAGACACTAAGTATAGAAAGAAATCTAAGAATGGATGATAGGTTTATTGAAAGATTAATTGAATTTGATTGAAAGGTTTTTATACTGACACGACAAATTGCACCTGATGGTAAGCACAGTCCCGTCCAGTTAGATAATGTAGTACTAAGAGACAACTATATCTCGCTACGCGACACAATCATGAGCCTGAATAGTTTCTTCACAATACGCCTGAAGAACCCAGGAAAAGTGGTGGAGAGTGAAGCTGCGGCGTATCTAGCACACTTATGTGTCACTGAGTTTATTTTCTCTTTTACTCCTTTTACCATAAATTTAATTGATAAAAGGAGAAAGTCATTTGAAAAAATTAATTGGCTATGTTGTTTCAACCGTGTCAAGATTAACTATTGTTTAAGTCTTTTGTGAAATTTAATTTGATTGATTTTTATTTTAATGGCTAACAGTCACATTAGATAAGTGTGGCTTTGGCTAAAACTGGAGTTATCTTTACTATTGAAGGACTGTAATTATACTAGTATTGTAACTACGATTGAAACAATACGGTGCAGTTAGTTAAGTCCTGTCATTTTAGTTCATTACCGTTGTTTAGTAAGAGTAGACTTTATTTTGACACACAATTTATGCAATTGACTGATTTACAATGATGATTGTATTGCACACAAAATTTTAGTATTTATTCTGAAAACTTACAGCTAGCATTTTCAATATAAATACATTTAAAAGTTTACAAAAGGTTTTCACAAATAGGTAAAATTATTTATAAAATGTGTTGATCGGCTAAGGCTAATACATATAAAAAATTAGATGAGGTACGAATTACACCAACTGGTAATCATTTTAAGTATGAAAATATTCTGTTGTTGTATAATAGGGTAGTTTCCTGTGTTTAATTTTGTACATTATTCTCTACGCAATCGAATATAATACACAAAAGAAACTCTTTTGCGAAAACAGAATCCAAATTACTTGAAAAATGAGGTCACAATATTTATTTTAAATATTGGTATGAGCAAATACTTACAGGCATAAGCGAAAACGGTGGCGTATTGGGAACATATCGCTATCTCCCTCGCACAACGGTACAGTAAAGGCGATTCATAGTACCGTGACGTCACGGTATCAGATATCCATCCTAGTACTGTTATTTGACAACTACCCCTTCCAGCAGATTTGAGTGGTGTCTAATTTACTTATTTTTGTTCAGATTCATAAAATTCTTTCGTAATAGGTTTTAGGTAATGTAACTTGTTGATAAAATTAATAAAAAAAATCGAGTCAACTACCCTATTGATGAAGATTGATGAAATGTGATATTGAAAAGAGCTATATGTAATGAGGAAATCCATTGTACCTTACACTGCATTACCAATAAAAATATTAGTATTTGTTATTTATGTAGATATCTATTAAACAATTATAAGTCCTTTATAAGGGTCAATGTGTATGAAGAATTTAGAAATTATAAAGTAAACTTTCGAAACATAATATTTATGTATACTTGCTTATGTCAGTGCTAATGTCTGGAATGTTAATAAAAAGCATGCTTTTTATTAATATTAATATTGTTATTAATTGCGTTAAGAAAATACTGAGTAATTTCTGTAAGTTCTAGCTGTGGCTCAAATGTGATAATTATATTTATGTTATTTAATTTGTTTTTTCTTAACGTATTTATAAGGCAAAACTGTCACAGTTTCTGATAGTAAGTGATATTTTTTTGTTCTTTTATCCTTGCACGGCAAATTGCAACCATACTGCACCTGATGATAAGTGCAGTGCCGTCCAATTAAAATATAGAGTACCGAGAGACAATCTATCCCTACTCAACACAATCATGCCGGCCTTGACTTCACACTACGCCATGGGCATGAAGGTGAAGAAGCGGTCGAGGGTCTAGTGTAAGAGTACTCAGAAGACCGCAACACTTCGAAACATCGTGTCCAGGAATATCATATTTTTCGCTAAAAGGCTGGAGCTAAGAAGACCTTGAGGCCGATTGCTTAAATTTTATTTAAGTTTCACTACCGTTAAAGTATTTTTATAGTCAAATATAAAACCTTGTTGTTTTAACCGTAGTGCGACTTGATTATTATTTTTGTAATAAATGCAATAGTTAAACATGAGCAAAAAAACAGTTGAATATTGACTATTGTTGAAACAACACACCCTTAGTATAATATATAACTGTATGCCTTTTTTTCAGTAATATGGGTGAAAAGCCGTTCGGGTAGACAAATGGCAGTTATAGGCAATTTTAACTATTACATGGAGAGAACGAGTCCCGACAGCAGCACCATATGGCGGTGTCCCAAAACTTGTTTGAAATGTAAAGCGCGTTTTACTGTTAATGATAAACATATTATTATTAAAGCACAACTTATACATACTCATGGGCCTCCTAAATTTGTTATACGAGAAGGGGTTTTACATACGAGTAATGCAAATGCAAAGTATTAAATTGTAATAAAAGAGTACTTCGGTGGTGCAGATGTAATTGCGCATGCGATACGACTGCTCTGCCGAGGTCTCAGGTTCGATCCCCGGGTGGTAAAGTGATATTGGGTTTCTATTTAGAAATACTCAGTATCAGCCCGGAGTCTGAAATTGTGCCCGGTATATAGGCTCGCCATCACATTATAGGACCGTAATAAATTCGGCGAAAAGCGGATGTACTGGTTACACCTATGCCTACCCCGTCGGGGATTACAGGCGTGTGTATATGTAAATTGTAATATTGTTTTTATTTTAATACTCCTAGCAGCTTTACATGCGTTATATTAGTCGGTACTATTAATACGAAAATCCTATTAATTATATCAATTTCAGTTTTACCTTTCTCAAAACTTTATGTGCACCGTTTTATAAGATTATTACCAATTATTGTTAAAAAATAAATATTGATTTGAAACATAGTATATTCGAATAAGTATTCGAATCGAGAACGTCAACAGTATGAAATTTAAAACAAAAGATGGCGTCCACGAATCGAGTGCTGATTCAAAAGTTGTTTGTTCTGGATACCATGAACCGGAATCTAGATAAATAATATTGTCTACTAGGTAAATGGTACTGAATGGTACTGCAAAGTACCATTAATTGTACCATAATAAATACATATACATAAAAAACAACAACATTCCAATCTTCTTCTTCTCAACAACTTAAGACTGTACTGATGACCTTGGCGATTTGAACGCTGATCCACCTCTTACAAGCAGCGACTGAAGCGTAAACTTTGGGCGTCAGAGATGGAGCGTTGTTTGTTTGACGCATGCATTGGTTTATAGGAAAATATACTTCGTACTTTTCCAAATAATTTTAATTTTTTTATATATTAAGAACTATTTTATACTTCAGCAGACTTTTTAAGATTTCTTGGAACGCAATATTTATAAGCAAGATCTCTAAATACCGTCGACTGTGAGTAGGAAAAATCTGAGAAACCAATATAAAATATACAAATACACCCAACAGTCACACACATAGCTCGGACCCCACACTAGGTAAAATCGCATCGTGCATCCGTATGTTTATCTTTACTTAATGTTTCCCTGTGCTACTGATTGTACCTACTACTTACTGCCATCATATGAGACAATGGCCAAATTCTTTCTTTCACGGGAGTAGTAGACAGGAAGAATCAATTGTTGTCTAGTGACCTCTTGGAGCGCTATTTACCCGAGGGTGCTACAACTGGTGCTGGTGGTAGGATATTCATATCCGCCCGGATAGCGACCACCGTACACAGGGTGTAAAACCCGCCATAGTGGCATACGCAAGTGTGCCGCGTTCCGGGATCAGCCAGTGTACAGCCGGTTTTGTCGGGGGTCTAGAGTTGGGTACGATGTTTAGTCGTTTTGCGGCCTTCTATGTAGGTACTCTCGACACTAGACCCTCGACCGCTTCTTCACCTTTTTGCCCATGGCGAAGTGTGAAGAAGCATGCATGATTGTGTTCAGTAGCGGGGGATAGATTGTCTCTCGCTGCACGATACTCTAATTGGACGGTACTGCGCCTACCATCAGGTGCAGTGTGGTTACTTTGCCGTGTCAGGTTAAAAAAAAACTTTTCAAACGACTATTTAACGGCCATTTATGCCACTATCCTCTTTATTTGTCGGTATGTTTGCAGACGGATCAATAATAAAATATTTGCCCGGAATTCGTTGATCATGACTCGAATCAATCGCAAGAAGTTAAAAAAGGAAAGCAGATGTATTGTGGAAGAAGATCACTTCCCGATGCGAACTGGGTCCACTAAAACCAGATGCCGGATGTGCTCGCAGCGTAAAGTCGAGGCCAGAACGGTCTGGAAGTGCAGGCAATGCCAGGTGAACTTGTGCATTGAGGGTTGCTTCCGGGCGTATCATAAATAGTGTTTTTTGGAAGTATTGAAAGCAATGACGCTGTTGATTGTTACTGTATGATTTGTTTGAGGTAGAACATTTTATATTAAAAGAATATTTTATTTAAATACAAATTGTTTTATTGTTTTGTGAATACTTAATCTCCCAACTTTATAATATACTGTCTATTTGTTTCATTCTTATTGTATAATTCTGGATAAAGGCTTGGCTAGGCTTTGAATTCAAAAAGTAAAACACTTACTATCTATTTGCGCTCCGCCACAGACCGTCGTAAATCACTTCATTTATTGGTCAAAACCGTATCAAAATCCATGCACTAGTTTTTTTTAGTTTATTGCGTTCAGACAGACATAAGTGGACTTTGTTTTATAATACGTATAAAATATATTTGAGGTATTTATTAAAAATTTAAATCTGAATTACTACAGATTCTGAGGCATGAATGACAGGCTGATTTATAATTAAAATTGACAAATATATATTTTTTGAAATTCGTGTAAAGCATGTACAATAATTAGAACTCTAACAGATATTGAATTTAAAAAAAACTTTCTTATAATCCTTTATTAGTACCTATTGTTATTAAATATCTTGCAGTTAAACTATTTTTTGATTCTTGAAAAAAAAAACAAATTAATTATATTACTAGTTCTGTGTTACACAGTCCCACTGCTAGGCAGGAACCTTATCTACTAATTAGACGGGTTAGGCCTTAGTCCACCACACTCGCCTAATGCAGGTTGGTAGAATTCACACAGCAGGCATTTAGCAGGCCGGCATGATTGTGTTGAGTAGCGGGAGATAGACTGTCTCTCGCTACTTGATACTCTATCTGGACGGCACTGCGCTTACCATCAGGTGCAGTGTGGTCACTTTGCCGCGCCAGAATAAAAAAAAAGGTTCTTAATTATTGTTAAAAACCACAACATTACGAATACCTCAATTAAATTTAAATTTCATTTCAGTAAAAATTCTAAGGAACCGTGCTGGCAGAATAATGGCTTTGGTGAACGATTTTACGTTCTTCTGCGAGAAGAAATCCAGCTTGACGACTACCTGGCGGTGCTCCAAATCTTCATCTCTGTGCAGGGCTCGGTTCACAGCCACCTCTGACCTGATCCTTGTGCGGGAAAGGTTGCATCACAATCATCCTCCAGTCAGATATATCATCCGTGATGGCGTTTATATAAAAATATAATTAATACATAATGACTGCTGGTGGTAGGATATTCATGTCCGCCCAGATAGCGACCACCGTACACAGTGTAAAACCCGCTATAGTGGCACACGCAAGTGTGTCGCGTTCCGGGATCAGCCAGTCTATATCCGGTTTTTGTCGGGTGTCTAGAGTTGGGGTACGTTGTTTGGCCGTTTTGCAGCCTTCTGAGTACTCTAACACTAGACCCTCGACCCCTTCCACACCTTCTTGCCCATGGCGTAGTGTGAAGAAGGAGGCCAGCATGATTGTGTTGAGTAGGGGAGGATAGATTGTCTCATGCTACTCGATACTCTAATTGGACGACACTGCGCTTATCATCAGGTGCAGTGTGGTCAGTTTGCCGTGCCAGCATAAAAAAAATACGACGTCCCACCACCACCCAGAATCCCATCTTAATGGGATCCAGGAGATCCCATTAAGATACTAAATTTATGTTGTATCAGCAACTACGAATGAGTTCGGTCTTACCACATTCATAACCGATCCATCAATAGCTCAAATACCATTGCCGGAATTAAACCGCAGACCTTCAAAGATGATCATTGCATCACGGAGGTTGACTATGACGTCAATAAATTAAAAATTTGCGCTGGAGTATTAACTTGTAGCTTGAAGTTGTATATTTTAAGCACAATTTCCTTGGGATTTGTTTAGTGTATGGAATATTGTTGGTGAAGTTTGTGTACAATGTTTATACCACTGCCTACCTCTTTATTGTTAGGAACATCAACAAAACTATGCAAGATGGATATTTAAAAGGCACAAATACAATATTTATAATTTATTAATTGTTTTACACGACACTGTTACACATCTCAGTGCTTAATATTAACACACATGCATGTCAGGATTCACTTAAGGCTTCTCTTTATAATTAATCTACCAGCGTTACCCTTTTAAACTGAACAACGCCATTGAACTGATTACGATTAACTCTTACAACACCGAACCACGAATATACTGGCTATCGTCTCGTCTACTTTACAAAACAACTGAACTGAACACCGGAGCGCGGAAGGCACTCTGTTTTATATTAAACATTTACTACTCCCACTTTGGTTGTCATTATTAACTACCCCCAACTAGTCTCCTAAATACCTCAGTTATACCTTCGGTATTTCTAATAATAGTAAATACCCTAATATTATGGACATAGGTGTTGCGGTATGTATGTGTAAATAAAAGACGTACCATCGTTATTATTGACTTTGATTTTGAAGAGTTCCGTCGAATAATAGATGCGTGATATTACAATTTTACTCTATTCGGAAATAAGAATAAAGATAATTTTACGGATATGTCATATGGGCTATTTTATTGTCTACGTAAAAAAATACTTTCATTTTCATTATCAATAAATAGCCATTTAATTAATAAAAAATCACGCTATACCAAAGAATGAATTCGAGTATCCCGCTGCGTTAGCTATTGTTTTGTGCTACTATGTTTTGCTGCTACAATGAGCTTAGAATCTAGGCACGGTATCAATATTTCATCAGTCTTTTTCAAACCATTTAACTTATAAAAAATTCGTAAGAAGCTTTAATCCAAAAACAATTATTTTCCATATAATTGTAATCAAATTTTAAATGAATAGTTCGGAACAACCTTCCGTAAGATAAAATAAAACAATGTTTAACTTAAATAAAATATTTAATATTGATAAGTTTACTTTTACTTTAAAATTAGATTTGTTCTATGCCTATTTCCTTGCTTTTTATAGTGTTTTTGTTTTTATCAATAAAATATCTGGAAGTTGTCGTGAAGTTCCTGTCAGAGTCTACACTTGAGTAATTCTCTTTTCTAAAATGTTTATACTATAGATTTTCTTTTTTTACAGTGCAGTGGCTAAGAAACCAAAGAGGAAGCACAATAGCTTTGCATAGAAACTATGCATTCTATAAAGTGTCGAGTAATGAAATCACTTCAATCTACCGATGTACCAAGAATCTGATAAACTGCAAGGCCAGGTTGCACATCTTGAACGGTGGGACATATGTCATCAAAGGAAACTTCATCCACAACCATATGCCAGACCTGTTCACCATCAGAAATGGTACTTACATCAAGCGAAGGTGTCGTTTATAGACGTCCACATACTTGCATCTTCATGTGACACCCACAGTGCATGCGCTACGAACTGTCATTAAATACCATTCTCTGCACACGAGCGTACTGCATGTCACTGTGCGACAGAAATCTACATAAACTGCTATATTTGAGTGCTTCAGTGGTAACAAAGTTACAGGACTTTTTCTATCTACTAGATAATATACCACTGATATTTTGAGAGAATCGAATATTTTTATATATTGTCATACCATTAGACGTTATTTCAAGCAAGTGCTTCCAATAGACTTCTGCAAATCGAGTCACCGACCACAGCAAGGGTACTAGTGGCTGGCACAAGTAAAGGACGAAGATTCATACATAGATGTGGCTCGGAGGAGGCTATTCGAACTCTACTTGGATCCCAGACAACTATGTTATTACATCTTGCTGTGGCCGTCTTCAGAGACTCAATATACGTCAGCGCTAAGGGTCTTGATCTACTGCGATGAAATCGCATCAATCAACCGATCTCATAAAACAGAGGTCCTTCTGTACACACCTGGCTCGAAGATACTGCATAATAAATATACGAAAATTTGACAATGGATTTACGTCCTGATTTACAGTCGGATTAATTTAGCATTATCGAATACGATTCGCAGTCGTAATAGTTAGATCGGTTGTTAAAATTGTAAAAATTCATGGCCAGTTTGTTGTTTACTAATTGATTGTCCTGTAATTATATACTGTTCTAAGACCAATTTTGGGTTAAACGCTTAAAATTCTGGGTGTGACTGAAAAAATTACGTCTGATCAATTCCAAAGTATTGTTTATCTACATAAAAAGCTGATTTAATAGTTCCTTAATACTTTTATAAATTTATTGACTAGAGTGTTAGTCTTCTATAAGCCTATTATATTATGTTGTGGTTATAATAAATATTATTATTTAAAATTATATAGAAATTTATTTTATTACACCTTAATTTAAATCGTAATTAATTATTGAAAAGAAACACGAAAATAAAATAAAAATTACAGATGTCATTGCGTTTTATGTATTTATCAACCCAAAATGAGGAGTTACATAATTTGTTATATTTTTACATAATTTATATAGGCAAGGCAGTGTACAATTCAGATCAAGGGTCGTTTTCAAATTGAGGGCCAAAAAAGCATAAATTTCATGAAAAAAAAATATTTGTAATATTGGTGTTTTTTATTACAGGGGTGCGTTTGTTTGTAAATAAAACACATTTTAGTCAAAAGTACCACTTATTTATTTGAATATTTATACATAAATCAACATTTTGAGTGACACAAATGAGAAATAAAATTCTTCTAATGATAATTCTAAATTTACTCATGAGATTAAAGTTACACTAATGATAATTATTGTAATTTCTATATAAAATAATTAACACAACATAGTTTTCTTTTAACCTAATCACCGTCAACATAAATAATATTAAAACTACCCTTAGTATTAAATTTCTTTTTTTAATATAACTTCTTTTAATCATTGGTACATGTTTTCATTTTAGTGTTCACGATTCATAATCAGTCATCATCAATACTTAACTTGTAAGGATTTAATAAAGTCATTAAATCATACAAAGAATCATCACCATCTTTAGATTTTCCGATAAATTTATGGAACTCTTTTTCATGCACTGATGCCTTGGTGTGATCTTTTATAAAAGTTTTGTTTGTCCAAGAGCGTCTAACGCTGCGAAGACTCGTAGTCTGTGATATCTCGCCATCTGATGTTGAAGCTATGTTGCCATAGCTAATTGTGATGTCCTTTAGAACTTTGACCTTTTTATTTTCCGGTATTAGGTTTATATTAGCAACAATTGCTTTCGATTCAACGGGCACATTATATATTTTAAAATACCTTAAGTGTTTCTCTTGTATGCAAGCGGTGTTTGAGCATTCAAATCAACTTTTCTTCCTAAATTCCAAATAGGCAGAGATATCCCATACGACTTGAAAAAATATTATATTATTATGTAGAATCAATATTTCAGTATACCTAGTCAATTAGTGATATTATATTGTTAGGGTTATTGATTTTACCTGATGGACTGTCACAGTCCCCTTAAAAGTAGCTATATCTTTCGGCAGCATTAACTCCTTCATCTTGACTTCGTGCTCCTTAATAATTCCAATTCCTGTGTTTATAACGTTCTTTTGAATAACGTCTACAAATGCAGCAAAAGTTCCATCATCCTGTTGACACTTCAGCAGTTCTTTAAATTACGGCACCAATGTCATCAGGGGCACCTTTGCCGTGCCCAACTTCTTGGTAATTCCAAGTAACAAGATTCAATTGTGGAAAATCATTCTTAAATTGCGTTGATATATAGAAAATATATTTATTTCTGTATTGGCTAGAGGGACCATCTGGTAAAATGTGGATGCGATCAATTTGTGGTGACTTATTGTAAACAAATTTTATCAAGTAAATTAGATGAGCCCATACCGCCGCTACATCATGCCGGGTGCATTCACTAGCTGTACAAATGGAGTAGGGTTCAGTTGCACCCAGCTCATTTTTTAAGTAAATCACAGCTGCATGGAGGCATACGACTGCCACCAAAATGCATGCTCTGAACTTCCTCTGCATATTTGTACGAGTAATTTTCTGAAAAATCCTTATGAATCAACGATTCGTTAGTTCGCAGTGATTCCTTCAATCGTTTTATAGTCGGATACTGGTTGACACACTGGTTCAATTATTTTGTATTTTCCACTTCTAGCTATTCTTCGTCTTTCTAATTCTTCTTCGGTTTAGCTATTTTTACTTACGTATGACATTTACGTATAAAATATATCATTCGTGAGACAATCAATACCATTCGTGTCACTCGTGAATCGACACGAATGAGAGTAAAATGACTGAGAATTTTGACACTATTTTGAATTTATCACCAAAATGTAACGTTCTAGAACATAACCTTGAATCAGAAAAAACATACTCCTATCATGTCTAATTAACGAAATAAATCATACGAAATATGACATAGGTAAGTACAATTAGCAATGAAAACACTAATGATAAGATTTTGGCAACAAGTTTAAAATTTTACCTGATATTCAAATTTTTGCCCAAAAAGCGTCATACACAGCAAACCAGCACACGCGTTCGTCGACAACTGATCACAGGGGACCGCGTGAAGTGGGAGGCGGGGTAGCAGAGAGGTTCCAATTGGGTTTTTTTTTGAGTTTGAAAACGGATACACAATTGATATTTTTAAAAGACACAGTTTTATTTAGCTGTAAAATCATATATTTTTTAATACTTAATATTGTTTTAACGGTTAATATTCTTCATAGAAAACTATATTAGACAATGGAAAAATAAAATGTGCAGTTTTCAGCACACATTGTTAATTTATGAAGCAACTAACAAAAAATTAACTTTGGCTTACGTCACACTTCTGAGATTTGAGTTAGTTTTATAGGTATATCTTCGTAATTAATAGAGGTATGGGATTTGTTATACTGGGCACATTAGCGCCTCAGAGTACTTGTTTATTAATAGTAATGTTAATTTTGATAGCAATTACAACATGAGAATAAAATCAGATTATATGTTTTTGGCCCTCAATTTGAAAACGACCCTCAAGCTATTTGTAATCAATTATAACATGATTTTCATCTCATAAATATTCTAATGATATAAAGATTAAACAACAGGATAAATATGTTATTAGGCTTATTAAACATATTGTGTTTACAGTAAAGTGGGTAAAAAATCGCAGCGGAAGAACAATAGCCTTGCTCAATAATTATACGTACTACAAGGTGGGGAGTAGGGCGCACTTGAACATGTACCGGTGCGCGAAGACCGGGGTCGGCTGCAGAGCTAAGTTTACCATAGCATACGACAGGGATATCATCAGGGCGACCCTCGATCACAACCATCCTTCAGACTCATACGTTATAAGGAATGGCAGTTATGTCAAAATTTGAAAAACGAATTTGAATTTTGCATTTTGACATGTCATTGTCATATGGTTGTTGGCATTTGACAGATATAATTGTCACGTGGACGTTGTTTTAAAAAATCGACTTTTAGACTAGATATTATATTTGTAAGTAAATTGATCTGTTAAAATTTTTACGTTGAAAAATAAACAAATAATTATCTGTATAACATAAACTAAGTATTGAAACGTACTGTAAGCATTTGATTTAATTTTTCCATCTTCATGTATTGTGATGATTTTATTCTAAGGAAATTTTATGAATAACACAAACATATGATAATTACTTTTTAATATAATTTTTTTACTTTCCTTGTACCCGCATATCCGAAAACCTTTATAATGATTGATATCGATAAACTAAAAAAGTAAGTATGGTGGAGTAATATTAGAAATGTTTACATAGTATGATAATAATAATAATACTAGCCCTGTATTAAACATTGTCCCACTGCTGGGCACGGGCCTCCTCTACTAATGAGAGGGGTTAGGCCTTAGTCCACCACGCTGGCCTAATGCGGGTTGGCAGACTTCTCATACCTTCGAAAACCTCTCAGATATGCAGGTTTCCTCACGATGTTTTCCTTCACCGTTAAAGCAAGCGATAATTAACATTTTAATACACACATAACTTTAGAAAAGTCAGAGGTGTATGCCAATTGGGTTTCGAACCTACGACTTTCGCCTTGACAGTCCGTACCGCAACCAACTAGGCTATCGCTGCTATGCGATAGTACGATGATGTAAAATACGCCATGTAATTTAATTGATGTGCTAATCATGAGCTTATTCTGACTGTTGACCAAACAGAACTTTACTTTTAAAATATTCGTTTTCTTTTCCGTTTTCGATTCCATTTATGTCTGGACATGTCACTTAGAACGTGATTTTGAATTTGATTTTTTTATTCTGGCGCATATCATATGTACTACACGTACTTTTTTTTAGTTATGATATAGCTTACTATAGTGAAATAGTTACAAGACGAACTATGTTTATTTTCTATCAGTTTATGTTAACCAATTGCTCTTAATAATATTGCAATAATTACTCGTGGTCGTCGTACAATATTATATACAGATTATTTAAATTTATGTTATAAGGAGGTTATGTTCTTAAATTTC
Source organism: Laothoe populi (assembly GCA_905220505.1). Lineage (NCBI taxonomy): Eukaryota > Metazoa > Arthropoda > Insecta > Lepidoptera > Sphingidae > Laothoe > Laothoe populi. The sequence continues at coordinate 16,330,279 of HG992159.1, forward strand.
TTCTAAAACTACTGGTTCACCTCTGTAGACTCTGAACATTTTGACAACATTACCTTTTAGTAAGCAACCAATATTCATGCAAGCGGAGCCGCGAGCAAAAGATGTTATTCTGTAAACTACTGCAGCTGTTTTCTAAACCTAAAATTTAACAGTTTTTGATGTTTTCAGTGAAGTGGCTGAAGAAACCAAACGGAAAAGAGCTGGTTATGGTGGACGGCTTCACGTTCTACTGCCACAAGAAAGCGTCTAGAACTGTGATATGGACTTGCACCAACGGTGGGCACTGCAAGGCGCGGCTCATCACATCCACCCACCTCAAAACCACAGATCGAAGCATCATCGACGCCAAACTCTTGCACTGTCACCCACGCCCCACCTACATCATACAAAATGGGTTCTATTTGAAAATATAGAACTTGAGGGGCTTGCCACTCATCAAACATCCATTTTCTGTGTCTAAGGCGATATGACGGGTGCTAAGTTTTATGTCAAATATTTGATCAATTATCAATCAACCAGTTTTTTATCAAATCGGTACTGGGAGTGATGAGGGGCATATCACCTTTAGTATACAGGATATCTGCTTTTTATTATATACCTTGGTAAAGATATATATGGCTGTTTTAGCTGCCATTACTACAGATTATAAACACAAGTAAAAAGATTGGAGCAGTTGTCGGTTAACAAGGTAGGTTATGATAAAGCAGGATTACTACAAAACATAGGAGACTACAAAACATACATTGATATTACATAAATTCAGAATGAACAATATGATGTATGCATTACAAGATTTAGCTGGTGGTAGGATATTCATATCCGCCCGGATAGCGACCACCGTACACAGGGTGTAAAACCCGCCATAGTGGCACACGCAAGTGTGTCACGTTCCGGGATCAGCCAGTGTACATCCGGTTTTTGTTGGGGGTCTAGAATTAGGGTATGTATGATGTTTGACCGTTTTGCGGCCATCTGAGTACTGTGACACTAGACCCTCGACCGCTTCTTCACCTCCTTGCCCATGGCGTAGTGTGATGTGTTGAGTAGCGAGGGCCAGAATGTTTCTCGCTACTTGATACTCTAACTGGACGGCATTGCGCTTACCATCAAGTGCAGTGTGGTTACTTTGCTGTGACAGGATAAATAAAAATAAAATGCGTAATATTCGCGTAAACCATAAGCAGCCAATTACGGTTGGTACTGTATGGACGTGTCAACAGTCAAATTGAAACTAGTAGAACTAAACTCATTAGTATTTAAAACCTGGCTTTTGCACACATGAACGATATTACTTGCGCGATTTAAAACTGCTGTTTTATCCACAGTATTTGCAGATATCATGCGTGAGCCATATTAACCTATTAATCATATTCCAGTGATGTTATTGGCGAAGTCTCGGTACTCAGGCAAACATTTGGTCATGTACAACGACTACACGTATTACTGCAAGAAGCAATGCAAAAAGACCAAATATTTTCACTGGTACTGTTCCACTCACAACTGTAAAGGATGCAACGCTAAGCTTAAGTTGGATGAGAAATTCGCCATTATTGGATTGGAGAATGAGCACACTCATCCGCCTGCTAAATACTGTATACACGAAGGACAATATATTAAAATTGTTTAGTAACTTGTGTGTCTTGGCATGTGTCATCAACTGTTCCGTTAACATTTGGTTCTTAATTTTTTTTATTACATAAATTTACATTGGATATTATATTTAGCTATTCTTCTTTTACCTCAATGTTCTCTCTGTCCCCTTCGTAATCATGGAGATTCATACTTGTGCCTTCCATTTACTCAGGTTAGTTTTAAAATACAGGAACAAAATTCAATTTTAAACCGAGAACTTCAATATATTTATCTATTATTAATATTTTAATTATATTCTTAGTAAAGCGTTGTATTCGGATGAGATTTTGTACTTTCAAATGTGATTTTATTGATGTCGAAGTTATTATTTAAAACGCATGGTGTTTCGTTAATTTTTCAAAAGTATAAGCTAACCGATATTTATTGTTTTTTATTTATGAATAATATTGTTTTTTTTAATGTGAGCTGCAACTATATTGCCTTATATAAGTTCAAAATTATTTTATAATATGTCATTTAACCCTTCTCATTAGTAGAAACGGCCCATGCTCAGAAAAGGGACTGTATATAGACAGATCTATTATTATTATAATTCGTATTATGTCAATAGTACTCAATTAATTCTTCACAAGTTTTATCCGTAAATAGGAAAAAATATATGCGATATGAGTGATCAATTATATTAAAAATTATAAAGGTTAGGATCTATTAATAGAGTTCCAAAAAATAATTTAACAACGAAAATAATTTGAATATCAAAATAAGTCAAAATCAATCCTGAAAAATATTAATAGCAATTAATTTCGTTCATGTAAGAAATTAAAAAAAATCACTTTCTACTCTATAGTAGATAGTGTTTTTAGATTTCAATTGATCAAACACCGGCGATTACGAAAAAATTTCAACCCTACTAACGTTTCTATAAGAAATTCATGTTATTTATGACCGTTCATTCGACAGCCTCCGTGGCGCAGTTGGCGAGTAGTCTGTGAAACAAGAGGCCGTGGGTTCGATTCCCAAACCGGAATAAATGTTTGTGTGACAGACAGATATTTGTGTCCGGTGTCTGAGTGTTGTGAGACCGAAAGTCTCTGGTAGTCCCTGATACCCACAACACAAGACTCGTATCTTAGTTTCTTATCGGGGCTGTGTGTGTGACTGTTGGGTGTTATTATTATTATTCCATTGTCAAATATTCGATTGTACTATGGTGTCGGTTTTAAGTTTTAATACGTACGTATCTATAAACTGTATTTTGTGGTGGACGTAACGCTTTGAAATGGCCGAGTTGTAATTGTTTTTAACTTTCAGATGTAATACGCACGAAGACTTCTATTCGAAAGGACGGGTTCACGTATTACAGCAAGCGGGCCGGCGGGAAGCGAAACCGATGGTACTGCAACAAAAGGAGCGATATGAACTGTCAAGCGTTTCTCGCCACTGTTGACGATTATATTATCTGCGTATCAGATGATCACAATCATCCGCCAAAACTATAATCGTGGTTTTTATGCCACCATCATCCACACACGCTACTCAATTGACCTGTCTGATTACTCATTTTGTACCAACAATAAATAGGAGAGTCTCAAATATTTAAGACAATCTCAAATTAAAGATTTCTGATTCGAGCTATTTAAAAAGCATAACACTTCGATGTCTTTTGCTGTAACAGGATTAAAAATCATTAATCATTTACATTTCGAAGTGAATTAGAAAAACATATGACATTAAAAACTGCATCGTCATTGACCTAAAGGGTAAAAAAAAAATCCGATGTGTGGGGATTTTTCACCTTTAAGGGAGGCCTATATTCAGCAGTGGACTTCTAAAGGCTGAAGAAGAATAAAGAAAGAAAAGAAAAAACGAAAAAAGAAAACATGTTTTTTACATAGATTCCATACGAAAGGAGAGTTCAGGTTATGCTAAAATTCCCTGTGTACAACTGGAAAACAAAAAATCATAAAAGTGTACTTGGAAAAGTTATTGTTTATTAGTTCCGGTATGTTATAATTTCCGGTGATGGCAAAAACCTCCTTTGCATGTTCCACTGAGGTTAGTGAGAAGTGTTAACCCTAATCGGGAGATATAAGGAGTTGACTTACAACACAATAATTTACTGTAATTTTTATTTTGTATTTTTCCTACAAAAGGAGATATAGGAAGCAATTCGTTAGAAAAAATATATATACAATATTTTATTATATATAGATTATAGTCTGGAATAGCACATAGGCTACTTTTATCCCGGAAAATGTCCAGTTCCCGTGGGATACTATACTATTTCACAGAGAAAGGGAACGACATGAGTTTTTGATAGTGGCAGTTTAGGAATCAGAAAATGACATACTTTACTTTTTATCCCGAAAAAATGCACGATTCCTCTGGGATAGCTAAATATAGAAAGGTGTGATAGCTTAAGATGCCTGCGTGATCTACGATAAAAAAAACCACTTCAAAATATAATTTATGAAGTGAAAACTTTTATAGGCACGTTGGGCTCTTTTGGGATGCACCCAACAGTCACACACATAGCCCCGACCCCACACTACGATATGAGTCTTGTGTTGTGGGTATCAAGGACTACGAGAGACTTTCGGTCTCACAACACCATGGGGGAAAAGCACTGAACTCTCGTGACTGTCACGCTCAAATTAATTTACTTTTAAAATAAGCACGCCTATGAAGTTTTATAATTATTATCAAGCAATCGTTAACAAAAAAGTGACTACTTCATGGACGCTGATCAAAATAAGACAGTAATACTGGTTTCTTATATTTACGCGAACATTGAAATAAAACGAAGTTTACGGATTATATCGCGTAAAAGAACATATAGCTGACGTTAAACACCGACGCTCTACGAAGTCTGCAGTTGCTGAACATTCAGAAAAAGGTTCCAAACATTATCTTCGATTTGTTAAACCACAAATCCTTGCCAAAGAACACCGATTCCTACCTAGGATGATCCGCGAGGCTATTGAAATTAAAAAAAACATCCTAATTTCAATAGAGAAGATGGTTGGAAGCTAGCACCAGCCTGGGATCCAATTATACATTTAATTAAATCGGAATCCAAAAGACCAACCGCCAGATCTCATGACACTGTGAGATCTTTCTGCGTAGATCGGACTACATCAAAATAAAAATGTAATATCAACCACATGTAGGGTAGAAACATTGCACTATACTTTCGAGATGACATACAACTCAGTCTCCCCCGTGACCATTAAGGCTGTAAAGTCTTCGAAACGTCGGGTTAAAAAAGTAAATTAGCCGCGATATAATCCGTAAACTTCGTTTTATTTCAATAAGACAGTAATTCCAAAGTTTTAAGTTATCACTTCTATCGGTAGTTCCAATGACTGTCTGTTTTTTTATTATATTGTGGCGAATAAAATTCCAGATCTTTGTTTATAACTGAAATATTTATGGACTTAAAGACGTTAGGCATTAAGTCGTTACCAAGAAAAAAATGTTCATTTACGAAAATAGGTAAAACACTTACTTTCACTTTTTCATTATTCGTTAACTTAAGATATAAACAGGTTATTAATAAATGTAAGACTAATGATTAAAACACTTATTTAAACTATAATTTTCATTAATTTTATTTTATATTTGTCTAAGAGTTTTATTTATTAAAAATATACGATGTTATTGATATTTATTTTTTATTAGCTAAGTAAAAATTAAGTAAAACAAAAGTTAGTTTTTTATGTAAAATTATAAAATCACATATTTTTAATTACTGATTAGATAAATACATCCCTCCATACAGTCACTTACACAGTCCTGACCTCACACTAGGTCACTAGGTATGTATCTAAAAAATAAAGGTAACATGCCTGCCGGATAATAAGTGAAGGTATAAAGTAGACTTTAACATTATTATGACATGCAAAATTATTTAGTAAATTAGTGGCCTAATTAATGATTTGATTTGTTATCTCTGGCGCTCTGGCCTCTGGGTATTTGACGTATACACTGAGAATGTTCCCTTTTCCAGTCTGGTATTTTTTTATTTATTTACTCTATAAAAGAAGGCAAAGGTTCTCCACCATGCAGCCATGTCTGTCGTTATTTTTTCCAAATCTGGACTAGAATTAAAGTCTTCTTCTTCTCTGGTTTTACTTATACAAAAGGCCGATGCCTGCAGTCTTCATCCATTCAAAAGGGGGAAGCCATGTCCGATATTCTGAATTCCATTCCATGTCTGAAATAAACACAATTCAAGAGGCCTAAGGCATGTCTGCAATAGTCACAATTTAAAGGCCGAAGCCATGTCTGTAATAGTCACAATTTAAAGGCCTAAGCCATGTCTGAAATATTTTTTTCACTGATTAATCACAATACTACATCACATCACATTCCCGCCATTTTTTTTCAGTCTGGTAAATATTTTGACACAAATAATCATGTAAGAATGCCTTGGTTGGCTTTAGTTCCATTAAAAATACTGGACACGACTAAAAATTCGCTACTCAGAAATTTATAGTCAGATTGACTCCAAGAATTTGACATTTGTTTAAAAAAATGCATACGAACACTCACTCAACTTTATCGTAAAAAAAACGACGTAATTAGTTAGTTGCTACCATAGACTAGTAAGATAAGGCCTTATTCACTATAAAAGAAAAAAAATCAGTTTTTTTATTTTATTTTATAGGGACACGGCAAAGTGACACTGCACCTGATGGTAAGCGCAGTGCCGTCCAGTTAGAGTATCAAGTAGCGAGTGACAGTCTATCCCTCGCTACTCAACACAATCATGCCGGCCTGTAGTTTAGCTTCTTCACACTACGCCTAAAGGACCCAGGATCATAGAAAGGAAGATAATCTTATGTCGATCTGCAAAAATTGTCTTAGAATTTCTTAAACGGTCATAGCTGTACCTTCAAAAGAGAAATATATTTATTCTGAAATCTGAATCCACTTAAATCCACATTTTATTTAAAAACTAAAGGTAAAATATATTATAAGGTAAGTTATATTTCCAGAAATAATCAGGAGCAAAACAGCTTTAAGAAAAGATGGGCATGTCTATTACCGTAGACGAAGTGACAGGAAGAAGAACAGGTGGTATTGTAAGAACCGGTACCTATCGAGCTGCCCTGCTTACATTGTCACCATGGATGACCTCATCATCTGCGCACGGGAGCTTCATAATCATCAAGCCTCAGAGATGTATAAATAAATAACACCCAACAGTCACACACCTATGTGTGTGACTGTTGGGTGTTATTTATTATGTCGGGGCTATCCCCGACCCCACACTAAGATACGAGTCTTGTGATGTGGGTATCAGGGACTACGAGAGACGTACGGCCTCACAACACCCAGACCCCGGATACAAATATCTGTCTGTCACACAAACATGTGTCTCGGTGCGGGAATCGAACCCACGGCTTCTCGATTCACAGCCGGCTACTCGCCAACTGCGCCACGGAGGCTGTCTGTATGTATAGACAAACCCTCGAGAGTTGATAACCAAACCTGATTCAAATGCTGTGGCAGTTCGGCTTGTGTACTGAAACCGGCAAATGTGATTTAAGATTGATATTACGAAATAAATTTAGAAGCACTACCTTATTCTAAGTGAAAGGAGCAATTTTGCTGTCTGGTATAATAAAGGCAACCGTTGAGAGTTGCTTTTATTGATCAATTCTTTTAGGCTGCATTTGACAGTCTCCAATAGAGATGTTATGGATTTGAAATTTCGGATCTGGATACGGTTACGGATATGAAATTATTTCGGATTATCCGTCAGGTTCGGATAGTTTCGGTTGTGGATATTAGGTTTTGAAGAAATTGTAAAAGTAAAAACAAATAGCTTTATTTTTAGTATTTCATTTGTTACTATTTTATGTAAGTAAATGTAATCCCACAAGAGTAAATGACTGACAGGCTATGAATTTTTTTTATATCATAGTCCGACAAACGAGCCAGTGGGTCACCTGGTGTTAAGTGATCTCCACCGCCCATGAACATCCACAATACCGAAAGTGTCATGAATGCGCTGTCGGCCTTAAAGGACAGGAATAGGGATTAGGGAAGCGAAACGCGACAGTAAACTGTCACTTTAGGTTGGTTTTCTGTGAGACAGTGGTACTACCCCGGTCGAGCCGACCCATTCATGCTGTAGACAAATATGTCTACAGCGTGGCTCTACCACTTTTTACAAATTATAAACAGGTTATTAATAATTGTGAAAGAAATAATTATAAACGCTTAATTTAACTTATTTATTAATGTTATTTGTCTAAGAATTTTATTGTTAAAATGTACGATGTTATTGTTATTTTTGTATTAAATAAGTAAAAATTAAGCAGTCCAGAAATTAGTTTTCTTTAACGTAAAAATTTAGAGACGTTGTATAATATACTGTTGTTTGATATCCTTATAATATATTGTTGCATGATTTATATTTTCAGATATCGTTCGGGGTAAAACAGTTTTAAGAATAGATGGGCATGTGTATTACCGTAGACAAAGTGACAGGTCAAAGAATAGGTGGTACTGCAAAAACCGCTACCTATCGAACTGCCCAGCCTACATTGTCACCATAGATGACGTCATCATCTGCGCAAGGGAGATTCATAATCATCAAGCCTCAGAGATGTATAAATAAATAACACCCAACAGTCGCACATAGCCCCGACACCACACTGAAATACGAGTCTTGTGATGTGGGTATCAGGGACTACGAGAGACGCACGGCCTCACAACACCCAGACCCCGGATACAAATATCTGTCTGTCACACAAACATGTGTCTCGGTGTGGTAATCGTACCCACGGCCTCTGGTTTCACAGCCGGCTACTCGCCAACTGCGCCACGGAGGCTGTCTCTATGTAGACAAACCCTCAAGAGTTCATAACCAATAATAGTAATAATAATACTAGCCTTGTATTAAACATTGTCCCTCTGCTGGGCACGGGCCTCCTCTACTAATGAGAGGGGTTAGGCCTTAGTCCACCACGCTGGCCTATTGCGGGTTGGTAGACTTCACATACCTTCGAAATTCTTTTTGAGAATTCTCACGATGTTTTCCTTCACCGTTAAAGCAAGCGATAATTAACAAAGAATACACACATCTTCAGAAAAGTCAGAGGTGTATGCCACTTGGGTTTCGAAGATACGCCTGTCGTCTTGACAGTCCGTACCGCAACCAACTAGGCTATCGCTGCTTTTTAACCAACTCTGATTCAAATTCTGTGGCAGATCGGCTTGTGTACTTAAACCGGCCAATGTGATTTAAGATTGATATTATGAAAGAAGTTTAGAAACACTACCTTATTATAAGTGAAAGGAGCAATTGTGCAGTCCGGCATAATAAAGGCAACCGTTGAGAGTTGCTTTTATTGATCAATTCTTTTAGGCTGCATTTGACAGCTCTCGTAGCGCAGAGGGCCGTGGGTAAAGCCGTGGATTCGATTCCCGATATTCACCGATACAAATGTTTGTAAAACTGATATTTGTTTCGGGTTTGAGTGTTGTGGGACCGTAGACCGTAGTTCTTGGTACCCCCGATACAGGTTTGACCCAGTGTGAGGTCAAAATTATGTGTGTACCCATATTACGTGTTTGATGTATTATTGGTAATTTCTGACTGTATTAACTAAACATAGAATGCTTAAGACACGTACATGGTATGAATAAGTAATTGTCAACAAAAATGTCACAAATGGACACGTTAATTTACATTGTAATAATAAGAGAAGATCTTGAGCGTTGAATATGTAAACGTTGTTATTATCATATAGTTTTATATTTACTTTAAAAATCGAAAAAGCTCCCTGTTGTCACACATGTTATAACATTACCGTGGTTAGGTGCATTCGAAAGATCTCCATGTTACGTTATATAAATAACTAGCTGTCGCTCGCGGCTACACCCGCGTTTTTTTTTATACCTTGGGTAACATTATTGTAGTTTTAGTAGGACCCTTATTGTTTTCCTTGCAATTAAAATAGCCTATATTAATCAGTGATAATGTAGCATTAAAATGGTAAAAGAATTTTTAAAATCGGTCCAGTACTTTTCGGAGCCAATTCGTTACAAACATACATACAAATCTTTCCTCTTTATAATATCATAGTATAGATTTACGTTACAATGATAAGAGTCTAGTTTCTGTTTGTTTTTTTGTAAAATACTTGAATGTACTGTTAATTCAATGTAATGTTAATGTTGTTTTATTGTATAACATTAATATAACTTGACTATAGTATACAGGGTGTTGAAAAAGGGGGGTACTTATGAAAGCACCATGTATAGTCAGTGAATAGAAGCTTATTAGTAGGGTTAAAAAACTAAAATTGGAATTTTTTCCTTGCGTTTTTGTAGCCCGATCTTAAAATGTAATTATTACTTTAAAAACACTTGATAAAGTGTCAACCGATTATCTTAGGCATTAAATATACTTAGGCACTGTAAAAATAGTTCGTTAGCATTTAGCCAATGCTAAAGCCAGAAGCCAATGCTTCAAGGATCATGAAATTAATGATTGCATACAAATTCCAAAGTACAATTACACAGATGAGATGAGGTTTACGGTCATTTCGACTTTATCGATATGTTACAAACTATTCTGTATATCATTTTGTGATATAAAAAAAGTTTTTTAATTCATAAAAAGTACACCGACTTCAATAAAAAACAAATTATGTGTCACTATAAAATTTGAGGGTTGCCCTTCATTTGTCTGGGATCCCATCATCAGATCCTGACTTGGTGCCAATGGGACCACCTGGGAAATATACCCTTTTAAACAAAAAAAGAATTTCTTGAATCGGTCCAGGCGTCTTCGAGTTATCAGGTAACTCCTCCTTTTTTGAAGTCGGTTAAAAAATGTGACGTATAACTATAGGATATATTTGATAATTCATAAAGATTGACTATTGTATTCTTTTAAGGCCGTGTTGTTTCAACTGTAGTGAAGTTTAACTATTGTTAAAAAAAATTGATAATTGTGTATGATTATGGCATATTTTAGCAATTATGAGACTTCATTTTTATTTTTCATAAATAGTCACAATATTTAAGGCTTATAGTAGTAACTGGAACGTTATAATTTCACCACGGTTAAAACAATGGGCCTCAGAGCGCGTTGATCCAAACGTACATAACTAAAGCGTTTGTAAAAAGCAATGGTTTAAAAATCATCTGATTGTAAGGTATTGTTAGCACTCAAAACAACCTGAAAGTAATTTGGATCATTGCTTTCTACTAACAGTGGACTAAAAAAAACTAATTTGTCGAAAACACCGTATTTTATAGCAGTAAAATTGCCTTACTGATTTTTGCATTTCGGCCCTTCTACGTAGTAAGCATAAATATGTATTTATGTTATGTATAACAATAACATTTACCTCTCTTCACGAAAAGACTACACTTAACACGAAATGTCTTCCTTACTACATATTTGATTAAAGGTTTAATTAAATTTAAATTGTTTTTTATGTTTCATTCTATATTCATTCAAAATCCATGGAATACACATGCTAATATCATACTAATGTCGAATTATAATGGTCTCTTGTGAAAATCATCAACTATTTATTTATCAAATTAGTCAAAGGCAGTGAAATCTCTGAATATTCTCGGCAGAAATGATCTAAAAGAATGTTCCTTAGCAAGTGTATTTCAGCCTAAATCTTGTAAAAGAAAGCTACTCATTTTTTATTGTGTTTTAATTCTAGTGTGTAGATAGTTTTGCCATTTGATTTTTCTTTCTGTTAAATATTATTTATCACTAACCATTTAACATTTAGTTACAGATTTCATGCTCGTTCCGCTACCGACGGGACGTCATCTCCTGCGGATGAAGAACTACACATTCTCGACTAATAACAGAAACTTTGAAGGTGCAGCAACGTGGTATTGCTCGAAGAGAGTCAGCAAGAAATGCCCTGTTCGAGTAAAGATGTTTGGAAAGATCGTGGAAGCTGTGGTCGGGATGCATACTCATTAAGGATTTGTGATTATGTTCCTCTTTGCATTCAAAGTAGTAAAGGCTCTCATAAATCTAGAATAGTCAATAGTAGAATATTTATTTGTTCCTTACTGTCAATACTATGAAACACCGAATATTATTGGATCATTAGTTTTTCTTAATTCATCACTGTAAACCTTTTGCTGAATTTACTATCGCACTTCATTTGTTTTTATGTATTTATCAACGATTTCTGGTTAACTGTATTTTTAATTCATTAATATTAACATTGTACATGGTCAATGATAAATGCTTACTCCAGGGAAGTAAACTGTAGGATATTGGAAATAAACAAAACAATGCGAGCGAAAATTAAAAGGAATTGATACAAACGGTATTGACGGCGGTGAATATTTTTAATAGTTTGTGTTTTTATGATATAATTAACGACCAATTTCATTAAATGATCTTTATCTGAAACTAGATATCGTTCCGAAAAATGAGCCAGTAAGATTCAAGTTTGAATGCCACCACGCCTACGAATGACATAGTTTGATTGGTTTATTTTCTGGTTCAATCTGAAAATGCAGATTGAGATTGCTTATTGAAATTGGTCATAATTCTATTGATAGTAATTTTTAAACGCTTATTTCGACAGGTGCATCCCAAAAATAGTGATCTTCTGGAAAGTGTCATAATATAAATAGGTTTCGAATAATTTACATTCGAAAGCAGTCTGCTTCTCATCATGATGTTTTACATATAAGGTTTTTTGGTAAACCTAGATTCTTTGACTAAGATTCCTAGTGGGAAAGCCGAGTATTTTGTACCAAAGTAGGTGAAATATTCAGCTATAATATCACAGTTTAATAAGAGCTTGACTCAGTTTACGTTAATCAATTATCAACTCAATTTATATAGACTTGGAGCTCACATTTGCCCGAAGAGTCACGACACAGGCTCGTCACCATTCAAAGCCAGGTTTTTATGGGAGGCGACGGCAAATGGGCAGGTGAGTCACCTGATGATGAGATATCTCCATCGCCCATGAGTAATACTCATCTTAAGTGCATATCCTAAAGGAATAAGGGATTGGAAAGATAGTTTGGGATGGTATAGGAGTTACATCATGATATGATATTTTCTGTAGGACATTGGACTATCTGGGTCGAGCCAGTCTTTTCCTGCTGCAGGCTAAACTGCCTACAGTGTAGCTCAAGACAAGACCCAACCTACGGTTTTTCTAGTAGCTCGATCAGCATATTTAGAACAATTCGAGGCTAACAACTAGAAATTACCTACTTTGTGTGAAGAAGCTAAACAGCAGGCCGGCATGATTGTGTTGAGTAGCGAGGGATAGACTCTCTCTTGCTACTTAATACTCTATCTGGACGGCACTGCGCTTACCATCAGGTGCAGTGTGGTCATTTTGCCGCGCCAGAATAAAAAAAAACTTAAAAATCTGCTTTTGTCAGCGTGGCTTTTAACTTTAGTAGCATAGTAATTAATAAATAAATCAAAAGGCTGTTAATTTACATATAAAATGACTTGATTGCGAAATAAGATGTTTAGTTGCATTATATCGTAGCGCTTAGATAAGTCATTCAATCTAGATGATGGAGCATTGAATGTCCGTTTTCAACGACCTATACTTAATTTTAGTTGACGCCTAAATTAAAGAGCGGTGATGAAACGTAAAAGTAGACTGCAGGTGTATCAATTTGATTCAACCTACACGCGTTAGGGGTAAACTTAATTTAAATATAGATATGCCTATATGTGTCATGACGGAATTATTTTGTAACTAATTTTTTTACTTAGTCATTAATATTATTTTCTACTTAAAAATAGTAACATTTGCCAGTATCTTATAAGAGCTTTTTGTATTATTAGAGTTAGTAAATAGTGTCGAAAATAAAAGGCATAATGTGAAATATGATTATGATTTATTATCTTCGTAATTTTCATGACAATGATTTCAAATGATAGATTTTTTTTCAAATATCTATATCATTTTTATATTGCGTATATATATGTGTGTGTGTGTGTGTGGTAAGACGTGGGGTTGGTATATTTATTGTGTTAAATCAAACCAATAATGCAATTAATACTTATTGTGTACCAACATAATTTGGTAATTTAATAAAATATTATTTGTAACCTGTTTTGTATAAAATAAATATGATTATTTTTAAATACAAACATAAATCAACATTGAATTATGTAATTTTTCATAATTTTAAACATTGTAATAGAACTGATTATGGAATTTATCGCTGTTTATTTTACTTTGTAAACAATATGCCATATTCGCGTAACCTTAAGAAATCTAATTTAAACATGTTTTATATTCATTGAGTGTAAATTACACCGAATATTTAAGTATATGCTTTATGGCGTATAATATAAACTGACATATTTTAACTTGGCTATAAAATAGATTATTTTCTAAATTTCGCTATATCGTATGTAGCTTTGTCTTTTAGCGACTGTAAAGGGCATTTTCGACGATTTTAGTGATATTTAGCTTTGGATTAATTATATTTAAGCGTTTGTAGCAGTTTCTTCTTTTATTTGGTCCTTACTACCTCAGTATACTCGTAGATTTCAAATGGTCGGATAGACGATAGAACGTCCCATTTTTGTGTTATCGATATAAGTAAGATATAAAATAAATAAGAACCGACTCTACACTAAGATACCAGGCTTGTGTTGTGGGTATCAGGGACTACGAGAGCTTTTCGGTCTCACAATACCCAGACCCGGGACACAAATACCTGTCTGTAACACAAACATTTGTCCCGGTGTGGGAATCGAACCCACGGCCTTTCATTTCACAGCCGGCTACTCGCCAACTGTGCCACGGAAGCTGTCAGAGAGTGACTGATCCTGTAAGGTGGACAGACGACCTCGTAAAGATCGCAGGAACCCGCTGTATGCAGGCCGCTTCTGACAGGTTGGTCTGGAAATCTTTTGGCGAGGCCTATGTTCAGCAGTGGACGTCTAAAGGCTGAAAAAGAAGAAGATAATGATTTAGGGTACGATGGGACTAGAATGGTGAAAATGTCTCCAAGAGTCCTCCAAAATACATAGAAAAAAAAACAGTTACATTTGTTACACTAGAACTAGATATTGGTCTCAGACGACGACGGCGTTGACTTGGCTGTCAAAGTATATCTTTAATTATTTTTATGATTTTTTTTTATTTTTTTTATTTTTATTTAGTCCGTGTTTTATTATGATTTTAATAACGCTCGAGCAATCACGATATCAGTTAAAAAAAATTGATTGAAAAAATCTGACTAGTCCTTCAGATATTTGTGCCCCATATAGTTAGTTACACTACTGCCTACGGACATTTTGAAAAAAGAAACAATTATAAATCTTGCTGCATTTATGACTAGGTGATGATATTATCAATATGTAGATTATACGCTATATTACTGTAAAATACTTAGTCCTGAATAAACTACGAGGCATATACAACGCTCGTCTAATGAGAAGCTAGGTCCGTAGAAATACCTGGCTAAAACCAATAAATTATACTTATGTATTCTAACAAGTAATTTTTAATTTTGAGTCAAACGAAGCCACCCATCAACTTACAAATGTTCGTTACGCTTTTTTTTTGAATAGTAATGGTATCCCTACTAATACTATAAATGCGAAAGTAACTATGTTTGTTTGTTTGTTTGTTTGTTACCTCTTCACGACTAAACGGCTGAACGGATTGTAATGAAATTTGGTAAGGGAATAGATTATATCCTGTAGAAGGACATAGGCTATCTATTTTGTCAAAAAATAACCTTGAAAGGGGTCAAACAGGAATTCAAAATTTGTATGGGAAATCCATAATTCCTCGACCTAGGGATCTGTAAATTCATATTTAGGCTTTTGGTAGGAAATAAAGAAATACGTGTTTCAACGTTTTTGAAAAATCATCCCAAAAAGGGGCAAAGTGAGGTTAAACTTATTCATTAGATGCAATCTCAAGATTCAGGCACAACACCTGAGAGGCTGGACTATCGCTACAGGTGCCTCAGTGCAGAAGACAACTCCTTGAATTGTATACTTCTGCTCCCGAATATAACCTCTACGCAGGCGGAGCCGCGAGCAACAGCTAGTTATTTAATAAATGTGTGACTTAATAAAAACAAAGAAAGTATTTGTAAAAAGCAATAATTTTTATTAGACTTAAATAACATATTTACGTTTCAAAATAACCTAAGAATTTCGATCTTTGCTTTATAATGAGCGCACACTGAAATTTACGGCGCGTTGAATCTGGATAGGTGTACGAGGTCTTCAGCAAATTCGATGGTGTGCTTCGTGTGTGTTCGTCCTTTTATCAAACTAGTTGAATTGTTATCAAAAAAATGCATCTAACCTACCTAAAGATTATTCCATTCCAGGCGTAGAAGTGATAGAATCAAGGCGTGGCAAAAAGTTGGTACTTTTCCAAAACTACACTTACTGCTACGCGAGGAGTTCGGTTATTAAAGGGACCACGCACTGGAGATGCACGTCGGTCAACAGCAAAAACTGCAAGGCCAAGATAGTACTGGATTATACAAAAAAAGTAATAGAAGCGAAAGGATTTCATACGCACGAAGCTGCAGATTTTGTCCAGCGTATTCGATTTTGGCGTGATACTTAAGTGCATTCAGATTATTTGATACTTGGTGCTACTGCAGAATGAGATAAAAATGATACTTACAGATAGATCTATGGGTAAAGGTTTTTTTAAATCCTCATATAATTGGAATCCACTCGCGTATCAAAAATATTTAAAAATTAAAGTAGTACGGAGTAAATAGAAGCCAAAATCAATTTTATTTCCTTAACATTAAAGTTGAAAATAGCATGTAAGAACGGCGAGTGTGCCAGTATTTTTGGCGCGCCGGCATACCATTTGATACGTGACTGGATTGATAGACAAAAAGAGGCCTGAAAGTTGTTGGTACCAAATCTAAACTTACTGAGACGTAACTAAAGTAATAGATAACGTCAGATCTCACAAAACAGCGACCATTAGTGAGCTGAAATATATCAGTCATTGCCACGAATCTCACTACTTTCGGTTGCTTTCTTTTCTATTATACATTATAAACATTCATAACGTCATCTACATTTAATAATTTGGAATCATTGTTTTTAAATTCTGACATACATAGATGCAGATGGCTATTTTGATTGTACTTATCAACTTAGAAATATTCTAAAAGACGAAGTTTCCTCGCTTGATCTCAAATCAGAGAAATCAAATAATATTTTTAGATTCAAATTATATTTTGTAGATTGTTAGGGACCCTGATAGCTAACTTAGTTCAAATAAGATTATTTCCCTAAAAATGAGCAAGAACTCTCCAACCTCCTCGGATGCCCATTTCGTTCTTTTAAACTTGGCATGGGCAACGCCCACAAGACTAAAGGGGCGAGGAAGGCCTCTAATCTTGTGGGCCTATAAAGACCTATAAAAGTTAGAGGAACTTGTTCGTTTCCAGATATACTGCTATGAAAAGCTATGTTACTATTATTTTGTTAGAAAGTAATTCTTTTTAGAGGGCATCCATTAATTACGTGAAGCAATTTTGCCGATTTTTCGACCCCCCTTGGTGAGATGTCGTGAGATTAATTTTTTGTAAAGAAATAACTGAAATGAATGATTATTACATATAACTTAGTCATATTTTAGTGTAGAAACATTTTTAATTTAATTTCACCCATTTTTCTAACAATATTACACTTTTTTTGCGGAAAAAAATTACTTGAGATTTGCGGAGAGCGAACGTGGGATTGGGTGAGGTTTGACTCGACCCCCTCCCCCTTCTAAAAGCCGCACGTAATTAATGGATGCCTCCTTACCTAACGGTAAAAGCAGTATTAAAAGCCAATATATTAAGGGCGACTATATTACAATGTTTCTAGCACATTTTTTATTCGTTGTTATAGACTTCTTATCTACGATCGTAGATAAAATAAATTGTTGTTTTTATGTTTATTTTTTAAATTTTTGTTAATATATATTAATTTATATAAATATTTATAAAAATATCAACGTACATTTTTCAAATTTAACTCTTAATGTACCTTCAGATGTGATACAATTAAATTTATGATAGTAATAATTAATACGTCTTTTAAACTTATTTAAATCAGTGTCACTCTTTCAGTGCTGGTTGGAGATCTACTATAATTTTTAAGTGTAATGTGGTTGAAGTATGACGCCATGCTGTTACCAGCAGTTTAGGCCATTGCCTCATTACCTAGCTGGCATGTTGAACCACGTTTTTCTACCCCTTTACTCTCAAATAAAATAAAGTTTAGATGATTTGATTTCTTTCTCTCGTTCGTGTGATTATTGCATATATTTTCCCGGTCATTACCTTCAAAGTAAAAGAAGTGTTAAAAGTAAAATATCTGGAGATAGGACGTCTTACCAACTCATATTTTCTCATCATTTGGTTATGAGACAAATATTATTTTGTTTTTAGTCACGTCAATATTTCTGGAAATTATGAGACTAAAAATCTATGTCGAGTTAATGAGGCCGGCTTAGTGCTTGTAATACTTTGAAATCCAAATATTTGAGTGATGTATTGTTTATGGGCAGCTGGGAAACTGATCAGGCTACTACGCATTTAGCAGAAATTTTATAGATTTTTTCTTTCCAGCCATCTTCGTAGTGAATCCAAACAATGGTAAAAAACAGATGCTCTACCAAGGAGCTAAATACTACCAGCAGATCCAAGGGTTCGGCAGAATCCGATGGCGATGTACCAAAAGGGCTTGTAAGGCTTTCCATCTCACCGTCGACGGACACTTCGTGAAAAGTATGAATTTGCACAACCATGAATGTCATTTTATATAATTGTTTAGATTTCGTTTAAGATATTGTGATTTATTATAATTATACTAGCCCTGTATGAAACATTGTCCCACTGCTGGGTATGGGCCTTCTCTACTAGTACCTTAGTCCACCACGCTGGCCTAATGCGGGTTGGTAGACTTCACATACCTTCAAAATTCTTATGAGAATTCTCCGGTGTACAGGTTTTCTCACGATGTTTTCCTTCACCGTTAAAGCAAGCGATAATTAACAATGAATACACACGTAACTTTAGAAAAGTCAGAGGTGTATGCCATTTGGGTTTCGAACATACGACTTTCGTCTTGACAGTCCGTACCGAAACCAAGGCTATCACTGCTTTTTTATTTGGATTTATTATGTATCTTGAAATCCGTACATAGCTGGTCTCAGTGATAGGGAGAGGGGGAAAGCATCTCTCACTCTCTCTCTCTAGCAAGCTCTTGAGCAAACTGCATTATATGACTGAGACTTATGCACGACCTACATTTATTTATTTGTATATGTTAATGTTTAACACATCCATTGCTGAAATATCCTATTATTTCACTGCAACATACGATATGTCCGTGTTCTAAAAATACTCCTGCTATAATGTTATTTTCAGTTCATTTCTGGATATCTGTGTGTATTTGAACTTGTAAATATGTATTTTTTGTTTGTGTGATAGTTATCAATTATAGAAATGCATCATGCACTTGTAGTAAGATGTGGAAAGATGTACTGTAATACGTAAATTCGGAAAGTGAAAAATACAAAACAAACTATATAAGTGAATTTAGGGTTTAGTACATGCGTCTTGTTAAAAATTTGACTTGACTGCCTCGGTGGCGCAGTAGTAAGTGCGCTCGCGTTACGACTGCTGTGCCGAGGTCTGGGCTTCGATCCCCAGGTCGGGTAAAGTTATATTGGGTTTTTGTATTTAGAAATTCTCAGTATCAGCCCGGTGTCTGGAATTGTGCCCGGTATGGCGATAGACTCGCCCTTTATCACATTATGGGACCCTAATAAAATCGGCGAAAATTGGGTGTACTGGTTATACCTCTGCTTACCCCTTCGGGGGTTACAGGCGTGACTATATGTATGTATTGTAAAAGATTAGGTAACTTAATATAGTTCAATAATTCAAATGAACATTGGTTAATAGCTTTGACAGCCCCTGTGGCGCAATGGGCAGTCATCTGTGAAGTTAGAGGCCTTGAGTTTGATTCTGGCACTGAGACCAATGTTTGCGTGATCTACAAATATGTGTTTCTGGTCTGGGTGTTGGAAGACCGAAGTTCTCTTATAATTATACCTTACTGTGGTGTTGCGTTTATGTGTGAGACTGTTGCGTGTTATTTATTTAAATTATTGGTACGGTAACTCTAGAGTTAAGTTGATATGTCTATTCTAATAGTTTTCGAACCAATTATAACAATGTTGAGTACCTGATTTTATGTTTATTATTTAAAATATAATGAATATAGGCCAATAGACATGTTTATATATAAATATAGTATACACATTTCAAATGAATGTCGATAAAGTATGTAATACATATTGTATTCTACTGGGTAGCTGAAATAATGGCTGATTCTTACCAGTCAGCCAGTGTATATCCAGCATTATTCTGGAGAATTTATATTTGTACTTTGCTTTTGCGACTTAAATAAATCTAACCTTTCAAACAACTTGGTTATAGTCTAAAATTTATTTATATTCTTCCAAAGTTTCCACTTTGAAAACCGATTTTAAGATGATTTGCAAATTTTTCATTTTTCTTAAATATGTAACTTTCTTAACTATGTTATTTAATGATGCTATGAAATATATAAATATAAAGTTTCTAATGGTCATTTTTGTTTGCTTACAAACATGATACCAATTGTTGAACCGATTGTAAAAAATGTAGCCTATTCTGATGCCTGATATTAGTATGCTTTACACTATTTTAAATTCTTTTGTGCTAGGAAAATATTGAGTTATTGATGTCAGCTGACATGCTTTGAGCTTGACCATTGAGAGAGGTGTTTAATTGACAACTCACTATTTTCAACGCTATACAATTATATATAAGCTTACTTTTCTATATAGCATGTACATTCAGAAATAATTCTTTGCATTATATCATTTTTAGTTAGGATGTATCGATCAGTCCTTTTGACAAAAGAGGAAAGAAAGAGACGCCGTCGCGAACAGAAGACGATGAGTATACGCCGTGCGCGCGCTAGAATGACAGAAGAAGAATTGGAAAGGAGAAGAGAACAAGACAGAAATAGATATTGGAGAAAAAAAATAGAAACGCTTATCAAGAAAGATACGGGAAGTGAGGAGTCTAATGTTAAGATGCACGACATCCAAGAATTAATGTAATGTAGTATAACTTAGTTAAAAAGGTCCTTCATCAAGTTTTTTTTAATAAACAGCGTGTTACTTGATGATAATCACCACCGACTATAAACTAGCTCTAGCTTTCTCGAAAGAATCATGTGTACTCAAGAAAATCTTTATATCAGAAAAATCATGGGTGTCTAACTTGAAAGAACGAAGATCTTTTTTTTTTCTATGGCTGGATAGGCAAATGAGCAGACGGGCCACCGCCGCCTATAGACTTCTGCAATGCCAGGGCACAGCAAAGCTGCTGCCTACCATAACGATCTGGAACGAGGAAGGGGTTTATGTATTTTAAATCTCATTTAGTAAAAGACCCTTCTGCAATTCGGTGTTTGAGCGTGATCGAATCGATAACCTCTTTATAATAGTTCTTTAATTATACGGAAAGGTGATCGGACGTTAGCTGTAACAAGCGAATTTAAAACTTGGGATTTAATATCGTTTATCTATTGTAAAAGGTTAAGTAAAATGTAGTATTTATTCTAAATGTAATGCGTCGATTCTACATCGACATGCCTGTAGTATTTTAATCCTGGATAATAATTAATTCATGATATTAAAGTGCGTTATTAGAAATAAAATGGTAGATATTAGGATCAAGGTAGGCAGACGGCCTGGAAATGTCATTTACCAAAGCGGAATTTTCAATCTCTCGAATCTAGAACTCGGTTTTTTTTATTTCACACACGAAACTGCAATTTGATGTCTTTAGTTACAAAAAAAACTGTAATTTTGATTCAAACTTGTTCATTCTGTTGGTTAACTCCTTTTATGTGTTAATTATTTTTTATTATTTAAATATGTGTATTAATTTTGATTATTAGATAGGCTAAAGTGGACACAAAAATTCAAACTTAGAACTCCAGACCGCTGGCTGTAGGATCAACGCTTTAATCTTTAATGGAAAAGATAGGAGAATATGCTGAATGATATCGGTTTCTGTTATAAGCCAATATTCATTAATATCTGTAGTTAATGCATCTTTCATTATATGTATTGATAAAAAGAATAAATGTTTATTACCAAAAGATTTCGCATCATCATCAGTTTAAACAATAGTTTTATTAGTGGAAGCAACATTAAATTTTGAAAATAAAAATTTCCTTTTGTGTTTGATCTTTTAATACTATATTTTCTCTTAAATCTTTGCAATTATTCATAAACTCTATATTTTTTTCTAACATCGACAATATGCAGGGTATTTTTTCTCGCAGGAGACAAATCTATCTCTAGCATGCTCAACTAACCCATGTTACAAAGCTAAGAAATTAGTGAGATTCTGGTTTTCAATACAATTTTGCATTTACAATTTTTGTTTGAGTATTTCAAATTGAAAACGCATTTGTGCGGTGCGGCAACGGTTTTGTGCTCGATATGGCGATAGGCTCGCCATCTATTACATCATGGTTGAAAATAAGCGTCCTACCTACACCATTGGGGATAAAGGGGTGGGCGTATGTATGTACTCATCATCATCATCAGCCGGTCTCAGTCCACTGTTGGACGTAGGCCTCTCCCAAGATGCGCCACTGAGCCCGATCTTCAGCTCTTCTTTTCCAGTGACTGCCCACCGCTTTGCGTATGTCGTCGCTCCACCTGGTCTGTATGTACTACATACCCAGAACCTAGTCAGACCAAAAGACAGTAATCGCCTGTCATGAGACTATGTGAGCTACACCCATGTAAGTCGTTTATTTTTGGTGAGGAAGCAAGTATGTGAATATATTCCACATTTCTTTTCATTTAACGGTAGGCAGCGGCTTTGCTGTGCCTTAGCATTGCAGAAGTCTATGGGCGGCTGTGACTAATTACCATTAGGTGGCCCGTCTGATCGTCTGTCTATCGAGGCACTAAAATAAAAATATTTTGCATTCATTTCTGTGAACTGTCTTGTTAATGTCAACCTATAAAGTTAAAAATAAATCTTTCTATATATTCATTTGAATTTAGGTATAATTAGATAACCAAGCAATCAAAGAAACTATATAGAAGGTGAGTTAACAAACAAGATATATAATAGTTTATCAAGAAATATGATTGGTAATTATTATTAGCGATTTGGAACGTGTGTAACTAATTATGGTAAATATATTGCAGAAATAATAAACATGTTCTAAATTACAGCACGAATTATACAGACAAGTAAAGGACATAAGCTGTTAGTGCGAGGAAGTTACACCTTCACAAGGAACTCTGTGACCGTCAACAAGATCAGATGGAGATGTTCCATCAGAGGATGTTCAGCGAGGATCCACACTTGCGGCAAAGAAGTGGTTCTGGCAGTAGAAGACCATACTCATCCACCACGGGACCTGGACAAAGTTAAACGGAATGTTTTCTTTGAAGAATTTTAAAGTGTTTTTTCGAAATGTATATATGAGGGCATTGCATGTCAGATTTCATCAATAGTAGGTGTCGTAGATATCCAAAATACGACAGATCGTACTGTGTTTAATAGGCTTAATTATGACGATTGATATGAGATTTGATCTTTAATATATCGATAAATTGATTCTTTTCGGAATTTGGTGAAGTCTGACCGAGCGAGGCCACACGTCTGTTCAGCTTGGTGATCAAGGGTTACGTCCTATATCTCTATGTTTATCACTTCAGCATTTTCTGATATTTTAAATCTTGCCAGCTCGCCTAGTGTTGTCAAGTTCCGCTTTTGAATACAAGTCGGTTCAGACTTACATTCCACGCTCCGACATATATATTTATTTGCGCTTAGCGCTGAGGTATTCCTAACTGATGTACAAACTTCATATTATTGAAGTTAACGTGTAAAAATTGCAAATGATAAAATTTTATGTTCCTATATAATAGTTACGGCATGGCAGGTTTTGGTTCTATAATAAATAAATAAATAACACCCAACAGTCACACACATAGCCCCGATCCTACAATAAGATACGAGTCTTGTGTTATGGGTATCAGGTACTACAAGAGACTTTCGGTCTTACAACGCCCATAAATTGTCAATGTAACAAAATTAACTGGTAGAGGCCCGGTGTGGAGTATTGTCTATAGCATAAATAGGCTCAACCGGCAGAGACCACTATTGCATAAGAAGCCAAGAAGTGGCTGTTACTTTTGCATTACGGATAGTGAAATTTCCAGAAGCCCAAATCCTAAATACCTTTTCTCTAAGATCGACAACACATTATTGAAAATAGGAACCACTTACCTTCATATGAGATGCTTACTTCTTTTACCGATCTCTGTTATTATAAAAAAATATATATATATTTTGAGTGAACTCAGAGTTTGTGAGATTAAAATAGTCTTCCAGCCTAAAGTGACGCGCTCTATCAATCTTCACACTTCTATTTCGTGTGCAATAAAATTCAAAATTAATTAACGAAGCCCGTCATTTTAGGTTACATCATTACAACAGAAAACGCTTAACTAAATTAATATAATTAATTAGCAATTTCTTGTTTATAATTAAGCTGATCTGTGATATAATGTATGTAAGATAATAATAAAGAAGTACTCGGTGGTGATAAGTTATTGAAAAATGTTATACTTGAGGTTAGTGGTGTCTTGAAGTGAATGATCGACAGGGGTAATGTCTGAAATAATTATTGAACCTGATTAATGCAAACTACAACGTATTTTTTATCTGGGCACGCAAAGTCACCACACTGCACCTGATGTTAAGTGCAGTGCCGTCCAGTTAGATTATCAAGTAGCGAGAAACAATCTATCCCTCGCTACTCAACACAACAATGCTGGCTTGCTGTGTAGCATCTTCACATTACGCCATGGGGCAAGGAGGAGAAGCAGCGGTTGTGGGTCTAGTATCAGAGTACTCAGAAGCCCGCAAAACGTACAACATCGTACCCCAACTCTAGATAAATACAATGCTAATTAAGACATTTCTCATCGTGTTCGTCGATGCAAGACGTGTTTACAAAACAACATCGGGTGGTAGAATGAGACAGTTAATATCTGATCAGTGTCAATTTGATCATAGAAATGTGATGATTTTAAGATTTCAAAGTAAGATTTATAATTACGTGTATTTATTACCGAATATTAATAAATATACCGAAGCTACAAGCTGTGAAATATCTTAGTAATTGGGCAAACCAAGAAAAGAATTGGGAAAAAGATATTCACTAATGGAAATTAATTGTCCCCAGGTATTCCGAGATTCTTTCAGACCGATAAAGGGTATGATAGACTGCACATCAATGGTAATGACTACAGAATTAACTACAAGATGATGGGTGGCAAGACGGCTTGGAGATGCGTGAGCCATGAGAGGTATCGGTGCAAGGCCCGGGTGCATACCATTGGATATAACGTGTTGTTATTCGTTGATGAACATACCACTAGCTTTATGTAATTTTATATCATAATTATGCATATTTGCTCTAAAGTTAACTAAGTCAAAGCTTAACTAACAATTCGTAACCAAAGGATATATCGATGGGTACATGGCCTAAACTAACATTTTGGCGGTTTTGACTTTTGATGGAAAATGCTTCCTTTCAGTCTATTCAATATGGTGGACTTGAAGTGCGTATTTGTTTGAGAACACTTTATTTTGTAGCAGTAAAATGACTTTTCCGTGTTAAAATACCATAATCAAACATTGATAGCCTCTCCCGTAAAGTATTGATTTTGCACTTTGGTCCTTCTACATCGGACCCGTCGATATAAGCATTTAAGCAGCCGCTTATGGTTAATGCAACGCTTTTTGCGAATGCCCTAAAATGCTAGGTGTGAAGTTAAAAGTCCAAGAGCTGACTGGACATTCGTTTTTCTTTTGTGGATACTTTTGAACATTAAATAGAATTTATTATCACGTGGTAGTATGTTTTAGTAGCTTTGATAAAATCCAGAAAAGGACATAAAGGCATACAGGGCATCTAATTTTGTTTCTATAATTGCTTGCAGTTAGACATTAAATATATATCTGTTCTGCTATAAAAGGCGAGATAATTAATATTTATGATTTAGACTTAAGGTTAATTTAGTAAACTAGATATTAACAAGGCGCGTTTCAGGTAATTAAATGATCTCAAGTGAAAATGTGGATATTTATAATAAATACATCAATTGATTTATTAAGTGAAAATAAATGGTGTTTTATTAAACATTTATAGAATTATCATTAATTCATTCTGTGTTACCATTATTACTATTCCAGTAAATTTTATATCATATTTTGTGCATTTTAAGCGCCGATTCCTTTTTATAATAAAAAGAAGACCTACTTGTCTTAACCAGTATACTAGCCTTATTTAAGGTTAATTTTTATGTTAACTACAACAGCTACTGTATTTAGGTAGACTAAAGCCCAATTTAAACGACGCCATTTTGTTGCATGTTATAGGAAATAAAATGGCTTTCTTTTAATAGGTAGACTTTTATTATTAGCTGTTAATGTTAATAAATAATAAAAGCTAATAATAATAGCTGTTAAGTAATTTAGGATTATAGCAAAAATATATTGACAGCCTCCGTGGCGTAGGTGGCGAGTAGCCGGCTGTGAAACGAGAGGCCGTGGGGTCGATTCCCACACCGGGACATGTGTTTGTGTGACAGACAGATATTTGTGTCCGGGGTCTGGGTGTTGTGAGACCGAAAGTCTGTCGTAGTCCGCGATACCCACAACACAAGACTCGTATATTAGTGTGTGGTTGGGGCTATGTGACTGTAATGTGTTATTTATTTATTATATTTCGAAGGTTTGATAAAATAAAATGTATGATTTGATTGTATGTTAACTTCCTTAGATCTCAGAGAACATTAAAAAGTTACCTAATTTTGTAATATCAGTCGAGTGCTACTTTACGAGAACTAAATATTTTGAGCCGTTTATAATTAGAAAGTATTGTAATGGTTTTGGGTGGCAACTGGCAAGCAAGTCTTATGTGCGCCAGGATGGATATAGGGCAGTTATCAAATTTGCTTGGGCTCCACGAGGTTGTAACCGGTATACCACCTGAATTCGAACCTGTATCAAAAATGATCACACAGTTTGTCTCTTTCAGATGAGTCAATATTAATGTTGCAGAACGATCAAGGCATCTATAGGCTAATACTCGGCGGGATAAAGTATAGAGTAAATAGGAAATATGGCGCCAAAATTTTATGGCGGTGCTGTTCACACTACAAGTTTTCTTGTAAGGCAAAAGTGCATACTGTGGGCAAAGAAATAGTATACCATTATGATGAACATAACACTTCTTAAGTTTTTACCTTTGCTTTGCATTTATTTAAGTTTTAAAGCCCCTTCGAAGATTTTTTGTTTTTTTTTGTTTTGCTAGTGACCATTAAGCATTAGGGCATATAAATATGTTTTTTTTATCACAGGGTTTTATCTACTAGGTTTTAACGTAAGACTAGGCAGTATGGTCGATTGACTATAGCCTGTCCTTTGGACGAATAAAAAAAACATCTACTAGGCAATGGTGTTCATATTATACAGCCTAATATTAAGTAATTTGTATTCGTATTGGAGGATGTGACAGTGATAATTTATAAATTTTTATTTGTCATTGGCGTTTGTTTTGTTATTTTTTTATATTATGGGGTAATTTGTGGGCTTGATAAATTATAGAAATTAAAGTTATCTTATTAAAAATAAGTAATTAAAGTTTATATACAAAGTAGAACTACAGGGAGATATATATTTTTTAAGATTTCTTGTTAATTAAAGGGTTTTGTACACATCTTATTTAAATAATAAAGTATAAATTAAAACCCCAAAAAGCACAGGTATTCTGATGTCAATTATATCTTTGTAGTTTTTCTATTTTAAACAACATTAAAATATTAGATTTAGACTGCTTTGGTGGCGCAGTTGTAATTGCGTTACCGACTGCTGTGCTGAATTCTAGGGTTCGACTCCCAGGTCGGGTAAAGTGATATTGGGTATTTCTATTTAGAAATACTCAGTAGCAGCCCGGAGTCTGGAATGGTGCCCAGTATGGCGATAGGCTCACCTAATAAATTCGGCAAAAAGTGGATGTCCTGGTTACATCGCTGCCTACCCCTTCGGGGATAACAGGCGTTAGTGTATAAGTATATATAAAATATTTGCGGTCCCAGCAGACGTCGTCCTGCCCTTAAATGCAGCGCCATCTGCCGGGCTGATTTGTGAATTTAAACCATCCAAGGCACCACCCAAACGCATACAAAAAAAATCATTCAAATCGATCCAGCCGTTTAGGAGGATTTCAGTGACATACACACGTATTGTAGAATTATATATATAAAGATTACATTTGAACGTCAGCGTTTTTAACTTCAGTAATTTGATACAATGGATAAAAATGAATTTATTTTTCAGGATTTTTTTACAAAAACCAAAGGGGTAAGGACGTGTTGCTAATTGGGGGTAATAGATACAGAGTAAACAGAGCTTGCGGAGAAAAGGTGCGATGGAGGTGCACCACCCATGAGAAGTTTGGATGCAGAGCGAGGATACACACTGTCAACTCCAAAATTGTATATTTTGTTGATGAACATACTTGTTCTTGAAAGGGCTGGATTCAAGGTGCTTGGAGGGGGTTTACCCCCACGCTTTAAAAATGCTTTAAACTTTCACTGTGTTATTTATAAACATTATTATGAAATAATTATATTATTTTTAAGTTATTTCTGTCGCATCCCGCGATGGTATATTCCAAAAAACAAAACAATACATTTTTAAATATAACTTGCGGCAATGTAAACATTATACTCAGTAATTTTTAGTATATCAAAAATGGTTGAAATGAAAAATATCGATTCAGTGTCAATTCTGTGGCAAATTACCTCAGTGTACTTAAAAGTTTAAAACAAGTTATATTATTAAAAGTCGAGCAAAAACTTGGAACTTTATTACGTAACCTTTATTGATTGTTGAATTGAATGGAGTATGTTACAACACTATTTGAAAATGTTAATATATGAAACGTATTGCTCTCCTTTTTTGAAAAATATTTATTGATTATTATATATAACTTATAGAGCAAGATTAAATCGGTGCAGGATCTGGCTTCTTTGACAAATATAATTAATGAGATTATGTCTTTTATGGATGATGAAACAAGGAAGATTATTCAAATCAAATCAAATCATTTATTTTGTAAATTAGGCCACTATGGGCACTTTTTACATGTCATAATAATGTTAAGGTCTACTGGTGCTTCGGAAATGCCCACTGGTCTGAGAAGAAGCACCAAGAAACTCAGCCGTAGGTCTTTTGTAATTTGTCATTACAATTTACATTATAAAATAATTTACATATAAAATACATACATCCTTAAACAAGTCACATTCACATGAAACAAAAAACGGTACGGTACATGTTAATACAAGGCAGAGTCGTAAATGAGGCTATACAAACTGTTATTTATTTTCTCTAACTAACAATCAATGAGCAATCCAGGTAGACCAGTCCACACAAGCAGCACCCGTTCACGAGTATGACGCATGTGCCAGCCATCGGCCTCCTCAACCATGACACAGGGAAGTGACCGACCCGGCACATAACGCCGCCGCAAGCACAGACCCTTAAGCGAGCATGACATACTTTAATCGCGTCAAAGAATGATAGAGATACAAATTCACAAGAAAATAGCTTTAAAAAAACAAGAAGCCAAGACTATTACGACTCCGGCGTCCTGTGAAAACAATATACATCAAACCGAAAAACATTATATAAAATGAGTAATATGTATATCGCCGCGCGACATTATTGAATAATGAAAATCAGTCAATTTTGAGAATTATCCATTAACTTTATTATTTCTAAGGAATTATGGTTTTGTATTCGATTAAATACTATTTGTAATTAAGAGCGGGTAACCCCGAATGGAGTTGCGTCTGTCATTACGTGCAAATGGCTGGTCAGTTGGTTCTCTGATTGACAGCGGTAGTGCGTAGTGGTGTTACGCAAACTCATTGGCTCTAAATCGCTAATTATTATTGTAATCCCTTATTGTCTAAGTTATTTAAATGTCTGTATTATTAAAATATTGTAAAGTCAAGGCCATAGTCTACTTATTTAAACGATTCCTGAAGTTTAACGCCTACCATGGAATTTCGTGATACAAATTCACGAATAAGCAAGATGGAGCAGATCGGCTATCCCGACGTCCCGACATCAGAAGTGCGATAAAGGACAACGCTCACTATCGTAAATCAGGTGATGTAATACAGTAAATGGTTACTATGTTATAATAATAATACTAGCCCTCTATTAAACATTGTCCCACTGCTGGGAACGGGCCTTTAGTAATGAGATGGGTACTATGTTATTTTTGTTAATTGAGAGATTAGAGAACATTGGTAGTTCGCACATAAAGTATGTACTTTGTTGGGTTGTACAAGAGGCTATCTTTGATTGGTATTCTATTATCAAAACAATAGTGATGGTATTGTGTGGTATTCTACGGCGTTATATGTGGTAAAAAGGGCTCAATGCACTATAGTCTACTATACATGGAAAGGGTTACGAGTATTAAGATCATTTTAACATGCCATGTTCACAAATTGTAAAAAGACTAACGTTATAGTCTTAATAGTATACGTGTGGTTCTATCGTTTATTTAAGATGAACTATATTCTAACTATCGCATTTCTTTAGTGCAATACATAAGAAGTAAAATTAAATTTTCTATTTATTGACAATGACAATGTAAGATTGACAGCAATCCAAATTTAAATCTCTTTAGGCACTGGGCAAATATAAACCTCCTTGGTTTATTATTTATAAAATCATTACATAATTCAACAAGTCTTTATAAGAACGTCATAATCATGACATCTAGAAAATATGAAGTGTCGATGATTACTGTGTTAATGATTTTGTGTTCAAATTTCATATGCTGTGGATGGTTTCCCATGGAGCCGTGGTGGAGCAGTGCCGGATCAGAGCCGGAGTAGTGCCGGAGCCGTGGAGGTGCTGTGGAGGTGACCGCAATGAACAAAACATCCTCGCCTACGTGTTATTGCTGCAACGAGCCAGGTCACATTGCCGCTCGCTGCCCGAAAAGGAACACCAAGATTAGCATCGGTAGCGTAGAACATAGAGTGAAAACCTGCACTATCAAAACAGCAAGCAACTTATGACCTAACGATTGAATCCGGTGAGATGTTTTCATTTTGTTATGATTCCAATGCTTAGTGCTCTCTAGCTAAAGAAAGTTGGCAAATAAGCTCCGCGGTAAGTGTCTACGTAACGGCACAGATGATTTGTACAGCTAATTAACTTGTTAAAATAAATGAATAATGCAAAAGCTCTTGGTAAAATAACTATGGGTGACAAAAGACTGTGACAATAGACTTTGACAAAAGACTGTGACAAGAGCCTATGTGGCAAGGGGTCTGAAATATCAGGGTTTATTGTCTATACCTTGCGTCCGTAGCCTGGTTATTGTCTACTCAATATATCTTGAGTGACCTCGGGTCCGCGGTCCGCGCTTAAGGTATATGAGGGGGATCTGTG
The DNA here is from genome assembly GCA_905220505.1 of Laothoe populi. NCBI lineage: Eukaryota > Metazoa > Arthropoda > Insecta > Lepidoptera > Sphingidae > Laothoe > Laothoe populi. The sequence continues at coordinate 16,361,506 of HG992159.1, forward strand.
TGGAGGGGGGTCTGTGTGAGGAGCCTATGTGGCAAAAGGGTCTGTGTGAGGGGAGACTGTGTGACGGAGACTGTGTGACGGAGACTGTGACGGGGTCTGTGAAGGGGCCTCAGTGGCAATAACTTATGTGGAATTAATCTGTGTGGTCATCATGTAATTGTTTCGTGTTATCCGATAAACTGTAATGACTGTGATTCCTCTGTGTGATATTGTGGTCAGAATGACCGAGTGTTAAGTTGTCTATTTGCGCTGTTTTGTGATTGTCCACAGATGATGAGATAAACTAAACACCCGAGGACGTGTGAAGATGCAGAATGGCCGTATCGCCGCGCGACATTATTGAATAATGAAAATCAGTCAATTTTGAGAATTATCCATTAACTTTATTATTTCTAAGGAATTATGGTTTTGTATTCGATTAAATACTATTTGTAATTAAGAGCGGGTAACCCCGAATGGAGTTGCGTCTGTCATTACGTGCAAATGGCTGGTCAGTTGGTTCTCTGATTGACAGCGGTAGTGCGTAGTGGTGTTACGCAAACTCATTGGCTCTAAATCGCTAATTATTATTGTAATCCCTTATTGTCTAAGTTATTTAAATGTCTGTATTATTAAAATATTGTAAAGTCAAGGCCATAGTCTACTTATTTAAACGATTCCTGAAGTTTAACGCCTACCATGGAATTTCGTGATACAAATTCACGAATAAGCAAGATGGAGCAGATCGGCTATCCCGACGTCCCGACATGTATATTATAAAATAAGTAAATATCAGTGTGTTGCTGTGTTTAGCTGAGCGGCCATGGTTGTTTATCATTTAAATATTCCGTTATATTGTAATAAGCCCTTTTCACTAAAAAGTTTTTTAGTTCGACTTTGAATTGGTCGATGGGCAATATTTGCAAGGGCTCAGTAATATTATTATAGAAACGAATACTAAGCCCCACAAAAGAAGCATGTACTTTTTGCAAGCGAAAATACGGCATACACAGTTTATGCTTGTATCTAGTATTTAGAGTATGTATATCACTTTTCTTTTTAAACAAACTGATATTTTTCTTGATGTATATTACATTTGTATAAATATATTGGGACGCAACAGTTAAAATACCTATATCTTTAAAGATATCTCTTAAGGAGACTCTTGTACTCAACTGATAAATTGAACGAACTGCTCGTTTTTGTAATATAAAAATGCTCTCAATATCAGCAGCTTTACCCCACAACAAAATACCATGAGACATAAGACTGTGAGAGTAACTAAAGTAAACAAGACGAGCAGTTTCTACATCAGTCAATTGTCTAACTTTCCTAATGGCATACACTGCAGAGCTAAGTTTCCCAGCTAAGCACGAAATATGCGTGCCCCACTGGAGTTTCTTATCCAATGTGATGCCTAGGAACACGGTAGAATCAACAGTCAACAGTATTGAAAATAGAAATATCATAGTCAAGAACATATCTGCCGGCCTACCATCAGCTCTTAGAGCAGTCTTGTTATAATATTACAATGCGATTTTGTACCATGAATTCGCATTGTAATATTCCAACAATACTACTGCTGGTGGTAGGATATTCATATCCGCCCGGATAGCGACCACCGTGCACAGGGCGAAAAACCCGCCATAGTGGCACACGCAAGTGTGTCGCGTTCCGGGATCAGCCAGTGTACTTCCGGTTTTTGTCGGGGGTCTGGAGTTGGGGTACAATGGCCATTCTAAGGCCTTCTTAGTACTTTGACACTAGACCCTCGACCCCTTCTTCACCTTCTTGCTCATGGCGTAGTGTGAAGAAGCAGGCCGGCATGAGTGTGTTGAGTAGCGGAGATAGATCGTCTCTCGCTACTCAGTACTCTATTTGGACCGCACTGCGCTTACCATCAGGTACAGTGCGGTCACTTTGTCGTGTCAGGATAAAAAAAAAAAAAAAAAAAAAAACTCTAAGAGATGGCGGTAGGCCGGCTGGTCTTGATTACTGTAGCCATTCTGTATACTTCAACTGATACTATAGGTATCACTTAAGCGGCCTTTCCTTGCAAAACATTTTGACGGGCCGCTCGTCCGTGCGTCGATTTTTTTTTTTTTTATATTATAGTCCGACAAACGAGCCAGTGGGTCACCTGATGTTAAGTGATCTCCACCGCCCATGAACATCCACAACACCGAAAGTGTCATGTATGCGCTGTCGGCCTTAAAGGACAGGAATAGGGATTAGGGAAGGGAAGGGGGAATCTGGGCCTCCGGATATCTCACTTACCATATTAAACGCGACAGTAAACTGTCACTTTACGTTGGTTTTCTGTGAGACAGTGGTACTACCCCGGTCGAGCCGGCCCATTCATGCTGTAGACAAATATGCCTACAGCGTGGCTCTACCACTTTAATTGAATCAAAGTTAATTCAGTAAGTAAATAATCGGAACGTGTGTCTAATTCATATATTTTAAATATTTTCTATTCAGAGATTTTTTTTTTATCCTGGCACGGCAAAGTGACCTCACTGCACCTGATAGTGAGCGCAGTGCCGTCTAATTAGAGTATCGAGTAGCGAGAGACGATCTATTCCACGTTACCCAACACAATCATGCCCGCCTGCCTCCTTACACTACCCCATGGGCAAGAAGGTGAAGAAGCGCTCGGGATTCTAGATCCTGATTGTACTCTGACACTAGTGTCAGAGTACTCAGAAGGCCGCAAAACGGCCAAACATCGTACCCCAACTCTAGACCCCCGACAAATCCCAAATCGTTTCGGGGTCACCAAGGAACGCGACACACTTGGATTACTGAATTCGATACTGGATTTCCCCAGTAATCATTAGTTGATAATTACTCAGCATATCTTTGTAATGGACATAATTAATTTAAATATAATTATACAAACATATTAATATTTTAATTCATCGTTTACCAAACGGTGCTATTTAGTTTTGAACAAAACAATCGTGACATACAGGCGGACTTTGCAAAAAACATTCTTTACTTTACTAATAAGTAACGTACTCTAACATTTAGGTGAACTACATTTCCACATTTAAAAATAGGCTATTGAAACATAGATAGTATAATAATACACCCAACAGTCGGTATTGATATTAATCATACAATTTCTATTCCAGGACCAAAACCCATAATTGTTACCAACGCTAAAGGATCTAAATCGCTATTTTACGAGGGTATTAGGTATAGGCAAAATTTCCACAAGGAAGGGGTCAAGCAACGCTGGCGATGCACAACACATGCCAAGTTTGCCTGTAGAGCTACCATACACACTATTAATGGACAGATCGTGTATTACATGGATGATCATAAAACAAAACAAGACGAAGATTTCATTGAAAATATTTATCTTGGATAATGTTACCGATAAATAGTTTAAGCAGAAATCATTATATTAATATAATTTTACGCCTAACGGAGAAGATTGCATTTTATTGATGACCGAAGTTGTTGTAAGAATCGCGGGATTTAAATCACTAATGTCGTTTCTGTCATATGCACTGGCGCGAATGTATGATGTATTTTGTTCTCAGAAAAGTTTTAGAAGAGCTAAAACATCATGTTATATTAATAGCATAATAATATAAACCAAACATAGTTTGATAAGATATATTTTCAAGAAGTTAGTAAAAATGTGTACGAAAATTGTTGTTTTTATTTTGTGGGTCATTTACGTACTTCCTAAATCCGCTCCAATATACGTATTAAAAATTGCTTAAAATCGCAATAAGAGCATTTAAAAAAAATACATTACGTGAGAATATTTATGTTGTATTATTTTTTGTAATTTTTTTTATAAAATATATTAAAAACAATATTTTTTTCAGACTACGTCATACTGAGATCTTTAAAAGGCAAGCCGCTGATCGGCTTTGGGAACTACACTTACTATCAGAAGGCGATTCACAAACACAAGATACGGTGGGTGTGCTCCACCCATCATAATAGAGGATGTGGGGCTGCACTGTACACCATCGGAGGGCAGATTGTCAAGATAACCAGTGAACATATACACTGACTCCAGGAGGGTTACTCTTGACATTCGATTCCAATTTAAAATTGGGATTGGGTTCGAAAACTGTACAATTGGCACTCTTGAACGCAACACCAGCGCACGATTTAACTGAATACGGAGGCTTTTTTAGTAACTAATTGAAATAGAGTATTTAAGATCGCTAGTTCGTTATTATTCCATTTCATTTAGATGGGTGAGTTAGAGTTCCAATATCTTCTAGATTGGAATAGAAAGTGTATCGAGTTCGAGATTGGAATTGATTTCAAAAGTACGCCTACAGGTCGAAAATATTGACAGTTGACTTTTTGATTTAAGCGACATTCTCAGCGAGTTAAACATATTCAGAATTAGATTTTTTTTCTGCATCTTATGAGCATAGTTAAAAAAAATGATTAAATCTTTTGGCTCTCAAATCACCATGTAAAACAGGGTCACTTTTTTCAGCGCACATTTATTTTAGAAAATAAAGCTCATAAATGCATGAAAATAAGTCCACGCAACAGTTTTTGTAGTGATTTTTTTTTCGAATATTAAAAAAACTTCCAACCTCTCCTCTACTGTTAAATTTCAAAAATGTCGCTTAAATCAAATAACCAGCCAACCGGTGATATTGTGCACTAAGGCCATGTTTCAACCATAGACAATTTGGAATAAACAAATACACCGCCATATAGTTTTGACCCCGGGCTACGTCAAACCTGCCTGCTTCGGTCATGTCATATAGCAGTAAAAGTATGACCGTAGCTGGGACTCTGCTGTGACCTTTTATTCTACTATAAAAATACTTAATGATAATGGTTTCTTATGTTTACGCGAATATTATACATTGTAATAAAACGAAATTTACGGATTCTATCGCGGTTTATTTTACTTTTTTAACCCGACGTTTCGACAGCTTTACAGCCTTCATGGTCACGGGGGAGACAGAGTTGTACTTAATGATAATCATTCTTGACTACGGTTGAACAACAGGCCTTAATTAATGTGTTGACACAATCCGGGACTGTTTCGTTATTCTTTAATTCAAATTAAGAACATTGGTAATGCTAGAATAAGATTTTAAAGTTCCGAGATATATAAAATTAAAATTACTTATTGAGAATAAATAAAGGTCACCAAAATTTTTATACATAGATTTTTATAAAATGTTATTGTAAAAAAGGAACATATTTATAAAATAATAAAAAGTATCTGATTATGATTAGAAAGAGATACTTAAATTATATCTGAACAAATAAATTAGATTAGGTAAAAGTCTTTATTTGATGCTATTAATTATTTTAATCTTTTGCTATGAATTTAACATTATTTAACATATTATGTATAACAATTAATTACTAAGTATTTTATTGAATAAATTGTATATTCGTCATACATTTTGAAAAGTTTTATTGGCGGAGTAAGACTGGTTATAAATTAATAAGAATAAATATTTATAAGTATTTTATTTTGTGCCAGTACTCGTCGACTATTAGGTTTTGTTTATATTTAAGTATGAAATTTTAAACATCTATTATGGTTTTATAAAGGTTATGTTTAAATTATAATCATAATACTACACTCGTTCATTGATGGGCACGGAACTCCTCTGTTTATAAACTGGGTTGAGTTAAGGTCTTAGTCCAACGGGATGGTCTAATGTGGATTGTTGGACTACACATACCTTCGAAATTCTTATGTTGAATTCTCAGGTACTTTTATCTTTCGCCGTTAAAGCGAAATAAACTATCTTCGAAAAATCAGAAACACGACATTAGAGACGAGTTTCAAACCTGCGACCTTTGTGTCGGCAGTTGTTACTTCGGGGTAAGCTACGCTTACTTTATAGCTGACATCGCAAAAGGTTCTGCTTGACAATTAATACACACAATCAAATTTAAATTACCAACAAAAGAAACAGGGATATCTTGTTACTCGTAACTGATAAGTTGTTTAAATTAAAACTGTGTAAAAGTTTTTCCAAAAAAAGTATATTTACACGAGATTCACAGTGATAGTGTTTGCAATTTGTTTACATTCAAAACAATTTTCCGGCATTTTGTAAATATATTTTTTCTCGCTACTTTATAGTCTATCTCGACGGCACTGCACTTACCACCAGGTGCAGTGTGGCCACTTTGCCAGAATAAAAAAAACTTAATAATAAAAGTTTTAACAGTGATTTATCTTTTCCCACAGATGCCTTAAAATATATCGCTTTATACATTGAATTAATATTATGATAAAAAATAAAATATCATTTTGCACCAATAATATAGAAAATAAGAATAAATGTAACTATTTTTGTTATTATTTATATCATATAATATAGTAAAATGTTAGTTTATTTGCCACAAATTTGTAATTTTTTAATATTAAATTAAGTGCTGTGTAATTAAACAATATTTACCTAACGCTGTATTAACTTGGTTTATTTCTTAATAATAATAAATAAAATTTTACTTCAATTTAATTATAGGCACGACTTTTATTTTCTATTACGACTGCTGTGCTGAGGTCTCGGGTTCGATTTCCGGGTAAAAAATCTCAGTATTAGCCCTGAGTCTGGAACTTGTGCCCGGTGTGGCGATAGGCTCGCCCCCTATCACATTATGGGACCGAAATTCGGCAAAAGTGGGTGTACTGGTTACACCTTCGGGGATTACAGGTGTGAGTGTATATGTATGTAAATAAATACAATTGTTTCCGAGTACACACATCAGATTAATTAAAAGTGATTTTGATTTCAGATCTACCTAGATATGAATATTTCGTCACTTCAAGGGGCAAACGGGGCTTGCTTATAGATAACATTAAATACCGCATAAATGGTGTGACAGGGAACAAAGTGCGTTGGAGATGTGCTACACACGAGAGGAAGCAATGCAAGGCCATCGTTCATACTGTGGATGACATTATCATATTTTACAAACCAGATCATTCTTGTGGCCTGGGTAGTGGTTCGAGGGGTAAATTTTACGCACATCCCGCCGTACATGTACCGTATCATATCGAATTTTCATCCTCTTAAACCTTTGCAAATTTTATAGTTACAGCCGTTTATGACTTTTGTTTTACTGCCTTTTATTACTTTATCCTTTTTTAGATAGGCAGACGAGTAAACTGGCCACCTGATGGTAAGTAGTCACCGCCGCCCATAGACTTCTGCAATGCCAGGGCACAGCAAAGCCGCTGCCTACCGTTAAACTTAACTTACTTTGCGCGCTTAACAGTGAACAATTTGTATTTTTTACAATAAAACATCTAATGTTTCAACACTTTATTATTGATGTTACTGATTTTATTATATGGTGTAGAGGAAGGACGGGTGTGATGGTATTCCTGAAGCCAAGGGGAATATCTCCAGTCTTGTGGGTGTTGTACTTAACCGGCCACGGCCCTTCACACTGTTCATGTTCCGAGCTTCTATATATATATTTTATCCTGGCAAAGTGACCACACTGAAAGAAAGAAAGAAAGAAAGAAAGAAAGAAATATTTATTCATTATAAGCAGGGGTATTAAATTAAACTAAACAACATAGGTACTAATATTAAAAAACAAAAAAAAATACATGATTATAACAAATACGACCACAACTCAGCGTGTACTGGTATAAATTACCAGTGCTGGTCTTCCGTTGGGCCGTATGGTGAATTCACGGGCACTAAACCGCTTCCTACATACAATAGCGTGCGCCATGATTCACATTCAAACTATTAAAATTATAACAAAAGAACAAACTAACAAAAACTATAACTATACATTATTAATATATTACGTATATATATATATATATATATATATATATATATATTCCTCTATTTACATTTTTTTTTATATCTGGCAGCACTTATGACACTTGTCAGCTGGTGACACGTGTCACAGACATATATAGCATCAATACTTATTAAGTACGTGGCATAAACGTGGCATCAATATTTAAAATTGTATATAATTCAAATATCAATTAATAAATCCGCCTTATCAAAAAGTCACCACAAACAGAAGTAGAATAGTTATGAGCATTGAGAATTGTGCAGACAAGTGGGTCGGAAATAAAGGAACTGTTAGTACACCAGCTTATGTGTTCACGTAGTGGAGTAAAACTGGGGGTGAGTTATTGAATTAAAAATAGCATACTTACATACAATATAATAATAAATAGTGCATAGATTCTGCTGAATCGCAAATAAAAATACTACTGATAAACTTATACCTACTATAAAATAAACTTATAATGGAGTCAGTTTCATTTTATATGGCACTAGTATCGTGTAGTAAAAACTCTTCAGTTTTCTGATGTTCATAGATAAATTTTTTTAATCTGACCCTAAAGTTGTGTAAATTTTGCAGACTCCTGACTGGGGGAGGGATATTATTCCAGCACCTGGTTGCAGAATAGCGGAAGCTACCTCTAAAAGCAGCAGAACTATGACATCGAGTAGAGAGCTGTTCAGCACACCGCCTGGGTCCATAGGACCTGTGACTTGATGTCCATGACAATTTTCTAAACAGATAGCTAGGTGCTTTGTGCTTCAGGACACCAAAGAGAAGACAAGCTAGGTGTAGTTTTCGCCTATGTTTCATTTTTAGAATTGTGTTAGCATTTAGATAGGGTGTGACATGGGATCTTAATAGAATGTCAAAGCAAAAACGGGCACAGGCATTTTGCACTCTCTGTATCAGTTTCTGCGTTTTGACCAGTAAACGTGGGCCAAAAACTGTGTCCATATAATTTAATTTAGACAGGACAAGAGACTCCACCAATTGCAAACGTAGTTTTTCCTGTATATATGGCCTTAATCTATACAATACCTTTAGTTTATAAAAGCAACTTTTGATGGAGTTTGCAACATGCTTTTCAAAACGCAGATTACTGTCCATATGCAAACCCAAATTGCGAGCTTCATGTACACGCTCAATTGGCCTTCCCAGAAGCATGACACTAAGTGATGGGCTTGAATTTGTTAGTTGATGATGGCTACCGAACATCAAATACTTCGTCTTGCCAGGATTTAGCAGTAGACAGTTGTCAGTTGACCAGGTTGCAATATTTGAAAGGTCCTCATTGCACCTGATGGTAAGTGCAGTGCCGACCGATTAGAGTATCAAGTAGCGAGAGACAATCTATCCTTCGCTACTCAACTGCTGTGTAGCTTCTTCACACTATGCCTAAAGAATCATAGGAAGGAGGTAACACGGAAGCTGGCCCACTGTTCCACAGCCTGGTAGTGCGGCAAAAATACGAATATGTGAAGTGAAGCACAAATTTTTCTACTGTTTGAAAACAACAACAACTTTTGAATGCATTATCTCATACCCTAATTCATTAAATACAAATTACAAACAATACGTCATCATGTCAAAATAATCGCATAAAAAATAAATTGTTTTTGTTAGTTTAAAATTCGCACGAGGTGTTTATTTTTTTAAACTTTAAAGTATTATTTTAATACATTTATAAGTTTTATTTCTATTTATGCCTTCCATAAATTAAATAATTCTGATAATTGTAAAACATTTTCGAAGGATGTTTTCGTTTTTTATGTATGTTAAATATATCCGTGTGACTATGTGTTGTGTCAGATGGCTGAGGTCATGACGTTATCTTAGGTCATCACTATGAAGGTTTATACACCCTCTTTCATCTTCAGATATAGTCTGGGTCCACATCATATGATGGTTCAGTAGAAATAACACACTTTCATCACTTTATAGTTTATTAAGCTACACCAGTTCGGAATGCAGTTATCCACTAGGAAAGAAGCTGGCAATAAAATCTATCGGTGCTCTTTTAAACATATCACTTTTTACATCAGTTCACAATTACACTTTTTACTTATTCAGTCCAATAATTAACAAAAACCAATAAGCCCTCCAATAATAATTTTTTACATTGCATTGTCCAAAAATGGCGGGCTGTCACATGTCGATTAATTTCTATTTTCAATAGATGGCGTTAGTAGTCAATTTAATTCAATTTATTTTCTTCACACTCCGATTTAAATAATATTTATTCCGTCCAAATAAATTGTTAAATTAAATCTCTGTGTATTTTTTTGTTTAATTAAAAAACGTCTAATTATGGAGAGCTCCATCCCATTAGAGTATTGAGTAGCGCGAGACAATCTCCCGATACTTAACACAATCATGCCGGCCTGCTTCTTGATACTACACCATGGGAACCTAGTTTTATTTGTACACATAGGTACTAGTGGCGTAACGTTATTTTATTAAAGAAATTTATGTAAAAATAATATCTTGGCGATTAATCACATCTTTAATTTATGTTTCAAATTAAATGTTATTATTTTTATTTACATATTAATAAAAAAAACACATTCCTAAAAATCATGCATGTTGAATTTACTAAAATTGCGTACTCCTGTTACGTCAAAATACATTTAAGATGTGAAATTAAATAAAATAATACTATTTGTAAGTCCGAATTTAAAAACTCGAAAAATTTACACATCTATCTACAAATTATAAAAAAATATCAATGCTCAGTAAAAATTTACATAACGATTATCTACCATAACCTAAGCTATTAAGTATCATATTCGATTGTTCAACTACACAAAATCGCTTATCTCCAAGTTTAACAATAATAATTACTTTTTACAGATAAATATAATGCAGAGGCCCGTTTCGTAGTGAATAAACGGGGGAACAAGGTCCTTCTATTTAATGACGTGAAATACAGGAAATGTGGTAATTTTGCTAACAAAATTCGCTGGCGGTGTTCCACACATGAAAAATTTGGGTGTAAAGCCATGGTGCACACAATTAATGACGTCATAGTATACTATATGGACACACATACGGAAACGCCTTTTTTACCAAAGTTTGTGCCATAGCTGAACTTGGCTTTCATTTTCTATACACATATATTCTTAACTGTTTTGATTAGGTTCAATGTTTATTGGAGAAATGTTAGACATGACTCAACTTTTTAAACGGGGAAATCTACAGACATGCTTTTGGCCTTTTATCATGCCTTTGAATGTCTTATTTATCAACCTGACATTTGAGCAAACAGACAAGGCTGCATAGGGGAGAACCTTGTATATTATTGTTGTTTAAGAAAGTCGCACGACAAACTACACAGCTAATTCACCACTCACAAGAATGCCTCGTATCTTTAACTCCGAATTCGCCGACGCTGATCTATTTTTTAACTCTAAATCCACGTTCAAAAAACATATAACAAAAAGTATCAAAGAAAAGTAATAATATTGTATAGTGCATTATTTATTTATATATACGTCTGTTCCTAGGTAGTCAATAAAACTATTCTTTACTTACAATAATTAACAATCAGGACATTTAATATATCTTATTTCAATGTGTAATTTTGAATAACCTACCGTTAGTAACATCTACATCTTCTTCTTCGATCTTCCACAGTTGCTCATATAAATACACAGTTCTATTTTAATAATTCTGTCTGCGCTTACCAACCTACTATTGATATTTTTCGAAACCTATAATTAGCTTTATGTTTGTTAAAATATTTTTTTGTACTCTATGTTTGTAACGCCGTTGGTTTCTTAATAAATAAATAAATAAAAAAAAAAAAAACGAGAATAGAACAAAAAAATGTTGTTCAAATAAAATTATGCATAATCATGTCGATATGTACCTGTATACTTAGTCAGTGTTTAAAGGGTTTTTTGTAAATAAAAGATAGGACTTAGAAAATCTAGGGTATTCTTGTATTTAAAAGTATTATAATCATGACGTCAATGTACGTTTTAACGAGAGTTAGCTGTTATTTATCTGTTTTTTTATTGAATATGCAAAGGCGGAGACATTGCCTACGTGAACGTTACGTAGGTTTATTTTTAATCACCTAAAAGTACCTACCTAATACCTATAACCTAATATTTTGTACTAAAAGTATGGCACGAACATTTAATATTAAGGATTGCCTTTAAATACGTTTAATTATACATTCCATAGTGGATAGCCTTTACCAAAAGCAGCCTTTATTATTTTATCTCCCTTGATAAGTTTTGATCCTAGGTAGGTAACGGTAGGCAGCGGCTTTGCTGTGCCCTTTTTTTTGTCAGCATACCCCTCGCCCGGATGATGGCTATCCGTGCTGCCGCTGGGCCGAGTCCCTACCCCTTATGTACACCCCACCCGACACTACCAGCTAAAACCCCGCGGTGGCCTTTTCGGCGCTTACGGAGCGATCCCGGGGTATTCTAAGGAGTGCTAGAATTGCTGCCGGAACCGCCCCTGCGCGGTGCCTTGTACAGGCCCATCTCCATGTGGGGCTTAGGAGCCCCCGCACACCGAACAACGATAGCTAACGAGGCCTTACCACCCGAGCTGCCGTCCATCTCCGGGTCGCACGATGCACTGATATTGGAGTGCATCGATATGGGCTGACAGCCCCCCGCTGCGCACCCGCGACCCCCGATGGCCACAATTAGTCGCCTCGTACGACAGGCAGGGGTTACCGTGGTGAAATTCTCCAAACGCCCCCATTCCACAGGCCGCAGGCAGCGGCTTTGCTGTGCCCTGGCACTGCAGAAGTCTGGTGACTACTTACCATCAGGTGGCCCGTTTGCTCGTCTGCCTATAAATCCCAAAATATAATCATCAAATTTTGACTGTCTCAGTTCGAAGATTTTGTTGTATCATTTGTAATATGTTTTTATGTTCCTCAAAGTACAATTTCAGATTCTAAGCGATTGGCCAAAGTTTTATAAAAATCTTAACTGTTATCACCTAAATACTTAAGATTTTGCGTATTGTTATAAATTTCGAATATTGGTAATCAATATGTGACTCCTGTTATATTGTGCCTGGTTTTTTGTTTCTAATTTATTTGAGGAACAATTAAAAAAAAATTACGTCGGCGACATTTTATACGTTTTAATTTCATCATAGCATGGCAGTATCCAAATACATTAGCATCGAGAATAGAATGATTATCACTAAAACCTATGACATGTTCTATATTAGACATTTTCGGATTTAATTCAAAATAAAATTTAGCACAGTCATACGTGTTTTATTGAGTTTAAGAGTTTTGAGTAGCTACTTAATGTATGAGGCTGAGATGTTTCTCGAAGCTACGTAGAAAACTGGGAAGTATTTCATAAATAAAAGATCGGTTCAGATTTGCAAGGTGTAATTTAATAAGAATAGAATTACATTAAAATTACTAGACTGTCTGTCTGTGTAGAATTGTCTGTTGTAGTCACATTCACATATGGCTTCATGAATGGATTGGCTGTCATGAAACCACTGAAAAAATGTAGTCGGGACTATGTGTATGACTGTTGGGTGTATTTATTAAATTATTTAATTACATCCGTAATTATTTATATTGCATGCGTATTATTTGATGAAATAATCAATTTTTCTCTTTTTTTTTAACTTAAAAACTTAGGATTTCTTCTAATTATTACAGTGGCACGTTATGTGGTTAACCGGAGAGGGAATAAGGTCCTTGTGTTTAACCACGTGAAATACAGGACGTGCGGCTTTTCTGGGAGCAAAATTCGCTGGCGGTGTTCGGAACATGAAAAATTTGGGTGTAAGGCCATGGTACATACGGTTAATGACGCCATAATATACTATATGGACACACATACAGAAAAGCCTTTGTTGGATAAGTTTTCTTTGAGTGAATTGACATAAACGAATCGTCGGCTAACTTGGTCTTATTTTTACCAGTCAAAAAGTGTCATTAAAAGTGATCTGTACAATTAATTGGATCTTGCTTTAAGTTTCTATAAGAAGTTACTTCTAGAATTTTCTAGCTGATTTCACTGAATGAATATTATTTTTGAAATTATGAATCTTAATTTAATATAATCAAACTTACTGTCCTGTTGGGCAAAGGCCTTAACATTCCTGATACATATAATATTTTCAAACTAGTCTATAGTACACTACTGCATTATATATTTTTATGTGAACAAGAAAATACTCAACAACATGGTTCTGATTTTTTAACCGACTTCAAAAAAGGAGGAGGTTAACAATTCGTCGGAATCTTTTTTTTATGTATGTTACCCGATTACTCGAAGACGCCTGGACCGATTCGAGAAATTCTTTTTTTGTTTAAAAGGGTATACTTCCCAGGTGGTCCCATTGGCACCAAGTCAAGATCTGATGATGGGATCTCAGAAAAATCGAGGGAAACCATAAGATTTTATAGAGGCGCATAATTTGTTTTTCATTTAAGTCGGTGTACTTTTTATGAATTATCTGTTTAGTGATACGTAGTATATGCAAAGAAAACAAATTAAATAAAAACCACGTACGATTTGTCTTACGCTTGTAAAAAGAACAGTTACAAATAAGTGAGTACAAAAAAAACATTAAACAATTTTTTTTATTTATATAAAAGTTTAATTTTTATTTATATTCGTAATAATTATATTATATATTTGTATGTATGGAATCGTACATGAATATTCTTATTACATTTTGATTAAAATAATGTTTAGTGTTGGATTTGTATTTAAATATATGTCGGAGAAACATTATTCCAGTCGACATCAGTAATCGTGGTTGCGGGCTTGGTGGGCGTTATTGGGGTAAAATGCGAGCAGAAAACACAATGATCACAGTTTTGATAACTATTTTAATTTACATTATACAATATTGTATTTAGTTAGGACCGAGCAGCGGGTTTAAGGCACCGATCTTACTTTCTCCAACGATGATACTCTTTGTCAACGATCCAACTCGATCCGTTGCTATCTCTCTATAATATGCGTCAAAAACGTTAATCATCTGTCAAAAGTAAACATGGCACCTCGACTCCGCTCGATAGAACATGTATCACTCAATAGGACCGACACTATTACTGCTCTAAGACTTCGATCCGGACACATTCCATGTAATAAACACGCGTTTTTAGTGAACAAGACCTCATAACCTAATTGCCCTGATTGCAATGTGATTCACGACATATATCACATCCTTATGGAATGTGTCCGTAACAAGGATATTCGAAGTCAGTGCAGGCTTAATGTACTTCAACTGGGAGCTTGTAACAGCATTCTGGCAGAGCCTCATACAGATTCGGCCAGAATGTTATACCAATTAATTTATAAATTATAATATCTGTGTTATAAGTTCATGTACGTATTTATATATACCTGTACCAGGACGACATATTCACTAAGTGAAAAAGCCCTTAAATTAAGAATAAAAAAAAAGACTCCGCTCGAGGCACGTGACCTGCTCTGATTGGTTGTTATTTGAATTACAATATTCATAAATTGTATTAGATCAGTAAGGAGGATTTAAGTTATAGAAAAATGTAACAAATCTATACTTATAATAAATCTGTAGAGAGGTCAATTCTGTACATGAAATATATTTCCAAAATAACTATCAGCGGGTGATTAGTGATCGATACTGACGCCAAAAATGCAATCAGTAAAATTTTTGTCTGTCTGTCTGTCTGTCTGTCTGTCTGTCTGTCTGTATGTTCGTTATAGAAACAAAAACTACTCGACGGATTTCAACAAAACTTGGTACAATTGTTCTTCATACTCCTGGGCAGGTTATAGTATACTTTTCATCACGCTACGATCAATAGGAGCAGAGCAGTGAAAGGAAATGTTGGGAAAACAGGAGAACTTACTCCATTTTTTAAGCTTCCGTCGTGTGTGCAGCCTTAATAGTTAAAGCTACACAGAAATCATGTATGACGGAAATGTTCTCCTTAAAATTATATAAAAAAAAATCCACGATAGCAAATGTCTATATTTTATGGTTGACTCATAATAACACAGTGTAACTCCCGATAGCTTAGCAGTTCGGAGATTTCTGATTATATTTGTCTACTCTTCGTTTATAACACTCTCAATCATCCCTAATTAATAAATGTTAACATTATTACCTATTTAATTTAATAAAAAAAGAATTATAGAAATAGGTACAGAAACACCAGGCTATTTTAATTGCAAGAAAAAATAACTCCTTGGATTGTATACTTCTGCTCCCGAAAATAACCTCCACGCGGGTGGAGCCGCGAGCAACAGCTAGTCAAATAATATAATTAAAATGTGAACAAATAATATTGTTCGTCATGGCTTCCTCCGACATATATATTATTGCATTGATATAAAATATGAACACATTTCAGTATTATGTTACTTATATTGTGTCTATAGAACTGTATAACTACGTACCAAAAACTATTTCCATAGATTTACGCACTTGTATCATTTATATAGCCTAGATCATTTTTTTGTAAAGCTAAACTTCACCCTTTTTATTTTACTTTATTGTATTGTTTAATAAATTATATATTCCTTATAGTACGGCCCGTTTTACCTACATATACTTAAATTTAACTAGTTCCTCTACAAATATGAAAGTGGTGTAAGACGCAATGTAAAAATAGATTCCAGTCGCACCGCTATAGTGTCCTTTTATATTCCGATGGGACTTGCGTCAGCCGTAGTCGATTTCCTTTTTATAATGAAAATTTAATATAAATTGAAAATAGAACATCTGCAGAGGTTTATACACTCCGTTTTCTTAAGATCATTACAGATCAGCTGAAGATAAGCAATGACGATAAGTAAAAGTTTTTTAATTCATAAAATGTACACCGACTTCAATAAAAAACAAATTGTGCGTCCCTATAAAGTTTGAGGTTTTCGTTGCCCTCGATTTTTCGGGGATCCCATCATCAGATCCTTACTTGGTGCCAATGGAACCACCTGGGAAGTATACCCTTTAAACAAAAAAAGAATTTCTCGAATCGGTCCAGGCGTCTTCGAGTAATCGGAGAACATTAACTCTAGGCAAGCGTGCTCCACCGTAGACCACATCATCACTTACCATCAGGCGAGATAGTGGTCAAACGCGAGCCTATTAAGGTAAAAAAAGCATACATAAAAAAAAGATTCCAACGAATTGAGAGCCTCCTCCTTTTTTTGAAGTTGGTTAAAAAGGGGAATACCCTCCACCTCCGTTAGCTACCGTTAAAACTTAAAACTATCAACAAAGAATATATCAGCCGCTAAATTTTAATGTGTAAAACAACTTATCCTTTAGTTTTGAAGGATAATGTGTATGTCTGTATGTGTATGAAATTAAAGTTTTGTCAATAAATACATGTTTCAAGACATATATGTTTTTTTTTATATGGAGTTTTCGATGTATTGATTATTATAAACCTGTCGCATGATACCAAATTTTAGGTTTTTAATACATTTACAATTAAAAAAAAATATTTTTTGATGCTAATCAATATATTTTTTCAGTAAAATTCGTCAGATCCCGCCGCGGGAACGTGTTACTGAGTATTGGCAACTATACATTTTCGTGCAAGTCAGCCAGAGGACTGAAGGCAATCTGGCGTTGTTCAACACACAACAGCAAGGGATGTCTGGCTAAAGTGCAGACGGTGGAAAATGTTATTGTCAGGTTAATTAATCAGCATAATCATTTTTAACGGTACGGCTTTGCTGTGACCTGGCATTGTAGAAGTCTATGGGCGGCGGTGACTACTTACCATCAGGTGGCCCGTCTTGCTCGTCTGCCTATCGAGGCACTAAAAAAATCAGCTGATTTTTATTTGGCAATTAGACCTCGTTAAAATTTTTCCTTTTATTAAGTTAATCTATTAATTCCTAGAATGTTCTCGAGTATTTGAGCCTTGATCAGTTCCTAAAAATATTTTATGATACAAAATAAATTCTTATTTATTATGTCGACTACAATATGTGCCAAATTTTGGAAGTCACAGGTTAAAACTTTTTACAAAGTCAAATAAACTTTTTACTCCGAAACACTAAAAATGAATTATCTATATATTTTTATGTTACAGTGTTAGTCAAAAATAATTGAGACGTAGAACCAAAGTCAAAGTGTAGGCCGACTTATATTTTGGCAATAAAAAAACTGATAACTTTTGTTTTAGTCGAAAGACAATTTTTCTGGATACTTAATTTAATCAATGACAATAAAAGGATAAAAAATAAGCTTAACCGTGAAAAATCTTATTAAAATTTTCTAGATTACCGAGTTTCATCCCAACTAAGGTAAGATGGCCGCCTTTGCTACTGTACTCCTGCCAAGTTTTTCTGACTTGACAGACGCTTCTGATTGGTTGATAGTGAAAGATTGCCGACTTTGGTTCTAAAACAACTTTTGTTTTTTTTTATAGCATAGTCCGACAAACGAGCCGGTGGATCACCTGGTGTTAAGTGATATCCACCACCCATGAACATCCACAATACCGAAAGTGTCATGTATACGCTGTCGGCCTTAAAGGACAGGAATAGGGATTAGGGAATGGAAGGGGGAATCTGGGCGTCCGGATATCTCACTCACCATACGGAACGCGACAGTAAACTGTCACTTTACGTTGGTTTTTTGTGAGACAGTGGTACTACCCCGGTCGAGCCGGCCCATTCATGCTGTAGACAAATATGTCTACAGCGTGGCTCTACCACTTCTATCACTTCTTTTGTGTTTTAGAAGGTTTTACGGCCGTTTTTAATTATAAACATTACAATAGTCTATGCAGATTTTAATTTCCTATATTGGCATTTTAAAATTTTTGCCCAATACCTACCAATATACACAATACCTACTTTGCCGACTTCGGTTCTATACGACTCAATTGTTTATTTTTATAGGTTGCGATAGGATTAAACTATTATTTAATATGTTTGATTTAAGCTGTGTGTTTCGTAGGCTAATGTTTGGTTGTGTTACTTTTAACTTTTTACGTATTTTGTTTGTTTTATTACCCGTAACTAATTATATTATCCCTTTCATATAATTTGTTGGTGTTTCTTAGTTTATTCTAATATTAATTATTTTGTTAATATGTTTGTGTGTGTATTTATAAGATTTATATTGTCATATATTTTGTTATCGTTTACTTATAAGGCTCAGAAAACTCGGTATTTCTCAAATGCCAGTTAAATCAAGGACTCCGTTCCGAAAAATTATAATATGTAATTTAAAAAAAACGTCTGCACTTTTTACATTATTTTTTAATAATAGATGGGACCATAAAGGGATGTTACTATTACAATGAAAAATATAGATTTTTGTTATACAATGTTATTAATTAATATTAATAAAGTTTTGATTATTATTGTTTGTTTTAGTTATTTAATGTTTTTAACCATATATTTATATACAAGAGTCTACGGAAACGACAAAAACGTGTCATGTATTTTTTTTCTGTACAATAATTGTATATATTTTTTTTTATATTTAGTTAAAATATACGGCAAATATATTTTCCAGTGAGATTCGTGAGATCGCGGCGAGGAATGGCACTACTCAAGATTGGCCAGCACACATTCAATTGTAAAAGGATATCTGGACTGAAGAGCGTGTGGGTGTGCTCTACGCACCACAGCAGGGGGTGCCGAGCGCTCATCCACACAATCGGCACCCAAATCATCAAAATGATGAATATTCACAAACATTAATATGAGTTTACAATGTTGTTGATTTTAATGTTGGATCTTACTTATTTATTTTTACACAATCATTAACCTGCAACTCTTTAAGTTTTCAATTATTTCAAAAAAAGGGACATATCAACAGCCATCGTGGTGACGTGGGTTCGATTCCCGAGACAATTTTTTGTGTTTGTAACACAAAAAATTTGTAACACATTTATTTATTTATTTCGGGTCTGGATTGTTGTGGGACCGTAGTCCCTCGTAGTTCTTGATACCCACGATACAGGTTTAACCTAGTGTGGGGTCAGAACTATGTGTGTGGCTGTTGGGTGTAAATAAATATCGATTTGTTAAATATTGATTGACGTTTATTTATCTTTTGATTTAAGTCGATTTTAAATACGACTATGAAAGATTACGTATTGTTTTTTAATGTAGAAACAACGAATGTAAGGGCTTATTTTTGATACTAGATAACTTAGTTAGCAAAGAAAATAAAATATTTAATATATACAGATTAGAAATAATTTTCTTGGAAAAAATATTTTTTTAAAAATTATTTAATGTATCATCTTTATGTTTCTGGTTGATAAATCTGCGAAATCGACATTTTGTTTGTAATTAAGTTTTTCAGGTTTAAATGATATAGATGAAGACATATTCGCAAATATGTATTTTTAGTTTTAATACCTATTTGATTTGAGAAAAATATAAAATATCGATTTTTATTTAATGTTTAATAAATTTAATTTAAGTAACATGTAAATGTCTAATTATATGCCTTAATAAAAAGCCAACTGTGATCTCGGATAAATTTCTCAAATTATAATTGTAAATAAATTACTTATAAACCACAATAACGAGAAAAAAACACAGATTTTTTTTAGAGGCACTAAAAACACCCATAACTTTAGTGTCATTTATTTTGACTTAGGACTTATACTTACTTAAAATAGTTCCTAAAATAATGTATGCTATGATTAATTCAAATTATGTTTTAATATATTTTGTTTTCGTTATAACGTTATTAAAATGATGCGAATAAATACATGCTTTTTTATTCTGTGTTTTCACTGTATTGCGTTAATATCTGTATATATAAAAGAAGAAACTGACTGACTGACTGACTGACTGACTGACTGATCGATCAACGCACAGCCTAAACGGCTGGGGTTAGAGACTTGAAAATTTGACAGTAGGTACCTTTTATCACGTAGGCATCCACTAAGGAAGGGTTTTTGGAAATACCACCCATAAGGGGGTAAAATAGGGGACGAAAGTTTGTATGAAAATCCGTCATTTTTGAAGTTAAATTCATGAAAATTAGTATTTGGCATTTTAGTTAAAAATAAAAAATATTTGTTTCAGGATTTTTGGAAATTCCGCCCCTAAGGGGGTAAAATAGGTAATGAAAGTTTGTATGAAAATCTGTCATTTTTGAAGTTAAATTGGTATTTTTTAGTGTATACTTTTTGTCTCAAACATGACCTCCACGCGGGCGGAGCCGCGAGCAACAACTAGTTCAGTAATAATGCAAGTCCAAGTTGGCAAAGGTCTTCCAACATAAATAAATGATTCAAAGAGGCTTATATCTTGCCATTGACACAATTAATAATGATGATTTAATTAATAAATAACACCCAACAGTCACACACATAGCCCCGATCCCACACTAAGATACGAGTCTTGTGTTGTGGGTATCAGGGACCTAGAGAGACGCACGGTCTCACAACACCCAGACCAGATATAATGTAATTACATTTCATAAAACTTATACGTTGTTATTATAGTACATACATATACACTCACGCCCGTATCCCATGGGGGTAGGCAGAGACTATTGAGTGCCACAACACTGACACGCTTCTTTCGCCTCTTCCACATTCATACATCTTCTCATACATTTACGACGGTTGGAGGTACTTCTGATTTGCCCTTTTAGGAGAAGATCGTTTATCTGATTCGTAAACGTTCTCCTTGGGCGCCCTCTACCCACTCTTCCAGTCACATTCAAATATTCGTTATTATAGTATGTCATATTTATTACCAAGGGGAGCAATTAAAAAATAACCGCCTAAGAAAGCTTATTTTTATAGTATTAACAATGAATTCACACAATCAAAGATTACGAACGTGTGGCAGGGGCTGGCATTCGCGACCGCTTCATTGATATGTTCTATACCATTGGACTATGTCCTAGATCCGCACTTCCATATTTCCCATACCCGTCCCAAAGTATGGGTCGCAACCCACTGGTCGGTACCGAACGGATATAAATTAGGCCCTGATAATTAGGATGATACTTCAACAAACTGGGTCCGAATTATTTATTCATAAAAAGTACACCGACTTCAATAAAAAACAAATCATGCGTCCCTTTAAAATTTGAGGGTTGCTCTCGATTTTTATGAGATCCCATCATCAGATCCTGACTTGGTGCCAATGGGACCACCTGGGAAGTATACCCTTTTAAACAAAAAAGAATTTCTCGAATCGGTCCAGGCGTCTTCGAGTAATCGGGTAACAAACATAAAAAAAAAGATTCCGTCGAATTGTTAACCTCCTCCTTTTTTGAAGTCAGTTAAAAATAGCATTCTTTGTATTTAATTATTAAAACCAATATGTTTTTTTTAATAGTCATATAGTTTTGCGCCTTTTTATTCATGACAACCAAGTGGTGAGTCCCGAATTTTGAACTTTAGTTAGGTTCAGTTCAGTCAACTTTGGGAACCAATGCCCTATTAATATTAATACTAGAATTATTTTAATTTCAGTAAAATACGTGAAGTCACGGCGTGGGACTACGTTATTAAGTGTACATGGATACACCTTCTCCCTTAAGAGGGTCAATGGAATAAAATCAGAGTGGAGGTGTTCCACACACAATGCGAAGGGGTGTTCAGCCATCGTACACACGATCGAAAACATCCTG
The DNA here is from genome assembly GCA_905220505.1 of Laothoe populi. NCBI lineage: Eukaryota > Metazoa > Arthropoda > Insecta > Lepidoptera > Sphingidae > Laothoe > Laothoe populi. The sequence continues at coordinate 16,383,853 of HG992159.1, forward strand.
GTCAAAGTGAAAAACGTGCATAATCATCCGAAACCAGCGTTTGTATATGAAGCGTAAATTATGTTTCTTTATTAATGTAATCAACAAGTTATGTTACCGAAACCCCATGTCGAAAGAATTATATAAAACCGGTCAAAAATAAGTAAGCTAGAAGCGATTCAAATCAGCTGGATAGGGTAGTTGTCAAATGATAAAAAGGATGCACGATATTAGACATGACGTCACTTCCCAGAATGGCCATTACGGTGCAGTCGTCCGAGGGAGATAGTGATATGTTAGGAACATAAGCAACCATTTTTGTCCATGCCAATATTAAAAATAATAAATGGTGTCTATATTTTGATTCCATTTGATACTGTTTTCGCTGAAGAGTTATTTTTCATATTTTCGATTGTTTATCAAATAATGTACAAAATGAAATACAGTAAACTATCCTGTTGTAATAGGGCACCACGGCGATTAATTTTATATAAAAAGTTAAAGTGAATAAAATGTATTTAAGGTATGTAATTTTATTTAGACGATATAATATGTCTAGTTATTTAAAGTTTAGTAGTAGTTTCAAAAGTGGTAGAGCCACGCTGTAGACATATTTGTCTACAGCATGAATGGGCCGGCTCGACCGGGGTAGTACCACTGTCTCACAGAAAACCAACGTAAAGTGACAGTTCACTGACGCGTTTCGTATGGTGAGATATCCGGAGGCCCAGATTCCCCCTTCCCTTCCCTAATCCCTATTCCTGTCCTTTAAGGCCGACAGCGCATACATGATACTTTTGGTATTGTTGATGTTCATGGGCGGTGGAGATCACTTAACATCAGGTGACCCACTGGCTCGTTTATCGGACTATGATATAAAAAAAAAGTAGTTAAATAAAAATATGTTATTTCACCCACTGCGCAAGACCTCTATAAAATATATAAATATGTTGAGGTGTTATCATTAACCGACGAAAATAAGGTAGTTCTTAATTCTACGTGTATTTTTAATGTATTATTATAAAAATGTATTTTCAGAGAGTAAATCACGATTGTAATGTCCTTTTTTATTATATAGTTGGATTATTTTGTTATGAATTCATTGCGGTTTGAGGACAAAAATACACCTCTAAGGGATTGTAATCTGAGATCAAAGATCACTTCTGGCATTTGTGTATGTATTGATGATTAAAAAAAAATGAAATACAATTCCCGGACATTTATTTCATGCTAAAGTCAGTGAATATGCAACATACATCGTAAGTCATATATTTTAGGAATAAAACTTTAGTGGTGTTTTATACTGTATGGTAGCGTAGACTGATGGTTTTAAAGTCATATATTAAAACACAATCAATAAAAACTCTGATCACCTAAAACAACATTAAAATGTGTTCAGATTTAATAATAATAATACTAGCCCTGTATTGAACATTGTCCCACTGCTGGGCACGGGCCTCCTCTACTAATGAGAGGGGTTAGGCCTTAATCCACCACGCTGGCCTAATACGGGTTGGCAGACTTCTCATACCTTCGAAAAATTCTCAGGTATGCAGGTTTCCTCACGATGTTTTCCTTCACCGTTAAAGCAAGCGATAATTAACATTTTAATACACACATAACTTTAGAAAAGTCAGAGGTGTATGCCACTTGGGTTTCGAACCTACGACTTTCGTCTTGGCAGTCCGTACCGCAACCAACTAGGCTATCGCTGCTATATTATGTTCAGATTTAAGGAATTAAAATGCTAGACATAAGTAAATGCATGCATAAATAAATAAATGCTAGACAGAGATCGCACTATTCTTAGGAATGATGTCAATTGCAACTACGAGGTATAAATTCGATACTGACACTCGCTTTACCGGAAAAGAACAGAGCATCACTTAATGCGACCAATAAACACTATACATTGGATTTTGATTAGCTGATTTAAAATAATATATTCAATTTTTTTTTATTCTGAACAAATAAAATAGACTTTCGATATGCTGTTCTTTTTTTAAAATAACACTGACCGTTATAAATATAAGGAATTAAAATGCTAGACATAAGTAAATGCATGCATAAATAAATAAATGCTAGACAGAGATCGCACTATTCTTAGGAATGATGTCAATTGCAACTACGAGGTATAAATTCGATACTGACACTCGCTTTACCGGAAAAGAACAGAGCATCACTTAATGCGACCAATAAACACTATACATTGGATTTTGATTAGCTGATTTAAAATAATATATTCATTTTTTTTTTATTCTGAACAAATAAAATAGACTTTTGATATGCTGTTCTTTTTTTAAAATAACACTGACCGTTATAAATATAAGGAATTAAAATGCTAGACATAAGTAAATGCATGCATAAATAAATAAATGCTAGACAGAGATCGCACTATTCTTAGGAATGATGTCAATTGCAACTACGAGGTATAAATTCGATACTGACACTCGCTTTACCGGAAAAGAACAGAGCATCACTTAATGCGACCAATAAACACTATACATTAGATTTTGATTAGCTGATTTAAAATAATATATTCATTTTTTTTTATTCTGAACAAATAAAATAGACTTTTGATATGCTGTTCTTTTTTTAAAATAACACTGACCGTTATAAATATAAGGAATTAAAATGCTAGACATAAGTAAATGCATGCATAAATAAATAAATGCTAGACAGAGATCGCACTATTCTTAGGAATGATGTCAATTGCAACTACGAGGTATAAATTCGATACTGACACTCGCTTTACCGGAAAAGAACAGAGCATCACTTAATGCGACCAATAAACACTATACATTGGATTTTGATTAGCTGATTTAAAATAATATATTAATTTTTTTTTTATTCTGAACAAATAAAATAGACTTTTGATATGCTGTTCTTTTTTTAAAATAACACTGACCGTTATAAATATAAGGAATTAAAATGCTAGACATAAGTAAATGCATGCATAAATAAATAAATGCTAGACAGAGATCGCACTATTCTTAGGAATGATGTCAATTGCAACTACGAGGTATAAATTCGATACTGACACTCGCTTTACCGGAAAAGAACAGAGCATCACTTCCTAATGCGACCAATAAACACTATACATTGGATTTTGATTAGCTGATTTAAAATAATATATTCATTTTTTTTTTATTCTGAACAAATAAAATAGACTTTTGATATGCTGTTCTTTTTTTAAAATAACACTGACCGTTATAAATATAAGGAATTAAAATGCTAGACATAAGTAAATGCATGCATAAATAAATAAATGCTAGACAGAGATCGCACTATTCTTAGGAATGATGTCAATTGCAACTACGAGGTATAAATTCCATACTGACACTCGCTTTACCGGAAAAGAACAGAGCATCACTTAATGCGACCAATAAACACTATACATTAGATTTTGATTAGCTGATTTAAAATAATATATTCATTTTTTTTTTATTCTGAACAAATAAAATAGACTTTTGATATGCTGTTCTTTTTTTAAAATAACACTGACCGTTATAAATATAAGGAATTAAAATGCTAGACATAAGTAAATGCATGCATAAATAAATAAATGCTAGACAGAGATCGCACTATTCTTAGGAATGATGTCAATTGCAACTACGAGGTATAAATTCGATACTGACACTCGCTTTACCGGAAAAGAACAGAGCATCACTTAATGCGACCAATAAACACTATACATTGGATTTTGATTAGCTGATTTAAAATAATATATTAATTTTTTTTTTATTCTGAACAAATAAAATAGACTTTTGATATGCTGTTCTTTTTTTAAAATAACACTGACCGTTATAAATATAAGGAATTAAAATGCTAGACATAAGTAAATGCATGCATAAATAAATAAATGCTAGACAGAGATCGCACTATTCTTAGGAATGATGTCAATTGCAACTACGAGGTATAAATTCGATACTGACACTCGCTTTACCGGATAAGAACAGAGCATCACTTCCTAATGCGACCAATAAACACTATACATTGGATTTTGATTAGCTGATTTAAAATAATATCTTCAATTTTTTTTTTTATTCTGAACAAATCAAATAGATTTTCGATATGCTGTTCTTTTTTTTAAATAACACTGACCGTTATAAATATTTGCAGTAACATTTGTAACGTCACGCCGTGGAAAGCAGATGCTAAGCTACGATGGGTTTACGTACTTCTGCAAGAGAATGAACGGAGTGAGATCTGAGTGGCGATGTTCAACGCACAGTGGCAAGGGCTGCCTGGCCACCATTCACTCTGTTGAGAACAAATTAGTCAAAATAAAAAATGTCCACAACCATAGTTGGCGCAACATATTTTAAATATTGTGTGTTTTTTTTATCCAAAATGACCATACTGTACCTGATGGTAAGCGCAGTGCCGTCTAATTAGAGTATCGAGTAGCGAGAGCCAATCCTCCGCTACTCAACACAATCATGCCGGCCGGCTTCTTCACACTACGCCATGAGTAAGAAGGTGAAGAAGCGGTCGAGGGTCTAGTGTCAGAGTACTCGGAAGGCCGCAACACGGCCAAACATCGTACCTCAACTCTAGACCCCCGACAAAAATCGGATGAACACTGCTAGGCACGGGCCTTTACTAATGAAAATGTATGGTAATTTAAATGTGTCCATTCTTTGGTTTTAAGTTTTCTTGGTGATAGCGATATATTGTATCAAATACAAGAAACAGTTCGTACTAAAATAATATATAAATATTTTTACATATAGAAATTTATATTTAGTATAAGAAAATGTAGTGCAATAGGGGTTTTGTCATTTGTATTGTGACACTTCTAAGAGCTGTTAAGAAATTCTTATGTAAAGAATAATTTATCATTCAATTATAAATTATATTATTATTTAAACTTGTTATTTTTTAAAATTCTTTAATTTATAAAAAGGTGTACATAAACTGTTTATTTCAATGACCATCTAAGTATAGACATATTATTTTTTAATAATAGCAGAGAGCCCCATGGTATATATACATTGTGTAATCTGAAATAACGCGCCGGCCATTCAATTTTCAATCTTATTACACACATAATTGAATGGTTCGAGGATAAATTGCGTATTTCGGATTATACGAGGTACAACCGAGTTCTACTATAGCAACTGATTCTTAATTAAACTGACCTTCTTTACTATTACTAATTTAATAGTGGACTGTATATTAAAATAAAGTTTTTTTTCAGATGCTGAATACATACAGTCTAGACGTCGAGGCAAACGACTGCTGAGACTTGGGGACTGCACCTTCTTCACCAAGCGGGCCAATAGCAAGACTGCAACCTGGGCATGCTCCACCAATCACAGCAGGGGATGTCGAGCCACCGTTCACACATTCTATGATAAGATAATTAGAATAAATAATAATCACAACCACCCCATTAAGAAATTGGACTGGCTATGAATCTATGTTGAAAATAATTATGTCTGTCATTTTCAATGTTAATGGAAGTGGAGGCATTGTAACCGACTTCAAAATGAGGAGCTACTAATTTTGAATATTTTTTGTGTCAGCCAAATATGGAATGAGTCATCAAGACTCTTTTGTAGTTGATAGAGTCCTCCAGGTCATGAAATTTTCATAGTCTTAAATCACATGGAAAAGTTAAACAACTAATAACAATAAATATATTTGGAGTCGGTTTGTAAGTCTTAGTTAAAATTATTTTAATCTCAATTAGGTATAAACTATGTTGGTATTGTTGAGACTCGCAAACTACTAGAACGCCTGATGGCTACTGTTTTCTACCATGAACTACCACATTACCAGAGGAACTATATGTGTTGCCAGCCTTAAAGAAAAAATGAACATTGAAAAGGGAGATTTGAGCCTTCTGACAGCTAGTTGTTGTTTTAAGTCGTTATCGAGCTGGTCCATAGATTTTGACAAAACTACATTATGGCTTTTGTTAAAGAGGATATATAGTATAAGTGGGCTTACAAATTAAATCTTAATGTTGCAATTTTAGCTGTCGTATCATTATTCATGTTTACTAAGAGGCATTATTGATATTTCTAATGTAATTTTGCTGGTGGAAGTCATGGTACATATATTTTTACCTGATCGAATAGCGACCACAGAAAACCATATGAAACCCAACATAATGGCTCGTATCAGCGAGACGCATTCCGTGGTCCATATACAACCAGTAACTTCAAACCAGCATAATTCTGGCGACTGTACTGGACTTACCATCAAGTCCAGTGTAGTCACTTGTTCTTGCCAGTATAAAAATAATTAATTATAAATTAGTATAGTCTATAGTATTTAATTTTGTAGTATGTGCATTCCCCAAAAACGCGCGCTTTTTGAATTTCGAACTTCATTCCGCTTTTGAATTGTTTCTATTGCTATGTACATACTTTAATCTTACTAAACACCACTGTATTGTATAGCAATAAACAGGGTGGTTCGAAATGTGCGCGTCTTTGTGAAATGATTAACTATATTATTATAAAAATAGTGAACATTCTAATATAACCCATGTTATATGCATATATCCCGTAGAAGTTACTCATGGTGGAGATTTGATTCTCTTAATATGACAATTATAATACCACTGTCCCGCTGCTGGGCACGAGCCTCTACTAATGAGAGACTAAGGCATAAACACCGTTCAATTTTAATTACCAATACAACTATAATTGGGTTATCAGTTTTTGACAATTACGACATTTGAGTAAACAGGAAAATTATCTCAAAACAATATTTGATTGTTAAAGAAAGTTATTATATAAATTATGAGTGAAGTGCGTTCAAGAGAAGTATTTCTTTTTGATATAATCTGTGATACAGTAATCCTTGCATTTTATATGAAAATCTGTACTTTATAGTAATTATGAAGCTAGTATTAATTGTTTAGCAATAAAATCCAGGGTCTTGTTTGATGTAAACTTATCAATTTTACTTTCAAGTATGTATTACAATTTTTTATACATTTTAAGAATTGCAGATTAATCCTTGCGAAGTATGTTTTATGTATCGGAAAGTGCAAATTGAAAACTTATTGTGTGCACTTTGTTCTAATTAATTATAAGTCGCAAAGTTGTAAGGGCAGAAAGAGTCACATACAGGGTCCTTATTAAGTGTCTGATTATTAAATCGAAACATTTATTTGGTATTAGGCCACTAGGAGCACTTTTTATATGTCAGAGTTAAAATGCTCTAAAAATGCTAACTGGGCTGAGAAGAACCAAGAAACTCAGCCGAAGATTTTTCCTTAGTAGGTTATCACAGTACAGTCCTCATTTTATTGGTAGGTATTTAAAAATCTCTTATCCATAAGTAACTCTACTAGATTTTAGTATATGAGCTTTATGCTCCTGTGTATAAGGTCGAGTTTAATGCATGTATGAACTAGCTACTTTTAATCATGTTTTATGTTCTGTTCGCTTGAATTTTCGTATAATCCTTTTGAAGTAAGTAATAAAGATATAAATAAACCTGTTGCCTTATTTAATTAGTGTTATGTTTACACCACATTTGACGTGTATCATGATACAGCTGGTTTCGATTCGACTATCACCAATTTGTGAATTAATTATTTAAAGAAAGCAACATTTTAAAGTGTACTGTTTTTTTTTATTGGATTTTACCAAGCCTTTGTAACATCAACGCTGTATTAAAGTAATCTATTGCTATTCATTAATGATGGGGCCCACTATAATGGTCCCTTGCGATTTGGCAGACTTCACACACCTTAGAAATGATATGGAACACACAGGTATCCACAGAGTAGGTTTCCTCGTAGTATTTATCTTTCATAATTCAGTCTGTATCAGTAAAGAAAAAAGTAAAAGAAGAAGTCCGAAAGACCATCAAAGTATTTTTCTTCACAATTGCATTCATTTTCTGGTGGTAGGATATTCATATCCGCCCGGATAGCGACCACCGTACACAGGGTGTAGAGCCCGCCATAATGGCACACGGAAGTGTGTCGCGTTCCGGGATCAGCCAGTGTACATCCGGTTTTTGTCGGATGTCTAGCGTTGGGGTACGATGTTTGGCCATGTTGCGGTATTCTGAGTACTCTGACACTAGACCCTCGACCGCTTCTTCACGTCCTTGCCCCAAGGCTTAGTGTGAAGAAGCTATACGGCATGATCTTGTTGAGTAGCGAGAGATAGATTGTTTCGCGCTACTTGATACTAGACACACAACAAGACCGCCCGGCACTGCGCTTACCATCAGGTGCAGTGTGGTCACTTTGCCGTGTCAGGAAAAAAAAGCAAACAACTCACGCCTGCATCCTATCCTATCTGCATCCGTCAGAGACTACTAAGTGCCACAAGCTACGATCCTGACACCTTCTTTCATATACTCACATTCATACATTAAATAGGATTTTGAAGGGTCGGCAACGCGCATGTGATGCTTCTGGTGTTGCAAGCGTCCATAGGCTACGGTAACCGCTTACCATCAGGCGGGCCTTAAGCTTGCCACCATCGTGCTGTAAAAAAACGACAAATAGAAGTTACTCATGGCCTGCTCTTTTCGGAATTCATATAGATCGACATAGGTTTACGTTTTGCATTGTTACTTATTTTTTTTTCATTTTCAGTCACATTCATACAATCTCGTCGTGGGAAGACGATGCTTTGTATTGAGGGGTACACTTACTCTTACCATTATACTCTAGGACACAAAAAGAGATGGATCTGCACCAAACACTATTCCCAGAAGTGCAAGGCGTTCGCTTTCACCTTAGACGATGTACTTATTAGGATGGAGCATATTCATACACATTAACCTAGTTAAAACGTTTATTTAATTTTTTTTTTTCGTTTCTGTATTGTGTGTGTGAAAAAATAAATGGTTTAAATGTTTTTTTATTAAACTGTGTTTAACTTATTGGTCTATTACTTTCTTATTTTAATCCCCGACTTATTGTTTTATTTAATATGTGTATAAAATATGTATTTAATATTTATATAATCAGGAATATTTTGTTTGAAATAGAAGTTTTTTTTTATTCTTTATTAAGGGCTTTTTCACTTAGTGAATATGTCGCCCTGGTAAAGATACATATAAATACGTACATGGACTTATAACACAGATATTATAATTTATAAATTAATTTGAATAACATTCTGGCCGAATCTGCTTGAGGCTCTGCCAGAATGCTGTTGCAAGCCCCCAGTTGAAGTACATTGAGTCTGCACTCACTTCGAATATCCTTGTTACGGACACATTCCATAAGGATGTGATATATGTCGTCAATCACATTGCAATCAGGGCAATTAGGTGATGAGGCCTTGTTCATTAAAAACGCGTGTTTATTACATGGAATGTGTCCGGCCCGAAGTCTTAGAGCAGTAATAGTGTCTGTCCTATTGAGTGATACATTTTCTATCCATGTATTATGCAGAGGCTGAGGCTGGATCGTTCGGTACCAGATTCCTTTCTCGCGAAATTGAAGTTGCAGATTATTGTATTTATTTTTGTTTTATTTTTATTTTAAATCTACAATATTATAAAATGACGACAGCCTACGCATCTAGGTTAAAACTTCGGGAAATAAATTGGTATTTATACCATTAAATATAGCACGATTAAGAACCGTTCTCAAATTTTATAATATGTATAGAAATCGCGAAAGTCTAAAAACATTTTTTTTACTGCCTGGATAGACAGACGAGCAGACGGGCCACCTGATGGTAAGTAGTCACCGCCGCCCATAGACTTCTGCAATGCCAGGGCACAGCAGAGCCGCTTCCTACCGTTTATTACAACATTTATTACATATACAGTAATCTGGATTAGGACAAATTATATTTCGAAAAGCAATATAGCTCTGATCATGAAATCTTATTGTGTTTGAGTGTTGATTGTATTATTTATGTTGAATTATATAAAAAAAATACTTCAATTACATATACAAAACAGATAAATACCATACAGAGAAACGAAAATTACATTTGTTTGTGTTTAATTATAAAATGCCTTTTTTTTTATTTTTTTTATTCATATAGTATGGTACTATATTATGTTTACCTGTATACATGTGTGATAATAATATGTAATCATGTAAATTAAATAAAAAATAATTTTCAAAATGTAACTAACTCGAACTATGAGAACATCTATCCTATAACACCCAGATGAATGAGATAGTAATTATATTAATATCTGCTGTGGCGGTAATTGGCTTATATGTTGTTTTTTTTTTTTTTTAGTGCCTTGATAAGCAGACGAGCAGACGGGCCACCTGATGGTAAGTAGTCACTGCCGCCCATAGACTTCTGCAATGCCAGGGCACAGCAAAGCCGCTGCCTACCGTAAATTATTAAGTAATACCGTTGTATTTATTTCGTCATATATTTGTCGGTTATCAATTGCTGTGAGCCATCCAAATAAAATGAAATAAATAAATAGTTTATTCTGTAACTAGTTTCATGAAACACTTACTTTTACATTTCATTCTTTTTAAACTAGATGGCGCCGGCTTTCTGGATAGAAAAAACCGATAGAAACTCACATGTGGTTTTAAAGTTCAGCCATTTACAAATAATTGCTTATGTTATGTAGGGTTTTGTAGTGGTAGTGGTATGATATGCCGTAGTCTTTAGTAGACTAGGCCTATGAAAAAAATATATCGACTGTTGGCGGGTTATTTGATTTTTCTGCATCTTTTGAGCCTAGTTTCATTTTTTGTGCAATTTTTAGCGCTTAAATCCCTGAATAAAATAATGTTTTTTTCAGTTTACACTTATTTTAGACAATAAAGCTCATAATTGCATGGAAATAAGTCATAAAGATGCAGTACGTAATATAATAGTTCTATTAAACTCCACTCAATAGTTTTTTGTAGTATTTTATTCCGAAAAACAAAAAAACTTAAAACCTCTTTTCTGTCATTTTTAAAAAAAAATGTCGCTTAAATGAAATAGCCCGCAACCTGTCGATATAATATGGTAGTTGTGTGTGTATTTGTCAATTTATATAAAAATATTGAATTACTTATAAAAAAAATCATTTACAGTTACGTACATGGTTTCCCGATTCGGTAACAAAACGCTTTGTATTGACGGATACACTTTCTGCGCCCAGAAGACGCCCGGCCACAAAACGAGATGGGTCTGTACCAAACAGCAGTCCAAAAGATGCAGGGCGGTTGCTTTCACCATAGACGAAGAACTTATTAAGCTGAAGAATATTCATACACATTAATATATATTTTAAAACATACTTCTTGAGTATGTAAGGGGAAGCCTAAAAGTAGCACCAATTGTGGAAAAGATGAGGAGTGCTAGGTTAGCTTGGTATGGGCATGTGATGAGGAGGGATGAAAGGCAATTGGCAAGACTGGTTGTCAATATGAATGTGGATGGAAGAAAGAGTCGTGGGAGACCAAAAAAGAGGTGGATGGATTGCGTGAATGAGGACATGCGCATGAAAGGGGTGAATGCAGATTTGACGCATGATAGGGCTGCGTGGAGGGTTCAAACCGTTTGTGCCGACCCCACTTAGTGTGGGATAAGGGCAGGTAGATGATGATAATGCTTCCTTCGCTTAACTTGTATTATATCTATTTACCTATAAGAATAAAAGCAATTACAACAATTGTAATGTTATATTTATTATATGAAACTAAAAAGACATCTTGTTATAAGCGCATTTTAATATTAAGCTTATTTATTGTTAGTTTTTTTACACTGATTCATTTGTCGCTTGCAAATCTAATGCTATCACGCCCATGCAATCTTGCACGTGCTTATAAGTGCTTGCATGTATTCGCGTTATACCACAACGTATTAAACGCTGATGGTGTTCCTTTTTTAAAATGTCCAATACAAATATTTGAAAATGGAATACTTAAAAATATGTACGACATTTGAAATCATATCAGTCATGTGACTAAATGTGATAAATTGGCGTCCACGGACGTGGGTGGAGTTTTAAAAAGAGGTCACCTACTGAAAAATAGTAGTTTTTATTCGTTTGTTTTTTTTATTTTGATTTTTATTTTTATTTGACTGCCTCGGTGGCGTAGTTGTAATTGCGCATGCGTTACGATTGCTGTGCTGAGGTCTCGGGTTCGATCCCCGGGTCGGGTAAAGTGATATTGGGTTTTTCTACCTAGAAATACTCAGTATTAACCCGGAGTCTGGAATGGTGCCCGGTGTGGCGATAGGCTCGCCCCCTATCACATTATGGGACCGAAATACGGCGAAAAGTGGGTGTACTGGTTACACCTCTGCCTACCCCTTCGGGGATTATAGGCGTGAGTGAGAGTGTTTTTTTTATTTGTAAAAAATTGTGTGTTAGATTGACTCAGAGATGAACGCGGCATTGTATGAAAATGTAATTGTGTTTAATTTATTTACAGTGACATACGTGAAATCTCGACGTGGCAATACGATGCTTTGCGTTGATGGGTACAGTTTCTACTCCCAAAGCTCCGTCGGTTGGAAAATAAGATGGATCTGCAGCAAACATAACGCAGAGAAATGCAAGGCGGTGGTTTTCACCGTAGACAAAGAAGTAGTTAAGATAAAGAATATTCACAATCACGAAAAATAATATTACCGTTTATTTAATTCAATGACATATAAAAAGCAATAAAAACTACAATACGAGGCAAGAGTGTGGACTCCCATATTGGAAGAGACCGCCATTATGAAGCTGCTTAAATTGATTTCAATTTTATAAAATAATAAAAATATCAGTTCTATATTCATATTTATAGGAATACACCCTTATTGCCAAATAAGAGCAGCTTGGCAGACTGGTTCATCGAGGCGACTGACCCTATATTATTCTTTCTGACTGACTCTCACTGCTGGGTACTTTCTATACTAGTGAGAGGAGTTAGGCCTTGAACCATGATGCAAGCTGGTAGACTTCATAAAACTTCGATATCTTTGTGAACAAATCTTAAGTTAGGTTTCCTCACATTTTCCATCACCGTTTCATCGACCAGTGGTCCTGAACACATACATAGCTTTAAAAGTTAGGTGTTTATGCCCTGGCGTTGAGCTTGAACCAGCGGCATTCCGCTCATCGCTAGACTATCGCTCTTTTTAGTACCATCATGCAACGGACTAACGTGATATATAAGAGAAGTAATAAGTGCCTCTCCTAATATGACGGCTCTATTATCTGGGTAATAAGATTCAAAATTCAGCGGCGGGCCGCATGTAGTCATGGAACCTATCCATTTGTCACCAACTAATCTAAAGTAAAGAAGAAGAGAAAGAAGAAATTTGAGCTTACTCAAAAGAAGCAGATCATCCAAGATGTGCGGTAAAACTAATTTTAATTTGACTAGACTAAATGAAGTTGCTTCGTTTGATTTTAATAGTAATATTCAACTTTGTCACATTTTAGGTATTCCGAACTATAATTGGACTACCAGATATGACTATTTCATTAATATTTTTGCAAAATAACCATAAACCATTTATTTATCCAACACACATATTTACAGAAACAAGAGAAAAAAATATTAAGTATCAAATTTAAATAAGATTCGCTGCAATATGTGCCGTAGAAGGGTTAGCAAATGTAAAAAAAAATGTTTAAAATATCTAATATTTTTAAGTATTTTTCTATTACAGTGGTCGAGTTTGTAACTGTAGTTTTAATTTGTCAGAGTAAATATTAAAATGGAGACCTTTAATCTTCTATACTACTATTGAGTAAATTATAATGATTAACATTAATTCACACACACACACATACTCCCGCATGTTATCCCCGAAGGGATAAGCAGAGGTGTAACCAGTACACCCATTTTTCGTCGAATTTCGGTCCCCTAATGTGATAGGAGATTCGCCATACCGGGCACAATTCCAAACTCGGGGCTGATATTGAGGAATTTCTAGATAGAAAACCCCAATATCACTTTACCCGACCCGAGGATCGAACCCGAGACCTATGCACAGCAGTAGTAAAGCATGAGCAATTACAACTGCGCCACCGAGGCAGTCGTTAATTCGCATTTCAACGGTAGGCAGCGGCTTTGCTGTGCCCTGGCATTGCAGAAGTCTATGGGCGGCGGTGACTACTTACCATCAGGTGGCCCGTCTGCTCGTCTGCCTATCAAGGCACTAAAAAAAAAAAAAAAAAACTGAATATTGCAGTGTTTTTCATATTTCTATTCAGTCAGTTACAATTTAATTCGTTCTTTATTAATCATTTGTTGTTATTTTAGGTGTCATTTACTTGTGGAAATATATTCGTTTTGTGATTAAATTGATTTCAAACTAAACAAAAGAATACCAACCGATTAGTTATTTATATTTTTTACAGTGACATACATAGAATCCCGACGTGGTAACATGATGCTTTGCATTGATGGTTATACATTCTGCTCTCAAAAGTCGGCTGGACAAAGACAGAGATGGATTTGCACCAAACACTGCTCGAAGAAATGCAACGCGATCGCTTTTACATTCGATAAAGTACTTGTGAGGACAAAGAATATTCATACACATTAATTCACATAAATATTAAGTCCAAAGTCAAATTTTTGTTCAGTCAGAAATAAACGAAACAGAATTTTGTAAAGTTTTGGATCTCATCTGCAGGTTACAAAGTTTGCGACACAGTTTTTAGTAAATTATGTGGGTGGATTGATGTAGTATTAAATTAAAAAACTCATACCTTTTATTACTTTCGTTTAATACAAGAAGATTATATAACCTCTAGCCAGTGGACAGAATTAAGCCAGCCTTTCTAACTGAATGGACACCGACTGATCTAACAACGCGGTCAACCAGTATGGACTTCTATAACTGACCTCTCGTTATGGTCCTTTCATAATTGTCTTTAAAGAATACCAATGAAGATCAACTTGTCGGACATGAAGTTTCCACTTCGCTACCTATACTTGTTATTACTTTTTATATACTAAAATCCATAACAGCTGTAAACCCATTCGTGACTAACGTCAGGCCGGCCAGGTAAAAACTACAGTATTGATGTTATTTATTGAATTTTTCTTCATTTGCAGTAGAATACATAACGTCTCGTCGCGGCAACAGGATGCTTTGCATTGGTGGCCATTGTTTCACCGCTGTAAACTCTTTCGGAATGAAAACGAGATGGATCTGTACTAAGCAGACCTCAAAAAAATGCAGGGCCGTAGCATTTACTATAGATGACCAACTTGTTAGGGTAAAGAATATTCATACACATTAATAACGTTCATGTGGCTCTGGTGTTGCTTTTAATCCAATAAACAAAATGGAGACGGCAAACAATTAAAAGCACCTGAATATGAGTACAGTACAACTCAAATTGATGACTAACTATACTGTTAATCGTTTGCTCAATATCCTAACGTTCACTCGTCAGTACCGCTCACTCAGTGTTGCCCGTTAAGGGAACCCTCAACTGCAACACTTGGCGAAGCTAGAGGTACTTTAAACTTAAACAGACTCTGGTGAAGACCAGATACTGATAGAAGACGATCGATTAATTCCTATTCACATCGGGAAGGTAAAGTCTACTAAAAGTTGCCATTGTGGAAATCGCGATGAGGATTCTGCCCTGCAAGAGATCGAAGAAAGAAACCTGAACAGGATCGCAAACATACCAATCCCGGCCCCTAAACGAAAAGTAGGTTGATCGGCGTCTCTCAGTTGATTCCCTGTAGATTCAGGATATTGACAAATTCCAACACAATATTCTTCACCTTTCGTAAGAGGCTATCAATTGCAACTAGTGAGGTCGTAGCCAAACAGCGAGGAATGTGCTAGCTTTTTATATTTTCATAGCGTAAACCCAATATGGACGGCAGCAAACCTGGTTATGTTGTAAACGTCAAGGGTCATACTGACAGAGCTTCTAAGCCTAAAAGAGACGAACAGTAAAGACAGTACCTACGGGTAGAAATCTGAGTAAATCAGGAACATCAAAACTGTCCCAACAGATCATCAGAACTGCGCTGAAGAAGTCCAACGTGCGGCTTCATCCGGTACTGCCAGCGTAGAAAAATTGGTATAAATCTTGAAGTGCTAGGAACTAATCGGCGTGACTGTTGAGAACAACTTTTGAGGGTCTTTTATGTGATAACCATTCCTCTACCACCCGGCTTCGAAAGATCTAAGGTATAAATGAAGAAGAATATATCTGTCTAAAAAAAAGTCGATTTTAAAAAGATTGGTGGAGGCGGAAGGCATGATTGCTAGATTTTGACTACTTTGTTATTATTGTCATTAGTCATACAATCCTACTGTACTTTATTTAGTAAACATAAAACTATATGAATAAAATTGTAGATTTATTTCGGTAGTAATTAGCATAATATAATAAACCCAATAGTCACACATAATAGTCCTGACCCCATATTAGGTCCCACTTGTGTGAACCTGTATCGTGGGTATCAAGATAACAGAGACTCCCAGAGAGAGGGTTCCACAACATGACCCGAAGATAATACTTGTGTATCACACAAACAGTGTCTCACTGCGGGAATCAAACCCTCGGCATCTCGTGTCACACCAAACTCACCCCCTGCACCAAGAAGGCTGTTATGGATCTGCGTTAGTTAAAAAGTTATTTTTAAGCAGAAGCTGGCACTCTTAAATAAGTCTTTTTTTATCCTGGCCCGGCAAAGTCATCACACGGCACCTGATGGTAAGCGCAGTTCCTTCCAATTAGAGTGTCGAGTAGCGAGAGACAATCAATCAATTGGTTACCTGTTGACATTTCTACCCACGAACTTTCACAATACCGGCGTCCTTTGCGGCCTTCTGAGTACTCTGACAATAGACTCTCGACCGCTTCTTCACCTTCTTGCCTATGGCGTAGTGTGAAGAAGCAGGCCGGCATGATTGCGTTGAGTAGCGGGGGATAGATCGTCTCTCGCTACTCGATACTCTAATTGAACCGCACTGCACTTACCATCAGGTGCTGTGCGGTCACTTTGCCGTGCCAGGATAAAAAAAATCAAGAAGAGTCATAAAGTTAATTAATACCTTAATGTTCAAATATCAGTATCGGTCGGTTCTTTAGGTGTTGTGTGAAGAAGCTACTCAGCAGGCTGGCATGATTGTGTTAATTAGCGAGGGATATATTGTCTCTCTCTACTTGACAATATAACTGGACGGCACTGCGCTTACCATCAGTGTGGTCATTTTTCCGTGCCAGAATAAAAAATAGTTGTCTTTTTAAAAATATTTTTAATGACATTCAATTGATAGATCTGTCCTCTTACTTATTTTTTTTTACAGTGACTTTTTTGAAGTCTCAGCATGGCAAGGTCATGCTTTGTATTGATGGATATACATTCTGTTCCCAAAACTGGACCGGAGCGAAAATGAGATGGATCTGCACAAAACACAACTCAAAGAAATGCAAGGTGATTGCGTTCACCGTAGAAGATAGAGTTGTTAAGATGAAGAATATCCATACACATTGAAATTGTGTTTATATTTATTTGTGTGTTGAATTAGAATTCCCTTAAATAATGATAAATAAAAAAAATTGCATGTCAATGAGTTTGACAAAAGTTGATCAGAATCATTTATAACATCTTTAATGTACCAACTTTTTAGCATATAAAGAATTATTGTTATTAGATTAAAGGTTAGGGTGATCGCACATTATCATTACTATACATTACATTATCAGCACTATACGCACACGCGTTGCATTTTGGAATTATCATGGCGTGATTACATTAGTTCGGCCATACGGCCAGATTTGACTGCAGCCGTTTTCTGCCATCGACCAATATCACTGTTAATCGCTTGGCCGTATTCAATCGCAATTCAATCATAATTTGTAGAAACTGGCTGTCTTTCAGTATTGAGATTAAACCTAATGCGGTTGAGGTATTTGATCACCGAAGTAATGTAATCGGATCAGTGCTTCGCGCGCAGATCTATGCGCATCAAATCACTTACCTTCAACAAATCAACGTGTTGCGCGTAACGTTTTGAACATTGTGTGATCCACCTTAAACTATTTCCAAATTGTATTATATTACTTCTACTAGTATATAGAACTTTATTCTGTGTGTTTAACCTGAGTAGGGAAGCCTGGACTTGTGTAATGGTCTGGTAGTTTTTCTTTGGTTTATCTTCTAAATCATAGAAAATATCACATCGAACCCTGAATTGACTACAAAAAAAAACAATTTTTTTATTTTATTTCAACCACAATCTATAAAAAATATTCAATCAGCCTGTATACTAGTAATATTATAAACTCTTAAAACTATACAATTAGAGTGGCCAAGAAGAGCTAACACTTAAAACTCAACCTTACATGCTCGCGTATACGGCTTAAATTAGTATTTCTGTCATATGCAAAGATACGTAACGGTAACCATCAATTGCTATTGTATTAAGGACCTTTTTTAATCTCTGATTCTTGTCATCATATTTTTAACTTTACACTAAGCACTTAAGTTACCTTTTCAATTGTAGATCTTATTGTCGTTATTGAAACTTAGCAAATTCATTCAAAACGGCCGCGGTTCTTAGGGTTTTTGTCCCTGCAGTTGTGTCATTGGGTGAGATCCGTATTGTTTGGTCCCCTACCTGCTAAGTGACCTCACTAAGGGTTCAAACTACTACCGACCGACTATTAGATTAGTCATAATTTTACCTCTGGATGAAAAACTTGTGCTTCTTGACGTGGTGTGTTTGTTTACCTACAAGTCGCCAGTTGTTATTGCTTTGTCGGGCTGATTATAGTGTGTTTAAGACTTTCGTTTTCTGCTATACTGTGTCTTCTTCTATCTTGTGTCTATTCGTGTTATATGTGTATAATGTGTCTGTAATTAAGCATGTTAAATAAGGTAATGTTTTTTTTATTATATTATTTAAAACATAATTGAGAATTCTATCTGATCTGCCAGCTCCTGCAAGAAAAATCAACATTTCGACAGGCATTTTTTTATAGTGCCATAGGCTTACTTATTCAAGTACTATAAAGATTGATTATTTCATATCAGGGTAATCTTAGGCAAGGAATCAGGGCTATATTAAAGAACCACGGTTCCACAATAGGGTAATTGACAGTAAGTGAAAACCTGATAGAATTTTGTTGTTTTTATGATAGATTTTAGTCTAAAAATATCGAAAATTAAAGTAATTTTTTAATTTAAATGTGATTATTTAATATTTTCATGAAACAAATATGCAAAAATAAAACACTTTGTCACGTGACATGAAGTACCCATTAGTCGTTTATGACGTCACCGTCACTAAAACATCTAAAACGCTGAGCCAAACGTCTATTATTTTTGGGGATGGTTATGTCATACGAGAAGCCATGACAGTTGGTAGCGTTTTGGTGGGAAAAATAAAGTTTTATAAAAATGCAAATAATATCTTGAAAACTTATGTTTTATGTTTATTAATAATAATATATTAATAAAATAGATCATGAAGTATATAAAACCATTATGATAGCCTCAAAAAGTACACCGACTTCAATAAAAAACACATTATGCGTCTCTATAAAATTTGAGGGTTGCCCTCCATTTTTCTGAGATCCCATCAGATCCTGACTTGGTGCCAATGGGACCACCTGGGAAGTATATCCTTTTAAATAAAAAAATAATTTCTTTCATCAGTCCAGGCGTCTTCGAGTAATCGCGGAACATACATAAAAAATAAAGATTCCGGCGAATTGAGAACATCCTCCTTTTTTTGAAGTCGGTTAAAAAATAAAACGGTTTCCCAAAAACAGTCAACTAGCCTATTAAGTGAATGTTTCTTATAGTCGACTACGTGGTGTCTGCGCGTGGGAAGACACTGCTCTGTGTAGATGGGTTCACGTTCTGCAGGCAGAGGACATCAGGTCCGAAGATCTCGTGGCTCTGCTCGACACACAACGGGAGAGGATGTCGCGCCAGGGCTCAGACCATAGACAATGAAATTATCAAGCTGAAGAACGAACATAATCATTGATAGAAAAAAACTACCCACACATTAAATATTAATACTGTTAATGTAATAGGGTAGTATCATATGTGATTTTGTACATTATTTGATATGCAATCGTAATAAAACGAAAAAGCAATACTTTTGAGAAAGAAAATTGATTTTAATATGAGGTTCCCTCTATTACTTTAAATATTAGTATGAGCAAGAGCTGGCATGTAATGTGAACATCTCGCTATCTCCCTTGCACTACAGTGTCGTTATGCTCATTCCGAGCGATGACGTCATGACTTGTCACATTCTGCATCCTTTTTGTGTCAACCATTCCATTAAAGAACGACGTCTATCTTACTTGTTTGTGTCAGAGGTTTCCTAATTCTTTCGATAATGTATTTTAGGTAACCTACTGATAATGATAATTAATAATATGAATATCATGTTCCTATTATTGAGAAACCTCACCGGTTTCTGGTTTAAATACCGGTCGAGAAATCACAGTTAGCTTTAGAATCAAAAATATGAACCAGAGGTTGCCTCGATTAGAATTTGTACCCATACTGCCTCGCATGCGCAGTTATAATTGCGCATGCGTTACGTCTGTTGTGCTGAGGTCTCGGGTTCGATCTCCGGGTTGGGTAAAGTGATACTGGGTTAAAGTGATATTTGTAAAGTGACTGACTGCAAAAAAATAAAAAGTTCCTAATTCAAATGTTTTTTATTTACATTCGATTTCTCCGCCTAGCATTGTGTGAAGACAGTTGCTGTTTCAGTTTAAGGGATGCAGACCGAAATTACGGGGCAAATTTTTTATAGCAGTGTCCGACCAACGGTCATGTGGCTCATCTGGTGACATGTGATCTCTACTATCCTTCTCAGTACTATGACTCTACATCCTCGACCGCTTCTTCAACTTCTTGCCCATGGCGTAGTTGAAGAAGCAGGCCGGCATGATTGTGTTGAGTAGCGGGAGATAGATCGTCTCTTGCTACTCGATACTCTAATTAGACTGCGCTTACCATCAGGTGTCGTGATTAAAAAAAACAGAATCATGGGTGCGCTCCTGGCTTTAAAGGAATAAATGCCTAATTTCCATAGTGTTAAACTTCCTTTTTGCACTAGTGATTTCGTTCTCAATTTAAAATAATCTAAACATAAAAAATCGACAACACAACTGGCCTATATTTCTGATTTCAGTGGACTACGTGAGGTCCAGACGCGGGAACATGTTGTTGCGTGTGGATGGCTTTACGTTTTACTCTCAGACGGTGTCTGGCCAAAGGACTAGATGGCTTTGCTCCACCCACAACCGCAAAGGATGCAGAGCCACCGTCCACACATATGATGATGTGATAATTAAGATAAATAACAATCATCGACATTGAATTTATCCATCGTAATATTTGAGGTCTCATCAAGCGTCCATAGGCTACGGTAACCGCTTACCATCAGGCGGGTTGTTTGCCACCATCTTGGTAAAAAAAACTCATTGATTATGAACATTTAAAATATTAAACACACAAGAGAAAGTGCAATGTTTACTGGACTTATCGCATTAAAACGAACTAGCAAAGTTTTAATGATAACTGATGCGTCGGTATTCTTTCATGCAAGGTTGAACTATGATTTCAATAATTTTGTACTCAATATTTCAATGTGTATCAAGTTACAAGAGTAAATCATAGTACACAGTTCCTTTTTTAGAAATCTGTAAACAGAATTTGGAAATAATTACGGTGTATTGGAATCCCCATAATGGATTACGATGGATAAACCATGATATAGTGGCAAATCTTAATCACTTCGATGATGTGCATGAAAATAAACTATTTAATGCAATATTTATTATTAGTGTATATAATGTACAAATAATATATGAAATAAATGTATTTGATAAAACCACTTTTATTAAATATCCTTCACGTTTTGCAAACAATCAACTTTTTTCAAGATTACTTAGGTATCAAAATCTTGATTAATGAACATCTGACGCTTTTTACCTTACCTTTATTACCACATGGTCAGAAATACATCTATCATTTGAGAGCACTGTTGTAGCTACTTTGGTCTCCACAGCATGGGCCGGCTCCACCAGATCAACAGATGTCTGAGGGGATGTATCACGTCTCAATTTTATCTCTTACCATGTATAAAGTGAAAGCTGAGTTTCCGATACCTGAAGTGCAGCGTTCTGTTTTATATTTGTATTGCAAAAACATTGAAAATGTAAACATAAATCAGTAAAAAAATCATAAAAGCCGTTATTATCTGTTTCTTTAAGATAATTTATTTTTCTTCTTTTATTTTGTTAGGAACGCATATAGGAATTTTATTGAGATATTCATTAAAAACAGTATAAATTTTTATGTGGTGATTAGGCCAACTGTCTTCTCAGGAATTATTGCAACTCGAAATAATTAAGGCACTAATAGGTATATATTCTAGTTTTGTGTGTCCATGACCAATTACCATGACGCATGAATATGTGTCCTTGCCTCTAAAAATACAATTTGACAAAAAACTTATTTTTATTTTAGTAAGATACACAACGTCCATGCGAGGTACGAAGCTGCTATGCATTGACGGTTACAAGTTCTGCGTGAATAAGACAACTGGGCCTAAAATCTGTTGGGTCTGCTCCACCCACAACGCGAAAGGATGTCGAGCGAGATGTTACACTGTGGATGAAGAAATTGTCAAGTTGAATAATAAACACAACCATCCATCGACTATATTAATGACGTAGAGTATAATTGTACAAAAAAGATCTTTAATTCATAAAAAGTACAACGACTTCAAAAAAAAAATATGCGTCACTATAAAATTTAAGGGTTGCCCTTGATTTTTCTGAGATCCCATCACCAGATCCTGACTTGGTGCCCATGGGACCATCTGGGAAATATACCCTTTTAAACAAAAAAATAATTTCTCGAATCGGTCCAGGCGTCTTCGACTACGTTCCCCCGATTACTCGAAGACGCCTGGACAAAAAAAAAGATTCCCACGAATTGTAAACCTCCTAATTTTTTTTGAAGTCGGTTAAAAATGATGATGTAAAACTTTTACAATTATTTTAGTAATACTTTAGTATACTTGAGGTCCGTCCGTGGTATGAAGTTGATGGTTATAAATTCTGCGTTCATCTGAGCACAGGTTCCAAGATTGCATGGGCTTGTTCCTCGTCGACAAAATTATCAAGTTGAATAATGAACATAATCCGTGGAATTAACAAATCATGTAAGCTTATTTCTAAGTTATCAATTGTAATTAATATGTATTTTTCAAAAAGTATTGAAGTAATAAATTTATGTAGTCTATGCAAATATATATTTTTATTGATAAACTGTAATAATTGCTTTCGTTATGGGATGACACCAAGATTTCATTGTTACCGAAACAATTTCTTCATTGCCACTCCCATCTGCGTTGGGTTCAATGTTAATGGTATCAATCTCTTCATTGCCACTCCCATCTGCGTTGGGTTCAATGTTAATGGTATCCATTATTTTAGCTCAAATTCCGCAAATGTTCATTTGTTAAAACAAATTGGTAAAGCCATTATATTATATGTAAACAGTTAGGTCGATATGTATCAATGATCCGGCTTGATGAGGTCAGTTTACAGTCCATATTCCTTTCTTTAACCACCTGACTTGCTGGTTTAGTAGTTTTTATATTAAAATATACACACTCACGCCTATAATCCCCGAAGGGGTAGGCAGAGGTGTAACCAGTACACCCACTTTTCGCCGAATTTCGGTCCCATAATGTGATAGGAGGCGAGCCTATCGCCATACCGGGCACAGGTTCCAGACTCCGGGCTAATACTGAGAATTTCTAGATAGAAAAACCCAATATCACTTTACCCGACCCGGGGATCGAACCCGAGACCTCAGCACAGCGGTTGTAACGCATGCGCAATTACAACGGCGCCACCAAGGCAGTCACTTATATTAAAAAGACGTATGTAGTCTAGACTTTTGTAAGTGGTAGAGCCATGCTGTAGACATATTTGTCTACAGCATTAATGGGCCGGCTCAACCGGTTTAGTACCACTGTCTCACAGAAAACCAACATAAAGTGACAGTTTACTGTCGCGTTTCGTATGGTAAGTGAGATATCCGGAGGCCCAGATTCCCTCTTCCCTTCCGTAATCCCTATTCCTGTCCTTTAAGGTCGACAGCGCATACATGATACTTTCGGTATTGTGGATGTTCATGGGCGGTGGAGATCACTTAACATCAGGTAACCCACTGGCTCGTTTGTCGGACTATGCAATAAAAAAAAATGTGATCTGGTAGCGATAGACTATTTGGTTGCGGTACGGACTGTCAAGACAAAAGTTGTATGTTAGAAACCCAAATGTCATACACCTCTGACTTTTCTAAAGTTACGTGTGATTAAACGTTAATTATCGCTAGCTTTAACGGTGAACGAAAACATCGTGAGGTAACCTGATAATTCTCATAAGAATTTCAAAGGTATGTGAAGTCTACCAACCCCAATTAGGCCAACGTGGTAGACTAAAGCCTAACCCCTCTCATTAGAAGACAATGTTTAATACAGGGCTAGTATTATTATTACATATATTATATATATGTAAAGTTTTATTATCGGTTGTATCATTTAAATAATTTTATACTAAATTTTTCAATATGTATATAGTTATAAGACACAGTAAATCATAGTCCCTTTTACAGAAATCTGTAAACAGAATGTGGAAAGAATTATGGTGTATGGAAGCCTAATAATGGATTATGATAGAGTGGCAAATCTTAATCATTTCGATGATGTGCATGAAAATAAACTATTTAATGCAATATTTATTATTAGTGTATATAATGTACAAATAATACATGAAATAAATTTATTTGATAAAACCACTTTTATCAAATATCCTTCACGTTTTGCAATCAATAAACTTTGTTTCAAGATTACTTAGGTATCAAAATCTTGATTAATGAACATCTGACGCTTTTTACCTTACTTTTATTACCACATGGTCAGAAACACATCTATCATTTGAGAGCACTGTTGTAGCTACTTTGGTCTACAGCATGGGCCGGCTCCACCAGATCAACAGATGACTGAGGGGATGTATCACGTATAAATTTTATCTCTTACCATGTATAAAGTGAAAGCTGAGTTTCCGATACCTGAAGTGCAGCGTTCTGTTTTATATTTGTACTAGCTGTTGCTCGGGGCTCCGCCCGCGTGAAGGTCATGTTTGGGAGAAAAAGTGTACAATACAAAATACTCATGCGTTTAACTTAAAAAATGACGGATTTTCATACAATCTTTCATCCCCTATTTTACCCCCTTAGAGGCGGAATTTCGAAAAATCCTGAAACATATATTTTTTATTTTTAACTAAAAGGCCAAATACTAATTTTCATGAATTTAACTTCAAAAATGACGGATTTTCATACAAACTTTCATCCCCTATTTTACCCCCTTAGGGTGGTATATCCAAAACCCCTTCCTTAGTGGATGCCTACGTCATAAAAGGTACCTACTGTCAAAATTTCAAGTCTCTAACCCCAGCCGTTTAGGCTGTGCGTTGATCGATCAGTCAGTCAGTCAGTCAGTTTCTTCTTTTAAATATACAGATTGCAAAAACATTGCAAATGTAAACATAAATCAGTAAAAAAATCATAAAAGCCGTTATTATATAGTTTCTTTAAGATAATTTATTTTGCTTCTTTTATTTTGTAAGAAACGCATATAGAAATTTTATTGAGATATTCAACATTGAGATATTCATTAAAAACAGTATAAATTTTTATGTGGCGATTAGGCCAACTGTCTTCTCAGGAATTATTGCAACTCGAAATCATTAAGGCACTAATAGGTATATATTCTAGTTTTGTGTGTCCATGACCAATTACTATGACTCATGTATCCTTGCCTCTAAAAATACAATTTGACAAAAGATCTTATTTTTATTTTAGTAAGATACACAACGTCCATGCGAGGTACGAAGCTGCTATGCATTGACGGTTACAAGTTCTGCGTGAATAAGACAACTGGGCCTAAAGTCTGTTGGGTCTGCTCCACCCACCACGCGAAAAGATGTCGAGCGAGATGTTACACTGTGGATGAAGAAATTGTCAAGTTGAATAATAAACACAACCATCCATCGAATATATTAATGATGTAGAGCATAATTGTACAAAAAAGTTTTTTAATTGATAAAAAGTACACCGACTTCAATAAAAAAAAAAATTATTCGTCACTATAAAATTTGAGGGTTGCCCTTGATTTTTCTGAGATCCTGACTTGGTGCCCATGGGAACATCTGGGAAATATAGCCTATTACACAAAAAAAAAATCTCGAATCAGTCCAGGCGTCTTCGAGTAATCGGGGAACATACATAAAAAAAAGATTCCCACGAATTGTAAACCTACTCCTTTTTTTGAAGTCGGTTAAAAACGAGATGTAAATTTTTTACAATTAACAGGAATTTGAGATCAAACTCCAGTGTTTATTACCGACAGGAGTGCCTCATATGGCCAGGAATCAACTCAACCCAATTGAATTTATAACGAAGCACCTGATGGTAAGCGCAGTGCCGCCCAGTTAGAGTATCAAGGAGCCAGAAAGAATTCATCCCTCGCTACTGAACACAATCACGCCGGCCTGCTTCTTCACACTACGCTATGAGGCAAGAAGGTGAAGAAGCGGTTGAGGGTCTAGAGTCAGAGTACTCAGAAGGCCGCAACACGGTCAAACAACGCACCCCTACTCTAGAGCCCTGAAAAAAACTGTAAACTGTATTAAACCTCAAATACTGTGCAATATACAGTGTAATGTATTTAACACTGGCATCCACTTGGTAATAAGGACATGTGAAAGGATATAAACCTCGAGCTATTCATACTACTTATTAAAAAGACATCCGATAACATTATATATAATTGTTTTATCAAATCGACTGCGACGTCTTATATCTAATGTAATCAGTAGACCAAATTTGATTCACTATGCTACTTAAGTTCATCAGATAAGTAGTTTATTAAAAATTTGATCTATCTGTTGGTCTAAAAAACAAAATATTCTAATTATTTTAGTAATACTTTAGTATACTTGAAGTCCGTAAGTGGTATGAAGTTGCTATGCTTTGATGGTTATAAATTCGGCGTTCATCTGAGCACAGGTTCCAAGATTGCATGGGCTTGTTCTTCGTCGACAAAATTATCAAGTTGAATAATGAACATAATCCTCCGTCGAATTAACAAATCATGTAAGCTTATTTGTAAGTTATCAACTGTAGTTAATATGTATTTTACAAAAAGTATTGAAGTAATAAATTTATGTAGTCTATGCAAATATATTTTATTGATAAACTGTAATAATTATTTTCGTTCTTGGATAACACCATTATCAAGATTTCATTGTTACCGAAACAATCTCTTCATTGCCACTCCCATCTGCGTTTGGTTCAATGTTAATAGTATCAATTATTTTAGCTCAAACTCCGCAAATGTTCATTTGTTGAAACAAATTGGTAAAGCCATTATATATGTAAACAGTTATGTCGATACGTATCAATGAATATGGTCAGTTTACAGTCCATATTCCTTTCTTTAACCACCTGACTTGCTGGTTAGTAGTTTTTATATTCAAAAGACGTATGTAGTCTAGACTTTTGTAAGTGGTAGAGCCACGCTGTAGACATATTTGTCTACAGCATTAATGGGCCGGCTCAACCGGTTTAGTACCACTGTCTCACAGAAAACCAACATAAAGTGACAGTTTACTGTCGCGTTTCGTATGGTAAGTGAGATATCCGGAGGCCCAGATTCCCTCTTCCCTTCCGTAATCCCTATTCCTGTCCTTTAAGGCCGACAGCGCATACATGATACTTTCGGTATTGTGGATGTTCATGGGCGGTGGAGATCACTTAACATCAGGTAACCCACTGGCTCGTCTGTCGGACTATGCAATAAAAAAAAACGTGTTCTGGTAGCGATAGACTATTTGGTTGCGGTACGGACTGTCAAGACAAAAGTCGTATGTTCGAAACCCAAATGTCATACACCTCTGACTTTTCTAAAGTTACGTGTGATTAAACGTTAATTATCGCTAGCTTTAATGGTGAACGAAAACATCGTGAGGAAACCGGCATACCTGATAATTCTCATAAGAATTTCAAAGGTATGTGAAGTCTACCAACCCGAATTAGGCCAGTGTGGTAGACTAAAGCCTAACCCCTCTCATTAGTAGACAATGTTTAATACAGGGCTAGTATTATTATTTTTATTAATTGAATTTACCATGACTATGTGTCCTTGCCTCTAAAAATACAATTTGATAAAAAACTTATTTTTATTTTAGTAAGATACACAACGTCCATGCGAGGTACGAAGCTGCTATGCATTGACGGTTACAAGTTCTGCGTGCATAAAATAACTGGGCTTAAAATCCGTTGGGTCTGCTCCACCCACAACGCGAGAGGATGTCGAGCGAGATGTTACACTGTGGATGAAGAAATTGTCAGGTTTAATAACGAACACAACCATCCATCGACTATATTAATGATGTAGAGTATAAATAATCAAAGCGCGATGTAAAAATTTTACGACTAACAGGAATTTGAGATCAAACTTCAGTGATTATTACCGACAGGAGTGCCTCACCTGGCCAGGAATCGACTCAACCCAATTGAATGTATATAATGTAGAATGTATGTATGTAATAAATGTATATAGTCTATGCAAATTTATTTTATTGATAAAATGTAATAATTATTTTCGTTCTTGGATAACACCACTCAAGTTTTCATTGTTACCGAAACAATCTCTTCATTGCCACTCCCGTCTGCGTTTGGTTCAATGTTAAAAGCATCAATTATTTTAGCTCAAATTCCGCAATTTTTTTTAGTGCCTCGATAGGCAGACCCGCAAACGGACTACCTGATGGTAAGTAGTCACCGCCGCCCATAAACTTCTGCAATGCCAGGGCACAGAAAAGCCGCTCCCTACCATATAAACAGTTATGTGGAAATGTATCAATGAGCTGGCTTGAAGAGGTTGATGAGGTTAGTCTGCAGTCTATATTCCTTTCTTTAAAGGCAGAAAATGAACCAATGGTGGAAATCCTTTATCACCATTGTTTGGTACTTGGTGGGTTTGGTAGTCTTTTTATTAAAAAGGTGAATGTGATCTATTTACATAACTCATGATTTCAGTAAAATATGTGAAGTCTTCCCGCGGAACGACGTTGTTGTCCATCGATGGTTACAAGTTCTGCATGCATATGAAAGCTGGGCTCAAAGTATTTTGGTACTGTTCCACGCACCACGCGAAAGGATGCCGTGCAAGATGCCACACTTTGGGCAATGAAATTATCAAGTTGAAAAACGAACATAACCATCCGTCGACTTAACACCAAAGAAATTACAAGCTTTAAGTTAAATAGTTATTATGAAATGTTTACTTAGTTTTGAATATTTTGTGATTTCGTGCTATGTGTGTGGTTTCTATCAGTAAATGTATTTGCCGTATGATTTTGTATTAAATGCGTGTGGTGTGGTAATTATACTAGTGTATTTTTATATATATGTGGGACATTAATACTTTGATACTTCAATTGAATCAGACTTTCAACGTATTTATTTATTTACGCTATGTTCCAAATTCGATTTATAGTATTATAGAGGACTATAATACTTGGACTGGAATCCAAAACGACGAAAAGAGGTAACAAAAAAAAAATTGCATTCATTGAATTGTTAATTAAATATGAAAAAATTTAATATGCTCTAAATTTTAAACCAATATGAATGATTTTCTATGGTTGTTTCAGTAACGTACATAAAATCTATGCGCGGGACCAGGTTGCTAGGCGTGGAAGGTTTTACATTCTGCGTGCATCGAACCAGCGGACACAAGGTCTCGTGGCACTGTTCCACGCATAGTTCGAAACGATGTCGTGCCAGGGCACAGACCGTGGAAGATCAACTTATCAGCTTGAATAACAAACATAATCATGTATCATCTTCTTAACAAAAATATGCATGATTGAGTTGAGTAGCGGGGGATAGACTGTCTTTCGCTTACCATCAGGTGCAGTGTGGTCACTTTGTCGTGCCAGGATAAAAAAAACCCTGGTCCTCTATGCGTTTATGATGAGTTTTTGCGCATGGCAGCAAAGTACTTTGCGTCTGGGGCAGTGTAAACATTTTGCCGAGCTAGAATAAGGATCAAAAGATTACTGGCAAAAAAATGACACTAAATGTGCCTGAATAGTAGTGTTTGCAAGTTAAATAAATAAGTGTATTTCATGGAACCCTATTTCTGAATATATTTTTTATTTTATTATTACAATTTAGAAGAGGGGAATTAAGAAGAGGCGGACATCGCATACGTTTTATTGGTGAAATGGCGATACATGTTATGATGTCTCAAGAGCTAAAGGGGAATTCGCTTTTTACTCCGTATGGAGGAGATGCATCAGTCAGTTGCATGTTGTATTAGTTTTTTTTTATACTGGCACGGCAAAGTGACCACACTGCACCTGGTAGTAAGCACAGTGCCGTCCAATTAGAGTATTGAGTAGCAAGATACAATATATCCCTCGCTATTCAACACAATCATGCGGCCCTGCTACTTCACATTACGCCATGGGCAAGAAGGTGATGAAGCGGTTGAGGGTCTAGTGTCAGAGTACCCAGATGGCCGAATAACGGCCAAACATCGTACCCCAACTTTAGACCCCCGACAAAAACCGGATGTACACTCTCTGATCCCGGAACGCGACACACTAGCGTGTGCCACTATGGCGGGTTTTACACCCTGTGTACGGTGGTCACTATCCGGGCGAATATGAATATTCTACAACCAGCAGTACACCAGACTGATATTATTCTGTCGACCGTTAAGAGAGACACTATCTCCACATAGAATATTCAAAGGCCATGACACCAGGTAACCGATCGAGGATGCAAATCTAGAAAAAGACAACGAAATTGTTGCTTCTCAGTTTTTAGATAACACAAACGATGATTATAAAAATATTGTCCGAGAAATGTTAAACTCCTTTAAAACATAAGTCTAGAACAAACATGTAGCAATAAAAAAATTATATTAATGATCATTCAGCAAACAAGCCCATTTAAAATATTGAATATTGTACTTACATTTTGTTTATTTCTCAGTGCATTGATGATCTATAAATTAAATTGTTTTTTGTTACGTTCTTTTTTTGTACTGACTTTAAGAAAAAACTTTTTTTACGGATTTTATAGCTGTTTATTTTACGTTTACTGATGTTTCGAATGCTTTATACATTCGTTACGACATCTAGTATGTAAACGTGTACTAACTTGTAAGAGCCATTTAATCCTCCGTGGTGCAGCGGGGCGTGTAGCCGGTTGTGAAACGAGAGGCCGTGGGTTCGTTTCCTGAACCGAGGCAAATGATCGTGTGACAGATATTTGTTTCGGGTCTGCGTGTTGTGGAACCGTAGTCCCTCATAGTTCTTGATACCCACGATGCAGGTTTGACCAAATGTGGGATCAAGACTATGTTTTTGACTGTACTGTATAAACGATGTTATTTCCAATTTCAAACTAATTTCATTGTTCTTGCACCAAAATACAATCAATATTTCTCATTTTAGTGAAATACGTGAGGTCAAGACGCGGGGCGACGCTACTGTGCGTTGACAATTACGGGTTCTGTTTGAAACGGCGAGTTGGGCCGAAGATCTCCTGGCATTGTTCCACTCACCGCAAAAAAGGATGCCGCGCCAAAATACAGACAGTCGAAGACAAAATTATCAGACAGCATACGATCCTCCAACATAACCATAAATCGACGTTATTAGAGAGAAATTGTGAACTGATTATTAAAAAAAGGCTTCTTTCGATATAGCGTGAGTGAAATTTAATAAACGTTTCATTTAAGTCTATTTTTATATTTTTCATCACATTCAATTATGCAATAGGTATATAAATAAAACAATCTATTTAAGGGAGCTTTGAACTTTTTATCTCCAAATACTGTAACGCACGCAACGGTCTTCTGTGTGTACATAATTGTTGCCTTGGACACCCGAGTCGACATTTAAAACCTCCTAACCGGATAAAAGGAGGAACGCGGGCGACGTAGAGATTATAGTAGTGTGAAGAAGCTACAGAGCAGGCCGGCATGATTGTGTTGTAGCGAGTGATAGATTGTCTCTTGCTACTCGATACTCTAACTGGACGGCACTACGCTTATGGTAGGTTTAGTGTGATCACTTTGCCATGCCAGTGTAAAAAGAAACATTTAATCGAAGTATATCAGGATCGTAGCTCGCGGCACTCAACAGTCTCTGCCTGTCCCCACTGCTACAAGTACATATATATACACATAGTGTATATAGTACCTAAATATGTATGTAAAAGTGGTATTGGCTTTTATATTTAGTACTCAAATCGTCCCGGAGCCTGGAATTGTGCCCGGTATAGGCTCTCCCTCTATCACATTGTGGGACCGTAATGAATTCGGTCGAAAAGTGGGTGTACTGGTACACCTCGGCCTACCCGGGGATTACAGGCGTGAGTGTATGTGAAAGGGAATTATTTTATGAAATCCTTATTCGTAGTGATAGCTATTTCTGAGAATCTGTTTACGACGCGCCCTGCTTATGGCGAGCGAACAACTGGTTATCTTGTCCTTCATATCATCAATTATCTATCCTCTAGTTTATCAAACAATTCGACGCATCAAAATATCAAGTATAAAAAAAATCAAACCTTTATTAATTTTGAGCTTTTTTAATTATATTTTACACGCAGTTCATAAGTTAGTGTTTTTTGTATTCGTTAGTTAAGTACTAGTGGTTTTTTAATGATATTAGAAAAAAGATTTTTGTGTAGAATTGTTTAGACAGTAAATATTTAGCAGGACGATATTATTGTGTCGAGTAGCAGTAGTAATATATGTCTCTCGCTACTTGATTCTCCAAGGACGGCATTGTGCTTACCGTCTTCCCGTGCAAGGACAAAATGAATGTATATAATAATAATATAAATAATGATACTAGCCCTGTATTGAACGTTGTTCCACTGCTGGGCACGAGCCTTCTCTACTAATGAGAGAGGTTAGGCCTTAGTCTACCACGCTAGCCTAATGCGGGTTGGTAAACTTCACATACCTTCGAAATTATTATATCTAAGTACGAGTAACGGAATAATAATTATACTTAATTATAAAATAGGTACAAAACGAGTTACGAATCTTTGAGTATATTGTGAATCAGTCTTTTGTAAAAAACAAAATTATTGTTAAATGTTTCTACAGTAGGGTTAACATTGTTCAATATATTATAGTGTCTACACATACGAACAAAGGGATTATAAAAAGAGGTATTATTAAATAAATATTTGATTTTGATTGCTATTAAAAATTACCTTTTATTGTGTAGAGTTCTACAAACAATTGTTTAGACAGCAAAAATTTTACAAGCCAACATGATTATGTCGGTAAGCGAGGAATATATGTTCCTTGCTACTTAATATTGGATGGCATTACCAGAACAAACAAAAAAAGGATGCTTCAGAAAATCCAATTTTAATAACTCTGTTATTTTAGTACGATATCTGGTGTCCATGCGCGGAACAAGGTTACTTTGCGTCGACGGTTACAAATTCAGCATGCAAATGAAGGCTGGCCATAAAACATTTTGGTACTGCTCTACTCACAATGGAAAGGGATGCCGCGCGAGATGTCACACTATCGGCGAGATAATAGTTAAGATTAAAAACGAACATAACCATCCATCAAACATGACAACATAATAGGCTTTAATATAAAAAGACCATCTGTAAATTAGCTCAAAATGGAGTTACCATGTTTCCATAGCAACAATTTTTTTTTATATAATGGTTTCTTATGTTTACGCGAATATTATACACTGTAATAAAATTAATTTTACGGATTCTATCGTGGTTTATTTAACTTTTTTAATCCCGACGGTCCGAGTCCGCCCCGTGACCAGGAAGGCTGTAAAGCTTCCAAATTTGTTGTTGAATGTTTTTTTAGTGCCTGGAATCTGGATGCAGACGAGCAGACGGGCCACTTGATGGTAAGTAGACACCGCCGCCCATAAACTGCAATGCCAGAGCACAGCAAAGCCGCTGCCTTCCCTAGTTGATATTCGCCCGAATACTCAAGCGTTTAAGATCTTGACAAACATTTGAGACCCTCTTATTTGTCATTATTGTATGGCGTAATACACAATAAGTAGCCGTTAGACGGTCGAGTTGAGTAGCGTTTGAGTATTTGGGCGTAAATCTGTTTAATTTTATTCCTGGTTTTATAATAAAGACCAATCTTTGCATGTAATTAGTTATGAAACCGTGTTGTTTTAGCTGCATCTATGTTAGATTGATTCTTAAAAATGTATATTATGCACAAAGGTTTACGCGGCGCTTACGCACACCGCCACAACTGTGAACACCTGCATTCCCGCTGCCGCGCACGTGCACCCGAATTCCTCACGGGGCATAGTCACGTGTGTTCAAATCCATAATTAATCGAAATTTTGTAATTTTCAAATTTTGTTTTTTAATACATAACATAATCTACCCAAGAATAAAATGGATTGTCATTTATGTTCACGATGTAATAATATTATACAAACCAGAGAATTTATGGCATGTTGTACGTGTAAATGTAAATACGATATAGACTGCGTAAATGTGTCGTACAAAAGATTCAACCTAATAAGAAATACGGAACATATGAGTACATGGAAGTGTCCAGAATGTAGAAAAGTAACACAAAATATTGACAACACTTCTTCTAGGAATAACAGCATGCTTTCACCAAATTCACTTAATAATGTGACCATTCGTTCAAAAATGAAGAACATTCAGAATCTAGAATTTAACGAGGAATTAGATGATTCTTTTAGTAGTTTTCCTAATATTTCTGTGGATAATGATGGCGATTTATTGGATATTTTGAAGACTCAACTATCACAACTAACTCAACAGTTACAAGCAGTACAACATAAAGTAGACACTCTCACAACTGAAAAGGTTACTTTGGGAAAACATATAGAGAATCTCTCCGATACACTTCAAATCGTACAAGATAAAGTAGACCGACTCTCAAGTGAGAACAAGGTATTAAAAAATCAGATAAAACAAATTACTGAGGCAGCTGGATTGGAAAATAATAATTCTGCACAAAATAAAATAAGCAACAAAGTAATAAGTGAAAAGGACAAACAAAAATATCAAGTCATAGCGAAGAAGAAGTACACCAACGATTCGAAAGACACAGAAAAAAAAAGAAAGTGTTCAACTATAGCAAACGAAGAAAAAAACATACAAGACTTTAAAAATAAACATAATTTATGTATTATTAGTACGAATAAAAACCAACAGAAAGTTTTGAACTTAATGCAACAAGAATTTGGTGAATCGTATAACTTTTGTAATTACATTACCACTCATGGAGGAATTAAAGAAGCCCTTTATGGAATTGAATCCAAATTAAGAAACTATACCATGAGTGACTATTGCATCTTTCAGATCGGAGAATCGGATTTTAAAACAACCGGAAACTATATACAACTAGTAGACCTTATCAGATCATGTTTTCAGAGTATTACATACACTAATATTATTATATGTCTACCTACATATATATGTGGTGCCAACCTTTATAACAGCAGAGTTGAAATATTTAACAATATGTTACATCTAGACATTCAAACTCATCAGTATGCCTATTACTTCGATACGAACAAAAGCCTTACTTACGAAATGTTCTCCTTTAATTCAGGAAGACTTAATTATCGTGGTATAAGTAATATTATTATAACTGCAGCTAAATTAATGAAACAAGTGAGCTTTGAAAGAAATAATATTCTTAGGAACACGCAACAACAAAACATTCCAACAATTGCACCAGACAACCACTTGTCAAATAATAAGTTTTTTCTTTTATAATAGTATTTATGTTTTACATCAAAATATTGCTGGTCTTATAAATAAATCAGATAATTTAGCCATACACATAGAACAATTTAAAGAACAAAGAAAAGAACTTGACGTGATTTGTATAACTGAGCATTTTATGATGGATGAAGATAAAGATTGCTTAAATGTACACAACTTCAGGCTCGCGGCGAACTATACCAGAGATTCGAGAAGAGGAGGCGCATGTATATTGGTTAAATATGGTCATAGTTTTAAGACTTTAGAATATATTAATGCTTTATCTGCGATGTATCATATCGAGTGTTGTGGTGTTGAATTAATTGAACATAACATCATAATAATCTGTTTATATAGGATTCCAGGTTCTGATATACATATATTTTATGATAAACTTGATTCTATATTAACGAAAATAATCTCAAAAAATAAAAAGCATGTCATACTTTGTGGAGATTTTAACATTAACATGTTGACAAAGTCTAAACAGTCTATAGACTTCGAACATTTTCTTTCTGGCTATAATTTAACATTATAAATTAGAGAACCAACAAGAATACCCAGTAACACATGCATTGACAATTTTGCACATAATATAAAAAACTGTAAAAGCGAAGTTATTGAATTGGGATTGTCAGATCATACAGCACAGATATTAAAAAGTCCAGTAACTAAAACATGTTCACTCAAAAAATGGCAAATTAAAAGACGCGAATATTCTTTGGGAAATATGGAGAAATTTAAAAACTGCTTACAAAACTTAACATTTTCAGAAATAATATTATGTAATGATCCCAATATAGCGTATGATAAATTCTTAGATAGTATTAAATGCCTTTATGACCTATGCTTTCCTTATAGATTTTTCACTAGATCCTTATTAAAAAAACCGAAATGGATATCTAGAGGAATAAAAATTTGTTCAAAAGTAAAAAGATCATTACTATGGAAGTGTAGAAAAAATCCTAGCGTAAAAAATAAACATGATCTTAAAACATACTCAAAAAAACTACGGCTTATTATAAACCTAACACAACGATCACAAAATAACGTATATATTAATAATGCAAACAACAAATCAAAAGCCACTTGGCATATTATAAACAAATCAAAATATGATAATCCAAAAGAGCCCATAACAAGAATTATAAGAGATAATATAGAAATTACAAATCCCTGTAATATAGCAAATGCCTTTAATGACTTTTATATTGAGCAAACTAATGGAAGTACAAAAAATAACCAAAGAAATCCTGTTTTTAAATCTAAAATGCCATTCACGAATAAAAATTCAATGTTTATGCGACCGTCCCTTCCTGAAGATGTAGACAGTATTATTAAATCCTTAAAAAATAAAAACAGTGTGGGTTATGACGACATATGTACTAAAGTGTTGAAATATGTTTCTCCAATAGTAGCTCCACCTCTCAGTCACATAATTAATTTAAGCATATTAAATGGTATATATCCAGACAAATTAAAACCAGTTATTATTAAACCTATGTATAAGAAAGATTCTAAAGAAGCAATGAAAAACTATAGACCTGTAGCTTTAATACCAATTATATCAAAAGTTTTTGAAAAATTTATATATCATGCTCTTTATAAATTTATTGAAATTAACCAAATACTTGCTAATGAACAAAAAGGTTTCCGAAAAGATAATTCAATAAAC